>OX371001.1:6719981-8121226 GCA_947308005.1 Yponomeuta malinellus | reverse complement strand
CGAGCACGCTCCGGTAGCGGCATGCCAGTACTTTGCCTACCAAATAATGAGTTCTGTTCATATTGTATGCACATTCAATTCGAAAAGAGACGCGAACCTAACTCACGATAATACTAGTATAATCTGGGAAATAATATCGAACTGTACTCGATCCAGATGCCTAGATGTTAGATCTGATATCTGAACTAGGCAAACAGTTCGTGTGGCTATGTAACACAGCGCCGCTTAGATAGAGCCTTGCCTGCCAATATCTCACGCAGAAGGCACCGGGAGGGCGGGCAGGTCGAGGTCAATCGCAGTCGATGCACCTTCGCCGCGCCGGCCGCGGCTCGCGCGCCTATTGCGAACGCATTAAACTTGGCTAGCTACCTCCCTACTTATACATCTATATCGCATGTTCAAATTACAATGCAGAGGAATCTCGAGTCGCCATTCGTCACGTCACTTTACGGGGGGTCTATTTAAGGTAACATGACAACAACTAACTACCGTTTAGTTGTGGAGTAGCGGTAACCCTTTCAAAGAAGACATAACAGCGGAGTTCCTGAACGCAGCCTTGTTCATTATAACAGGCGGGCTCTGTAAAGCTAACCGTCGCGGGGCTGCCCGTCATCGCGGCCACATTGCATCCAAGTTCCGCTATAATCGCACAGGATGCCAGCTACTCCATTACGTGGGCCCGCAGCCATTGCATTAAGATTGCCATCAGCTACTTTGTTCGCCAAATGAAGGAAATATCCACCGGATAATGAACTATACAAACAATATCTTATTGAATACCGTTACAAGCTAATTCAATCTATTCCCTTACATTGAGCACTAAACCATTGTGGAAACTGTAATTATCCTTATTCGACCATTGTGATTGGAGTCCGTCGGGTTAATGTTTCCGATCTAATCTTAGATAGTAAACATACGGAGATATGCTAAAACAGTGAGCAGTTTTTAATTGCTTATTCTTTTTTACGACTCGGCATCCGCCTTGTGGTTCCAAGCCATTAAAATGATCCTTATTGATGCATAGCATTGTTTGCTAATTTGATTTAGTTACGTTTGCCGTCAGAATGTGCAAAGTCACGATAACAGTGGCATTGCATGGGTGCAAAAAGTTCAAAATCGAGAAGCAAGAAGTCGTGCGTACACCTCTAACGGTCACCATACACAAATTGAATAGTTTTTTTTTGTGGCGCCCCGGTCGCCCGTGATCTCGACACCGACCCGCGACCCGCGTTCGTAATTGAACCGATACGGCGCTTCTAATGTCCTAAGGTAAATAGGTAGCGTGGAGGAAAACATCGTGAGGAAACCCGCGGCTTGCTTGACTCCGCGCGTATTGACTTGTCTTTCCTGTGGGCTAGGCCAACTAAGCTGTCAGGATGGTATAGGTGCTGGGCAAGCCTACTCCATCTAAAAAAATTGCAGTCCCAGGCACTCATCTAGTGCAGGTGAAGGTGCCACTGGACACTATATAAATCATCTCACTAGGTAGATGCAAAGGCCAACGTTTGGGTACTTACACTGTGCACATAGAAAGCGTTAACTGCAGGAACGTAAGCGAGTTAATTTGCTAGGACCACGGCAGGAAAGTCCAGTCCGCGTAGGCGGAATGTAGAACGGTAATCTGAATTTGCCTTGCATAACCCCAACGCAATCTTTGCATAGACATTTCTAACAGTTAGTTTGCTGTACTTGACACTGTAGTTGCGTGCAAATTTCTGCAGCGCCATGAATAAATGCGCCAGCTCCGCCCAGGCCGCTAAACGTTTCTATTTATATAGAGGCCAGGGCATTTAAATAAATTATTTCTTTATGAAAGTTAATACATTGTTACTTTATTATACATAGGTATAAAAGATATATCCGTGTGGCGCCGGGTTAAGAATAGCGTCACTCCATTTCCTTCCGTGGATGTCGTAGAAGGCAACTAAGGAAATCAATTGGAGACGGGCAGCAGCGTCTTCCTGAGATTCCAACCGCATACTGCGATCGCCAACCCGCCTGCTAAGCGTGGCGATTATGGCAAAACCACGAAGGAGGCCTATGTCCTGCAGTGGGCGTTAAATGGCTGCTGATGATGATGATGATAATTGATGTAACAACAATAACACGAAATGTTGACAAATACATACGCCGTAGCGGCGTAGCACATTCGTAGCGCCTCGTAGCAGTAGCCATGCATTGCATGCCCATTATTATCGGCAGTTAGTAGTCAGCTTTGGGACTCAACACCAGCCGAGATTGACAAGAAAATAATAAATAGTCACTGTCAGGCTCGACTGTAACTAATGATTAAGTAATCGAAGTAACGTGTGCCGGTTCGTATGAACAGTGGTGGGACGGCCTTGTTCGGCCTTGCGGGCCGCGAGCGCAGGGTCACTGCCCCCGCAGACCGTTTCAATACCTAGCTTTATGACTCACTTAATTAACTTAAAGCTTGATCTATTAAAATGAGATCCAGACTTTCTAACAATGATGCAGATAATCTTTACAGCGGCATCGTTAATTCCTCACTTCTCTGCGCATAATAATGTTATTTTTAATGCCACGGGTATTTATAGCGTGCAATCACTGTACTAACTGCGACGCTATCGATTTCCCTTCAAGCTCCTGTAGGTTTTATTGCTCACACTGTATCAGATTGAAAAATCGCTTCGTTATGCCTGATGGACAGCCCCGCGTTACTGAATTATTTTATTTCGCCAAACATGGTTAACAAGCCGGTGTGCGGATTTATATGGAACTCACATAAATTACAACTCTTGGCTAACAGTAATTTATTTTTCATTATATTTATAGATAGGCACGCTCTTTACGTGCTTTCAGTTTTTGCTGGTGACTCTTTCCGCTTACCAAGTTTTGGTCTCACAAGCGCGATCCCGTCCGTCCATACGGTAACGGTTAGCTGCGGAAGGTAAATGCGCTAATTTGCTTAAGCGTTTGGAGTTTGTGAAAATTACAATTTCACAAATAAAGAATGATAGAGTCACGTCGTATCGGTACATCTACCTACATTTCGACGGCGACCACATCCGACCCACAACCTAAATCAAGCGGCAAAGTTTCTTTTTATTCTCCATTATTTGACATCGTACCTACGAAGTAAAATAAAAAGTCTACGAAGGAGGAAGTTCGGTCATTCTTTTTTGTCAAGATGAGCGTTCGACAAAAAGTGTCGGTCACCTACTTACCGCGAAGGTACTGGGCGCCTACTCCTACACTGTCACTTATCGCCTGTTTGTAGAACAATACTCTATAGCCGTTTCAAGATTCAAAACAGCCAAAAAGCCTACACTACACTGCTAACTTGAGAGCATGCTTGAGAAAAGGGTGTGTCAGAAAGGGGTGAATTCCATAAGGCAGTCAGCACGTATCCAATTATAACAAAAAAAAACTAACAAGTAAGCTTAATGTTTACACCGGTAATACAGCCGCTAACAAAGAAAGTGGTCATTTCGATGCAATAATGGCAGGATTAGACGTCGTGGCTAGGCGTGGGAAACTGTTTGAGCTTTTTGTATTTCGATGGAGCGTTGCAAATGCAGCGTCTGCGCTGTGGTGTTGGTGTCATCGACACCGGCCCACGACCAGGGAAACTAAAAGGAAATGGAAATAAAAAATACCATTAAACGTGTAACAACGAAAGCTCATTCAATTAGACAGCGGGATCTTTTACGATTAGAGACTTTATTGTATTTCGGGAACTGGCAGGTTTGTAAAAAACTTATGTAGAGGATGACAACATCCTACTAATATTATAAATGTGAAAGTTTGTGAAGATTTTTGGATTTTGTTACTCAATCACGCAATAACGGCTGAACAGATTTAGATGAAATATTATATTAATAAGGTATTAAGATAGTTTCAGTCCCGGGGAAGGACATGGATACTTTTGATCCTGGAAATTACTCATTTGATGCGGACGAAGTCGCGGGCGCTGCTAGTAATAAATATGTAAGGCAACAAACTCATAATGCAATGATTTGAAGAGGCTCTAGCTAGCTGATAAAGTGGTGATGTAAAGTCATAAATGACTTTCGTATCTGGACGCTTGATCATCACATATAAAGACGACATTCACCACGAAATGTAAGTCCGTCGTGCGTATACAGAAGTAAGTGTCACTCCTCGGATTAAGGACGACGTGAATGGTTTAAAATTATGATGGATGTGAATGGTTTCTTAGTCGGGAAAGCTACATGCTAAAGCTATTGAAGTGTTTCTTGCAGCTTCGTCAGACCATAGTTTGATTACCCGTAATTCGCATCACAGACAGACTTGGATATGAAGGAAACGTTGTAAAGAGGTCTTGACCATACGTGTGCGACATTGATGGTAATAATTACATCACGTATTCGCCTGGAAGGGATCCGAAGAAAACTATCAACATTTCTACTGGATTAATGCCGCCTGTTTCATCCCAATAAGGAAAGAACATAAGGTTTTAAACCGAAAAGTGGAGTATGAAGACCGAGTCGTAACAGGACTCTTCAAAAGTGTAAGAATTGCTATGAAAGTCGTCTATTCTCCGCCACATTGTCTTTAGGTCTCCGGTCAACGGCCCACGTCGTCAGTTTACGTCACCTCATTATTGCAAGCACAGTCATCGTGAATATGTCGCGGCGATATCGCCTCTAGGCAAGCGAATCGATTAGGGACGCCTCGACGTACCTTCCGAAGACATTTCGGTGACCAATTCTATAATTCACTATTACTACGCCGATTAAACGTGCTTTCCGCTGATTGTCTCAGGCTCGTTGAATAGCAATGTTGCGACCGACAATGACAACGATCGGACTTGTTTCGCGTGTTCTTTGAATTTGTTCTTTGAACCAGTGAAATAAATTGTTATATCGACAGTAACTTTTAAAATGATTTAGCCAAAAACAAAGTACACTGATCTCAATTAACGGGATTTACATCAACGTTGTCCAAATTGTCTCGTATGTCGTCAGTTACGAGGCTCGTCTCATTTTTCTGCTAATTGTGGCGACTAGGAACGGTAAAGTACGGATAATAACTCTTTAATGTGAGCTATTCTCCGTCGATCATGGGGTTTTAACAACATTCATTCGTTCTGCTAAGCCCGGGGCGGGCGAGAGTTGCAGCAACGAGCGCAGTTATCAAATGCGTGTGAAAATCTGCAATGGCTGTGCGCGGCGAGCTTTGCGCGGTTAGATATGTGCCTAGTAATTCCAGAAAGCCGACGCACTAAAAAGCGTCGGCGCTTTGCTGCAATCTTGTATCGATTATGTTGATACACGGACAACACGCAACGATTCGCTCCAACCTAATCATAGGTTCATCTATAAATAAGAACGCATGCCCTCATCCCATGCATTTGTTCGGCTTTATTAAATGTAATTTGTGGTTAACTCCCGGATTGAAACACAGGATTCAATAACATGTGCATTTTTCCATCCTTTTGCAGAGCCCCCGAGCAATACGAATGGCAACGAGTTACCCGTCACTATCGAGCACCAACAGGATACGAATCCCTCCAGCAACCTCACTCGGAACGACGCTAACTGCGACAAGACGGGCACTTGCTACGATGGTAAGAGATAGGAACGAAAAAAAATTTAATTTATAGTGTATCTTTGCAAATTTTTATGTCATGTGCTCTGGTGTAAAGTATCTTATCTTAAATATTGGGTAATACTCGGAGACGCCGGGTCTTAAAAACATTTTGGTCAAATTCACAGTATCCGTCCACTGCAAGGACACTAGGATTGCGGTGCAGGTACGCACAAACAAACCGTTTAATGGTCGTATCTACGCTTTGGGTCGTTCGGAGACTTGCAACATAGACGTCGTCAATAGCGATCTATTCCGCCTCGACCTGACCATGGCCGGTCAGGACTGCAACACACAGAGCGTCGTAAGTACTTAGTTCTACACAAATGAACATTCCAATTCATCCCCTAACACAAAATTGCAATCCAAATTGTTCCCGGTGTTTCAGACTGGTGTTTATTCAAACACTGTCGTACTCCAGCACCACAGTGTCGTTATGACCAAAGCTGATAAAATCTACAAAGTCAAGTGCACTTATGACATGAGTTCCAAGAACATCACCTTCGGAATGGTTCCTATCAGGTAAGTAAATTTAAATTATCAAGTGCTTAATCTTGTCTGAATGTAGCATTATAAAGCATATAAACAAGTAGTTGATGACAGTAGCGGTAAATACTTGATGTGGAAACGCGCTCGGTGGCATGCGCACGTTGACATGCCTCCACATCCCTAATTCGATTTAAATTCTATCAAGCCAATAAAGGGATTCATTGTGCATACGTACCAATTACATTCTCATGAACGACGAACATAAGCGGACGTGATGAGAAGTGCAAATTACAATAAGTGGTTTATCAGAAGCTCGGAAACTATCCAGATTACCTACTGACGATTAGATTAGTGTGGGTGTGGAGAATAAAAACGATTGTTTTATGGAAAAAAAGCATTACATGACATACTCACTTAAACGCCAAGTTGCAGGTTAGGAGACTATTTCCAACACCTCGGGCCTTTTGAATGTATTTTAAAGCTGAGCTTGCATTGCAGAGACCCGGAGATGATCTCGATCACTGCTGCCCCGGAGGCGCCTCCGCCACGCATCCGCATCCTGGACGCTCGCGCTCGCGAGGTCGAGACTGTACGCATTGGAGACAGACTCACCTTCCGCATCGAGATACCCGAAGACAGTGAGTTGCTATACCTTGTTGGTTTTCCCGAATAGTATATTTTAGATCACTGATTTTGTGAGTCTGTATTTTATCAACTTTAAAAACATGATTCAAGTGATATTTCTTTTCAGCTCCCTATGGCATTTTCGCTCGTAGCTGCGTTGCTATGGCTAAGGACTCCAAGAGCACATTCCAGATCATTGATGATGAGGGGTACGTAGTTCCTTTTCGTCACCATTTCTAGTGTCAGGTTGTAATTAATGTGACTGTGAATTTATTTTATCAGATGCCCAGTGGACCCGTCGATCTTCCCAGCGTTCACCCCCGATGGCAACGCTCTGCAGTCGGTTTATGAAGCCTTCAGGTTCACCGAGTCATACGGCGTCATCTTCCAGTGCAACGTCAAATACTGCCTTGGACCTTGCGAGCCGGTAAGTTTAGTCATCATACGCACATACGTAACACGCCTATATCCCAGAGGGGTAGGCAGAGACCAGGCAGGGTCTGCCACTTTAGTCATCATAATTTCGGTAAAATCAACCATCATGTTAAACTAATAAGTTGTTCTGACCTTGAGGAGGTTTTATCCGTAATCACCACGCTAGGGCGGCGAATTGGTGATCGCAGTAGAGCAAAGTAATGGAAAGTCAAATGTAATATCAAACAATGTGTCAATGTTAATGAAAAGATCATCAGTTGGCGACTGTACTATTAAATCTACATTTGACTAAAAAAAAATTTGGCCTTTGGATCTACCTAATGAGATGATTTATACAGCGTCCAGTGGCACTCACACTAGATGGGTAAAGGGACTACTCTGACCCTGCAGTGCCTGGGACATTGTTATTCAGAATTTTCAAAATATGCATGGTAGCTTATTCACGTTAATATTTTGTTTTTCAGGCTGTGTGCGAATGGGGAAGAGATTCTTTGGAGTCGTGGGGCAGAAAGAAGCGTTCGGTGCCAAGAAACGAGAGCGGCGAGGCGCACAGTCAGGATGAGAACATGAACATCTCGCAGGAGATCCTAGTTTTCGACTTCGGCGATGAGCGCCAGAGCACGGACTTCCTGCGATCGGATCAGCCCGGCGGCACGGCTTCCGAGGCCACCTACGGAGGTGAATACCCAGTTTATCTAAGCCCAGATCTGCTGCAATTAGTTCCATGTCGTAACCCAAATTACATGTTAAATGGGTTCAACATTGTTTGTCAGTGTCTGCAAGGTGGTCATTACATTTTTTCAGGCGTGGCCTTCGTGGGTTCAAATGTTGATTGTTGTTTCAGAAAAAACGGTGACGATAGTGGAGCCATGCCCGAGCAAGGCGTCAGTCCTGCTGCTGGGCGTCGCCTGCGCTCTGCTGGTGTTGATGTACATCGCGACCATCTTCTGCTACTACATGCGCAAATGGCTGACGCCGCCCAAGCACATGTCGTAGACACTCGACGGTAGCGAGAGGCTAAACTCGTGCAAAACTTTACGATTGTATCGTAGCCTCAAACGAAACTATGTTCCAATGTGAACATGTGATATTTTTGACTGAATGCTGAACATCGCTAATTATTTTACAATTCAATTGTAGTGAAAATGTTTATAGAAAGTTTTGATAATTTTTGTAATGAAAACCAGACACAGTCGTTCATCCGTGTTTATGTATCTATAGCTTCAAGAAAATTCAATACAGATGAAGTTTAAAAGCGTTCAAATTAACTTCGTTAAATAAATAAATAGGCATTTAGTAATAGAAGTGTCCAAGGAATGAAAGTTTTTGACACGAACAACGAAACCACCGCGTGTTTACATTTTGCCTCATGGTAACTCATTGCATTTAAAAGCATTTATTAGTTAAATAACTACAATAAGTCTAGCAATTTTGAAGTCTTTTATCGTTTAAGTAGTCTTGATACCTAGGTTTACTTCCTTGCATGAACCAAGATTAAATTTTCATCACAGGTAGACTGTTTATAAGGTTCAATAGTATAAATATGTTTATTTTCTATAAAATCATTTTGCTACATACATACGTATTGTTAACATGCAATTATTAATCTTAGGACTGATTTATTATTGTATGTGCTACGGCAAGACATTAAAAACATGTGACCTACTGTAGCACTAACATCATCAGAGGACATTGTTTACGAACTATTACTAAACCAACATGTACAAATGTTGAAATTATGAGCCAATAGGAAATTATTGAATACTAAAGTTATTTGGAATAGTTCCTCAGAATAGTGCTCCAGTTCTTTGATTTGACTTGTTAAACAGAGCTTATGTTTTTAGGGACTATTCCGATAGAAATATTGTTAAGAGTAGAGAATAAGTAAAGGCATGTACTTGGTGTAGTTATAAGCAATTTAAACTTATTCTATATAAACAACTCGTTTAAAATTTTTCTAAGCTATCAAAAGTAATAATATTGTAAATACTTTGCTCCATTCCCAATTTAAAAATATCTTGAACTTTCAGTTGGGTTCTGAAGAAATGAGCCAAAGCACCTCCACAGTCACTTAAATGCTGTTGGTATACTGGCTGCAGTATGTTATGAGTAGCATTTTATATTTTTGTTTCTCTTAACCCAACTTGAGATTTCATAATTTATATAGATTTATTAATTAAGGATCTACCTATTTATTTTTTTAATAACTATTATTAACAAATAAAATAATTTGTACAAATTAATCGATTTATTATTGCCTCCATTAAATTGTAAAACATATTATACTGACAGATCAAATATCTAAAATAAATAAATCAGAGACTTAACGAAATGGAACGTGCACCATTTCTTAGGACTGTGTAGTGACTTTGGTCATGAGTTTGTTATAAACACCATTCAATATTTCTTCTTGCAATTTAGAATCAATTTCTTCAATTTCACAGCCAAATACTTTACAGAAGGTATTTAAAAACATAGGTGTAGCTTTCTCTACTGTACATGTCAAAGCAGTTTCTTTGGATAATGATGTGACACCCTTATCATCCAAGCCACAAGGGTCAATATAGTCAAACCAGGACAAATCATTGCTACAGTTGAGGGCAATACCGTGAGTGGTGACATACCTCGATGCATGGATTCCTATTGCAGCTATCTTGCTATCATCAACCCAGACGCCAGTGTGAACTGATCTTCTCGCTTTAATACCTGAAATTAATATTGTAACAATCTCTATTAAAGTAGATATGAAATCTACCAACCATCAGCTCAACTACCAGAGAAGTCTATTTGTCGGGATTGAGTTTAAACCTAAATGGCCCACTATTCATTCTTCATACATACATACACCTGTACTATGGTACTTTTGGGTACTTATAGACAAAAACTTACTTATTACTTAGAAACAGTGAAAACGGAATGGAAAAATGGTACATAAACAACACAATGAAAACCTAGTCAGGTTACTTGGTCACTGGTGGGTTACTGACATTGGAAAAATCAAAATAGTTATTGGTAGGTTCCATATACGAGTAGCTAGATTTCAAAACCGACCAAGTCCAATTTTTTAAATTAACGACTTTTTTGTTTCTTTAGATAGACAAACAAAATATACTCCACTGAATCCTATCAAAAACGGCCAAATCCCAGTAGATTTCATACAAAATGGCCTTTAAAACAGCTTTTCATTTCAAATCAAGCCAAATCCACAGCTAACTTCATATCAAACCGTGCCATGTCACCTTGGGCCAATCAGAGCGTTTCTTTATTTTAAGATGGCTGCCAGTCGCGTCATACTTGTTGTTTCGTGAACTACATTGTGTCTTTGATTTTATCAAATAGTTGAAGAATTTGTGAAAAAACGATGGAGAAAGCACCGATTCTCCCTCCGGATAAAACAAGGAAACGTGTAATATCAAAAGAATCTACAAAACGTGAGAAATTGAAACAAAAACGGTAAGTTTCTGTAGCCATGCTTCGTCATAGACGCGTTGCATCCAGGGTCAAACTAAGGTAGACGCGTAGTGTATGCTGGGAACGTCCAAATTATAAAAAAATATTATTATTATTTTGTCATACACTAATAAGCTGATGGGAGAGGGTACCTATACGTTGAAGTTTATCACATATTTTTCGTACTTAGCTTCTGCTTGTTTTCAGATACTCGGCGACTGGTCTACCGACAAAACCAACGTGTAGACACAATAAAAAGCAGGTATACCAGTGTCAGAACCTCACGTCGAATGACGTTTTTCATTTTCACGCCAACTTCTACAAAACAAAAAACAAAGTTGATCAAGACAACTTCATTATACAATACTGCAAAACAGCAAACATAAAGAGGAAGCGCCCAATCAACAAGGCAGAACCAACAAACAAAAATAAAAATATGTCTGTGCAGTACTATGTGCGAAAGCACAGATCGAAAGAAACCGTACAAGTTTGCCGGCAAGCTTTTCTTGGCATACTAAGAATAAAACCAAGTCGTCTTAAAGGCGTGCTAAAACGACACTGGGAGTCTGGCTGTATAGCCAATGAAAGACGAGGTGGTAATCGAAAAGAATTTGAGTTCAGGTCGAGAAAAGAAGCAGTAACAAAATTCGTGCAAAAATTTAAACCCCTTGAACGGCATTACACTCGAGAAAAGATAAGGCAGCGAATCTACTTAGATCCTTCTCTGAATATTACAAAAATGTACAAAATGTACAACGATCAAGCTGGGCCTGGAATGACAGTAACACAGTCGTTTTTCCGAAAAGTTTTTTGCACTACTTTCAATATTGGATTCGGTACACCACGGAAAGATGTTTGTTCAACATGTCTGCAATTAAAGGAACAAATAAAACATGAAAGATCAATGGTGGGAAAACAAAAGCTGATGGTCGAATTGCGAATTCACAAATTAAGATCAAAAGCGTTTTTTCAAAAACTTCGAGAACAAAGAGATGACATGGTAACAATCAGCTTTGATTGCCAGAAAAATTTACCCTTGCCTAAAGTGCCAGATCAATCCACGTATTATTCGAGGCAACTTTATTTGTACAACTTCACGACAGTAATCGGTTCGTCTCATTCCAAACTTACAAAAGATAACGTAAAATCGTACGTATGGACCGAAGATGTCGCTGCAAAATCTGCAAATGAAATTTGCAGTGCACTGCTTCACTGTCTCAATACTATAGACACTGCTGGCATAAGTACCATTCGGTTAATGGCTGATGGATGCGGAGGCCAAAACAAAAATACATTTCTGATAAGCATGGCGAGTAAATGGCTCTCAGAGGCACCGCAGACGTTAAAAACAATAGAAATTATATTTCCAGTAACAGGCCACTCATTTTTACCAGCTGACCGAATTTTTGCTTTGACTGAAGTAAAAATACGAAAAATTGAAAACATAATCGACCCCAAAGAATACATAGATATAATAGAAGAACATGCAACCATTCATAAATTAGGAACAGAAGTACCTGTGTATGATTTCCGTTCCGCTGTGGGAGAAACAGTTAAGAATGCTGGCAACTGGCATTTTCAAATAAGTAAGATTAAAAGAGTTATTTTGAGGAGAGGAAAAAAAACACGAAATGTTTTGGCGAGAGGAGAAATTTCGTACCAGTCTGACACAGGAGTGGCCAAATCCGTGCTACGTCCTAGAAAAAGTTTCCGTGAAATGATCCCAGAAAAACTTCAGCTAGGTGTAGCAGTTAACGAGTTGAAACTGCAAGATGTTAAAAATTTACTAACCAAACATTTTGGTTCTGAGTGGGCTGATTTGGAAGAGTTGCAGTTTTATAAAAATGTTCTTGCATCTGATCATCGTTACCTGCGCCCTGAAGATAATGACGAATGTTGTGAACTTGAAATTGAAGAAGTATTCAATTTTGTTTAATATGATTTTAGTTTTTAATATATTCATGTTAAAGACTAACACTAAAATATTAAATGCACTTCTTCAATTTGAAGTTCACAGCATTCGTCATTAGTCATAGGATCTCGGTTATCTGAAATTTTGTAATAACTTATAAGAGTATAATAATATAACTTTATTAAAATTTAAATTACTTCCACAATCTTTTATACTTATTTAATATTTATGTTCAACCTTCCAGTAATGTTAAAAATAGGTATATCCCTTTTTTGCATATTACACCAATCTTATTTGACTACAATTAAGTACTACTAGGGAAAAATGAAAATTTGATTTATTTATTACTCGAAACCGGCGTGCGTGCATGCAACGACTAATGTATCTGTCAGGATCATGACAATTGGCAGTCCCTGGTCTCTGCCTACCCCTCTGGGATATAGGTGTGAGTTTGTGTATGTATAAAATACATAACTATATAAATTTATTTATAGTAGTAGGTACTGTCAAATGAGATCGGTGCAAGTCACCCCAAGTCCGGCCCTTTGCAAGTCTTTTTATCAAACTAAACCAAATCCACTATGAGTTTTTTTCAGACCGAGCCAAATCCATTGGACTTGGCTTGTAATGTTACAAAGGGAACTAATCCTGACAAAAATATTAATTTCAGACAATCTGCTTTATTTACATAAGTAAATAATTTAAGACAAGGATATAGTATTAATAATAAAGATTCATATCGAAGTAACTATGTGGCAAAATAGCTTTGACTATAAACAACAAGAAAAAACGATTTGCAGCTAAACATTCTGTTTGGACTTGGTTGATTTTGATATCTAGCGACTCATACATGGAAAAGAGTTAAATTATTATTTACAAAAAACATCATAACTCTAAAACCAGGAGGGGTCTTCTCTCCCCTTCCTCCTCTCCCCATAAAAACACATAAATAAAACACAACACTTACAGAAAAATTAAAAAGTGCACATGGCGAGCTTATTTCAGCAGAAATTTCTTCTAGCCAACCCTTGATGTGGTGATACGAACATTATAAACATATGTAATAGACTATATATACACATTAACCAATTCTTCTAAGAGTGTTGCTGAAATAGTTTAATATATTGAGTCTTCAACTTACCTAATTCTTCACAAAGTTTAATGACAGTTTCTTCTAAGCTGGTGACATACCACTTGACACTGGTTTTAAAGTGTTTCAAGTTGAGAATGGGGTAAGCCACCAGCTGACCTGGCCCATGGAAGGTTATAAGGCCACCTCTGTTAACTCTGCGGAACTCAGCGCCCAGGCTCTTCAGTCTTTGCTCTTCATCCAATGGTGTATCATTTCTAATTCCTGGAATTGAAAAAAAGTTATGGTCCACTTTTCACAGAATCATTATCTGTCATGTCACATGAGCTGTCAAGACATACAGCAGTCTTGTCAGTGGGCGAATTCAAAAGAGAAAGGGAGAAGCTCAAGAAATAGTCTAAGTTCAAGAAGAAGTTAACTTTCTGTAACTAAAGGTGAGGTTATCTTACCAACAGTAAATACTGGTTTGTGCTCTACTAATAGGATGGTATCATAGTTGGCGTCCAGTCCCTTGGACATGGCATCCAGATGCTTGCGAGCCAATGCTGTCTGTATCTTGAAGGCGGTGTCGTAACTCATAACCCCTAATTTCCAAACTTTCACCATTCTGACTGGAAAGCAACTGAAGCACTCGGTAAGATTTAGAAACCAAAGCAGTATAAAATATTTTAGTGTTTTTTGACTTTTTTCAAATCGAAGACCGTCTTCTGTTTTTATTTATTTTTAAATTGACCATATGACTTTGACAGTTCTGATTTTAGTGTTGCCTGTTTAGGCCTTTTTATGTTGTGGTTCAATAGCAACATATCGATATCGATACGAAAAAAGTAAAACTCCGTAATAAATATAGAAAAGGAGTTTATAAAAATATTTTTATTTATTTCAAACATAAAATAAGAGACTTAATTAATATATAAATGATAAAAATATACAAGTAACTAATTCTAAATATAAATAAAAATAAGTCTTATTAATTTTTTTTCTTTAATAGCAACCCGCGTTGCCACGCATAATGTGTTCTGTGCGCATGATGACGTTTAAAAAAGTACTGCTACTCGACGTTAGATGGCGCTCTTTTGTGTTTACAAAGAGCAAAGCTGTAGCTTGACAGCGGTGGCTGCTAAGCTTTTCCTACACAGTAGTATCTTTCAGTCTGTTCATCAGTTTTCTCGTGTTCCCTGCCTGTAAGGCAGTGTTTCGAATATTACGTAAACGGTAACATGGCATAGAAATGTTCAATTAACAGTGTATTTGAGTGATATAACAATACAAATATGGGTTTATTGAAGGCTTTAGCGGAGTCGAGTGTCTCTGAATGAGAATGATGAATTTTAGTGATATTTGAGCTCAGTAGATTAATCAATGTCAGGTTTATCCGCGCTAAGCCGGGATGAAATATAACTCTTATGGCACCTGTGTCTTAGTGGTGCATGTCGTGCTTGGACAAGGATAATAGGAAAGGATCAGAAATGTGGTCTTCACTGAAACGATGACAACAGGGGTATGTACTCGTTTATATAAAAATCCTTTTAACCTTTCTTTCAGGGGACTTTGCAACGAACATTGATCAGCCGTGGACAAGGCACCTACTTACCTGGATACCTACCTGGGTAGTGACGCACATTTTTGTATTATCTGGGGACTGTGTACGTAGGCACATCGTACGTATTCTACTTCAGAAAGTGCCTAGATTATCACTAATAAGTACCTACGTTATAGGTGAGATCGCAGTCTCACGCATATCGCATTACGCGTGAGACTGCGAGTAAGCAGATGCTACTTAGTTAATATAGGACTCGCTGGCCTACAATTCGTCAGTCGACGTGTTGTATAGCCTGCCTCAAACCTTCCGGAAGGTTTGTCCTTCAAACTAGCGCCATTGCTGGGGCCGCTGCGACCCATACAACACATAATACAAATAAATCTATCTGCTATTTGTAGGCCGCGGCTACCGCCGCCACTGCGAACGTTACAAGCGAGTCCAGTCGACAGCACCTCAACCTTTGCATTTTAGTTAACAAAATCGTAGAGTGCACGGACGTAAAGGTTGATGTGCTGTCGACGTACCTTGTCAATAAGCAGGAACCTAGTTAACGTTAGGTGTGGACCACACAGATAAGACGAGGACGGGTCGGGGCGAAAACGCTGCGTCCTTTCAATTCACCGCACGAAATGTACTGAAGCGACGGGTCGTATAGCCCACCTAGCACACAGATACAACGGGGCGAAGACGCGAACTCTATGACGCTGCGTCTTCAACTCGTCCCCGTGTCCCGTCCCACCAGTGTGTCCCGCAAAAATATTCGTGAATTTTACCACCCAAACTGACCGTCGTTGATTCAGTTACTAGGTACATAGGTACTTACCTAAACGGATTCGACGGAGCTGAGTACTAAGCCCTAAGACCGATATACCCTATTTGTGGTATATTAGTGTAGCCCTTATTCTGTTAACAGCTGTCAGCTGGCAAATGTGCATACATATAACAAACTGACAGCTGTTCACGTTATTGTTAGAGGATCGCCAACGCTATCGCCATACAGGCAGTGGACTGCTCAGTACCATTTCACCATTACGAGATTAGTTTTTTAAACGAAAGCTTGTTGATTGGACCTATACTTCAAATAATATGTACCGCGCCGATCTCTACGTGGTTGGGGCTTCGAACTCGCTTTAGTAACAAATCGGCCTTGGGTAGGTTAAATTAAATAGGAATTTATTTACAAAAAATAAAAATACAGAAGTTAAAATAATACAAAACAAAAACAAATCCGATACCAAATAACACGCAGGTTTCGGTTAGGTAGTTAAGACCTTATTGGAGTGGCGGTTTTGGGAAATCCGTCGTCACGACTGATAGTAATAACTGCCGTCTTAACTGTATTATTATCATACTTTATTGTATACAAAACATATAACAGGACATTACATAAGAAATAACATGTTTAAAGGCGAGCTTATCTCTGTAAGAGATTTCTTCCAGCAAACCTTAGGGTATAGGAGAATTCAAAGGAATTCGAGTCAGTGGTGGGGACTGGTCTAGTTATGACTTATGTATGACGCCATAGACATGGCGGTTGAGCGACGTCGTTTTGGTTTATTTCTCTATTTATATTCTACCAAATTACACTTATTGCCAAAGGCTTTATAAAAAAAATATTCAAATGAAATCGCGAAAAACATGAGACTTGTATTTGATGCGTACTTATCAAGGAAAATAGTTATTCTTGATTGTGTTTGACTCCGAACGAATCCGCGTTCATTTCTGAAAATAAATTTGACTAGCTACTCAACTCTACTCTGTCTACGTACTATAGCTAGACGGTTAAACTACAATAATATCTATACGGTATTGGAGGCGAATCCTATTCATCATACTGAACAGGTTTTCCTATTTCGCGAAAAAAAAAATCTTAACAAGATTTTGTGTGGAATATTGTTAGCTTTTTTTTTCATGTATTAAGCAAACTTCTGAAACAAAAGTCATAAGTACAATCAACCCTTAATCGATTTAAGATCTGGTTACATCAGGGTTACCTCAAAAAATATTGGACGTAACCCTGGTGCAGTTCGAAAACCCTGTGTATGGTTTAAAAACGAGTTTAAAAACACGGGCCAGCGTAAAAACAAATAGTCTGCTAGGTGAGGCAGCAGGAAGAGCGGCCGCTTCCTGGCGTCCGCAGTTATTTATAGACAACGCGACGACGACGGGGGTAGCCCAGTGGTAGCCTAGTAGAGCAATGCCACCAGAAGCATCATGCTGGCGCTTCACTAAAGCCTAGTTCGGACTAGGCTAGTATTTTAGTCCAGTAGCGAGTAATTTAGTAGCTAAGCTATTCGCTGCTGCCCAAAAATCGTTCCCATTACGGTCGAGTACAGTTTACAAGTGAGTGATGTTTTCCAAGACAAACAGCTGCCTGCAACGCAATAAAGTAGGTAAGTACTTAAATAAACTGATTAAGCTAATCGGCTAGTTTAGAAGAAGTGGATGAGGAAATTTGTGTGATTAATAAAAAAATAAGCTATGGGTACGAAAATGGATCGAAGGAAGAGATAAACTAGGAGCCGCTATTGTGTTCTGAAGGGATTAGCATTGGAGGATCCTAAAAAAAACTTTGATAGATTGAGAATGTCCGAAAGTTGTGTGAATGTGTAGAATTTTAAAGTTGTTTCTTCGCTCCAGCGAAACGAATTTTTGTGGCAACTAATGAACTCTACTAAATACACAGGTTCGGACTTGTTTAGCCGGTCAACCAGTGAGCACGGACGCGTGGTGGGAGGTGCTACTCGCCCGATAAAAATAGAATGAAATGGATGGACTCGACTAAATTACTTGCTAACCTACTCGACAAAATTTTCGCCAAGAGTCTCCAAATCTGTTCTCCAAACGAACACTGAGGCGACTGTTGTACGCGAATTTCGTAAATATTCATTCGTAAAATCATCAACACGAATGATTCGCGTGGGCTCAGTTTGGAATCTCATTCCCAATCTCGGAAAAGATTTAAAGAACGAGATTGCCTGCCCTCGAAAGATCCTAGTTTCTCATACGGGGGTATGTTCTTTGGTTGTATTTCTTTTGCGGTATCTAGTAGCTGGTAGCGGACGGCCCCAGACAAAAACACGCTTCATTAGTCTAGTCGGGATAGCGGGAAACGCCGCTTTTGGTAATTGCCTTCCACGGAGTAGGTAATTACGTAAAAATATACAAGTTATTTGGTGGCATCCATATTCGGAGGTTATTTGTTCAGAAAGTAATAGAAAAAAACCGCAGAGTAAAAAATATAATGTTCAACATTTTAATAGGGTGACGTGTCTCTATTAAAAAAGCTTTTATTTTACTTTGCGAAATAGGTAAGAGAGCTGCAGTGCAGTGCAACCTCAGCAATGTAAGTCCAATGAAAGAAAAAGGAGTGCCCGAAGCAAAATCCGGATAAAATCGCGCAATTCTCGTTATGAATTGGTTCTAACTTCACATTATCTCAAATAGTGCGGCAAAGTTCGGCCAAGTCAGCTGGCAGACATCTGCATTCCGCTTGCGATGAGAGCTGACTTGACGCCGCCTCTACTCTTGACACGAAGAGGTGAATATTCAGCGGATTCACCTAGATGCGTAGGTAACCCTAGACTTTGTCAGAGCACTATGCCTGTGTAGAATCATTGTCTTACAGAGTTATCGCCAATCTGCAGTCGGTGCGTGTAGATTAGCTTAGGTCCATTCTCTCTCTCTCTCCCTCCCTCCCTCTCTCTCTCTCTCTCTCTCTCTCTCTTTCAATTATGACGCAACTTGAACGCACTAATGTCCAGAGTGGAGGGACAGGACTCCTCATCGGCGTATCTGGGGTTGGGCAACCTGGGGTGGGTACTAGACCATCTGGGGTAGGTACGGCCCACCCCCCTCCTCTATATCTACGCTAATGATTCGCCTGCAGCTTTCTTATGTTTATGCTGGAAGTATTTTAAAAATGCATGAATTTGTTAAAATATCTCTCAATTACATTGGTGTGCGTGGACACTGCTGATATGGTACACCTTTATTCGTAAACTTTTATTCTCACCACAATAACTGCTCAAGGCCTCAAGCGATTGCGTTACTCCTTGCGCATCAAGAGGGGAGGGGTTGGAGGCCTTGTTTGCAGTATTCTGTTACTCGCGTTCCTATGAGAAAGTTTGACGCTAAAGACTGTAATCAGGTTACACCGCAAGGACTTGTGCTTCATTAGTTCATACTAACATTCGCGAATCACGCACCAAATAAAGGTGCTGCTAAAAAGACGGGCCATAATTCTCGGCTAGGGGAAGTTTTTACTATGAAATATGGAGCCAAACCGCAGGGGTGTGGGTTGAAATCCATTTTTCTAGCGCTTTGAAATAGTCTTGATCTTTTATGGTTCATACGTGCATTTTAAAATTTTGGCTTTTAAATTTGTACATTCTGCTGCAGTTCATTGGAACGATTCCCAAGGGCAGGTCACTGACCACTTCCATACTCTGAACAAGTTCAAACTTTTAATTTTCTTCAGAAGTTCAAACTGTATAAACAAACACGTTCCCTATTGTTTAATTCGGCAAGTTGTGAATTAGTATAGCCCGGTGGCTGTGGCGGGTTGCCATGACAACGGCACTAGGCCCGCGGCTCCGTGACGCGACTCCCAAGCAGCCTGCGATCGATGCGCCCAACGGCCCAACACCAGGTTTTTTCACGATCGGCTCTAAGCGCGAGCTTATTATTCAATGCTAGCACCTGAAGTTCTGAAGGATGATTTAATGCTTTTCTGCCGCGTTAGTTCCGCGTCGGAACTCGTATTCAAAAATCACTCGAATTTTCGCAGTATCCATCTTTCTTGTCTAAATTGAATAACAAAAACAATTGAAAGTCGATATTCAAATGTTTCACATTTTTTAAAAAAAGAACATCATAGAAACCATTTGAAAAAAGTTTCATTCGAAAACCTCAAACCATGAAGATTCTATGTCAATTCAAAGAACCTATTGCAATAAAACGGCAATTTCATACTTTAACCCCTATTACTTACATCTTTGAGTCAGTTCCTCAGTTCCTCGATAGCAGTTCATAGCTCAGTTCCTCGACATTCGGTCTCTCCCTAAGTTATAAGTTATTATTGTGTAAAGTAAGCAGTGTGAAAGAAAACACAAGTCAAAAGTCGCTCACCTTTTTATTTTGGCCCCTTCTGTCCACGCAATTACAATTGGTGTCAGAAGTGGGATAGCGAAATCGACGTATCGCGAAATCGACGTATCGCGAAATCGACTGTTCGTTGCGACAATAACTACGTGATTTAAGACTTTCTTCAAGTGCGCGAATCGTCGTCAGTTCGTGTCCAATTACAATCGATCGTCGATCTTAAAACGTAGTGTGGAAGTGCAGTCAAGAGGCATCTATACTACGAACTTTTGCGTGACCGAGTAGTGTAGTGATTTTGAAGAAACTACTGGTTATAGAGCGTGGCGCTTAGCTTCGGCGAAGTACTACGTACCAGTAACGCTCAAGACAAAAGAAGAAGGCCAAGCAGAAGCGAAATTTCGTCAAGGGACTCAACAGAGGGACCCCGCAACGTAAAAACTTCAAGTGAGTGGCGTTGTGTTAAGTTAGATTATTTTAGAGTAAAAGGTTAATAGTTTTGTATCATAAAGGTCCTATATTTCTAAAAAAAATAATGATGAAAACCGAAGAACAAGTAAAAAACTCTGGAGGATTCATTGACATTTCATTAGCGGAGCGGATGATGACGAAATATGACGGGGATAAACCTAATTTACACGTTTTTATAGACAACTGTAACAATGCTTATTCTCTTCTAAACCCCATTTACAAGGTTGCATTTGTTTCTGTAGTACTTTCCAAGATAGAAGGTAATATTAGGTCCACCTTACTAAACAGAACTTTTGAGTCATGGGAAGATCTAAAAACACATTTATTAGAGAATTATTCAGAAAAAAGAACGTTTGCTCAATGGCAGCTAGAGCTAAATTCATGCAGACAGGGACATAACGAGCCAGTGTTGAAATATTCATCTAGAGTAGAGAATTGTTATATTAAACTCATAAAATCATTAGACCCAAAACTTAGTATCGATGCGCGAAATGCTAATATAGAAATTCTAAAAAATCAGGCACTAAACATCTTTATTAGTGGACTTATTCCACAGCTACATATTCTTTTAAAATCTCAAAAACCTTCGACATTCGAAGAAGCGGTTTCTGTAGCCATATCTGAAGAACAGGAAATAAAGTCTAGGCAGGAGATGAGTCAGCGCCATGGCATTGCCACACCAAAGCGAAGCTCTAATTGTAATAAAATAGGTCACTTAGCTTATCAATGTCGGTTACAGCCATCAATAAGATTTTTCCAGCCACAGCATAACAACCAACCCTTACAGTGTTTCAACTGCCAGAAGAAAGGACATATAGCTAGAGATTGTTGGAACAATAGAACCAACAAGCCCAGTCCTAGTTTCAGCAGGCCAGGGCCTAGTGGTCACTATAATGGATCACCACACAGTCAAAACCGTTTCTCAACCTCTAGGAATGGACCACCTAGCCGTAATACCGTTCAGAACAATAACCAAAACAACCATAACAACTCGGAGCAAGCAAATTTAAACTCGAAAAGTCCAAGGATGACGGCCAATCCAAGGACTATCCGTTCGATTCGGGCCGAATGATGTACATAAACACAGGAATATCAATACCTATATGTTCAATTAGAAGCGGACCAATTGTTACAAAATAAAAATGAATTTTTAATAGACACCGGAGCGGAAGTAAGTTTAATAAAGTTAGAAGCGCTGAAAGACGATGTTTTAGTATATGATGATATAATATTAAATTTAAAAGGAATAGATAATGATTCAAAACCAACCAAGACAATCGGTCACACCCAAATGACTTTTATTATTGGAGGAAAAAGAGAGTCACACACTTCATGTGGTACCTGACCACTTTCCAATTGAGAGTCAAGGTGTTGTGGGAGGAGATTTTCTTAAAGCAGTAAAAGCTGTCATAAGTTATGAGGAAAACATTATTCATATGTTGGGAGAAACTCTAAAAATCAGATATATTGACAATGAAGATGATGAGAAATACTCTTTTATAAAAGAAAATTGCAAAGTATTTCCCCATGTGTTAAATGAAGAAGTATTATGTGAAAAAATGAAGAATGTTAATGTAAATAGCAGAGAATCGGAAAAATCGAAGATAAAAGAAGAAACTTATGAAGAAAACTTTTGCGAAACAATGGAGAACGAAGATAAAATGGGTACTTACTCAGAAACGTCTGAAATACACGGAAGCAGGAATAAAGAAATGAAGAAAACTGAGAAAACAGGAAACAACGAAGAATACTTTATGATCGAGCCTCGTTGTGAAAAAATAGTTTCATTGAAGGTTGAAAACACAAATATGACAGAAGGTTTAATTCCAGACGTCATTGAGTTAGAAAAAGGAATCTACGTATGTCCGAGCATCGTTACAGTGAATAATTCAAGAATAACCACATCGGTACTTAATACTACGGAAAAAACAATTAAGTTAAATTCAATAAGAGTAAAGTTGGAACCGTTACCAGAAGAGGTAAAAAATGAGTTTAATATCAGAATAAATAAAATGAACACTTCAGACGACAGAAATCGATTGAAATTGTTAGAAAAAACACTAAGAACAGATCACTTAAATCATGAAGAGAAAAGAAGCTCTAGAAGGAGATACATTAACAGCGACGAGTACCATTGCGCATAAAATACCAACAACATCACAACAGCCAATTAATACGAAATCGTATCGATATCCTGAAGCATTAAAAGGAGAAGTAAATGATCAAATAAATAAACTATTAAAAGAAGAAATAATAAAACCGTCGAATAGCCCGTATGGATCGTGCCCAAGAAGCTGGACGCATCTGGAAAACGAAAATGGAGATTGGTCATTGATTACCGAAAACTCAATGAAATAAGCATTGGAGATGTTTATCCGCTACTACAAATAAACGATATATTGGATCAATATGGCCCACATAGTAAATATTTTACTACTTTAGATTTAGCGTCAGGGTTCCATCAAATTAAAATGGATCCAGAAGATCAGCCTAAAACAGCTTTCAGTGTTCCGTTAGGTCATTACGAATATACCAGGATGCCAAAGACTCAAAAATGCACCGTCGACGTTTCAAAGATTAATGAATTCAGTATTAACTCGAATACAGGGAATAAAATGTTTCGTTTACTTAGATGACATCGTTATTTATGGCAGCTCATTAGAAGACCACAATAATAAATTGAAGGAAGTATTTGATCGTCTCTCTCAACATAATTTAAAACTACAACCTGACAAATGTGAATTTTTAAAAAGAGAAGTTATGTATTTAGGACATTGAATCACACAAGATGGAGTAAAGCCTGATCCAAAGAAAATAGACGCCGTTATGAAATTTCCTGTACCGAAGTCACCAAAAGACATTAAGAGTTTCCTCGGTTTGGCAGGATATTATAGAAGATTTATAGAAAATTTCAGCTCATTAACGAAACCTTTGACGAAACTGCTAAAGAAAGACGAACCTTTTAATTGGAGTAGCTTACAACAAGAATCATTTGAAATTTTGAAAGAAAAACTTTGCAAACAACCTATTCTACAGTACCCAAACTTTTCCGAACCATTTAATTTAACCACTGATGCCAGCAACTACACGATAGGAAGTGTTCTATCACAGGGATCTCCACCTGAAGATCTACCTATAGCCTATGCCAGCAGAACCCTGAATAAAGCTGAAGTCAACTATTCAACTACAGAAAAAGAACTTCTTGCAATCGTCTGGTCAGTGAAACATTTCCGTCCATATCTGTATGGAAGGAAGTTCAACATCTACACAGACCATAAGCCACTTATCTGGTTATTCAACGTGAAGGATCCAGGTTCGAGACTGCTGAGATGGCGCCTGAAACTCGAAGAATACGAATATGACATCTTTTATAAGGCAGATAAAATAAATCATAACGCGGATGCATTGAGCAGAATGAAATCCGAAGAAAACGAAATGCAAGAGACAAAAGAACAATTTTGTAACGAAGAAGAACCTGAAAGGAAAATTCAATTGACTACGAGAAATGCTGAAACCTACTCATAATTTTTAAAAGAATTACAACGAAGACCTATTTTATATAACAAGTTAGAAGAATTCAACGAAAAGCTTAGAAACTTAGAAACACTGACTGAACCATTTAAAGAATACATCGACGTATTGAAAGCTAAACAACCTAAACAGTTAGATATCTTAAAACTAAAGGATGAATCGGGAAACAATTTATTTTTCGCATTTACAAAAACAAATAACTGGGAAGATGATACCTATGAACATCTATTTGAATGTCTGAAGAACCTACAGCATAAACTCACGCAAGAAAATATAAAACAAATAACATTTGAAAATATTTCATACTTTCATCTAAAGTGGCACAAAATTCGTACAATCACTCGTTATTTATTTAAAGATTCAGACATAGTAATTCACGTGTACCATTCAAAAATCAGGACTCCAGAAAGGGAAGACATTCCTTCAATTTTAGAAGAAAATCATTCAAATCCAATTTCTGGACACACAGGATTTCACAAAACCTACAAGAAAATAAAATCTAAATATAATTGGGAATCAATGAAACAAGACATCAAAGAATTCATCAAAAATTGTAAATCGTGTCAAGAAAATAAAATATCTAGAAAGAAAAATCGAAAACCTATGGAAATAACTTCTACTGCAACTGAAGCATTTGAAAAAATATCTCTGGATATTGTTGGTCCTTTGCCCTTATCTGAAAATGGTAACAGGTACATACTTACCTTACAGGATGATTTGACGAAGTTTTCACAAGCTTACGCATTACAGCAACATGATGCTGAAACAATAGCAGACTGTTTCGTACGTAACTTTATCTGTAAAGGTATACCTCAAGCTGTACTCACGGACCAAGGAGCAGACTTTAATTCTCGATTAATAAAGGAAATCGCAAAGCTGTTGAAAATGAAGAAATTAACTACGACTGCTTATCACCCGCAATCAAATGGAGCATTAGAACGAAGTCACTCCACGTTAGCAGACTATCTGAAGCACTACGTCAATGAAGATCAAACAAATTGGGACCATTGGATAGATTTCGCAATGTTCTCTTACAACACTAACGTTCACACTTCTACAAATTTCACTCCATTTGAACTCTTGTTTGGTTTCAAAGCTAGATTACCTAGTTCGATTCTAAAGAAACCTGAATTTAAATATTATTATAACAATTATCTAGATGAACTCGTATTAAAACTTAGGAAATCAAGACAATTAGCTAGAGAAAAAATAATACACTCAAAGGAAGTTAATAAACAAATTTATGATAAAAGGAGTAAAGATATTAATTTTGAACTTGGTGACTTAGTATATCTAAGTAATGAACAGGTTAAGTTAGGCAAATCTAAGAAATTATCGCCATATTGGTTAGGGCCTTATAAAATTGTTGAAGTAAATTCTCCGGTCAATGTCACAATTCAAACAAATAAGAAAAAATTGCGTGTACATACAAATAGATTGAAACACGCGTTTGTTTCAGGATGAAAATAAATCTTTTCCTGGGACTTCTGCTCATAGGTAAAGTTAATCATTTTGATAGCGCATAGACTCTTGTTTCTTACTTGGATATTTCAGAAATCCATAAGAAAATCGACTTGGTAGATAACACTTATGCTAAGACTAAGGAAATCTGTAGTCATGAAAAGTTTAGTAACCTTTCTTTATGTGAAACATCATTCATAGTTTTAGATCAAGTTATTCCTCAGTTATACGTTCAAGAAAATGTTTTGAGAGAACTTACAGGCAGAACTATTTCTCACAGGTCGAAACGATCTTACATAGACGGTGTTGGTAAATTATTAAAGGTTTTATTTGGTACATTGGACACTGAAGATGCTCAACGCTATGACCAAGCAATCGAAAATTTAGACAGTAATGAACATGAAATCTTTAATTTATTAAAATCACAAACTAATGTTATCAAAACTACCATTGCAAATTTCAACAATACCATTACTAATTTAAACTCTAAGAACAAGTATTTAATAGAAACCTAGAAATTCTTTCCAACTATACTAAACACGTAGATGGAATGTTATTTAATTTGGATTTGAAGCAAGATATTGACGGACACTTGTCTTTTCTTACATTAGTAACATCTGAAGTTAATAACGAAATTTCAATGATAATAAATGCAATTTTGTTCTCTAAGAATAACGCTTTACATCCCGTCATCATCACTCCAGAACAATATATTTTTGAATTACGTAAAACTGTTTCACATTTGCCTCTTCAAACTAAATATCCATTAAGTTTAACTATTAATGATGCTCCAGAATTACTTTCTTTAATAGACTTAGTTTCTTATGTAATGAATGATAAACTTGTATTTGTCATTAGAACTCCATTAATTACTCAAACAGATTATGAATTATATAATGTTGTACCCGTACCTATTAAGAATAAAGATGATACATACATTTTTATTATGCCCAAGGAAAAATATTTTATGATCTCTACTAATAAGATTCATTATACATATATCGATAATTTTAATGTTTGTAAAAAGCTATCAAGAAAATTTAATTATATTTGTAAATTAGACACTCCATTATATTCTGTCCATGGTAATCCAACTTGCGAAACTGAATTAATGTTCGGAAAATCAAAAATTCCTGGTGAATGTGACACTAGACTTGCCTATATCAACCACGAACAATGGTATAAAATGCATATTAAAAACAACTGGTTATATGTTATGCCTAGGAAAACGATTGTAACCCTTACCTGTAGAAACAAAGATCCTATAGATTTTGATTTGTATGATACCGGAATTTTGTCATTATGCAGTAATTGTAAATTATACACTGTAAACGTAATTTTGCAAACAGAAATTAAAGGTCTTGAAAGTGAGTTTCATTCAATTTTACCTTCAATAGACATAATTCAAGACGATTGTTGTAAAAAGATAAAAGATAAAAATGTTACTAAAATCAATTTCATTCCTCTTAAGATTCATGAAAGATTAGACTTGGAAAGTTTAAACTTAGCATCTCATAAAGTCAAACAGGTAGAAGAAATGTTAAATAACATAGAACAAAATTCAAACGTTTATGATAAGGTTGTTAATAATGTTTATTTTGTCTACATCTTTTTGTCTATTGTGAAAATTTTAACATGCTATTTATTGTACCGATTTGTAAAATACATGATTATTAGAAAATTCTTTTGTACACGTCAAAGTAGATTATTAGCTTTAGAAGATTTAAGAACATGTTGTGCACGAATTACGAATTGTATAACTTTAAGAGTAAATGATGACAATAGAAGAAATAATAGAGAACATAATAGTGATATTGAGTTGGAAAATATTGCAAGCCATAGTGATGATTGTACTATTGTAACCTCACCTAAAAGAAATAGGATAGCACAGTTAAAAGATAATTAAAAAGCGAATTATTAATTGTAATGTAAAATTAAAATATATGAGCTAAAATAAGATTATAATATAAGCGTATATTTTAGGTAAGAACTTAGATTTATATAAAGACAATGGATTGTCTTTATTCTAAGGGGGGAGGAAACTGTAATGTACCACATAGACTTATCTTAAAATTCTCAAGTTGATGATTTGTTTGCAGATGATTGTATGTTCAAACACTATTAGTTGATCTATTTGAATATAATTAGATAACTTAATTACGGAACAGTCTAGAACAACATTACTGATGAGAAAGACAAATTCATTAAGAAATTGTAAAGTAAATAAGTTCAAACTACAAAATAACATCATTAGTTAGTTGATTAATAATTTAGTATAAATATTTACATCTTTGAGTCAGTTCCTCAGTTCCTCGATAGCAGTTCATAGCTCAGTTCCTCGACATTCGGTCTCTCCCTAAGTTATAAGTTATTATTGTGTAAAGTAAGCAGTGTGAAAGAAAACACAAGTCAAAAGTCGCTCACCTTTTTATTTTGGCCCCTTCTGTCCACGCAATTACATTAGGACACTGGCCCTTAGTACAATGCGAGCGCAAGAGATAAAAACTAAACATGGTAGTGAAATCCCAACCTAATATTGTATTGTATGGAGAATTTCCTGTATATTTTTGCGTGCATAATTTCATAACGATACATGCAGCTTACAACTACTACAACGCCGTGCACATTATTCGACATATTCCGTATTACTATTGAACGAAATCATTATGAACCGCCATAATGGGTTATAACGGGTGCATAACTGGGTCAAAACTGGATTATAACTCACCAGTGGTTTATAACCTGGTCCATTACCCATCTCTATGACTGTCGGTCAAGACCCTTTATCTCGGGAACGCGTAGAACATATGGAGTTAAAATTAAAACCATATACTCAAGTGTACAGTCCCTTGAAGGTGTAAAAAAAATCAAACTTCTAAGTTAACGTAAAGAAAAGATACGGCCGTTTATGCCGTAAAAACATATATTTCAGCACTTAAGGGAATCATCATTTTTAAAGTACTTTCCTTTGACCTAGAACTATAATATTTGGCTAGTAATATCGTCTTACTCTACAAATATAAAGGGAAAAATCTGAAAGCTATACATATGTTATTAAATAATAAAAAAATGTCTTTGAAGTTCGGGAAAAGCTCGGAAAAAACTGCGAGACTCGATTCCTGAACAATTTATAATATGTAAGTACCTACCTACAAATTTGTACAGAACCCTTGGTGCGCGAGTCCGACTCGCACTTGGCCGGTTTTGTTTAAAACCGATGTAGTGCCCGTCGTCTTTTCTTAGCGGGAAAGCTGATAGCCCTTTTTCCGTCCACTTTACTGCAGACTGCAGCTGAAACTTACGCGCGCACTTTAGGTGATCGCTGCTTTTTGTTAGACCAGCTGAAGTTAGGCTTTGTCAGACAGCTGCATTTTTAGAGTTTCGTACCTGAAAAGGAATAACGGAACCCTTATGTGATCACTTTGTTGTCCGTCCGTCCATCCGTCCCTCGTCCGTCAAGACCCTTTATCTCTGGAAGGCGTGGAGGTATCGATTTGAAATTGAAACCATATACTCATGTTTACAGTCCCTTGAAGCTGTGAATACATCAGACTTCTAAGTTGATGTAAAAAAAAATTACGGCCGTTTATGCCGCAAAAAACGTATATTTCGCCACTCTCAAGGGAATCAAAATTTATAGCGTACTTCCGTTGACCTAGAACTATAAAATTTTATAAGTCTTATACTACAAGTAAAGGGAAAAATCTGAAAGTATACGTTTGTAATTAAATCATAAAAAAATGTCTTTAAAGTTTAGGAAAAGCTCTGAAAAAAATTGCGAGACTCGATTCCTGAACTATTTATAATGTGTAAGTACCGACAAATTCGTACGGAACCCTCGGTGGTCGAGTCCGACTCGCTATTATCCGATTTTTTGAAGACAAACGAAGAAAGGAACAACAAGGGAAAGAATAAACTGCCGACAAATAAATATAAATTAGAGAAAAAACGTAAGGAAACACAGAAACAGTTATCTATGTTCGGAAATAGTCAACACAAAAACAATATTCAAATAACGAATAAATTATTGAATCCCAACACTTAAATATAAGAAATATCATGTAATTTTTTTTCTGCTTGTGCAATGAAGTGTTCTCCATCTATTTATAACGAATCACGCACTGTATGAGCCTCAAACTTGATGCGTCTTTGAGGGGCAATGAAGTCCATCTCACACATCAGTTCCATTGTCATATGAATGCACGAGTAGAATGATGGCCCTAAAATAAAATGAAGAAGCGCAGTCTCGCTATTACCTTAGCTGTCTCTTAACTTGAGCCGCAGCCTGACTTGCAAAACCATTGCCATTGGAGTTGCATAATAAGTCCGCCTGTCGAGTGAGTTATCGCGGCGCTAGCCGGCATTTAATTATTCATAAGTCGCCTTCTCACCACGGAGGAATACAATACCTCCGAAAAGTCCACTTTAAGTTTGATTTTTCTGTGATCCCGCCGTTTAGGCACCGCGCTATTATGCTGGCTTGACGCTACTTAAACATACTCTAGCAGTAAGTATGCTTCGCTTTTAGCTTTGTCGACAGCCAAGGCGTGCCCTTCTTTAACAAAAATTTGCGCTTTAGATAGATAGATAGATTTTCCGTGTGGCGCAGGATTAAGAATAGCGTCACTCCATTTCCTTCCGTGGATGTCGTAGAAGGCGACTAAGGAAATACATTACCAGGAGACGGGCAGCAACGTGTTCCTGAGATTTCAACAGCATACTGCGATCGCCAACCCGCCTGCCAAGCGTGGCGATTATGGCAAAACCCTTCATGGTTAGGAAAACCCTGAAGGAGGCCTGTGTCTTGCAGTGGGCGTCGGGTGGCTGATGATGATTGATAGATAGATAGAGAACACTTTATTGCACAACCAGGTGAAAGATTTATTTAGATTTAGAGCGGATTTATTTTATTTACTTTGTGTCGGAAAGGGATCCCTAAATCTAAAAATGGTTCTAATAACATTTTGAACGACCAATCCAACAATACCCCACACTATGGCGTAGGCGAGAAAAAAAAAATTGCATCCCTAAATTAGGTGTAGGTAGACAAAAAAAATTTTTTTTATGTTCTTTTCATTGTGAAAAACAGTACTATTAATGATTTAGTAATGCTATAACATATTTGTAAATATTCCTGATTTCCGACGTGAGGCTCCAAACTATGTATCCAAATTCAAAGTGGTAGGAAGTACCGTAACGTTGACAAATATTTTTAGGTATGTTAACTGCTTAAGAGTCTGTCGACCGATATGCGTTAATAAAAAACAAAATAATTGAGGTGGGCTGGCGCCGACCATACGGCGCTCGGAACAAAGTTTTTTTTATTTTTATTACTTTTCATTCTCATATTGTGTGTTTATGCTTAAGTACTTAAAGTTATTTTGGGTTACTTAAGGGAATTTGGTACACGACAATTCGATACGAACCTTTTCGTTATGCTTGGTTTGGGACTACCAATCTAGATAGATTTTCACTTGTAATTGCATTCAGAATTCGATCCGGCCACATCCCACTAAATAAGTTCGCCTTTCTGATGAGAAAAGTGCCTCTCCAAACTGCGCAGAATGTGGAGTAATCGAAGACGTACATAATATTTTAGTGAAATGTGTTCGAAATGATACTGCAAGAAACTTAATATATAATAATTCAATATTTATGACTGTAGGAGGTTGTAACGTAGTTCTAGCATTTCCCAATTCAGAAGATGCCAAAACATTGTACAAATTGTTTAAATTTGGTTTGAAGGCCAGGATATAATTAGCTATAGACTTGTGTAGATACTTACCTGTCACAGTACAAACTATGTAGCATTACTAGGACGACATGGTCGCTTTTCTTTTATGTGTACCAAGTACTTTAAATAATGTTTTAAAAAAAAGTTATTTATAACAGAAAAAAAATTGTTGACGCGTGTTTTTTAAAAAACTAGTACCAGATGTTTCTAAATTGTGGTTAGAATGTCTCCTTACCATACGGTAAACGAATTTAAAGTCGTTCCAAGTACAATCGCGTAGTACTTGTCGTCTCTGTGCTAAGCCGCGGACAGACAGACAGACCTCCCGTTTACATAATTATGCTTCAGTAACACGGTCCACTGCAGGGCACAGGCCCTCTCTCTCCACAGTATAACTCGAACAAATGACTTTGACTTCGCATAGACGTATTTCGGGTCTCATGAGCGGGTCACGCGAGATGTGACAGAAGTTTTCCTTTACTTTAGTCAAATTAACAAGTAATAAAAAAATGAGGCCGAGGACCGTGCTCAGTGGCGTGCAATAGGAGAGGCCTATGTCCAGCAGTAGACAAGCGTAGGTCGATGATGGAGATGATGATGATCATGAAGCTCATACGCGTCCATCGCAAATTCATCCCAACTGCAGAGATATTTGTTCAAGTTATACGTCAGGCGTTATACTAATGTGATGGAGGTCAATGAAGTTCGCTTGCTTTTGCCTAATGTCTACACTGATTCGTTCACTTTCGTCCACTAGCATTCGTTCCGTTGGTGTGTATACTCACTAAAATCTGTGCCAAAATGTACTAAGAGCCGAGCTTTGGGTATCTTTTTACTCTGTGGTCACTCTCTGGCCGCCTCCTGAAAACTTTGGACCACTGTCGCCAGCTGGCGTGTTCTGTTAAATAATTTGCACCCACTTCCTTTCCTTCTCGGGTGACACTGCGCATTTTAATTAGCTTCTGATTTCATTGCGGCGGTGCCACTTTCAGATTTTGCTCCTGCTTATTTTTAGAATTATATATTATATAAGCAGCCTACGAGTATATACGTCCCACTCTAGGGCACAGGCCTTCTCTCAGGGAGAGAGTGTGGGCTTAATCACCACGCGTGCCCACCGCGGATTGGCGATTTCAAGCGCTGAGGTATGTGAATAGCTCAGACACTCAAGTTTCCTCACGATGTTTTCCTTCACAGTTAGCGAGTGGTATTGCTACTATAACTTCACAAATGTACATAACTTAGAAAACTAAGTCATAGGTATATGCCCGCACTGGGGATCGAACCTGGGTCTCTCGCTTCCGATTCCGATGTTCTACCCACTAGGCTAGTACCGCTGTCTTTCGTTCTTTAGCATTTTAGAATGCTAAAGAAGATTTTGTACTAAATTAAGTTCAGACCTAATAAGACTCCGGCTACTGTGTTAAGTGAAACCCTTTAAGGCTGCTAGTACAGTTGGCATCCCTCTCACTTGCACATTGTAACGTTTTTATGAACATTGGAAAATAATAAGTATTCTTTACACAATTATAGTCTGAGGCGATGCTAGAAAGTAAAATCAGGGACATTTTAGACGCTTAAAGAGAATTTTCCACTAAAATTATGAACTTTTCACGCCATGTTTCTCTATCAAAAACTAAATATACGGAAATTAAAACCTCATGATATATAAAATGAGCATAATCATTTTTATCGTCTAGTGACGCCTCAGACTTAATTTGGCAAAGGCATATTACATTTTACAAACACTAAAGCGTTAGAGAATATTATTATAGTTATTAAAATTCTTTATTGCACCAGAAAAAAATGCACAATTAGCGGGCTTAATTTGAATAGTATTTTATTCCAGCCAATATGCCAATAACAGCAGGCTTCATTCTGCTCTTTTTTTGCAGACATGGTCGCCGATCGCGTATGCGTAACGCTGAGATGAGCGGAGCGGCGACCACAAACTACAGCTACGATGAAACTGTACAGGTAATTCACATTATTGTCTTCAAGCACAAATAATCTGACTTTTTCGATGACGTATCGTTTGTCGTCTGACAGAAGTGGTGGGGTGTGGTCGATGGATGTGCGACGTCGGCGCCACCTTGCACCCATTTTCTAAGTCCAGAAAAAGTTGTTTTCAGTATTTGAATAGAAAAATTTATAAATACCAGTTCTTCTTATAAATTGCAAAGAGTTATATGTAAACCTTTAACTTCTCCAAGAAAAGGAAAAAATAACGCGTAAAGTGCATTTATCGAATCGTATGTATCAGCTCTGAAATAAGCATACCCCATCACTATTTTGAAAATGAAAAGTCCATAGAACGTAACTTCTTTTAGAAATTTGCGTTGGAAAAAATCAATAAAAATTGTGAGTGTCTGAGGTATTCCCATACCTCAGCGGTTGAATCTGCGGTGAGCCCACGTGATGACACGTGGTGCGCTGTAGTGGGAAGTAGATAGGCTGCTTATGTTTAAACTTACTGCTTAGTTCTCAGAGATATCTGCGTGATGGTAGGTTTAGATTTATCCAGTCATTAGGATGTATGTGAAACACGAGAAAAGAACAGAAGCTTTATGAGGGTAAAGAATAGGCTAGAGAACCCTAGTTAATTCGTTCACTCAATGTACGCAGTAAGAGGATTTAGATTTTAGAGGCAAGATTTATGTTGAAAATATTTCATCCGCCGAGAATACTCCATTCGTTTGCATAGAGCATGCTATTTCTTAATTTAACTTTCCCTTTCCCCAGTGAATATGTTAAACTTTCGCATTTCAGCACTTTCGGTGAAGCCACGTAGTTTCAGGCGCGCCGCAGACTCACAAATGTTCCTAACGTACCAACGTAAAATTCAACTACGATCGAACATTCTTCTGCAAACTAAACTTTACCCTACCTTGCTCTTTATAAGAGTGATTTTGAAATAGAACATGTAAACAGCTAAAACTGCCGGTTTTCCCTGTTAGGCGATAAACGGGACCGTGAAGAAGCCACTGTGAGGGAATTTGAGTTCTGTCGTTTCGCTAAATAGAGTTCAAATTAGGCTGATTATGAGTGTTTTTGGCGGATGGGAATAAGTTTTTCAGAGCGTGCCATAACGACACATTAGGCGAAAGGCACACTTACCTTTATTAATGTGGTACAGGGTAACTCGCTCAGAACTCGCTGTAACTTTCATTGCTTTATGTCCGGGTCAACGAGCGGCCCCGCGCCGCTGGACATTTAACTGTCTATTATTGCCCTTATGATTCTCTTCAGACACATGCGCAAAAGTGGAGCTATTCGTTAGCTTTTGTGTCAGCTAAAACATTAGGAATGAGACTTTCTGGGAGCGCTTCGCGGTAGATTTTTAGACTTCAAGTATATAGTCTAAAAGGCCTATTAAGAGTAGCGGGAAATACAACAAAAAATCACCGCCGGAGATCGCGGGACAGGAGAAATTATCGCCGCGAAATGATCGTAAAAGTTCTGAAACGGCGCTCTGTAATTCGGGAGGCGGCGGGCCGGGCGCCTTATCTCACGCGGCCTTTATTTCAGATACAATATACCCGAGGGTTCGTGATCATTTATCAACTGGCACTGGCGTGGCAATGTGTGCCACGACATCTGCCCTCAAATGCTGCGCGCCGAATGAGCACTATTTTTGACTATTATCGATTGTATGTTATTGTATCAACTACAGAAATCCTAAAAACTCTATATTTTACACAGATTAAGCCACATACATATTACAAACTCCAGGTCTACAAATTTTGCGCAATGTCTGAAACACGTCAATAACAATTTGTCATTTACAACCACTTTGTTTGTTTATTACATTTTATGGCACAAAATACTTAAAAAAAGTTTGTTTGTTCTACGTCTTTTGAATTTTTATTTGTTCCACATAAAAAACCAGTTCATTTTACTGTTTTTCTACGTTGTCTTGGCGCTTTTTGATATGCAATGCTTAAAAAGTTACATGTGTTATATAGAATGGGCATTCTACTATGTACGGAAATGATTTACCGGGGGCTGTAACATCAGCCATTTGACGCCCACTGCAGGGCATAGGCCTCCATCATGGTTTTTAACCATGAAGGGTTTCGCCATAATCGCCACGCTTGGCAGGCGGGTTGGCGATCGCAATGTATGGTTGGAATCTAAGGAAGACGCTGCTGCCCGTCTCCTGATAATTTATTTCCATAGTCACCTTCTACGACATCCACGGAAGGAAATAAAGTGACGCTATTCTTAATCCGGCGCTGTGTGGCGCGTGTATACGTAACGTATAATACCGTCTACCTTGTGCTGGTGATGCGCCGAATATGATACCAATCTTTTGTAGTTCGGGAGGCCTGGATATCTAAGATACAGATCTTTTGATCTAGTTTAGGCTCAGACAGATAAGTATTTAAACAAAACATCAAGAAAAAATATCTTGGCACAAAAGTTATCGCAAAACTCAAACTCTAATAGAAGCATTTTAGGCGCTTTTTAGAGGTACAAGATAAAGACTGCCTCGTTGGTCTAGTCGTATCACGTCTTTTTACCATGCCGGAGGTCGTGTGTTCGATTCCTACTGGTGTGGGTGTTTTGCCATATTTGCAATGTCCTTGCCTGGTAACTATAGCACAGGTTATCTTAGTTTGGGACCAGGATAAGTGATTGTGTTGTGTGAAAGTTATTAAAAGTTATTATTATTGATCCTGTAGTGTTTTTTAAGGGTTCCATGAATGAAAAACCAGCTCTGACTCCCCATGGACGCTCTGCGGGTCTCATTGCCGGAGGACGGAAGACTATTCAAATTAACAAATAATAACATATTTCTGGGCCCTTATTATGAAGCAGCGATATTTTCGAAAGGGTTGTCAACGTCGCGCCTGAGCCCGACAATTCACTCGAATCTAGCGACAAACGGTTCTTTTTTTGAATTGTTTCGAAATTTCCTGCCACTCAGTAATGAACGCTAGAAGTGCATGGCTCTTTGTGAGCCAAATGAAGTCATATCATATCTTGAGATACGGATTTGCGACCATCGCTACTTCCGATAATGTCGGATTTTTCATAAAAAGGGCTCTGTTTAGTGCCCATCACAAACTCATCTCGACTATGAGGATTTTTGTTATTCTCAAGAGGTAAGGGCCACAATACCTAGTTAATACATAAATTAGTCGATTAAAATAACAGGTTCGCAGCGCAACCAACTATGTGGGCAATATGTACACAACAAACAGTCGCGGTTGCCGAAATAACCGGATACTTTGTCAAAGTCGGGCCGAATATATTGCTCCGGCTATCTCCATGGCCGGAAATTGACAGTGAATTTGATTAGCGGATTGGTTCCGCAGAAGGGTTGGGCTAATGCGCTGTCCACGCTGTGTTTAGGAGGCGTAGGGTAGAAAATCGAATTTTCCGCTTCTGTGGCAGCGCACGCGGTATTCCTTTGTGGCGGTTTTCAGAGCGTGACGCGTCGCACAAAAGTTTGTGACAATATTTCCTCCTTCCCATACATAATGCGCTGTACATCATGCCGTAACGTACTTAATAATGTGACGAGGATTTTTATGTCAAAGAAGCGGCGAAGAAGGGGCCTAACGGCGAGTGTAATGTCCCGGTTGGTCACGGGCCCTGCATCTAAAAATGTCATGTCGTTCCCTACAGCATTATTAGCTGCCTAAACGAATGGGAAAACTCTATTGATATTCAAATCGAGGCATAAATGATTCCTTCCGTAGCGTGAGATTCCGTAAACAGATACACTCATCCGCATTATCTCTGCTAAACAGCTAAGCAGCTCTGTCGTAACGCTAAATATTTGCGCGAGTTTAGAATAATTTTCAGGGGCCGCTGCCCCCTAATCTGAATTCGGAATTCAAATTTTCCGAAAGATAAAGCTACCGGGTACGGAGCAGTTTACAGTCCCCGGGAGCCTTCCTCTACTGCCTTATCTTTATATCTGCTGTAGGTAGGTATATGTAGCTGAAGAGCGCCTTAGACGTAGGTGGGTGACAACAGGAAATTCAGGGAAGAATTCGGCTGAAATATTGTTAGGCGTGCGTAGATCTTTTTTCAGCAAAATGTGGTGCGTAACAAAAATTGCAGAGAATCCCGAAACATTGTGACGGAATAAATTTAGAAGAATACTGCCATCTACTATCGAGTAGCAAAAGTAATGAAACAACCCTTCCATTTGAGTCGTCAATTGTGGAATAGGGGGCGCTTCAATTTAACCGATTCTATCAAAACCCACAGCCATAGAAGTAAGCTTGACTTATGAGGTTATTATTGCAGATTTTAAAAGTTTCAAACCTTTCAAAGTATCTAAAACGACATATTAAAGTAACTAAATCAATAATCGTAGTTAGTTTAATATGATTCGTACGATTTATCACGAATCAGCTACAAAAAGTCTATTTCAGATCCTAAGTTCCAAAGATCCTGAAGTTGAATAATACTATAAAATGAACAAGGTAATAGATTTGACTTCATCCTAGATTTACATTGCACATGACATTCGACATACAAAATGTAATATATTCCTTATTTGACAGCCAGCTGTTAACCCTAGACACCTAACCTTCTCACATACCCATTCGTCAATTCGACGACCATTTTTTGAAGTGTTAAGTTTTAAATAAAACTTTTTTTTGGACCGTTATTGCACTGAGATTTCAGGCATATTTTATACTTTTTAATAAAATGATTTGTTGTTATTTATCACACTCTTATTTATTTTCGTTGCTGTTTCAAATGGCACGCGTTTTTACAGATCTAAACCGACATTCTTCCGAAAAATTGAATTAAAACAGAAATTAAAAAAATAAGTTGTTCATTTTAAGGGCAAACTTAAACTGTAGACATAAGAAAAAAAAACTTTTTTACGCCCATAAATAAATTTTATGTTCGCTACAAATTGCGATTTTGTACGTATTTTTGTAAAATTTCGATTAAAATTGAACTTGGCTGCCGGGATGCGTTGCCTCTCGCCAAGCCGTGATGAACACCGCGAGTTGACAAGAGACACTACGGTTATCCGCACACGCACCAAAAAGATACAACAATCTTTCTGTCGTGTATTCGTCCAAACGACGAAGGTTAGGTGTCTAGAGTTAAATAATATCCTAGCTGAACCAAATGGCTTTTTTTAGTCACCACCGCTTGTAGCGCTCCTTTGCAATTTTTTTGTGAATTTTCATACTATGAATAGGATCCTAGAACATGGATATGTTTCAGGTCATGTATGGATTGATAGCACAGACAATTAGTTAATTAAGTTTCAAAGCAATTTAACTAGCCCTTCAAAGCCGCTATGCTCACCTAGAAGCTAAGGACCAAATAAGGAAGTGAAAATTGGATTTACTTACTCGCTGAATTTCATGCGTTTTAATAATGCTCGACCATGTTTTTAATAAGCGGGAATCGTGTGCCTCTTTATAAGACAAGTATCTGGCTAACACGGCCGAATAAAACTGTTCAATCTATGATTACACAACTAAATTGACAAACAATCGGTACCAGATGAGATGATGCCATCGAAGGTTAATCTACCTCCTCTTCCGCCACTCGCGCCGCGACACCCTATATCACCACTAGAAAACATAAACATAAACATTTACATAGAGGCACATACGCTGGGCGTCGTAGAAGGCGACTAAGGAAATCAATTACTAGGAGACGGGCAGCAGCGTCTTCCTGAGATTCCAACCGCATACTGCGATCGCCAACCTGCCTGCCAAGCGAGGCAATTATGGCAAAACCCCTCATGGTTATGAAAACCACGAAGGAGGCCTGTGTCCTGCAGTGGGCGTCAAGTGGCCGATGATGATGATGATGATGACATACATTGCTTCTGGCCCCACACTAGGATACCCTGTGTCGTGGGAACCAGAACAACGACATCACAAACATGTAAACATCCAAGACCTGGGTTTTAATTTCTTAAGGACGTTCTGTTCATTTATTACGTAGGAATATTATAAGAATATTATCCAGTAACGCAGGGAAATTTGGAAAGCTCCTAAAGCATCTAAGATAGGGTTAAAAATGGTCTGCAGGATGATGGGGTTTGAATAGCTTTCTCAGTCGTAATTGTAAGGTCTACTAGGTCTTCGTAATTGCTCAGAAGAAACGCAATAACGAAAAAGACCTGGCCGCAGGTAAAGAATCAATGAAAATAATCATGACTCGAAAACCTTACACGAAAAATATAGAATTCCTCCGAGCCGAAACATTGCGGAGACAGCAAAGTTGATACCAGTCGATACAAGATGGCACCTGACCACAAAGACTCGTTCAGACTCTCTGAAAACGAGTAGGTACCTAGAAGTCGGCTAAAGAAATATCATCAACATTACAAATTAAAATAAACCTTAAATATTCTTAATCTTAAGCTTAGCGACTACAATACAAAAAGGGCGCGGCCCCGCGCAGCCTACGGACGCGTTACTGGGTCATAATATTTTAGATTGAAGTCGGGCCCTTTGCGCCGGCACGTAGTAACGTGGATAGACCTTAATAAAGCATATCTATCTATTTAATCAGCCCATAAACAGAGCTCACTGTTGGGCATAGGCCTCTTCACGCCAACCTATCCGGCCCTTTGCCAGTCTCGTCCAATGTTTCCCAGCCGCTTTCACGATGTCGTCGGCTCACCGTTCTTGGCTACCACTCAGTAGCAGTCTTCCCGTCTAACGAAATGCCCCGCCCATCTCTATTTTAGCCTTATGATAATAAAGCATAGTTTAGAAGTAATACCGACTCAATTATCACGGGTAAAGTGTAACATTTGATATAAATATAGTAAAAAAGTCACAATAAAATTATGAAATTTAAATTTTAGACGTTGACTTCAGTAGTACCGTTCATATCATCCCGCATTTACTCTAAAGAGCGGAGGGTGACTGTAACGCTCACCCCTTTACACTCTACTCCACTCTGCTCTCTGCTACTTACACTGCTTACACTGATCCCTAAGTCCCTTTTAATACTGCTCCTGCCACTGATGCCCGCTGGTTCCTGAAGAAGAAGTCCTCTGCAGTCCTCTGCAGCGCTCCATCTATGCCTCCATAGAATGTCTAAGAAATGGTTCTTCCACAGGAGATTACTAAGTAAAGTATGAGTACCTAGGCTTCCTACCTACTATTTTAGCTCAGTGTAAGTTAAGTGTGTACTATGTAAAAGAGCAAATTATGAGTACCTAAAATCACAGAAAATTTAAATCTTTGGCCAAAATGTGATCGTCTAGATAGCCTAACAGGACCCTTTGTTGTGAAATAGTAACCAGAATCTTTTCAGGGAGTCAGGATTTCCAAAGCAATTAAACAACTAGAAAGAGTTAAAAAATAATCTCATTATTTATCAAGATTTGTAGAAATATTAACATTTGAGATTTAAAACAGATTTTAGTGAACACAGTTTAACACAGATTAGAATATTAACAGTAATTGTTAATCTTAGTTTGGTTTAGTCAATATTTGAGACAAATATGGTTTTAGTTTATTTTTGTACATAGTTTTGTTTTTTAATTGGTTGTTTTAGACTCTACCTAACAATTTACTTTATTATGTAAATAACTGCAACTGCTTGCAAATAATACTGCTAAACTGTCTGTTTGCTGGTTTCCTACCACGCCAAACACCAGTTCCTAACAAATGTGCGTGCCATGTTCAAGACCTGACCCATAGTGAGAAAAGAACATGGCAAAGAAACTCACCGTTCGATCAGATATAGACCTATTCCATCAAATTGATTAAATGTTTGAAATTGATGCAAGCAAGTTTATTTATCAAGAACAAATGCAAACACAAATTCTAATCAACCTTGAAACACAAGTATGTAGGTGAAGCCTACCCCGAAGTATGGTTCTGTAGACTTCAGCAACATTCCAAGATGCAAATCAGACTTTATCACATTTACTGCTGAGACCTGAGAATGATCTAGGGAGCTACCTTGACCAAATCGGTGTAGTCAGATCCAATCCACTGGTATGAATCGTACCACGGCCCGCATTGCTTCAGCCATGATTTGCCCAAGCCATCTCACCAAAACGTTTCTCAAGCTATACCACTTTCACAGCTGAACTACTCAATATTTGCTGCTGTAGCCACATTACCGACACACTGTAGAATACTTTAGTTTGATAATCAGTTTGCTAACTCACCCTAATCCTAATTTAGACCGGCCGGTCAGCCCCGCAATGAAAGATTCCCAAGAAAAAACACCGCCCGATTCCCGCCAAAGTCCCCAGTCCAAGTGCGCGTCTCTTCCTTTCCCCTCGCCCCCACACCCCGTTGCCATCCACCCCTCTTGGGTTCCCAGGTCTTTCAATGAAACCCTTTCAGGAATATTTTACATAATTTTAAATATTTTCTCTGTGTAAAATAAGCATTTTAAATTCTTTACTGAAACTATATTTAATAGTTTTGCTAAATTAAGCCTTTCCATAATATTCATTGACTGTATTATTAGGTTTTTGATGGATAACATTATCAGACTTCTACGGGCCCCTCCTTGTTCTATCTAAAGATTGCCCTTGAACTGACTTTCTTCTTTACTTTTTTCCTGCCGATACTTTGGCATAGACAACTTTGCATACAGCCAACTTTTATGAACGTGGTTTTGTTTGTTTTAGAACCAATTGAGCAAACGTTGTTAAATTGTTGTAAAAAAAATTAAATAGTTTATTGGTTGAGAAACCAACGTTTTATTTCTTTATTTTGTAATGTGAAAGTAATGGACATTATTGCCCGAAATAATAAATATTTATTATTAATTTTATTGATTATTGTACAACGCAAAGGATTATTATGTTCCCCTACATTTGTGAATAAGTGGCGGTCGAATTGCAAAGGCAGTGCGGACCGTCACATGACTCAAAGTCCAATATCGCACGAGGTTACGAGGTTGTGGGCGTCGGGTGACGTCATCGTCCCTAGATCTTGCACGTAGAGGTGGTATTACCCGGATTCTTTCATCGCATCTGCCCAGTAACTCGCTGCGATTATTCACACGACATTCCAGTGGTTCTCAAAGTTAATCTGTTTGTCGAATGTCAATTTACAATCTTTACCAGTCAACCGCAGGTATGAAAATAAATGATTGGCATAAGGAAGTGTGAAAAAGAAAAATTCACGAATAATACATTGTATAATCAAATAAAATAACAGCAGATTTTGCGTATTTTAATTGGGTATTTATAATTTATAATTTGTAAATATCAAATGAGTTACTTTTAAAACGGAATTGTATGAAAATACTGGCTTATGACGTCACAATGTCAGAGCACTCTTTTTATGTTTAATCTATAATACTGTAATAACTAGTAATTGACTAAAAGAGATACATTTTCCGAGATATTTTATAATTTTTGTTTTAATCGAGAATCGTCGACAATATGAAATAATTTATTGTTGATCGTGTCAAATACCGTATTATTTAGGTGGTAATCTTAGCAATCTTGCACTTATTGACTTGTCTTTCCTGTGGGCTAGGCCGACTAAGCTGTCAGGATGCTATAGGTGCTGGGCAAGCCTACTCCATCTAAAAACAATGTCCCAGGCACTACAGCGTCCGAGTGGTCCCTTCATTCATCTAGTGTGAGTGAAGGTGCCACTGGACGCTGTATAAATCATCTCATTACGCAGATGCAAAGGCCAAAGTTTTAATCTTAGTACGCACTAGCAGATTTGTATTGATGAACAGAACCAGAAGTTCAGTATGGGGTTCAGAATTCTCACACAGATAGAAACACAGACAGTGAGAAAGAGTATGGGCGAGAACACAATTTTACAAGTAACAGCTAAAGTATACAAAAATACCTACGAAACTCAGTTTTCCTTACAACATTTTCCTTCACTGTTAGCGAGTGGTACTGGTACTACACATTCACAAATATACATAGTACGTGGTGGATTCGAACCATACATACATAAGCAGCCTATATACAACCCACTGCAGGGCACAGGCCTTCTCTCAGGGAGAGAGTATGGGCTTAATCACCACGCGCGCCCACCGCGGATTGGCGATTTCAAGCGCTGAGGTACGTGAATGGCTCAGACACTCAGGTTTCCTCACGATGTTTTTCTTCGACGTTCGCGAGTGGTATTGCTTCTATAACTTCCCAAATGTACATAACTCAGAAAACAAAGTCATAGGTACATGCCCGCACTGGGAATCGAACCTGGGTCTCGCTTCCGAGTCCAATATTCTACCCACTAGGCTACCACCGCTCCTCATTCAAACCCGGGGCCTCATAAGATTTGTTTTTTTTTTTATATTTTACCAGAAATATTTGGGAATATTTGCAGAAAAGAAATAAACGATCCCCTTCTTACAAGCATAATCCCGTAAGTTGAAGCAATGCGCCAATGGCATTCTACAGGGTGTCTTTAAATATCTATCCCAACTGAAGGGCAATAGCGACGAATAGCGACTGAAACCATACAATGACGTGCGTATGACAAATAGACTGACAATAAGTCACGCTGAAAATAAGGTAGTGAAACGTAAACCGTAGCTTTTACTCGCAATTAGGGAAAGAGAAAAAAAGTTGAAACAAATAATTTAACTTATAGCTTATACGTAAGGCGTAACGAGTCTTTTGGCTGAGGCCTGTCCCGTACAGTGGGATTTATAGGCTGCATTATTATATTTTAGTAGAGGCTAAGTAGAAAAAAAACTGGCCAAGTGCGAGTCGGACACGCGCACAAAGGGTTCCGTACCATTATCTATACAACATTTGAATATTTCAAGTGTCTACCTGTTGCCTTTATTAATATCGAACGAAAAACGGCAAAAATGACGTTTGTTGTGTGGGAGGGAGTAAAATATTAATTTTATTCTGTTTTTAGTATTTGTGGTTATAGCGGCAACAGAAATACATCATCTGTGAAAATTTTAACTGTCTAATTATCACGGTTCATGAGATAGAGCCTGGTGACAGAGGGACGGACGGACGGACAGCGGAGTCTTTGTAATAGGGTACTTTGAGTACGGAACCCTAAAACGGAATGCTAAAAAAGTAGGTGTGTTTATGACCACACGATGAGAAGTAAAAACTTCAGCGTTACTGACCGACTGGATCCGAGTATACCCGATCCAACGACACCGACCCGAGCGTCGCGGTTCGATTTCGTTCACTGTTCAAAACGAGCGCAAATTCAATTTAATTTTTTTATCTACACTAATGTTGTAACATTCTACTTATGTTTTCAATACTTGACTTATAATTACTACTGTTATAGCGCAGACAACAAAACACTCAATTTAAGCAATTTCACATGATGGTATAATATTCACATCGATATCGTAAAATCTCATTATAACATCAATAAAACGCGACCAACTAGATTGCAGAGCCAATCAGGTTGGTCGCGTTTTATTGAAGCTGCGCTCTCATTGGTTAAATTTTAATGGCGGCAAAATCGCTGTGATTATACACGTACGCGTGAATTTAATTTAATAAATTTGTTGTTTGATTAATTGCATTAGTGAAGATAAAGTAGTGTATGCAACTGCATATAACACGGGTATTAAAACACTCGTTACTATTATGAAACTCGCTGCGCTCGTTTCATAAACTCACACTCGTGTTTTAATACCCTTCATTATATGACAGTTGCATAAACTACTATTATAACACTTTTCATAATCCTTAATGTTATAATAGGCTTTTTTGCACAGAGTGTGCTTTACACATTTTTTAAACCGCGTCGGAGGTAACTGTAAGACATCTTGAGACAAAGTGTGCCTGAATATGTTTTCACATCAACACTTCAAAAAGAGAATACCGGGTGGAATCCCCCTGTAGGCGTCTTGCACCGCGGTCCAGGGCTGCATGTGCAGCGGGGAGTGCGCCCCGCCTTAATCAAACCCAAGCAATTTATGGTCGCACCACCTCGCGCCGCGCCACGCGACCGCGGGGCCATTCTGCTTGCTCAACTTTAGCCGGAATATTTGTCACGGAAATATTATTTTGTAGGACCGGTAACTTATGAAATAAAATAAAAACTATGTAATAATTTGAACATTTATAAATGGACCAACTTAACTTAGTTGAGGGAGGCACTGCTAGACGGAGTATCGCCACACACACAACACACATTTTTTATACACCTTTTGTTCTTCTGCTGTCCACTCTACTGCGAAGGTGCCCACCGCTGAATTTAATGAGCTCTTAGTATAGTAGTTACTTGAATTAGCAGATAAATAGATATAAATAAAAAATAAAAACCGACTTCAAAACACTACAGCACTAAAAAGTTAGAAATAATTTAAAAGAATACCTTTAAATTAAAAGTATGTATACATTTAGGTATTGTAGAAGTATAATTTGTAGTGAGTGCCCAAAATATATGTCCTGGTCATGAAACTGGGCACCGACTACAAATTATATTATCCGGTGTTAAGTTAATAATGAGACTATCCTGGTTGCATCATCAGTTCATTGTAATGATATGTTGAGCTATCAAAATGCAAAGTTTCGAGTCGGTGCTACTAAACATTGTGGAATGTTTTCGTGAGAAGTCATCCCAGGCTGCACCATCAGGTTATTTCTATCATTTAGTGTATTTATTATTTATTTTTATATCTACAGTATCAACAGCGAGCTTAATTAATAATAGTGCTAATACTAAAATATAATCATAAGCAGCCTATCAGCGTCCCACTGCAGGGCACAGGCCTTCTCTCAGAGAGAGAGTATGGCCTAATCACCACGAGTGCCCACCGCGGCTTACTATCAAGGATAACACCAAGGTCAAAGGTATTGTTCATAAAACTGAGAAGCATTCAAAAGCCTTAAGTTTACAGGAAGTGGTTTAAATGATTGGTGTAGCAAGATTATATCTAAACATATACTGCTCTAAACAATTAGGGGAATAAGATTTCAAAGTAGAATAAAAAAAGTTCTTTGTTTTTTAATTATAGCTACCCACCAAATATTAAAGTCACATTTTTCATAAAAGCAAAACAACATCAGCGTCTGGGTATGTATACACATACCTAAAAACAAAGTGACGTCATTGTATTTTCTTAATTTTTAATTAGGTAGGTACAGCAAATTTATCTTCTTTTATGTTATGGATTGAAGTGCGTCTTAATTTGGTTTAGAAGGTCACTGTCACTCTGCGTCAAGAGGGTCGAACTATGGCATATGTTAGAACTAGGGATGGGATTTCTGCTCAGTAATTATCCGCCTGAGAGTAAATACTCAATCTATAACAACACTCACAAGACTTGAAGGGCCACTTAAAATGAGTTTTCTGGAATTAAAAAGTTAAGAAAATTCAATGAGGTCTCTTTGTTATTAGGTGCCACCATATTAAGTACTTCTATCAAAAACGCTGACGTTCGTTTGTTTTTAATTTTCGTAAAGAGTGTCACTTTAATATTTAGTATAATATATAACATTTAATATAATATTTGGCCAGTTATTATCAAAAACCTAAGCCAAAAGTTTTACTCCACTCTGATTTTTTTCCCCCTAATTGTTTTGAGCAGTATACATTCGAAATTAAATAAAAGCGTGTAATAAAAATGGTGTTAGGAGGCGAATATACCTGAATCGGGTCACGGCGTCACGGATCTGATCTGAGCGTGACGCTTCAGTTTCGTTTACTGTTCGGCTTTCTGAGTCAAGGCGTACTGTCATTCAAAGTGCGCCTAAATATGTTGTCACTTCAATAAAAGTGAATCGCAGAACAGCCCTCAAATGTCCAAGGCCGCCGTCTCAAGTCGGAGGGCGGCGCCCCTGCCCTAGGCCCACATCCTCCATTAGAACTACTCGCGACCGAAGCGCCTAATATCCTCCCGCTGTGCCCCGATATGAACGAACTTTCCTTTCTATTGACACATTCAGACAATTGCCCAGAGGAAGTTTTAGGCATTGATATGAATTCGCCTATTGAAATGCATTTTTTTTGCAGGCAAAGTTTTTAAGGTCGACGCGATTAGGTTATTGATATTGGATAGAAGAGAAAAAACGGAAGATCGTTAGCTTTTTCTGCTCGCTCTTGATTCCAAATATTTTATAGCAGCCTATAATTAAAATATAAAACGAATTAATTAAAAAAATAACACATCAAAAAATCTCATTAAATTAACAGTAGGTGCTTGAAACATCCAAGTTTTTTCTTAAAACATATTTTAAGAAGGCCTCATTTAAAATTCCGGAACCCCTGACAGAAAGTGGTAGACAAACCCATTATGCCGCGCATAGAAATTTCAAAGTCATCCGGGTTGCGTTAGTGAGTGCACTGAGATCCTACCACGATTTTCTTTAAACATTTCGTTTCCCACCATAGAGGTAGTGAATGATGTACCATGCTTGGCAATATTGCCAATATGCCAGGCCTTAAATGTAACTCACAATTCTTAAAAATTGAAAAAGATCTTAAAAATTAAACCCTCTAGGCCTTTATCATTTTTCTGTTTCTTTATTTGGCACTTTTTAGTGACAGCTGGCCTCGGCCATTTTGTTTTTTTCTTTGTGACGTCATATATGCTACGACAATGGGCTTTGTTCTGAATGTTGATTATAGTTACAAATGATACCTCATTTTAAAGTTATAAGGTCAGTAAATATAGTACTATAATTATAAATTAATAATATTCACAGATTTCTCTTATTTTTGGGAATAAATGTGAGACTAATTCGACTTCTAACGTTCGTTTCACACGTGAATGAAAGTAGGTTTATTATTTTTGAACAGAAAACGCCAACATCTTGACATCTCGGTGTTCCGTAAAAAACAATTATAATAAATGTTTTACGTTTGCACAGATTAGGTCTTTTTCATTTCGTTAATTTAAGGAGTTCGTAGCATCTCAGTTGATGACGTAGTTCTGTGCATGACGTACTTATTGTTTCTTAGAGTATGTTTCATTTTTTTTGCTTTAAAAAATAATTAAAGCTGCCCAAATTGAAATATTCAGCCTAGGCTCTCAAAATAGCCTTTTTTTCTCGATTTTTGTTTTATAAAAACAGAACGAAATTTTTTAGGACACTGTTCATTCCGACGTCAATATGAACCATTAATTTGACAACTTATTGTGAAAATCCGTCAAACCGTCAATAAAAAAATATACATTGTATAATACTCTACTTGCAACATACTTACAAATGTGTATAAAATAGCGCTAGCGCGTTTTTGTTATCATATATAATACTTGTTCGGGAATATAGGCAATATTCCTGGATACTTCTTTTCGGTGCTTTAGAAGGCGTAAAGGAACCGCAATGGTTCAAAAAACTCATGGTAAGGCTTCGCTAACAGTTGGGGTGCGAAGTGCATCGCTTGCAGTAATTTATACAACCACCCAGCCGTGAAATGGACGAGCTCTCCACGCAACTACTTTAATTAGAGAGGCTAGTGTTTTTGTAGTTTTTCCGAGTCGACGTAGATAGTTAAATAAAAGTGGAGTTTGTTATTCTGATAAGTGTAGTCCATTTAAAGCGATTAGACCGCGATTGTTTATTAGGTAAACTTAACAGGTACCCTCTGATCCATGTATTGATGACATCACAAAACATTTCATGTGAATCACATATGATTCGGTAATTGACTGTCAATTACCGATAAGTACTAAGAGTTATCAAAGAGTTTGTTTGAGTATGCTTGGTTAAGTGGAAACTGGAATGTGATTCGCATCACTTTGTATTTGGCTTGCTTAATAACGATAACAAAGTTAAAGTGAAATCAATGAGTGTTTATAGAGCAGAACGGGACTTCAAAGGGTACAAGGTTTTCTTTGAGGGTGAATTAAAGTGTTGAAATTTAGCTCTTTCCAAGGCAATCGATTCCGTGACCACAAAAATAGATTCGGGGGACAATACAATACGGCTGGCATAGCCCCGTGTGTCTCCGGGCTGCCGGGCTTATCTGTTGTTCTGCCGAGTAACTTTGGGTGAAGATCAAAAAGCCATTTCCTTCGTTTTAAGTTGTCAGATCGAGTTATGGAAGACATACGTGGCTGGACCCCGCCTTCCGATGAACAGAGTTTAGTTTTATGCTATAACAATGCGCTCAATACTTTAGGTTGTTTGCTGGAAAGAAAAAAAAACTTATTTAGCACTAGCTGTGCCCGCGACTTTTTTAGCATTAGGCTACAACATGAATTGTTTTTACTCATAGACCATGACCGTGTACCCAGGTCATGGTCTATCTCCGTTCTAAATTCTATCTACTGAGACCACCCCTTGAACACGCGGTCATAATAAATTCATTCTGTATTATTTTACATAATTATTTACGTTATTATAATACGTTGATCGGATCTAGTAGCGGAATATTGCCAAAAGCAACGTAGGACGTCCACCAGTTCGCCGGACTTACGATCTATAGCGGATTGCTGCGGATTGTAGCGGCTGAATGAAGATGGGCGAGAATAAAAAAATGTGGCGTGCCTTGGGGAGCTTCCCCAAAGCCCGCAACATCTTTTTGTTCTGTGTCGAACGTGAATATAATAATAACAGACATATAAAAAGAGCAACTATTTTGCACAACGTCCCGTGCACCGTATAACCCGGCGACAGTATCTAAGCACCCCGCAATATGGCAATTCTGACGGTGGCACATGAGAGATTTCTGCTGAAATAAGCTCGCCATGTACACTTTAATTTTTCTGTAAATGTTGTGTTTTATTTATGTGTTTTATGTGTGCAATAAAGTATGAGATTTCCAACAAGTAGTGCGTACACTGGCTGGTTCTTAATAACCTGGTTAATTGTATCCGTCATTATTTTAAAGACGACTATTCAATGACCTCACAGCTTATAGTGATTTTCTTAGCTCCTATATACTTAAGCGTAATGTTATGTAACCTATGTAAATGTTACACGGGAATCTAATTAATAATATGTACTAAGTTTTATTCAATTCCGTTCAATGATTTTTGCGTGAGGCGCGCACAAAGAAACAGAGAGAGAGACAGATATATATGTCAGACAGAGACAATAATTGAATCGTGTGATTTTAAAACGACACATGTCCTTTCATTACAACTTTGCAGGAAATAGAAAAAACTGATTTATTCAAATCCTAATATCTACAACAGCAATATTTTAGCATATTAAGTATATTGATTTCTGTATGAATAAACTAAATTTTTTTTTTCTAATGTAAATCAATAGTTAGGTGTAAATAATTTAATAAAAAAAAAAAAAAATGGGCAAGTGTTATTTTAAAAACACATGTGACTTGTGTTGTTTTAAAATCACACGATTCAATTACAGATTCATTATAATATAATAGATTTATCATAATTATGTACTCGTATTAGCTACTTCGGTGAATTAAGCCAGCACTTTTTCAGACACTGAACACTGTTTGACAGATTACTTTGTCACAAATCACCTAGATTGTTTTTTTCGGTGTCTTCATGATAGTTACAAAAATGGAAAAAAAATCAAATTCCCGACCAGCTCAACCTTTTAGGGTTCCGTAGACAACCCTTATAGTTTCGCAATTGCCGTCCGTCTGTCTGTCCGTCTGTCCGCGGCTTCACACAGAGACGACAAGTATTAGAAAGCTGAAATTTGGTATATCCCGCCAACAAAACTGTAGGATAAAATCTTAATATTATTTAGGGCACCTCCGTTACGCTTAAACCAGGGATGCAATTTTTTTCTCTTTTTTTTTCGCCTACACCATAGTATGGGACTATTTTTAGATTTAGGGATCTGTTTGCGAAATATTAAGCGCTTTAAAGCGCAAATATTTGTTAGAGTAGGGTGTCCCGCCGAACATATAAAAGGAAAACTTCGTAGAAATTCCATTAAAAATTACTTTCGTAAAGTAGTTAGTTCTGTAAAGTAGTTAAAAATCGGAAAAATCCCCTCTTCTACGGAACCCTACACTTCGCGTGGCCCGACACGCACTTGGCCGGCTTTTTACATCGCGATTTAATCGCAGGTAATTGTATCGTAAGCAATTAAAACTCCCCATGGAGAGACTGGTATTTTTAAGCTGTGAGAAGGATCTCAATACTCTTCGTACGCACTTCGGAATATTATGCTAAATTCTCAGTTATTGGTTTCGAACTCAAAACTTCGTACATTTATCTCTCTGCGATTAAGGTACTCGTAAAGTAGGCTGTGTTCCGTTACCGGGCTAAATACACTGAACATCTGTGACTTTTTTCTTCGATAACTTTTTCCATAGCACCACCCGTCCTAATAAATCGTTTGACGCAAGTTATCTAGAGCAACGCATGTTGTATATTTACGACAAGACTCCGACTGAGCTGCAAAGGCAGAGGCACGAAAAGTGCTACTTCCTGCAGCGAGACGCGGCGTATTCCTTAAAAAGACGTCACGTTTTGACTCTCTGCCAATTAGCAGAGCTTTATTTTTCCGAATATCCCATACTTAAAGCGCATTTAAAAACGTTCTTTGTAAAATATGAAAACGCGTTACTTAACTCCTGAACTGCCCTCTCGGAACGCAACGTATAGGTGGCCCATACTAAGTTGGACACAGATCTGTGTCACGGGAGACGAGTGGTTAAGGCTCTAGTTACAGCTAATTGGGCCTGGCCTAAACGTTTTTTTAGAAAAATTTCGTTAGCATATTATTATGTCAGTGAAAAAAATTTATCTTATTCTTAAGAATATTTATGAAATCATCCTTGTCTACGAGAAACTTAATAATCGAAATGCCTCGGAAAATGTGTGAAAGTTACCCCTTAAAATAACCATATAAATATCTCCTTCAGAACTTTTTTCAACATATGGTTGTCTGGAAGAAATTGCTGGTTACTATAGCACAGGGTATCCTATATCCTATCCTAAACTAGGATACCCTGTGCTACAGTAACCAGGCAAGGACGTTACAAATATGAAAATACACCCAGACTGAGGTCATTTGTACAAATGTACGGCGGCCCCCAAGAAATCGAACCCAAGACGTCTGTTTTGGTAGACCAATGAGGCAGTCAGTTGTTTAACTTCATCGATAAGATTGTGGGAAACAACTCTTCATAGTATACCTAAAAACAATGTTGATTTATATTTTCAATTAATCTACTAGCTTTTTGACTCGTTTTACAATTCTTCATTTAATATAATTTCACTTCACTTAGTGGCGAGCCCTATCTTCTCTTTCATTCGTATCCACACCGACAAGCATGGCCGGAACGTTCCTAGATGAAAAAGAAGAAGAAGAAGAACATTTATTTCAACAACAGAAACACACACATACATTAACAAGTTACAACATAAAATATTAAATTACAATACAAAAGGTAAAAAAGAAAAAAAAAAAAACAATAAAACACTTTATATTAGCATAAGTTGCGGTGTGTCCCTGTTGCTGGAAAAGGCAGCTGGCTCAGCATTGTGTTGAGGGTATTCACCCAAAGCGCTGATTTTCAGCCAGCAGGCACCAGCGCTCCGTCTCACAAATATACGGTTGCGGTGCAGATAATAATTATCAGGGTGGAAACTTCAGGAGCGAAGGCGGGCGGCGGCAGGGGCGGGCGGAGGCTGCAGCGCGAGTGGCGGCGAGGGCGGCAGTGCGCCGCGCGCGCCCCGGCCGGCCACACCCGCACGCAGCCTTCCGCGGCATTCCGCTGGGCGCCAACTTTGTTATACGCATACCTGTTTGTTTGTATTCACTTTCGAAGTGGCAACTCTAAAGTGGTGAAGTGAACTAACCCTGCAGTGTGTGAGCAACAACTTTGGCGGAGTGTGAAATGGATTCAAATACAGACAATTGGAGCATTTTTTTGCGCAAATAAATTAAGGTCTTATCAGATTTGTCTGCGAGGCGTTGGAACATCGTCCGAAGGCGCGAATATTTATGTGTGTCATATTTTCTTTGCGGGGAGTTTGCGTCGGCTCTCGCTTTACGTTTTACGGCTTACGTGAGCCCAGAGGGTAACTCTTTTGAGGACTTACGGTTTCCTTTTTGCGGCATTACTTTTGTTATATTATTAGGGATCCTCGTCGCTGGAAAATATGCAATCGAACACAGCCCGAATTCTCTTTCATTTCCATTCAAGCATATTTTTCTGCATTAGCACAAGGTAGAAAAAAAACTTGATTGATTAAGGTGCAAGTCATAACTATGACGCAGACTTGAATATGCTCGGCTTTTATGAACTGCCCTGTGATAGATGGATGACCGTTGGGTTACCTATAATGACTCACCGGACTTGTACTGCGTCGTTGGTCTAGCCGTTAAGGCGTTTAGCTACCACAATAGAGGTCGTGGGTTCGATTTCCACTTGGGGCCGCCGTACATTTGTAGAACTGGTCAGGGCGTATTTTCAGGTTTGTGACGTCCTTGTCTGGTTACCATAGCACAGGGTATCCTAGTTTGGGACCAGGCCAAGTGATTGTATTGTGTGGAAGTTATTCTATACCGACTGCAGGACACAGGCCTACACTCAGAGGGAGAGAGAGTATGGGCTTAATTACCACGCGTGCCCACCGCGGATTGGAAATTTCAAGCGCTGAGGCTTTTTTCACATATTTTGTGGATTTAGAGATTAGTTCCTCAACTGGCAGAAAGTGAACGCGTGTCTTTTGCAAACATTTTCCAATATGAAAATAGCGTATATTTGATATTCGCGCGTGAGTGTAAATTGTATCAGCCGGATGAGTCAGTGGCTGCGGAATTATTGGGCGGGACGTGCTCGAGCGGCCCGTGCTCCGAATAACAATAACAAACGCTGCGACAATATTTGCGAGTGGAATAGCTCAACGAACGACACAGAACATAACCAATCACTGGTCACAATGCGGATTATTCTGAGACCTGTTAGTGCATTCTGTGGACATTTTCCCAATCAACGATGAAGAGCTATTGGACGGTTTCACATTGGGAGGTAACCGTAACGACACGACATCTAGTTTCATACATTTACTATGTATACATTTGCCGTTGTAGGAAAAAAAAGGTGGAGTTTATCCTCCAATGGAAAATCCCCCAAAGGCTATAGATTATTTTAATGAAAATTGAGCGTTGCTATAACTGTGCGTGTGTCATCATCGACATCAACCAATTGTCGACGTCAGTGAATCTCTTCCACTTCCAATCTGCTGACGTGTTGAGGGTGATGTCAGTTGATGATTCTCTTTCACTTCCGATCTACTGAGGTGATGATATAAGGCTCATTTCTCGGCGTTATTCACCCCGTGTTATTACTTATACCCCGATTTTATCTTTGAACAATTTTTCCAATCTGCAATGTTTCGATTTCCGTCAACAAAACATTGCGAGAACGAAAAAAGAGAGTGTCATAATACTGGCCCCCAGATAGGGACGCCGTGCCAATGAAGAAAAAATAAAGAGACATGACAGTTGCTATTGTTTGTCGCGGGACGATGAGGAAGACCGTGAACAAAGTTTCGCCAACGTTGGTTTTAGATTTAAAGTAAGAACCCAAACTCTTACAGTCTTAATTATAAAAAGTCGATCCCACTAAAGCTGAACGCTAACCTGGCCGCACCGCACGCGCCGCATTCGCCGCATTCGAATTCTTAATATATGAAGTTCTGTGCAACCTGGCACACCCACCCCCGACGTGGTCGCCGCAGTACCTGAAGCGGCCGAACTCCCCAAGCCGAAGTTGATAACGTCATCCGCGCCGGCCCGCCCGCGTCGGACGCTGCGGCCGGCGCTAGTTGATCCAGTGCGATGCGTGCGGCGACGGGAACGACTGCGGTGGCTGCAACGTGGACAAGTGTGCGAGACCATCAACAAAAGCGGTGACTGCGGCGATTGAGGCGCTTGCGGTGCGACTAGGTCTGCGTTCACCTTAAAACACTCTTAAGAGTAGGTCAAGTGACTTTGTGACTTCTTATAAATAAGACCGTTATAATATAAACTATACCTGTCAAAATAAAAAATAAAATTAAATGTAAAATCAAAATGTTTACTAATGAACGTCAAAGCGAGATAGTTTCACAATTAATAGATTATGTGGAGGAAAAGCTAACAAAGAAACTCAACATTTATTCTTTTTAAAATTTTAAATAGAAACTAAAAACCGACTTCGAATTATTTCAAACTTTTTAGTGCTGTAGTGTTTCGAAGGCGGTTTTAGTTTTTTATTTAAAAATTATTTTATTCAATTTTTTGTGAGGGAGCGGGAGCAAAATAAACAAGACCTTTATAACCATAATTTACCCTACTTAATTCGTTGCATTAAAATTTGACGTTCTCAATTTCCATCTCCGAAAGTCTTCACCAGAACATCACAAATTACCTCTTAACTACTTTTACGCTATTTTATTAAACATACGGATATTACTAAAGGATGGGCCCCATTAGACCTCATTTACTGCTGTCCATTGAAGAGTTCCGTTCTACATTCGTCTTCATTAGATCTTCACCAAATTAAAATGGGACCGATGGGACGTTATATAAAAATAAAATTTTATAAAATTTTATATACATTTTTAATACAAATAAACACGCATTTAGAAAAGCTATTTCGAAAGAATTTTCATGATTGAGAGAGTTTATTATATTATTAGTTTGTAGATTAACATTTCACTAAATGTAACAAAAAAAAAAAACATAAATTTACTTTCACATCCACTTGTTTGGCGAGCGTTGTGGACGCATGTTATTAGTATAAGTACCAGAATGTAAAACTAAAACTAAGTCTTTAAGAATGCGATGTACTTTATACAGTTTGTGTCCCTTACAAATAAAATAAAAAAAATAAATAAAACATAAACATTTACATACGGGCACATACATTGCTTCTGGCCCCACACTAGGATACCCTGTGTCGTGGGAACCAGAAACAACGACATCACAAACATGTAAACATCCAAGACCTGGGGTTTTTTTTTGTCCCCAGCCGAGATTCGAACCCGGGACCTCTCGCATGGTATGCAGATGCACTACCGCTGCGCTACGAGGTCGTATCTGTCCCAAAAAAAATATATTGTCGAAATTATATATATACGCGTCAAATTTATAACCGCCTCCTTTTTTGAAGTCGGTTAAAACAGGTACTAACTTAATTAACAGAACTTTCAACTTAAAGTTATACTACACTGGACACAATCGTACGCGTTAACAATATTTAAATACCAGACATCTTTGTCTTCCAAATAATTCTTAATGTTATAATAGGCTATTTTGCACATAGTATGCTTAACACATTTTTTTAACCGCGTCGTTAGTAACTCTGCTATAAAATATCTTGAGGGATCTTGTTGTAGAACCGTATAAAATGCTCCATAAAGAATGTATTAATTTGATCCTAAGATGCGTAGTGTTTTTAGAGAATCCTGTTTTGTTGGTCTCTTAATAAAAAATGTTTGAATCGCTGTATGGAGTAAACTACTGAAGTTTCACCCTACGTCTTACCTATTCTTACCGACGGTTTTCTGAATTGAGAATTTCAGCTGTTCAGCTGTGTTCCTCTTCAGTTGTTGAAACTGTAAACAAAGTATACATTATGGTATGGCCATGAAACTAATTGAGTATAAAATATTAAAATTCAATTCAATTCAAATTGACTCCGGTTAGCGGTCGATATCGATCGGCTGTGGATACGGAGGTTAAGAATCAGTCTGTCTCTTCAGATTTCTTAAAAAAAAAGAGAACGACCCTTGAATTCTTAATTCAGAAACTGGCGGTTAGTTATAACACATGTCGTGTTAACGGAGGAGAAACTGGGGGCAACCGTCAATTTTTAGCTTCCTTTACTCCTATTCCATCGCGTCGCTTATTTTGTCACTAGACTGCAGAGGCTCACATTTTGGTTTTTGATTAAACAAATTGCTCTCACTGTTTATCGCTCCCCCGGGCGCGGCGGCTTGACGTTCGCCGTTAGCCCTTTCGGCACAAATTGGCAAGTCACAGAAGAACAGAGCATTATTGTAGATCGTGCGCTATAGCTGACATATGTCTGTAAGGCTCTGTCGTTCTGTGACCTGTCATCTACAGAAACCCAAAGGATGACTCCGGTCCAGGGCCCGGCCAATACTTATAGATACATCTCTATCTATCTGACTTCCTCGTTAGTCTAGCGAGACTACCTCGTTGGTCTAGCAATTAACACGCTTGATTACCAAAACAGAGGTCGCGGGTTCGAATACCATTGGGGGCTGCTGTACTCGATTTGTACAAATGGCCTCCGTCTGGGTGTTTTTGATGTTCTTGCCTGGTTACCATAGCGCGGGATTTGACGTAATTTGGGACCAGGAAAAGTGAGTAAATTTTAAAAACCTATTTAGAGGCTAAAAATTTCACCCATGCCGGGACTTAAACCCGCGCCAGAGGTCGCGGGTTCAAGTCCCGGCATGGGTGGAATTTTTTGCCTCTAAATAGGTTTTTAAAATTGTCCTCAGCACGGGTTAGTGCAACAAAAAGAATATAAAAGTGAGTAAGTTGTTTGATAATTGTTATTATTATTGTAAAACAACAAACAAACAATCAACAAACTCTACATATCGCAAGGTAAAATCTACACAAATGAACCCGCGGATAGAATAGATAGAAAATTCGTGCCCTGGTCGCTAATGTGAACTTGTAATCGCGGTAAACAGTGTTTTTTTCTAATTTAATTTGGAAATGCCGTGATTTACAGCCGGTCCACATTTTTTTGAGTGTGTCTGGTTACGTCCCAGATATCTCAGTAATTAGGAGAGCTGAAGAGCGCCTATTTTTATACGGCCTTGAGTAGCCAGGACTTCCATAGTTTCAGAGCCCCGGAGTCAAATAAGGTACCCTAAAAGTACGTCATTAGATTTACGAGGTTCGCAGGAGTGGTCGACCAAGGCCTAGAAAACGGGACGATCTGTGAACCTTTTTGGCTAGACGGGAGAGGATGGCTCAAGACAGAGAGGAGTGGAAGATCATGGAGAAGACCTCCGTCTAGCACTGAGTAGAGCTTCTGATTGAACTTGTTTTGTACGTTCCAAAGCTTCCAAATGGTGCAAACCAGATGCGACTGTAAAATACGACTTGGACGCAGGCTATGTGTTCGCGTTTACTTATCGATTGAGTCTAACTTGATAGAAATAAAGACAAGTATTTTTAATTGTGTAAAGAATGTTTCATATTGTACCTACTGTAGTTTGGCTTACTGGCTCTTCTGAAAAATACATTTGAGATAACCCTTATAGGTAGGTACTAAACAGAATTGCCTTTAAAATGTGCTGTACTCGAAACACGTTTTAGAAGCACTTACTTCCATGATTTTATATCAAATTTCGTGTGTAATTACATTATTTTATGAAAACAGTGCTTTGAGCGCCCTACCTATGGCTCTGCCTCTGGTAAATCCTACTTAAATTAATTTCCATTCTATTTACACAATAATATCATTTTAAGCAACTATCAGACAGCTTCACTAAAAAGCAAAATACCGTAAAACAACTTAGATTTTTTTTATGTAGCCTATATACGTTTGTCCTCCTCAGTCCTGACCTCGAAAATAACAATTGAAAACCATTGTTATTTTCAAGGTCAGGACTGAGGAGGTTATAGTAGCAAGGACCAGGGCTTCTCTTAGAGAGAGAGAGAGAGAGTATGGGCTTAATTACCACGCGTGCCCACCGCGGATTGGCGATTTCAAGCGCTGAGGTATTTCAACTCAGAGACTCCGGTTTCCTCACGATGTTTTCCTTCACGGTTAGCGAGTGGTATTGCTATAACTTCACAAATGTACGTAACTTCGGAAACTAAGTCAGTGCAGTGATTTCATAACAGAGGAAACTGCCTTGCATTGGCCTTTCACGTTTGTCTTATCAGACTGACTGTCACTTGGATCACTTTTCCTCTATGTTGGGTTCAATGTTCCTGAAATGTAACTGTATTCGGAGAAACCTCCTCGGCGATTGCAACACGAGCCGTGTTTTCAGGAGCTCTGTTTCATGGAAAACTCGGAGAGGAAAGCTATAAAAATAAAGTACTTTCCGTCTGGACCCTTTTGTATCGGCAACCAGAGTCAAGTGAACGAAACAGTCGTCAGACTTACGATAAATAGGCCAAAAACGGGCTACTCTGTCCCAAAAACTCCCAATTTTTTTGCCCAACTTTCATTCCGGTCACCGTTAATGCACATAATAATGTTTTCACACGATTGTTCTTGACTGCATTAGGTAGGTACAATAGATAAAGTTTTTTCAAATTGTCAGTATAAAGTTCTTGTCAGGTGCATTCTTGTAGTCTATACCTGTCACTATAACGAAGTTTTTTACTGTTTGAACGTTTTACTGTGCTATTCAGTAGGCCAAGCTGGAAACGGATGAAATTACCCCTGCACCTGATACGCATACTATTGTCACAGCACGGCCGTCATTTATATGCCGTTACCGTTTTAGACCGATCCACTTTCAGATTCCGAGTCTTATCTTGCATACGTTCAGCCCAAGTTTGAACATACCTTTCGGTATAAAGAGCATATTTTGTAGGGATGTATTGTTATGTGCTTTGAAAAACTAAAGAAACAATTTTTGTTAGATCACGTAAGCTTACCTAGTCGCTTCTTGACTATACAACGTGCTTCAAAAGGCGGTATAAATAATCCGAAGTTTCGAAACAAAATCTGGTGTTTCTTAAACTTTGGTTTAGTGTATTACGCACTGAACTTGGAACAGTTGTTTCATAATCGATAAATAAAGCTTTTAAAAATACACCTTCTTTCTTTGACCTATTCTTTATATAACATAGCATTTGAGCCAAATAAAATTTTCAGCGTCAATTTTCTTCCGTGTTAATGGATGAAATTTTCTCTATATAGAATACAGTCTTAGTATATTTGCAATTTAATGTTAGGTCCAATAATAAGCTACTAATATTAATCCGGCTGACCTTGACCGACAATATGAACGGCGATTTGTTGCGCTATAGCTTTTTAGTTAGACGATTAGTAAAGTACTTGATGCATGTTTGACTTTTCTTCCGTCAAAAGTTTGCGCCAATGTTTGCCAATGCACGTGTGGCTGTGGCATTAGCCTCGACTTGTCGCGTGAGCAAACAAAATTAGGACTCGAGAACCCTTTGCCGTTATTTATTGAGGAGCGCTAGCGACAACCACGGTACTGACATATAGTGCCTTATTACGACTGTTACGATACTACAGTTTTATGGCTCTGACGTGACACTGTAGTAGGTTAATTACTCGTTGGATCCCCGTTAGGACAAAACGGATATGCTATACTATCGACAGTAAATTATGCATGTGGTTTGATGACAAATGCCTCAGAATTCGTGCTATCTGTCCTAATGTTGATATAATCGCTATGAATTCGGGGGACCGTGTCGTTAAAGATTTACTGGCACGCTCCTAATGGCTCCGGTGAATCGATATCACAGTGTAGTGTAGCCCTGTACAAATGTATGGAAAGGTTAATGCACATAAATGATACGTTTCATTACACTGTCAACAAACTAAAACCATTAACTGTGAAATTTGCATATAGACACCAAACATGACCAATTTTGCCCCAAAACTTATATTGTAATATAGAAAATTGCAGTACAGCCTGAAACTCGGTCAAATAGGTTTGACTAAGTAAGTTTGTTGAACGAATTGGGGTTAAAATCAAGGCCGACCGTAAATAAGCGAACGCCCACGGCGCGGGCGCCTGGTTGTCTCAACGATCGTAAATATATCCAGTTTTAATTACCTGGCTCCTTTAATTGGCGATACTCACGCACTTACTCTCTTTAGGTAGGCGACTGCAAGTCGGTCGGAAAATTGAAAAAGCATTCGGGGAAAAACTTACACTTGCTAGAAAAAAACGTTCACTTGGTAAAAAAAAAACTTGTAGTACAAGTAGCTCAATCGACGTCATATTTTTTGAATTCACAAATGCTCCAACATGGGTGAATTAAATCTTGAGTTCACAAACGGCCGGTAATTGCTCCAGCTATGAGCCTTACCTCGAAAAGTTAAAAAATGTATTTCAGTTCGTAGCAAGCGTTTAGCCCCCGTTTCATCTACTTTACGTAAGTATTCTTCGCTGAACTCTATCAGCTCGTTACTGGCTTTTAATTGCATGTTTTGCCTATCGACCATCATACCCAATTAGTTGCCCGATAGTAGTTTTCATAACTCGAGCTCACTATGTTTATGTAACGAGCGCCTTGTTCCTAGAAGGATCTTCACTAGATTGTATCGACATAAATGAAGTTATAAAGCAACCGGCAACCCGTTATTACGCTTATCTGGTGTGTTAGTAAATAAATGAGTAGTTATCGCTCGAGTGGCGTCATTAACAGGCCCATAAATCGCGCGTTGCAGGCAAGTCGAATGTTATGTTAATTTACGGAGCGGCCGGACAACGGTCATTCCCGGATCAGGGTAATACCTGTTGAGTTACAGCCGGGCTTTGCATACTTCGGGTCAGAGAGCAAGCGGCTGGTCAAGCCGTCTATCATTGTACTTCACTTGTTAGACATTGGGTTTTTTAATTTGGAAGCGGCGTAGGTTTTGCTCAAAGTTTCGCATTTATTTTACTGTAGACACCTAACTTATTTCTTTATGCTATCATATTATTTCTCCACCAATCCGGACTTGTCCTCCGTGGTGGAGTATGGCCTATACCTTCCTCAGGGAAGAGACCCGTGCCCCTCGGTGGGGACATAATGGGTTGATGATGATTATTTGTTATGACAGTTACTTCCATTACCAAGGTACAAATGCCTTCAGGTCAATCATACCGGCCATGAGTCTGCCGTTCACAAAAGTGCAATGAAACTACGCAACTTTTCCACCCTTCATAGTTCTCTGTGGACTGGTCCTGCAGTTAACTCGTCCCGGGCATATCGTTTATCTTCCGCGTCTGGCGTGCCATTCGTGATGGATGGCCGGACACTGGCATTTGCATCCGGGTAGAATCACCACGAAATACGTTCTGCACCGTGATTGATGATGTCGACTTGACAAATACCTCGCGAGGAAGCAGTTGAAACTTTCCAGCTGGAAAGTTAAATAGAAAAAAGTACCAAAACGTTTTGAAGAACTTTTCCCTGATTAATATTTTCTTATTACCCGGCCACCGCAGCTTCCCTCGGCCATATTTTCATTATTTTAACACCGAACGTCTCCCCTTCCTGATATCGCTTAATTTAATCAAAATTTGGTTACTTAGTCAGCAATTTTCCACCACAATTTTCCGCCAAAATTTATAATTACTCCCGTTATTGAGGGAGTTTAGAGGGATATGCCTATTTATGTTTTAATTTAATTAATTCAGCGCCATATGTGCGCTGCAGACTCCTAGATTCATTCAGATATTACTAATGTCATGCATGTACCGCAACAAATAGCGACGCGTTAAAACAAACATCGTAACAGCTTCATCTTTAATCCTATTAAGGGTATAGCAGTCATATTGTGCAGGATGTCACCCTATATTAATTAATTCTGGCTGATTTTTGCGCGCTGCCTTAACGCTCACTACGATATGGTTCTACGCTGGTTAGAGAACGCCCCACCGGAGTACCTCGTGCCATACATTAATCCGGTGAGCGGATAACTTATGGTCGGTCATGGAATCTGCATATAAATAGGAAAGAGTTTCATATCCGAGGGATTACGCGGCACGTGCCGGCGAGTGGCGCTTACTTTCGCTTCTTTCCACCAGCTACGGTTTGATAGACCCTTAAATATAGGTCAATTGGCATATGTCACAATATTTTGAAGGTTTCATTCACGAATGAAAAAAATATTTGTACAGAGGATAAAAAAATCTCCTTATACATCCAAAAATGGGGCATTCTCCTCGACAAAACTAACAATAACTTTGAAATCGCGAAAAAATATCAAGACAGCTGATACTTTTCTTTTGTGATTTCGATGGAATCGAAAAGTTAGTAGAATAAAGAGGAGGAAGTTTGTTTCCAGTAGTAGGTTACTTAAAAAAATACACTAGAACTTTTCACCCAGTTCCTATCTAGGTTTGTCGTTCATTACAAAATCCCATAAAAAACATAAATTAGGTAATAAGGAAAACAGCAGTCGTCCCCTAACCGGCGCAGCGATCCCTTTGTAATGGAACCTACGTTCTGCGACGCGACGCGAAAAAATAATTATAGGGTGGCTTAGAACAAATCGGATCGTGAAGTCCACGCCCCAGAACGTAGGTGTTAGACTAGGGTTATCAAAATATGAGAGGTTTATTTCTATATTTATACTAAACGAGGTTTTTTACTTAGGGAACGTACTATGTAACCCATCATTCTCTTCTGTGTGGGCTTCGTCCCGTCCCTTCAGTACATTTTGTATGAAAGTGAATTGGAAAGACGACAAGTCGTTTTCGCACCCCCGCCCGACGACCGTTCTGTGGCCAGGGCGAAGGCTCCCATTTTCGATCGCTTCACTGACCTCTGTACCTTCTATCCATCAATCTCATCAGCCCATTAACAGAGCCTACTGTTCCTACATAAACAGAGCCCATCCGGTACTTCGTCCAACTTTCTATAGAATTTACTAAATACTTTGGAAGTCAAGGAAGTTAGCTGTTTTCGCCATCACGTTCGCCGTTCACACCGATTCGTTTAATTTTTTCGGTTCTAATTTTAGTTTGAAATAAAAATGTAGAGATCAAGTTCGTCGATACTTCAATACTGACCATAACTACGGTCTAGTATCGAACAATAATACACTCGAGAACAATGAATTCGGGTCACTTAAATAAACCTATAAATCTCCGAAACTAAGAATAAAATAAATTGTATGATATAATACTACCTTTGACATGCACAGGCTTCTATAATTATTTTTATCAAAATTCTTAAAAATGTAAAAGCACCAACTACAAACTAATCACAAAGCTCAAACGCGCGAACTTGATGCTAGGCTTCAGAGTAACTACATACTTCTTATACTGAGCTACTGAAATACTATAGGCATACAGGCAATATAGCATACGGCTTAAGGCTCCGCGATCAATCCAAGATTTCCCCAACGGAATACCGGAATGCGAAACGTCCAAGACTAAACACGTTTTCTTATTACATTATCATATCAAAGGATTATCAGATCTTGACATGAAACACGAATGTCTGTCTGCGAATAACAGCTCCCCAATTATTTGCGATTTGGGTCCTAATGCAAACGTAATAAGAACCACTAAGGTGAGATCAGACGCATTGTCAACAGCGCACATGATCGAAATAAAAGGCGCCAGCTCCCATGCACAATTAAACCGTGATAAATGGATCTAGAAAACCCTAATCTAAATATTTAATCGAAAATTCCCCTGCACGGGTGTAGTGCACTAAATGCATTTTTGTACAAGGGGGTGGGTGTGTGCGTAGGAAACTCCGCATCTGTTGGAGTCACCCACACGACTGTACGAAAGTTTTACTATCCTGGAACGCTAGAAAGTTAGAAACCACGCATCTTCATGGCTAATCGGATCCATATCTTGGGATACTTCGAAGAAATTCCATAGAAAGTTTGGAAACCTCACGCATAGCGCATGTGCGAGTGCAACCGATACTGTCTTGTTGAGGTGCTGTGATCACATAAGAAGAGGCGCTGCAGTTTTTTTGCATAATAGATATTTGGAACTTTCAAAACAAACTTAAGAGTGTTCTTACGTGGAGCATGCTGTCTCGCTCGCACAATGTAACATCTGTAGTTATTGTAATAAAATGCGTATGTTTGTGATGAATGTGTTGTGAGGGTTTGATGGATAATGAAATTGCGGATATTCAGAGCATATCTTTCTTGTCCTGTAGTAAGTTTCTGACAGAAAAAAATTGATTCTAAAATTGATAATTTTGGAAACAACTTTTCGTCAAAAAAAAACTACGTATAGGAAAAGTAAAATATATTTAAAATATCCGTAATATAATTAAGACCATATTTATGAAAAGTTTACTTATTTTATGTTAAATTGTGCGAGCGAGACAGCATGCTCCACGTAAGAACAGCCTTAACTGTAACTGTGACCTTTTACGTAGTGACGTAAGTGTGCGTGCGTGCGTGCGTGCGTGCGTGCGTGCGTGCGTGCGTGCGTGCGTGCGTGCGTGCGTCCGTGCGTGCGTACGTGCGTGCGTGCGTGTGTGTGTGTGTGTGTGTGTGTGCGAGTGTGTGTGTGTGCGAGTGTGTAGACATAGATTGCCCTAGTTTAGGAGCCAGGGACTTTCGACAATGTTAACCAAAAATATAATATGTCGATTAATTTCCCAAAATTTAGGCTGGCAAATGGTAATACATCCTATACAATGCCCGTATACGTTTCTACAATAAGACCCCTGAGGACATAATAAGCTTGCCAGAAACGCGGTTCAAAAAATGTGTAAAGCACACTTTGTGCCAAAAAAGCTACTATAACATTAAAGATTATTTAGATGACAATGATGTCTGGAATTAAAGCCAGTTCATTTTATATAAATTCTGTTAATTAAGGACTTGAAAAGACTAATTATGGAGTTTTTTGTCCATTTTTCTCCAAAATGGTCTAGATTTTGAAATAGACACCTAGTTTAACTTGTAACGTTCATTAAGTCGCAGTTTCTGTGCTACTTTGAATAAAAAAATTGATTTGATTTGAATTACTTAACTACTTGCATAGAAGCGCGAAAAATATAACCCTCCTGTGCACAGTCGGGTAAAAAGATAATTGCACAAAAGTGCAGGAATGCACCACCACCCTCGTGAGGGGGTCACCCTGCCCCAAAGCGGCGCAATGCAAATAATATTCCTTCCCGACAAATATTGTAATGTTAACGCCATAAAATGCGCGCAACCCCATTGTGTGCCCAGCCTATTGCGTTTTATTAGGACGGGCTTAGACACTAGTTTAAAAATGTACAGGACTGGCGCATGTTTGTCCGTTATTTTTATAGGACCATCCTATTCGTATCTATATCCGTGACTGTCTTATACCGTGTTTGAAACGGATTTCATATTTTTCTATTGGCTAGGTATGAAGAGAGCACCTGAAAAATCGTAATGAATATTTAGCTTTATAATGTATTTTTTTATTTTGTTCTCCAATGTGTTCCCTAATTTTATAATTATGTCATTGATATGTTACGATTACGGTGCAATTCCGGCCAAAACTTACTGACGATGATATTCAAATAGGTCTCAATAAACTCACTTTATTGCGGCTCCGTTCTCAGCGCTAAATTGCAAATGTAACGTAAACTTCGCCTTCCTGACCCACCTACAGGATATGGCTTAACTGTTTTCTATCCCGGTTCGAATTATGGGTTTGGAGGAACAATTCTTAGGCAGACCCCTAGTCGAACGGTTATCTTCGGAATTCCATTCATATTTACATCTTCAGGGTACGGACTAAGAGCCAATTTTGTTTCTCGGGGAGTAAGACGATAAGTTTGTAGAACAGTTCCAGAGCGCCTGTAAATCACGAGGGGTGCGCGATGGTTACAAAGTTTAATTTCTGTTTTTGCTCCACGAACATCAAAATATGCTTGAGGCCCGTAGTATTCCTTATTAGATATGCTGCGGCTGCCAGTTCGTGGTCACCATCCGAGGACTACCATTGGTCACTTCGCAACAAAATTGCCGCCCTCTCAACATGATTAGTTATGATATGAGCAACTCATAAGTACCTAGTTTAATTTCCAGCAATGTCGATACATATTGTAGCAAGAGCTGGATGAGAGTAGCCGAAGACCGTGCTCAGTGGCGTGCAATAGGAGAGGCCTATGTCCAGCAGTGGACAAGCGTAGGCTGATGATGATGATGATGATTTTAGCTCAGAAGTTCGCCTACTCACTCGAGAGGCGTATAAACTGTAGATATGGCCTAAAGTTTTGGCTAACTTACACATATCAAGGTAAGATCCGAAAAGACACAGCCTTCTGCAAAGTTCTTTTTATGTTGTTTTTCCTGGTACAACGAAGAATATTGTTATCTTATCTGATCTTATCTTTTTTCACGTCTCTGTCACGTAGGCTACAATATGAGAAACAAAAAGTGTACAGTCTGATTCCTCAAGGTACGCTACGCTTTCTAGTCCACGGTGAACCAGATAAGCCGCGTCTGCCGGTATGTGGTCTCCGAGGACTCTTCGCTAATGCCGATACGTATTTTAGCTGAGAAGTTCGCCATCTCGCTCGGGAGGCGTATAAACTCGGTAGAGCGACGCAACAAATTAGAAAGTTCGCTTTACACGGGGTTGTTCCGCTGCGGACCGAATCCCGCTGCTCCTATGCCGCTGCGTCACGTAGCCGCCAGTCAGGGCTGAGCTGGATTACAACGACCTTTTTAGCCGAGACAGTGATTAAAAATCTTTTGCCGAGAAGAGGGCTTCGCTGTGTGCAATTGTGCATGTCGTGTGACACAATCTCAGCGTGTTAACTAGGAACTAGTTTGGCAGACAAACGTTGTGTTTTTAACCGACTTCAAAAAAGAAGGAGGTTATCAATTCGACGCGTATATATTTTTTTGCTATGTTCTCGCTTAACTCCGTCAAATCTTAACCGATTTCGACAATTATTTTTTTGTTCCAATAGATATAACGTCCCATTAGTCCCATTTTCATTTAGTGAAGATCTGATGAAGACTTTCAGAGATAGGGAACTCTTCAATGGACAGCAGTAAATAAGGCCTAATGGGGCCCATCCTTTAGTAATATCCGTATGTTTCATAAAATAGCGTAAAAGTAGTCCCAAGGTAATTTTGTGAGGTACTGGTGAAGACTTTCGGAGATGAAAATTGAGAACTTAAATTACACTAAAAATTTAAAAATAAAATTCTTTAAATAAAAACCGACTTCAAAACACTACAGCACTAAAAAGTTACAAATAATTTAAAAGAATACCTTTAAAATAATAGTATGTATACTGCGATCGCCAACCCGCCTGCCAAGCGTGGCGATTATGGCAAAACCCCTCATGGTTATGAAAACCACGAAGGAGGCCTACGTCCTGCAGTGGGCGTCAAATGGTTGATGATGACGATATATACATGTAGGTATTGTAGAAGTATAATTTGTAGTCGGTGCCGGGACATATTTTTTGGGCACCGACTACAAATTATACTTCTACAATACCTATTTCAAATTACGGTATAATAAAAACACGATTTCTCTAAACCACTCCTCAGTGGCAGTATAAATAATCTGGTTACGTGTGGTTGTGCTTTCCCTTTTCCACAGACTTTTTAAACTGACTCTGAGGAGTGTTTTAAGGAATCGTGTTTTATAAATAAGACTGTTTGAGTTTAGTCTTGACAGTTTCTCCGCCTCTACACAAATACGCGTGTCTGTAATTTTTTGTAGTTCAAAGTGAACGCTTCGTGGTTCTTAGCGCCACTACAACTGTGAATATTAGGGGTTAAAGTATGAAATTGCCGTTTTATTGCAATAGGTTCTTTGAATTGACATAGAATTTTCGCAGTATCCATCTTTCTTGTCTAAATTGAATAACAAAAACAATTGAAAGTAGATATTCAAATGTTTCACATTTTTTAAAAAAGAACATCATAGAAACCATTTGAAAAAAGTTTCATTCGAAAACCTCAAACCATGAAGATTCTATGTCAATTCAAAGAACCTATTGAAATAAAACGGCAATTTCATACTTTAACCCCTATTATAATGTGCGATTAAGTTTGATCGTTACTTTGAATTTAATTTCATAATATATGCATTCATGTGTATTATCATAAGCTTTTTATTTGGGTAAAAAATAACTTAATTACTCAAACAAATGAAGGAGAGAATTTCAAGCCCTCTCCTCCAATGTTTCCTGCTACGAGACCGCAAATCGTACAAGGGTGGCTTTCATGCGAATGTTTCCACATTCCTGAACTGCGTTTTGCACAAACCCCCGTTAATTCAGCTGAAACGTTTAAGGCCTGTAGCTACACAGTTTTTATTGCAGCAGCTACTTCGTAGTACTAATCGATAGTGTGCCAGCTACTTATTTTACGCACGCGGAAATGCTGTTGTTTGTTTGACCGTATTGAGTTCTCTACAAAGTGCCAGTGACGGTACGTCAGATAGGGATCAATCAATCAACGCACGTTACTTCTTTCTGTTTATCGGCCATCCTCATTCAGCCGCTGCCAGAAATCTGCTTCAGATCATCGGTCCAGCGAGCGGGTGGGCGTCCTACGCTGCGTCCTTTGCGATAGAGATACTCTTTAGTTAATTCTCATTCTTACGATGTGCACGACAATACCACGTTAACCCGGACTCTCACTAACGTAGGTTTGAGTATGCGAGAACTTATTCAACACTTCTTTGGTCTTACTACCATGCCAAAAATACAAGCGAGCAGTATCCGAAGAATGTCCCCTGTCACGTGTCTCCAACACCCTTTACCGTGCTGATATTTATTGCTTTTACTTGCCTCGTAATTGGGTTACGTGGGACAGTGGGGAGTAATTTGTCAGAGCCTCTTAAGTAAGTTGAGCCGCGAGTTTATTGGAAGTTTTTGTATAAAGTGTAAGTGAGGTTATGCTTCCGGAGGCTGTACTAGTCTATAAAATAAACTGTACAATGTGCAAAATATTCTGGGTTCAACCAGATCGGTAGACATCGAGACAATCTCCATCCACTCTTCAATGTTCAATGCCTGACCTGCCTCTTCATCATTGGGGTTGGTAATAATTGATTGTTTAATGCAAGGGGACTATAAAAGCCTATATAGTGCTGGGAAAGCATTGCTTTGCCCAATTTGTCAAAAGCCCTACATATTTTATTCACTGTATGTACGGAATCAAAAGGAAAGACTGAACAATCAAGCGATTTGTATCTAAGCCAAGGATGACGTATAGGCCGGCCGTCTCCAGCCAAGCGACATAAAAACTACCTTCCGGTCGCCGCCGTGCGCCGTCTCAAGTCCGAGGCCAGCACGTGCTGCATCGTAACCGTAGACTCGGTTGACTAGAAGCGTGCCAGGAGTACTGCTTCTTTACGCGCACCAAATCGTGAGCGATTACAATCGTCTAACTGTCAAATTCCATACTACGTAATTGTTATCGCAAACGTCAGGATTCCGACAGGATTTGTGGCGCATAATTACGCCTCGATATTTAGTTTTTTATTTTATTTCGATATTTAATAAGCGGTGATAGCCTAGTGGGTAGAACATCGGACTCGGATGCGAGAGACCCAGGTTCGATCCCCAGTACGGGCATTTACCTATGACTTGCTTTTCTAAGTTATGTACATTTGTGAAGTTATAGTAGCAATACCACTCGCTAACGGTGAAGGAAAACATCGTGAGGAAACCTGAGTGTCTGAGTAACTTACATACCTCAGCGCTTGAAATCGCCAACCCGCGGTGGGCACGCGTGGTGATTAAGCCCATACTCTCTCCCTGAGAGAAGGCCTGTGCCCTACAGTGGGACGTATATAGGCTGCTTATGAATTTAGTTTTTAGGCTTAGGATACGCTTTACGTAACGATCACATCTCGTCAAGAGTTTCTAGTGCAGGGATGGCCAAACAGTGGCACGCGTGCCATTGATGGCACGTGACAAAATATTATGGGCCCACGCAACCATTGAGAAAATAACAAAATTCACTAGGAAGTACAACGTACGATCGCACATTTATAATACTAGTAGTGCATTTTTTTTGTTGGTAAATGATGAGATTTGAGTTGATATTATTTAGTTTCTCAATAATGCCCCGTCTATAGCTTCATCAAAATCTTTTTAGACGAAATGGCACGTTGATCGATAAAAGGTTCGCCATCCCTGGTCTAGCGTGTTTGCCATTTGACATTACTCAATGGCCACTCCGCAACATAAATACTAAAACTGTAATCGAAAACTTGCAATCGAGACTCATGGTTTATGAACATTTAGATGCTTCACGAGTGTATGTCAGCTTGTTCTCGGTATTTCTTTTCTCGTTAGCTCATTGAGATTAACTCCCGCTAAGGTACAGGATCTAATAAACAAGCATACATAGAACTTCAACTTGCTCTGTTATATGACCTACGTCAAAGTAAAATATTTTTATTCATCGTAGAGTTATATTATCCTGTTCATTGAACGCAACTTGATGAATCGTGCGGCGGTCATCATGTCTATTAATTTTTGACAAATTTTGAGTACGATCTTACCCGAATCAAGTAATTTTTTTTTAAATTTAAATCTCGTCGATACTTTTACCTTCTGTTAGTATTTGTGCTGTACCGTAACTGCAGACAAACGAGCCGCTACGTAGAATACGGAATTCAGTTGGAGAGACTTTTGGACTAGACTTTACTCGAAGACCTTTGACTCAGGTAGTGATTTTGTTCGTATCTGTCTATCTACGATATTTATTCATACTTTTGTGCTGCAGGTGAACCTTAAATTCGTAACATACACACCTTCTACCAGATTAGATAGATAGATATAGAGAACACTTTATTGTACATAAAAATGTATATTACACAGATATTTCTTAACCTAAGAGTAGAGGTGGTGCCCTTATCACTAAAAGTAATCTCTTCCAGACAACCTTTGAATGGAGGAGGAAGTAGATGTACAAACATACAAAATTATAGTTTCAGAGGTATCTGAATTGTACATGCGTAAATAACCGAGTACTTATATTTAATTATCAACAGATACATACAAATAATTTACACACATAAAAATTAAAAGAATTTATAAGTTAAACCTACTTAACAGAGTATAATTGACAGGACGTAAGTAAAACACAAATAACAACAGAACAATGTTACAAATAATAGAAACAGTATTACAGTAAACTAGCGAGATAGTATTCTTTTACCATAGCCTTAATAATGGGCAGGGACTTGGCTTTCCGCACCTCTACCGGTAAAGCATTCCATAATCGGACTGCTCAGATTGATCAGACTGATCAGATTAATGGGTACTCGAGATTAATATGAATTTGTGAAAGGTGTAATTGACATACGCTTTATGTGATCAACTGAAAGAAAGCCGATGACAAACTACTGAAACAATAGAGAATAAATTCCCAAGTACTGGATAGCCCACGAACATCAGCACGTCCCATGCGACTGTCTGTTGCGTCAAGTTCGTAATTAGATAACAATGGAGCCGTACACGGTCCGTTCGATCGCACTAATGATCGCGTCGTGTACGATCGCCCTATAGATAGACGCCAAACTAATAATACCTTTCCCCTGTGGACGATTGTTCCAACAGCCAAATAACGTGTTTACAGTGTATCGGAGACTATGGATGGGTATGGGACACGAACGTTTTGAGTGAGTTTATAACAATGCAATTAGGTGATAATGACAAGCCCAAGACGATCTAAAAAGAGTGATGCGCAGTGTGCTCTCCAAAACAGCTTAGACTGGGACTCGCCGTCGGCCGCCACCGGTACGGTGAAGCGGCGGCGCTCCTCCGATCCGGAAGCATCCTCGCTGCATCCCTTCGAGACTCAAGAATCGATTCTTGAGGTGCAGACGCCCTCGGACTCGGGTAGTGGCACATCTCGCAGCATTGACGACAGCGACAAAACAGACTCTCACTCATTAGTAGAAGTAGAGCAGCGCATCTCGTGTATCATCAACGAAAACCGATCCTCCCAGAGCAACTCGGAGTGCAGCGAGGCAGACTTCATTATCGACAGTTTATTGGCTAACCCTAATGATGGAGACCTCTTTACAACTGCTCAAGATGAAGCTATTACACACACTCGCGGCAAGACTTTTATTAAAACGTCACAGCGTCATGAAATCGATGCCAAATGTGCGACGAATTCAGCTGAGACAATACGAAATAAAAGCAAAGAAAGGAAGCTAAAACCGCCCTTGCCAATACCAAAGCTCAATAGATCTCTAGATTTAGTTAAAAGTAGCACTAAGTTACCAAAAGAAATACCGAAACCGCACGATAAAACAAGTGTACTTCCAATTTACAGAAGTACAGTTCAAGGACAAGAGCTAGATTTAAGTGTGAAGAAAAAGGTCGGTTCAAAATTGAGGTTGCCATTTTCGCCCGTTAGAACCATGGACAAACCAAAGATGAACTTCTTCCAAAGCAAGACGAACACGACCGATAGTAAACATTCGCCGTTGTTATCATCGCCGGTGCGGCGAACCATATCAAACGAGTACGTACGACTGAAATTTACTAACGATACGCTGGTACGGCGAACAATAGACGGCAAGTCCGTGCCTAAGATAATGCCGAAGATACAGTCGATAATACCTGAAAGTCCTGTAGACAGCGAGGATCCCTTCCTGAACCTCAGTCCGAACAAAAAGTACACAGTAACAGTGAACAACAGAGTCCGATGCGACAAAGATAATTATGTCATCTTCGATCCGGGCACCGGGTTCAAGCCAGACGAGGCTGCGAGACAGTCTAGGATACCTTTGAAATCGCCTAGTAGTAGCGATAAATCGCGGATACCCATGAAGTCTCCAGTAGGGGAGAGACCGTTGTTGCGTCAGACGGTGAACGTGAGTGACACGGACAGCGGCATCCTGAGCCCCAACTCGCCGGTGGAGACGAGCGCTGATGAGGCGTCAGCGTACGTCAACGCCGCTGCCTTCAGGGCCACGGCAAAGAAGTGTGTCGGGGCCTACGACATAAAGATACTCGATCCGGGACTGGCGAAGAAAGCCGCTGAACAAATAAAGGTCAGTAGTTTATTTTTACCAGTTGTGCTCGTTGTGTTTAGATATTCAAATCGATTTGGATAAAATACATCGTGGCTCTGCCAAATTTTATCGATATGCGTTTGAAAGCCGCGTGATTGAGTAACAACCATATAGACATTCGAATTTTCTTGAAATTTATTAAGTTCGTCATCGTTTGTAGACATGATAACAATATATAGTTTGTGAGAGTCGGCGAATGTGTCAAAATCAGTTTGACCCACTTGTAAACATAAACTAATTTTAAATCATAAACTGTGTACAATCAGCTTAAATCTGACATTGGTAAATAAATATACCTGACGTGTTCATGCCCGAACTAGGTAAAAAATAACGTTATATCTCAAGCTGCAAAAAATTACAATAAATCCAAGACATAAATGTAAAACATTGTAGCAAGAGATAATTAAATCAGTTGTCATCAATTCGTATGGTAAATAATTATTAACTTAAAATTGTTAATAATTATAACTTCCACACAACACAATCACTTGCCCCGGTCCCGAACTAGGATTCCCTGTGCTACGGTAACCAGGCAAGGACATCACAAACATGGAAATACATCCAGACTGAGGTCATTTGGACTAATGTTCGGCGGCCCCCAGTGGGAATCGAACCCACGTCCTCCCGACGTGATCAGACGTGATATCGCTGGACCAACGAGGCAGTCACTACAATCTCTGCATCTTCTTACGTCATGTTTTGCAAAAAATCTTGCAATAGTAGTGTGTGCGCGCGGCGAGTAGACACTGCTCACCAAATAATTTTCACTGAAAAGCCGATATAGAGGATAATTAGGAACCGTCTTCCAAAGGCTAAAGATCGCAGACATAATTAAGCTTCTGTTCGAAGCTGCAATTTTTCACGGGAGTTTTACAGCCGTCTGTGTTATGTTTACGACGCGCTTCTTTGCTGTGTGAACCCGAGGAATTTACGACTCTTGTGTCTCTGAAGGTAATTGGATGCGTTTTGTCTCTTTTGTTTGTTGAATGTAAGCAACCTGGGAATTTACTGTTTTGAAAGTCATATTCACCCAGTGATGAGGTTCCTAGGTATTTAAAACTAAAAAAAAAGGTATAATGCCCGGCGAATATCTTGACTAAAAATCCGCGCAGTCGGGATGGGTTTGTTAACCACTCGTCTGCCGCGACACAGATCTGTGTCCAACTTAGTATGGGCCACCTATACGTTGCGTTCCGCGAGGGCAGTTTAGGAGTTAATGTGACTAAAGTCCGATGAATATTCAAGTCACATCAAGTGTGAGCCCGCAAAAAGCCAAAGAGAAAATGAAATTAGTCAAAGAAATTTGTTTAAGTTATTTGTCAATCATCATTACGTATATAAAAAATTGTGTCTGCAAGTTGAAAACATAGTTACCTACAAACTCAAAGTTAAGCTACGCTAATATGGCAACACCTAGTGACTGACATCTAACGGGAAGTAACAATAACCAGACACGATGAAATCTGTGCTACGGCACAGAGCATATAATACAACAGCTACGGCATTTAAAATAAGTCTGCTACTGCCCGCTAGGTGGCGCTGCTAGTAATTTTGTGCGCGTTGCTCTACCTCTGCTGCATTAAGTAGAGATGTATTCCTATATTATTCTATTCCGGTGATATATCTCTCGGCGCTAGACGGCATATTATTGGGAGGCAATCGAGCAGTTAATTTCCAAATGGGTCCATTTAGTTGGAATAACGGAGAGCATTGCATGGGCGAGCTGACTTTTTGAATGCATTTGCTTTGTGGCGAGGTAGCCAGTCGGCAAAAGCAATTTATTCGCATGATAGTGATGATATCTAGTACCGCTGATAAACTTTGTTTGAATTTTGTGGAGTGTGATTAATTGCTCTTGTGGGCGTTGTATGTAAAGGCTTTGCGGGGCTTATCGAAACCCTTATGTTTCCGAATTGGCGGGTTCCACACTTAAATAAATTCATAATGCAGCCTATATACACGTACGTCCTACTTTAGGGCACAGGCCTGGTCTCAGACAGAGAGAGAGAGAGAGAGAGAGAGACAGAGACAGATACATCGTTGCAAAGTCGCTCGTAAAGTAATTGAGTGAAGTGGACGCGTGTAATGGTTGACGTGCTGTCGACTGTTATTTGCTATGTTGGCGTTATATTAGTAATAGCGGCGCCTCACTTCACCATTCATATTCGCTTATTTGACATAATATACGTATATTAAGCGGGTTTTCTGACGAATCTTGTTTGTGTAAAACGTATTATAAACCGTCGGCAAATACGCGATTGCGAGTAGCCAAGTGAAGCGCCAGCCTCTAGGTGTATCAGCAAGGAAAATCACAATCCGAGCCCAGCCGATCGCCTCGGTGGGAATCTGATAGCGCGCGGGCGGGTGTACGGTTAGCTAATTCCGTGGAATGACTAACAAAACACTTTGTGTACTTTAATAGGCACCGTGTTCCCTTCATTGATTTCCAAGATTGGGTCTATTAACATGCTGTACGATATAGTCTCGCTTGATTTTCCCAACAATTGCTTCGCAGAATAATCATTTGGGGTTATAAGGACGCCTCTTGACGAGAGCCCTTCAGTCGAGGGCGGCGGCACGTTTTAGGACCCCGAATTGTACCCTGAACTGAATTGTATTTTTTCCAAATAATTGCATTCGTCAAGACACCTGTTACATATGCTTCATCACTTCATTACGCACTCAACCACTTAAAAGATTTCAGTTTTCAGCAAGTGATCGTTTCGAAGCCCTTGAAAATGATATGATTTGGTTTTCCTTGTCTACTATTTGTTTTCTTTATGATCTATTTGCTTTACCTATAAAATAATAAAAACACGTACATATTGTCGTAACGGAAGACGTGTTGAAGAGGTATGAGATATTTTTTTCTTGTAACAAAATTTATAGAATCTTTGTGTTATTACAATAACACGTCGCTTGCTCTAATATTTTTTTACAAGAAAAATAAAACAAAAGACTGATGACAGTAAAGTTCAAAACACTTGTTTTGTGATTAAAACTAATAAGTTACCTAGCAAGGAGTACCGGTCGCCGTTGCAAACACTTTTTGGCAGACACAAAAATAATAACTGTCGTAACGTTGTGCGAATAACTTGACTTTCCCATGCCCTTCCTGCGAACTTCATAATAGTACCTATGTAGGTAGGTATATGACACCACATCAACCTTTACATGCGTACTCTCTACTCAGTTTCGTTACGGGAAACTTTGGAATAAACATACAAAGATTAATGAGCTGTCGACTGGACATTTTAGGTGGGTACGTAGAGTATGAGAGGTAGGTAGCAGGTTGAATTTACTGTAGATAGAGAAGCGGGTTGAATTTTCCGCGCGAAGAGTGGCTTTGAACCGTCGGTAATCACAGAGAGGGCCGCGGGCGCCTCGGCTGCCGGCTCGCGCCTGCGTGGGGACACTAACCTAATTACACAAATAATATAAATTCAACAGAGGTACTAAACCGCCGAGAGTTGGCAGGTATTTAGAAGCTACCCGGTGCTGACAAGCGCCACCGATGAAAAAAAAAAACATCTTTTGTACGTAATGCGATCTTGAAAGAGCACATTATAAATCTTAAAAGGTGGTAGCTACTCTTGGAACACCCTAGAACCTAGGGTCAAGAACTTAAGACTAAGCGCGTTCTGCTAAAATAAAATAAAAAAAGCCATATTTTTAAAGTCCTAGGATCTAGGCTTCTAGGTTCTAAAATAGCTATCACCACTCTTTTTTATAATTTGATTTTTTTGCAAAAATGTATTGTAAGTGGCGCTTGTTGGCTCCGGGCCGCCCCTTTATTGTTTGCCGAACTTCAAAGAACTCTATTTGAGAATGTAACGAAGAAGGTCTCCGTCATCAGGTCTCCGTCACTAGCTGACCCCACGAACTCCGTACCGCCTCAGAATCAATTAATGTTTAATTTTTTTTCGTGAATTTTTTTCAGTGTTTTGATTGTAGTTTATACTCTAGCTTCTAGAGTTTAGCTTATAAACCGTAGATTTCACTAAAACACTCTCAAGACGGAGTTAAAGCTTTTTTATGACAGGGTATCCTCTTATAAACCGGATTTAACTCCGTCTTAAGAGTGTTTTAGTGGAATCAACTTTTTATAAATAAGACTGTAAGGTTTTAATAGTTATTTTGCTATTTGAGCCTGAGACTAACTAATAAAAAAAAATATACCGGCCAAGTGCGAGTCGGACCCGCGCACGCAGGGTTCCGTACCATTACATATACAACATTTGAACATTTCAAGCGTCTACCTGTTGCCGTTATTAATATCGAGCAAAAAATCACGTTTGTTGTATGGGAGCCCCCCTTAAATGTTTATTTTATTCTGTTTTTAGTATTTGTTGTTATAGCGGCAACAGAAATACGTCATCTCTGTGAAAATTTCCACTGTCTAATTATCACGGTTCATGAGTTGCAGCCTGGTGACAGACAGACGGTCGGACGGACGGATGGACAGCGGAGTCTTAGTAATAGGGTCCCTTACCCTTTGGGTGCGGAACTCTAAAAAGAATACTTCGTCTAATACCACCCTCTCCGTTTTATTACATAGTACGTACTGCCCTTGATGCCTATTCTAGTATTTTTGTAACGCTATGTTTCCTTCCGGACAATTCCTGGTCCCCAAAAGACTATTTCTCGTCGGGGCGAGGGTGTACTAACCTTTTCTGATGTTCTCTGCACATTTAATGCTGTTTAGGTCGATTTGAGATGTTTTCGGGCTGCGTACGTCGACTGCGTATCAACTTTTAATTGTAAAATCGCCAGTAACATATCAGGTTGATTTGTTGTAGACTTCTTGACGTTTTGGGATGGAAATACGTATTATACAAATTGTGGAATCTGCCGCTACAATCCTAATAATAAAAATATGGAAATATGTGACGCCATTGAGGACGAAGGTGCAAGCAGAGCTATAGGTATATCAGTATCAATGGTTTAAGTTGTTTTATCTTAAAGTAGTTCTGCCCGCGGCTTGATAGGCTATATATATATTGCCTATCCATCACAAGCAGCCTATATACGTCCACACAGCCCTTCTCTTAGAGAGAGAGAGTATGGGCTTAATCATCACGCGTGCCTACCGCGGATTGGCGATTTGAAGCGCTGAGGTATGTGAATAGCTCAGACACTCTGTTCGAGTTCAATGTTCTACCCACTAGGCTATCATCGCTTGCATGGCCATCCCAAAGGTCTGTTCTAGATACTGGTAAAAAAAAATCTGAAATCGGCCCAGTAGTTTATTTTTATAATATTAGTGTAGACTATGCTGACGTAAGGAACTTCTTAACTGAATGAGAACTCATTTGAAGAATGTGAAAGAAGTTTCACCTTCTTCAAACCTTATTGGTTTCACACCCACTTCTGGTCAGAACTAACACTCCAGTATTTTCATAAGTAATGAGAGGAAACGCAGGCTTATCTGTCACTCGCCCGGTCATAAATATCGCGACGGAATCGTGAATCAAACGTGGTGTATGGGGACGTGTGGTTCGTTATAAGTTGCGGGCTTTACGACTGGTAGCACCTCTGGCGCCCCCTTCAATACATACCCTTTAGTGATGGATGTATGTGGGTTGATAGTTAGTTATCAGGGTTATTCTCATTATTTAAAAAATGCGCAATTTCTGAGACACCTCGACTACAGTTTGAGTTTGGCAACAACTTTGGTTCTATGAGTTTTTTCTCCTATTTTTATTTTTAGAAATATAAGGGTTTATATAGTTTTCTTAAATGCGCACTTTTCGCGCTCTACCAATGTCGCTGGATTCGTTAAATAATGATCCGACATAGAAAAATGTCTATTCTATTTAAGACATTGGTTTTAATCATCAATCAGATAGCGCCATTAAAAATGCGGAAATACCGTAAAAATCATACAAACATATTTTGGGTAAATTAGAAATTGAGCAAAAATTTTCAAAACTTGTTCTAAATTACCAACTTTAACCGACATCTTTCATTATATGAAGAAAATTGCCAGCTGGATCGGTTTGAAAATGATATGGATTGAAATAAATTATTACTGGCCTCATTTTTTTCATTTATGAAATTTCTAGTTTTATATACTATTTTTCTTATTTTATATTCCATTATTATTTCTAAGATTGCACCAAAAAAAGTCCAGTCATTCAGGCAAACTGATGAATAGGCAAGCATTTTTAACCGACTTCAAAAAAGGAGGGGGTTTATCAATCCGTCGGAATCTCTTTTTTGTTTTCCCGACACCTGGACCAATTTACAAAGGGTAGACTCACAGGTGGTTCAATAGTCATTAAGTCAGGATCTGATGGTGGGATCCTGAAAAAATCCAAAACTCTTCAAATTTAAAAAAGGCACACTTGAAGCGATTTGGTTGTTTTTTAAGACTCGTGCATTAGCTCTGAAAATACAATTTGGCCGTGTCTTATTGATAGTCATTAAAAATTTTTTACATTTTTCTAAAATAAAATATAAAACCGACTTTAAAACACTACAGCATGTAGCTATTGTGGAAATATATTTTGAAGTCGGTGCCCAAAATGTATATGCTGGTCATGTAACTTGGCACCGGCTCCAAATTAAATTTCTACGATATTTAATTTGGATTTATACTTCAAATTTAAACTTCACATTCTTTTAAATTACTTGTGTGTTTTTAGTGCTGTAGTGTTTTGAAATCGGTTTTTATTTTTGTATGTCGTACAAAACAACCTGACTTGAAGAAAAAATAAAACAATTTACAAACAAAACATCATAATAGTAGATGGGATATTTAAACTTTGAACCAAAAATACAAAGTAGCATTCCTTCCTGCGTCAGTCGAGCGCAGTGAATCCTTCACACTTTTTTCAGCTTCCCAAAAAACTTAACTGCTCATTACGAGGACAATAAAACTCCGTATCCGTCCCGTGATTAATGTTTGCTGTAGGATGGCTGTAACGCCGTAAATTAATTTTTCATTAGGCTGTTGTTATAATATTCTATCGCCTTGATGTATGTTTCAGAGAAGAAACAATGGAAAAACTCTAACGTTTTCATAGGACAAGAAATTTCGTATTCTTTTAGAATATTTTATTGCTTTCGCTAATCGCGCTAAGCATGCGTGGTGATGGTGATTGATAATCTCTATCTCAATGAGAGACCTGTTAGAAGCTTATATCCCGTGAAAAACAAATGTTCAATACTCCAAGTACCTAAAATTTCTAATTAGCCTTGTATTGTGCGTAAAAAGTGCCAGTGAAGGGTTCATGAATCTAGTAAAATAAGTAATAGGGCTATGTTTTAGTTTTTATTCAAGCGGAAAACAGCTCATTGTAGAAATCAGCTGTTTTACCGCACCCAATTACCCAGAGGCGCTGTTGCGGTTAGGCGTGGTTCTTGGGTTCTTGCATTGCAGCAAGGTGGCAAATACCTTGAGATTTATTGAAAGTTCAGGCACCTACTTAGTAAGAAAAGTTACAGCACTCAGTGATGGCAAAGCTCATGAGTTTTGCATTGTTGTCATGTCATATGTTAGCAACCGATCGTATCAGGCGATTCTCACCTCGAAGCTAAAGAATTTTGCAAGTACATATTCAGAAAAGAGCTGTCTTCTTTTTAACTGACGAAAAAGGGTTAGCTACATTTTTTATTTTTTTATTACGTAGGGTATATCTCGAAGTGGGCCCCACTTAAAGACCGTTAGGTTAGAAAAATTGCGGATAATTGATTAAAAAAAAGGGATTTAAGGGAGGAAAAATGGAGGAAGATTTATTTTTCACGTACCTACTGAATTATCACCTGTAAACTGATTCACATGAAACTTGGCACACTTTGTAGTTCTATTGCGACTACAACATAATGGAGACCTGGACTGGCATCAGTTCAACCCCAGGTCTCCATTACGTTGTATTCTCATCATAATCGAGATGGAAGACAGTCGAGGGAACTCGTCAACGGCTTACAGCGGCTACCTCCTAATTGGACTTATTTCATCTTGATACGAACTTTTGACCTAAGGGCGCTTATACACTGGCGGCACGTTGCTAACGACACTGCCAACGCGTCGTTCGCAACGTGCCGACCGTGTATTAGCGCCCTAAGTGAGTTATGAATGACTATCATGGAAGGTCCGATGAAAGTAAGGAAGGTAAGAAAGTGTTTAAAAAGTAATCAAAATTAAGTAATTAGTAGATTTAAGCCGGAAAAATGTAAATAATAATATTAACTTTCATACAATACAATCACTTCTCCAAGTCCCAAACTAAGATGCTCTGTGCTATAGGGACCAGCCCTTCTGTCACGTAACTGTCCACTTCATCGGGTTAACCATTTCGACGACTCCAAATTAATGTATGTATTTGACAGTCCGGAGTAGGTTAGGACATATAGTAGCGCCCCAGGTCATCTCAAACATGGAAATATACCCAGACTCAGGTAATTTGTGCAAATTAAGAGCAGGGAAATAAAAATAAAAAAAAAGAATAATAATAAAAAAAGACATCGCGAAAATAAAAATAAAAATTTAGTCCTTTATTAGATAACGAGGCTTTTAAACTAATAAATAAATAAAGTTAATTATGTCTGCGTCGTCAAGACTTTACGGTCAAGATTTGCAATAAATGTCGGCATCAACTATTGTTAAATACGAACTTTATTGTAGCTCATTTCCCTAAGATACCCTTTGTACGAAAAGGCACAATTAAATCCAATCCGATCGGCTTCAGTTACATTAAAATAAATAAACGAAATATCCGTTTACATTACGTCTATCTATGTTTTGTAACCGGGCTGCCTAAGCATAAGCAGTTTCATCGTGTAAACGACTTCGAAGTAACTTCGAAAATACTAATTGCTTTGAAGGATAGTTTTGTACGATAGACGGTTACCCTAAAACATAAACCTATATCCCGGAGGGCTAGGCAGAGATTGCCACTTGCCATGATGCTGACAAACATCTTTGGTTTCATCGACATTCGTGAGTCAACATTAATTGTACTATATTTATATTTAGCCGACTGAGCCTTGTGAGGCTACTCGAAATAAAAACATGTCCTCTTTGATTTGACATCCGACTCGATACGATAGCAAGAAAAAAAATCAGAGAGCATATCAGCCAGACCATAAAACGTGGAACATTCGTAAATACAAACATACATAAATATTTAGACTGCTAAAATCATGACTCTTCCTTTTGATACTACCGTAGTCGGGTAAAAGGGGTCTTGATGGATGGACGGACTGACGGACAACCACAATTTGCTTTCACTATGCCATGGGTTTTTCCTCCGTTTTTTCGTTTGAGGTACGGAACTCCGTAATTACGGAAAGATAATCCGTAATCAAACAAAAAAAAAATAAAAAGAAACCTATGGACTATTGACACTACGTATGAGTAAAGTAAAAGAAGTGCGAGGAGTAGCTCGAGGGAACGAATGTAAATGGGGAAAGGAGACCCTTTTCACGTCGGACAGCCTGCGGGCAGACTCCTCGCCATTATCTCTCTCTAATTAAAGAGAAGACGCGCGATTGACGGTGTAATCCGTTATCAATTTTTTCCCTTTCAGTCTGCTGATCATATTGAAAGATAGGTCTCTTATTATTTCCATCTTTAAGTAAAACGTTAGTAAAACCTTTCTTCCGCTTGCAGCATTTGAATTAATTTTCTTATGATTAAGAAAGCCTACAAATTACAATCACTTCGATCATTATTGGTTCATTAGTGGGATTAAAAACGGCCTACTCCAATCGTCATATTAATTTGGAGCTACCGTTACGCTCGTATTTCATATAAATCGCCGTCGAATTTATCTCGAGATGGATCCCTCTGTAGGGCGCAGCTACAGTGACATATGACAGCGGCGATAATTAGCATGATCGCGCTCTATTCTCGGCATAGACTTGGATCTGTTGTCGAGAAGTGAGCTTGACATCTGTAAATAGATGATATCGATATCAGCGGACGTTTGGGAGCCCGTGGCAGTTAGTCGTATATCAATACTGCTTCCCGCCCCATGAGTAATCAGTCTCGTCTAAGCACACAAATGTAAAGCTCATGTTTTTCCAAAAGACCTATACATAGAGTGCGCCGACTCCGCTCTAAAAGTGGCTCAATCCATCAAATAAACTTCGCAGGTAAGAAGAAATGGCCCTGTCTGACAAAGTTAAGTCAAACATAGATTCTAGGGTAGGAATTATGTGACAAGCTGGGATTTGGTTCTCAAAGAGCATGAAAAATCAGCTCGATTAAGCGACGAATACAAACGGAGCTGAAAGCTAGGAGAGGAGATCCCGTAAACGGAATGCATTACAGCCTTACACAGACTTGCAGCCGAGGAAAACAATATCTCGGGGAAATCTTGCGGAAACCTCGTTTCATCTTCAATTGCGGAACAATCCTTTGAGTCCCCAACGTTACTTGCACTGCCTTTGACAGTAGTTTGTAGTGGGTTTGGAGGTAGCTTACGAAATACTAACAAGATTACGAATTTCAATTGATGTCTAGTTTTTACATTTTGGGGATCTGGAAAAAAAATTGCCAATCGTTTCGGAGACAGCACTTTGAGTAACTCAATCCCGCCTTCAAAGGGGCAGTCGGGTCGCCTCAAATAGATGGTTCATCTTCGTTCAAAGTACTTCCAGCGACGTCGTTGCTTACTCAAGTAGTTCTTATAGTCTGCGACACAAACACGATTATCGGAAAAAAAGTTATTTCGGCTTTACAGCTGACTGTCATTACGTCCGTAAAGCGTGTCTCTTCCGTAGTTTTATTCAATTTGTGTGTGTGCATCTGCATCCCTACGGGAGACGCAGGACTTATTCTAGTAACTTCGATAGTCTGTTTTTGGGCGGAAAAGAAAACGGTTCTTATTGCCCGAAAACGGCCTCAAATTACAAAGCTGCCAAGTTTCAGATCTTTACGGTTAAAGGTGAAGGGTATTGTTGTTACACTTTCCTTCTAAGTAAATTGTTTTCGATAAGTTTGCAATTAATAGGACGGGCATTCGGGCTATGTAGGAGCTAAATAGGCACAAATAAATCTGACTTGAAACTCCGAAACTACAGCGCCTCTACAATGAATGTCAGATCCGAATCAAGGGGCCGACTCTCCCAAACTATACGCCGAAGTCTCCCTTTTTCGGGGCTGTAGAATGTTGGTGGATCGGGTCGTCCTCACGGTGGCTTCGTTAGGGCGAGATCGATCCGCCCCAGTCGATGGCTGAGCTCCGCGGTGACTGTACGCCGCCCGCCTCGAAGCCTCCCATTTAGGCGGGAACCGTGTTTACGTGTGCGATGACGCCCGCCGGTTGTGACGCGGAACGTGACGTCTGTTAGCGGATTTTATTAGCTCAATTGTGACTGGTTTGTGGAGCTGGACATGTGATTTTCATTGAAGGTTAATTGAGAGTTAGAAATGATTTGAACTTTTTGGGTGGATAAGAGTGCGTTTTGTGATGTGATGCTGGACAACGAAATGTTTAATCTTAAAAGCAAAAAGATCATTGGTAACTTTTAAGCACGATATTTAGGGACTTCTAGGTTCTTGGTGACGACAATTATTCTAGGTTCTTAGTGACGACAATTATTTTCTAATCTCTTTATTTGCGTCAAATTTAGACCAAAAATTATTTATTTATTCAGATTGGAGAATCATCAGCTTACTAATCTATAGTTGATCTTACAAGAGGTAACTAAGAGCTAATAAGAGATTCTCGCCTATAGATACAACATAAGAAAAAGTGTATGGACTTCATGATTCATCAAACACAAAACCTACAATAACTGTAGACAATAAACTGGAAAGAATGATTTTAAAATAGACCTAATTGTATTATATTTTCATGTTGTATGTAACCCAAATAGGTTTGCTTTAATTTATTTTGTTTTCAAACATTTTTGGACCTAATAAAGAAATCAGAAATTATTACTTTATTTCAACGTAAAGAATTTACATTCTGTTTGTTGAATGTCAATGTACTATGTCACTATGTTAGCCGCTGCCTTCGGGCCGTATTTGTAGTGGAGAAAAAGGCAGTGGAAAAAAAAACTCCAGTCTGACCATGTTTTCTCAAATCATCTTAAACTTATACATCAAAACCTTATATGATATGATTCCGTGATTGCCATCAATAACTTTAATAGCCAAAATAATACTCAATACTAAAGCCAAAAACATTAATGCTGCAGCCAGACACATGAACAGCACCCGTTCACAAGCATAACACAGGGGTCAGCCATCACCGGTCTCAACCATTTTAGAGGGAGATAGGTGACCCGGCCACCATGCCACCATCCAAATGACCTTTAGCAAACCTGCAGATTTGTGTTCTTGTCAGTTATAAAATGCAATCACTTCGTCAGTACACTGTTTTAAAAATGAAATCGCAGTGGAATTGGTTTACTACCAAGGACTTACATCGTTCATATACTCGTCTATTCTATAATAGGCTTCTTTATATAGCGACTTTTTAATAAATATTTTAAATTTATTTTCAGACAAGGATAGAACATGTTCTGGAATTCTGTTGTAAAACGAACGCAACAGCCTACAAAATTGTTTGTATTTATTATATTCACCTTATCTAAACAAAATTTAGAATAAGCAAGCTTATTTCTATTTCTAGTGTTTACGTTATGTAAAAGTGTGGCTATTGGTAACTTTTGCCAACTATCTGTCAATTACTTCCTTCACTGTACATTTCTTATTTGACCACCATATTTCCGATGTCTCACTGCGTAATCAGGAGTCTGTCAGATATAACATTCGTCAGCCCTCCGATTCTACTCGACAGATTACCTCGCACCCCACACCCGTAGCTCGTGGCTAATCCTCTCACGCGATGTAGAAAGCAGAAGTATGGATACAGAAGGTTCCTGGCATTACTAAAGCCGTCGGAAAGCAATGGATTGGCAGCGGACCGAGAAGTTTTGGCGTGACAGGGAAAAGGCCTGTGCCCAGCAGTGGGCTTTATTTATGGGTTTCTTATAAGGATATTAAAAACCTACCTAAGTACGTCTCAGTGACTTACAGTGGTGTTTTATGTTGGTAAAACTTCGAGGCTGAACTTACTACTGAAAAATAATGCTAGTCTTATGGTAATGGTGGAGAATATATTCTGTATCTGCCTTGGAACCTTTTTGGATCTGAGAAGCCTAATGAAGTAAATTTCAAGTTTAATTAGTCAGTACTTTTAGTAGTATGGAGATTGTGTTTTCATATTTCTGCTGAGTGGTCGATACCATAACTCTTTTTTGTAGGCGAGATACCTACACGGAAAATCATTTGTAATGTTTAATCCATTTCGCCTGATGTAATAAATTAATCTAAACAAAATAGAAAACTTGTGTCAAACGTAAATTGGAGTGACATTGCTTTTATAGAAGACGCAGAAAGATTCAGGAAAAATTTAATAAAAAATAAAACCTAAAATTTTTTTTCGAGGTTTTAGGGTTTCAAAAAATGTGAAAAATGAAGTTACTCTAATAATAAAAAACTTGTTAGATTCAGTTTTTTCATTTCATTCTAAATGTTTTTTAATAAGGGTGTAGGTGCATAAAAACTTTATTCTACAAGACAAGCTAAGCCATTAATCATTTGCAGTCGAACAAATAGTCGGCTTACCGAAAAATATGGGACCGACCTGACCAATTTATAATGTTTCGCGCAGGGTTGTTTTTGTAGTAGATATAATTATCAACTATTTTCTATCATTGTCGAAGTATTGCTGGAACGATGGTAGAGGGTGTGAGGGGAAAAGACGCAGTCAGAAGTGAGCAATAGAAATAAACAATAATAAAAATGTTTAATTCAATAAAATCTTTCGTTCAATACAATCTTTTTCACGTGTATCTTTTCAATAAACAGGTATCGACTGATACGAATAGAACGCATATTTGGTTAAAAAACGGTTCGAACTATTTACAGCAACAGTGCGGTTACGGTATTGGCAGTGCACGCGATTGAAGTTGAACGAGCTGTGTCAATAAATATTAGGTACATTATTGTGTGAAGCGGCGGTAGCCCAGTGGGTAGAACAATGGACTCGGAAGCGAGAGACCCAGGTTCGATTCCTAGTGCGGGCATGTACCTATGACTTTGTGTATTTTCATAGTTAGGTAGATCTGCGAATTTGTAGTAGCAATGCCGTGAGAAAACCCGCGCTTGGTTGCGCACGTATGGACTCTTGTCTTTTTTATGGGCTAGGCCGACTAAGCTGTCAGGGTGGTATAGGTGCTGGGCAGGCCTACTCCATCTAAAATACGATATTAACCCATCTAGTGTGAGTGAAGGTGCCATTGGACGCTCTATAAATCATCTCATTACGTAGATGCAAAGGTCTAAGTTTATTGTGTAGGAAAAAATTTGAATCTCACCAAATTTTCATAATTCTGATGATAGGTTTGTCTATAATTCATTCCGAATGTGTCATAGCATTCGTGCACATCGGGCGTAATATGCGGAACGCAACGCAAGCGCAGACCGAGAAGAGCAGCGGCTCGCTACCATCAAGTGTTATTTGAACGTTGTCAAAATAATAATAACTTCCACACAATACAATCACTTGACCTGATCCCAAACTAGGATACCCTGTGCTATGGTAACCAGGCAAGGACGTCACAAACATGAAAATACGCCCAGACTGAGGCCATTTGAATAAAAGCAATATTCGAATAATTCGAATGTTTTAACTGTCGCCTACTGCTAATAGATAAGTGGACACGTACGCGTGGTATGGGATCCTCTCCTGATGTGGAAAATACACAAACTTTTGTAATTTTGGTCACGGGATTGCACGTATGTAGTGATTTTAAACTCTTTGATAACCCGTCTGCCGGACGTAGAGACAGGACTTCCTCCCGTCACTTTGAAAGGGTTTAGTTGGCCTCATTAGTCCGTGCGAGACAGCTAAAACAAGACTGATACCATTCCAACGTCCTTTGTCGTCGACACAAAAGGGATAGTAAAAACGCGTGAGATTCAGCTGAAATGTTTACGCTACGTATGTTACTGATTTGATAAAACGTTAAAATACTATGATCTCGTTGGAAATAGGAAAAGGCACGACCATGTTAACGTTTTCTTCGTGCTTCAAGTCTCAATCAATAATTATGTTTGATAACCACCGAGGTTTTCAATCCATTTACAACCCAAGAAGAGTATAAAGAATAAAGAGAATATAAAGCGCAAGTCATCATCAAATTGAATAGAAATAAATTAGGTAATAGAAAATATTTAATTACAATTATTTCATCATCTGTGCAAATAATTGCTGGTGTCATGTTCTCTTTGAAAAGTTTATAAAATGTATTTGTGGCACCTTGAAAAGCGCGCTGCGCAGTGTGAAACGCGTGTCTAAGGGTATAGTGATGCATTCTGTGATTCTCTCTTCAATTCAATTAAAACGCATTTGGCTTAGGGTCTATTATACTGCAAAAGAGTACCGCAATTACTACCAAGGAAAGATTATCATAAACAATTTCACACGTCCATAGAAACAGCTCGATGGCACGGTTTTATCCCCTTACTTAACACGTAATAGCGGCACCGGCGACGGACGCTGCAATTTGCATGTTAATCACGTGCTGATTTGAAGTAATGCTAGCATGTATGCTGCACGTGCACACAGGCCTCATGCTGGGAAAGGTACGGCACAGGCTGATTACCCGAGTCTTTTTTAGGTCAAGAAAACTTGGATGTAAAGGGACAAGAGTTTCACATGGTTTGCCTTTCAATTATACCGCTGGTGTAGTTGTGTAGGTAGGTTAATTAGAAATGAACCTTCGATTAATGTTTAAGATGTACGTCAACTTAGAAGAAGTGGGTAAGTTGTAACTTGTAAGTGGATAGACCAACAGCCCGATGGTCGGAAGATGTAGCACGATCAGCGGAGGGTCCGTGGATGTGAATGGCGAGGGACCGCGAGAGATGGCATGATGGGGAAAAGGCTTATGCCCAGCACTGGGCAGTGGTGGGCTGACAATGAATATAATGATGTACGTCAATAGGGTTAAGATGCGGGTGTGAGAAATATTTGCTCATATAACCATCCCACAAAGAGAGATGTAAAAGCCCTTCTGTATTAAGCCCAAAATGAAAGCAAAAGAACATACCACAATTACTTCCCAGGTTGACAAGGACAAGCCTAGACAAGGCTCTACCAAACTGAGTTAAAAATTTCTCATCTCATTCTACGTGGAAATTACAGCTTGTACTGTTTATTTCCAACAATCTCAACTCAAATCTTTGGTACTAAGCCACTATCTCTGAAAAGACAAGTAACTTAATTACGTTCACTTCGCCTCAAAGAAAATTACGCCAGAAATACAACTCTCCTAAATATCACGCAAGCATGGATTCTACATAAATAAAAGTGCAAACACTATAAGTAGTTTGTGAAAAAACCATAGATAATTGTAATTTTGACAGATGAAATTATTAGAAACTAAGAATCACGAGATTGTGAACTGAACATCGCACTAGTCTTTAGCTGGAAAGTAAAAAAACCCTTACGGAAAGGAAAGATCTTTCCGTAGGTAATCGAATAGGTATGTCGTTCTAGTTTCATTTATTTTGTCACCTCACCATCCGAATACAATAAGATAGAGTTTAAAATAAACATGCGGGTAGATTGTCAAGTTCGCACGAGTGAGGAGCATGGGGGTGGCTATTCCTGGCGCTAGACGGCCGAATATGGACGCCAACTCTATTTAATTTTGTTACGAGCACATTCAACGGGACGTAAAGTCTGCTTACTTGTCTGAGAATAGGATTTGTGGTTCATTGGGATCTGTTTAGTACATTTTGTGGCAATAATAATAGAGACATCGCATTGACTACCGCTACGGCATAAGTCGACTTTCTCTGTCGCGCTAATAATGCGTGAGAAAAAGACAGATAGAATTTGAAACTTGGCTAACTAGTATATTCTTCGCATTTTTATACTACGGGGTTACGTCCGTTAGAGACTAAAAACTGTTGTTACAACAAAAAAAGTCTTAGGGAACTTTAAAATATTTTTTTGCGTTGTTTAATAGATAATGCTTGAAACTATTGCTGAAAAACTTTCTTCAATGATTTACTGAAAGAATAAAATTATTTAAAATATAGAAATAAATATTTCAGTAAAAAGTTGTTGTAAATCACTCCGGATTTGCGCATTTTTGAGGTAACAAGAACGTTAAGAGCTTTAGTTTCAATTATTGCAGTAAACAGGCATCAAGCCTGTATCAAAAACACTTCAAGTTCAATTCAATTCTTGATATTAGTCTTAACACTTTAAGAGGGTGCCTCAAAAGGCAATTTCCATACACGCTTAGCTATTTTTTTTTTACAATGTGGATCGCAATGAAACTTTACCGAAGAATATATGAAGAATTGCTAACAAATTGATCATAAATAAATGGGAAACTCGCGCCTAACTTAGATTGGAGTGACATTGCTTTTATAACATAGAAGACACATAAAAACTCATGAAACATTTAAAAATAAAAACATACAATAACTTTTTTTTGCATTTTCGGGGTCTTAAAAATTGAGTAAAATCAAGTTACTGTAATAATAAAAAAATATTGGGGTTTGTCTTTTCAGTGAATTCTAAATGTTTTCTAATAAGGATGTAGATGTATATAAACATTATTTTACGAGATAACTCAAATATTGATAAACGCTTCGTAGATTATATGGCGTTAAGTGCAGGTTGTGACGTCATAGTTTGAGCCCGATTTGTATGGCACGTTTTTGTACCACGCGACTAGAAAAAAATCAACCACGTTTATTTATCTTTTGACATGGCCTTTACGATTATATTAAAACATAATTTAGTGCAAGTTCTTTATTATTTAAGCGTTTTAAGAATTACTATGAAAAGTATCAAGCGCTAATTTTATTAATTCATCATCAATTCAAAGCGCAATTAACTTTTGGTCTTCTTAATGCATAGGTTATTTTATTTAAATTCCATTGCGATCCGGCTTGAAACTACGTTTGTACGGAAAACTGCCCTCTTAAGTTAATTGTTTAACGTCACGCTCGCCACTTCATTTTTAGTGTCCCTTCAGCCGATTTATATTAACTTTCACACACAATTCGTGAAGTGCGGGTCAAGAGCGCCCTTCCACGTGTCATGCCGAATTCGTCATATCATCGAAATGTAATAATTCCCCTCACGTCCTGCGTACGAATCGGGAAGTTATTTACAAAGGTACCCATACCAAGGGACTTAGGGGAAAGGGGCCCTTTCTTAACTAAACGAAGAAAAAGTCCTGGCAAATCGACTGAGCGGGTACGGATGGATAACGGCTGGATGACATTAAATATATGATGTGTAATTACATATCCATCCACTGATTCCGGTAAATTGGGGTTTGAAAACGTGGACTAATTTAAATGAACTGAGATCTCTACTTATCCTGCCGGGGATTTAGTGCATGTAACGTAAATTTTGGCGGTTCTATAATCATCCATACTGTTGACATAAGTATCATTATATTGTATTATCACCATCACTGAAGTCGCTAATGATCCTGATCTTTATATTTTTTTATCTTCAATAAGGATAATTAGCTATAAGGCCGCCAATTGTACTGTATTTTTGTAAATATTTTATTATACCTATTCTTTTTGTTGCACTAACCCGTGCTGAGGACAATTTGAAAAACCTATTTCGAGGCTAAAAATTTCATCCATGCCGGGACTTGAACCCGCGACCTCTGGCTAACCGTGCCAGCGCGCTCCCAACTGAGCTAATGGGCAAGTGCAGGCATCGGCGAAATTTCGAGCCTCTTTACAAACTTCTCTGTATTACGTACAGGCAGCGACATCTGGGCGAAGCAATTTACATCACTTGCAGCCCCGAGTAACCCAAGTAACCTCTTTACAAATAAAGAGGCTCGAAACTTCGCCAATGCTTGCACTTGCCCATTAGCTCAGTTGGGAGAGCGCTGGCACGGTTAGCCAGAGGTCGCGGGTTCAAGTCCCGACATGGGTGGAATTTTTAGCCACTAAATAGGTTTTTAAAATTGTCCTCAGCACGGGTCAGTGCTAGCAGTAATCAACTAAAACTGTACGCACTCGGTCCGAGCGTAATAACATCGTCAAAACCCGGCTTTAAGTCGCGAGACTTGAAAAATAACTGCTATTTGCACATAATATTGTCACTAAGCAAAGTACAATATGATGTGCGATCCTCTTTATAGAGCTCTGAACCTAGATTATGACTTATCACGTTCAATTTTAGTGGTGAAATTTAAATTTTTTGATAGGTTACATTTTACTTTTCTGTTGAAAAAAAGTTCATATCTTAATTCTCTATTTATAAAGTTAATTAGTGGCGCATAAATTAGGGATGTTTCTCTGTTAATCACCCTCTATTTAAATTAGTTTAATGTATGCGTCAATCTACAACAACATAGCTTATTTTTTTACTAAAACTTTCGTAAGCACTACACATTATTAACTTAATTCCGGTTTCGCTTACTTCATTTTTTCTCGGAAGAGTCCGACCAGGTTTCGCTCTGACTTGCAGAGCTTAATGATGAGTAGAGACAATCAAGTAAGTGCATCCGGCATTAAGTTAATAATGTGTAGTGCTTATGAAAGTTTTAGTTCAGCTTTAGTAGCTTATTATGGTGAAATCGCTTCCAAAGCCTATAATTAAAACGCCCACATTATATTATCGCAAACAAACACAAAAACTAAAAACACAACCAATTATGTACCGTCGGGCTGAAAATTTGAAAATGTAATTTATATTTTCAGGCTGTCGGTTTGATTCTCGTCAAGTGCCGCGTGCTATACAAACAGAGAGGGTTGTGTTCTTGTTTTCTCTTGCTATGTGTTGTGTTATTTCGGCTTTTAACGATCGTTTATTTTGGAGACATTGTCTGTGCACTTATGAGGGCACAGGTTTGAAGAATAGACATACAAAAACAACAAGTTCAAAGAGTTTAACAAAGTGGTAAAGTATGAAACAACAAACGACGCCGAACATGAACATCGCACCACAGTTTTAATTGCAAACTTGCGAAACACAAAATTCATAACCTAACCGCTTGTGTACAGAGTACGAGTATTTCACACCTTCCTCAGGTTTCAAGTGAACTTGCTCTGAAAAGCGAGGATTTTACGGACCCCAAGACTAACTTTGTTGTGCACTCAAAACGAACAATTATAGTCTTTGTTGCATTGTGTCAGGGCTTAAAAGTTGGTAGGGGATAAGTTTGTGAGGGTAGTGATGTTTACCGACGCACTGCGATCGATCGGCCGCGAAGCCTCTTCCTGCAAAATTGCAACCCGCAGGCAAAAGGGGGCAATTTCACCCGGCCTGTACCTACATGTACCTATTGTTATAATTTTGGCGGTATTATCAAAATACTACAAGCTACACAAAAAGCTTACGTACTTCCTTGTATTTATGTCCAATCTATAAAATTTCCGCGGGATTATACCTCGAGATAAGTCTTGCCTTTTATTTGGTTTCCCCTCATAGGTTGGCAAGGTTGATTGCTTCTGCTCGGTTTACTTTACTTTCCTTAGAAGCCGATTAGGCCGGCTAAGGCTCTTCCGTCTCGATGAGCCGAAAACTCAAGCGAGAATAGCAATTTCATTGAAGCTCGAAAAAAGTTACCAATGATTTTTCACCTTCGATCTTTAGCTCTTCTGTGAACTGCTAAACATTATCAATAAATACAACATAGACACTATTTAAACCAGTGATGAAATGGCAAGAAAATACATGGAGCGCAGATTTTCGAAGTCGCATCGAACCACAATACCCGCCAGTTTCAAAATACCTGAGCCCAGTGAGTTTTATAATAAAGCCACGCCGTTTGTGCAAAGAACTTTGTTGTTCGTCGCTGATGAGAATTCTGGCCCTAAGCCAAGTAGCAGTAATACAGCACAGGAAGAAAACCTCGAGGATGTTAAGATTACCGAGGCCGCAGCCACGTCTAAGGCTAGCGAGGCGGAGCAAGAGAAATCGCCTAAGAAGAGCTCGTTTTTCTTCTCCCCGTCGAAAAGTTGTAAACTTCATCGTAACTTTTTCCGGACAAGTCCTAAGAAGGCAAAACCTGAGAAAACTGAGCCGGCCGCTCCGAGTTCGAGTGACGTAGCTGCGGGGGGCTCCGCGCAGGGGGCGGGGGGGCTAATTAGCTACGCGCCTGGCTGGTCGCTGAAGGGAGAGCATCTCATGAAATGGCAGGCGTCAGGGAAAACCACAGTCGAGGTAACGATAAACTTTCTACCTATACAATATTGCATCCCATAAAATACCATACAATAATAACTTCGGGACCCTCAAATTAACTTTTTCAACCGTAAAAGAAACTTCAATTATTCACCGCCGGAGAATTAAAGGTTTGTAACAACATTTGGGAGTGGAAATTGTGCATGCAAATCTGAAGTTCGACGTTGACGCGGGAGGGCAGAGGGTTGTTTTTCAGAAGAAAATGAAAATTTCAATCTAAACCCGCCCCCAGGTAAGTGCTCTGGGGGAACGCCCTTGGAGATCGCGTGAAACTTCCACCAACTTATTCAAAGATGTAAAATGAATGAGTTTTCAATCCGTTTACTCGACTCAATAATGTCTTAACAGTATAATATTGTAAACTATCGGCTTTACATCTTTAGAAGATGGTTTGGACAGCCACTACTTGCCATCTCTATCGACACTTATCAGGTTAAATACAAGCTAACTAATATTCACACCTCCCAAGGTCTGTCTGCGGACTGATATGTCTGTCACCAGCCAAGATATGATAATGAACGTGAGCCCTAATCACAGCTTGTCTTTGTAACTTAGCTACGCAGGGTTCGACATTACCCTGGGAAGTGGCTTTAAGGGAACTTAATTAGTTTGGGTTGTGACTGCAATTTTGCTGTCAAAACTTTTCAAGTTTATGAAGTCTGCGTGAGTTATTTGAGCTTATTTGGCTTCTGAGCAATCAATGCCAAGGGGCTATTTAAATTTCTATAATGAAATAAAATAAGAAAAAAAGCATAATCACGATGAGAGCTACATCTTGCGAAGCTTAATCGCAAGTATCGAAAAAAAAAAATACCGGCCAAGTGCGAGTCGGACTCGCACACGAAGGGTTGCATACCATTATCTATACAACATTTGAATATTTCAAGCGTCTGCCTGTTGCCGTTATTAATATCGAGCAAAGAAACGCAAATAATCACGTTTGTTGTGTGGGAGCTCCCCTTAAATATTTATTTTATTCTGTTTTTAGTATCTGTTGTTATAGCGGCAACAGAAATATGTGAAAATTGCAACTGTCTAACTATCACGGTTCATGTGATACAGCATGGCGACTGACGGACGGACGGACAGCGGAGTCTTAGTAATAGGGTCCCTTACCCTTTGGGTACGGAACCCTAAAAAGGGGTATATGTAAAATGATTTATTCTAGTTAGGTCTTGTGTTTAGTTGCCTATTAATAAATACATCACGTACTGACCTGTATTTATGGACTAGTCAACACAAACTCTGTTTTGTAGAGTTTGCGTTTTACAATAACATTTGTTCGATGAATTTTTCACAGATTGTTATTTTTAATAATAAAAAAAACTGTGAAATCATAAAGATTTTTAAACGTCGTAGAACAAAAGTTGTTGTAAATTGACGTGATTGAGGAATTGCGTGCTAATATAGACGTTCGGTTATAGAGGTTAGGTTGTTTTGTTGTACCTAGCGGTACCCGACCGAAGTGAGTGATACCATGTACTGGGTCCCAGATTCCCGTAGGCACTTTGTTTTCGTTTGGACTGTAAGAGAGTCATTCAGATAAAGTATGCACCCCATTCGAGAGTAATGTTGAATGTTCTCCGTTTTATGAGGTGCCGGGCCCTGTGATGGATGTCTAATACAGATAGTGGTTGCAAATTTAGATTTATTTCCAGTTCTTAGAGGGCTATTTGTAGAAAATGGGGTGGTAATTTCAGCTAAAAGGTGGCCGAGATTATGTTTGGTTGGCCTCCCTTTCGCTGATCGAAGGGGTAAGTGACCGGAAAATTGTATCATTTGGAACGAGAAAAAATGGCACAAGCGCTAAACTATAGAATACATCGCGCATCGTTTGTTTTTGAGATAATTGATTTTAATTAAGTAATTTGTAGGTTAGAGACTGAATGGACTTGCGGGCACTTAATCTCGCAATCTCGGGCGGGTCAACGAAATAAAAAGAAAACACACGCAAAGTGCGAGTCCAACTCGCGAATACGGATTCCGTATATAGGTAATATCCTTATTTCTTACCCGACTGCGTCGGAGCCCAAAAGGAGGGTAATGTGTTTGGCTCGTATGTATGTACGTTTGTAAGTATGTCCGATTCTGTTCCCTCATAACTTGTTACCCATGGATCAGATTTTGACAAATACGACATCCATTCGTTGCGTTTGTGCGAGTGTCAAAGGCTACATTAAATCAGCATAGTCCAACAAAAAAAGTAGACATCACTAAAAAGACAAAAATAAAAAACTCAAATAAAAAGTAACCAGCAAGCCGTCTGTTGAGCATTAACTACTAAGCAGCCGGGACCCAAATTCACCAATGTAACTCAATGCTAAGTAACTAGTTTTGTCCCGCCTAGTTAATACTTAATACTCAGCAGTCGGGTTGTTTGTTATTTTTTATTTCAGTTTTTTTTATTTTTCAGTAGCAGTAGCTCTAAAGGATCATATTGATTTTACCGAAAAGTTTATCGTTATACACCTACCTACGAAATTTTTGCCATGTGTGTGAGCCTTTTAAGTTTACCGTTGCATACATAAGAGGATAATACACCAGCCTCAGCTATCTCTGTCGGTGTCGATACGAATGAAAGTGAAGAAAGATAAGGCGCGCTACTGAAATTAAGAAAAAAATTGGAACGTATATAGATTAATAAGCAAAATTGTACCCTTTAATTTCTACGATTTCTGACAAGCTTATTTGCTATTAGGTATTATTATTTATTAAACAAAAAAATCTACGTAATGAGATGATTTATGTAGCCTCCAGTGGCATCTTCACTCACACTGGGTGGGTGAAGGGACCACTCGGACCCTGCAGTGCCTGGGGCATTGTCAAAAACAAAAAGATAACCTATTAATAATAGGTACATTATTTTAAAATTAAATTCATTCGCAGGAAAGCTACAAAAATAAAAAATACTGAAATATGGATTAATAAAAAATAAACAGTTGTTTGGTGTTGTTTCGTCTGAGTCTTGTCGATGATGAACTTTGTTATCTTTTATCGAGGGATTTTGATTAGAATGTGTTTCGGAGACAACAATGTTTTCAGAAATATTCTCGAGTTTTTTTTTCACTGCGATATATTAACTCAGTAGGATTTTGATACAAAATTGTTCATGCTACAAAGAGCTCAATTGGTTGTGATCAGTGCCAATATATACTTTTCTAACATTGAAATATGCCTATTTTTGTATCCTGCTTTTCCGAGACACTGATACCATTTCCGAATTACTACTAAGTACAGTGCACTCCCGAAGGATCTCCAATAGAGGGGCCTATAATCACTATTGACAGCTTCATTCGCTTTTCACCTTCTTTTATTTTTACGTTTCTCACGATCAAATACCATCCTTATTCCTTCCCGTCAGAAACCAAGATGGGTGAACTGATGGACAACCCCTATTCACTGAATATTTCACTGAGCTTCTTATTAGCTGGGTAATTATACAAAGGAAGTAGTAAGTGAGGGGAGAGGAGAGAGATCTGCTTCAAGACATGCTCGGGGCTTATGAGATTGACAGCTATAATCGCGTGACAGATATAATTTGGGTCGCGTTTTCATTTCTGGGTAAGCAGAAACATATAGGACGAAAAAATGTTTCAAGGGTATTAGTATGTGATAAATTCTCATTTACAAAATATCACGACAATAGATTTTGTTTATATTTCGATTGTTTTTATATGCTAACGAATGAAAAACGGCTCATGCGTGATGTGTTACTGACCTTGCTGCAGAATCAATTAATTTTAGTAAGAAAACTAGCGTTAGTTAGTAGGTATGTCGAAACAATCAAACAATAAAAAAAGAAAAATATCGAAAAAACAGTTACTCGATTTCCATGAAATTTTATAAATAATACCCTTATCATATATTATTTGACTCCCGAAAATATCGTTACTTATTTTTGTAACTACATGACTTATCCCCGGTTTGTCGTACACTAACATGCTGTTAATCTACTGTTAACAGCTGTCAGTGGTTTTCTTTGTATGCACTTTGGTCAATTGACAGCTGTTAACAGTAGATTAACAGCGTGCTAGTGTACGAGAAACTGGGGGTATGTGTAGCAAGACCTTATTATGATATTATTTATTATCCTAGTCTATATACTGTGTCTACATAGTGGACCTACTAAGCTTGAGAATGAACAACGTCAAGCATTGGTCACACTCCATAAATAAAATTTTACCAGATTGCCCTAAACGTTTGGTCGTATTTTTTTTTTGTTAAATATAATCGCAAATGATGTTAACATCATACATAGGTATGAAATGTGTATCAATATTTTGGTCTTTACTTTGCTAGACATTAGGGCCAGTATTGCGGAACGTCTATTCTACGTGGACACATGGATAGCCTGCGGGTGAACGCGCTGCATATAAATCATTACACAACAAACATCAGGCGGGCAGGCTCGATTAATAATATTTTCGTTCTTCGATATTTTAGCACAGCGCGTCGAAATACAAACAGTTGCTGTGCTTAATCCGACGCAATAAGAGCCACTTTATTTGAAAATTTTTTGCTTGCTCGCTAGTATAAATCTAAATTAACGTGATGTCCAGCAATGCTGGCTAATTGACATTACGGGTTACTGGATCGTAATGTGAGGAATGTGTAACCCGATACTAACTGAGTGAATTTTGTGGTGTAACTTCTAATTAATGGTGATTGATGCTGTCAAACTTTAACTGAATGCACAAAGAACCAGGCGTAAGTTTTCAAAATTTTGGCGGTAACATGTAATTTTTCACTTAACTACTTATTATTTTGTACTATGTGCTTTGATAAATTGTATAGGTAATTAATAACAAAGGCTTGCATGATTTGGCATGCATTATTTATCTATGCAAAAATGATGAGGCACCCTGAATCAGGCTCTATAATAATGCGTAGTGATGTAAGAACAACAAGAGGCTTTCCTATCGGCCCCCTATCCATCCAGTTTTGATGAAAGGAGCGCGTTTTCCATATCGCTGTGGTGCATGACATTACGCGGTCGCCCCGAGACCGGCCGCCCGGAAAAGCCAGGGAAACCAATTTCCACGGACGGACCCGGCGATTCATAAATAACGCACCGTTTAAGCGAAATCCAACTTTAATTTGTACGGCAAAGCGCCGCTTACTGTATGGAGCTACTGAGTTTTTGATTTCGCATGTTTCGGTATTCTCTGAAACGTTACGAGCGTAAGTTATTACGATTCCTACTTTGCATTATTTAATTCTAAAATACCATATTTTGCATGATAAGCAAAAAATACCCTTGATACAGTCAAATCGTCCTACTGCATGAAAGATCACATCGCGAAGCGAAGTCTGACGACATTCTTCAGAGTTTGGTTCCGTATAGTGAATGCATAGTAGGTTCGACCAATTAAAATAAAAACGTTCCCGTCTCAAATTCGGGCGAGCCGGGAGTTTATTCAATTTGCCCCGTGATCGGCGACTGGCACGCGTGACGTCACAACAAAGCATTTTTTGGAAAACCGGAAAGCAATACAAAGTTTGCGCCATACAGTCCAATCATCCAATGTCATCGAAGCTATTCCCTTTAATGGAAGCTTTTATCTCTCGAAATTGTTAATAGAAGGCTATTACAGTATTGTCACTCATAGTCTTCCGATTTCTAAATTGTTCCGTCAATCTTAATTCCCGCGACGCAATGAAAATTGTCGCAGTGTTCTCTTCCTTCTTTTAGCTTTACGAGTTCTTACTATAAATTGATCAATGTCAGCATGTATCTAGATGAAAGTGTTAGTGCAATAGTGTTTACGTAATTGAATCTGTCAAAACAGATGGAACTTCCTGGAACTTGCTGAGATGCGTTTGACATTTTAATATCTATTGCCCTAAACACAAACGTTTGTAGCTTAAGCCATGTTAAACAGTTCTTATCTAGCAAACAATAAGAGCCAATATAGAATGGTCTCTTCCAGTCTGCCCGTTGCACACATGACAGGCAATCGACGATATTTGGTCGTCCAGCTAATACGATATACCTGAATTCTCATCGCGTATCGTTCACCGTTCATTACGACTTCAACTGTCTTTAATTGGTGCACCGTTTGATCATTATTTGTACCGTTAAACCCAACTGGTGACTGATATCACGTCTTCAAAGTATCGGTCCCATTCAGCAAATTATGAGGCTTAAAATTTGCCGTCGCATTTCCAAAACGTAACTAATAAGTGAAAATACTTGGTTCAAGTTTTTACTACTTCGATTCTTTGATTCGATTAATTGATAAAGTGGAGTAGACAAATGTTTTGCTCTGGACAACGTATCGCCGAAAACGGGTCTTTTACCACTGTAAATACACCTTACTATGATTGCCTAGATTCTTAAGTATCTTATGGTTCTTCATGAGACAGAGATCCTCCTGAATGTTGTAAGTTAACTAGTTTTAAGTAACATGTTTAATTCTAAAGTATCAAGCTTCCTAATTGTTTTTATTGATTAATACCATTTATTTCCTGAATTATTGTTAACTTTTGTCGTTATAATAATTTAAGCTCCTACATACACAGCCTAAAATACTGTTTTATTCCTAGTTTAGGCTGCGTACTTACTCTTACTTATGTTAAATTTAATTCTTATGTACACTTTATACCTACGATTTTATGAATAAATTTTATCTTTATCCTTTATACTTATTTTTACATACAGAGCATTCAGTTAATCTGCATCTGCAATTAGGCGTTGGATAAAAATATTCGTAAAATTTTAAGTATCCGTTTGTTTTTTGTTGGGGTATTCAACAAAATCTAATTTTTACCAGCCTGGATGTATGTTATTAAAGTTGTAAAGATAATTAAATAAAACACCGTCCAAGTGCGAGTTGGACTCGCGCACCGAGGGTTCCGTACAAATTTGTAGGCACCTACATAATAATATCATAAATAGTTCAGGAATCGAGTCTCAGTTCTTTCCGAGCTTTTCCCGAACTTCTAAGACATTTTTATGACTTAATTAAAAATGTACTGTTCTAAGGTTTTACCCTATACTTGTTGTATAAGATGATATTACTTGCCAAATTTCATAGTTCTAGGTCAACGGAAAGTACCCTATAAATGATTCCCTTGAGTACTTTTTTTTTATGTTAACTTAGAAGTTTGATGTTTTCACAGCTTCAAGGGACTGTAGATTTGAGTTGATTTGAGAATATGGTTTTAATTTCAATAAAGATAAAGAGTCTTGACAGACGGACGGACGGACATCAAAGTGATCCTGTAAGGGTTCCGTTTTTTCCTTTTGAGGTACCGAACCCTAAAAACTAAAGAGCTTTAATTTGTGACCTCAGATCATTCATTTTTATGATAAAAATAAAAACCTCTCACAAGTTTTCCTCTGGACAACGAAGGTATCGCAGAAAGTGGAATATTTATCACTCTATAAGTCTTCTCAGTCCTGACTCCTGACATTGAAAATAACAATGGTTTTCAATTGTTATCTTTAAGGTCAGGATTAAGGAGGATAGATACACATAAATATGATTGCCTAGCTTCTAATAGTATATTATGATACAAGTGTGCTAAGTTGGACATTACATACGAGGCATTATTGTAAGCGCGGGCCGTAGGCGAGCGCGGTAAGGAAGCTGAGTGTGATCAATGCACACAAGTTGTATACGACGTTTTTCAACATAATTACATCTTACATCTAACGCAAATTTCAGCTCTCTAGTACTTACCGTCTCTGTTCTCAGCCACGGATGGACAGACAGACGGACGGACATGGCGAAACTATAACGGTTCCTTGTCGACTACTGAACCCTAGAAACGGTGAAATAAGAGTCAATTCACGAGCAATTTTGTTGAACATTATTAAGAATTCCATATCCGCACAAAAACGATCTTATTTGAAACTTCATCTCGATGTAACTTTTTCTACGTTTATTTTTGAAGTGGTTAATCATTTGCCATGTGTTGAATCTCGAGTTAAGCTTCGTTCATTCTTATTTCGTAAAAGGTATTTGCCGTTTCTGACAATTGTGCCAAATCGATACTAATGTTGTTTTTCACACCCTTCTCCTAAATTGAAGCGGTTTATTTTTATTAAACGCTACATCCACACACGCGGGCGCGTTTCCCCGCCTCGGCCATTCGAGTCTTAATTGTTTCAAGCACACCAAATTGTTTTGATTTATAGCATTCTGATTGCTGCAATTCGATTATGTAGGCCCTTTGTTGGACTCTAAATTGAATGAAATGAAAAATAAATTAAGCCCACTGGTGTGAAGTGGAATGTCGTGGCGGGGACGAGCGACATAAAAGGTTCTCTTGCATTGTTGTGTCTTCTCCTTACAATGGAGGCTATTAAAGAATACAAGCTGGAGCCTATAAGAACTATTGTTGCTTGTTTTATTAATAGCCACTGCAAGATTGTTTAGCTCAGAGTCGTTTAGCAACACCACTAAGTTGATAATTTACTATGACTAAGTATAACTCAATTACATTTGAAACAAATTGGATCAGCTCAAGAATAAATCTTGTTTTAATTTAAGCCCGCTACAGTTGGTCTACAATGTTTGTTTCCTATAGACTATTTTCGTAGCGCTTGATTCAGTTCAGCCCTAAAATAGAAACATCTAGGCATAGAAGTATCTACGTCTCAGAAAAGATCGTACGACGTTCGCTATGATCAGTTTCAGACATATTGCAGCATCAATGCACTCAAGAAGAATACTTACATGTCTGTATACAGGGTTATTTTAATGATACAACATCCTGACACATGCCAATTATTATTTTTCGAAATATCAGGGTTTATACAATTTTACGAAATTCGTGCTTTACGTGTGTCCTTCTGTAAATCACAGTTCTACATAGAAGAATGTCTGTCATTCTGTTTCACATAATAAGCATTATCTATCGAACAGCGCCATTATGAATCAGAAAAACCGTAAATAGTTATAATAATTTCTAAAATAATTTAGAATTACAAGTAAATTAATTTTATGAGGACCGTGCTAAGTGGCGTGCAATAGGAGAGGCCTATGTCCAGCAGTGGACAAGCATAAGCTGATAATGATGACGATGAATTTTTCGAGTAACTCTGTATAAAAGATAATTTTAGTATTTAAGGCGATAGTAATTCTTTGAGTTTACCGTTGCTAAGGGCATTTTTTCTGTCATAATAAATATTTCTGCAGTCCGTAGCATGTATGTCCATCTGATCAGACGTTTGAAGCTGCATTTCTGTTCGCATTTGTTTTGCCGTTCGGCTAGGTGGGACTCTCACTGAGTCACTCGCTGACTCACCTATCTCCCGTTTGCTCAGACTCAGACTGTAGACTGTAAATAGTCTTGGCGGCTTTATTATTTACTCTCGAGTCGACACGTCGAGGCTCTACGTGCCTAATCAATCATCGATCCAAAGGCCAGGCTTCGATTTTAGTATGTAGGCATGAAGTGGTATTCCCGAGATTTCAATGGCCTTAGGGAGAACTTTTCGCTATCTTCCTTCAAGAGCAAAGAGATGCCTTCCTTGGCATCAGCTCTAGCTCGCACGTTTTATCATTTTAAAGCAATAAATGATTGAATTGAATTGAATGTAATAAATGTTACAGAATAAGTTATGGAAAATATAGGCACTATAAAATTTAATCACGGACATTTTTTATTTACATATATTTCGTTTTTTAGCCAGAACATTTATGAAGCTTAGAACTTTTAAAACTATTTTTCTTTATCAAAAACTAAGTACATACAAATATGAATGTAAAAATTTAAGTTTGTACAAAATGACAGTAACTTTTTTTGTAGGGTCACAAATATACTTTGATTCTTTTGTTCATGACGGGGGCTTAAAAATTATGAAATTCATGTGACGAATTTATGGATGGCCTTTTAATTGCTTCTGAATGTTTGGGTGGGACTAGTTTTAGAGTTGAACGGTCTTATTTATAAAAAAACCATTCCTCTAAAACACTCCTCAGAGGCAGTTTAAATAATCTGTAGCTACGTATTTCCCGTTTTGATGAATCGTGTTTCTATAAATGACCGTATAACTTTTTGGAATAAATAATCACTCAACTTAAATGCTAAAAGCGCAGCGGAACTGTAGGTAGGTCAAGTGGTTAAGTGTTTTTCATCCACCAATCAAATTGTTCTACAGAGTGTAAAAAGTCTCAATAACATATTTTTTATTTAATTAAATTATTTTAGTTCATTAGAAAACAAAGTATTTTCTTAATGATCGTCGAAGTTGATAGTTTGAGAATTAATAGATTAATGTGGAGAAGAAGATAACAAAAAACTGCACATTTAGTTCGGGTTTTGAAATTTTTAACACACCGCTGATTCGAAACTTTTACTGTATGCACGAAACAAGTCTCGGTAAAAACTAGATTTATCTTAGATTAAAATTTTTAAATTTTGAGTTTACATAAATTGAGAAAATTTTTAAATTCCAACTCGTTGCGCAGTGTGAATAATTGTAATAAATCTGCTTTGTAATACTTGAACGGCCCCTTACGGGTGATTTTGCAATTCAAGTGTCGAGCTGCTGTCGACTGTACCTACTACTAATAATGCAGGGAAGAAGGCTTTCTGGAAGTACAGTAGTCTACAACGCCGGTAAACGTTGTTATTTTTTTCGATTATGAACAAAAATAAATTAAGTAATTAAAATTTATTAACACCTTGTTTTACTTATGCGGTATCCTGATACACTTCCTCGATAAATAATTCCAGTATTGTTCGACATAAATGTTAATTGGACTAGTTTCTATTGCATAACCTTGATTCGCATAGATACCACCGACTTGTGGGACTGCGGCGCGGGTAAGACATAGGTGACAGAGCCCGCAATTTTATAGTAACGGATTCGAATATGGATTTAAGCAGTCTGAATAAAGCCAGACAAATAACTTGAACAACTTTGATTTTGACTTCGCATGGACCTATTTCGGGTTTCAATTCAATTCTTCGGACTTTAGTTTAGATAAATTGAAAATTAATAAAAAAAATGCTTTTATGTGTCCACCGTAAACTCATGCCGACTGCGCTGATTTTTAGAGTTCCGTAGTCAACAAGGAACCCTTATAGTTTCGATATGTCCTACCGTCTGTCTATATATATACACATATTGATCATGCCGACAAAACGGTAGGAAAAAATATTAATTTTTTTTTATGTTACCTCCACTACCTAAATTAGGGATGCAATTTTTTTCTTGTCTTCTTGTCTACACCATAGTGTATCATTGGATTGGTCATTTTAAAATATTGTGGGTGTATGAAAACCACTTTTTTATTTAGTTAATATTAAACTTTAAAGCTTAAATTTTTGGTAGCCCCCCCCCCCCCCAGCTAAACGATTGATTGTAGAAACATGACAAAATTGAAGTCAGTAGCACATATAATGAACTTAAAAGAGAAACTGTCACGGCTAAGTAGGCTATATATTATTATCATTATCAGCCCTTTGACGCCCACTGCAGGACACAGGCCTCCCTCATGGTTTTCATAAGGGGGGTTTTGCCATAATCGCCACGCTTGGCAGGCGGGTTGGCGATCGCAGTATGCCGTTGGAATCTCAGGAAGACGCTGCTGCCCGTCTCCTGGCAATTTATTTCCTTAGTCGCCTTCTACGACATCCACGGGAGGAAATGGAGTGACGCTATTCTTAATCCGGCGCCACACGGAGTAGGACTCGGAAGGCTATATAAGTTAAAGAGTAATAAGCGACCAATTTACAAAAGGAAAACTTCGTATAAATTCCTTTGATGAAATTGTTAGTTCTGTAAATCAGGTAAAAAAAAACCCTTTTTCTAAGGAACCCTACTCTGCGCGTGTCGCGACACGCACTTGGCCGGTTTTTGTTCAAGTTATCGGTCGGGCATTATACCTTTTGGCATTTACGAATTTTCGTTTGAATTTTTTTGATTGGTTTTAAATGTCACCAAATTAAATAGATTCAGTCTATTCCAGTTTCGGATTCAGCAGGTATAAAATAGGTCGTGGAAGCGTTTTTGTTATTATTCAGTCATCGCTGATCTGCAAATCTACATCAAAATGTACAAGCTGGTGAGTACCTATTTTAAATTATTTCGTATCACAAATTGTAATGATTTCTAATTAGCTCAGAGTCCGATCTTATAAAATTAAATTTATTTATTATGATTTACGGAGAATAAAAGCAGGGTCTCTTAGCGCTGTTTTTGGCAAAAAATCTAGTCGTTTGTCTTTAGGCCTAGTTTCTAGGCTGTTGGTTCTAAAATATTATTGTTATTGAGACCTCAGTAAAACAGTTTGCAGTTATAAATAAAAGATTATGAAAATATCTACCTATAAATAACATCCACACAAAACAATCACTTGCCCTGTTACGGTAACCAGGCAAGGACATTACAAACATGGAGATGCACCCAGACTGAGGCTGTTTGTGCAAGTCAAGTACGGCCTCCGTTGGGAAACGAACCCACGTCCTCTGTTTGGGTAGGCTCTGTCTGCTTGAGAAAGTCGATATATATGATGTATTTTTCATTGGTGGCGCTTAGCTGGTAGTTAGCCTTTGTTCCAACCTTAAGTTGCATGATATTAGTTTTGGCAAAAAATTGCGCTTAGCACGCAACTTAATCATTGTTATGAATACTAGAACTTCACACGTAAAATTGTTAGTATTATGCCATAAAACTAATGTCATGAATGTTTTCACTAACCAAATCTAGGGGTTTAGATTAGACGTTTGTGCCCTGGTAACTAAAAAACACTTCTTAAGTGATTTCCAACCGACTTCAAAAAAGGAAGAGGTTCTCAATGGAAAGCGATTATTAACGGACTTCAAAAAAGGAGGAGGTTATCAATTCGACGCGTATATTTTTTATTTATTATTATTATTTTTGGCTATGTTCCTTCATAACTCCATCAAATCTTAACCGATTTCGACAATTTTTTTTGTTTGAATAGATATAACGTCCCATTGGTTCCATTTTAATTTTGTGAAGATCTGATGAAGATTTTCAGAGATGGAGAAAGGAACTCTTCAATGGACACCGGTAAATAAGGCCTAATGGGGCCCATCCTTTAGTAATCTGTATATGTTTAATAAAATATAGCGTAAAAGTAGTCCCAGGGTAGTTTGGTGATGTTCTGGTTAAGACTATCGGAGATGGAAATTGAGAAGTTCAAATTTTAAAACAAATAATTAAATAGGGAAAATTATAGTTATAAGGGACTTAATTTTTTTCTCTCGCTTCCCCAATTTATTCCCCGATTTATTCTCCCGCTCCGCCACTCACTAAAAATTGCAAAAAATTTTAGAAATAAAAACCGACTTCAAAACAATACAGCGCTAAAAGTTACAAATAATTTAATAGAATACCTAGTTTCATGACCAGCATGATTATATATTTTGAGCACCGATTTCAAATTATTCTTCTACAATACCTACATGTATACGTACTTCTAATTTAAAGGTATTCTTTTGAATGATTTGTAACTTTTTAGTGCTTTATTGTTTTGAAGTCGGTTTTTGTTTTTATTTAATTTTTTTTAGTTTGTGCAATTGCGCCACCAATAAAAACAGAGATATATTCTTTAATAAACCGTTTAAAAAAGTGACCAACAGTAATTTCAATAATAGTAAAAGCAATGGGAAACTTGCGTTAAACTTAAATTGGAGTGCCATTGCTTTTATACCATAGAAGACACAGAAAAATACAGGGAAAATTAAAAAAATAAACCAGAAAAAAGGGTTTTCGCGTTACCAAAAATGCGATAAATCACCAATAAAAATCTATTCTAGATTTAGTTTTTTCAATAAATTTTGAACTTTTTTTAATGAGGGTATAGATGCGTAAAAACATAATTTTACGAGATAACTCATAATATATTGATAGACGCTATACATTCTAAAGCGCGGTATACACGATCCATCTTGCCGTACGTCCTGCCAAGGCCATGCACGATGCACGATGCAAAAGTACCATGAATATGCTTGACGTACGTCGATAATTATTATTATTTGTTTGCTGGACTTGACGGACCGATTTTTCATCCAGCGAGTACCCCCACCACCGCGAACATCGTGCAGATAGACAGTGAATAACGCGGACGTACGTCAGCGCGGTCCCGTATCGTGCGTGCTTGATCGTGTATAGACTTGTTGTACAGCAGATTTCATTCTGAGCTTGCGTCGCAAGGTGGCTGCACGTCTCAAAATGGACCGAGACACTCTTACGAAATTTATCGAAAAATATAAATTTCATACATGTCTGTGGAATGTTTCAAGCCCAGACTATATGAACAAACAAAAAAGAATAAATGCTTTACAAGATCTGGGTACCCATTTTAGGGGAAGCTGCAACGATTGATAGCGTTATTCAAATCATTCATGATGTTATTCATTTGAGTATACTCTGCACGTTTATGATAAATTTTTTTCAACCAGAACCTCTTCCTACTTTTTTCCTCTCTTCTGCCGCTGCTGACAATAACAGAAGAACTCCCATTTTTTGGCGTTTTGATAAAACAGGAGGCATTTTATTAAACACAAAACACGTCCTCTTCGTTCGATACTGATCACGCACGACACGATTGATGCGTGCTGGATAGTCTGTATGCTACATCCAGCGGCGCGGCCTTGAGCTGACGTACAGCTGGGATGGACCGTGTATACCGCGCTTAAGGCGTTACGTGCAAGGTGTGACGTCATAGTTTGTACCACGTGACTAGAATGAGTTTTCGACGGGTTATATCATGAAAAAGTATTTATCGTTTTTATATTTTTTTTATATTTATATTTTCACGTTTTAAATTTATCTTTTAATAAGGCCTCTTCGATAACATTAAAACCATTTTTTGTGCAAGTTTTCCATTGCTAGAATATGCAGCCCAGAATTTAGGGCCGAGAAAGTAGGACTTTATTCGAACTTCGCTACAAACGGTCGTTTTTGGCAATAATGTCCCTTGCGCCGTAAGTGACGGACAGACGTTGGTTAAACCGAAGTAACTGTCAAGTAGCTCTTAAAACGGGTTAAGTAGGGTTCAAGTTAAGTCAGTGAAATCGGGCATTAGGACACTAATTTCGTAATGTAAATCGATTGGCCTTTCTTTTTGCAGTTGGTCCTCGCCGCCCTCGTGGCCCTCGCCGCTGGCAAGCCCAGCGCAGCAGGGTACTACCCAGGCTACAGCTCCGTGGCGTACCCGGCTGCCCCGGTCGCCTACTCCTCACCAGTCTACTCACCCCCCGTGGCCTATGCTTCCCCCGTCTCCTACGCCTCGCAAGTGGCTTACAGGGCTCCGTTCACATACTCCGCTCCGTCGTATACTGCTCCTGTCGCTTACTCGCCGGCCTACCCAGCGGCACCCGTGGCCTACCCAGCAGCCCCCGTAGCCTACCCAGCGGCGCCTGTAGCCTACTCCGCGCCTGTGGCCTCTGTCCCGGTTGCCTACTCCCCGGTGACCTACCCTGCCGCCCCAGTTAAGGCTCCGGTCTACGGCGCTGCCTACGCCCCCTACGCCGGCTACTACCTGAAGAAGTAAACTGAACTGAAGAATTATTGAGGAAGTGAGGTTGTTTAGTTTAGACTCTGACATGGATATCTAACTTTTATTGCGGTTTGATAAATTTGTTTTTGTACAGACAGCGTTTTTTATTTCGTTCTTTCAAACATAGCTTTATAACTTATAACGTAATCGTTCCTCTGCACCACATCATGGTACTTTTCATAGAACGACGCTGTTTTGTTATTACAAGGCTAGTTTCCTCGTAGATTAGCCATTTCACTGGCGATACATTTCCGTGTCTCGTTTGATGACCTCTCGTTTGATTGCTGAAAAGTTATATATACCACTGCCTCTGCGGCACGTCTGCTGTATCGAGTTTGATAGCGGGTGATATGATAGCGACTTCTTGCTTTATGTATTTAGGAACAGCAAGGTGGCGCGACGTTTTATCGCGTTGTCGAGCTCGAAACAGCCATGCATAAGCAGCTATATACGTCCCACTGTAGGGCACAGGCCTTCTCTCAGAGAGAGAGAGTTGGGCTTAATCACCACGCGTGCCCGCCGCGGATTGGCGATTTCAAGCGCTGAGCTATATGAATAGCTCAGACACTCAGGTTTCCTCACGATGTTTTTCCTTCACCGTTAGCGAGTGGTATTGCTAACAGCCATGCCCATGGTGTTTTACACCGCTCATATAACTGACCAGATTAGTGGCTGTAAATAGTAGCACAACTTGGCCGGCACAAACAACTGTGAACAGCGAGCAAGAAGTGTAACGGATGCGCGCTTCTAGTTTTTTTTACTAGATATTGTTGGCGACTATTTGTGTAACGTAAAGACGGAGTCACGTGGGTGCAGCTTACCCCCAGAGTGGCGCTCTACATTGATGTTAGATAAACAGGGCCTCGATTCTGTTAGTGCATTGTAGTATAATGACAGGTACACTGTCGGGTCACGTGACGTGTTTTTTCGTACCATTGACGCCTAGAAGGTTTGATGGGTGTGCCCGCGTAGACTTAAAGCAGCCATGAAATGAAAACCGCCATGTTCATGCAGTTGTCATGTTACTACAATGCATTAACAGAATCTAGGCCCTGATCGAAGGTATTAATTCTGAATGTTGCCTGAAGCCATATTTTTGTTCTTCTTGCACCAATTTCGACAGTTTACAGTAGGAGACCTTTACATTTTTGTTGCAAAGTCATCGGTGTCAAGTGTAAGTTATCGAAGTCAAACAGTACCTACCAACCAAGTATAAGTTTTAAATAATGTCAAGACAACACTTCAACAAGAACATGGATCCCCGTAGACACAGAGAGAATACACATTAAGACAACAAAATAGCTGCTTTTTATATCTGTTACACAATGCACATGCACTGCGGCTATTAGGAACGTTTAATAAATAATGACGGCTTGCTATAAACCCAGAAACGCGCGTGTATCATTTGCTAAACGCTCAAACGTTATATCAAAGCGCAACGCGGCGCGACCACGCAACCTGAAGGCAATAAAAGTTGAATTATATTAAAAAGTTGCACATTAAGACTGAAACAATCGTAAATAATAAAATAAGATCATCTATTTATATTTGCGGTTGTAGTTTGCTCCAATGGTCTTGGACTTGACAGGCTCACTGCATTTTTAGTGTTCTGTAGTCAACAAGGAACCCTTATAGTTTCGGCATGTCCATCCTTCCGACCGTCCGTCCGTTCATCTATCTGTCTGTCGATCTGTCTGTCTGTCCGCGGCTGTCTGTCTTAGCACAGAGACGATAAGTACTAGAGAGCTAAAATTTGGCATACATATTTATTAAGGGCGACAAAACGGTAGAATAAAAAAAGAAAAGCTTGAAAAAAAGAAGTTTTTTTTAAGGTACTCCCCTACACCTCAATTAGTGATGCAATTTTTACACCACAGTGTGGGATATCGTAGGATTGGTCATTTAAAAATATTGTGGGTGTAGGAAGACCGTTTTTCGATTTAGGGTTCTGTTTGCGAAATAACGCGCAAATTTTTGTCAGAGTAGGACGTTTCTCTCCCTCTCCCGCCTAAGCGGTTGACTGTAGAAACGTGAAAAATTCAGGCCAGTAGAACATATAATGAACTTAAAAGGAAAACTATTACGGCTAAGTAGGCTTTACTATACTATTTTATAGTATTCGAATTTGTACCGACTACCCGTGTCTATTTCTCCTTCGGCAAATTCTCCGATATGATGTTGCCTGGAAAAAATTGCTATTAGCAATAAGGCCGCCAATTGTATCTTTTCTTTTATCATTGCTGTTTCTGTAACATTTTTTCCGGTATACAATAAAGAATATTCTTATCTTATCTTATCTTATCTTATCTTATCTTATCTTATCTTATCTTATCTTATCTTATCTTATCTTATCTTATCTTATCTTATCTTATCTTATCTTATCTTATCTTATCTTATCTTATCTTATCTTATCTTATCTTATCTTATCTTATCTTATCTTATCTTATCTTATCTTATCTTATCTTATCTTATCTTTACTAGTTAACGAGTAATAGGCGACTTATAAAAGGAAAAATTCGTACAAAATCCATTGAAAGGTACTTCGATGAAGTTGTTAGTTCTGTAAAGCAGATAAAAACCCCTCTTTCTACGGAACTCTACATTGCGTGTGGCCCGAATTACGCAATTGGTCGGTTTTTGTTTTGTAAGTACCCAATGACTTCGCTTTATATGTTTTTTAACGTGGCGGTGGCAAATTTCATAAAAATTCTTGCCATTGTTGCCGGCAGTAAAAGAAAAAATGATTTATCTCTATCAAGGGGGTCGTCCAAAAAATTTAAATTCTGAATATTGTGTCTCCACAAATTTTGTTTTGTTCTAAGACGTCTAAATGAGTAGTACACAACTTTTTTTGCCATCGGATAATATTTACCGGTCGCCCAAAATGAAACATATAAAGTATAGAGCATATAATAAGTATAGAGCAAATTTATAGAATTAAACACTGTTTCCTTCCGTGGATGTCGTAGAAGGCGACTAAGGAAATACATTACCAGGAGACGGGCAGCAGCGTCTTCCTGAGATTCCAGCCGCTTACTGCGATCGCCAATCCGCCTGCCAAGCGTAGCCATTATGGCAAAACCCTTCATGGTTAAGAAAACCACGGAGGAGGCCTGTGTCCTGCAGTGGGCGTCAAATGGCTGATGATGATGATGATGATGAAACACTGTTAGTAGTAATTATGACTTAAACGACGTTTTTGACGCTTTAGGAAACTGTATTCTGTGATTTACAACTAGACGAAGAATATACTGCATCTGGTCTTCAATAGATGCCTCGCAACAGCAGTGTATGTTTTTTCAAGAACCCCCATAAGCTGAATTGTTATTATAGGGAGCTCTAATTCTAAGTGGTGCTTCATTTTAAACTAAGGTTACAACTAGAGCTATTGATATTTCAATCTTTGATATTTTTTGCCTCTCGATAAATGGCCTTTTATCATCCATCTGGCGTGGCGTGTCTGCGATCATTTTCTCCACCAAGAAACAAAAGAGACAAGCTCAAAAATTCCTTATAATCATCTCTTGGTTGCTGTTTTTCTAGGGTATTCGGTAAGAACTCTAGTAATTTTTCTCTCAAACTAATTAATAGAGGATTCTCCTAAATATCCATGTCCGCTCCGCTATAAGTAGGGTGATCAATAGCTGGCCATGTTTTCTGTAAGCGGGTTAAGTTAAGCGGTTTAAGGTTTTGCAGTTAGTCCGGAAACTGACCTTTTCCGGACCAATAGTTGAGCCGAATAAATATGAAAAATCAGCTGAAAGTGGCAGAAGACTCCTTGACATGATGCCGGCATGCAATCCAGGCTAATTCACATTAAACAGATTTTTTTATTTCACACAAGCACTAGTATGAAGGCCAGTATAACTTGCTGTCGTATCCAATATAATGCCTAATGAAATCAGAAATCAATAATTTATTTCAACGTAAAGAATTTACATTCTGTTTGCTGAATGTCAATGTACTATGTTACTATGTTAGCCGCTGTTCCCTACATTCCATTTCTTAGCTGCTTCTGGGGAACCGGTCAAATTACTTTCGGGGCAGCCAGTAAATCGTAACTTGAGGGTTTAAATTAAGTACAGAAATTACTAGTGAAAGTGAAAATATTTTATTTACCACACAAAAATAATAAATAATTATTTATATATGATCACATACAAAAATAAACTATGTGGAGGCAAGTTTTTTTTTTCATACAAAAGTGTACCACCCTAATAGCCAGCCATCATAACATATCGTTACGTATCCCGAGGTGTAACTATTTTTCTAATTTTGTAAACTTATACGTTATTAAGAACGTAATTTTACTAAGATTGTACATTATTTTGTTTGTTTAAGAAGTGTTTCGCGAAGCATTGAAAGATTCGGTAGATTTATATACATAATAGTTTAATAGTTTAATTTAATAGAACTACAATTCATGCTTTACTATAGCAATTCGATGTACATTGCATAGTCGATTAACCCAGGAGCTAGTAAGAAGACTGATGGTGCTTGTCGGCTACGCAATGTTTATCGAATTGTTCAATCTTTCTACCAACTCCTGCTGTTGATCGGTAGAAAGTGCTTATGGAATTAAGTTCGCCGTATTATACATTCAGTTTAAGAGCGATAAAAGTATTGATAAATAAATAAATTGTTATAATAAACTATGAACTACAATTAGTAGTTTTATAAAACGCATACCAGCCAGTATTAAGACAACGCAGTCGCAGTACACGCGCGGTCGCAGGGCGGGCGCGTAGCGTGGCAAAGCGTTCATTGGTGTGAGGCGGCGCGCGCGACGTCGCGCCCGAAGCACTGTTGATTAAACAGAAAGTGCGTTGCTTTCGTCACACACGTCCACGATCACGACACATCTTTAATAAAAATAAACTCTATATAGTTCTCCATGAGACTGGTTTATTCGCAATTGGATTTATTAGCCTTGAGGGCTTCCGTACAAATAATTACAAAGTTAACTTTGTGGTAGATTCCCCTACAACTTCCAATGTAAGTTTGTAATAGACATTTTTTATTATTGTTATATAGCTACAACTTAACATAAGTTGTGCTGAGTAAGTCCTTGCTTCTTGTCGAATTGCATGACTTGACTATCATTAATTATTATGGTATTGTAAATTGAGAATGTCTCTACAACTGAACCTTTCAAGCATTCCATTTCTGTTTAGCGTTGCTCGAAATAGAAGCGGTGCAGTGAGCGTTTCCGCGATTCACCTGTGTGCGCCGCTGGGCCTCGGAAAACTGGGCCAAGCAACGGGGAAAAAGGGCCCAACGCTGGCTAAAATCTGTTCCACTATCAGTTTTTTGTTAGGTGGAAATTAATGTTCTGCAATAGGTACATCTTTTGATTGAGAATAAGCTTTCGAGCACCTCAAAAAAAAAACGGAACGCTTATACAGGCATTTTGTTGTCCGTCCATCCGTCTGTCTGTCTTGGGTATCGATAAATAATTAAACCACTTCCCACAGCCAAAAGCTTAAAATTGTTTATTTATAGGGTTCCGTACCCGAAAGGTGTCAAACGGGACCCTATTACTAAGACTTCACTGCCCGTCTATCTGTCTGTCACCAGTTGAAGAAATTTTCGCAGATGATATATTTATGTTGTCGCTATAACAACAAATACTAAAAACAGAATAAATTGAATATTTAAGGGGAGCTCCCATACAATAAACGTATTTTTTTGGCATTTTTTGCTCTATATTAATAACGGCAACTGGTAGACGCTTGAAATATTCGCAGAATATTTAGTTCTATATTCGCTTCAAAAATAAATAATTAAAATAAAATAAATATTTAACGGGGGCTCCCATCCAACAAACGTCATTATTTGCCGTTTTTTCCCGGTCTTTGTATTTAATGTTGTATAGACAACGGTACGGAACCCTTCGTGCGCGAGTCCGGCTCGCACTTGGCCGGTTTTTATTTCTACTTTAAGTTTAATTACTAATTACGGGAGTAGAACAAGAAGACGGTGGCGAGACGATTTTGACCGACAGAAGTGGTGTGAGGTCTAATCTCCATCTGGTTCGAGTTGGGGCCTCCCCCAACCTTTGGAACTATAACACAGAAGAGGCAACGTAAAAAAATAATGATTTAATTGCGGGTTAAAACAAAAGATAGAAATAGACACGGGAATCCCTAGCGAACGAAGTACCAGGTGTAGATACTTTTTTAAATTGAATAAGTAACCGTCTCCTCGATCGCCACCCAAAGTAAGAGGATGTGTAAGAAATGGGTGGACCACTATTTACATAATTTAGTTGTATTCTTCGTCATTATAATATTTTTTGTAATGCGCTTAAGGCGATAAGTCACGCTTCCCTCTATTATGGTCTATACAAAGGATCTAAATACGCTGGTAGGTCAAGTGTCGTTTGGTTCCCGGACGCGGGGCCCGGTGCGGCCGCAACAAAAGATCACGCACGGCAGAGGGCTTTTTCTTCTTTTCTAGGGTTCTGTAGAGCTATAAAAGAACTCTTTTAAAATTGCTCATCTCGGACAGAAGTGTTACTTAAATCTTTTTAAGCGACAGAAATTTCGCGCGAAACGCACCATTAAAAAATATATATATATTCGTTCAGCAGCTTAGGAGCTAATGTTTCGTTCCAGCTCTTGTATCTTTCGCCTCGCGTTACTAATTGAAAGATAGTGAATATTGAGTTGTTAAATGAATGACTAACATATTTAGACCCAACCTATTGGACGTGTGAAATGTTTATTTAAAGAATTGGATAATGTAATGGATTATTTTTTTTTTACTAACCCGTGCTGACGACAATTTAAAAACCTATTTAGAGGCTAAAAATTCCACCCATGCCGGGACTTGAACCCGCGACCTCTGGTTAACCGTGCCAGCTCTTAACCAGAGGTCGCGGGTTCCCAATTGAGCTAATGGGCAAGTGCAGGCGAAATCAGCGAAATTTCGAGCCTCTTTAAAAACTTCTCTGTATTACGTACAGGCAGCGACATCTGGCTGAAGCAATTTACATCACTTGCAGCCCCGAGTAACCCACTTTGCAGTTAGGTTTTTACATCGGAATGATATCGCTGTACCTACATGATTATATTCTTTTGTTGCACTAACCCGTGCTGAGAATAATTTTAAAAACCTATTTGCCTAGATATCTGCACTTTAGCTCAGTTGGGAGAGCGCTGGCACGGTTAGCCAGAGGTCGCGGTTTCAAGTCCCGGGATGGGTGGAATTTTTAGCCTCTAAATAGGTTCTTTATAATGCAATGGATTTACGGACTTTACCGAAGGGTTTCATTTGTGACGCGAGCTTTAATGTAATATATAAAAATCTCGTGTCACACACAGTGTTTGTTATTGAACTCCTCCGAAAAGGCCTCACCAATTTTTATGAACGTCTGAGAATAGGTCGTAGGCTAAATAATATGGCAAAACAACGTTTGCCGAGTTAGCTAGTAATAATATATGAAGTACAAACTGTTATGTGAACTATTAAGTTGAAGGAGATACAATAAGATATGAAGTGAATGTATGAATGAATGTGTCACTTTACGAAAAGACTTCTTTGTGTAAAATTCATTCGCAAACTACACATTTCTACAGACTAGCGATGTCAGGTCAACTTCATCATCAACCCATTATGTCCCCACCGAGGGGCACGGGTCTCTTCCCTGAGGAAGGTATAGGCCATACTCCACCACGGGGGCCAGGTCCGGATTGGTGGAGGCTTGTAGACTAGTGGCTCGTCTACTGTCAGAAGTTGTCAAGCCGCCCTAAGGCCTCTGACTTGGCTTAACGACTGCCATCTATCGACGGCAGCCGGCACCAACAGCTTAACGTGCCTTGCGAAGCACGGAACCGCTCGGAAAAATGCCACTAGCGTTAGGCATAGACGGCGACCCATCCATGCACTGAACGCGCCCTGTGTTGCTTAACCTTCGTGATCGTTTAAGATCACTCAGGCAGCCGGGGCTACGAGCGATTCAGGTCAACTGGCAACGACAGAACCCTATATGCTCGTTCCAAGTCGCGTTCGTTTTTTGTGAAGTTTAGTGACAGCTCGAGAGTGCTGCGCTGCCGTTGCTGGTGTCAGCTTAGATGGCGAGATGCGTATCGGTGCTTCGTTTTAAATATAACCAGTCTACGTGACTTCTAAAACGGTGAATGTTACCGTCTGCGACCAAATATCTAGCTTTTAAAGTAGGTTTATGAATAACGTCTAACATCTTTGGTTTAAGTCTCTTCACCCAAACACTTTCGTTCGATGACCACTACATGTAAAGTCAAGTTGAAAATAATATCAGTCACGCCTGTAGATTATTACGATCTATACACCACTAATAAAATTATTATGATCCAGTTATTGTGCAGTGTTGAAATCTAATGTTGGCGCTGCATCCGGGAAGTTTATCGTGCGGAGACATGATAGTTGGCCTCAAACGATGTTATACCTGGCCAGAATGGGGGCCCATTCAGTTGGTTATAATTATGTGGATCGAGAGGCTGTTTACATAAAAATTTAAGAAAAGTTCATATTAAATGTGAAGTGCATTTTTGCTTCTAGCCTCAATGATATCCCATTGCTGGGCAAAGGGAACAATGTGGCCGTCGGAACATACCAAATAATATCCTTAATGTCTGGAGCAACAGAGACTTGATATCTCTCGCGTAAGATGCCTAAATCGTAATACATATCGACCTTAAAAATAAGCCCAAAACGCTTCTATAAAAGTTAGAGGATCCATGAAAATTTTCTAACTAAACCTGCAGGTAGGTTAATAATAACTCTATTAGATATACTTCTATGTCGTCTACCCGTGTTAATTTAACTAGGATGTTCACTTCCTCCTAGGACATGAAATCAATATCGAAATTGCCCTCAACGTGTCAAAAGCTGTCCTACATCCGTCCGCCGTCCCTCTCTAACGAAGCTTTCATGGAGCTTTGGGCTTTCGCGCTACAGTTTCGGCTGGGCAGTTGACGCGGCGCCCGCGCACGCGCCGCCTGAAGCGCACGGGTTGCGGTTTGTCTGTTCTCGTTGCGCGATCTAAATCCGTCGCGTGTGTGCACTGCGCGGTGACACTTCGTTAACAGTTTATGGTCACGTTACAAGTGTTCTTTTACGCCTCTTTTATTGGAATGTCTTGTTTTGGATTTGTTGTTTGTTGGTTTGAAGTCACATTGTTATTGGATTAAAATAACGCGTTTGTTTACAGTTGGTTTGTGCCATTACTAGGTGCGATTTTGGCAGTGCAGTTTACCACAGACATGCTATTTTCTAGCTATGTGAAATAGTCTTTAAAGTTATGCTCACTTATCGAAGAGTAAACTAAGATCATTTTACGGACGATGACTAGAAATGGCCGATAATTCCCTGAAAACATTCTCCTCCTCTCATCACAAATCGTGACTAATCGCGAGTTTCTTAGTTTTGGTATACTTGAAAACTCTGAAAGCGCAACGTCAATTTCTCAGAAAAATGCCACGACAGAAGCTACGACAGCTTGAGTACAGTCGCTTACGCAGGCCTTTTCGCTGTCAATCTGAATTCGAGTCTTTAATCTAAAAAGTAGAAAGAGGGGGTTTTATCTGTTTTACAGAATTTAAAACTTCATCAACGCAATTTTCAAAAGATTTTGTACGAAGTTTTCCTTTTATAAGTTGGTTAACCTGTTACTCTCTAACTTATGATGCCTACTTATCGCCGTGATAGTTTCCCTTTTAAGTTCATTATATGTGCTACTACTCTGAATTTTTTCACGTTTCTAAAATCAACCGTTTAGCCAGGAGAGGGGAGGTGGTGCCCTACTCGGACAAAAATTTGTGCTTTAATGCTTAATATTTCGCAAACGGAACCCTAAATAAAAAAATAATTTAGGTGTAGACCAGGATGCATTTAAAAAAAAAAAATTTTTACCCTACATTTCTTTTAAGATTTTATTGTATCGTTTTGTCGGCGTGATTAATATGTATATCTAAGCCAAATTTCAGCTTTCTCGTACTAATCGTCTCTGAGCTAGGCCGCGAAGAGACAGACGTCCGTCTGTCAGACAGACGGACGGACATGGCGACACTATAAGGGTTCCTTGTCGTCTACGGAACCCTAAAAACGGTTCAAAGTGGTCAGCTGTCGTCTACTTTGCAAAAAGACATCTACCTAATTAAAGCAACAATCGTTCGGTAGAGTCGACGAATTCAATTTGTTTCAGTCCGTGATTAAATGCAAAATGCAGGTCGTGAGTACATCCAGCCACTGTTTATTTCACGGTCGCAAAAAAATGCACATTTCTCCGGAAAATTGAAAACGCTCTGTTCAGTAATGAGTTTTGCTGCCTTCCGTTTACTAATAGTTGTATTGTAGAAATAACGCAAGACCTGAGAACTGTCTCTTCTCAGGTCTTATAGGCAACCACTTCTATTAAGAAAAAGTTTAAATTACTAATTATATTTTTTATTTTTAAACAAATTGACCGCGTCAATTTCCAAGATTGTTTGAAAAATACAAAAATAACATCGAGAATTGTAGTTTTTTTTTTAAATAGAAGTTGTTAAATTATAATATCGTTTCTGAGATAATGGTTACCAGGGTTTCCGTTGTAGAGTGCTTATGAAAAATTTAATTATTTTAAAATGTTGAGAGACTCTCAGCGGGTAAACAAACCAAATAGCAAACTGCTTGTTATTTTAAACAGTTCCATCGTAAGTAGCCGCGACCGATACTGAGTTTCAACAGACGGTGAAATTAATTAGCATGTGCCATGCCTTTGTTCCCAGACACTAATGTAATTAATATAGCAGGACTCTATGGCTAGCTACCTGCACTGAAGCTGTTTGAAAATTAAGATGTTTGTAGGGACACATAGGCAGATTAACGGATTAGGATTAAATTTAGCGCACCGTGATCTACGAATAAAATTTTTGTGCCGTTAATTTGGTTATTAGGTATCTGAGAACTAAAGTTTCACGATAGTACCGTTCAGTTTCCTAATCCCTAATTGACATAGTGACTTATAACAAAAAACCTAGACCTAGACACAAAATAGTTCTCGATCGAAATAAAATATTTAAAGTTTTTTTCATAAGCGAATTGCACATGAATAAAACATTGCGCGCTGAAGCGGAATTCGAATCGGTGACCCTAGCCCTTTGCCACGTACCTACAAAATCAGACATGTTGCATTGTTTGACAGATTGAGTAATTTTTCGTTAGCTTTATGTTGTCGAAGACAACGCAAAAATAATGTTTCCAATCCCGCCAATATTCCCGTACAATATACAATAGTACGGGGCTATACGGCTTTCTTTCTATGCCTTTGTAAGTAAAAGGTGCCTCGTGTTATTTGGTGTTGCCTTTTAGGAGTGGCAAAATCACAAAGAGATGTAACTACAGTCTGCGACACACACTCAGTGGCACCGGAAAAATCACAGTCTCTTATTCGACCACACCTTGTCACAAACAATGGCGTGTAATGACCTACTCGAGGTACCTACACAGACATCTATGTCACGGAAACAGTATTTCGTATAACTAAGGCCATAAGGCCCAAGGTTAGCTGGAAGAAAATACTTACTAGTATTAAGCTCGCCTTTGTACAAACACCTCTTGTGCAATAAAGTATTTTTTTTTTTTGAATTGAATAAACAGTTTACTACGATCCCATTTGTAACATTTGCACCGTTCTATATTCATCGGAGTTTGAGTCTTAAATAAATATTGACATTAGTAAAAACCTACCTTACTCACCAAGATCCGGTCATTAACCTATATAGACTCTATATTTAAAAGATAGAGCAAACTTACATTCAAAAGATCGTGATGCCAATTTCATTTGAGTACTTTCACACGCACACTACAGAAAATCCACAAGTTCCTAGATGTGCGGAACTAGCAAATGATAGATTGAACAGTCACCGTATGGATCGCTCTACAAACATTTGTGCAGATCTGGCATCAAACTGAGAGCATGAGTCAGATCGCGTTCAAATGTCAGTCATGACTACATGAAAATTGAAAAAAACAGTCAACATGAAAATTCGTCATACTATTGGGTATTAATGTAGGGCCTGCCTACGGTCTGATCGATAAAGCTTTAGTAACATAGCTACTTTTTTACGTAAAATATTTAAACTTATGTAAACTTATGTATTTAAGTTGAAGTGGCAGTGGGCGGGGCACATAGCACGCAGAACTGATGGCCGATGGGGCGGAAAAGTTCTCGAATGGAGACCACATATCGGCAAGCGCAGCGTAGGACAACCAGCCACAAGGTGGACAGATGACCTCATCCAAGTGGCAGAAAGACGCTGGATGCAAGCCGCTTCCAACCGGTCTTTATGGAATTCCATGGAGGAGGCCTATGTTCAGCAGTGGACTTCTTGTGGCTGAATGATGATGATGATGATGATTTAAACTTATTATAGGTAGTTGGCACCTGTCGCGTGGGAACATGTATGGTTTTCTTAGGACTTTTTGAAGAAAATGATTACATACTTTCAAACATGTTGTTGCAATAAATTATAAATGCGTAGCGATAGCAATAATTAATGAGTCTTAGACTTCATTATGTATGTATAGTTTCTACATACTTCTAAATATTATATTTGCGTTGTGCGTCTATATTCAACAATCTTTCAATATCAATCAAATAGACATTATCGTGTACCTATCATTCACTGTACCCGCTGTACAACAATAAGTCTCGACTTTTGGCCGGGAGTTGGTCTCACATCTGCGTCCTACTTTGCTGTAGCAGCAGACTAGTGTGTTATAGAAGGAGCTTTTTGATTTAATATGGGTTTTCTATTGTTATACTTATCAGACAACTCATAATAAATAGGGATAGTACTACTAAGTGAGTCACCAAGAACATGCCAATTTAAAGTAGAGGAAATAACGTTTTGAATTATAATAACGTTCTTCGTCTTCTTTCAGAGTATCTCCACCACTGGACGTTAGCCGTCAGTCAGCTCTCTCTGTTCCTCTCTTCACCTTGCCGAGTGAAATAGAGCTTCGACTCTGGGAACTCCAATCTATTCTTTGATGGAGCCATGATTTTCTTTTTCTATCGGCGGCCACTTCCACTAAATAACGTTACATAAATGTAATAACGTTTTTTTTCTCCCTTTCACGTATTGCAGTACTTAACAGTGATGACATAATAGAGAATTTTGACAATGATCTGAAAACTGTCTGTGTCCCAAGGTAAAAAGATATCGTTGTCTAGACGTGTATCTAAATTCTCTGCTGGGCCATTATGTCAAAATCTGGCCATGTCAAGTTAACCTTTCGTACCACATCACAGCAACAGAACTCGACAAGGCCGATACGATTAAAAGACAGTCCATTTATCTAACATCGATCAACAAACAGATACGAGGGCTCGCTTGAGCAGTGCGGTCTGGAGATCACACGCTTCTTGTAAATGTAGTAGCGTTGTGTACGCACTACTGTTTACCTTAGCTTCTTGGCTGTTCTGACTGATCCAACTCTCCAATTGACTGTCTTATATGAGAGGTAGCTCAACTGGTTTCATTATTTACTTGAACTCTGTCACTCTTTTTGTATTAGTTGGTCTTGATTCAGTCAAGAAATTGGGAAAAGCTAAAATATCCTTGTCAGGTAACTCCCAATTCGGTGTTTCACCCCAAACCAAACGACTTGCCTGATGAGGCTGTAAATGGCCATTGTTATTGCGTCAGAGCGTTCATTGCTCCGGCGCACCTTCCGCGTGTTTATAAATACGCCACCGCGCGCGGCGAACTTTTGACACGCGGTTGTAAATACGCATCGAGGCCTAGCGATTTTAAATGTCTATTTCAATCCTAGAGTCTAGGGCTTTTCAACTTTTTTGCAATAGTTATACTATTGAACTGCAGCGTGGTTTGCAATATTTTGTCTAACAATGTATCTCCGTCACAGAAAGTTTGTAGGTACAAAAGTATTCAGAGATCAGTGAGTAATGCATTTAGCCTCAGCCCGAGTTGCATAAAGACAAAAGTAATAATTATAAGCCCACCCACTGATCTGTACGCAGTCATTGTCTAGAGCGGCGTTAGTTGCTCATAGGCACTATTTAATTTCAATATAAACGCATTCATTGCGCCTACACTATTTTTGTTCCAGTCTATTGATTTATGCCCTACCACATTGTCTTGTAGATCTGTATTGTTCATCACATCAACATTAATAATTTAACACCTTAAAACAAAAGACGATCACACGTCTACCTACATCAATAAGTAATAAGTGAAGAAAGAATATTGCTGCCATTAAATTTTGCCTTTATGCATCTCTCTTTTTCCCTTATCTTGTCTAATTGGTTATGCCTACCTAACATATTCTCTACATTGTTCCCCTAGAAGTGAAAGTAAGTAAAGTCTTTCAGTCGAGACAAATACTGTACTTTTCATTACGAATATAAGGAAAGTAAAAATAAAAACATGAATTAGCTAAAATGTAAATACATCTCTGCTATACGGAAGTACAAACGAAACTCTTCAACTCGGAAAAACAAATTTATTCAAATATGAAATTTGAAAAGATAGAACATGAATCAACAGTACCTAATTTGAAAATAAAACTAGTTTTAAAAAAAATTTATTTGCCAGCCATCAGTTGAAAACGATTCTCCCTAGGGCTGAAAAGTATTACTTTAGACACGCTTTTCATCCAACTTCAGAGCTACTTTCCGACTATGAGTAATGAAATAGTAGATTGTACAACAAGGGCTTAAAGCGATCCATTTTTATCCGAGGCAATTTTATCAATATAGTCGAGGATAAAAATGGACATTTAGGCCTGAGTTATACACTCTGCTCAGGAAAATTTCGGACAAGAAAATCGTCGTACAGTGAAAGAAGATAACCAATTCCCGTCAATTTATTTCTTAATGTTTTTTTTAATCTGTACCATGTGAATTTAGACTTAGATACTTGTTTCCTGTAAAGTCTTAAAAATATTTCGGCGCATTTTTAAACAAAAATCAACTCTTATTTGATCTGATTTCATTAATTTCATTATAAAAAACGTACGGAATTCAAATATTTATAGCAAGAATAAAATAAAACAACAAGTGTCAGTATTTTACGAAATTTTACTGCTCAATTAAAATGTGCAATATATTTTGGCTCTATTTGGCTGTTGAGCCTCATTATCTTAGTTTTAGAAGAAAAATTACTTTATGCACTAGAGCTTAAAAAGCGATTTTATGTCGTCTACGCACGACTTACAGTAGAGCTTTACGAGCATGAGGAGTGAAAAAACATATTATGGTAGCACAACCGGCCCAATATATAATATATAATAGGCAGATGTTGGTCGAGATCATTATTTGGTCCAGCCGCTCTTAAGTGATGCATTACAAATGAACATTATCTATTGTGAGCTCTAGGTAGTATTTTACTCGCGTTTCACCGCGTAGCGTGGGCGGGCGGCGCCTCGATAGCGTGAAATCACACAGACTATTTAATTCCGGGAACTGTCGTTACACAGCCATTATCTTAATAAGATGAAGTGATACAAGTTGTCGCACTTTATGACACATGGGAACCTTTTTAGGCTTTTATCGAATTGAGAGCTTTACATCTGATGTATATGCTGGTTAGAGTAACAGGTAATATGTTTCGTGTTAAAAATGACAATCAGTTTGCTACGACTTATGTACCTCCGCATTCCATTCTACTGTTTACAAACTCTACAAGTACCAGGTTAATCGTCTTCTCCTTTTTATTACATCACATTAATGACAATTTTTGAGGCCAAAAGAACACTTTATTACACGTGTTCCGATCACTCCACTTTGAAATTGTAATATATGGGACAGAGTAACATATTACGTAAGACGCTAACGAGAATGTAAACAATGTAATCTTCAAATGAAGAAAGCGAGAAACTAAATGAAGCGTTACAAATGCCTGAAATGCGCTGCAGTGATAGCGGCGGGAAACCATACGGCAACAATGTTTCTAAAGACTTTACGATGCCTTAGCATCACACACAATAGAGTAAAATTGACAAAGGAAGTGTAGAACATGATACCGACGTGCATCAGGGCTCCCCGCTCCATCCAGGGTTCTACGGATGACGTCACGAGGCAGACTCGCTCGATCTTGCAGGTTGGATAATTTACTAATGCTATTGCTAACCAGTAACCGTTGTTAGCTGACAATCTGTGCCCATGCGTGTGCCTGATGCTAAGGAAGAAAATAACACAATAAAGAAAACTCGTTCGCTTATGTTGCTTTTTAACCGACTTCAAAAAAAGGTTCTCTATTCGTTGGTATATTTTTATGTAAGTTCAGACATAAATTATTATATATCACGTTGTCTGATCTTATCCATATTTTTTTATTGGGTGTACCTCCAGGGTGGTTCCAGATTAATTGGGTCATGATTTGTTAATGAGATCTATCAGAAACTCTTCGAAATCTTCTTTTTAGTGCGTGTTTTTCTCTAAAATCGTTTTTTGTTTGTTTAAAAAGTCATTTTTAACAGTTCGTATACTACGAATACCTGCCGTAGCTACCTACATGGGTATTATGGGTGTACCTATTAAAAGCCATGTGACCTCATTCCGCATCCGAACTTGACGCTTTCAGCCGCCTGCCGTACCGCCTGCAGCTCGCCACTGTTTAGAAATAACGAAATGTTTATAGTAAACAAACGGACCGGCCACAGTCGTTTGAGCCGTTTCCTCATAAACTGAAAGGAAATAAGGCATTTATAATAATATCAGTTCGTCGTCGATATAGTATTGCATATTTACTCCTAAATAATTTACATGGGGTGACTCTCTAGGGTCTAATTATGCGCACCAAATCCTGTCGGAATCCTGACATTTGCGATAGGAATTTGTATGGAATTTCACAATTAGTAAAGAAAATTGGCGTGGACAAAATTAATCATAAGATAAGATGAGAATATTCTTTATTGCACACCAGGAAAAACATGAACATAAAATATTACAACATTATTATTGTTAATCATACAATTTTCATTAGTGCCCAGCTACAAAACAGCAACAGGACCAAACTAAACTTTATTTAGTCTTTGTATCAATTGCAGTCAAGATATTTTTTACCAGACAATCTAAATTGCCGAATCTTGGTCGGGTCAATGTCATGCAAATGTCTTCATTGGCCAATTTCAGACGATGCTATTAATTTAGATTGACCACTTTGCTGCAATTACCTATTATGAAGATCAACATTGTCCAGTTGAGCCTTGAGATATTTATGAGTCCAATAAAACGGGCACGCGTGACAACTCGGAGACTCATATTCCTGATTCGTAGAAGTGTTTCATTGAGGTTTTCCCTGAAATAATTGCTATTTCGGGAATGCTCGATTGACTGGCTCATTGGTCTGTTTGATTACCAACAAAGATCGTGGGTCAGATTCCCACTGGGAGCACCCATTTTTGATGGTGTACAAACGGCCTCAGTCTAGGCGTTTTTCCATGTTTGTGATGTCCCCACATGTCTACCATAGTACAAGGTATACTAGTCTGTCATTTTGTAGCATATTATTTTCCTGCATATCAAAAATAGTTCTGGCGTTCACTAACATATCTGGGACCAGGACAAGTTATTGTATGTGAGTTTGTGTTAATGTTACTTTACTTATTTTAAATGTAAAGTGTACCATGTACGTATCCGGTGGGCGATCCTGGATGGTACATTCGGCAGCAGCTCAACCTTTACATTTTCATTGTGAAGTCTCCCGAAATATGAGTACAGTGTGATGATGTATGGATGTATTAGCGAAAGGCAAGATAAAAAGTACTCGAAACCAGCGTGCGTGCATGCAAAGGCTAATTAATGTTGAGGAAGCGAAAGTGATCTATTGGGATCGTGGCAAGTGGCAGTCCCTAGTCTCTGCCTACCCCTGTGGGATACAGGCGTGAGTTTAAGTATGTATGTATGTAATTTAGGTATTTTTATCTTATACAGGCGGGAAGGTAAGTCTTTATTCCCAGTTCAAATTTGAAACAAAAATACTGTTGCAGGTTTCAATCAAAAAGAACAATTTCCTCGTGCTGTTATGTTGATTGACGTGTATCAAGCTCGATAGCTCGTAGGGTCAGAGTCGGCTCAACTTTTATTATCCAATTGGCTCCTTATCCTATCTAACTATACCTAGAGAGAATTGCACAACGTGAATGCATGCTACTGAAAACAAGCTGAAAATTCTCATATGCAGAGCCATGTTTTGCTCCAGCCTTGTGGCATGTGGACATGTTTTAACGAAATTAATGCACCGTGCAAATTACATTGAAACAATCCAAACAGTCGCTGGCTCGAGGGAATACGCAACAAAGCCGATTTTTGTTTGTTTTGGCCTGGTTTTCGCCCCAGGCTGAGACTTGCGTAAAATTTACAGCGTAATTTACGCAATAAGTGTGTTTGCTCAGCATAAAACGCACCCTTTAAGAATTTATTACCGTTATCATGGAAGCGGTCTTTATTTGCATTAATTTTGTAATTATGTTGGGTTACCATTTTATATAGATTTGTATCCGTTTTCTGTGTATGTGTACAGTTTTAAAAGTTCTGAAGCAAGCGCCGTTTGTATTATTTTCACTAGAGATTCCAGCAACCGCCTCATATTGCATTGTGGTGTAAAGTGGAGCGGTCCCAGCTGTGCTACCCTTTTAGCAATAAACCGATATGAGACCGGGTGAGGGTCCGCTGCATGGACACTGAATATTGCCTTAATACATCTTCACTAATGCCGACGATCCGCAGCGAGCAGAAACACTCCGCTTGGCCTGGAATGAACGGACGAATGAATCGCTAAGAGCCGATAAAAATAAGTCTCATACGGCAATCTAAACGCACCCAATGTAAGGCGTTAAAATACTGAAACCCGAACAAAGTACTATAAACAAACTACTTTCTTATATGTACATGACATTTTGCTAACAAATCAATAAAACTTCTTGGGTTGCTAAAATTTTCAATTTATTTTAGTGCGCAATGGATGCGTAACTCTCACCATTCTCATGGCGCGTAGCGTATGTTGTAAATAATTGTAATAGGGTTGTTTGAGCTCCAGAGGCTTTAAATACATTGCGCGTAGAAATTTACAATTATTTTTAATATAAGACTTACAAATCTCTACAGGGTTCCTCGGGAAGGAATGGTGTACGTTACTATAAGCATTCTACAAAAGTGCGCGTTTGAACCTCAATAACTCCTAACTCATTCAGGATTTAGTTATGGTTTCCTTGGAAAAAATATTCGTAATTATACAGATAATGAATGGGATTAGTGCATTGTGGTGATGATGATGACGATGATGCAGATAATTTACCAATGGGAAGAGCGTTAGAAAATTAACACTCGGTATAAAAAGCCGAAATACAATTCAATTAACTCAGATAATTTGATTAATGTTATAAAAAAACTATTTTTACCGAACATGCTATAAATTTACAATAACAGCGATCGTAACGCTGATTGTAAGACAGATGGGTCCCATCATATTGATATAAAAAATTATAATAAACCCCGACACTACAATGATGATGTGAAGATATTGGGAGCGGATACGGCATATTCTCAAAACAACTGTAGTTATCACCCGAAGTGTCCGCCTGAGATTTATAGTAGTCCTAGCTCTACGGAGATGTGAAAGAGGCGTGTGTTTGTGACGCCGATAAAGGGATATACAGGGTGATTTTTATATCGTTAGCAATATTGTGAGGGAGCGTTTTGTCATTGTGAAAATCAGTAATATTAGTGATTTATCAGTAATGATATTATTATTATTATGTAGCTTCCATAATATGGGTGTCCCACTGCAGGGAAAGGTAAAAGTATAACATATTTGTAAATATTCGTGATTTCCGACCCCTCGCTCCAAACTGTCAATCCAAATTCGAAGTGGTAGGAAGTACCATAGGTAACGTTGAAAAATGTTTTCTAATATGTTAAGAGCGTTTACAATACTAGAAAACATTTTTTTACCGACGTTTTTTTCGATTTTTATTGCTTTTCATTCTGATATTATTTGCTTATGCTTAAGTGAAGTAATTTTGGGCAACCAAAAATATTTTATTGACGCGTAATGATTTTTAAAACTGGCATCATGTTTCTAAATCATGGTTAGAATGTGCCCTTGAAAAACTGTGAACGAATTCAAAGTCACTCTGTAGAATCGTGAGCGGCAGATTATGTACTGTACACACGAGTGCTTATGACTTGAGGTTCATGTTCGATATTCATTTTACGTTTCATTAATATAAAATTGTATTGAAGCACTTAAATACCGAAACAGAAGATGTACTCAGAACTCTGTAATGGAACAGTTTTAGTAATAACGTTAGTCACGCACTCATGGTGAGATTGATTCATATTGACATCACTGGTCTGGAAATAATTTTTTTGTAGGTATGCATCGGGTGCAGTTTTAGTTGTTTGTAGAGTCAGATACGTTCTATTAGCAGAAACAGTGGTAACGGTTTTTGTCAAGTACTTGTACATAAGTATTCTATGAACATCTCTCTTCTTTGATGACATTCTGCATTCAACATTTCTATAATGAAATGAGATGCCCCATTTGCAAACGAGATGAGTGACTATCACTACCAGTCCTTCACTAGTACAGATACGACCTGCAAGCTTATCATTTCAGCTTCAGCCACCAGAATTATAGCCTTTATCACCGTACGCTAAGCGCGTCAATGGCATGCATAAAGCTTGATATTGCAGCAGAGTGGAGAGTGCCGGCGACTGTCTGCCGGCTTCAGCCAAGGACTGTCCTCATTTCTGAACTGGAATTGCGGAAAATACTCCATTATCCTTTTAAGAATGCTAGAGCATGACATAAGACTCTTTATTAGTGACCACGCTTTGCGATGTCCTGAATTCGAAATACTTTGTTGCCGCGTCTAGAAACCACGCAGCGGTGTGAAAAAATAAAAACTAAGTATTGTTACAGTAGCAATACCACTCGCTAACGGTTAAGGAAAATATCGTGAGGAAACCTGAGTATCTGAGGTGTTCACACACCTCAGCGCTTGAAATTGCCAATCCGCGGTAGGCACGCGTGGTAATTGAGCACATACTCTCAGGCCTGTGCCTTGCGGTGGGACGTATATAGGCTACATAATGTTTCATGATGAGGAATGCAGTTTGCGTGGCACAAAATATCGTTCATGGCTCTCTCGGTGGGTGAGTCAGCTTTATGCCGAAACTTTACTTTGGGTCGTCGCTAAAGTTTATCATGTCGCTCGGGCAGCTCTCGTGAGCTCACTACCTTGACTTTCCGCAAATGGTCAGATTCGCGTGTCAGTCAATCCTTACCTCATTTCCCCAACGCTGTTACGCCTGGGCGCATTTCAATGGTTTACATACGTAGTTTACGAGTTTCTTGAAAACTAAGCTGCGATACAGTGGCGTTTAAGATTTTTCCTGACTTTTGTGAGCAGCAGTTGCCATACTTATAAAGGTAGTCGGCGTACAACAAATTGCGCATTCGCAAACGCCTTATGGGTACTCGTATGAAAGTTCCCTGGAATCGTCGTAAAACTTTTAGTGGTCATTCGCTTTGTGCAGTGCACCCATCAAACTGTTATCTATAGGTACCGCCTCCATCTCCAGTGCTTAACGGTGCTGAGAATACTGACACATTTGGGTAACTCGACGCTATAACACATTTTTCTTATTACCTCGTTGAAAACGAAGCCAAGAACCTAACCCTTAACGTTTAGCTACAATTTATCTATATTTAATTTCATTCAAACTTTCTCTGCATGTAAACCAACCGTTAATAGAAATTGTTAAAAAATAGGAATCAATAATGTCTTCAAAGTCTTAGGTTATTTATTGAAGACTATTTGGGACTAGGACGTGATAATGTGGATGTTATTTATAATAATAACATCTTCCACACAACACAATCACATGTCCTGGTTCCAAACTAGGATATCCTGTGCTATGGTAACCAGGCAAGGACATCACAAACATGGAAATACACCCAGAGTGAGGTCATTGTCAACGTCCACCGATTCGCCACTAACCGTGACGAAAGATACAATGTGCTTGTCCCTTCCAGATCTACACGGACTGGGCGAACCACTACCTGGAGCGCGCGCGCTCGCGACGCCGAGCGGGAGCTTCGGCCGGGGGCCTGGCCAGGGACTGCGCCGACGGCCTGCTGCTTGCAGATGTGCTGGAGGGGGTCACCGGGTTGAAGGTGCCGCGGGCGCACCGCAAGCCGCGCAACCCGCAGCAGATGGTGAGTTGATAATGTTTCCAAGTAAACAAGATATGTTTCCTCCACCAAGAATACAGTAAAAGTGATCCAGCTCGCGCTTCTCACCTTCCCAACTAATCGATGTACCCCCCATACTTTGACGCAGTGATGCCAACCTAACGACCGGTTACTTTTGAATAGTGACCATGACATTTCCGATTTCAAAGGTATTATATGACACTATTTTATTGAGTACCTTTAATATCTTGATATTGAATATTGACCGGTAAAGCAATTGGGAAACAATATCAATGCAAACTAATCCAGAATGATCAAATATAATTCTGTTTTCATTAAAATTGTTCAAAATTATAACAATCTGTTGGTTCTTGCTTTTTTTAGCCATTGGAAAGTAACCTGTGTTGCCAACCGTAGCTTATTAAAAAGCAGCAAATCGGAATTGAAAAACAGTGACGGTAATTGAGAACATTGAACGGGCTGTCTGATGAAAGATATAAAATATCCCTTTCAGAACTGATTTTTTTTCTCGGGTGCTGTGTGCACATGTTTTTTTATATGCTATATTAGGTTAAAATGGAGGAGAAAATTAAAAAATAAGTCATGAACTTTCGTAATTTGCTAAATATTAGGGGTTAAAGTATGAAATTGCCGTTTTATTGCAATAGGTTCTTTGAATTGACATAGAATCTTCATGGTTTGAGGTTTTCGAATGAAACTTTTTTCAAATGGTTTCTATGATGTTCTTTTTTTAAAAAATGTGAAACATTTGAATATCGACTTTCAATTGTTTTTGTTATTCAATTTAGACAAGAAAGATGGATACTCCGAAAATTCGAGTGATTTTTGAATACGAGTTCCGACGCGGAACTAACGCGGCAGAAACAGCCCGCAATATCAATGCTGCCTTTGGAGAGGGGTCGATATTAATTATAATAATAATGATAATAAGAACGCAATAATAAGAAAATCTAGTTTTAGTCTATGTAATACGTAAAAACCGGCCAAATGCGTGTCGGGCCACGCGCAGTGTAGGGCTCTGTAGAAGAAGTGGTTTTTTACCTGCCTTACAGTACTAACAACTTCATGAAAGTAATTTTCAATAGATTTTGTACGAAGTTTTCCTTTTAGATGTTGGTGGCCTAGTACTCTTTAACTTGTAAAGCCTATTTAGCCGTGATAGTTTTCCGTTTAAGTCCAATAAATGTGCTACTGCCCAGATGTTTTTCACAATCAACAGTTTTGCCGGGAGAACAGGGGGGGGGGGGGAAGCCCTACTCGAACAAAGCACATTTAAAGCTTGATATTTCGCAAACGGAATCCTAAATTGAAAAAATGGTCGTCCTACATCCTCAATATGTTTCAACGACGAATCTAACGATACCCCACACTATGGTGTAATCGAAAAAAAAAATGCATCCCTGATCTAAAGAATACTCTGTAATTCTACCGTTTTGTTTTGTTCTACCGTTTTGTCGGCGTGATTAATATGTCTGTCTATGCATAATTTCAGCTTATTTGTACTAATCGTCTCTGAGCTAGGCCGCGGACAGACAGACATGCAGATATACAGACAGACAGACATGGCGAAACTATAAGGGTTCCTTGTCGACAAAGGAACTCTTGAAACGTTATGTCCTCCTTTGTGCACACAGGTTCTGAAAGGGATAAAATAGGTTACATGTTAATAATACTCTAAACACCAAACCGACTTGTTACTAAAGAAATTACTCAGAGGAATTAGTTTTACTAACCGAACCAAAGCTATCTTTTTTCACTTATTAAACTATCAAAACTCTTTTGTTCCAAAGTGAACACAAAAATATTACTGGTCAACGGGAAATTACTATCCCACAACTCACTTGACAACCATCAGTATGTCAATAAAAGAATTGAAAAAATGCGCGCAACGCGTGCAAAAGCTCACTTTAATTACTATTTGTTATTTTGTATTAGGGCTTTTTTAAACTAGTTATTTTTAACATTTCAAGACGTTCAGATACAGTGACTAGTAATCTTTTTTTATTGTTTGTGCTAGTGTTTGTATTTTTTTAAACTTAGTTTGGTTTTGGAGATATGGCTCATTTACAAGTTAATAAAGAAAAGTGTGCGTCTAGACCACGGAAAATAGTAGCAATGTGTACTAAGACGTGTAAATACAGCACAGATCGGCAAAGTCTGGCCATATTTAACTTCCACCGATAAAATCGGTACGCCATCTCCGAAACACCTTAGAAACTTATATTAAATCAAAAGGTTTAGTTTACTGATCTTGGTCCATTGGCATATTTTTACTTTTAAGCCACGAACATACTTATCGGATTAAAATTAGTTTGAAGAAAGATTAAAATGCTCTTCATACCTCCGTAAAATAATCATTCAAGGAAGCTAAAAAATACAATCTCCGGTTGCCCAATAGCGATATCGATAAAATCAATCTTCTCAGCGTCAAAACAAAACTTTTTCGGAATATCCGGCAGTACACGAAAGCGGGCCCGAATATTTTCGTTAGCCCGAAATAGCTGTCTGCTCACAAATCATCAGTCAGGCAGGCAGGTATAACTCGGGACTGCACGGTAGACGTGTAGAATTGTTACAATCCAAGGAATGTGCTTCACGAAGCATTTTGTAACCAGTGACAATGGTCGGTTTCACACTGGACTGTGAAGGTAACTGCTCATTTTCACGTGAAACGTCTTTCAGTAGGGGGTCACTTGCTAAAACCCCTTACTCTTCAATCACACCATAAATATTGACTATGTTGGAAACTACCTTAGGCCCTTTCGAGTCATGGAAAGCTTTTGCGACACTTCATGGCCAAAATTGGTAGGTAATGAACACAGAGGAGGTAAAAAGTACCGAATCGTTTAAAGTAAACACTAAACAAGATTTTCTTAGTCCACTGTACGTTGTACGTTCATTTATGGCGCCGCAGGACGTGGCTAACTCTACCCTACAAACCCGCTTCGGCCATATGTGGCACAAACATAAAGGTCATAGCTCATCCGCTATCGAATTATATAGCTACCATTAACGATGACGCGGGTTATGGTTAATTATCATAAGAATAGTGTGCCGGCCAGAGCGCACAACACTTAGAATAAGATACATTGTTAGTTTCGTAAGATTAGCTTAAGATTTTTGCAATGAAAAACTCTAATATGTACGCATTTCACGTACATGTTACAGTTTTTATTTTTTTTAGGTAGACTCAAGTTGGCACAAATATATTTAATTTCATTAAGCTTTTGCCTGGGTGTAAACAAACAGAAAAAAACCGGAGACCTTACTCTGACAAAAACCCTAAATCGAAAAATGCTCTTTCTACACCCACAATATTTTTAAACGACCAATCCAACGATACCCCACACTATGATGTATTCGAGAAAAAAGTAGCATCCGTAATTAAGGAGGTACCCTAAAATTTTGTCGGCGTAATAAATTTGTATATATCTATAAATAGGTGTAGCAAACGTAAGTCGACTAAACAGGGATAATGAAAAATCTAACTATTCTACAAACTCGCTTCGGCCATCCATATGTAGCACAAACATAAAGGTAGCCCATCCGCTGTCGAATAACATACCTACCATTTACGAGGGCGCGAGTTATGGTTTAGTTAATTATCGTAAGAGTCGGTATATTCAATATCATTCAGCTTCTGTCTTCATGTCATCATCATCATCATTCAGCCACAAGAAGTCCACTGCTGAACATAGGCCTCCTCCATGGATTTCCAAAAAGACCGGTTGGAAGCGGCTTGCATCCAGCGTCTTCCTGCCACTTGGATGAGGTCATCTGTCCATTTTGTGGCTGGTCGTCCTACGCTGCGCTTGCCGATATGTGGTCTCCATTCGAGAACCTTTCGGCCCCATCGGCCATCAGTTCTGCGTGCTATGTGCCCCGCCCACTGCCACTTCAACTTACTAATCCGCTGGGCTATGTCGACGACTTTCGTTCGTTTACGGATCTCATCATTTTTGATTCGATCTCGTAGAGAAATTCCGAGCATAGCCCTTTCCATAGCTCGTTGCGTGACCTTAAGCCTTCTTATGAGGCCCATAGTGAGAGACCACTTTTTGATAGAAATACTAATGAATGTTGAGGAAGCGAAAGTGATCTGTCAGGATCGTGGCAAGTGGCAGTCCCTGGTCTCTGCCTACCCCTCTGGGATACAGGCGTGAGTTTATGTATGTATGTATGATAGAAATCGTTAAAATACTGAAAGCAATAACGTCTACCAGTTTGTTGGCTCATCCGAGCTCATTCATTCATCTCATACATTTCTTGACTTCGATAGAATGTATTATAGTACTATACTTTTATTTTGTTATTCTTATGAGATTGATAAGAATTAACTTATAAATACTATAAGTTTCTATTCTATTATTGTCATCCATTAAGCGGAGGGGACTAGTTTCCGCAACACAGGGAATCCTAGTGAAAAAAAAGGGTTATTGGATACGTCTTGTTTCTAAAGCGCAAAACTAATTTAAAATTTACGAATTTTGTGCCTCAACTGCCTACTTACGAGTATCTAAGGGCGGCTGTACACACTCGCCCGAGAGCCCGTGAGTTTATCATTCAATGCGAGTCTTACGAATATGCTGTGAAACCCGCAATGTAAGATAAACTCGCTGCTCTCGGGCGAATGTGTAAAACCGCCCTTCATCCAATAGAAACGCTCACAAAGAATCGTATTGTAACTATTAGATTATCGGTTTTTTATACATTGAAAATTTAATTTTCTTTTAGTCATTTTTAGGGTTCCGTACCCGAAGGGTGCCAAACGGGACCCTATTACTAAGACTTCACTGTCCGTCTGTCTGTCTGTCTGTCCGTCTGTCTGTCACCAGGCTGTATCTTATGAACTGCGATAGGCAGTTGAAATTTTCACAGATGATATATTTCTGTTGTCGCTATTACAAAAAATTCTAAAAACAGAATAAATAGATATTAATAACGGCAACAGGTCTACCTACGCTACGCCTGAAATATTCACAGAATATTTATTTCTATATTCGCTTCAAAATAAACAATTAAATTAAAATTAAATAAATATTTAAGGGGGGCACCCATACAAGAAACGTGATTTTGTGCCGGTTTTTTCCGATCTTTGTGTCTAATGTTATATAGACAATGGTACGGAACCCTTCGTGCGTGAGTCCGACTCGCAATTGGCCGGTTTTTTACAATCACTGGAATAGCCACACATCAATAACAAATTGCTTTAGTGTTCGAAACATTATAAAAATAATAACTTCCACACAACACAATGACTTGTCTTGTCCTGGTCCCAAACTAGGATATCCTGTGCTATGGTAACCAGGCAAGGAAATCACAAACATAGAAATGCACCTAGACTGAGGCCATTTCTACAAGTGTGCGGCGGCCCCAGTGGGAATCGAACCCACGACCTCCGGCATGGTAATCAGTCGTGATACCGCTGGACCAAGGAGGTAGTCAACATTATGATTAGTTCGAAAGTTGCTAACTTATTATTTTGGAAAAAATATATGGCAATAGTCTGCATATTATAGTTCTACATAAATATAGTCATAAATAAAGAAACAGCTAGTATGTATAGGTTAGGTATAGCTATTCTTGCGTCATCTTGGTACTGAGATTACGTCTACCTACGTCTGAACATATTTTATGAGGCACCAAGGCCCAATTTCGTCATCAAATTTGATCGCAGTTTATCACTTAGTAACAAAATGTGAAAGCCAAATCTACCATAGTCTAAGGTGGGTTTGGAGTTCTTTACACTAAAATAGCTGGTCCGACTATGTAGCGCACCGGCAGAACGCTTGCATTCTATCCGACAGATCCTGCGTTCGTTTCAGTCATGCAATAATAATGATTTTATTTTCTAAGTAACGTATATTTGTGAACTTGTAGTACCAATACCACTTGCAAACTGTGAAAGAAAACATCGTGAAGAAACCTGAGTGTTTGAGGTGTTTGAAATCGCCAATCCGCGGTAGGCACGCGTAGCACCAGCCCATACTCTCGCTCTTTCTCTGAGAGAAGGCCTGTGCTGAGCAGTGGCAGAGTGGTTTCGGTAAATGAACAGAGTTTAGTTTTAACGGTGAAGTGGAACTTAGTATAGATAGAGTTAGACTGAACTCCGGGGTAACATCGGTAATAGGATCCGAAGGTGTGGGTGAAGAGCCAACTAGCTGACAACCACATCCGCCACCGCAATGAACACGATAACACTGCGTGGTTGGTTTAATATTGCACAATGTAGCTTCTTTTACACTTTACAATAGAATTTTATTTTTCAATGACTCGCGATACTCATACCCAGTAATATGTTAAACGGGTATCAAAGGTAATTAAAGTTTACGGGTCTAACCGCGATTATTTATTAGGTAAAATCGGGTATCAAAGGTAATTAAAGTTGACGACGGGTCTACTCGCGATTATTCATTGGGTAAAATCGGGTATCAAGGGTAATTAAAGTTTACGGGTCTAACCGCGCCTATTTATTAGGTAAAATTGAGTATCGAAGGTAATTACATTTTACCTAATAAATAATCGTGGTTAGACCCGTTTAATATATTACTTTACAATAGAATATTTTCTTGAAAGCTCTCGATAGAAAGGCAGTAAGAGATAGTAAGGGAGAGATAGTAAAATGAAACCTTGGACACGCCTCAAAAATCACATGAAGCAAAGAATGTTTGCAAACCCTTCAGATAATGATAGGGATGTGTTGTCAACACCAAGGAATTTGAAACCTCATTCCGGTAGGATTATACCTTTTTGCCCAAAGAGTAAAAAAAAGCCCATGTGCGTGACCCGACACGCGTAGTGCAGGGTTCCGTAGCAGGGGTTTTTGAATTGACATTACAATTTTATTTAACTTATATTGACTAACTGCTTCACACAACTAAGTAATAAATAATTATCCCATTCTTAATTTGCATATAACGGAGGTACATTATTTTTAAAGTTTTTATTGTACCGTTTTGTCGGGGTTATTAATATGTTTATTTAGTCGACTATGTCGGCCTTTTAATCTTTAATCGTAAGGGGCGCGTTTAAAACTAACGTTGTAAAATTGATCAGCTGTTGACTGTATATTAAAACAAATTCAATGTTTGGGAGAGTTTAATGGAGAGCAAAACCATTGTTTGAGCAAGTACCAATGCAGTGGTGACTTGTTGAATATTATTTATGGCGAACTTTCCATATTCCTAGTTCTTACGGGCCGATTGTTCCGTGCCATTGACCTTAATGGCCTCAGTCTGGGTGTGTTTCCATGTATTTGATGTCCTTGCCTGGTTACCGTAGCACAGGGTATCCTAGTTTGGGACCAGAACAAGTGTTTGTATTTGTATGGAAGTTATTATTATTAAATTGTTGGATTTTCTAGAAATGTACAGAAATTGCACAATCAGAAGTTAAAATATCATTATTCTCGATAGCACTAACTATCCATTTCATTAAAGAAAAATATTATTATTTACTAGTCGCTGGAAAGGGCAAACCTACTTAGTAAATTACGACTTATCTCCTAAACAAAGTATCTTTTATAGACAATTAGGATATTTAATAGGCCGGGCTCCAAGCGCGACCTCTCAACGCTTGATGGAAGCAAAAAATCTTTAATGTTTAAGTGTTTTTTGCACCCTCTCGATAGACGGCCAGAAAGTTTAGACCAGACAGACAAACCATTGTATTGTTCCCATAATCTGGTTTAACGAACATGATTTATGGTTTTCTGTTGTGGTATTCGTTCTAAATCGACATTTTCTTACCAAAATTGATTTGTTTAGCCGTAATAATGAATGTCAATAGAATAGTTGGATCTTCACCACGTGTAAGTTAAATCGGTTTTAAGAGTTCGGTTAAAACCAGTTTGAAAACAAATCCGGCCGATAATAAGTTCCTGTTAGAAGATTTGCGAATACGTTGACATGTTTACTGTTAGAATCAAAGAGATCGGAATACACACGATCGATCGAGTGAAAACTTCCAGAAACGTCATTCTTAATTTCTACGTTTCATCTTTTAGAAGGTACAAAGTATGGCTCAAATAAGGTGTTACTAAAAATTGTTTCTTCAATATCGATAACTTAACACTACCTACTAGTTAGCAAATTTAAAAGTATCTTAAATTAAATTTAAAAGTAATTGGTTTATGTTTTTTTTTCTTTCATTTTTCATAAAACAAATAACCGCGTCAAATTTCAAGATTGTATTAAAAATAAAACGAATTGAGAATTTCAATCTTTTTCCTTATCAGAAGTGGCATATGTATCTATACCGCATAAATTATTATCAGGTTCTTTTTTTATAAAACGTTGTATCAATTTATAACGTTTTATATCCATCCACTGATAAGTCGTTACTGTAAGTCTCAGAAAACCATTTTTTTGTTTAATACCTACGTTTAAAAATCAATCCAAACTAACCAAATAACTTCGACTACCACCACCCACCATCGACGATCCACCAGTAATAACCCAAAATGAATAATAAGTACGCAACTCCGGTTTCTTGTAGACGAAGATTTTTTTAATTTTCTGTCAGCTGTCACCAGGCCAAAACAAAATTAAAAAGTAGATTAACAGAATGTTAGTGTACGAATAACTGGGGGTTAGCCATTTTTTTTCATTGCAATTATTGTATCAAGTAGTTCTCATAAAATCCACGTAGGTAGATAATTCGCACAGCATCCACCAGAGTGGTTTATCCGGTCAAGAGTATCTTCGCTGACCTAACATCTAGGTAGGCATGCAACTTACAGATACACAATGCAGATGTCTATTTTATCTTAGTTTTTTACAAAATTTGTGAAGAAAACTTTGTTTTCATCCCTGCAGTAACGGAAAATCACCACTCGCCTATTGTTATCGACACTTTGACAGTTTATTGTATGGCATTTTTTCCCACGGATATTGCGCAAGACCTAAGACCAAACTGCGCCTTCAGAGTCGATTTTGCTTCCCAATCGATGGCTTCTTTCCACTGTTCATCTCTATACCTCCGGTGGAGTGTGCTTCGAGCGAGCCTCCGACTCCGCTCCATTCATTCAACCGCGCGCCTCGCGTCGTGGTGGTCGCATTGTTACGAGTATCGAATCTCCATACGAAACATAGTGATAACAACATCGATGTTTTCAAATCGAGAAATTCTGTTCAAGACTAATTTTGTTTCGACAGTGACATTGGTGACTTTTTTGTGAGCTTTCGGTTGTTTGAAAAATTCTTAGTGGAAATGGTGAGAGTTTTGCCGCTGGAATCAACATCGATCTGATAGATAGAGGTCAGTATGCTTCGATAAATTTTAATATAGCGGCTATAATTGGAAGTGTCACGTAGGATCGGGCGGGTTTAAGAGATTTACATAGGAGTGTTATGCAAATGAGTTGTTTTGAGTTCGTCTAGGAACCGACCGGCCGTGGCCGGGCCGGCAGGGCAGGCAGGCGGTACCGTTCATATAAATCTCTTTATTTTCTTTGGTTTACAAAACTGGTTATGTTCGTTTTTGGGAGGCGAAAGTGACAAATGGTCAGTGGTCGCTGGGCTCCTCCTTCACCCAAATAAAGTTATTTTATTGCTGTTTGCCAAGGTGGTTCACTTACGTTGCTTTATCTACTCGGCGCAGTGGTCGAAGCAAGGTTGGTGTGCTTGCGCATACTTTTAAGGAGTTGAGTAAACAGTGACCAGACAATAAAGTCATTTTAGTGTTGAAGATATCAGCCAAAAAGAACTGTTTAAACATTCGTCAAATTACCGAATGTGTTAAATTGAATAAAACATCCCTGCCAAGATTAGTAATTTTTGCCATGCACCAGCAATAAATTAAACAGTGTTAGTGCAGCTGTTAAAATCATACGAAATATAATTCTTGGTGCACTTTTTAACGCGAGTTACGCGAGGACGACATGAGGCCGATAATAATGTTGTAAGTTTAAAAAATATTTTGTTACAATGTTTTAAGTGGTCCTGCCCCTATATTACGCTCACCAAATCCTGAGCGATTCCAATCGTCTAACTGTCAAATTAGTATGGAATTTGACAGTTAGACGATTGGAATTGCTCAGGATTTGGTGCGCGTAATTAGGCTACGAAAACCGTTTCTTCAGTATCGATAAATTATACTACTTCTAATAAGGAAATTCAAAATTCTCCATATTTTTTTTATTAATTTTGTACAAATTAACCACGTCAAGCTTCAAAATTGTACAAAAAAATTAAGTGGTTTAATTTTTGTCACTGAAAGAACAGTTTTCCTGTTTTGCCTCATTTTAATAAGAAGTTGTGTATTTGGTAGCTATATGTATAATGTCCTTTTGTTTTATAATGAGAGTTTGGAAATCTCTGACGTAAGCTTCAGTATTTGAACAGTCTTAAAAATAGTAGGTACGACTTTCAATTTCAAAGTCATGGCGACTGCGGTTAGGTTTCAGATTCGCAACAAAAATGCGATTTGCAATAAAATTTAATGGTGACAATTGTGCAGCTGTGGCGCGCGGCACCTTGGTCCGCTCACGTAATAAACATCACCAGACCTACAACTCACTCTTAACTCGCTCGGACGCTCGTCTCTCCTTGAGATGTCAGGGGCCAGCGGATCGGTCAAGGAATGGCAGATTTTATGTGCAGGATAACAGATGGACTCTAGGTAGTATACGGTACTATAACCCCCGGTTTCTCGTACACTAAGAAGCTGGTAATCTACTGTTAACAGTTGTCAGTCGTTTTTTTTTGTATGCACTTTGGTCAATTGACAGCTATTGACAGTAGATTAACAGCGTGTTAGTGTACGTGAAACTGGGAGTATGTCTAATCACAGTCACTGACATACAAACAATGTTGTGATTCGGGACCTCCATTGTTCGTTAAGACTGCTCCTCCGTCTTGGCGCCTGGCATCCCTTTCGCTTAGACATTCCAACATTTTATTAAGTAAGTGTAAAAAAATTATACTTTTGAAAAATGAGATCAGGAATAATTTAAGAAGTTAGATAAACATAACTAACAATCATTAAACATTTTACTTTCAATATGCGAGTGATATCCAGCGGGAAGAGCGGCCTTAAGTGTACGTTTGAAATTAGTTGGCAGTCAGGAAAAATAGGTATACAAACATGTTTTTCTTTTTGTTTTAGTTCAAATGTTGCCCGAGGCTAGAATCAGCTTTCTTATTTTTTATTATTTACAATATTAAAGTTAGTCTCTATAACAGACAACCGAATCATAGTATTCTCTTAAGTTAGGCCTACTACGAGTACGAAAGAAGCAGGCCAGCCGTTCACAAACCGGCTTCGAGATGTCCCAAACACATCTTATTAGGAGCTGGTTTCAATACGACTTGTAGGAACATTGCTATGAGAAGACACTTTTATCAATGTAATTAGTAAGTTATAATGAATGGGACTAAAATAAATCTGTCACATTTTCCTCGTAGAGCTTACTCGTAGTATTCAATATCTACCGGATGATTCAGAGAGCCTGGAGTCAGTGAATCAATTGTGCATGAGATTACCATTGTTAGGAATATTTTTTTTGCTTAACACAATTAGAGCTTACAGCATCAGTTCTTGGAACCAGTTTTAGACTACAGGTTACTGACACAGCGAAATTATCTGGCAATTCACAGAACGCTGGGTTAAAAAATATTCGAAGCAATGACTGTAGTGGTATGCATCATCAGCATCACTATTGACCATAGTTGTTGCTAAGCGTTTTATTACACGACAGTACAGAAGTATTTTCTGCGAATCCGCGGGCACATTAACATTTACTAATATCAAACAAATGACTATCAAGTTCATATATCTAAACATGTGTTGAGCTTACAGCGAATTAGCTTGCACGCCGCGCATAGCCGAATCGACACACATGCGTTCCATCGGCTGTTAGCCGTGAACTTGTCTGTTGGAAGGTCGCAACGGTCAACATTCTCGACGGATCAATTTGGACATGTTAACTGTCAGGGAATTGCACCGAGGATTATCATTTCCCATAAAAGTAGAATGTACTTAGTAAGAAAATGTGTTTATGGTTTTAAATATGATAGTGTATTCACTAGGCTAGACGTTAAATGACGTCAGGAGTGGTAGTTAAACTGACCATCACAAATTCCTCGTCGATTATCGAAGAAAGGCTCCTTGTGTTATAGGAATGTACCGTTATTGGTGTTCCATCTACCTCTTTATTGACACAGCTATGTATTCCACGAAGGTAATTAAATTTGTCTACTCTGGAAATTCTTAGATTATTTGCTTCTCAATCTGAAATCGATTAATCTACTTTCTATAGGAACCTTTACTATTCTCATCACGATCCCAAACATGAAACCGCGCAATGAATGCGTCCCAAAATGGATCGTGAAACTATACACAAAGAAATTCGTTGCCCTGTTTGAATTAGGAGTTCCGCCCGGCACTTGAAAGTGTTCCGAACATTTACTTACTGAAATAACAAACAACGCTTTTTTTTATATATCAGTAACAAAAATCTCCGGCGGCCCAACAAAAATTGCGGTTCCCAAACAAACATAGCAATAAAAATAAATTCTCACAGTACTCGAGCAACATTGTTCACAGCACAAAACAAGAACCCACTCGATTCAATCAGTTCAAGATTCGTTCCGGCCGACGTCCCTGTGCTCAGGCAGATTTTTCAGACAGATTTATGATTACACTGCCGTTTTCATGTAGGATTACGCTTTGGGTTTAGTTTGGGAATTCCTCTGGCATATTAACGCCTCCTTTGCTTGAATATCGCCGATATGTTCAGCATATTAATATGCTTGGAGCTTGAACTCCAAGTACCTATTTTGATATTTTAAGAACGACTGTGACTATTATAGAGTTTTAGGAAAAGCACAATCACACTAAGTCAAATTCTCTAGCTGTATAGCGTGCCTTCGCGTTGGACTATTTGTTCAAATACTATGACCATCCAAACAGCCCTGCGACCACCAAATCGCATATTCGCATATTTACAAACTGTGAAAAAGCTTAGCGTATCCAACGGTTACGATTATTCGGCTGATTTCGCAATATATTCTGGCGTATAGTATTTTTTTATGTCTCTCGATGCTCATACGCGATTAGACCCGTTTAATATATAACTATTCTGGCGTATATTTGTAAAAAAAAATGGTCGACAATCGACATGCATACGATATTAAATTTTGGCAAAATTATGACACACAATGTGTTGTTGTTCATCATCAACCCATTATGTCCCCACCAAGGGGCACGGGTCTCTTCCCTGAGGAAGGTATAGGCCATACTCCACCACGGGGGCCAAGTCCGGATTGGTGGAGGCTTGTAGACTAGTGGCTCGTCTACTGTCAGAAGTTGTCAAGCCGCCCTAAGGCCTCTGACTTGGCTTAACGACTGCCATCTATCGAAGGCAGCCGGCACCAACCGCTTAACGTGCCTTGCGAAGCACGGAACCGCTCGGAAAAATGCCACTAGCGTTAGGCATAGACGGCGACCCATCCATGCGCTGAACGCGCCCTGTGTTGCTTAACATTCGTGATCGTTTAAGATCACTCAGGCAGCCGGGGCTACGAGCGATTCGTTGTTGTAGTTTCTCATAAAGCCGTGTACGTTTTAAAGCCAAGGACAACAGGCAGATATTTTATGTGGTGTCATTATGAAGAAGGATGAGGTAATTGAGAAAAGGCGTCTGCCTGGGGAAGCCGGCGCCGCTAATGGCTCCGGGTTTAATGACGATAGCATATATTTATTATCGAAAGATCTCTTAACTCTGTTGGAGGGAATATGTCAGTGGGTTAACACCCTGCCTGTCGCGCGACGAGGTTTATGGCATACATTCTACATAGTAGAGCGTTTGACTGCAAAAAATCATATTCTTACGTTCGTTAGTACTATGGTCTTAGTCGTCACCATGTGAACGTCTGGTGATCTTGAAAATTTCGTTGAATTACTTTGAACATTTGCACTTATCTTTATAGAAGGATTCTTGGGGCGGATTTTACTTCTGGCGTCGCTCCCACATTCTAAAATATTATGTGATTGTAATATTGTGTAGGACGACCAGCCACAAGATGGACAGATGACGTCATCCAAGTGGCAAGAAGACGCTGCATGCAAGCCGCTTCCAACCGGTCTTTTTGGAAATCCATCGAGGAGGCCTATGTCCAGCAGTAGACTGAATGCGTCTTATGCGTTCTTACTTATTTCCTGTGGCGCTACAACCGAGTCTTGGCCTCTTCAACATTTTTCTTCCAATTCGCTCGGTACATAGCAGCTTTCTTTCACGCTGATACTTTCTCCATCTTCTTAATCTTCCACTATGCAGTCAATCTGCCTCTTTTTCGGCCTGCCCCTTGGTCTCTTCTATTGTGGAACCCATTTGGACACTACTTTCGCCGCTCTGTTATCGTTCTAGATGGTCTGCCCATCTCAGCCGTCGAGACAGTCTCTTAAGCTTCGGTCACACACGGCGATTAATCGCTGCGAATGCCTACTCGCCGCAAGTATTCGATGTGTGTGACAGGCTATTCGCTGCGTATAGATTCACTCGCCGCGAGTTGAAGTCGCCACGACTAGAATTGAGCATGTTAAATTTTACTCCCTGCGAATGCGCACTAACTGTCGATATTTTCGTGTAGAACTCCCTGTGTGTGACAGGCAGGAATTGTCGCTGCGAATAGTAATCGCCACTCGCAGCGACTAGTCGCTGTGTGTGACTGAAGCTTAACTACTATCTCCTTGTGTATCAATTTATTCAGCTTATGGTTCATTCGTATAGGATAAGAGCCGTCGCTATCCCTTATTTGCCCAAAAATTATAGCACCTTTGTAGAACCTTCCTTTCAAAAAGTTTTAGCTTGTATTTCTTCCTTCCTTTCTACAATTAAGTCTGCATGCATAATGGTCTTATGTTGATCTATGTATAAAAATAAGTATGAAACTAAGCCTAGCACCAACATTTTGCGAATAGGACTAATCGTTCTAAAATTCTTTGCAGGCTTATTCACTCCAAAAGTTTATCCTACAGCTAGCCAAAATTTGGCTTACGTATAAAGGGTTTTATCTTTCTACCATACCCTTTGCTACCGTGTCCCATAGTTACGTGATATCGCGTGACTGACGCGTCGTTACGGGGGCGGCAGTGACATTGTTTCTCACCATTACCGTTGGTGTTAAATTGATACTTTTATGTTCCCCAACGAGGAGCTAGTAGCGATAACGCCGTGTTATTTCATGTGAAGATTTACTTCAACTTAAACAAATAGTTTCGATTTAATTTTTATTGTGACTGCTTCGTTGTGATTGTTTCGTTGGTCTAGCGGTGTAACGCTTGATTGCCAAATCAGAGGTCGTGGGTTCGATTTCCACTAGAGGCCGCCGTATTTGATTTGTACAAATGGCCTCACTCTGGGTTATTCCATGTTTGTCCTTGCCCGGATACCAGGATCATAACCAGGACAACTGTTTAGGTTGTGAGGAAGTTATTATTATTATTATTATTCCAAAACCGCCCGTAACGCATACGATGTGCTGTTGACTGTACCGAGTATGTGCTCAGAAGCTACGCAACTCGGGACTTGCAAATAAGGTGTTTTCGCTCTCCCGAGCCCTGTGTCAAGGCCTGAACATGTGTTTGCGACGGTTAGTTCACTATGGACTGCACGGCAGTCTAAAAGCAAGCCTGCTCGTGAGTCGTGACCCGTACTCGATTCTAACGGGATGGATTAGGTACATTGTGCAGCTACTTTACATGGACGCACGGCGAAAAGTTAGCCCTAAAGGCACAAACATAAAGGGCGCATATTGACGCGAAATTCTTGGGCATTCCACTTTTTTTGAGCGCTTCATGGATCAGATTCTTGATTCAAGTAAAATGTGACCTAACGTACAATTCACAGCAGGTCAATCTTTATATTTTTGTTGCAAAGTCGGCCATAACGTAATTGAGTAGAGTGCGCGCAGGTAAAGGTTGGTGTGCTGTCGACTGTACGTAGATATGTTTGCTCAGGTATTCTTGTAAAATGTAATGAAGCCACGCAAGATAAAAACTACCATGAAACAGTGGAATTTCATTCATAGTAATAGGGGTTAAAGTATGAAATTGCCGTTTTATTGCAATAGGTTCTTTGAATTGACATAGAATCTTCATGGTTTGAGGTTTTCGAATGAAACTTTTTTCAAATGGTTTCTATGATGTTCTTTTTTTTAAAAAATGTGAAACATTTGAATATCGACTTTCAATTGTTTTTGTTATTCAATTTAGACAAGAAAGATGGATACTGTGAAAATTCGAGTGATTTTTGAATACGAGTTCCGATGCGGAACTAACGCGGCAGAAACAGCCCGCAATATCAATGCTGCGTTTGGAGAGGGGTCTACTAATGAACGCACCGTGCGATTTTGGTTTAAACGCTCGTGATGGAAATTTCGACTTAAAGAACGAGCCACGAGGAAGACCGCCCACACAGGTGAATAACGATGAATTAAGAGAGATAGTGGAAGTCGACCCTAGTCAAACTACCCAGGAATTAGCGGCATGGTTTAACGTTACCTTACCCACAATATTGACTCACTTGCGTCAAATCAATAAAATAAAAAAATACGAAAAATGGGTGCCTCATAATCACTCGAATTTTCGCAGTATCCATCTTTCTTGTCAAAATTGAATAACAAAAACAATTGAAAGTCGATATTCAAATGTTTCACATTTTTTAAAAAAAAGAACATCATAGAAACCATTTGAAAAAAGTTTCATTCGAAAACCTCAAACCATGAAGATTCTATGTCAATTCAAAGAACCTATTGCAATAAAACGGCAATTTCATACTTTAACCCCTAATATTTGCTTAGTTTAATTTGTTGTCAGAAGTTGCATGCTCATTATAATAACTCTCAGTTGACTTCCAAGGTCTGTGAAGGTCGTTCAAGTAAAAAAAATGACCTTGCCCCAGGTGGATTGGATTTAAAACGTGCTACCTTTGCGTTCCCGCAGATTAAAATACTTCAAGTTCAAATACCCTATCGCCTTACTTTTCTCGCCGGTGCTTTCCCATCTAGTGCATTTGGCATCGAGCTTAAGATGTTCGTTGGCGAAGACATTCGACTTCGAACATAGTTAGTGATTTTTGAGGAAGAGTTACTTGGAGTGGTAAATCCAAAGTGAAAATGTAAGAATCTTTCGATATGCCGGCAGCGCAACGATAGAACCCGTGCCTCATATGCGAGAGGTCGTGGTTTCGAAGCCCAGCATGTACCAAGAATTTTGTTAAAATAGCAATATCTGAGAAGGAAAACATCGTGAGGAAACCTGAGTGTCTGAGATGTTCACATACCTCAGCGAAATCACCAGTCCGCGGTGGCTCCCATGACCATTCTCCTCTCTCTTTCTGAAAGAAATACAATGTTCTTTGCAAGTTAAATGTCTTTTTCTTTTTGTGCATGAATAAGTTTTGCTAGGGAGGTTTTACTCTCAATCACTACAATTTCATCATTCTTTTGTTTTGTAAAGACCGTAGGTCAGGATAAGATACACGGTTACCTCAATCTTATTACCGTCTGACACGAAACGGCAATTAGTCTTACGACATGAAATACCTACTTACAACTACTACATATAAGCATAAGCTAATAATTTAATGAGTGTTTAATCTGTTGCGTCGATCCATCATCGACGCAACAGGTTATACAGTGAGAATGTATAAATTTAATGTACAGAGGGATTTGGTGCGCGTAATTAAGGAGTTGAGCTCTCTACCGCACGGAGGCCGGTAAAAGGTTGATTCGAGAAGTAAAAAACCGGCCAAGAGCGTGTCGGGCCATGCGTAGTGAGGGTTCCGTAGAAAGAGGGGGTTTTATCTGCTTTACAGAACTAACAACTTCATCAACGTAATTTTCAATGGAATTTGTACGAAGTTTGCCTTTTGTAAGTTGGTCGCCTATTACTCGTTAACTTGTAAAGTTTCCACATTTCCTTTTAACTTGTGTGCTACTACCCTGCCTTTTTGCACGTTTCTACAATCAACCGTTTAGCCAGGAGAGGGGGAGGGACGCCCTATTCGGACATAAATTTGCGCTTTAAAGCTTCATATTTCGCAAACGCAACCATAAATAAAAAAAAAGATCTTTCTACAGTTACAAGATTTTCAAACAACCAATGCGACGGTAACCCATACTATGGTGTAGCGAAAAAAAATGCGTCCGTAATTTAGGCGTTGGGGGGGGGTTATTATATATAAAAAAAATAAAGATTTTATTCTACCGTTTTGTCGGCGTGATTAATATGTATGTCTATGCCAAATTTCTCGTATTAAAAATTCTCGTACTAATCGTCTCTAAGGCAGACAGACGGACGGGCATGGCGAAACTATAAGGGTTCCTTGTCGACTACGGAACCCTAAAAATGAAGTATATTTGTATAAAATAAGTACGTTAAAATAAATTCGGCTAGACATTAATATCATACACTCTCGCCTGTATCCCGGGCGGGTAGGCAGAGACCAGGGTTTGCCACTTGTCAAGATCCTGACAAACCTCTTTTGTTTCATCAACATTCATTTAGTCGCTGCGTGCACGCATGCTGGTTTCGGGTGTTTTTTGTCTTGCCCTTCGCTAACACAACCCTACTTGGTCGAAGTATGTCCGCGTAGGACAACAAATATATCTACTTCTTTCTAACGGTCTTATTGATAAAAACACGATTTCTTGAAACACTCCCCAGAGGCAGTATAAATAGTCTGTGGTAAAGAGAAAGACGTAACCACAGATTATTTAAATTGCCTCTGAGGCATTCTTCCATGTTTTAGAGGAATCGTGCTCTAAAAAAATAAGACCGTTTGACTTCATAGTATATTATAGAGATAAAATTATCCTGTCTACGGCGACCTGGAATCGGCGGTGTCTAAAGATTCTTAATGTATTTTCTCCGTTTACCTACAGCCTACACGAGAAAGGCCAAATTGCAAAGGGCAATTTTAATGGAGTGAAATGAAAATAAATGTAATGAAGTGGTCGGTACCCGGTGGCTGCCCCGTGACCTACGCTGAGACACGCCTTTTATGGGCCGGCGCCGAGATCTCGCAATTTAAGGGCCTTATGAATAATCCTGTTCGTTTATGTTTAAGTACCAATACATTGGGTAAACAATTCCCGGTTTCTCGTATACTAACACTGTTAATCCACCGTCAGTAGTGGTTGAGGCCCTATGGGGATCATAGAGGCCCTATGCTCCCCTCCCTCCGGCCGTTTTCGCAACTGCGCTTCGAACTGGCTGCGAAACAAGAATGTTTATTCCTTGTTCGCAACCAGTTGCGAATCAAGAAAACTTTTTCCTTAGCCGCAACTAGGCATCCTAATGGTTATGTTTCGCAACCAGTTGCGGCAAAAGATTATTTTTTCCTTATTCGCAACCATTTTTGTCTGTTTCATGACACTTTATTTTGTTGATTCGTATTACAAACTTTTTAAAAAGACACTAACCTCTACAATAATATCAATAGACAGTATCTAGTCTTGACAATACTCTCGTTGACGGACCGTTGACGTGCTCCCAAAGTAATTTGATGTTATGTTATGTTAAGTAATTTATGTTAAGTAATTAAAATGTCATAAAATTTAATTTCCTTTCTTTTTGAATTATTATGTTAGCCTTTGGTTGCGAATAAAGAAATTAATTTCTCGTTGCGTTGCGTTTCGTAACTGGCTGCGAAACAAGAATGTTTATTCCTTGTTCGCAACCAGTTGCGAATCAAAAAACTTTTTCCTTAGCCGCAACTAGGCATCCTAATGGTTATGTTTCGCAACCAGTTGCGGCAAAAGATTATTTTTTTCTTATTCGCAACCATTTTTATCTGCTTCATGACACTTTATTTTGTTGATTCGTATTACAAACTTTTTAAAAAGACTCTAACCTCTACAATAATATCAATAGACAGTATCTAGTCTTGACAATACTCTCGTTGACGGACTGTTGACGTGCTCCCAAAGTAATTTGATGTTATGTTATGTTAGGCTGGTTTTAGAGTCACGCTGACCATCGGCGCTGAGAGACCAATATGTATGGTCACTATAGAAGCGTTTCAGAGTGACACCGACCGCTCAGCGCTTACAACTGTCAGCGCTGAGGCATACGCGACCGTACGCGCCGCGCGTCGGCGCCGCTGAGCGCGCGGCGCCGACGCGCTACCGAGCTCAGTTATCGTTACTGTTTCACGTAAAACGCACGCGCTGACGAGTACAGACAATAGAAAAATGGGTCGCGATATTGGTAAAATAAAAGTGTCAATTTAATTGTTGGAATACAATAAGACTTTGTATGTTAATTTCTAGTTGTGTGTGTTAATTTTATTAAATTTAAAACGCATTTAACGTAATTTTTTTCTTACCTTAAAGTTACCATCAAACGTTCTGCTGGTGATATAGGTAAACGCCTGAAACTGCAACGTAGTAACTTATCCTGTAACTTTGCCAGTAACTCGTCAAAACTTCTTGATGACATGCGAAAGTAGTTAAAGAACTTTGTTTCGTCTTCCCGTAACTGGTTGAATAATGTCATAAATGCACCCACTAGTAATCTTTGAGCAATAAGTGGATGAACTTGAATTCTTTTTCTTCGTTGCTGTTGAAGTCTTCGTTTCTTTTTCCATAAAAAATACACGACAGCAACTCGAACGCTCATGGGATTGACCATGTCTGTACTTCGCAGCGGTCAGAATAACACTGAAACGAGGTGGCGCTGACAGCTTCGCGCTGATAGCTACGCGTTGATCACCTGCGCCGAGCGTCAGCGTGACTCTAAAGCCAGCCTTAAGTAATTTATGTTAAGTAATTAAAATTTCATAAAATTTAATTTCCTTTCTTTTTGAATTATTATGTTAGCCTTTGGTTGCGAATAAAGAAATTAATTTCTCCCATCGCAACTCTGTAAGTTAGGGAAGATCGTATTTTTCGTTCGCAACCAAGTTGCGGCTAAGGAAAAAGTTTTCTTGATTCGCAACTGGTTGCGAACAAGGAATAAACATTCTTGTTTCGCAGTCAGTTACGAAACGCATTTGCGAAAACGGCCGGAGGGGCTCCCCTGGGAGTTAAAGGACCGAGTAAGAAGAATACTGTAAATAGCCGTCAGTTGTTTTTTTCTGTGTGCACTTTGGGCAACTGACATCTGTTAATAGTAGTTTAAAAGATTGTTAGTGTACTAGTGATGCTGTTTACGATTCACTGCTGAGCACAGGTCTTATCGTAAGCCGATTTTTGCCGAATTTTTCATAAGTTATCATGACTTCCCCGCAACGCAATCAGTTGTCCTGCCCTTGCATCACGTAACTTTCCATTCTATCGGGTTCAGCATTTAAACGACTGCAAAGTGTTAAAATATGTCGGTATTTGACAGTTCGAAGTAGAGTACAGTGGAGGACTTACGTGGTCGCACCCCGGGTCCGAAACTAGAATATCTTAGTAACCACGCAAGGACATCACAAACGTGGACATCCACGTCTTACACTTATAGTAAAAACGATCAGTAAAGAAAGATAATTATTTATTTTATTTTGTTATTTATTTATTTAGGTACATTTGCAAAATATACATTGATATGATTTTTTGATAGATTATGTTTAGGACTAAACAGGAACGTTGAGCGAAGTATCGTTAACATAATGGAACTGTGCCCGTTACAGCTGAAGTTTACATTAGCCCATTTTTACATTAGTGCACTCTAACCAGTTACAGCTGCCCGTTACCACCGTAACTGGTTAGAGTGCACTAATGTAAAAATTGATTTGCAAATCGGACTGTTCTAGTAAACGTAATGTTGAATATGCATTGCATACATAAATAATGACGTTGGGTTCATTTCATGTGGGATGCTGGTAGGGTTAAATTATGCTTTGTGCTGCAACTAGGTGAACGTTTTTCATTGCTTAAGTACCTACTTTGTGTATTTAAAGTAAATCTTATCTGGCTGAAAATTTAACTCAAAACTATTAACGCTTGATTACCAAAACAGAGGTTGTGGCTTTGACCACTCGATGCCGCCATTTGATTTGTATAAATGGCCTCAGTCTGGATGTATTTCAATGTTTTTAATGTCCTTGCCGGTTACCATAGCACAGGGTGTCCTAGTTTGGGGCAGGAAAGGTTATTGTGTTGAGTGGAAGTAATTATTATTATAATGTGGGTGTAACGCCGGGCATCAAGATAATTAAATTTACTTAACAAAAATCGCGATTAGACCCGTAGAATGTATCAACTACAATGCGTGTACTTGTTAGACTTAATTCACAGATAGATGATAAGCTCATATTAAATTCTGCACGTTCTCTCTGAACTCCATGCGTGATCGGATGCCCCTCAGAATGACAATAGGCGCGATGCACGTAAATGTTTTGTTAGGTATTCGAGTGGCATAGCTATTTTGCTAACCGGCGGATAGATATCTAGGTAGAGTTGCGCGCTGTACCTACCAGATTTAAGTTTGATAAGTCAGAGCGAATAATTGAGAACGAAATCTTCTCCTCAAAAGGGAACAACGAAATCCTTATTGGATAACTTCGTTGTCCGTCCGTCTATCTGTCCGACTGTCAAGATCCTTTTTCTCGGTAACGGGTAGAGCTTTCAAGGTGAAATATTAACATCAAATAGGTCACCGGACTCTCTGTGGCATGAATATTTCAAGCTTCTAATTTAATGCAATCAAAATATTATATGGCAATTTATTTATAATATTTTAAAACTCACATACTTATTATTTTTTTGTTTGTTTGTTTGTTATAACAGCGAATTAACAATTTTTGGATGTTTCCCTTTACTTATGCTGTAAGACTTACCCCCGGTTTCTCGTACACTAACAAGCTATTAATCTACTGTTCACAGCTGTCCGTGGTTTTTTTGTATGCACTTTGGTCAATTGACAGCTGTTAACAGTAGATTAACAGCGTGTTAGTGTACGAGAAACTGGGGGTTAGTTTCTGTCCCACAGATATAAACACAAATTTGACACTTGTAGCTCAACGAAAAGTGACAAGTATTGAGTTGTATGGGAAAACATTTATTTCGACTGCAAAGTTAAGTTTGAAATAGTTTGCTCGGAACCCTAGCTAGCCTACTTGCTCTAGTTCAGTTTTATTTTCAATCTTCTTGTCTATGTGCCCATATACCTGTTTTCTGGTATAAGCATGTTTTTTTACTGCCTCCCTACAGTGCTTTCCTCATTCACCTTTATAGGTGTAAACATTTACGTTGGTACTTTATACTGTAGCTACTGTTTGAAATTTTTTAATATTTTCCGGGCGTACAATAAAGAATATTCTACTTTACTCATTCCACAGCAAACTGTTTGTGTATGTAACCATTTTAATTAATAAATAACTTTTTTAAAATTCGACCACTCGGGCACTAGTGCTTTGGACATACCTATTCTTAGATTCCTCTTTTGAGTCTACTATTGACTTTGTATTTACCGTATTTTTTACCTTCTTAACCATATAATTGGTTAAATTGGAAAACAATGTAACTACGTACCCATCCTGCCTGACAGCCTATCCACATTCAAACGCCACTTCAATGCCTTATTTCTTTATTTTCCAGTTGGAGAACGTGCAGTGTTGTCTCGACTTCTTACATGCCCAGAAAGTTCAAGGATTAGAGCAAGTAACGGCAGCAGACATCAGAGACGCGAGATTAAAAGCGGTCCTTGCATTGTTTTTCGCGCTCAGTCGGCATAAACAAGCTACAAAACAGAGGGCAGCGCCATCTAGTGAAAATGCTACGAACAACGCGAAGAACTCTGCTGATAGCGTCTCGCTTAGTTCAGTCCAGCGGATAACAGGGGGCAGCAGTTGTGATGAAGTTCTAACGGCTTGCGGAAATAGCGTCGAGATGACTACGCTAACTGCAAATAGGTAAGTTTTTTTATTCACTGGGTACTTAATTTGACTTAATTTACATTTTTTTCAGACAATACTAATAGTACCTACTTAGATATTATTTCCTTCTGAAACGAACGCCATCTACTAACGAGTAGCGGTACTAAATAATTAAGATACGTTTTAGTTTTAATTTAATCCTATAGATGGCAGTAAACGTTTTGATTGAATCCGACTGGCAAGGAATTTTATGCTTGGGCGACCCGGTGCTAACGCCACCACCCACCAGCGCCACCAATGGAAAAAATCATATATTTTATTATATTCTTTTTGTTGCACTAAGCCGAGGACAATAAAAAAAAACACTGGAACGGTTAGCCAGAGGACGCGTGTACAAGTCCCGGCATGGGTGGAATTTTTAGCCTTTAAATAGGTTATACCACGTTTTTGCTAAACCCACAACTTTAATCGGCAGTTTTCGGCAAAAGTGCTTTAAATTATAATAATTTTAATAATTAAAATATGCTTTAAGTTTCCGATGTGCAAAAGGCTTAACAAGGATGAAACCCACACAGTATAGACGGGGCGAGGGCGCGATGTCTATACAACACGTCGAGTCTTTTCCGCGCCCCGCCCCACGTCTCTTCTGTGTGGCTGTTGGCTAATGCTATTTATTTCTTATTACTAAAATGTTTACTAAGTCGTTATTTCTGACATACTACATTTAATTGTACAATTTGGAACACGATAGCGTTGAGAGTAAAAGGGCTGAACCTGCTCCTGGAATATTCGCTTAGGAAACCAATTAAAATTCTGAACCAATTACAACCTAATGCTTGACATATTTTGGAAAAATCTTAGTACAGTTAGCATCATAAGAGCCATTTCATAAAGTCGGTTAAAAAGGATTCAAAAAAGGAGGAGGCTTTCATTTCGGCTGTATATATTTTTTATGTATTCAGCGATAAAATTCTTTACCATGTTGTCCGATTCATCATCACCATCATCATAATCATCAGCCACTTGACACCCACTGCAGGGCACAGGCCTTCCTCGTGGTTTTCATAATCATGAGGGGTTTTGCCATAATTGCTACTCTTGGCAGGCGGGTTGGCGATAGCAGTATGGAGTTGGAATCTCAAGAAGACGCTGCTGCCCGTCTCCTGGTAATTTATTTCCTTAGTCGCTTTCTACGACATCCACGGAAGGAAATGGAGTGACGCATTCTTAATCCGGCGCCACACGGAACGTGTCCGATTTAATTTATTCTAATTTTAGGTATATGTACCCACCTCAAGGGTTTTCTCAAGACCCGTTAATGAGAAAATCATCGAACTCTTCAATTTGCGAATGCATCTGCACGACGTACTATAGGCGGATATAATTATTTGTCACCTCATTCGATTTTTAGTGTGTTTTTCTTGCAGACATTTTTCATGTTAATAATTTTTACATCCAAGTAGTACTTTTAATCTGTTGGTCCATAAATACCTACTTGATTATCAAACGGCATAAAAAATATGGCAAAGGAAACTTTTCTTGCTGTATGTACCTACCATTTAAATAAAGATACTTATTTTATTTCTCAACAAATAAGACGAAAAGCTTTTCATTTATACTGGTTCTAGATCTCTTTGCTGTCTCATCTCAAATTATCCCACTCTTGATATATCGCTGGCTACCAACTGTGGCAGTCCTTAGCACCTGCTGCAAAAATTTGAGTAGTTATCGAACAAAACGAGGTACAAGTAAGGGTGAGATCACTGTATTTACCTTAAAATTATCGTAGTTTTTTCCAAATGTAGAGTCACAATAGACAGACTTCTAACATGCGTCTCGTCGACGTTCAAAAATAGGATAGGAAAGATTCTAATTTGAATCGGAAGATCGGATATGCCTACCGCGGCGCGAGAGAGCCCATAAATCGTTCTAAACGGCTGCGTAGTGACACGTCTATTTCTGAAACCTTAGCGCCCTCTATTGGCCCGTTGCCGAGATGATGCCCATTATTACGAGATTACTCATGTGCTCTGTTGGTAAACAAAGAAAAGCGATGCAATGGAACTGAATTAAGTGGGTTTCATGAGTGACAACGGATACGTCAGGATGCTCGGAGACTATAATCACCGAAGATAAAGTTACGTTCTGTCATCTGCCGAAGAAACTCCTTAGAACATAGGTAACATAAAAAAAAATGCATCAATAAAATATTGTTTATCCATTTTACGAACAACACCTTTCTCCTTTTAAATTTGCTGCGGCTGTTTGTTCTTCTGTAAATTTAAAAGTTACGCAACATTTTTCCTTGTTTATTTTGACACTGCTAATTTGGTGCAGGCAAGAAACTTGTCAAGTTCCTACACATAATTACGAAACGCACCACTACGAAAAAATAAAACCGTAAAACCTCGTCAAAACGTATTTGGAAAAATGAATAAAAATATTTAAAAAGTCCTAGAAAAAAAGCTTTTGTAAATGGCTAACTCTAATTGGGGTTTTTCAGAAATTGTGCATTTTTGAGCTAACCCTGTGTTATAGCTTGGACTTTCATCTTTACCCATTACCCAAACAGCTCTTATAATAGATAGGTATGGTTACACCGTTACACGTACATAATACAGAGAAACGAAATGTAGCTAAAACACTTTCATTGGTAGTACTTACCTACCTCGTCGTGCGTCGCCAACCCCTTGAGTCCTGTTGAATATGGGTTTGATTATGATAACGCATGCGTCGTGAACAAAAGCACAAAAGCCTAACAAGCTATTGTTTGTCATTTGTTTCGTCGCTCGCTCCACCGCGCTCGAGCTGCGCGTGCGCTTTGAACTCTACGGGTCGTCGCTTTTTGCTGCCGCAGTTCTGAATATGGAATCGTAGAGCCATGTGTTGTACAAGCGTTCATAATGGGGTACTTGGCTCAAACTTTAGATTGAAGTGTCATTTTAAACCATAGTAGAAGACTTAGAAAAATTTAGAAAAATTATAACATATGTATAATTCTAAACTTTTTCTAATACCTAAGGGTCGATTATTGATTATCGCCTTATAGGTACGTATTATGACGCGTTTTGTACCACGTGGCTAGAACGACTTTTCGAATATTGTGAAAAGTATTAGTCGTAGAGAAAGAATATAGCCACGATTATTTACCTTTTAACATGACTTCTCCAATGAGGTCGACAGATTTTTTTCCAAGTTTTCCATAATTTATGAAGCAAGGTAAAATTTTACTTGTAAATTACCCCTCACATAAGTACAAATAGACTCGTTGAGTTGGATATTTCCACGTGACAAATTGCAAGTTTGTTGCCATCTTTCAAATGCTAATTAAACTGCGTTAACATTACAAAACAAATTAAGTTCGCCTGCTCAGTTCGATTCATAAATCCCAGCCCATTTCCTTCTGACTCTGCTCAGCGCCGACAAAAGCATTCTAAATCCCAAGCTTGCATGCCCAATCGGTCAGAAATAAAAGTGATGGCAAATAAAACCAGTCGCTGCATGTGACACAAGAGGTTAACTCACAAACTTTTAAAAACACCTAAGGTAGGAATAACATTTGTTTTGAACTGCCTAATAATTCTTAATTTATACCAACTGCACGCTAAAATCCCGAAATTAGCATCACTCGCAATTCCTCTCAAGTGTTGTTTTGCTTGAATTACTATAATCGTTACATTACAATCACATCTAAACTAAGGGATCACCTTAGAAATTGAAAGCTGCGTCCTAACTTCCCAAAAGACATTTATTCATTCTTGCAGGCTCTGCAACCCAAATTTTGTCTTGGCCTCCGAAACCAAACGACGCTATCTTTTGGCTTAGACGATTACCGCGCTTCGTCGCGTAGCGCGGAGCCGCGGATTTTTAAATTGTATGCAAGTATATCAGTTCGTATAGAAAATACGCCTAGGACAACACACTGCCGACGCGTCAGTCACCGCGCGGGATCGCATTCCGCGCGCGATTTATAACACACTGGCTCCGCAGTACCGCCTGTGTTTTATGCGTCAAGGACTATCGATAGATCTCGATCGTAAATAACCTCCTAATTCGAGTATACAAAAACCAAGTTGATAAAATAACTGTAGCATCGTGAAAAAGTTCAGTATTAACCACTTTCCACGACGGTCGACTGCGAAGTGAATATTTGCCGCGGGACCGTCATACACCGCTACTCCGCGCGGAGAAGCGGATCAAACCGCTAGGTGACGCGAATCCGCGCCTCCGCCGCCGCGCGCGTTATTCGCCGCTCCGCGCACCTCGGCGGGACGCGTTGCATGTGGGAGAATCGCCTTGCTCTAACTCCGTCCAATAGTTTACCTGGAGCTCGCACAGGTCCCAGAAGACCTAGCGATTTATGTCTATGAACACACGTGCATGTGTGTGCTCGCATCTTTAGTACTGAGTTAAACGTCTAATAGACGCTAGTTTATGCTATAGTTGGATTGTCAAGTTTTTCTCAGTGGCTGAACAAACCCGCAGCACACAATGGGCCCAGTTTCCTTACTTGGTCGCGCCGCCTTGTAACTTGTCCCAGTGCAGCGGAGTGGCGCGGCTAGATCGTCTGATGAGATGATGGTATGATCGGCGTGGGTAATTGTTTGGACGTTGAAATTAGAGCCAAATATGGGTGGGTCCCATGTGGGTTTGTCCTCTCTATAGCTACTCTAGTAATCTATATAAGGGTACAAACTTTCTTTCAAAACAGTGTCTAAGCGATACCTTTTAAATAATCAAATGCAGTAATCTTGAAATTATCAATCCGCGGCGGGCACTTATGGCAATAAAGCCCTTACTTTCTCTCTGAGAGAAGCCCTACTGTAGGAAGTGTATAGACTGCATTATTAAATGCAGTAATCGCGAGCTCACTAAATTCAGCTGAAATAGAGAAATAGATGTGATTCTTCGTCATCCATCACTAAGTTACGTTCCCCCTCGCATCCAATAGCCCCTCTCTTGAAACTTGAGAGGTAGTGTCATAACACTTGGTGTGATAACAAGATAAGTTACGGTGCCAATTAGTGAGGACTAGCTATTCGCCCCGGCTCCGCACAGTTGGATAATCTCTGGCTTCGTACATTTTTGTACGTGAAAATTTCTAACTTTGTTACTCAATCCTGTCAAGCACAAGTGGCCCAACGCATTTCGATTATATTTGGCGAAAAAACCATGTTCTGTTTAGATACATACATTGCTATTTATCCAAATGCCATACGAAAGATTTTACGAAGTTAAGGTTAAAGTTTTAATAAAAGTTCAATCTACATATTAAAATCGAAAAATGTACGTTGATACTTTTGTCGAGCGTTAACTTAAAACAAGGGAACCTAGAAGCAATCCCTCAAAAGTTTTTATCTCTACATAAGTAAAAGGTTTGGTAACTTGATAGAGGCGACTGTTTTAGTACTGTTTGTTATGTGTTTGAGTTCACTAATTGCTCAAACTCAGGCAGGTACTAAATATTCTCACTACATAGAGGGTACATAGTTTGATAGAAATTAATTTACTGTTAGTCACTGTGGGAGCTTGTTCCTTGTACATATCTGCAAGTTGTCTCTAATAAACTAGGTGTTAAAAGCAGGTAGTTGAAGTGTATTAACGCTAGAAGTATATCTTGTCGAAAAGGGGTGGACCTAATAACATATTCTATTCATTGTCAATACTAATCATCTTTTACTAAGCAAGTTATAGGACAATAGCAAACATGCACAGAATACCTTAAATAGCAATAATTACCTGATAATTACGATTACGAGCACTAGACATAATAAAAACGCACGGATATTTACTCGTTTATTTTTCCATTTTCACAATTTTCCGACGTTTCAGTACTTTTGCAAGTTCCGTGGTCTCGGTAGACTGAGGTGACTGGCGTCTTTTTAAAAACATTAACTGTTGGTTTACTACCCTCGGCAAAAATTACAAAAAATTATGAAGTTACGTTCCAAAAATATTTTGGCAAATTTCGGAAAATTGTAAAATGACAACATAAACGAGTAAATATCCGTGCAAATTCAGTTTTTAGCATTGCTATTGCTAAAAGGATCATCAGTTTCTTAGCAAAACACACAAGTCGCGATATCGGGAAGTCCAAAATAGCAGCCGTGTATCGTAAACCCTCAAAGTTTGTTTATAATGCCCTCACTCATCCTATGGACACATTTGTATCTTTTCTGTCAATAAACGAAAACGCACCCTCGCGTTAAGTTATCTTCGCTACAAATCGTTTTATCTATTGGAAGCAGGAAAGAAAAATATTATTTCATACTACTAGCAAATCTTTGCTCCTCAACCCCCGGTTTCTCGTAATGCAGTAATTAAGAATTTGAGTCATGAGGAAACCTTGTCTGGGTATTGTATTCTTAGACTTCAGAGTAACGGCCTTGTCTGACAATCAAAGTACAGTGACGTGACAGACGAAAAAAAAAGTAAAATTTGAAACTAGTCTTTCTCTTCAAAATATCATACTCGCATACACAAATATATCCTAATTTGCTTTTATTTTTCCATGTGGTCATTTCAACATCTGTCCTCGATATTCAATCGCTTTTAGTTGTTCTGATTCTACTTCATTTCGTGCTTAACCCACTCTATCTTATCTGCATTTCTCCTTTCTTTAATATATCTTTGCAATAGATCTTTCATATTACCGCATAAATAGTCCATCTCGATGGGAATTAATGTGTTATGTGCACACACGCGACAGTTTGACGTGAAACGCCGTTTGACATATCGCTCGTCATGCCATTTTGTAGAGCTCATCAGTTACGAACACGAAACGAGCCACGATCATTTAGAGGTTTTGAACCTATTTCTAGATTAGGAAATGAAACTTGGAATTCTAGTCATAAGTATTTGAGATCAGGCAAGGAATCAGAATATAGAAGAACACTCGGTCGTTCCGTCATTACAGTAATTTGACGGTCGAAAAATTTATTTGTAAATATAATTATTTTTTGTGGGTTTTTGTGTTATTGATAACAGAGTAACCTCCAGTTTCTCGTACACTAACACGCTGTTAATCTACTGTCAACCGCTGTCAATTGACCAAAGTGCATACAAAAAAAACCACTGACAGCTGTTAACAGTATGGAAACCGGGGGGTATGGGGTAAGTACTTCAGCATAACTAGTAGTATAAACGGTGATGCCACGATATTACACAGTCAATATAAATTTAAAGTCCAAAATTGGAAAAAGTTGGACCTTCCGTGTGCTCCTTGCGATTTCTATCTACTACTATAGAATCGCGTGATGCCCGCGACTAAAATATTTTTCGGAGAAATCTTGTCGGAGACGTTTTTATTCTTTTCTTAAGGTAATTACTGCAAATAGAAAAATCTGGACCGAGACGATAGAATTGGCATTTTACTCACCATGTTGGCTCAGCCGGAAAATCGTTCCTTTGGCTGGATCCAAGCAGAGACCAAATGGAATTTTGTTTCGTGGCCAGTGTCGAGTATTTTTCTGCTTTGTATCAGTAAAATGAAAACGCTCCAATGCAGTCTGCGGTAAATTTAAAAGCAATATGTTATGGCTTGTACGAGCTTTTAACTTTTAGTTTGCTTGCGTAGTTTTTATTTTACTTTAGATAGAAAGAAAGAAATGTATGTGAACTTTGGAAAATAGTTTTAATTGGTAGTTCTAATAATATAATACATACATAAACTCACGCCTGTATCTCAGAGGGGCAGGCAGAGACCAGGGACTGCCACTTTCCACGATCCTGACAGATCACTTTCGCTTCCTCAACATTCATTAATCGTTGCATGCACGGACGCCAGTTCTAATAAATAATTGGATAATTAGTTAAAGTAGAGAAAACTTTATTGTACATGAAAAAGAAAATTACAATAACATATACTTATCTTAAGAGTACAGTTGGCGGTCTTCGCCCTAAAAGGGATCTCTTCCAGACAAGTTTTCGATGGATGGGGTAATAGGTACGTAAAAGGAAGTAGAGGTATACAAATTAGATAGGAAGTAAGTAAGATAATTAAGGCAGTAAATTAGTAAGTAAGGTTTACTAGAAGTATAATATTCATGCTGTACTAAGTGCCATGTCACCTTTATGCATAAAATAGAAGGGATTGTAAATAAACGTTTTCATTATTTGACTCTTATTTCTACAGTCTCCAACAGTGGTGACCCCGACGTGATTTATTTACCCGTTTCTTAGTTGAGACACCTCTCTTTTATTTTCGACATAAGTACGAATTGTCTCGAGAATCCAAAAAAAATACATTAGAACCTAAGTTTTCGTAAACACTACACATTATTAGCTTAGTTCCGGATTTTATTTTTGAATCAAGTGTATGAATCCGGAATTAAGCTAATAGAATATACCTACCTAGGTTATTGAAAGAGTACTGATGACAGCTTTATAGAACGTAACCAAAAGCTTTTATACTGATACAAACGCATTTATCTTAATATCGACTGCCTGGTTGGTCTAGCGGGTAACACGCTTGACTACCAAAGCAGAGGTCGTGGCTTCGACTCCCACTGGAGAGCGCCGTACTTGATTTGTACAAATGGCCTCTGTCTGTGTGTATTTATTTCCATGTTTGTGATGCCCTTACCTGGTTACCATAGCACAGGGTCTCTTAGTTGGGACGAGGACAAGTGATTGTGTTGTGTGGAAGTTATTATTATTAGTTTTACTTTTACATTTTACTCACAATTTTATTGTACGTATTTCTGTAATTGAAATGACACGTCATCGGCATTCTTAGGGCGAGTGAACTGAACTGCAAGTTGTTTATTATTGTTTTACTTTGCAGGCCATGTTGTCATGAGTCTCGCTGATTTAAGTCGATAAACTGGCTATAAAGAAAATCTATTTGTAGGGTTGCGTCGATATTGCAGTCATTATCGATAAGTACTTCGGTATAAATTCATAGAGAATGTGCCGCTAGACCGTGCGCTCTCTATCCATGGCGTGCACCCCTCCGATATTACAATGTACGAAAATTCTATCCAATTCTATTATGCAGGAGGTAACCATGACAAGATTTTTTGTGTTTCCACTGACATGCAAAATATTACTCATAAGCAGCCTATATGCGTCCCACTGTAGGGCACAGACCTTCTCTCAGGGAGAGAGTGTGGGCTTAATCGCCACGCGTGCCCACCGCGGATTGGCGATTTCAAGCGCTGAGGTATGTGAATAAATCAGACACTCAGGTTTCCTGACGATGTTAATTTGTAACTTTCTTCCAAAGAAAGTATACATGGGATGTATTGTGGTTGCCTTATTGATTGATTGTTTTTATCTGTCATTCTTCACAGAATAGCATTGTATCATACCTTCGGGACAGCACTGGCTCCTGAGATACAGGTCCCCGCCTAATTCAGGAGTCAGGGCACAATGATATTGTAAACAAATTTAACTATTTGTGTTCAAATAAACAATTATCTTATCTATCTTATCTTATCTTTCCTTCACCGTTAGCGAGTGGTATTGCTTTTATAACTTCACAAATGTACATAACTTAGAAAACCAAGTCCATGGTATATGCCCGCACTGGGGATCGAACCTGGGTCAATATTATTCACTTGACATTTTTCACTCGACCTAAATCGCCTAGCTGGAGTTTGTATTCGATAGATTTTGTTAACTGAACATAGTAAAGAAAAGAAATCTCTTTGTGAATAATGCGATAAATCACAAAACCTATTGAATCTTAATTCAAACTTATAATGCTATTACGAGAAATGCGATCTTTACCATCTAAGTAACGAGTTTTATATTCATTAACAAGTAACTTAGTATTGAGCAAAATTATTATAAGTAAGTAAAAATAAGTAATAAGTAATTTTATTCATAAAGGTGAAACAGTTAGCACTTATCATGTTTTCTCTCTTTTGTATGGATACTCGCACATAAACATGCTCGTTCATTCCGCACGAAATGTAGAATCGTCAACGCGAATTGCGTAGTCAGTGGTCGCACAGTGAGAGTGTTATCTGAGATCCCACTTGCCTTTACGACCCGGAAGCTGTTTACCCTTCGCCTTAGTAATTTCCACCGCAGCGCCGCACCACGAGTGATTTAACAAGATAAACCCTCACCCTTCCGGGAGTGCATAATGTCATCCCGCTAATGCAAGGGCCGCACCCCGCCGCAGATGGCACCCGCTGCCGAGACCCGCTGTTCCTGCCCTATACTGTTTATAGTGGTATTAGCATCGCTGCATCCCGCCGCGGCCACGCTCTCAAGGGGCGAAGGCCTGGCTCCACGGAAGGGACTCTGTCAGTGTCGCGCGGCCGCGATGGACGCGCGCGCACGCTGCGCCACGCGCCGAATCCACGTGAACGCGATCGCGAGTGCTTTAGTGACGTGACAGATCACGAAAACTTTTTGTTACGGTGCACGAAAATTCTCAGACAACTTTTCTTGTTAGTGATTAGCCAACATTTTCACGTTATTAATGCTGATATCGGTTGACACATACTGACACGCACTATTGAGGCGTAGTTATTTTTTTTTAGATACTACTTATTGACGTGTCAAATACTTAACAAGAAGACTGCAACTATTTTAAGCGGTACTCTATCGGAGTCAGTTAACGTGTAAGATGCAATGGAGTGCGTCCCGGTGTTTACACTCACACCGCAGTGCTTTAGGTTAATTCGGGCGGTATTCGTTTTGTTTGGTCGAGCCGTGATTCAGAGCCCTGTGACTTAACATGAACCTAACGCAATTTAAATATAACTTCGATACAAATACTCTGAAACTACTTCACTAAACGCTAAACAAGTTTCAGTAAAGTGGTCTACGAGAAAACGGCGCATAAAATTCCCATTTCTTATTTTTGCTATCTATTTGAGCAATAAATCTACGTCCCACGACTTTACGTAGGGCTCGTAGGTGTTACCAGTGTTGTTAGGTTCTGTATCGAGGCAATTTACTTGTAGCTTTAGTACGGGACCTCTGCAACCTTTTCACGCCCACTGCCTGATGAAGGGCTCGTTCGCGAACGTCTGAGAAGAATGTTTAGAATAGAATAGAATAAAAACGGTTTATTTGTTGCACACAAAACACACAAAAGAATTTTAACACAGAGTCACCCAAAGAAATACACAGATATTTAAAACTAGTGGTTTAAAATATCTGTGTTTAAAATATCACACTAGGATACCCTGTGTCGTAAATCTATGTAAAGTTCATAAAGTGACGGTTTCTGCACTACGGTTGATAAAACTATTTGATTTGATCTAAAAGCATCATAAAGTGGGTATGTCTCGTCTCGATTTATAGAAGATAATAATGAAGTAACTCAGTTGTTGTATGTTAAGTTAAAAGCTTTACTTGGGTGAACAATTCAGTGAAATAATTCGACTTCGATATAAACGATCACGATGTTTCGTGGTTTACATATTTAGCTGGATGTGATAATGTTAGCCATTGTTAGAACTGTTGCTGAACACTAAGTTAATAAATAAATAAAAAAGCCTTTATTCTACTACTATAAGGTAACAGTTGAAACATACATACCAAACATATCACTAAGTTACGTCACAAATGTTCCTGGCGTACATACAATAAAGAATATTCTATCTATCTATATTTAAAGGGCTCGTATAAAGCCAGCCTGTCACTTCGAACAACTTATAATAATAATAACTTCTACACAACACCATGGTCCCAAACTAGGGTACCCTGTGCTGTGGTAAACAGGCAAGGACATCACAAACATAGAAATACACTCAGCCTTAGGCTATGTGTACAAATGTACGGCGGCCCCCAGTGGGAATCGAACCCATGGCCTCCGGAATGGTATTAGACGTGATGCCGCTAGACCAACGAGGCAACGAGGTTTTCTAGTTTGTTATTCATAATATAGAACTAATATAGATACCTACTAAACTATACAGGGTTATTTCTAAAATGCGCAATTTCTGAAACATGTTTAGAGTTTATCATTTGTATCAAGTTTAATTCTACCACTATTGAAAATTTGTGTTTAAATTTTTGATTTTTTGAACAATTTTCGTAATTTATAAATTTTATATATTTATAAATAACACATTTTATAAATAACCTTGTATTAGCAACAAACTTGTTAGAAAAAATAACTTCCACACAACACAATCACTTGAACCGATTTCAGATTTTTATATTTATCACGTTGTTATCAAACAGAAATCATACAAATGAAAAAAAGAAAATAATTGCGTTTCTGTTGACTGTATGTGAAAAATTGTTTTTTTTTACATCGCGAGAAGTATAGTCTAGTATCTTTATATATATTAATTTTATACGTGATGATTGAGTAAGAGTCAGTCAGTCTGGGTATATTTCCATGTTTGTGATGTCCTTCCCTTGTTGTGATAGCACAAGGTAATCCTAGTTTGGGACCAAAACAATTTATTACTTAATTAATTACTTACTGAAACCCCATATTGCAATGCAAACGCCTGAGATTATAACTGATCTTTGTAGATCGGTAAACCAAGGTGCGTAAGAATAAGGCCAACTTGCACCACTTTCTTAAACAGCATTTAACTAAATTTTTTCACACAAATGTCGTCGATTTAAATTGCGATTTAAGTGACATTTAAGAAGTAGTGCAAGTCGGTCTAAAAGTATGCAAGTTAAACTAGTCATCGTTTTACTATGGCAGAGATGCAAATCGTTTTAGGGTTGTTAAACTGAGTGGGCGTACGAGAGCTTAGGGCCTGCGTAAGAAGGAATGGAGCCCCTAGACTTGTTTTTAACGAACCAGCAGATGTGATTGCCCCTTGAATCAAGACGTAACTATCAAACAAATTCACACGAATCTACACATTAATTCGCAAGGTAGATTAGAATATGAATAGGTATGAATTCTAAATACGGAATAAATTACCTTCAAAAACATTCACGTCGATATTACAAATATGGTAAGCACTTATCACTTTCTAACGATGGCTGTATAAGTAGTTCCGTTTCTAAATTTATCTAAAACCAACGTTTTCATACCGCTCCTGCTGGAAACGCCAGTAAAACTGGGGAAACCGAGTTTAATTGCGACCATAAAATGTTATTTAAAGTTAACTTCATGTTTTCGTGAAAGGCTATTCGATTTCTCAATAAAGAGAATGAGTCTTGGTCTATACGTGTCCGCAAACGCCGATGGCAACGAGACTGCAGATTTTTACAATAAAGCAAAAAGTAACACCACTGTGAATGTCTAAACACGTAGCAATAAATTACTTTTGACTGTTAAATAAATTCTCAGCTGCAAATATTAATATGGATTAATGAGATGGGACAAGCTTTTGACCTTGAGAAGCTTGAAGTGAAGTCAAATCGTGCATATGATATATTCATATGGGGTTTCGTAAGAATAAAGAGGTTTCTTAGTGTTCTATAGCCTTAAAAGTTTAGGAACCGCTGCTCTATAGTACCGGCCAGGTATCGGCGTATCGGAAAAGCCCAGTGACAAACGAGTTTATACGAGTACTACAAACTCCTTGTTGCGTTGGTAGAACATCGGACTCGGAAGCGAGAGACCTAGGTTCGATCCCAAGTGCGGGCATGTACCTATGACTTGGTTTTTTTAAGTTATGTACATTGTGAAGTTATAGTAGCAATACCACACGCTAACGGTGAAGGAAAACATCGTGAGGAAACTTGAGTGTCTGAGCTATTCACATACCTCAGCGCTTGAAATCGCCAATCCGCGGTGGACACGCGTGGTGATTAAGCCCACACTCTCTCCTTGAGAGAAGGCCTGTGCCCTACAGTGGGACGCATATAGGCTGATTATGCTCTATAGTAGCGGCCAGGTATCGGCGTATTGGAAAAGCCCAGTGACAAACGAGTTTATACGAGTACTACAAACTCCTTGTTTGGCCAGCGCGCTTCGAAATTTTAATGAATAAGCTTTCCCTAGTTAATCAATAAGCTTTTGCGAAACTTTTCCGTGACAGCGACATCTTTGCGGGCGTTTGCACAGAGATTAAGTTAAGTAAAACATGCATATTGCTTGAATATTGTGTTTACGTGGGTGGAATTTGTTGCAGTAATTGTAAGAAGTATTTTCAACTTATTTTCCTAAGTTACCGTGCGCGTTGTTTATTGCTCCTTCGTTCGATCTTTGTCGTTATGCAAACAGTTATTTTCGAATGACTTTGGATGTAAAAAAGATGAATAAATAGACACCGATATTCATGTCCAGACTCAGAGAGAATCGAAAAAAAAAAATGGTCAAGTGCGTGTCCGACTTGCACATCGAGTACATAATTCGTAATTTTCGCACATAATTTTGCTCGCCTTACTTAGCAATAATGTAATTTCTTTCCATCAGTTCGAGACGCTTAGCGAGGATGCGAAGCGACTCTGTGAACATTTCACTTACCCCCGGTTTCTTGTACACTAACAAGCTGTTAATCTACTGTTAACAGCTGCCAGTGGGTTTTTTTGTATGCACTTTGGTTAATTGACAGCTGTTAACAGTAGATTAACAGCTTGTTAGTGTACGAGAAACTGGGGGTTAGTTTAGGTACCTTAATTATATTTTCACGCTTGTATGTGTGTGTGCACAAACTTGCATGTGTTACAGGGAGCGGGGCTTTTCTTATAAATTTTATTTATTGAATATTTTAGAGGTTATTCGAATAATGTCAACCACTTTTTAAAGAATATAATACGTGATATTGTACCCAAAGAAACCAATAATTACATAAACTCTTAGTAGTGATAATTAAATGAATGCAAGGGTGAATTGTGTTTGCGTGAGCTTTGTATGAGAGTGTGAGTTTGAGTGTGCTCTCACACAAGAGAGTGTAAGTATTTATTATTATCATTGCTAAGTGTCACAAAAAGGCGAGACACAAAACGAGGGCCTAGCCAGGAGACTGGTTTGTGTGGGCGAAGCCGCAGCCTGCAGTGTGCAGCGCAGTCCGCCGCGTAGCCCTGCAACACCCGCTTTGTTCCTATTCCATTTCATATTTTGATCCCACATACCTATATCGTCGGCTTGCTGCAAGAAGTCATTTACTGCAAAAACTCACTAACCGCTTTTTTTTAAAGGTATGGACATAGAGATGTATTGAACAATGATACAATAGTGGTGTTTTAGTATCAGGCATTATTTTAACGATGTTATAGGAAATAATGAGGAGGAAACACAACCATTAACTAACACGAACTAAAAAGTCCTTTTTCTCCCAATAGTGAATATGTCGGTTAATGAGTTCTTGCAATAAGCCGACGATATGCAATTTATCCTTTTTCAACATTATACAAGCAGCCTATATACGTCCCACTGTAGGGCACAGGCCTTCTCTCAGAGAGAGAGTGAGTTTGTTTTCAACATTAATTTACATCAATTAATCAATCAGCCCGTACTCGCCCACTCCTGGACATAGGCCTCCCTGAATGCACGACACCTCGTCCTCGGCCGTCCTCATCCAGCCGCTGCTAGCAATTATTTTACTTATCCAATCTTACTACAATAACAGTCATAGCGTGTTCGGTGGAATACTTGCGTCACATCCTAGAGGTCGTGGATGCGAGTCCCGGCAAGTACCAATGACTTTGTTTTCTAAGTTGGGTACATTTAATTCTGTAAACTTACATAGCAATAGATAGATAGATAGAGATAGATAACACTTTATTGCACAACCAAGACAAAGAATTAAAAATAGTTTCTAATATCTAAGTAGTGGTATGCATTTGGCGGTCTTATAACGCAATCATAAGCAGCCTGTATACGACCCACTATAGGGCACAGGTCTTCTCTCAGAGAGAGAGAGTATGGGCTTAATCACCACGCGTGCCCACCGCGGATTGGCGATTTCAAGCGCTGAGGTATGTAAATAGCTCAGACACTCAGGTTTCCTCACAATGTTTTCCTTCACAGTTAGCGAGTGGTATTGCTACTATAACTTCACAAATGTACATAACTTAGAAAACAAAGTCATAGGTCATTTCCCGCACTGGGAATCGAACCTGGGTCTCCCGCTTCCGAGTCCAGTGTTATACCGACAAGGCTACCACCGCTCATTATAGCGCAATATTACGCTTTAACTGTTAAGGGAAATATCTTGAGTAAATCTGAGAGCCCGCGGTGTTCACATACCTACATCAGTAATGAAGAGATAAAGTCGAACAAATCATGCAGATCAATCAAATACCATCATAAGATGTTTCTCGCTATCCCAGTGATGTTTACTAGCTAAAATGGTTTCAGAACTCAAGATCCAATCGATCTATAGCTGTTGAGATGCAACACCGCTATAACTCTCGATATTTATCTGCTAAGCCAACAGATTGCGGCCGCAAGTAACCGAGGCCGTTTTCCTCCATTACAATGTGGAAATTATCTCGAGTTATCAACCATAGGTACAGTCAACTTCATGACATGAGATAAGAAAAAATCACGCCTGTATCCCGTAGGGGTAGGCAGAGACCAGGGTCACCCACCTGCCACGAACCTGACAGATCTCTTCCACTTCATAACATTCTTCAGTCGTTGCATGCACGCACGCCAGTTTCGGGTACTTTTATCTTGTCCTTTGCTAAGACAAGCTTCGAATTTGGTCGAAGTACGCGCGAGACGCCCCCTTACCGAGTCCAACGCGACAAGACAATAAGTTGCCATAGCTACGTCGTAGCATTCTATTACTGTGTGCCTATTCCATCCTCGGCGAAACAGACCCCATGGAGAACGCGATAATTAAACGTTTTAACTACGCGGTCACGCTCGCGCGGGGACCCTCCCGAAATATGCGTTTACAGCCCAGCTAGGCGCCTTAACTCCGCGCCGGAGTGACTAGAGCCATAGAAATATTATAAGTAAATACTTAGTATAATGTCGCGTTCTCCTACTTATTAGGTTGCTCAAGAAAGAACGACAGTTATTTTGTGAAATGTCAGTTCAGAAGTGGTATAAAACCATCAAGCAAGTAATTACGGTCTCTTTTATAAAAACACGATTCCTTAAAACACTCCTCAGCGGCAGTTTATTTAATCTGTGTTTACGTCTTTTCCTTGTAAAATCTCCACCATAGACTACTTTAATTGGCGTTTATCGAGTGTTTTAAGGCTCAGTGGCGTGTAATAGGAGATGCCTATGTCTAGCAGTGGACAAGCATAGGCTGATGATGATGATGATGAGAGTTTTAAGGAATTGTGTTTTTATAAATAAGACCGTCAATGTTTACCGAAATTACGAATAACACCGGTAACAGATTGTTATTACCGGTTTTTATCTAACTGCAAAATATTCGGGATTTACCGGTATTTTTGGTTTTTGTTTTTACCGGTTTCACAGCCGATTACATATTAATTAATTATTATTGCTCTTCCTCTGTGCAGTGTAAACATGAATTTCGAACGAAGCGGGTTAACCCTGCGCTTCGTTGACTGTACGTATCATCAGTGGGCCTCGACTTGATTCTTTAACAGCTTCATTGTTCACTAACTGATTTTTTACGACTGCATAACATCACCAAAAAGGGACATAAAATTATGGAGTTTATTTTCCCATCTGTTGTTTTAAATGGCCACGTTTGTTGTCAGCTATTCTAAGTTAAAATGTGACGTAGAGTGTTGTTTGTTTGTAGAATGAACGTCCTTCGTGCGACGGCCTGGGGGCGCCTCCCCCTGGAGTCTGTGCCCCCTCCGTAACTCCGACACAACAATAGTTCAACGCTAAGTAATCGATAAAGTATGTGCCATGCTAAACGGAAGATCGACACCTAGCAGCGTTTTGTAATCATCGTCCACGCGCTCTACAGCGTGATTTTGAAATCGTTAGGCATACTTTGAGGGGATTGTTCTTTACATTCATCATCATTAACCCATTATGTCCCCACCGAGGGGCACGGGTCTCTTCCCTGAGGAAGGTATAGGCCATACTCCACCACGGGGGCCAAGTCCGGATGGGTGGAGGCTTGTAGACTAGTGGCTCGTCTACTGTCAGAAGTTGTCAAGCCGCCCTAAGGCCTCTGACTTGGCTTAACGACTGCCATCTATCGACGGCAGCCGGCACCAACAGCTTAACGTGCCTTGCGAAGCACGGAACCGCTCGGAAAAATGCCACTGGCGTTAGGCATAGATGGCGACCCATCCATGCACTGAACGCGCCCTGTGTTGCTTAACTTTCGTGATCGTTTAAGATCACTCAGGCAGCCGGGGCTACGAGCGTTCTTTACATTATGATAACAGTCTTAGAATTTTTTTAAGGTAATCGTGTAACATATTTGTAAATATTCGTGATTTCCTACATTTTCATTCGAAACTTTCAATACAAATTTTATTCAAAACGGAAGGAAGTCTCTTAAAAATTGAAAAATGTTTTCTATTACGTTAAATATTTATGAGTCTTCTATTCGTTCGATATGCGTAAATAAGTGAAAGAACAGTTAAGTTGGCCAACTTAACGTTGGCGCAGACCATAAAACGCTCGAACCTTAGTTTTTTTTCGGATTTGTATTACTTTTTATCGTGAATTTGTTTGTTTAAGTAATGTAATTTTGGATAACAAGATTTTTTTAAACGCGACATTTTATCAAAATCAGTGCCATATGTTTATAATTCACGGTTAAAATGTCCCCGTGAAAAGTGGTGAACGAATTCAACGTCACCCTGTAGTCACAGGTCAATATACTGTGTTGGCGGAGAATGGAGAAAATAAGCTGGACGGCAAAGTTGAAATGAGCAAGTTTTAAAGAGATGCAAGGAGAAAAAATCGATGTTAGGTTTTTGAATGATCGAAACTACTAAGGCGAAGATTCTGGGCCACTTGTTACGTCAGGACAATAGTAGTATAAATCTACGTAGGTATATACGGTCCTCTTAGATCTGATGTAGAGAAATTATCTTTGAAATTATTTTTTCAATTTGTAGAGTCTTCTGTGGACACTAGTCTTCCTGTAAAGATCTTGCTAATATTTTCCCAGAGCCACGACAGTCTTTGGCCAGATTGTTCCTGATATTATTCATCTCTGACACGCGCCGTCATGTCAATGTCAATTACCGAACGTGCTTCATGAACAATATCCAATTACCAACTAAACGAAAGCTTTGATAACATCAATAATATCAAGTGCTGTTGTCGTACTTTGTTGTGACTTCTTGTAATTGTCGAAGGAGATCTTGATAGGTACTTCGGTCGATGGTGTAGTAAATGCTTAGTTGGACAACAAGAGTTTCTTGACGTCAAGAGGTCGAGAAAAGATTCAAGATGTCTCTATTATATTCTCGTCTACGCTTTCAGCCATCTGTGACTAAGCTTTTAGTAAGGGGAGGTTCACAATAAAAAAATCATATATTCTTGTACAGACGTTTTTGAGAAAAAGTGTCTCACCAGTTTCCCAATCACATTAATAGTGAGCCTAGTACTTTTTGTCTTCAGAAGTATATTATTCCACTCCGACCAACTTCATAGTTGTTGCGTTGGGAACTCTTATATAAGCTTAATATGGTTGATTTGAGTAGTTGGTCCGATAGCAATAAAACCACGTACTGAGTTCCGATCGGAACAACTAGTTGATCCGTTTAGTTGGTCGGTACGGAATAAGGGTGGTTTTTAGGATACATGGCCGAGAACCTAAGGCAAAAAGCCAAAAAACGGCTGTTTCTGGCATAAATTCTATCGAGTCCGTAATAAGTTCTAAAAACCACTGTTAACGTGAATGGGAGAACGATTAAGACATTTTTGTCAATCAAGACATAATATCTGTAAAAGAAGATATGTGATTTTTGGTGGAGCTAGTGAACCTCATGAAGCCCTGGAAGTTGTCTTGGTCGAAACTTTAATTTCTTTACTGTAATATTGCTTTGAGCTCAGAAAATTGTTTTTCCTCCGGAGTCTCGTCTGAAGTTCTTTACCTCAGCTCGTGTATGCATGAAATGCAAAGTAGAAGGGCGGACGATAAATTCGAGTTTAGCGTCCCTACACCCACAGGTGTCGCGCTCTGCGCTAATGAAAATATATTGTGGGCGCTCACCGCAGAAGGTAAGGGCTGGGCTTTATTTGCATTATCATAAATTGAAGATGGGTAGAGATGTGTAGGATATGTAGTATACCTAGTATTATTAATCGGCATATTTAATTATACCACCACACCTATGCATAGAAGCGAGTCTTACTTTGCAAACTTTAACTCAGACCCGCCCTTGAATCATCGCATTCCAGATGCAGGATTTTTCAGTAAAAATCCTTATTTCCATTTCAAGTAGGTACCTACCATGAACCCCTGGGGTCATTTATCCTGCAAAATGGTAAATAGTAAAATTTTCCCTCTTCTTAGACATTATTTGGAGTGCCCCCTTCCGAAGGGCAAAGAATTATGACTACTCGTTTCCTCTCTGCCATTACAGACATAAATATTCCGACTTTATCGTAATTTTTTTGCTGCATAAGCCTTATTATTGTTAATAAGAGTCATGGTCATGACATCGGGTGGTAATTAAAGGTGGGTGGAGGTATAATAGGGAATAGGAAGTCTCGAGAAGGTGCAGTATGAATCAATCCATGGCAGGCACTGGCCCGTCACACTGTTAACATACATAAAGATAATATACCGTCCTATTTATAAAATCGATTATACTAAAACACTGTTAATACGGAGTTAAAGCCGGTTTATGGTAGGAACTCCAGTTATAAACCGACTTTAACTCCATCTCAAGAGTGTTTTAGCGGAACCGATTTTTTATAAATAAGACTAATAAGAATAAGATAGTGTTTGATTTGGCACGATCTCTGGTATTTGCCAATATTTAATTATACGTATGTTTTATAATTGATGCTTTCCTAAAGAGATGAAATTTAGTACGAGTCATAGTCAATTTGGAGCTAACTATGGCGGTAGGAAGCGTTACCAAACAAAAACTTAGCCGTCAAGCTCCTAATGTGTACTGTAACTTTATCATGCAGTTTCACCTGTGGTTTCACCTTTCAGAAGCCCAATAAAAGATTAGTTTGTTTTTTTTTTACTATAGAAATGGCAATTTTTGCTGCACTCGCCGACGTAGGACGAAACCGGCGGATTCTGAAACGTACGCGTCCCCGCAAATCCCACCACCTTTATGGATAAACAAACACCCTGTTCATAGCCCCGTATTGTGCTCGGCTTAATTAATTTGCTTTTATGTGAAAACGGCCTTTTCACGATTTTGCCGAAACGCCATTTATGCGAGGGCAGTGCTCGACATAACGTGAGTCTGCCTTTTAAGTACCTAGAGTAGATTGTACCGTCCAGCACAAGAAGCATAACGGCGCGAGTCGTGCGTTTTGTGGCGCTAAAATGTCAAAATTTGAAAATTAATGTGCTGGGAATTCGCAACTTTTGACATTTGAGCGCATTAAAACGCGAGATTCCTGTCATGACGCGCGGATATTTCATATGTTTCTTTGCAATTATGAAAATTATGTTAACTTACCTATTTGTGATCACTTTGTTACAATATACACAAATTTGTCATTTAAGAGCGGTTATAGTGCGGGCTTCCCTTCATTTCCTTGAAGTATGAATATATAAGACACAAACATTTTCAGAACAATAGCGCTAGGTAACAGAAAACAAGCAGAGAAAATGAGTTAGAACCGTCACGAATCCAGTTTGATTGTTCCGATTGTAACTGCCTCCTTACTTGAGAATGCGAAAATAATGTCTGGTGAGATTCTTGGAATATTTTACTGTGTCGGCGTCGAGTATATGTTTGTGCCCAATCACTGTTTGTTTCAAAGATTGATGCATCTCATTAATCACGTAAAAGAACAATTAGTCACAGCTCGATAAAGACTCAGGTATCTCTGAAGTTGTAAGCTCCGACTGCGGCAAGCGCGAACGGAATAAATCTGTCTGCAAGAACCGGGCACGGACTTGACTTATTTATGGTCTTGCAAGCGCACCTCCAGCCATTGGCGAACAGCTTCCAGAGAAAGGGATGGATTTACTTAATACATGAATCATCTCTCACTTTCAGGCGAATAGCTTCGGTTAATTATTCAATCCGTGTTTACAATCTTCAAAGCGGCAGCTGGTTAAGGCAACGACCTCTAGCTGCACTGCGCTGCGTCCATAGTACGGTCTACAGTAGCAGGATACCCCAAGACAGATCTAATTGCGCGCGCCCTAAATGCGATTATTGAAGAAAAAGCCGTGCCTCCAAGTGTACCAGATTGGATATATGTTTTTAATTATTTTACGAGAAACGTATGAAACATTTTATATGTATTACCAGTCCGTAATCCGATACTTGTCAGTCACACTTTGTAGGTATCTTAAAACTTTAGTTTGTTGGTTTGTCAAACACACACACACATACACACACGCACACGCACGCACGCACGCACGCACGCACGCATGCACGCACGCACGCACGCACGCACGCACACGCACTCACACATTTTACTATTTAGGTACATAGTAAAGTGATTTTATCTTCTCTATTTCACCTGGTACTTTGTATATTGTATGATTTATGTACGATAAATCGTCATCTCTTTATTTTCCCGCCCTGTTGCCTACAAATAGTCCGCCCGCAGGCAGGCTGTCTCGCCATAATCCTCGACAAGTCTGCGTGCATATAAATTAGCAGCACACCTAAACCCCCATGTGAACAAGAGAACGTTGTCGGTGTGGTTTCGACAGCCGCGGAAATTGTGCACCTCGAGCAAAGACTATATACCTCGAGCAAAGTAATGAACATAGGAGCTTAGTGCTCTCCTTTGCCGAAGCAGTGTTGTTTTTGTTTCAAAGTGTTAACTTACCTATTTGTGATCACTTTGTTACAATATACACAAATTTGTCATTTAAGAGCGGTTATAGTGCGGGCTTCCCTTCATTTCCTTGAAGTATGAATATATAAGACACAAACATTTTCAGAACAATAGCGCTAGGTAACAGAAAACAAGCAGAGAAAATGAGTTAGAACCGTCACGAATCCAGTTTGATTGTTCCGATTGTAACTGCCTCCTTACTTGAGAATGCGAAAGAAAAAAATTTTAAATAAAAAATAAAGTCCGACTTCGAAACACTACAGCACTAAAAAGTTAGAAATAATTTAAATAATTAGAAGTATGTATTCATGTAGGTATTATAGAAGTATAATTTGGAGTCGGTACCCAAAATATACCTATGTGCTGGTCATGGTACTGGGCACCGACTACAAATTATACTTCTATAATACCTACATGTATACATCATCATCATCATCAACCCATTATGTCCCCACCGAGGGGCACGGGTCTCTTCCCTGAGGAAGGTATAGGCCATACTCCACCACGGGGGCCAAGTCCGGATTGGTGGAGGCTTGTAGACTAGTGGCTCGTCTACTGTCAGAAGTTGTCAAGCCGCCCTAAGGCCTCTGACTTGGCTTAACGACTGCCATCTATCGACGGCAGCCGGCACCAACAGCTTAACGTGCCTTGCGAAGCACGGAACCGCTCGGAAAAATGCCACTAGCGTTAGGCATAGACGGCGACCCATCCATGCACTGAACGCGCCCAGTGTTGCTTAACCTTCGTGATCGTTTTTAAGATCACTCAGGCAGCCGGGGCTATGAGCGATTCGATTGTATACATACTTCTAATTATTTATGATTTCTAACTTTTTAGTGCTGTAGTGCTTTGGAGTCGGTTTTTATTTTTTATTTATGTTTTTTATTTTTCAATTTTTAGTGGGACAGCGGAAGAAAACTAAACAAGTCCTAAGGGACTTATAAGTAACAACAACTTACCCTAATTAATTCGTTGCTTTAAAATTTGACGTTCTCAATTTCCATCTCCGAAAGTCTTCACCAGAGTATCACCAAATTATGTTGGGACTACTTTCACGCTATTTTATGAAACATACGGATATTACTAAAGTTTTGGCCCCATTAGGCCTTATTTACTGCTACCCATTGAAGAGTTCCGTTCTCTATCTCTGAAAATCTTCATCAGATCTTCACCAAATTAAAATGAGACCAATGGGACGTTATATCTATTTGAACCAAAAAAAGAGTTGTCGAAATCGGTTAAGATTTGACGGAGTTATGCGAAAACATAGCAAAAAAAAACGCGTCGAATTGATAACCTCCTCCTTTTTTTGAAGACGGTTAAGAAAACAAAAGACCGCTAGTTCTTCACTCCTTGTCAAGCGAAATCGAGTTTGATCTTCGTCACTACTTCGCCACGTCGCGCGTCGTCGTAGTGCATATCCAAGTCGAGTGTCAATATAACAGTCACTTCGAATATATTTGCCGCCCCCAGTCAAATACTAGCTACAGTTCATGTAGTGTGTAGATTATGGTAATGCAGGAATCCATTTACATTTTGTTCATGAACAGTCGCCAACAGTCGTCTACTCTACCGTAACTTTGTATCTCGCATTGTATACGTGCGAATATCGACTAAAGATCCTCGTGTGCCATCTATAGGTAGGTACGCTTGATCTCATAAGTGGCGGTCTTACCCTTACTTTTATGTGTTTGTAAAATTTCTTCACCCTTGCCACCAGCATAATCGTAAGAGTTATTATTTGCCGCAGTAGTTCTAAGGCGTCTAAGCGCTACGCAATAGAGGCATTTTCTGTTCGCAGAGTAAGTACAAGTAAGTTTGTCAGATACAGACATGAACCTTAGTTGAATCACTCATGAATTATTTACTGACACTCATACCTTGTGGATTACAATTTCTTTTTGTTAAGGGCGGTGTTCGAGCGTCCTATTGCATGTAGCGGGTCGAGCAACATCGTTTTATTATACGAAAGAATTCAGCGGTACTTTAAGGCATTTCATCGAGATCATAATATTGTACAGAGCAACACATAATTTATGGCTACTCTAAAGTTATAAAAGCAAAGGGTACATTTATTTCAAAGCAGCGGAAAATTATGTGGCCCCAACGAAGTTATACCATCTTCCTTGGCGGCACTATTTTGTAACATAGGCAACTTAAATTCTTTAGAAGTAATTTTTTTGCATGTCGCACCTAAGATTTCCTACGAATATAATTATTCCAACGAAGGTTAATATCCATTAGAAAGTTAATTATTCCAACACATTCTTTTTTTATTTTGGTATCACGAGTTACTGTGTTCTCGAGTATAAATATCTGAACAAGTGATACTTTTTAATAACTCTCGATACTGATACATCTATGTAATTAAGATTACCTGTCAAATGTAAAACTAATTAGGTATGTCATTAGTTTTGACTGCCTCGTTGGTACATCACGTCTGATTACCATGTCGGTGGTGCCGGGTTCTATTCCTACTGTGGGTCGCTGTAGATTTGTACAAATGGCCTCAGTCTGGATGTATTTGGGTGGTTGTGATGTCCTGGCCTGCCATACCATAGGACAGGGTATCCCAGTTTGGGACTCCTACACAATCACTTGTCAGAATGTTTTCATTTCGTTGGCGAAAATTCACAAATGTACGTAAGTTGCACAGAAAAATGTACGTACGTTTGTGAATTTTTGCAGTTACGTAGAGTAGAATCGAACCCACAGACCATTCGGAGTTGAGGCAAGTGTTTTACCGATGTGTCACCACCGCCTTTGGGTTGTTGCAAATAACTTTTTCACCCAGGAGAGCCTTGCATCCAAGAGAGACTTATCGAAAATCAAATCAAATAATATTTTAGTACATATGATAATTCGTAAAGAATAATACACAGAGGCAAATGAAGTTGGTTAAACAATGCTTAGACTATAAAGGCTTAACATGTGTATGTAAATATCTTAAAGTAAAGGTAGCCTGTATCGTGGGCGTCAATCCTTCACTCGCATCAGTTTACCAATATTGTGCTGTAAAGAATCCGGGAACGTCTTGTCCGCGCCCATTTCAGTAAAAGGCGATAACATTAAACCTATTAATGGACGCGTCACGACGCACGAAATTAGAAGGGCATTCACGTCATAATATTGAACTAACGACTCTCGTATAAATAGCGATACGTGTCACGAAAAGCTGGTTCCGAGAGAACGTCTACAATGGACAAAGACCACCGCCTTTAACACAAAGACGTACTATACAATATATTATAGTATACCCTAGACTGTTTCCGGTCTATCTATACACTTGGGGTAACTGGCGCCAAATCACTGGCTAAGTAAGTAAAAAGAATATCCAGCGATAATCGAATAAATATGACAGGGGATTCTAATTGACAGGGTTGTCAATGATACAATTTACCTATGGATAGCTTTGTCATGGTACAAGACGCGTATGGACTTATTCACTGTATAGGGATTACCCATGGATAAACAGATAAATAGTGCCGTTATAGCGTTGAGGCGAGCGCGCCTTAGATATGCAACTCTTGAACTTAGCGTCCCTCTTTATTTTCGTATGCGAGAAGTTATTGAATAAGTGCGTGTTGACAAAGCCATAAAATCCTTCTATCTATCGCTCTACCGCAGCTGGCCATTAGAGACCACAATATTACGTTATTGTGCGTTTAGTTCACAAATATAAGGCTAATATAATGGAAACATTTTCAAGAGGCTGATTCTCGATTTAAAAGATCCTAGTTGTAAATCTTAATTTTTATGACTTCGAAAGTACGGGGACACATGTTAGTTCGGCGCCGTACTTTGCGTGTATTTTTTCATCTAATAATGGATAAGAGAATAAAATAAGTAATAAGCCCGAATTTTGCTAAGTCGTCCACAGTTTACTAGAGATGCCTTGAAACACCTTGAACATTCTCTTTTTCAAATTATAATTTAAATCATCCCATTTTAACCTTATTGTGAAGGAGCCTGCCTGCTAAAGTGCCACTTTACTGAATCCCGCTGAAAGTATGCTGAATTACCTACGTTAGATTAACCTATTTACAATGAACGATCATTGCTGGGGTAATTGGGCTAATGTGTTTTAACTTGCCTTTCAAAATTGTTATAGTTATTTCTTCATTACAAAACAGGATTTACAAAACTTTACGAGAACTGACATGATATGTAAGTTTGACATCTTAACCCATATTGCCTTATTCCCTTTCTCTCTTAGTAAGCAAAACACTGACGTCTGTCAACTTGACTTTACATAGGTATTATTTTTTCCCAGGGCACGCACAGTAAAATCTGGCTACAATCCGTTCGTTTGTCTGGTTGTGAACTTCAAATAGTAGTCCCTCGTGTCTGAAGTAAACTGCGACGACTAGAATCTGCTTTATCCCGAATGAAAGTCACGCATGCATGCATGGTCGGGCGCGCCGGGCCGCCACCATCACCAGTGTGCTCAGTTTGATAACTCCCATAATGGACTAGGAACAACAGGCCATCAAAGCTCGGATTGTTTTCATCCGGCTACCCATTGCAGCGAGAAACTTTTGAGTAGAAACTAAACTTTTTGAAAAACTTGCGGAGTGATAGAATACCAAGTTCTGGGGCCTAATTATGCGCACCAAATTCTGTCGGAATCCTGATGTTTGCTATAGCAATTTGTATGTAATTTGACAGTTAGACGACAGCTGACACACACTAAAAGCCATATTAACGTTATTTTGTTTGTTATTGTGTTAGGTTTCTTATTGTACCCACCTTTCTATGCACATCTTGATTTGTCTTTGTAGTATTGTTACAATAAATGTATATTCTTCCATCCGTAACTCGGATCAGTTATGATCCAATCAGTCTGTCAAATCACTTGGATACTAAAACAGAGGTCGTGGGTTCAATTCCCCCTGGACGCCGCCCTACTTGTACAAATGGCCTCAGTCTGGGTGTATTTACATGGTTGTGATGTTCATGTCTGCGATGCAACGTTGCAACGTAAAAATCTGCGAGCTCGCCCAAAATCTTCTTTGTTTCTTTTTCCTGTAACTTCTGAGCAATAATAGAAGTGAGCACTTCTTTTTACGATCCATGTCATGACCTAGACTTTTACAAAATACGTTCAGTACGGTTGACGGTCGACGAAGGAATGTTCAGCCGAATATGCCTTGCCTATGAATACGAAATCGTATCGCAGCCATTCATGTCGCAGTTTTCTGCATTGCGAATTCGCGTCGCGCCGATTCGCAGTTCTGTGTATGGAGCCTTAGCTAAATGTTCTTTTTCTGGATAATTGTGAACAGGCAGTTCGGAGAAAAATATTTAATTTTCGATTTGCAAAAGTCAATGAACAATCGACCTAGCAATTAGGCAAATTTTCATTCCATTGTCTCGGTTTCCCGAAGGAGAGCATTAGCTCCACTTGCAAATTACTATTGCAAACCATCCTCTGATCACAGTTACGGCCGATAAATTAAAGCCATGTTAGTTTGGATTATTCACATAGTTCCGGGTGGATTTCCAAGCCTCGCCTCGATTTCCCAATTCCCTCGGATAATTCCTGACGCAAATAGTTATCCGAGTCGAAATTCCACTATCTAGTAGGTACTTAGATCTAATCCAAACCCATTTATTTTGAATGGCTTACCAGAATTCACTAGTCAAGCGAGAGGTTCCTCAATGAAGCCACCGAATGTAGGTAAGCCAAAATATTTTAAATTGCGCTTCGAAACTGGATATGGGGATCACGACAAAGCATATTTCAATTCTGCATTCACGGATGCCGAAGGGCGGTTTTAAACACCGTCAATATTTACGCCGTTACGATCGACATTGGGGAATTTATGGGACCCTGTGAATTATTGAAACGCCCTTCGAAACAAATAAATTGTGCGCCTTTCTGTTATTATCTTGGCAATTAAGTTTACGATTATTTATCCACCTTCCATAGACTACGTAATGCCTAAATTCAAACCAAGTTGACAACAATAAGCATGAAAGTCTACAGGATTATTTGAAAAACAAACGACACACTTGAGACACTAATTTGTGTCTTAAATTACGTATTTTAGTGTTGCAAACACGCGTAAATAATTGCCCCGCTTAGAAGACTGGTCTTGATAATCCAACATTTTATCATTTTGAGGTCACTTAGGTCTATTTGTCACGCAGTGCCAGTAAAAACAAAATAAGTAGCGCAAATAAAACAAAAATGAAAGAAACTAGAAAATCAAATACAACTAACATAGTAACATAGTACATTGACATTCAGCAAACAGAATGTAAATTCTTTACGTTGAAATAAATTATTGATTTTGATTGATTTTCAACATTTTCAAATGTTGAAATTAGTCGTCGTAAATCCACTTACAATCCATTTCGCCTTAGGTGCGAAATGTTATTATGCCAAAAACATTTTACTTAATATAGATATCTTTCTTTGGTGTGAAAAAAAAAAACATCTTGTGGTTTGATTTTGGTAGTTCAAGAAATAATAAACAGTCATTGTCACGTTTATCTCCCGTCTCTCGTACTCTAACAATCTGTTAATTGAATAACTAACAGCAGATAGAAGCTGTCAGTTTGTCAATGTACATACAACCATATTCCTGACAGAAGCTGACTGTTAACAGTAGATTAACAGATTTTTAACATACGAGTAACCGAGGGCAAGTCACAAGCTACCGATTTTCTTGCAGTGTTTGACATTTCAATGACAAGGGTAGTTTATAAAAAGAAAGTTTCGATTACTGAACCGCTACACGATGTGCTCAACTAGTGAAGACTGAAAAATGTTTACAAAAAGACTGATTAGAATAGAGTACAATATAAGAATTGTTCTGTGAGTGGTTGACAATGGGTAACAACAACTCTTCCGGTCACGGGACCCGGAGCCAGAGCCGCGGCAGCAGGAAGTCTAGGAGTCTGCCGACTTCACCTGAAGTCAGGAGGTACGTATAAGTTTTTCTTTCGGTAGGAGATTTATATATTTGAGCTGCGTGGGTAGTCATGATGGCCAGAGTCACGCGTTTTGTGGCGCCAAAATGTCACAATTTTACAATTGATGTACGAGGATAATTCAGACATCCAAATATTGGACTTCCAAGTACTAGGGCGGGTGGAGCACAAGAATTTAAGCAATACATGCTACTTTTTTAATGAATCAAAACCATCACGAAATTACAAAGTTAGAGAAGTTTAAACTTAGGCTGTTTCAAAACCCGACCGGTGGTCTTGAATCCTATTGTGACGTCACAGGATCCGACCGGCCGGCCAACGCTGTTGCGTTTTCTGTTTTCTGAGACCCAACTTTGGTACGTGCCCATTTCTATTGCCTAAACCGAAAGACTTTGTAACAACCGGTAACTTGACGAGGTGTCTAGATATTGTGATCTAATGTGGACCTATAAAAATACGAAATTCCTTGTATTTGGAAAAGAAAATAATCATCACGATACTAGAAAAAATGGACAATAGGTATTTTGGTATTCGAATATCAGCAGACTAGGTAGAATCTTCTAGAAAAAAAAACTTGAAACCTAAATTACCGGAATTATGGAGATGGTACGAAGTATCTATTTGCACGTAAAAATGAGGTTTTGTATGTACTTTAGGAACACGAATGAATTTTCCAACTTTACGTGCTAAATTTTGACCCAAAATTTTTTTTTCTACTTTACGAGAACAAAAAGTCCGATTTTAAGTACTCATACCTCCCGATTTTTAAGTACTATACTTCATAGGCTTAGGTACTTAAGTCTTTTTGTTCAACTTTTCAAATCAAAATTTTTACAAATTAAATACAATTTTATGAAATTACATTTAATTTCACATTGAATTGGTAATGCGTAAAGATTTTGATCTAATAAGTATACATTTCAATAAAAAGGCGTATCAAGATTGTTTACCTTTAGTTCAGTACCGAAACCTATGAAGTATAAACATATTTGGCACTTGGTTGTTCTCGTCTAGTATTTGAAATGATAAGTATTTCGGTATAAGCAGTAGGATCGGGTCTCCAAATACACAACGTTAAACATTTCTATTTTTTATTTCACCTTTTTTACCGTGTGTAAAACGAAATAATATTTTTCGGGTCGTATGCTAACATTTTGGCACATTACAACATTTGTATACACCTAAATAACGTAAAAACGACACGCGCTCACATCAATTCACTGAGACAGGCCGAGATGCTATGTATGCGGCAAGCCGGCAACCAAGCAAGCGGTTCATCGGAACCTGTGACGTATCAAGCGTATGGCGTCAGCTCGCGCCCATTTTTCGAACCTGTGGACTAAACTCGCTTTAACTTTGTCATTTCTTATCCGATTTCGATATTTTTTTCACATAATATATTGTTTTTGATGTCTTTATAAAACTGCATACTTGGTTCAAAACGTGAATGGATCCTCATTATGCGCACCAAATCCTGAGCGATTTAAATCGTCTATCAAATTCCATACTAATTTGACAGTTAAGACTATTGGAATTATTCAGAATCTCTACCGAAGGGCTTTAGCCCTCTTTTCAGAAAGACGGGGCGATTTCGTTACACGGTGTATCAGTATGAGATGGTACACCACATACTAGATGGTACAGCCGACACTCAACGTTATTTTCAATTTATGATGATATTTTAACACAGATGTACGGGCATCGTACACTTTTCTAGGTCACCGTGTTGCTGACTATGCACGTCGCACATTCTAACTCACGGGTTTTGTTACCTGCGCCAGACAGTAAAGTTGGCTTTTGCCTCTCATTAACATACGTCTTCCTACATGTAACTGTGCACAGTATCTAATAAACACCACGAAGACTTGAAACATCATCATCTTTATTTTCCTCATCCATCCACCAGCCCTACAATCTACAACATCTGCTGTGCGACAGAGTTGCGTTGCACACGCTCTCCTCTGCTCATACCACAGACATCTACTGTATTAATATTTTCTCGTATGTGCTCGTAACTGACAAACTAAGTCACTATGTCCTAAATAGGTGAGAAAACTAGTCTACTGAGACCACGGCACTTGCAAAACTACCGAAACGTTGGAAAATTGTAGAATGGAAAAGTAAACGAGTAAATATCCGTTAAAATTCAGTTTTATTATTACATTGCATTAGTAACTATTGTAAAACACATATTATTATGTATTTTGGAAGAAGCCTGGCTACCCATAGCACAGGGAATCCTAGTTTGGGAGCCAGTAACCATTCTTTAAACCCTTTTCTAAATAAAGTTTTTTTCATTTCATTACATTACATACATACATAAACTCACGCCTGTATCCCAGATGGGTAGGGAGAGACCAGGGACTGCCACTTGCCACGCATCCTGACAGATCACTTTCGCTTCCTCAACATTCAATAGTCGTTGCATGCACGCACGCCGGTTTCGGGTACTTTTTATCTTGCCCTTTGCTAATACATCCCATATTTGGTCGAAATATGTCCGCCTGGGTCGTACCTTACCGGCCCTTCCACCCACATTCGCTCGATATAATAGGGGTTAAAGTATGAAATTGCCGTTTTATTGCAATAGGTTCTTTGAATTGATATAGAATCTTCATGGTTTGAGGTTTTCGAATGAAACTTTTTGCAAATGGTTTCTATGATGTTCTTTTTTTACAAAATGTGAAATTTTGAATATCGACTTTCAATTGTTTTTGTTATTCAATTTAGACAAGAAAGAAAGACATTTTTTTAAAAAGAACATCATAGAAACCATTTGAAAAAAGTCTCATTCGAAAACCTCAAACCATGAAGATTCTATGTCAATTCAAAGAACCTATTGCAATAAAACGGCAATTTCATACTTTAACCTCTAATATTTGTTTCGTCAATCTTTCTTCCTTCATCCTCTCCACATATCCAAACCAAGGCAACATTCCTTTCTCAATTCTAGTCACTACATGCTCTTCCATCGAACATTACATTACTTGGTAAATAATTTTCTATTTTTGGTGCATTATCGACAAACTATATTTTTACGTCTCAAACCGCGATGTCATGTTATGTGTTCTCTTACTTTTCAACCTTTTCGTTGCCGTTACCTGAAATTTCACTAATAGTTACATTTAAAAAATATAACGTGTGATGGTATTTACTATTTATAGCTTTATTGTTTGATCGCATAAGGATACCTCTCCAAGTTAAGTTTCAGCAGCCAAAGTCTGCATTCCATACGACTTTTACTATCATGGCAGCTTTGATCTCGAGATCGTATGCAGAGACAGCGCCGAACATGGCGCGTAAACAATCGAGTCGTGCAAGATTCCTTTTACAGCCCATTGCCTGTTGCTATATGTTGTAAGCATGAGTTCTTAGCCGGAGCACAGCCTTTGTCTACTTTCAAACTACGACAAAGCGCTTAATGGGCTTACTCTTATGACTTATATAAAATTTGCAGCAATAAGAAAGAAAGAAAGAGGATATTTATTTAAATTGTCACAGAAACACAAAGTAAACAAAAGGTACACAAACAAAAGACACGATAGTCAACAAAACAGAGATAAAACAAAACAATCGTGAAGAGAACATGTGAGGCATATAGAGTCAAAGGCAGCCGGGTACCATACAGTAATGTATGGCACCCAGCCACCTCGGACTAAAATGTCAACATTATAGTCGGTGAATTTTCCACAATCAAGACTAATATAGTTTCATGTGTACACACAATATCGTCAAGGAAAAACTTATTGTTCTAGCCTAAGAAAGAAAGATTGACGGAGGAAGAAAGATTGAAGATAGAAATATATCGAGCCTATGTGGGTGAAAGGGCCAGTAGGGGACGAAATACTGCGATATACTAAGGCGGAGATACTAATGTGAGAAGTGCTAGGGAAGGCAAGATAAAAAGTACCAGAAATCGCCGTGCGTGCATGCAGCGTCTAATGAATGTTGATGAAGCGGAAGACGTTTGTCAGGATTAGGCCAAGTGGCAAACTCTGGTCTCTGCCTGCCTCTCCGGGGTAAGGCGTGAGTTTACGAATAACCTTATTTTTAACGTAATACCTACATAAAAATATACTTTTATCTTTATATCTCGCATTAACCACTCGTCTGCCGCGACACAGATCTGTGTCCAACTTAGTATGGGTCACCTATACGTTGCGTTCCGCGAGGGCAGTTCAGGAGTTAACCTTTTGACTCCCTCCGTGCCAGAGTGTTCTGTCCGTCTCAGATTCCCGAAAAATTGAAACAGAGAGTGCAAATTAGGTACTTACCTTAGTTGGTTCATGTGAAACTTTCTGTGACGCGCACTGCGCAACATTTGAAGACCCTTGACCTTCAAGGCCCATTTCACATTTTTCCAACACTACAACACCGGGAAGCCCGGCTCAAAAACTCGTCCGAAAATAGCAATGCTGCTTACTCAAATTGGGACAGACCTTCAAGTGGCTGCGTAAGCAAAGGCGGGTTATGTTTTTAATGATCTGTTGCTGCAGGTCCATTGTTAAAGGCTTCTGTCTGATGTAAGTAAATAGTCAAAAAAATATAGGCCGTGGACCGGCTGTCAGTAACCCTACGGCAGGCGTTACGAGACCAATCCCATTTCAGCCCGCTGTCTCCGTTTGAGGACACTTGTATAAGTACCCGTATTTTTAATATTTTTTTCTCAGTCGTGAGTTTGACGACATATTTGTCAAAAAAGGAGATCTGGTTTGCTGCCCACAGTAATGGAACTAATAAAATGCTCTTATTTGGGGATTAAATTTATAAATACGGCAGACTGGTGACTCGCCGAAAGTAAACCAATTTACTTTTATTTTTTTGTTAATAAATCATATATATTTAAATGTGCGAGGAAAAAATGGTGGTGGATTTTATTCATCTACATGCTTGATTTGGTAGTTGCAAATGTCTGACGCGTCCATGTTACGCCTGAACGCTGATGATGATGGTTAGATACACAGTGTCGGTGAAGTATTGCTCGATTTTATCGATGGCGTGATGCCATTGACAGATCAGATAAAAGGCACAGTGCACCTTCTTTTGTGGTGGCTGTTATGAATATAGGTGGTGTGGTACATAGCTACCTCCCTTTACTATCAACTATAATGCTTTATAAAACACAAAATAGCATGCCAGAAAATGCAGCCTAACTTTATGTATTAAAAGTCAATGTTTTGAGCAATATCACATTTGAGCCCATTGTCCCCAATTGAGGACGGCTTTCTTTTTAGTTCAGGAATTAAACATTTTCAGATTTTTTTCACAGTATATTTATTTAGCCCCTATTTGTTACACAAACAATTTTTTTTAAAAATCGTACGCCTATTTTGTATTTGGGTCCAAATGGGTTAAGACTAGTCCTAAACCTAAATAGTGAATCTTATAAAACGTTTAGTACTATTATTGTTTTTTTGCTTACGGTACAATACCTTCGTTTAAGCACATATTTCAAATAAATACAAGACAATCTCCGTTCTGGAGCGGTGCTAGCATAGCGGTTTAATGCCAGCTCCACATTCGGGAGGCTAGGGGTTCGAATCCCGGCATCTATCATCAATCATCATCATTCACTTAGTTTTCTAAGTTACGCACATTTGTGAAGTTGTAGTGCTACTACTCGCTAACTGTGAAGGAAAACATCGTGAGGAAACCTTAGTGTCTGAGAAATTTACATACCTAAGTGCTTCCTACATACAATGGCCTAATTATGAGGCTAAGTGCGAAAATCTCGGGCATAATTAGAACCCTCATCTTGGTAAAATATGACGGATGTTTACCGCCGGCCGGTAAGAGTACGTAAGGAAGTAAGTAGTGGTCTAAGCAGGTACTAATTGGTGCACGTGTGATATAATGTCACAATGATTTGCAAATACTTCCGCGTTGGTCATGTGTTATAGAATTATCTTTCTCATCTGCATAATAAAGAGGCTGTCAATCTTATTGTGAGACATTAGAGGCAACTTTCGCCTGCTGAAACCATATCAAGCTGATCTATGGGATAAGCCACAATGGCGCGGGCGCACACAGATGGCCGTGTTTTGATTTCCTTTGTCACACAAAGGAATAAAGTCGCAATAAAGTAATTTGAATGAACTATCCATTGTTAAACAATGCCTCCTGATTAGCTCTCTCATAAAGTTATATTTTAAATCAGTAGGTGCAATTGTAACATTATTTTCATCTTGGTGTTTTTTGTAACTTTATCAAGTACATTTGCCGTGAACTTTTCGTACGATTAAACGTCTCTACATCCTAAACAGCGTCATCTAGCGGGCAGTAGCGGAACTTATATTACTGGTCGATAGAGCCGATGCTCTTGACATCTGAACTCAGGATATTCGTAACTAACTACCTATGAACTGGTACAATACCTATGTAAGTCGGTTAGTAAAGGCGAATGTGGGAGCTTCCTAGTCAGTGGTTGATTACGAAGTCGTGACCGCATGGCGCCCAGGGTAGGATGACTTATCGCGCCGCCATGCGCCATTGTAAATGCCTGAATAGGACTAGATTGCTTTGCCTTTAGAACTGTATAGCAGTTGGGAGATTTTTAGTGTCTTTACTAGGCTGTAGTTTCATATTCTCCTTAGAATGTTTCCGGTTCGTTTAGCTATACGTAGTTCAAACCGGAGTTGTGGTTTGGTTAGGACAAAGGAGTGTCGTGCCTCGGGAAAGGGCTATGTTCAGCAGTGGACTGATGGGTTGGATTGGTCCTATAGTTAGTTAATTAGACCACTTACACCTGAGAATTCCGCAATTAGCCTCATGGTTGGACCATTGTAAGTAGCTAGCGCTTAGGTATAGTTTCACTTCACCTTCACTTGGCGAGTGGAATAGCTACTACAAATTCACGAATATACAACGTGTTATTTAAATTATCTACGCAAAATCTGAAAACCTTTTCATTCGTATTCAGATTTAAATAAATTCTTATTCGACGCGGTTGTTATAGATAGTGAAAAGACGTGTTCAGGATTTACTTTATTTTCTAACACGTCGTATACAAAAATAAATACGTATGTATATATTTTAAATATTATGTGTTATGTTGTAAGGACAATAAAAAATTAGTACTCTTATAGGTGTTTATAAATAAAATTTTCTGAAATCATCCCATTTGTCTATTTTGCTCATTTGCTGTTTTAATTGGGAGGAAGAAGGCTTTGAAGTCGCGTAAGCGCATTAGAACTTTACTGCCTTGCTTGCGTGTTTACTCTTGAGAATATAGAAAGAAAGATATTTATTGGGACAAAATAACACATCACAAGTCACATAATAATAACAAGATAGGACAAGGTAAAGTCAGAGCGTCAAAGTGCATCCTGTGGTGTTTCAAAGTTGCCACAAAGGGCATCTGACTCAGCATTGTGCTGAGAGTGTGAGCCCTCAGCGCTTGTTTTCAGTCAGTGCTCGCAGTAATTGACGTGTATATTACAAGGTGGTGCGAAACAAATGAAAATAAGACAATATATATAAAAGTATACATTATAAGAAACATTACTTTAAGAAACTGTACATTTGTGAAGTTATAGTAGCAATACCACTCGGTAAACGTGAAGGAAAATATCGTGAGGAAACCTGAGTGTCTGAGCTATTCACATACCGCAGCGCTTGAAATCGCCAATCCGCGGTGGGTACGCGTGGTGATTAAGCCCATACTCTCTCCCTGAGAGAAGGCCTGTGCCCTACAGTGGGGTTTATAGAGTTCGCCCCCTTTTGTATGGAAGTGAATTGGAAAGGCGACGCGTCTTTTCCGCGCCCCCGCCTCACGTTCCTCCTGTGTGTCTCAGGCCTTAGTTCTTCGGACTTTAGTTTAGTCAAATTCAAAAATAAAAAATTGCTCTTACGTGTCTATCGAAAACTCTTGTTTAAGTTTTATTTCGGGCGTATACCTATAATGTAAGATATCATAAGTTAAGAGGATCTCTCATCGTAGTTTGGTTTTAATTGACAAACGACATGCCGGGTCTTTGTAAATAAAAATCGAACTACGTTTACATTGTGTGGGAATCGCCATGTGAGGCGCCTTCTTCAGTGATACTTACAAGTGTTGCCTTAAATGTAAAGCAACAAAGCCCTGTTAATTATTATAATACGGTATTTGACACAATCAAAAATAAATTATTTCATATGCTTGATTAAAACAAAAATTACAAAATATCTCAGAAAAATGTATCTCTTTTAGTCAATTACTAGTTATTACAATTTTTAAATTGATTAAACGTAAAAAGAGTGCTCTGAAATGTGACGTCATAAGCAAGTATTTTCATACAAAATTCCGTTTTAAAAATAACTCATTTGATATTTTGTCAAATACTCAATTATGTTCAGAGTACAGCCATACTCGTCCCCGGGCGGCGCAGTTTCAAGCTTATTGGAAATTCTTCTTTAGAGTTATTTGCTCTGAGATGCTCTTGAAGATCCTCTTAAATATTCAGGTTGAAAAATAAATTTATTCTATGATTGAAAGAAATACGTTTTTCTTTGAAAGAAACAACAAACTTTGTTGCGAATTTTTTTCCACTGCCTCATAGGTTCGAAAGCTTATGGACTCGAATGATGTAGCTAGGCTGCGGACAGACAGACAGATAAACAAACGGACGGACATGGCGAACCTATAAGGGTTCCTTGTCGACTACAGCGCCCTAGACAATTCAAGTAAGTAATTATGGAATTAAGTTAATAATGTGTAAGTACGAAAGTTTTCGTTCGAAGATTTTCAGGTTTCTAGGCGTTCCTGGTTCGGGAGATTTTGTGATAAAAGAAGTGAAAAAAAAAAACAATAAAACTATCATAACATAACATAAACAGATCACTTTCGCTTCCTCAACATTTATTAGTCGTTGCATGTACGCACGCTGGTTTCGGGTACTTTTTATCTTGCCCGTTGTTAATATATCCTCTATTTGGTCGAAGTATGTCCGTCTGGGTCGTCCCTTACCGGCCCTTCCATCCACATTCGCTCGATATATTTGTTTTGTCAATCTTTCTTCCTTCATCCTCTCCACATGTCCAAACCAACGCAACATTCCTTTCTCAATTCTTGTCAACTATCAATAACTAAATAATGCTTTGTTTGTCCACAGACAAGTGTCAGTGCTGCAGACGTCCATCCCGCTTCCGGCGTCCGCGGTGGCAGTGCGGCGAGCCCCGCCTGACAAGCGCCCACTGCCAGCCACCCCTGTCCACTCTGGTGAGTCCAATCGGGAATTTGCCTCAAACTTAGGTTAGAGTGACCATTTTTTTATATCATAGAAGATAGTATAAAAAAATAAAAATATGAAATATATTTTTTCGTGGCTTTACAAGCCTCAAAAATGCGAAAAATATAGCTACCCTAATAATGAAAAAAACTTTTTAGATATAGCTTTCCCGTTGAATTTTAAACGCTTTCTAATAAGGGGTATAGACGCATAAATTTGCGCGATAACTCAAATATTGATAATCGCCTTGAATATTATAGGCGTTACGAGCAACTTGTGACGCCATAGTTTGTACCACGTGACTAGAATGCCTTTTCGCCGGGCTATATTATGAAAAAAGCATTACTCGTAGAAAGAAAACATAACAACAATAATTATTTGTGCTTTTAACATGGCCTCTCCAATGGTAGGCAGGCCCCCCACCAGATGGTCTGACGAGGTTACGGTGGCGCGGGTCGCTGGATGCGGGCAGCACAAGATCGGGAAGCTTGGAAAACCATGAGATAGGCCTACGTCCTGCAGTGGGCGTCAAATGGCTGATGATGATGATGGTGGCTCTCTTTAGCGAGCAATGACGCAAAAGTTTGGTCTGAATTAAGGATCGAGACACGATGAATATGAATGTGGTAGAGCGTCCGTCCTTAATACAGAATCGGTTAGAACAATCCTCAGGTACGTTTTGCCAGCTATTGAGCTATTAATTATCTAAGGAGAACTGGTCGCTGCCGGCTAACTCCGTCAACTATGGTGAGTCCTAGTTGATCTCCAGATAACAAGGACGAGGAAAAAGTTACGAGATACCAAGAAGTAAACGGCATGGATGACAACTTTCCTACACCACGTATTAGTGATAGTGAAAGTATTTTATTTACCACAAAATACATGAATAATTTTACAACAATAATTTTTTTTTATTCCCATGACATGTGGTAAAAAGGAACGAGCTCAGCTTTATTGCCGTGACTGCATGCGTAATCGCAACAATAAAAAATTATTATATTACATAAGAGCCATTAAAACTATGCTAAAAAGAACACAAAAGCTCATCCATCATTAATTCAAAATTGATCACATACAAAACAATAGTAACTATTTATAGAAACATTAAAATATAATAATAATGTTAGACTTCAATGATAAATTAAAATTGATTAAGTATAGAACAATAATAAATAATTATAATTCATTATAACATAATATTTTCATTATCTTTTTTTTTATTAATTGGAATCTGATTTCAATAACATTACATTGACTTGTTACACCGGCATGCGTGACTGGTATACAGGATAAACTGTAGGTGTTCTAAATACCGATAAAAAACAAACTTTAGTTCCCTATTAAATTCCCATCAAAACGCCTTTCACCCAGAAAAGAAAGTAATCTTGCAGGATATAAACATCCTCAACCTTAAACTTGGTACCTATTGCCTTTTTTATGATGCGCACTGACGTCCGCAGTACTGTTACCATTTATCGCTCGTAAATGAGCACCTGGGACGACGCTGGCATAAAAATTTTGCTCGCTGTTCAAAAGCGCAAATCCAAGAGTTGAACTGCATACGCAATACTACTCATGATGTTATAGGGCGACTCAATTAGATACAAAAACATAGGTAATTAGAATCATAACATAGCAAAAACAAAACGAAAACCTTACATTTTTCTGTCTGGCTTAAGTTGATATTGATGATTTCCAATTTCAATTAAGTGAACCTTCTAGGATACCCCTCTATTTTTAAGTTAAGTGTTGTGTTGAGATGCATCGCTCAGTCTCATTGCACTCCGCTGCGCGATCACACCGTGTCAGTTGCGCGAGCTAATAAATATTAATTCGATACTATTCAACTGAGCTAGCAACATGGAGTGAAGTTTTAGTGAAGTTCGCCATTACAGTGACCATCTTATTCAATTGAAACTTACAGCCCAGAGAGGTAGGTGGAGACTGCAATTTGTAATTAGTCGCGATTTTGATTTACCAATCGTCTCTTTGTGCCCTTTTGTTGCATAGACACGATTTTTTATTCTTAGAAATATATAATAGTTTGTTTTCGTCATGAAAACAACGTCGATATAGATCAGTCGGTCATACATTAGGCAAATATAGGTGATAATGTGATGTCTACTCCATTTGCCAGTTTCAAATGTATTTTATAAAGTAAATAATTTCTTTTAGTTTCAATAGTACAATTAATAAGTCGCGATTTTGATATACCAATAGTCTCTTTGTTCCCGTTTGTCGCATAGACACGAATTTTTATTCTTAGAAATATTGTTTGTTTTCGTCATAGAAACCACGTCAATATATATCAGTCAGTCATACATTAGGCAAATATAGGTGACAATGTGATATCTACTTCATTTGCCAGTTTCAAATTTATTTTATGAAGTAAATAATTTCTTTTAGTATCTAGAGTAGAATTTCAGTATTTTTGCCTCTCCTGTGCCCACTGCGAGTTGACTGACAGAAAATGCCATTAGCATTAATTCCACCTTTTGCACACTTTCTTTTGTGCATTTAAGACTCCATTTCCTTCCGTGGATGTCGTAGAAGGCGACTAAGGAAATCAATTACCAGGAGACGGGCAGCAGGGTTTTCCTGAGATTCCAACCCCATACTGCGATCGCGAACCCGCCTGCCAAGCGTGGCGATTATGGCGAAACCCCTCATGGTTATGAGAGCCACGAAGGAGGCCTGTGTCCTGCAGTGGGCGTCAAATGGCTGATGATGATGATGATTTAAGAATTGTGCAATAAATAATTACTATTAATAACTAATTAATAATAATAATAAGAGAAGAAACTCCTTCAAACGGAGCATTCAAGTTACAAAGGCGTCACAAGTTACTACTGTTTTGTCGCCACTATTGTCTTTAACACAGACTTAGCTCATTTTATAATAAAAGGAAATTTTAAGTGACATTCCCGTCAGCACCCACCTACTCCCTTGTTCAATTAGTTAATTAAGCCAAGAGGCCGTTAGCCTGTGCCTCACCAGACATTAGTAGAGCAGGTCTTAGGAAGACTTGTGCCAAGTCACTGGATAAGTAAGTAAATAAATAAATACATATAAAGCCTCAGACTACGCTATCTAATAGCATTATCTAACTGTTTATCCATGGATAAACTGTATACCTAATGTGTAAGTCCCAAAACGTCTTGCACCATGACATTTACAGAGATAGCTCTGCAAATGTCATGGTGCATAGATCAATTGTATGGCTGACAATCCTATCAATCAGTTACTTATTGGTTTATCCCTGGATCAGTAATTATCTATTTACTTACTTATACAGGGACTTCGGGCAAGCCGCCTTAGTCGGGTTACAATTGTTACTTCGTATGTAGAGACATTTTGTAAACCGATAAGTCTAATACGCCCCTCACTATGAGCTTTCTTTTAGAGACACTTGCCGAGTTATCATGGTTTTGAATAGCAGGGCAATGGTCTTTCAAAACAATGTTTTCTCAAAATATAGTCGATAAAATCACTTTCTCAATTGAAAACTGCAATGTACCATTATTTAGGTTATGGTGGCGGGAAGTTGCTGGAAGCTTGGAAAACCGTGAGGAAGGCCTATGTCCTGCAGTGGGTGTAAAATGGCTGATGACGATGTACCAATGTTTTATATAAGTACATAATATTTTACAGTAAGTTTTCATAATGAAGTTAATAAAAATACACTATAAGCGTACTCAAAGCTAAGCTATCTTGACAATTTCGGTGTGCACAGGAGAACACTTTAATTAGATTCACACAGACAAATCAAAAGATAGCTGTTACATCTTGATATAGTGACGATGTTGCATTGTGAGAAAACGATAGAATAAAGATTTTATTACATCTAGTACGTTAACAGCACCCAGATGATTAAAGGAGTCAAGATTATACGGGTGGTCTCCGACAGAGATAGGTGGAAGGGCCAACTGTCTTGTGATCATATCGAATAGCGCCTTATCTGTGTTGGCTTATGCCAGGGACTTAACCTTGACACGCGAAGCGAATACTAAAATATATCTGCTTCACGCTGATTACCCGTGAAACTGTAAGACTTTATGTACAAAACTATAATTAAGTTTGACGTTCAGTCGATAACCCTACTCGGTTACGTTACGGTGACTTTGCAAGTAAGAATAAGAATTTTTATTGCAAATAAACGTGTTACAAATTGTGTCCTGGCACCCAAACTGGGATTACCTGTGCTATTGGTAGCCAGGGTGCTTTCGTTTGTTGCCGTGTAAAGTTGGTACTTACTATGACAATTATAATAGAAACAACTTAATATTAGGGGTTAAAGTATGAAATTGCCGTTTTATTGCAATAGGTTCTTTGAATTGACATAGAATCTTCATGGTTTGAGGTTTTCGAATGAAACTTTTTTCAAATGGTTTCTATGATGTTCTTTTTTTAAAAAATGTGAAACATTTGAATATCGACTTTCAATTGTTTTTGTTATTCAATTTAGACAAGGAAGATGGATACTGCGAAAATTCGAGTGATTATGAGGCACCCATTTTTCGTATTGTTTTATTTTATTGATTTGACGCAAGTGAGTCAATATTGTGGGTAAGGTAACGTTAAACCATGCCGCTAATTCCTGGGTAGTTTGACTAGGGTCGGCTTCCACTATCTCTCTTAATTCATCGTTATTCACCTGTGTGGGCGGTCTTCCTCGTGGCTCGTTCTTTAAGTCGAAATTTCCATCACGAAAGCGTTTAAACCAAAATCGCACGGTGCGTTCATTAGTAGACCCCTCTCCAAACGCAGCATTGATATTGCGGGCTGTTTCTGCCGCGTTAGTTCCGCGTCGGAACTCGTATTCAAAAATCACTCGAATTTTCGCAGTATCCATCTTTCTTGTCTAAATTGAATAACAAAAACAATTGAAAGTCAATATTTTAATGTTTCACATTTTTTAAAAAAAGAACATCATAGAAACCATTTGAAAAAAAGTTTCATTCGAAAACCTCAAACCATGAAGATTCTATGTCAATTCAAAGAACCTATTGCAATAAAACGGCAATTTCATACTTTAACCCCTATTACTTACAAGTCCGACATACGCAATCAAATGATTCGCTCAGTATTGTTTTGCTCTTATTGTGAGTATAATATAAAGAAAGTATAATGTAAAGTTTGATCAGCTGTTGACTGTATCACGGACTAAAAGGAATAGAAGTGTATGCATGTACAGTAGTTGACATATTATTATTTACAAGCTGTGCCCGCGACTACGTTCGCGTTGGATTAGAATATAAGGTGCCCTTGCCCCTTAATCAAGTCCCATGGTCCGTTCTAAATTTCGTCCCTTGAGACTTTTTTATTACTATTCTATTATTCTACCTCACCACGCCATCTCCCGTCGGCGCAGCTTGTCACCCGCTCATATCTTGTCACAGCATAGGTAGTACCTACCAAAGTCTGAGTCACACGTTTTATGGCGCTAAAACGTCAGAATTTGACAATAAATGCACAAGAATGACACTTTTTTAACATTTAAAACGCGCGACTCACATCGTCTTGCTATACTCATCTTCTGTCGTTGACCAAAACAGTTATATTTGATTGCCCCAGAATTCGGTCACGCGCACTCCTGGCCTCCAGCAAGTCTTCTCGAGTGTATTTGGACTAGCTTGTGCCAGAAGACTTGCTGGCTTGTACCCTCAGACACACAGAGGTGCTCCGATGTTACTACCCATGCTGGTGGAATACTCGTAGAATGCTCAATATAATACATTGGTTTGTAATTGGGATCTGTCTGTGAAATATTGCCAAACGCGAGAATGCCCACCAGCTCACTGGACCGACGATGTAAAGCAGATTGTTGGTAGCGGCTGGATAAGGATAGTCGAGAACAGACAGACGTGGCGCGCATTGGGCTAGCTAATGCCCAACATGAATATTCGCGCTGGAATGAAAGATTAGATTGGACTCAGCAACCAAAACATATTAATTAAAACTTCATTTTTTCTCTTAAAGCACTTAATTATGCACTCTAGCAAGAAATATCTTTTGTCCGCACAATATTATACATAGTTTTGCGTAAAAGTTGAAAAATGTTTTAATATTTTCGATTGCTTTTAGGTACCAAGATTATTAGTACATACACAAAATAGATTTTTTAACCTATCGGTTGTTTTTTTACATTAGTATTTTAATCTGTGCAATCTGTATCGTGACTTTTGACTTCTCACACTTCAAAAACAAAAAAATTACATGCAAAAAAAAGGTCGTTTGTTTGGAAACTTTGCCTGCCAAAACAACGATGCTTACAAATAACAGTTAATTCTAAATAATAAATGTCATGGTTAATTTAGTTTCTTTATTTAATTAAATAATTCAGTTCCTTTATCACGTATCAATTAGTACAATACTAATTTTAAGCGATTTCAGAGATGTACAGAAAATAGTGACACAGCCACTCTATCATTTAAATCAGAAATTAAATATTATAATAATTTCGCCCATAATTCGGCTCTTTTATTACTTTTTACTAACTCATGTAAAATTTATGATCGATATTGCATTAGCCTTTATTTTTGTATCGCATGTTACTGAGATAATTAACAGACATACCTAGATACTTAAAAAGAAATTATATCGTCTCGCCAGTGCCCGCAGTAGTATGTTTACAGGATGCCATAGCAACCGATTGACTCGCTTACTACCTGGGACCTATTTCATAAAACTAAAGTTCATGTTTACGTAAAATTCGATCGATTACATTGCAAAATCCATTGATTATAATAAACTACAAATTGCAGTGTTATGAAACTCGGCCCTGAAAGCTCAGAGGTCATCGAGTATTGGTTTTTCTATAGTGTCGGATACAATTAACCAGTTTATGAAGATATTTATAGTAATTTGCTCGCCCCCTGTGGACTGTAAGTTTTATTCAATGTCTTTTAGTGGTTTTTGCGTGATGCGTGCTCAAAGAAACAGAGTGAGACAGATATATAACAGACAGAGACAAAATTCACAAGTTTATTATAATGTAATAGATTAGTGGATTCTTAGAGTCGTCGAGTTACGGATACATAATTTTTCTGTCGATATGAAGGTTGTGAAGCTTAAGATTTAGTTAACTAGCTAGAAAGTTTTGCTAAATCAAAAGATTTGAGTGAGGTCAACAGGTAATTATCAATGGTATTTTCTACGGCTTATCATGGATTAATTGAGTTTCAATTGTGTCCTACTTTGTAAATTGATCACTTAGCGGCTATTGCATCGTGGCCATTAGTAAACGTTGGTAGGCGCTCTGAAAAAAATATGGGTAGAGTTAGAACAGATACCACTTCAATAGACATTATTTTATCGAATTAAGTGTTCTTAGGCGCTCAATTTGTGTATATTTATGTCCATAATATGAAAAGAATCTTGAAAAAATCTTTACTTAAGGGGTTAGTTTCCTGTTTTCTTAGTGAGGTAGCAAGGATCGAGGGCGAGATTTTGAAGTTCTTATTTGGGAACTGCGATGTACATAACATTTCAATCACATCAAAATGGTCAATACAAATTGGTTTTGACAAAGGCCTGCGGCGGAGAACCTATTATTTCTCAAATTACTATTGTTGAACTTTCGGTCTAAGTCTGTTTCGTTTATCTACTATCCACATCGCTTGGATGGCTGACAACCCTAAGTCAAAACAAACCCAGCTACCCATTATGTGCGAGTTTATGTCGCCATTGACTCATTATAGCACTCATTGTCTATGGCTACTTGCGCATGCGCACAATAACATACTACCGACATTATAAATATCTACTTGGCACTTACTTTTGTAGCTTTACTTTTTAGTATCATTTATTCAATGAAGTTTGCATATATCCTCACAAAAAAAAGTTCTCGAGAAACCTTTCTAGGTTTATCTGTGAGATGAGTTACTCTGTGCTATAACTATACTTGCTATTATTGTTTTCTTTTGGCCCCTATTTTATTGGACGAGCGTGTTCTGACTAACCTTGCAGCTTAGAGCTTAACCATGAAGTTGGATGTAGGTAACAAATTAAGTTACCTACACCTTTAAAAATCGAAATTCTTTTGTCACCCCAATTTGAGTTTGTTGCATAAGAACTTTCGTTATATATCTTTTAGCTCAGATTTATCCAATGTCGCAGCATCCAGAAAGTCCTTGTCTTACATATACGTATGAATCTCCATCTCGCATAACAGAAACATCACAAAAAATTTCTTAAAACCAAACAAAATTAAACGTATTCGTAAATCACAAACTCTAATTGACGTGTTTCAAGAATTACGTATTTATGGCCCTGTATAACGTTTTAATGTTTTGTAAGGTATATAATCAAATAGTCTGAAATTAATAAAAAAATAAATTAGATATACTCGTACACTGTCTGACTTAAAATATTAGTGATAGTAGGAAGTGTAACAGTCAGTCTTAAAATCGATACAGCTCGCGTGCGACCAAGTGCTACGGGAATAAATTGAAATGCTCCCTCTCTGTAGACTAGAATATTATGTAGGTCCCCCTCGCAGGGAGGGTGAAGGATATTTTTTATGTCCAATTTTGAATTGAACCAGTATGTCACACGCGCAATCCGAAACCGCCCGTGCCCGTGATAAATAAGTTGAAAGTTATCACTATTTCTGTGTTTACCGAACTACGCTTGTTTTTGTGTGTTCTTATCCAGGTAAACAAACAAGCGGTTCATATAATTGATTGAAATACAATCAATAGTCCTAATTTCCTACTTGTATTTAGAAAAAAATTTAAAAAAATATATTCTAGATCTGCACTGTTAAGCCTATTCTCTATGTTATTCATTGTTTGTTACCTGGTTGTACACACCAAAAAAGTAAAATAAAAGGTTTTGTTTTCATGTGTAATGTTTCATGAGGCCTGTCAGGATCGTGGCAAGTGGCAAACCCTGGTCTCTGCCTATCCCTCTGGGATACAGGCGTGAGTTTATGTAATGTTGTTTTCATGTACCTTTTATTGAAGGCATTCTTGCACTATTGACCAACCAGACTCTCGACGTTATTAGGTTCCGTAATGAGCGTAATGTCATAAATAATGACTTCGCTAAAGTTTTCATTAAAACAATAGCAATACATTTATTAAGACTTGAACACCTTGGAAAGATAAGGCATATTTTGCAAAACTGAAATACGAGCGCAGTAGGTATAGTAAATTGAAGTCTGTACGTACGCGGTCTGGTTTCGGTTCACTCCTTCGGTCCACTCCGCTGGCTAAATATTACAATTTTGCCATCGTCTTCTTAGTAGTATTCTTAAAACTTATCGAGGTTTCGTTACAGGCGGCAAAATCGGGTTCTCAGCAAGTTCCAGTCGCTCCACGAGTCCTCTGGGTCAGGGAGCCGTCAGCTTTATACCACGAGCGCCAAACTCTACATCGGGGTAAGATAATTTGGTTTTGTTAGCTTCTACCAATTAATATTTCGAACAAATTCTTTACTTAAATAGAAAAGTATACTTAACCTAAGTTTTACCGTCATCATCATCATCATCATCAGCCATTTAACGCCCACTGCAGGACATAGGCCTCCCTCGTGGTTCTCCAAGCTTCCCGGTCTTGTGCCGTCTGCATCCAGCGACTCCCCGCCACCGTACTCAGGTCGTCAGACCATCTGGTTTACCGTAATTTGCCTTAAAAAAAAAAAAAAATTCAAATAGCAAAGTTAGCGTTAATTAGTTAAACAGTAACACTGATTGTTTTGGATTGAACTTAACATTGAAATATTAATACTGCAATTTACAGCGACTTAGATAGAAAACTTATTGTTCCAGGTCACGTCCTAACTCGTCGCTCATAGCTCCGGGAAGCAAGATCCCCTCGGGTCCATTCACGCAGCAGTCTCAGCCACATTCCCAACCAGCGGCCGTCCAGAATGGCACTCCAACCAAGCACTCCATGCTCGATAAGCTAAAGCTCTTTAACAAAGACAAAACCAGCAACGAGAAGCAACACAAGAACACCACAGCGGTCTCCAAACGCACCAGCTCTTCCAGCGGATTCTCCTCAGCCAAGAGCGAGAGATCCGACTCCAGCCTAAGTCTGAACGAGTCCTCCAATACACCCAACGCACATATCAAATCTAATCTCATAGGCCCAAAAATTGTAAGGCAGAACGACACACTCCTAAAAGATAAGTCTGGGAAAAATGTTAAGTCGAAATTAGTTAATTCTAAAGCACTCAAAGATTCTTCCACGAATTTAAGTAAAACTAAGCCTAGTAATAATGACAAGTCGAGTAGAAACAGTCCGAAGCTGCCTGCGCGCGACAAGGAGTCCAAGCTGGCGCCGCCCAAGTCTATCAGCAACACGAAGCTGAATCAAATCGAAGATCATTCGAGAAACTCGAAACTAAAGTTAGATTCTAAAATGGTGAAGCTGTCGGGCAGTCAGTTAAAACTAAGTGAGCAGAGAATTGAGAGCAGCGAGAACGTGTCGGGCCAAACTAAGAGCTCACCGATCCAACCCCCGCATACCCCGACAGGTGGCCTGAACTTCGGCGCGCCCAACCTCACCGGGATCCCTAAGCCCACTGCCGCAGTAAAGGGCACCTTCAAGATTTCGAAAGACGATAGACATATTATAAATAAGAGTACAAATAGTCAATTAAGTCCAATACAAAGCAATTCTAGTTTAAATTCTACTAATAACGTAAGTGTACTTCCGTTTACAAGAGAACAGTCTAATTTGAATAAGGATGTAAGCCAAAAACAAACGCTTGCTGTCTCGCCGATGCCCGTTGTATCAGGTGCACAGAATCCGACTTGCTCTCAGATGTCAGAGAGTTCGCATTCGAACTCTGGACAGCACTCCAACTCGAGTGACGGCAGCGTCATTTACCGCCCGTCCAGCGAGTCGGGCTCTGAGATGTCTAAATCCGCCACGAACAACGTCATGCCCAGCAGGCGGGTAGACATGAACTCGGCATACATAAATGATGTCATAAACGAGGCTGAGATATCAGAAAAGGAAGCCGCTCAAAATAGGCTGTTAGAAAAAGCTAGAATAAAATTACCTCCGTCTGAACAACAGCTGAACAACAGAATAACAGCTGACACGAGCAAGAAGTCTGACAACGACAGTCGTTCGAGTACACCTTCACACTACAGAGACAATTCACTCGGCGACGATGAGAACCCCTTGATGAACGTATTGCCCATGCGACCGTTACTACGCGGCTACAACAGCCACTTGACTCTCCCCATGAGAACGTCAGGGTTGACCCAGAAGAATATACCAGGGTACCCTCACCACGCTAACACTGTTAAAGCCAACTTCGGCCGAGAAAACATGGGTGTACGCGATCGCTTGAATTACGGACCTGGATTCACGAACCCCGACTACTGTGACCTTGACATTGCCTCAGGGTATATGTCGGATGGGGATTGCCTACGCCGCATCAATGTGAACGAAATAGACTGTACTAGGAACAATGACATGGATGGCTACATGTCTGAGGGTGGAGCGTCGTTGTATGGTCGCCGAATAAACTACCAGCAACCTTCGGGACTTCAGCAGCTCGACGAAAGGTCAGTAAACTTTTCGTTAAATATTCTTTACGAGACTCGCAAAACCGGCGATTTTTTTTAAATATAGGAAGGCATTTTTATTTGAACGATAATTCAAACTAATTTACGAGGGACATCGGTCTCTTACGTTATATAATAAAACTGTTATTAAAACTCCCTTGGGTATCGACATTTACTACGATAGCGTGGCACTCGTAATGCTCATTATATTCACTTTTCTATTTCCTTTGTTACATCTCACAAAACCGTTGCGATTTCCGTAGACGACTTAATTTTAATTATTCTAGACAAGCAAACGGATTGTCAGACGGAATCTATCCGCTTAAGTGCACGAGAACGTATTTTCCAATAGTGTTGGCATTGGCACAGGCTGTCGGATCCACAAGTGGTCGAGCCGCCACTGCCACGCCGGGCGGCGCGCCTTCACTCCCAACATATTACATTTTAACTCTGCACGTCATACACACGCCTGCTCACGACACATAATAGAGCTTTGCTTTTTATATACACATGCAGTCCTCAAGAAACGTCCTTATTTACTGATTTAGAAATAAGAGTAAGTCTAATAAATAAAGATATGTTCGGTATCTTCACATAACCTCTCGTCGTAACCTCTCCGGAGAGAAAAGCAATGTGAGGATCCCATTTCCGTTAATATAGTTTCCATCAGTCCAGACTATCTTCTTAAAATTCAGATACGTGCAACAACATGTCCATGTCACATGACATAAGAACAATTCAGAGGCGTCATTTGGCACACGTGGAAGCGGGAATGTGTGAACAAAGCAGTTGTTTGCATTCGGACGCTGCGAGTTACAAGCGAGCGGTCGCCCAGTGGGCACATGCACGGCGCACTCACACCGCCGCAGCGCTGGGGTGAGGGCGGCCTGGCCAAAATCGATACTCTTAGTACGACTCACCGCCCCCCGCGCACCCGCCCGCCCCGCTGCCTCGGCACTAACCACCCCCAACAACACCGCACCATTTCCGACCCTAACGGCCGCTGCACAGAACTCAACATCACCCGCTCTCCTCTGTACGCATCTGACGTTCCTCTCCCAGGCTCCGTGGGGGCCATTGCTATCATGTTTTCCACGTTTTGGCGTCGGATAGCCAAATGTCATCAAATCGATATGATATTTATAAGAATCCAGATTTCTTCCCCAACCATAAGATGCAATCAGTTGCCGCTGCAGTTTCCACAGTAGACTCCGCCGCAGCGAGTCTATTTTTAATGACGACGGTATTCCTCAAGAATCCGATGAGTGTTGACTTTAATGATGTAGGCTTAAATGATTATGTAAATGGGGTAAGCTGTATCGGCAGCGCCATGGTAGCGCGCGGCAGTGAGACGAGGTGGCGGCAGGGCGGGCGGGCGGCATTCGGCGCCGCGCACTGTCGGCGTGCGGGCGCGCCGTGTCACTGCCGGCGAGAAACTTGCACGTGACAAACTTTCCCGATTTCCTCCTTGGAAAATGTAAATCCATCGGCGCCATCGATCGCGCCAGACGGTTCGCACCGCGGCCGGGCACGCCGACCGCAGCTGGCGACGCGCGCCCGCCGCAAGGCTCTGGACCTAACAAAGACTTTATCCGCCGGGAAACGATCACGCTCATTCACTTTGCTCATTTACAGTAGCTCAGTAGGTACATCGCATCGCGTTTCTTCTTTCGTTGCCAGTGTGGACCATAGTATCGTGCCTTTAGTCGCTTCGCGCGCGTAAAAACATTTGTAGCCGAAACAATCATTCAGTTTTTTCTCGTAATCACAATCGTAATTCATAAAGAAAATTATTAATTGTGAAAGAATTGCCTTGCTAAGTGTCTTTGCTTTTCGCGTTATTTGTTATAATATAGGCTTACGTGGTGCAGTTAATAATAAGAATATTCACGAAAATATTGGATTATAACTCTATGATGGAATGGACTCTACATCCGGTGAGCATTGGATAACTTACTCTTTATATTTACGGAATATGTTTGGCATGGCGGCTTTGGGATCCTACATTTTGCTAACTCGAACTGTGGCATTGACCTTGCAAACATCTGGCACTAACGAGAATTCAATGTGGATACTACAATGTGACATATGGCTACCATTTACGCCCGTTTTAATCGTACTACAAAAAAAGTTTACGACCGCTCACAATAAAATTACATGCAAAATAACTTTGTAGTTGAAACTAAGTATGTCGGTAATTGCTAGTTTCGATGCGAACTACTTAATATGCAGCAGCTGCAGTAGTATTCAGTCCTACTGTACTTAGATAAACACTGATGTACACTTCGGTTAGTTAGAATATTTTCAAAACAGTGAACTGTTAAATACTATCTAACTCGATAATAATTTTCTGTCAAATTAAGTGTTCATAAAACTCCAGAGATATGCCTTTATGTATGAGCTGCCTTTATGTGGTAGCTACCTACAAGGATTTTTTCCCTTTTTTTTCGATCGTATCTTCAGCGCTCTGTGCAAAAATAGAGGATTCGTTTAATATGAGATGGGCAATAAGCTCAGGGTGTGCGGACCCAAGCGATTGATCCGCGCGAGACCGTAATGCCTACTCTACGCCATCTGCAGGGCTGAATACGAGCTGGGGTACGGTATAGGCCAGCCTCCCATAACAACTAATACCCAACCTTGATTGCGCTGCTTTTCACGCTTCTTAATAGGGTTTTCTATCATTTACATTAGACACCACACTGGAATCGTTTGGTATTTTACAAAACATATAATGCGCTAGCATATTGTATGGCGCGTGCTGTTTGTATGGTGAACAGCACAGTGCCACTTGATATCGGACTTAATTAGGTACAAGAAAAGCTTTTAGACGTGGACAATCCACGAGATTTTCAATCAATCCATTATACTTAACTTTGTGTACCCTCTTTTCAATAAAAACCAACCGACTGGAACATAATGCGTGTTTACTTCTCCATATTGTTCCACTGTAAATTGTCTTTAACTGCATAGTCCGCGACGCGGAAGCGTAGGTCTTTGTTTGTCTCTCGAGCCGTATTTTAACATTGTTCGTTCTTTCTGATATTCCATACTGACTGCAACCAAACTAGAACAGATATTAACGAATATCGATTACAAGTATTTGGCAAAGAGTTATAAATCTACTGTAGTGATTGGTAAACCTTACCATGTCTGGCATAAAAGCGAGAGTTTATAAGTAATGAGTGCCTGTGTGTGCATGTAAAAATAATAAAAGCAGTTCGCGTGTAGATCGTATCCTTAGGGTAGTATTTATACTTACTTGGAAAGAGCCGATCGATTGTTAGGCACAAGGGTCTTTGACTGTGGCGCGTGAATCACAATCGGTTGACGTTTTGTTTAGGAGAGTTTGTTTACAATGCGCTTCCAAGTTCCGCTTATGGAGCCGTGACGTTGATTGAACGATATGGATTGTATTCAGTGAGAGAGTACCTACTTAACGGACTTAATGTTAACAAACTAAAGGTTATGTTAGATAACGAGTACTTAACAGAAAGATTTTGCCAAAATCCTACAAAGTTTTAAAGTTATCCCGGTGTTTTAAGTGAAATTTATTTTGATCCAAAGATGGAACTTCCCTTTGGATTGATTTCAAAAAGCAAAGGCTGTACTCACAAGTTTGCACGATACGCGATAAGCGAGTTAGCTCGTCTCGCTGCGCCAGGAAATGCGTCTCCTCTGAGCAAATATGCTTTTGATACAAAATACGAATGAACAGAATCTCAGGGTAAACAAAACATGGGAAGCTTTAATACGTCGACATATATATTATCGCTTCGAATCAAGGACGTTTTACCTAAAAATCCTTGCTTCGAATCCATCTGCATATTATTAAGTCGCTGTCAATGTGATCTATTGCTTTGTTTACACACTTATATACCTACTTGAACTTTTGTCGGAAGAGTCCGACAGGTGAACTAATAATTTTAGGGGTAAAATAGCATGTACCTACTTAAGTAGGTAATTACTTACAGCTTTGAAAAATTGCTGCAGTTTTTTCACATCAAGGTAAAGGCTAAAGGTGACCATAATTTTTGAGCGGAGCTGACTAATGTTGATAAGAACGTCGAAAATTACTTTCTAGCTTAAACGACAAAAAGCGCCCTTAATTTGTTCTCTGTAGATACGACGTTGCGTCGTTGTAAAAATTATGGCTGATCACCATAACTACCTATACTTCTAGTCTTGCATTTCCAGTGGAATCATAAAAAAAAAAGATTTCAACGCCAGGACGCGGCAATAATAAGAGAGCTGCTCATTTCGCAGATATTGAAGAAGACACCTAAACTCCTTTCAGGGCGCCCCACCATCGTTAGTGCGTGGCTGCGGGCGCCACCGCCACAGACTCCTCATTAAGACTCCTACCGTTCAAATAATAGCACGGGGGTGCTGATTATTGTGTGGGTTTGAAACAAAAGCAGCTACACCTACAGATCTACAAGTTTCTACTCTATGAATATCTGTGGGTCTTTATAGGAACCTTGTATTTCAACAACAACAACGCGCCTTAATTACAGCAGCAAAGTGTTTGCCGTGTAAGAAAGTCTAAGCATGTAGGCACCTATTAACGATTATTGCGAGCAAGAAGTGGGCCACTGCAGCGCTCGCCGCATAGTGCCTGCATTAGTAATCCATTTCAGTTTGTTTAGCCCACTGACTCTTAAAACTCGGAACAAGATATATACACGCAAACTAGCTTCCTTCCTGCCTTCGCAATTTGCAATGAATGGGGCAAGATGAATTGCTTTTGTGTGCAGGGAAAGTGCGCGTTTTCAAAGGGCGGTCTACTGGACAGATGGAAAAACTTTGTGAATTCCTTATTAGGTAGGCAGCCAACTCTCTCAAAAACCAGACAATGTTAACGAACAATCACATACGATTGAATAATCGAAGCGGTCTGTGTATATTATTTTAAATACAAGTTACCGTAGTTGGCATAAGTCATTTCATACCAAAGCTACGCAAGAGTGGTTCACAAAAAAAACTGAAAGTGAAGAATAAACAATATGCAGCTAAAGCTTCTAAAGAATCATCAAGATACATAATCCAATTTAACTCTCCTTGTTCAGTTCCAAAGTACTTACTACAAAGTTGTGTAAAACGTTTTTGCTTCAGCAGATCTTTTTTTTCTATAATAGTCTGTTGTGTACCAGTAGCGTAGCGATATAAAAATAAACGAAGCTAAACACTCCTCAGACATAAGGCTTCATTGATCTGTAATGAGTTTAATAATCGCCCAGTGATTAATGATCCTTCACAGCACAGACATTCTTCATACGGAATGAGTTTGCGTTGCGTATCCAGCAACATATTAAGCATACTAGATGCACTTGTTCAGTTGCTCCCCTTCGTGGTACAAAGTCATTATCGAGCTTCGTAAACAAAGCGTGTATTGATAAAGTCAGTCAAAAAGCAAAGTTTATTAACCTACTCTAATTTTGTTAGTTATCGGGCTTATTTGAACCATTTATCAATATAACTACGGAGAGAAAGCAAACGTAAAAGGCTCAATTTTGTCATACTAAATGTAGGTCGGGGGTTGCATCGTATTTGATAAAAATATCGGGGATTTTCAATTCCTACGATATTTCATTTTGGAGCAGCATATCTAATTCCGTTATCTAGGCACTTTGATCTCGCCCTTAGATATCCATACCTTAGTAGGCAGGCATGTAGTGAAGTTCAATATGTATTTACTGAACTCTGGCTGGACTGCAGCTCCACTGATTGGCTGTTTCTAGAGTTCCGTTGATTGGAAGCCAAATCTGACGTAGGTATTTAGTAACTTTCGGAATGTTTTTGCTGTCTCCGTTAAATACAGTTTTAACGTTAATTCCACAATCCAATTACCTACTTGGATGATGAAATGTAATCCTACCTGATGAAAGGTTATCTGGCTGTAAGCAAAGTCCCAATAAAGAAAACAAAATAGGATTGAAATACGAAGTTAGAAATTCGCCCACATAACACGGCCTCCAATTCTGTAATACGGCACTCGGAATGAGATCTTCGTTGTTTGGTCCTTTATTCTACTAATGCGAGGGTTTACGTCGGCTTATTTGGAAATTAGGAATGGAAATTAAATGCTTCCAAGCTACCTACCCTCGTTTACGAAAAATATAGTTCGGAGAGAGAGTGCCAATAGCACCTATTGGTAGAAAACCGAGGAATGTACTCAAATTATACTCGTACAATCAGAATTTAGTTCTGCAGTTTCAATTGAAAGGTATTAATCGTTGTTTGCGTCCCTGGCACTGAACATTCTGACATTCATTAGACGAACTGTACGTATCCTAACAAAGCGCCCACACAATGTACGCATTACAAATCCGCCTAGGCTTTGCATTATTTGATATTAACATGTTGTTCGGAAGAGCAGTGCGTCTGAAGGTTTAGAACCTAGCTCAGGCACTAAACATCGTAATCATTAATTTTGTAAAACTGAGTTTTTGATTGTTCAATAAATATTTTGTGGATTCATAATTAGTAAGCCAGTATAACCCGTGTCCTACTCGCGTTCCAGGCGCGCCGGGTCCCGGAGTAGAGGAATGGAAGGCGGCAGCGGCGTGGTGTACCGAGTAGTGGGTCGCACGCGCAGCAAGGCCGACTGCGGCCAACAGACCGAGGCCAGCCGACCGCCGAAAGACACTACTTGGAAGAAATACACCGACTCGCCTGGAGTCGGCGCTCCTATGGTACGCCTCTTTTGTTATAATAGAAAACAACAGAAACAAACAACAGAGCTTGTCTGGAAGAGATCGCTTTAAGCGTTAAACCGCCAATTGTCTACAGCAAAGCCTAGATATGTAAGGCTTTTAGTGTATATTTTTTCTCTGATGTGTATAATAAAGAGTTCTAATCTAATCTAACAAACACCAAAACAGAGGTCGTGGGTTCGATTCCCACTGGAGGCCGCCGTACTTGATTTGTACAAATGGCCTAGGTCTGGGTGTATTTCCATGTTTCTGATGTCCTTGCCTGGTTTCCATAGCATAGGGTATCCTAGTTTGGAACCAGGACAAGTGATTGTATTGTGTGGAAGTTATTATTAACAATTTTAACTCCAGTACAAAAGCCCACCTGCTACATGAGATAGAAATGTTGCACATTACCTGACCGCTGAAACACGCACACATCCTCACACATGCTTTCAGGCTACCGTGTTCTGTTCTCAAACCCCGTAATATGGTAACCAGACAAGGACATCACAAACATAGAAACACACGATGACTGAGGCCATTTTTACTCAAAGCAAGGATTTCAGCTACGAAAATGGAAAAAAAATCCACATTCGTAACTGGCTTGTAGCTGGTTACGAAACAGCGATAAAAAGTCCACATTCGTAACTGGTTACGAAAATTTGGTTACGAACGTGGCTGAAGGGGAACGGGCCACCGTTCCCCCCCAGCGGGAATGGAACCCACGACCTCTGTAAATACAGACGCTTAAACGCTTCACCACTAGACTAGCGAGGCACTAAAGCGAGTAAAAACGAAGTCCAGAAAGGCAGATGTCCGTAAGAGCCTATTGCATTGTATAGCTCCAGTATCCAGCCCATAGATTATACATACTGACACAATGTTATCCTAGAGTAAATTAGGTATACGAGGGGCATGCCAAAAGAAACTAGATACTCAAAAATTATAAAATTCTTTATTACAAGTATCGATCTTTTCAAAGTATTCACCCTGAGCACTTATACACTTTTCCATACGTCTGAACCAATTGGAAAATACCTGTGACCACTCTTCTTTAGATACCTCAGAAATCTCGAAATTATAAGCAACCAGCGCATCTTCTTTGCTTTCAAAAGGAAGCCCTTTAGTTTTTCTTTGATTTTTGGAAACAAGTAAAAATCACAAGGCGCTAGGTCAGGGGAATATGGCGGGTGAGGGAGAATTGACATTTTTCGAGTTGAAAAAGTCTAGTGTTCTGGCAGACGTGTGCGGCGCCGCATTGTCGTGGTGCCAGAGAAGGTGCCGGATTCCTGACTTCGGTCGCTTGTCACATCAAGCTGATATTACTGTTGGAGCACAAACTGTCACATACCATTCGGAGTTCACAGTTCTTTAATTCTCTAGCACAACAGTAGCAATATGACCCGTTTTGCAGAAAAACGAGGCGACCATTTGTTTCTGTGTGCTTCGTGCACGGCGACATTTCGTTGGAGTTGGCTCGTCTTCAAAGCACCATACAGTCGACTGTCGCTTTGATTCGGGATCATAGTTATATAGCCATGTTTCGTCACCAGTGAGTATATCATATACTTACGTTTTTTTTCTCGTCTCCGTTGAATTTTTCTATCATGAATAGGCACCAATCCACCCGACGGTCTTTCTGCTCGTCGGTAAGTTTGTGCGGCACCCATCTCGAACAACGTTTACGGAGAGAAAGGTGGTCGTGAATTATGGTTTGCATTGCTGCTGATCCAATTCCCAGTTCTCGCTCTAGCTCTACATATGTAATTCGTCGGTTTTCGCGAATAAGTTTTTCGACTGCACGAACGTTTTCTTGCGTGACCGCGGTTGGCGGCCGTCCTGTCTTTGCTTCATCTTCGAGACATCCCCGTCCTCTTTTAAATTCAGCATACCAATTGAATACTGTTGCTCGGGAACAAGCAGACTCACCAAAAGTAGAAGCCAAAAGTTCAAATCATTCTTGAGGCTTTAAACCTTTTTTAAAGTCATAATAAATCATAGCGCGAAAATCACGTCGACTAAGCTCCATTGTTGCAAGTGAATTCCCGCCAGACTCTCGGAAAAATGATGCTCATTCAAATATAAAATAAATAAAAGAAGTGTGTTCTATATTCAAATATGTCAATAAAAAACCAGCCTATAAGATGGTGTATAGCTTGCCAGTGTCAATTAAATGAGAAAAGAGTATCTAACTTCTATTGGCATGCCCCTTGTATATACTTAGTATATCTTACCTACCCTTTCACAATTCCAGAGTCAGCAATCTCCAGCGCCGCCGAGCCCGTCTCATGGGCGTAAAAGCGAGAGGCGGGCCGGCCACCATTCTCCCCAGCATCACAAGAGGGAAAAGCTCACAGCCGCGCAACAACTGGGTATCGCACCACATCCACAGCAGGTTTGCAACTTTATTGTATTTATTTACTACGACACTGTTAATTGAAGAAAGGGAATTGTCACCTAATTGCCTCTTGTTTATACAATATGCAAGGATTTCTTGACAATATGGCCGTCTACGAGTATATTACCATGCGGTTGGCTAGCATCTCCAATGGAAGAAATAAAAGAAGGGTAGTATACAGGTCCAAGTAAGAAGTTTGATCGTCTTACCTGAAACAAGGTTAAAATAAAAGTCAATTAACAAAGAGGTCTTTACTATCATATGATTATTTGAGTTTCCGAACTCACATTTTATGATTGTTTACTCGTTCCGCTTCAATGAAGAATTTTCATTTTTATTTTTTTTATTATTCCCTAGTCTCTGCATAATATGTAATATACTTGTAATAATAATAATATACCTACCTTTAGTATAGTTTTTAAAACTTTCGTGTATGTACTATGTAACAATCTGTTCATCTAGTGTTGTCAGCTGTCAGTTGGCCAAAGTGCATTAAAAAGAAACAACTGACATTTGTTCACAGTATAATAACAGGTTATATATTCTCTTTGGTTAAGAAACCCGAGAAGAGAAGCAGGCTTAGAGTGTAATTTGCTTTTTTTATTTCCAGACCCAGTGTCCAAGTGCATCTAACTCCCGGCCATCGAGCGCAGCGAGTGGGGGCAATGGCGGTGGCAGTACGAACTCGAGCAAAGTGAAAGTCCCTCAAAACTTTGGCTACGTAAAGAGACAAAACGGAGTGCAGCAGTCCGGAACTCAAACCAATGGCGGATCTCCACATGGTCAGGATTTTTTTTTTTTTAATACGCTTGTCTAGAAATCGTAAAATGTAAATCGAGTGTATGATTTTACTCACTTTTTGACTCTGTTAGTTAATTTCTTTTACTTACACAAGTTAGCCGCTTCCAACCGGTCTTTTTGGAAATCCACGGAGGAGGCCTATGTCCTGCAGTGGACTCTTGTGGCTGAATGATGATGATGATATAAGTTATAAAATTAAAAGCCGCTTCAAAAAAAAATCTCTCTCTCTCTCTCTTTCCAGCTTTAGTCCCGTCCCACATGGTGGTGAGGTCACCATTCCTTATTTTTCCGTACAAAAAATCTATTGTGTTTAAAAAATTGTTTAATGTAAATGATCTGAATTTTTGGTAAAACAACTAGTACCTAACGTTTCACTTCTGATTTCTACACTTTTTTTGCCAAACTCTATGTTCTGCACAACAACCTTGTGTGTGCAATAAAGTATAATAATAATAATAATAATAACCACTTACAGATTTTACATGACTTGACTGTATGCGTTTTGCTTGATATTAAAAAAAACTAATACTTACTGGCTGATATTGCAGAGAAATAATTGTATACCATAAAAAATACCTAGGTACTTTCTTTTTCTTTTTTGAACCTAATGGCTCATTGACAGATTTTTTCTTCAAATATTACCAGTACCTAACTCTTGTTTCATTGTACAAGAAAAAAAATTGTCATAAAACTACAAAAGTTTTTAAAATCGTGCCTATAAATTGGAAAAAGCGCGTTATTCAATCCAATGTTCTTGTGGTGTTAAAAAACTTGTTTTGACATTTTTAGTGTAGTAGGTATGTAATTATTTTAACTTTATTTTGGCCTTTTTATTAGATAGAAAAAATGCTCACGTATCTGACTATATGTTGGTATCCGTGTTGCTAAATATTTTCGAGAAAAAACCTAATACTTACTGGCTGATATTGTAAAAAACATAATTTGGATGCTAGAAAAAAAAAACTTTCTTTTTCTTTTTTGAAGCAAATGGCTAAAGACAGATTTTTTCGTCAAAAGTGACCCGTAACACTTGTTTTTTCTCTTAAAAACCACAAAAGTATGAAAAAAAATGTGTTTGTCTATGGGTAGGAAAAAAAGCGCGCCATTCCAATCTATTTTTTGTGGTGTTTGAAAAATAGTTTGGTTAGACCAAGTCATCGATTACAATCCAAGTGATGACATATTATTTGAGTTAGACATTTTGAATTAAGTACCTATGTAATTTTCAAAGCTTTATTTTGGTATCTTTTTAGGCGGAAGAACTGCCCAAGTATCTGCTGTACCACGAACCAAGGTCAAGGTTTCTGGCGGTACACAAACTTGCACGCAAGACTTGCAAATACACAGTGAGTGAGCCGTCATAAAGCTAACTTCATGCAATTTCAAACAACTTATTTATCGTTATTCTTAGTACCTAGTCGTATTTGATTAAGAAAAAAAAGGTGAATAAGTTACTTCAAGTTGCCTGCAGTTAGCTTTATATGACCCCTACAGACGAAATTCATTTCGGTCTTTCTTTCCGCATCTTTCACTCTTTTAGGCGAAATTCATTTCTGTCTTTCGTTCCGAATTTTTCACACGGAAGTAATCATATAAATACAGAATGAACCTCGAATGCCGAGTTAATTCATTAGTAAACCTATCTAAACTCGCTTGCATGAACCGACTAATGAATGTTGATGAAGCGGAAGAGATTTGTCAGGATCGTGGCAAGTGGCAAACCCTAATCTTTGCCTACCCCTCCGTGATACAGACGTGAGTATGCATGGATCATAAGTAGCCTATATACGTCCCACTGTAGGGCACAGGCCTTCTCTCAGAGAGAGAATGAATGTATGGATGAATATATCCAATAATGTTGAATCCGTTCATTCAGTATTTTGTTTTTTTTTTAGAATGAAAGAAAAGTGAAACGCCTAAACAAAAGGAACGTACATTCGAATTACATCATTCTTGTTTACCTTACGTATTGTGTGCCTGTATTTTTGAGGGTCAATTGAAGAAATTGATGAGCAACTATTTGCCTCCTACTCACACGATGTGGACGATAGTATGTGTCAGCCAGTTGGCCGGTGTCGACCATAAGACGTCCTTACCATATGTTTTTATATCTGTGGTGCTGATTTGGTTTATGTATGATGAAATGAAGTATTATTAGTATTTTTTATTACTACTTTTTTTTAATTAGTGTATTTGATTGTCCCCTTGCTAGCTTGATGTCACCCTGTAGTAAGACAGTTAGGTGCGAGCGAGGTGGTTACCTCTTTTTTTATTTTCAGAAAATGGGATTGGACCGAAATCGTATTCGTTGGGCGGTACTGCAGCGGCTCAGCTCTCGGCATCAGTTCGAGAACGGCTTCTTGGCTCGCAGTCATTGCCTAAACCTGGCACACACGAGTTTGCAGCTTTATTCCACCATCACAGGTACGGTTTAGGTTTAGATTTGGATAACGTGAAGACCTGCGCCCGCCTATGAGATGCACGTACGGTGTTTATGCTTTTCTACGTGCTTTTTCTGCAAACTGCTTTATAATTTATGAAGCGTTTATTAATAATCGAGTTATCTCGTATAATAATGTTTTTTTATGCAGCTACACCATTTTTAGAAAACGTTTAGAATTCAATAAAAAACGAACTCTAATAGGTTTTTCATAATTAGAGTAACTTGATTTTTCGCATTTATTCGGACTTCGAAAACCCCTCAAAACATTTTTGTGGTTTAATCTTTTTATTTTTATCAAGTTTTCGTATATTTTCTATGGTATAAAAACAATGCCACTTTAATCTAAGTCTTACGCATTGTGTGTGCCTAATTTGTAAATGAAAAGTATTCTTATTCTTGTCAGTAAGTGTGGTATGTTGACATATATGATACCAGACTGGCTACTGGCTAAATCCTTGATGCACCTTCATATATCTAGGCAATTTCTAAGTAACTTTATGTTTGCTAACATGAAGCACTCCGCATGGCGTGCGCAATGAGATACACGAGTATTGCACGAAAGAGATTAACTCAAGTTTACGTTTAATCCGCGTCTGATCAGAAATACCCCACTTTATCGATTTTCTGTACGATAATCTACGATTAGCGTTCATTTCTACAGTACTTGAGTGTGCAAATGCCAAGGTCTCGCTACGAATACCTATGTTTCATATTAGGTCATAATATCTTAATAGCTACCCTGAAACACTTTAAGTGGCTGCTCTCAATTGCTTCGCAGCCACCAACAATTAGCTGGTCTGCGGTCGAGCGAAATAAAACATTAATTAAGACTTTAAGAAAGAACGGGAAGTATGATACTATGAACATTTCGTCAATGCAATGAACATGCGTTTTAACGCCAGGGTCGCATTTAGGTATCCATTTAGGTGCAGTTGACAGCACATCAACCTTTACATTTTAATGGTAATGTCGTCCGTAATGAAACTGAGTAGAGTGAATAGATGTAAAATGTAAAGGTTAATGGACTATTTAATTACTTTTATGAATTACTAGCTGTCCCGGCGAACTTCGTACCGCCACAGAATCCGTTTATACGATTCTTGCACAACGCCATCTATTTTTAAAACAACGCTCGTCCGCACAACGCCACCTATTTTAAACTTCAGGTCTTTGTCTATCTGTACGCCCAGTTTCATTTACCTAATTCCGTTCAGCCGTTATTGCGTGATTGAGTAACAAACATCCAAACATGCAAACCTCCAACATCCAAACATCTTCACAAACTTTCACATTTATAATTTTAAGTAGGATATATACTGAGGTACTATTTTCTTCTTCTTATTTCTTACTGATGCTTGAATTAACTTGTGTAGGTTTTACATTAGGTTAGGTATTTTATGTTCATGCGCATTGTTTAGAGTATTTCACTTGAATATTTGTTAACAATGATATTTATAAATAGCGTTCATTCCTGCTCCAGAGTAACACGAAGCAGCTATGCAGTTGGTATTTAAAAATACCATCCACTTTAAGTATGCGCCTGTAGATCGAGTGGCAGACCATTCAAGTCATTTATTGAGTTGTGTATGTTTTCGTGAGTGAGGCAACTCGTCTAGTGAGGTTTTGATAAAAAAAGAAACATTCCCGCGTTTGTTTTGATTATGATTATTTTTGTATTGCATTGTGTTTTTATGTTTTGAGTAATAGCGATGTCTCATACGTTTAGGTAGGTAACTAAGTTGATCGATCTTGGTGACCAAGCCTAACCCTCATATCAGGTTCCTTGCTTATCAATTTGTGTGTCAATATTTGTGAACTCCTTTTATCTCTCTATCGTTATCCCTTCATCGGTATTTGGATCAGTTCATAAGCCTTCAGCTTTCGTAGATGTAGTCGTTCGTTGATTTATCGAAAAATCAGAATTGTTATGCTATAGTAAGGATCTTGCATATTGTTTTCTACAAGCTTTATATGTCGTGTCTAACAGTGCATTGTAATTTTCAGAGTAACTCCTAGAGGCGGTATAAAGATCAGTGATGGTAGTCTCTCCGATACACAGACATACTCAGAAGTGAAGTCCGACTATGGGATACCCTACGCACCTTGGTTGAGACACAGGTAAAGTATACTTTCTCTAGTTAGATTTCACGTGTGATTTGTGGAGTGATAAATAACATAATTTCCTAAATAATCGCCTTTTGGTTACCAGATTTTTCACTTTTCTAAATAAATGGTAATACCTACCTGAATTATTAATGTAAAAAGTTTTTCATACAACGTCATACGATTGCACTGCTTCGCATCCAGTTTTATTCTTGTTTTGTTCCCAGTTTCCCACACACAATAGGTACATCCATAAATCATTCACGTCATTCACGACTATTTTCATATTTTCCACCATCTATAGTTATTGTAATTTATTTTTAACAATTTTGATCTTACTATTTAATAAAAGAAAATCTTGAAGAATGTTCAAACGTCTAGGTGCCTATGTGGTCGCATTTCTTCATATAATCAAACAATTAAAATAAAGATAAAGCTACTTAATAGAAAAGCCGTATTACCCCCGGTATCTCGTAAATTAATCCATCAATAAACGAAATTATATCAAATATTATTTAATAAAGTAAACTCTTGAAGACTGACAGAAACTTCAAACTTCTAGGCGCCAACAGCGTGTTACCCCCGCGTGTTTTTCGGAGCTGTGACACCATTTCGCTCCTAACCTTTACCCCTTAACAGTTCCATTAAGCGCACCTCCCCACCATTCCTTGTGTACAATGAAGAAATTCTATCATCTCCCGTTGCCCGGCTGAACGGTGGCACAGCTGAGCCTTGTTCCCCATTTGCAGCAACACTTACTCGGCGTGCGGAGGCCGCCTGTCCGAAGGCGAGTCGATGGAGTCCCTCTCGTCGCTCCACTCCGCGCACCTCCACCACCCCCCCTCTAACTCCCACCACCACCGCAGCTCGCTCACTCACAATAAGCTCATCATGCACCGGGATGCTCAGGGGGCACGGCTCAACCGGAGCAACAGCATTAGGTGGGTCGCCCAGTGCACTAGTGCTACGGCCAAACTGAAAGTTCGATTCCTTCGTATTTTTCAGTTTCATAAAACTACAATTCATAGTTTATTAGGACTATTCGATGTACATTACGCAGCAGAGTATTCTTACTTGTTAATCCGTAGATTAATCGACTTTGCAATGTACATCGAATTGCCATACTAAACCATAAATTGTAGTTTTATAAAACGTGTCCCGGGTGGTTGCAAAATTGAAACTTGCAGGAGTTTCGCTTTGGTAATGAGCTAATGGCCGTCATAGTCCTGAAGATTGTAGAGTGAGTGCTCAGCGTTTACTAATCCGTGTTTGCACTAATTCTCTGCATGAGCGTAACTTCCCATGTTTTTCTTGATTGTGTGTGATAAAACGCGACATACGTCTAGGTACGAAAGAATCGAACATTATTTTTATCGTAAAAGGCTGGTAATGGTACATTACTTACTCACTTGGTAAGGAAAGTTACACACTATTATTGTGCGTGAGACAGATGCTCTCAACTGAGATCATATCCCCTCATTGTCATGCTGTTCTATCTAACTGTTCCATATCATACAGTCATTTTATTCTTCACTCTTGCTGCTACCATTATATTATAACCAAGAGTTGTCTAAAGATGTACTGTGAATTAAATTCTAGCTATCTGAGAGATAGGACGTTTCCAAGGTACGCTACGAAAGAATAGAGGGTGATTGTTTTGGCTTACGTTGAATTTGGCACGCTTCCGTTGACTGTAAGAACGGTTAATAAACCGTATAATAATATAATCTTGCATGATCAACTATTCAGAGCACGGCTTGTTTTATCAAATCTCTACGAAAATATTTTACTGAAAAATATTCCTCTCATCTGAAATATTTTTCATCTCCAAAGGACTGCGGTCATTGGAAGTAATTTTATGCTATCTTGTATTCTGAACGTTCACGTTAGTAAATGTGCCTTCTCTATTATTTATCCGCTCAACTGTGAAGTCGCTATTGCTTGTTACAGTACTATGTTAACATCAGACAAAATCTTTATAGGTGAGTATATCCAATCAACTTTCAAATAAACTCGGCTTTGTATGTCGCGTCGATTTCATTGTTATGTAGTTGTGCCTCATCTAAAATTTGTCATTGATTAGTTATTGTCAACAATAATAAATTGGTCATACACTTTAACGTGTCTAAACACGATTGTTCTTTAGAAGGAGAATATCTATAATGGAATCCAACAGTTTAGCAATGGAGAACTTTAGTTCAAAATAAGTTTTAATGTAATCAAAAAGGCCACGTTAATAGATGGATAAATAAACGTGGTTAGTTTTTTCTCTCTACGACTAATACTTTTCATTATATGACCCGTCGAAAAGTCAATATCGTCACGTGCTACAAAAACGCGCCCTACAAATCGGGCTCAAGCTATGACGTCACAACTTGCACGTCACGCCTTGTAAAGTATGAAGCGTTTATAAGTAATTGAGTTATTTCGTAAAATTATGTTTTTGTACATCTAATAAGTTTTTTTACTATTGCAGTAACTTCATTTTTCGCAATTTTTGAGACCGTTGAGAAGTTAGACGCTTCCTCATTTAACTATAATAAACAAACCAACTTAAATAAAAACAATATTTATGGACACTGGATTATCCTTCCGAACCTTAAGTTGAATTCCTAAAATGTTGAATACCTGAAATTGCACTATCTAGAAGTGGCCGACTTTACCTTTCGTTACCGCTTGCACATTTCTGGGACACAGGCAATAAAACAATCTCCTGACAAGCTCAATATTAATCCAGGTCGACGAAATCCGAAAAGCTGTACCCTTCAATGCTGCAAAGGTCATCGGAGAGCGACTACGAACCGTATTACTGTTTGCCAGTGCAGTATGGAGCAGGGGGCCAAGGTGAGAAGCTTGCTAATTATATTATTGTCGTGCATTCAGGCGGCCCTTATTTGGTCTAAGACTCTGTACAAAGTAGCTTGATCGGGGCCTGAATCGATGTTTTATTAAACACTGCCATCTGGCATTCAAGTTGTAGGTACATTGTTAAATTTTTTTATTATTTCGAAGTCGCTTAAAAAATATAATATTTTTTTATAGTCTATTAACAGTGAAAAGGCCTCTTTATTGCAAGCACTTTAAAACTAAACATCTTTTGTTAATCGCCCACAACACAAGCCTAGGCTAGTGCGAGGACATAAATACACTAAATGAATTGTTCTTGCCAGTTAGCATAATTACTACACTGCTGCTGCGGTGCATAATAAATAACAAATGAAAATATTTTTCTCTTTTGTTGAACATCAGTCTCTACCTTTGCTATCATCATCATCATCAACCCATTATGTCCCCACCGAGGGGCACGGGTCTCTTCCCTGAGGAAGGTATAGGCCATACTCCACCACGGGGGCCAAGTCCGGATTGGTGGAGGCTTGTAGACTAGTGGCTCGTCTACAAGTTGTCAAGCCGCCCTAAGGCCTCTGACTTGGCTTAACGACTGCCATCTATCGACGGCAGCCGGCACCAACAGCTTAACGTGCCTTGCGAAGCACGGAACCGCTCGGAAAAATGCCACTAGCGTTAGGTTACCCATCCATGCACTGAACGCGCCCTGTGTTGCTTAACCTTCGTGATCGTTTAAGATCACTCAGGCAGCCGGGGCTAAGAGCGATTCCGATTCCGAGCCTTTGCTATATTTGTCGTCATTATTTCCATATCTTTAATGAGATAGCCCTATTCCCTTAAGTTTACCATTAAAAGTAAGACCACCGGCCCAATGCGTTGTTGTCTCGACTCTTTTCTACGGCTAATCCTATCCTTGTTTAAGGTCTCAGCTACGGCGTCTCCGAGCCCCCGTCCCCGTCACCGCGATCCGCGCTCAGCCCGACCCACCAGCCGGGCAATGTCATGCATACGCCGAGACACTCACATCACTACGCCAAGAAGAACGATGAAGGTTAATATAATAATAATAATAACTTCCACACAATACAATCACTTGACCTGCTCCCAAACTAGGATACCCTGTGCTATGGTAACCAGGCAAGGCACGTCACAAACATGAAAATACACCCAGACTGAGGCAATTTGTACAAATGTACGGCGACTGCAGAATACAGGGCGTCCAACGGCTATGCCACATGGAGGGAAATTACCTTGAATAGTGTAGATGGAACATTTTACTGAAAGAAGACATTGTTTTAATTTAAAAAAAGATTAAACTGCATTCAGAGATGAACTTAAATTATAATAGGGAAATGATGCGTACTTCTCAAATAGGTACTGATTCATTAGTTACCTATTGCTTTAAAATGATAATGTTAGTTTTCTGAACAAAATTTCACATCAAATGTCAAAATTCATGGTCTTCCTTTTATTTCTGACACTATGTTACTTAGCAAAAAATTATTCTTATCATGAAGCCTTTCGATCGGTATGGTATAGTTATAGGGTATTTTTTTTCTCGTGTAGCGGGTTCGATTCCCTATTCAACCATGTAATTATTTAAAAATCTATGAATGCAGTTTAAATTGTTTTTTAAATTAAAATAATGTCTTCTTTCAGTAAAATGTTCCATATACCATGTAGCATAGCCGTGGGATGCCCTGTATATTGCAGTCTATTCTGGCTGATTTCTGGGTAGTTTATATGGCATAATATGGCTCGGAGCAGTTTGTTTGGTTAGGTTTTTTTATACGTAAATTTTGTTTTGACTTTATAATATTTTGTATATTTGGTAAATTATATGACACTCGCGAACCTGCGAGTAGTGTTTATGTTTGTATTGTGTACTTCTGTGTTCAATATGAATAAAATTTATATCTGACAAAATATTTGTGCGCAGCTCATGGATCCACTACGTCGCTGGTTTCGACTGCATCTTCGCTGGCGGCTGGAGCTGGCTCTGAAGAAAGGCAGGCGCATGAGGTAAGGGCGCATCAATATTGAAATCCAATATCTGACTTTCATTATGAACTTTTAAAATACAGGTTGATTGGTTTATTTGATACTTTCCTTGAATAAGGTGGACCTTATTCAATTTCATTCAATTCTTGATATGTTTGAAGAAGGATGAAGGAGTTTTAATCTGCAGTTAATATTCAATGATTTTTTCCCATAATTAAGGGTCCAAAATGAATGGGTCAGTATTTAATTTTAAGATTTTCTTGTTTTATGACTGGATTAGAAGGAAGAAAGTGCCTAAAATTTTGAACTTAGGAATTAAAGGGTTATGAATCACTAACTATGAATAAAACACACAGTAATTTAAAAGGAAGATGAACAAATTGCGGGTGAAACTTTCCAAGTTTGAGTAAAAATCAAAGTGTTGCTACTTTCAGTTAAAATCAGAAATCAGACTGGAGCAAGGCAGAGAGTCCATGAGACAAAATTCATTGTAAATTGGCTGTCAAGGATTTAAAAACAACCAGATTAACCAAGAATCGAGTCGATGATTGATAAACGATCTAACAAATTTTCGACTTTAAAGTCAAGGTTAACCACTCGTCTGCCGCGACACAGATCTGTGTCCAACTTAGTATGGGCCACCTATACGTTTCATTCCGCGAGGGCAGTTCAGAGGTTAAAACCAACCGTCTGTTGTTCAAGATAAACAATGTTCTCTCTCTCTCTCTCTCTTTCTCTAAGTTCGGTAATCTTCGTTTTGGGATTATTGCCTAACGAGGGCTATGAAATAGATACAATTTTTCATCGACGCTTATTTTAGGGTTCCGGAGCCTACCTATTCACCTTCCTAAGACGTCGGAATGTCTGCCTGTCCGAACTATACGTGCTTTTCTCCTTGATCCGTGTAATACGGAACCAGTTAAATTTTCGCAGAAAATGTTTTATTATGGCGTGAACAACAAATAATAAAAACCGTCCGAGTGTGCGTAGGACTCCTACTAAAGGTCCCGGACTGAATGAAAGAAAACAAATACGTTATATTATATTTATGGTAGTAAAGAACCCTTGATCCGACTCGAACTTGGCCGCTTTTATGATCGTCAGTTATTACAATTTCGTAACAGATAGATCATAGTATGGATGGTATAGGTGCTGGGCAAGCCTAATCCATTAAAAAAAAACACTGTCCCAGGCACTGCAGCGTCCGAGTGGTCCCTTCACCCATCTAGTGTGAGTGAAGGTGCCACTGGACGCTGTATAAATCATCTCATTACATAGATGCAAAGGCCAAAGATCATAGTCGGCATAACTTACAATTTCATTTCAAACCCCTAGGTTCGCAAGCTGCGCCGAGAGTTAACAGACGCCAAAGACAAGGTCCACACGCTGACGACCCAACTAACGACAAATGTAAGTAATAAATATCTCAATACGATCGTATTCTTCTCTTTGACAGCGGCACACGTGCTAATTACGCATATTCTACGCGTTACAATGCGTGTTTATCACGGCTATCTGGACTGGAGTCGCGCAGAGGTTGCGTAAATAATGTAGAGATAACTCCGGAGAGTGTTATGCAATTTATTTCTACGAGGAATGTTGACGGTATCGCTCTCATATTTGACAGCGCATGATAATCGCCGCCCACTGGTAAATTGAAAAAAATATTCGTTAAAGAAGTATAACTAGAGCAATCTCTAGTTAATCTTGTTTGATACCTACTTGTCTTACATCTTTACAATCGAAAAAGAAAGTCATAATAGATCTATCAAATCATAAGGCAAGATTTAGAAAATTTGTAGACACAAATAATTAAATTAAATTAAATAATTAAAGCATGTGGGCTCAAAAAGCCTATTAAACTTGAGAATAAGGTTATTTCACCCAATCAGTGCGTGACTCATCGATCACACGCGCACGCTTGAGCGTTGCCGTCCCATTTCTGTATTTGTTTTCACGATTATTTTCACAGTTCTCACGCACGCGTCTTGCCTGAGTTGACATGTTGATAAAAAATACTCACACTTACTTATTGTGTCAGTGTAACATGAGGCAGTTGTAAACAAAGTAGCCATAACTGACACCTAACGCAGCATCCTGCGGTGGGTGCCCGAGCAGCGAATACCTCCGTTTGCCTCCGGTAACATTACACTTTCCAATTTTCGTAGCCCCAGTGGATCGTGGCTCATTTTGTGGTTGGCAGGAGTACTTGATACTTTGATCTCAGGAATGTATTCAACACGGCGACGGGAGATACGATGGTGCTTGATAACTTTTTCGTTGACTCTACAAAAAAGGCTATGTCGATTTATGGGAGTTTCCTATCTACAAATTGTCATCGTCCATATTATTCAGCGTCAAGTCCTCGCTAATCGGTTCAAATTACTTTTATGTTAAGTGGGTCAGATTCCTTAGTTTTCCTCGAAATGTTCGCATTCTGCGGATAGAATAGTTTATTTCGTTTCACACAGCTTTGCTCTGGGTGTAAACAAAAATTTCTTTGAAATGCCATCAAAGTCGAGAGATTGATATTAGTGGTTGATATTTCTTAAATTAATGAGATAGACGTTAATGCTTCCCGTATTTTAACGATTTCTAGCAATGGTAGACCTACAGACATAGACCAAAGCTGAATAAAGGAAATGTAAACGGCATAATACACATTAAGTTTAGCTACTTCGTAAGATTAGTAGTTCGTAAGACCCAAACAACTAGCACATGTAGTCCCTGTGATATTTCGGGACTTCCAGACTTTCTTCTACTTGTCACTCAAAGTGAAAGATAGTTTTACGACTGCACCAGACACGGCTGTCCTATTTCAGTAAAATAAGATAGTAAACAAACTGATCTGTCGTAAATCAGTGTATCGTTATTTAGACGTCAGGGCGTTATGGTGAAGAAAGTGGACATTGAATGTTGGTGTGCCGGGTAAATGGACAGTGAATGTTCTTATCCCCCATTTATATTCAGTCCCTCGTGCTGCTCCTTGCGATGATACTTAAAATACAGGAATAAGTTTTGACCACTGGCCTTGATATGAAGTTCAGGAAGGGAATAACAATGTACACCAAATGGAATACAAATTACACGTTTAGTGACATAATATTATGTTAATGATAATTACAGAACTAGGTAAATAATTTTGTAATGTTTTGCAACATTACCGACAAAGCGTGTTTTTCAATTTTTTTACCTATTATTTGTTTGAAACTTTTTAGCTATATAGTAAATCAAATCGATACGAAAATTACCCCTACAAGTAAAATTTAACTCCTAGATTTATTTACGACAGCATTAGTTTGTCACATATAGATAAGTGAAGCTAATAAAAGCATTTTGGAAACAATTCCCGATAATGCGACTATTTTTCAACTAGTACAGAAAAGGTAAGTTTTGGATATGAAAGGGTTCGAAAGGGTAATATAATTTTTTTAAGACAAAAACCACAATATTTATTCTACTCGGCTTATTGAATGACATACAATATTTTTGCCAAGGGTTCAATGTAGTCGTGTATGTCGAACCACTTAACATTTTTGTGGTTCGACGTACACGATTACATTTGGCTTTTATCTTTTTATCTTTGTCTCAACGTTTTGCCTTACGTAAGTCTAGTAGCGAGTCAAAACTCTCTAAATAAAACCGTTGCAAAAAAAGTATCAAACATTATTTGGATGCGAAGTTATAGATGCAGCATCATTGTGCTTACATTACTTCCCTTCCCACTTCAGTTGCAATAGTTGTAGTCGAGTGGCCACACACAGCATTAGAGGCTGGGTCGCACGGCCGTGAGACGGCGACGTTTCGTGTCCTTATCGGGCGCTGAGAATTTGTGCCAAACGCCAACTGCCACTGCCACCGTCTGATAGCTGCGGTCCAAGTGCACAATGGCATCTTGGTACTGCAGGTTTTCCATGCGACTGACACTATTCGATGGCGTTCTTAACCCTTAAATTGGTTCCAATGGTTTCTTTCTATAACGGACTACTTTAGTTATACTGTCTGTGAGTTGTTTGGGTATGTAATTTGCCTGGTAAGTTCCTAATAAAATACTTATTCAATTAGCAAATTCTGACAAAAATAAAACAGTGTCTTTCGTTGGTTTATCTACAATCAGTTGGCCTGCGTCACGGCTTTCGGTGGCCCTGCAGCTGCTTTAGTTAGTTTTGAGCTCTATTTTCCTCTGCAGTCACGTTTCCTACTGTCAGCGTCTGTGTGTGTCTGCCAACAGATTTCAGATAAACTATCAGACTCTCAATGCTTTTGTTTGCGCCTGCCAAAAAGTATGCAACCTCCTTGCTAGTTTCTGTTTCTGTAATTCATCTTTGTTATTTTTCTTAAAAAATTTTTGCGCAAGCATCACGTTTTATTTTTAGAACCATTGATTCTATTGATGTCTTCGTATTTTTCTACGAGGACTTACAGAAGAGATAATTCAGATAAATGGACTGTCGACGAATACACGGACGCCAAATACACGGTCGCCGAAATGGACCGTCATCAAATGCGCGGTCGCCAAATGCACGGTCACAATATCACGATGAAGAGATTTATCTTTTCTGTAAATCGTCGTAGAAAAAAATCAATGGTTTAATGTTGTTTGCTCTTACGTTTTTACAATAAGAAAAAACAAAAGATTAAAAATAAGTTAGAACTAACGAGGAGGTTTCAGACTTTTTGGCAGGCGCAAGCAGCTCCTATTCGATGTCCAAACAGCTCCTATGACAATGTCCCAGGCACTGCAGCATCCGAGTGGTCCCTTCACTCATCTAGTGTGAGTGAAGGTGCCATTGGTCGCTGTAAAAATGATCTCATACGAAGATGCAAAGGCCAAAGTTTATTACATGAACTTATAGGTGACTGGTATGGTAGCTTTTGACTTGGACTATGGTCTGACGCGGCATGACAAAGCGCCGGCAGCAACGACCCGGTATGGCGCAGCCGATTGATTCCATCGAACTTCTTGATCCTGCCGCGCTGACCTGATAACAGATTGACTTATGCCAAATGTTGATTCATGTTTACAAAATTGGCTTTATTTTACGTCCTATTCATTCTGTCGGGCCGGGCTAGACTTTCTTGTACAGATAAATATGCTTAAGTGAAGTTTAGCTTCCACATTTGTTTTAGCATAATGTACCTAAAATTATACACACTTGAAACTGTAGAACGATCCCACACATACACATATTACTATACTTAAATGCAGGCATATATCCCAGAGGGGTATGCCTCTGTCCGAGCCTCAGTCCGATCACATTTTTCGCAAATCGATATTGTATTGGTAATATTGTAAACCCCTATGCGGCGGTAGCACATCGGTACTACGCTGGCCTCATGTTCGAGAGGTCTTGGGTTTGAATTCGTACATGTATCGAAGTATTTATTTTCTACGCTACGTAAGTACTTTGTCAATTGGTAGTAGCAATACCTACCACTCGCTAAATGTGAATTAAAACATCGCGAGGAAACCCAAGTGTTTGAGGTGTTCACATAACTTAGCGCTTGAAATAGCTTTTCCGCGTTGGGCACGCGTGGTGATTAATCACATACTACTATCTCTCTGAGAGAAGGCCTGTGCCCTGTAGTGGGAAGTTACCTATACGAATATGTATAATTCAGTAAAAGAAATGGGGTTCTGACCACGATTATTAATTTATTAGTTCCAGACATTTTGGCACCGTTGCAGTATGTCAATATTGTATTCTTCAAACTGTTTACGTCTTGCAATTTTCTTCAAGAATATCACTTTGTTCCATAATTTTCATAATCATCGTATTTAAGAGTTGGACTCTTATCAGTTCTGCACTTTTCTTGTACTGGGTCCGTTCATAGGCCAGTACCTTTCATCTTTTTTCGTAGCTTTCGTTTACCTCTCTTTCCTACCATTGTTCTCTTGCATCTCATATAATTTTACTCTACTGTATTAGATAGTAACTGGCAGCTACTTTAAAGCATTTGCCATGCTTTAGCAAACTTTTTTTTTATCTTATCTACCGTGATCATATTACTCATTCAACTCATCAAGACAATAGTAGTTTATGCAACTGTCATATAATGAAGGGTATTAAAACACGAGTGTGCTTGTGTACTCGCTGCGCTCGTTTCATAATAGTAACGAGTGTTTTAATACCCGTGTTATATGCAGTTGCATACACTACTTTATCTTCACTAATGAATTTGTCGGAGAGGTTTTTGAGATACGCAAGAATGACATTTTCAGAAAATGATGTAGTTTTCTTTTCGATCTTCCATGCCAAAAAGTTATTATATTCTTTTTCATATAATTTTCTAGATTTTTCTGGCAAAAGATTGTGAGTTAATTTTGTTGCCACTTCTAGAATATCCGGAGGCGTACAAATATCATCGTCGCTATCCATTTTTAACTTTTAATTTATTAAATTAAATTCACGCGTACGTGTATAATCACAGTGATTTTGCCGCCATTAAAATTTAACCAATGAGAGCGCAGCTGCGCGCTTCAATAAAACGCGACCAACCTGATTGGCCCTGCAATCAAGTTAGTCGCGTTTTATTGATGTTATAATGAGATTTTACGATATCGATGTGAATATTATACCATCATGTGAAATTGCTTAAATTGAGTGTTTTGTTGTCTGCGCTATAACAGTAGTAATTATAAGTCAAGTATTGAAAACATAAGTAGAATGTTACAACATTAGTGTAGATAAAAATGTTTTATAGTATTTTTAATTACCCGCGATGCTCAGACATAACTTGGCTACATTGCCAAAACGTCGGGAATTATGGTAATTAAGTTTACCAATCAAATAATCTAATCCGAAATATTGAAAAAATATAGGTTGTTCCTTACTAAAATTTGATATTTACTCTAGCTAGGGAATGTATGAAACAGATTATACATTTTTCGAGAATTCAGAATCGCTCTCAAGGTAAAAGTGGTTTTTATTGATGACTAGAATAACCCTCTTAACCTTTCGGTGAATGGAGTTTTTTAGGACAATAGAAAAAACAATAGATCGGGCTGCCAGGCTACAGTATTCATCGGACCTTTCTGAAACACTCCATATACCTACTTATTATTTATTGAACTGTTATTTTGTATCACGTTCCGGGCTGCTGAATATTTACAAATAGGTCAATAAAAACACGGCAACGGTATTTTAAAATAAAACTGCGGTGAAAAACAAAGATCAATTGCTCGCTCTTTCGTTAACGTTTGGAGAATAACGGTTACGAGTCTCATTATGATTCTTCACCTGTCCACTTGTTTGATTCTTTGGGTCGGAGAAAAAGTGGGGATTTCAATGGAGCCTCTGCAATGGAGTCTTCTAATTTACTGCACTGTAAAGCATCGTCCGCTATAAATAATTCAACGAGAAGGCTCGAACGTTTATAATTTTACCTTCTTGCTATTGTTTTATATTGTTTTGGAAACGTGCGTTATGTACCGAAACTGGCCGAGAAACTTAATTTCTTACGATTTCTAACTCACTATTAACTTATTTGTAACTTATCTGCAGTGGGCGTCAAATGGCTGAAGATGATATCTGTAAAAAAGTTGCACTAATTTCTAATACCATACCATTTCCATTATGTCATACCATAAGGGTTGTTTCGATAAAAACAAAACTATATATTACTCGCAAGTAACAAAACAACTTATGTTGCTTTCAAGTTATTAATTCCGTGTGGCGCCGGATAAGGATTGCGTCACTCGATTTCCTTCCATGGATGTCGTAGAAGGCGACTAAGGAAATAAATTACCAGCTTCCTCCTGAGATTCCAACCACATACTGCGATCGCCAACCCGCCTGCCAAGCGTGGCGATTATGGCAAAACCCCTCATGGTTATGAAATCCACGAGGGAGGCCTATGTCCTGCAGTGGGCGTCAAATGGCTGATGATTTTTAATTGCTGCGGTAACTATAGCTGTGATTACCTTCAACTCTGCAAGGTTTTGCGGCGTTTGTAAGGTTGTAAGTATACTTATTTTTTATGCAGTAGACATAAGTGCACAAACTACAATCTACTGAATGCGCGATACCGACTCAGGCACCAATTGGTTTCAATGGCGATTTAATTTGATGTATCGATCGTTTTGCTCCATTTGACTTATTGTTATTGCGCTTTGTCAAGTCCTTATTGATCGTTGTTGAACACTCGTGGACTAAAAAACTGTCGGTTAGAGTTGCCATGTTATTCACACACGAAATATTGCTCTACCACTGCAAAGGTTCTATAGCTCGACATTTAAGTATAATGGTTATGGAAATGAAATTCTTGCATTACCACTTTTTCCATGACAACCAATCAAGGTTTGGCGTTGCTTGGTAGGCCTCCACACAAAAGTTCATGCAAGACATTATTAAAATTTTCCTTTCTGCTTCGCCACAGATAATTTAAGAAACTAAAGATCACAAGGTGTGATTAAATGCGGGAAAATAGTGTAAGCACCTATACCTATACACTAAGTGCAAATAAAGGTGGGTGCTCTCGATACCCGCAAATTGATACCGCTGAAATACATCTATCAGAGCAGCGTTTGTTTAGTCCTGCCTGCGCCGCATATTGTTTACGTTCAAGTTACAAGTTTACTCTAGAGACGCAAAACGCAGTACTCTTGGCAACCTTTTGCCACTGCATTCAAAGCGTGCGCTGGCATCCTGTCAACAGCAACAAAGAAATACACGACCCACGATGTAACAGCCTAGATTTGAATTCATTGCTCATTATGTGCAATTCGGTGACTCACACTTGTATTTGAAAGCAGGGTTGAATAGCATGCCACTTTATTTGTTCACATGTTAACTCGACACAACCGGAATACACAATAAAGTCACTCATTACGGAACGAATAGCTATGTGGTGCAGCGTATTGAAGACGTTTCTGCTTATGACTCATGCCAATTCGTAACATGGAAATTATCAATACTTCAATCATAAACAGAGTCGAAGATAGGCACGCCTGTTCATAAATTAAACTCACAAAAACACTTTCAAAGCCAGTCTGTAACGGCTTTTGTATGGCCGCGTGTGAGCGGAGACGTTATCATGTGTAACCCGAGCTCGCGGCCCATAAATCCTGCGGAGCGCTGCCACTTACGCAACAAGTGCCTCGATAATAATAATATGCTCGGGACCCTCTAATGCCCCTCCATCATCATCACTTACCAAATTGTTATTAATTTCTCTTATTATATCTAATTGAACTTCCCTATCTCTATCTATTTTGAAATCGTAACTTTGATGATGCCTAAAACGTAAATGTTTTAGCAGTTCGTCCATAATTTATGTATCATTATCACCACCTTGCGAATTGAAAAAGTTTGCAGCACCAATGACTTAAATAGTTAATTTGAAAAAAATCATCATTCATCATCAGCTATTTGACGCCTACTGCAGGACATAGGCCTCCTTCGTGGTTTTCATAACCATGAGGGGTTTTGCCAAAATGCCACGCTTGGCAGGCGGGTTAGCGATCGCAGTATGCGGTTGGAATCTCAGGAAGACGCTCTTGCCCGTCTCCTGGTAATTTATTTCCTTAGTCGCCTTCTACGACATCCACGGAAGGAAATGGAGTGACGCTATTCTTAATCCGGCGCCACACGGAACGAATAAACTCCAGAATTGGAATAAAACATGAGGTTTACCTCGAGTCAGGCCTTTCGATAACGAAATGGTTGGTATAATATACGGAAAATTCTAATGTATAATTAATCAAATGTGTAAGTAACATTTTGCCGTCGATAGATGGCAGTCGTTAAGCCAAGTCAGAGGCCTTAGGGCGGCTTGACAACTTCTGACAGTAGACGAGCCACTAGTCTACAAGCCTCCACCAATCCGGACTTGGCCCCCGTGGTGGAGTATGGCCTATACCTTCCTCAGGGAAGAGACCCGTGCCCCTCGGTGGGGACATAATGGGTTGATGATGAAGTAACATTTTAAAATCGCACCGTAGTAGAACATGGTGAATATAATTTATTTCAGATAAATTTAATTACAGCGTATTAGAATTATTCATGCAAAGATTACAAAATACAGGGTGTCTGGTGGCAGATTTATGTGTTTTTAAAAGGTATAAAAAGGTTTGTAAAAAAAAGTTACAAACGGTGCGGGGGTAGAACGGTGTCATTCGACGCTCCGAGAGTGCGGATTCTTAGTCCGCAGTCTTCGGAGCAGGACCAGCGTACGCTATTGAGGCGTTTTTTACGAGTGGAGATTCTTATTTTGTTTCCTCTGTGCCACTACAATATTCGGCGCTTGAGTGACGGACCAAGTGTAAATTTGATTAGATCGTGGGTGCGGCGGTTCCGCCAGACATCTTCTGCTTTAAATACCCTTCAACCGAGACCCAGTAGAGCATCAAGGACCACCGAGAACATTCTGACAAAGGTTGTCTGGAAGAGATCACTTTTAGTGATAAGGCTGCCATCTGTACTCTTAGGTTAAGAAATATCCTGTGTAATTTCCATTTTATGTAAAATAAAGTGTTCTCTATCTATCTATAGCTTACGTGAAAATTCACGACTCTCAGTACGCAAAAAACAGCTGCTTAAGCACTCCCAAAAAGTGTTGTTTACGAAATTAAAAAAAAAGACTTACAATTCAATCCTTTTAAAATTCAATTACTTCAAAATTTAAGAAAAAATTTATGTGAACGGATGCTGGAAAGATCTTGCACTGTAAATTAGAAACTATTTGTAATTCATTATCCTGGTTGTGCAATAGTGTTTTTTATTTATCTAAACATCCTTGATCTAAATTGCATCTTTTGGAGCGATGAGGCCCATTTTGATTTGAGCGGCAATGTCAATAAACAAAACTGTCACTACTGGACACGTAATCCGCGACTAAAACATCAACGTCCCTTGCATTGCCCAGGAGTTACTGTTTGGTGCGCCGATAATGCGCGGAACGGAAGCTTAAGTCATTTTTTTTTGAAAATTCAAGAGGCGAAGCTGTAAATGTCGATAGTGAAAAGTATGACGCATGGTCACTGAATATTTTTGAACCAAATTCAAACTCGACGCACACGTGGTTTCAGCAAGATGGGGCGACTCCGCATACAGCAAGGACGGCTATGGATTTGCTTTCTCAAAATTTTTCCTCAAGATTAGACGTCCATGGACTTTTTTCTATGGGGCTATTTTCAAAAGCAAAGTTGATGCCAATAATCCTCGGTCTATTGTGCAGTTGAAGGAAAATATCCGCAATGAAATTCAGCGACCCTGTTGCAGCGCGTGGCACGTAATAAGGTGGATCATTTCCAACAGTGTGTGCGTCTAAATGGACAGCATGTGGGTGATATCATTTTGAAAAAGTAAAATCCGCAGTATCCCTGTATTTATTGAACCTTCTTAAAAACCTATTTTAGTTTCTATTTGTAATATTTATGGTTTGCTATTGTAGTAATTAACTACTTAGAAAAGAGATAGTTAAACGTTTATTTAAAACTTCGACAACTTTAAGGCGATCTTTATCCTGCATGGCTTTTTTACAACTTAAAGTTTTATAAGCACATTTTATATATTGATTGGTTTCACTTACTTTTATAAGAATCGGGAAAGCCGAAACCAATATATAAAACTGAAAGTGAAACCGTTAAATCAATACATAAAACCTGCATGGCTTGTTATCGCAAATGTCTTACAAATTCATTTTCTTTTTTCAATAAAAAATTTTGTATTTTTGTATTAGACTTCTACCATCGGTAACAACTCGCAGTAGACCCACCTCTAACCCACCAAAACATAAATGGGTAAAAAACGGGTTAACGTTCATAAAAAAAAAATGTACGAACTTAAGAAGTTCCGGAAAATATTGTGTGGTTTTTAATTTGGAGACCGTAGCAAGTTTTCATTGTTAAACTATGAACCTGAAAATCCTCTAAAAACTTTCCAAGTGTTCTTAACAAAACACTTATAATTCCTTGTAGAAAGGGAACTGGGCAAATGTTGTGACACGAGTAGTTGACCTGTTTTTAACATTTTTCATGATTTAACATTTGTTTGGGATTTCACGACTTTTTATTGAGAAGGTTTGTCTTTATCTTTTCTATTAAGTATATCTATTTTCTTAACTGTGAAAGAAAACACTAGATTTTTGTAAAACACAAAAAAAATCGTTAAGTGCCGTATATTTTGCTGTATTTTTTGTATTGAAATAACTAAAGTAAAGAAGAAGGAATAAAATTAATATAAATAAAAAAAAGAAACGTAAAAAAACGATCAAAAATAAAATCACTGACCAGGATTCGAACTATAGGCTCCTTGTTTCGTAGGCTCGCTTCTTTCCAAATAAGCTTTCGTGACGTCACGGGCAGTTGCAAATTATCTTGTTATTCTAATGATCTTTCATAGCAATTTATTATACGTAAAAACCTGAGCCGTTTTTGATAGTTTTATTTAAATATATATATTTATACATGTAATAAATACGTTACATAGTATATATAATAACATTCGCACGTGCTGCCTCGCCGACGACTTGGCCTGGCACACTCCGTGCGCCTAGATAGGAGTCAGTCAAAGAACCGCCGTTCCCGCCGTTATATTCTGTTGTGTTGTGATCAGTCAGTTTGAATTGAACCTCTAAGCGGATCGCACGCGAGTTCTTCCAAACACGCTATGTACACCGACCGATATATTTAATTTAAACAAACTTTTCAAGTGAATAAAAGTGGTTCTTTTGAAGTGATTTCAGCAGTGATCAAAGTGCTTTACTGTCTTACGGACGAATGGTGATTGATTACTGGAGTTCATTGGAGTTCCTTCCATTCTTGCTAGTCGTACGAGCAAAATATGCGTTTATTTTGTTTTGCTTTCAAGACGTCCGGATATTTTGATTATTTTTCTAAGGGTTTTAAGTCATGTGACTACTTATTGCAACATGACGTCTATAAATGTTATTTGGCATGCATTAAAATTTCTTACTAATAAGTACAATGGAAAACAATACACTACCAGGAATAGGAATCTTTAAAAAGTTCGATATCCTCAAATATCTGGTCAATGAATATTGGATGTCCACCAGACTGTAGGTGCTGCAATAGCGATCGGATAGAGAAGTGTTCAAGTTCAGGTAACAACGTCCCCTTTTTTATGGTCGGCTTCCAAATCCTATTATCATGGTTCGTCCATCCTGTATACGCCGAAGTGATATTCGGTGCAAGCGTGTGGCTTGTTAGAACATATTATTATACAGAATACGGAGAAGTAGATAGTCTCTTCAATTATCATTTATTCTTCAAAGTATGTATCCGTTTTATGGTGGTCTGATTTATAAATTGGGCGTCAATTTTGAACTAATCTTATGAATTTTCTTTGTATTTAACTTGCAATTACGTGGTTGTATTTGCAGCTTGACTCCTAGTTCTATTATTCGAGTACCTACTTAATTTTGAATACTAGACACCACCCGTCATACCTGTGATATCCCAATCGTAACAAATAATTATTTATGTTGATCTAGTTGAATTATTAGCTTACTGAAATACCTGTGTCTCTTAAAAAACATTTTTTTGTTCCCAATGGGTAATGATAGATATCTTTGTCTTCCATCATTAAGTGCATTATACCGTCGTCATCTAACCCCATTTCGATACATAGTTTATCAGTCTTTGTTTAGCTTCTTTTTACTGGGTACGACCATACAGATAAGAAACTCTTTAAGATAACGAATAGAGACAGTTAAAAACATTAGGTACACAGTTGATAGAGCAATATGAGAAAATCATCACATTTTGGAAAAAATATGATAAAATCTTGTTTCAACGTTTCTATTTTGAGACAACTACTAACGTTACTATCTACCAAAAATAAATTTTGTTTGTCTAAGTTACTAAAGATTTACTGTCCTTCGTACAATATTAGCTTTTGTCCTTTAAAATTTTATTAGTAGCCCTAACGTCTACGATGTCGTTTTGAGGTGTTATTTATAGCACTAGTAAATCAGCATTGTAAATGACACTTAGTTTGCGGTTCTCGGTAGTTGGATGTTTGTCACTGAGTAGACACCCAATAGAGTGACGAGGTGCATGTCCCATTTACGCAATTCTCCGTGGCTGTCTCTTGCAGCTTCCCCATGTAACGTGAGCTCACTAATCTAACTCAAACACTGACAGCATATCCAACTCTTTTGCGTTAGTTAACACATCACACATTGTTCACAAAGGCTCGTTTTCTCGGAAATTACAAAATAGAACTAGTTGGTGAACAACTTTACTTTTTACTTGAACCGGGTTGTGCTTGATCGTGGACCACATTTCTTCATAAATCATCTCCGAGTTCATTGTGTGGATGGCTTCGGGTTGTTTGAAATGGTATGTCTTCAAAGTACATTAGTTATTGCAGATACAGGCTCTTTTTGCGATTTGACTGGCTATGATGCAAAATAAAATAACATTGGGTAGAGTACCGAAAAACAAAGTAGTAAAACTCTTGACGTTAACTAAAATGGCATCGTATTGAATATCTATTAGGCAGTCAACGGTTATAAAATACTTAATATTGATTCACGTATGCCATATTCAAATGGCAGGAAGACGGTGGACCGCGACATTTACTGGTAGATAGAGTGTAGTTTCTTCAATCAGCGAAGCGCCTTCTCGGCAAGACTCAATTGAGGTTAATTCACAAATGGAGACAGGCCAGGGATCTCAAGCGCCCCTGCATTATTTCTTCTTCAGTAACTTAAATAGCCTGCTAGGCATCTTCATATTCATAAACAATGGTTATAAATTAGTTGCTAGTAACTGTATTAACCGATGCATTATGTGACTTTCGAGAGTAAATTGTCTACTAAATTCAACCGTAGCTTGAACGTTATCATTTTGCAGTTAATATTTAATTAGGTAGAGCTCATAGGGCTGTAATAGTAAGGTTAATTCTTGGTAACATGTGTGAAGTTTACGAGCTGCTGCGTCAATAGAAACTTTTAATAGCCTTCCAACTTGGGCTGGTAAATAAAATAGTTTGATGTTTACGGAACAAAGACAGTGAACTCGTTAAAAACAGGTTCAAAAACTTACAAGGTGGTGTTTTGCCTTAGACATCTCAACGTAACGCAGATTTGGTGCAAAACGCTACTAAAAAGTCTTCAAAGTATAAAAACAAAAATAAAACTAAACTAATCATAAAACTGTTGGATGTTAGATGTAACAGGAAATAAATAATCACCAAATTGAACATTACCTAGGTACCCGACGACGGGAAGGATATAAAATAGAAAATATAATTATGCTCATATTATGCTAAATTAACCAACAAAAACGGTGGTTGTTCATCATTACTAACAGTATTATGTAACCCTTGGATTGAACAGGATGCAAGTAAATAGATTCTAATTAAAGTTTCAGATTTTACCCACGACTAGAAACTATTGTTTATTTATTATCTTATCGTTTATTTTTACTGTAGTAAAAATATCATCATCATAAACATCATTCAGCCACAAGGAGTCCACTGCTGGACATAGGCCTCCTTCATGGATTTTTCCAAAAAGACTGGTTGGAAGCGGCTTGCATCTAGCGTCTTCCTGCCACTTGGATGACGCTATCTGTCCATCTTGTAGACGAATGAAACGTAAAAATAGATGAAATCTTTTTTCGTAAATAGTTACGTCGATTCTAGTTGATCCCATGTAGGTTCATCTTGATAGCACGCTTTATCTCGGCCACATTAGGACATGCTACTTTTATAATCTAATTTGGATAAAAAGTAAGTTAGTTCTCTATCAGTTCTCTATTCAGTCACATAAAAACATGACTTTTCTGAAATCTTCCCAACTAGCGTTGTCATAAATACTGATCTGATTAATTCGAAAACGAAATTCATATAGTTGGCATCTGACTCTACAATAGTAGATTGTTAACCGAGGGCTGAAAGGCACCCATTCCTGACGAGATGTTTTGGCGCTAGAACGAAGTGAGAGCGCCAATAGTTCGAGGCAGAAATGGGTGCTATCACCCGAGTAAAACACTCTACTTTTCATTACGAATACGAGGAAAGTAAACACAAGCCAGTTAAAATCAAAATATAAAACTTAAGATACAGACGGATGGTCTAGCTCGCGCGATTTTGAATTTGCGTATTTGGTGGTTTTATCTGTGTCTTAAACAATATTTTAATTTATTTCGCAAATCACGTCTCGCCTTGAAAGTGACTAATAAATACATAAAATTATATTAATTATAAACATCAAAAAGAATTTAAATGTCAACAAAACTAATAAATGTAGAATTAATCGTTTTACGGCTGTATAGGTTACTACCATTGCGTTGTTCAATATAAACTACGATTCATATATATATTTTTTAATACTTTTCTGCTTTAGAGCAGGCATGTACCACTTTCAGCACGGTGCCTGGATGAACAATGACCCCCTTTCAGAGTATGAGTAATGAAAAATATCTAATATTCACTTCTTCATTAAATTTTTCTTTTCAAGTTGGCCTATTTTCGCATCAATGGGGCTTAATTAACCGGTTAATCAGTCACTCTCTTTTCCTTCAGCAATTTTCCAACGTAAGGTTGTCTGAGAGAACTTAATATTTTATGAGCAATAAGGCCGCCAATGCGCCCACGCGTGGTGATTAAGCCCGTACTCTCTCTCTGAGAGAAGGCCTGTGCCCTAGAGTGGGACGTATATAGGCCAATTGTACTGTGTGCCTTTGGAAATATGTTATGTTTTTTTTGGTGGACAATAAAGAATACCCTTCTCTTGTGTTAATCAAGAACGTAAAACATCCTTTAATTCACTTAACAATCACCACAGCCTCCCTTATGGCCGTTTCCTATATTCAATCAGATGTTAGATTAGTCTACGTGTAGTTGAAATTTTACAGCTCTTCCATACAACTTTATATTATTATGTCAAAAATGGACCATCGTTAAATGGTTCAATGGCCATTTGTTGGTTTCTGTGCCTAAACTAAACAAATGCTTCTTTGTGCTTACCCCATAAAATACTTCTTTGAGCTTATCCCATAAAACCATAATTGCCGCAGCATTGACGCATTTATTAGCCGCTTCTAATTGCGGTATACATTATAATATCAACCTGCTGAAACTTAACTATTCAAAATTCCGTTACGCTACATTATTTTTAGAAACTACTGCATTTTGTAACATGTAGGTATGTGCAGTAAAATTTCTAAATTTGAAGCGGCAGAATGTTTCAGATGTGTTAGTATTTGAAAAACAGACGATTTGTCATAGTCTTTCAAATAATTATGAATAATTATGAACTGATGACCCTTGAAAATTTTATTGTATTGCCGATCAAAAATCATGCGCAGCGTGAGTATAAAACACGTTTGCTGATAGCCTTTCTTGCGTCACGTTTAAAGCTATATGACCTTGGGACGAGTCGAGGATCTTAGTTCTTCCAGTTTTGGTTGTGCGTTAGTAATAATTACATGATTATAATAAACATGTTATGTAATTCCTCTGTTGTGGGCGGTCATCGTAATTTTTTGTTATAGCATAATATAAAAATAAATATGATGAATAGGAACTACCTATTAACTTTACTATACCGAGTAAAACTGACCGTTTTGTATTCAAAATTTCCTTTTCATAGATTCAATACAGTAAATGGTAGGGTACATTTACACTTTTGACTGCCTCGTTGGTGTTAAGGCGCTTAGCTACCAAAACAGAGGTCGTGGGTTCGATTCCCACTGGGGGCCGCCGTACATCTCTATAAATGGCCTCAGTTTGGGTGTATTTTCATGTTAGTGATGTCCTTGCCTGGTTACTTAAGCCTATACTACTTGGGACCAGGTCGAGTGGTTGTGTGTGTTGTGGAAGTTATTATTATTACATATTACTTACGTTTAAAAATTAAGTACTTACTTGTTTTTACATTTACCCTAGAATTTTTTTGCAGTCTAACGTATCTCACAGCACTCTTGTTAAGGTCGATGTGCTGTCCAGACCACTATACTAAACTAACGGATATGTCTAGCACACATCACATCCGTAAGTGGCTTATTCTATAAACAATGCTCGGTGATTAGCACGGAAATAAGCACTACATACAGGGGATCGTGTCCTATCTACGCAGGAAGCAGAAACAGAAGCGATCCTCCACTTGGACAGGGTTAAGAAGGGATTAGTCTCAGGTTGCAGTAAATATTTAAACTCCCATCAGCTTAGGGAGATAGTGTGACAGCGCGGTGGTCTCCAGAGTCAGCTGTAGCTATCTGCAGATAACTCTGTCAGCCGTCTTCAGCAGTGAGTTAAAAATAAAAACCGACTTCGAAACACTACAGCACTAAAAAGTCAGATATAATTTAAATAATTAGAAGTATGTATGTATACATGTAGGCGCATGCGGTGGTAGCCTAGTGGGTAGAACATTGGACTCGGAAGCGGGAGACCCAGGTTCGATTCCCAGTGCGGGCATGTACCTATGACTTTGTTTTCTAAGTTATGTACATTTGTGAAGTTATAGCAGCAATACCACTCGCTAACGGTGAAGGATTACATCGTGAGGAAACCTGAGTGTCTGAGCTATTCATATACCTCAGCGCTTGAAATCGCCAATCCGCAGTGGGCACGCGTGGTGATTAAGCCCATACTCTCTCCCTGAGAGAAGGCCTGTGTCCTACAGTGGGACGTATACAGGCTGCTTATGCTATACATGTAGGTATTGTAGAAGTATAATTTGGAGTCGATGCCCAAAATATATGTGCTGGTCATGAAACTGGGCTCCGGATATTACTAAAGCATGGCCCCATTAGGCCTTATTTACTGCTGTCCACTGAAGAGTTCCATTCTCCATCTCTGAAAGTCTTCATCAGATCTTCACCAAATTAAAATGGGACTAATGTTAAAATGTGACGTTATATCTATTCGAACAAAAAAGTAATTGTCGAATGTGTATATATATATGTATATTCCTTTTTATACGCATATAAAAAGGAATTGTCGATATATACACACACGCATATATATGTATATGTATATATCGACAATTCCTTTTTATATGCGTCGAATTGATGACCTCCTCCTTTTTTGAAGTCGGTTAAAAAATCAAACGACTTTTATGTTTTACTGAGCATATTTTACGGAATCATTCTGTTTTCTGTTGCAAATTAACGACGGTAAACGTGATAACAATATACCTAGCTTATAATCGAATTCATGGGCCATAAAAGATGACACCATAAACAAAATTCATGCAAACAATGTGCCCAACCCATGGTTGTTTATAGCAGTCTGACAAGACTGCTCTTTGTGTCACACACACATACAGACATATTACATCCTTAGGTAATTTATGATACGCTCGATAGAATATCGCATATTTCAATCGTAAATTCGTAACATATCCGTTCCGATTCACTAAGATTTCGGCTGGTTGCCGCTGTGAATGTATAGAAATCGAGTGTTTATGCTAATGCAGAAGTGATAATATACGACCGGGTCAAGTCAACATGCCGTTTCTATTCAAATTACGCGTTTTAGATCGATACAACAACAAGTTTGGACCACTAGGTGCCAAAATTCCTCTTTGTAGTAGTATTCCATTCATAGTATTTGCCTGTTGGTATTATACATAACTTTGCTCCTTGGCCGATTTTTGCATAATTAAACATGCGTAATATTGAAAGAGCCGCTACGTGTTGAAGACGCGGACGCGCATTCACCTCACATCGAGTTCGTATCCCATCAATGTGTTCTTCGGGTGACTTACCACGGGCCATGTGTGCGACAGATGCGCTCCTTGACTCCACCAACCCAACCAACTAATTAAATTATCTCAGAACGTGGCTCAATTTGCTGTACTACTGGAATGCTTTACCAACTAGAAAGTGAATAGAAATGCAGTGAGATTTAAATGTTCTATCGTTCCTCAGGGAAGAGACCCGTGCCCCTCGGTGGGGACATAATGGGTTGATGATGACGAGATTTAAATACAATATTACAACACAAGTTTTCACCAACTTAAAAGTGAGTAGAGATGCACTGACATTTAAATACAATATTACAACATAGTTATTAACTTGATATTTATGTGGTTTAAATAAATACATACATACATAAACTCTCGCTTTATTCCGGAGGGGTTGGCAGAGACCATTTGCCACGATCCTGGCGAATCTCTTTTGCTTCATCAACATTTATTAGTCGCTAACAAATAAAGAAAAAAAATTAAATAAAAAATAAAAACCGACTTCGAAACCCTCACTAAAAAGTTAGAAATACACTAATTTGTAGTCGGTGCCCAGTTTCTTGACCAGCGCATATAATTTGAGCCAGTGTTGCAAACTCCAAACTGCAAGAAAAAAGGAGATGGTAAACGAAAAAAGGGAGACAGTCATAAAAATCAGGAAGAAAATTAAGTACGTTTTTTCCCCAAATAAGCAAAAAAAAGTTTTTTCAGCACCGGCCGTTTTGTTTATTTATATACCAAAAACCGCCCAAAAGCAAAAGCACCACACCATCCAAAAGAAAAGGCCAAACCAAAACTTGATTGTTCCAACACACAAACAACACCTAGCATTTACTCTATGTTATTAGAAACAATGTTTCAAATTACCGCTACTATTTATTAATTTCAATTCGTACTCGCTTACTCGCAACTCAACTCCAATCCAACTCGACAGATTAGACACAGCAGACACTATATCCCACAGCACAGATAAGAAATTTAACGTAGGTATTATGAATAATCGTACTCACCTCACTTGACAAGAAAACGTTCCGTTTGATGCGATGTGATTAAAATAATAGTTGCCAACATAACACAACCACAAATTCCTAAAAATCAGTACACAGACTTTCTCTATTTACGAAAAAAATCAGTAGATCAGGAGACTAGGTCTAAAATCATGTAATCTCCTGATAAATCAGGAGACTTTGCAACACTGTTTTGGGCACCGACTCCAAATTATACTTCTACAATACCAACATCTATACATACTTCTAATTATTTAAACGATGTCTAACTTTTTAGTGCTGTAGGGTTTCGGAAGTCAGTTTTTATTATTTATTTTTCAATTTTTAGTGGGGGAGCGGGAGAAAAATAAATAAGACCCTTATAACCATAATTTACCCTACTTAATTCGTTGCTTTAAAATTTGACGTTCTCAATTTCCATCTCCGAAAGTCTTCACCAGAACATCAACAAATTACCTTTGGACTATTTTTACGCTATTTTATGAAACATACGGATATTACTAAAGGATGTGCCCCATTAGGCCTTATTTACTGCTGTCCATTGAAGAGTTCCGTTCGCCATCTCTGAAAGTCTTCATTAGATCTTCACCAAATTAAAATGGGACCAATGGGACGTTATATTTATTCGAACAAAAAAAGAATTGTCGTAATTGGTTAAGATTTGACGGAGTTATGCGAAAACATACCTAGCAGAGAGAAAAAATATACGCGTCGTGTTGATAACATCCTCCTTTTTTGAAGTCGGTTAAAACAGCAAATACTATTTGAGTTTACTTCGCTGTATGTAAAGAAATCTGCTTAGAATAATGATGTTCCAACTGATTCCGTTGAGATCATTGTTTTAAATTATCCTCTTCGTGACATTGACGCTGAGAATTGCGCCGCAATTGTTTATAAATATTCTCGCTAGATGATATATCATCAGATATTCCATGATATGTTGCTTAGTAAGAAATCTATCAAAAATACTGATACTCTATGGGTTTTGTCCTTTTCCTTTTGAGGTACGGAATCCTAAAAATTAGTAACGTGTAGTTTGCCGAAAACTTGTCGATACTTTAGCTGTAAGAACCTTGCGTTAAGCGACAAAATTATCACAATCAAAAACCAGTTTAACATACTTTCTATTTAGTCAGAGATACTCACGTGTATATCTGTAGTTATAATGAATTTTGCAGTACTTTGAGTTGATTTGCCTGAGTTCAGACGTTTGATTTCTAGCAGAGTGTTGTCTGCAGAAGTGAGTTTTGGGTTATCAAGAGGTCGATTTTGATAGTTTCTATCTCTGGTATTTTCAAGCTAATTATAGGTTTTCATATAAAAAATATGTTATATAGAAGTACCAAAAATTATCGCTTCCAAACTTTCTATGCAGGTGTCAATATCTATAGTTTTTAGGGTTCCGTACCCAAAGGGTAAGGGACCCTATTACTAAGACTCCGATGTCCGTCCGTCCGTCCGTCTGTCACCAGGCTGTATCGCATAAACCGTGATAGACAGTTGAAATTTTCACAGATGATGTAGGTATTTCTGTTGCTGCTATAATAACAAATACTAATAACAGAATAAATTAAATATTTAAGGGGAGCTCCCATTCAACAAACGTGATTTTTAAGCCGTGTTTTGCTCGATATTAATAACGGCAACAGGTAGTCGCTTGGAATATTCAAATGTATGGATAATGGTACGGAGTCCGACTCGCAATTGTCCGGTTTTTGTTATTCTGGTTTTACTTCATCAGAAACAGTTTTATACATTAGGTGCTTTTCAGGCTGCGTGTTATAAATGTATAATACACACATGTAATTTGTATTATTTTCAAAGCTGTTTAGTACGTTAATTTATCTATGAGGTCGCGCTAATTATGCGACCAGTTATCGTTAATAAAGCCCGACCTCCAAAAGAATGCTGCGGGAGTGTTGTTAATAATCATGTTGTAATTGGTTCGCTAAATAATCAACAAGCACACGTTTTTGATCGGCTGGGTCGACAATGGATAATACCGTTAGGGTCATGTTCTTATTAGTGAAACATACTCTTACTTCTAAGGCAGTTGCGTGTCCGAAATTGAGATTGAAGGTTGAAGCCTCGAAAGTTACAACAGCTACCATAAGTACAACGTCCTTATCCATAATTACGAAAAACATTTCAATCAGAGTTTGTTGCTTTTAATTGATGTTCGATTGTCCTAGTACTAGTCAATCATTATCATATTGTGGAAACTATAACATTTGTATCTCTGTTTTGAATCTTGTATTCCAGTCAGTCAGTAAGTAGAGAGGTTATTAAAATGTTACAAAAAGTCCATGAAACGAAACAGTTGAACGTGATTCGTTCGTGGTAAGCAAAGCTCCGGTCGTTGATACGAGTCGGTGGTATACAAGCAAGCTCGCGTTAGTTAGACAAAGAGAGAAATATAAACAATACGGTTTATACTCTTCATATTTGCAAGAACTTCTCAGATCACAAGCCTGGTGTTTTTATTGTTCAAAGTATACTTTTTATTAATATCGTGTGGAGAAAGTTTGTACATTTATGTGATTTATATCAATTATGCAATTTACGATATCATAAATAATATTTAATTGAAGAGACTGTAATGATACCATTTTAACTGCACTGCCTATTGCTAAACATCACATTTTCGTTATGCCATAAAAAATATTGCTCAGTTGTATGCAAAGTAAATTGAACTTTGAAAACCTGTTCTGGCGCTACTTTATTGTGGAGCAGTGTACAATAGGGCCGGCCGACTCCTGCGTTAAGTCCTCCCCTCTCGCCTGCTCCTTAAGATGTTCAGCTGTTTGATCGGCGTCTACAATCTCCCGGCCACCCCATGTAATTTATAACTTCACCCGTATGACATGCCCGCTATTGTAAAAGCAAACAAGTATGTAGTAACCCGGAGTACGACCAAACGCGTACTCGGGTATATAGTAAATTATAGGAACTTGTATTGGTCCAAGGATTGAATGACAAAAAGTTTCTTTGAACCCATCGTGGGTTCTAAGCTTCCGTTGTAATTTAAGTACTCTGGTTTATAAAACCGAAACCTTGATCTAACCATAAAGCTGACTCTTTCAAGACGTCGATCAATCGTCGGCCATAACACGTCTGGTTAAATTTATGCGTTGACCCGTGTAACGGCAGGGCTAGCTATTGTTACTGCTCCGGCGCAGATGAATTATGCAGCCCTCGTAACTTAAGCTTTTACGAGCCCACCGAATACCTTCGGACATGTGACTTGGAGTTCAAGGTCGTTGACACTAGTTGGACAAACTCTTTTGGTAGCTTTAACTTTATTTGGAAGAAAGTTGGGTCCTGTGTCGTCAACTCTTCTTTTTTTATCAACCTGGCGAAACCGGAGCGTAAGAGTGCTTGCGCTCTCAGATAGCTAATGCCATAAAATGAAAGTCAACGTGAGTCATAGGCAGTAGGTCTGAGCGAGAGGACATCGACTCGATCCTTCGTCCATTATGTGAGTAATTCCAAGGCTTCCCAGATTGCTGCTCTACATTAGTACCTACCAAGTTTATTTCCAATAACAGTCATTAATTCTTTAAAAGTAGTACAGATGAAATTGATAGTTTGTAGCTTTGTAGATTGAGTGTCGGTGCTGCGCCGGATATAAGTGATCATACAAACTTGCTTGTTGTGGCCGTAAATGGGCGCATCCGCGCACAGCTCAACTATGATAATAATTAAAAAAAAACACCGTAAAGTCTCATTGATGATTTCTTTTACCAGAAATCCGGTTTACTTGTCTTGGTGCTTGTCATAAAACAAAATTAGTACAACTTGGAATTATTTGATTAAATAGATTTATATCGCTTTTAGAGTAAAAGGCAGGCAATGTGTTCTATCAAGTGGGCTTTAGAAATAGGGTCATTGAGTACAAATAATGAATGTGATAAATATAGAACTTCTTGAACCCGTTCCGAAAGATGTTTATTATTTTCAAATCGGTCGAGTACCTCGCAACGAGAACCACACTTGACTTATATTCTATTATAATGTGTATTGTTTTCCATTGAGACCCCGTCATATCTTAGCTTAAACTTGTCTCGCCAACGTAGGACACTAAAGGTACACTTAAACATTTTACGCTTTCTAGATAATACCTTTTAGAACATGTACGACGAATACTTGATTATGTGCAACAGTTTTAGTGATTACATGAAGATAATATAGACTAAATCTGCTCGAAGATAGGTGAAAACATGATCTTCACGATGTGGTTCTAATAAACCGTAACCGACATGGCGGTGACAACTTCACCCACATTTCACGGCTCGCCGATCCATGACGGATTTGCTACCATACGAGCTCCAAGAAGTCGCATTAAAATAAGAAACTTAGTTGAACCAAACCACTGCCCCGTAATACCACAGAGACATTCCGAATACTTTACATTACAAAGAACCAAAGACAGTTTCCTGGACCAAACTATTGGCGTGCAATATGTTGAAGAGACACCAGGAGGAGCTCTCGCAAAAAAACCTGCTCGCATCAGCTTCACAGAACCCATCTATGCCAAAGTAAGTCCGTCAAAAGGCGATTCTCCATTAGGATATGTGAATGGACATAAAGAAACTCATTACGATTCTATAGACATCCGACCAAGACGGCGTTTAAAAAGCTTAGATTTTACTGGAGAACAGGATCTAAGGGCAGATCAAAAAATTGCTAACTTGAACTTAAATAACGGCGAACGACAGTTGTATGAAAGGTACGTTGCAAACCAGGACGGTGCAGAACAGCATTCCGCGCGCACGGACTCAGCGGGTCTCGGTGTCGACTTTAGAAGGAGTCATAGCGATCGAGATAATTGCTCGGAATCCTCCTCATACCTCACCGATAACGACAGGCCTATATCGAGCTATAGCGACAACTCCACGATACCATCTACTGACACAGAAGATGTTTTAAAGGATTTGCCAAATAGATCGAAGTTCCATAGATCACCTCAAAAATATGCAACGCTAAATCTACGGCGACCCAAATCCATAGATCTAAGACCAAAATCACAAAACGAGTCTGTTTTTTATGCCAGCTTGAAAAGAAATAAAATGGGTTATCATTCAGAGCCCAATACTCCTCTGACTGGCGATAATATTAGCATAAATGACGAACCAAGTATTCTCAATGAGGTACAACAGATACCAAGAATGCCATTGCAAAACAACCGCAATGGATTCAAGCGGTCTGTGAGTGAAAACAACGGGTTTACTAAAAGATTGAACTATAGACATTCATTTAGTGCTGACTTGAGACCACAACAAATAATTAAGAAACCGCATAAATGTTGCGAGTGTGTAACCGGAATCCCGGCTGACGAAGATCGAGATAAACAAATATCTCGACCAATTTCAAGAACATTAGGAACTTTATATGAGTCTCAGGATTCTAAAATTGGCTGTCAAACCATACTTCGATCAAAACCTCCAGTGCCGTGGTGGGAGTTAGCGATGAAAAAGTCACGCTACAAAAGCTGCCCAATTCTGGAAGAGGTAAGTGATTTCTTCTTTGCATTTATATTGTCGCCTCGGTTAAAACTTGTTCTTGGTCTTTATTGGAAAGTCATTACGTTACTGTCAATTAATATTGAGAGTTAAATTTTAACTAAGATTTTATCAAAAATGATACATTACACCAAGCGGTAATCAAGCGGCTTCAAAAAAAATCGGTGTCAGTATAATTACTTTCAAAGGTGTTTAATATTTGATTCATGCAAGGCGTAGGGTGTGGTTCAATCCCCTTATTTTGTTAACGATGTAAAAAACAGTAACACTGGCTCCCTAACGGTTTTAAGGGACAATGTTTTTGCCGAGGGATATAGCGTGCTGTTCCATTCACCTGACGTCCCTTACGCGTTGGGCCCAGACACGGAAATCCCCACCGGTAGAGCAGGAAATTGGGGTTTTAATTTTTTACAGAGTCATTCCCGCTAGCGTTGTTTGTATCACTTGCTCTGTAAAGTTTCTACCAAAGTTAATAGTCGCAGTTCCAGTGACATAGGGGAACGTTATTTAATGTGTGACAATAATTCCCATCGGATCCAACACCTCCATTGAGGAATTGCTCTGGGGGACTTGAAACTATTGTTCTCTCTGTGAGAAAGTTCCTATTGATTTCTAATATCGAACTCGTTGTTGATATTCACTTGTTTTTAGGGTACCTCATCAAAATCCCTACCTCAGAAAGAAAAAACGGGACCCGTATAGGATCACTTTGTTGTCAGTCCGTCTCTGCCAAGACCTTTTATCTCGAGAACGCGTGGAGGTATCGAGTTCAAATTAAAGCCATACACTCAGGTCTACAGTCCCTTGAATCTGTAAAAAAATCAAACTTCTAAGTTAACGTAAAAAAAGATATGGCCGTTTATGCCGCGAAAACGCATAAACGTTTGTTTCGACATTTAAGAGTATCAAAATTTATAGGGTACTTTCAGTTGACCTAGAACTATGAAATTAAGCAAGTAATATACTACAAGTACAGGAAAAAAATCAATAAAAATAGGCTTATACTAGAAGTGCAAGAAAAAAAGAGAAAAACTACACATATTTTGTAATTAAATCATAAAAAATATCTGAAGTTCGGGAAAGTTGGTAGGAAAGTTCGGTATTTATAATATGTAAGTACCTACATATTTGTTCGGAACCCTCGGTGGGCGAGTTTGACTTTTTTGTGAAGTCTTTACACGTCCCACTGCAGGGCACAGGCCTTCTCTTAGAGAGAGAGAGTACGGGCTTAATTACCACGCGTGTCCACTGCGGATTGGCAATTTCAAGTGTTGAGGTATGCGAACACCTCAGGCACTTAGGTTTCCTCACGATGTTATGCTTCATCGTTAACGATTGGTTTTGCTACTTATGATACCTCACTGATGTCAAATTAAATCCTCTGGATAATATTTCATGGAGAACTTGCACTAAAAAATGTTTCAATGTAATCGAAGGGGTCATGTTAAAAGATAAATAAACGTGGTTATTTTTTTTCTACGTCTGATACGTTTCATTATATAACCTGTCGAAAAGTCATTCTAGTAACGTGGTACGAAAACGCGCCATACAAAACAGGCTCAAACTATGACGTCACACCGTGTATGTAACGCCTTAGAATTTTGAGTTATCTCGTAAAATACAGCTTTTATACATCTGCACCGTTTCAGGAAAACTTTTAGAATTCAATGATGAAACGAAATCTAATAATACGTTTTTTTATTATTAGAGTGACTTGATTTTTCGCATTTTTTGGGACACCGAAACCCGAAAAAAACTTTTTTATTGTATTATTATTTTTTATTTCTTGACTTTTTCTATGTCTTCTATGGCATAAAAGCAATGCTACTTCAATCTAAGTTTCTCGCAAGTTCCCCATTAGTCATGTTACTTATCAATTATTATCCAGAAATTGTAAAATATCTTATATTTTGTGCGCATGATTGCAACAGCAACTTGACCAAATCTTATCAAACGCAATATTTTTGTCTCCATTTAATTACATTATGTTGCGTAGTTTATAAATTTAAGCACCATTAAAGTCTGTAACAGGTGCACAGGCAGTGTCACACAAGCTGTTATTATTTTGATTAGATCAGATACAAAGCTACTACGATGCTCGAAAAAAAAATCTACCTGTGGTCATGGAAAAGGTGGTAGTTTTTGATGTGAGCTCCTGAAACCATTACGTTCCCACGATCACGCACAATTTTTCAGAATATTAATACACAAAATACTTAGGATCGTTCTATTTATGTAGGACGGTCCTAAGTATTTTTTTGTGTTCTAAATATATCTCTAGTTCCATTTAAAACAATAATAATTAGTTAATTAGTTAGTTCTGTGATGACAAACTATGTTTTTTGTTTCGATTTAGACTTAAATTTTTATATCCTTCAAAACAGGGTTGGGATTGCTGCGTAAAGTAAATCAAGTCAATGCACAATTGCATTGTTTTGTAAACTCTCGTTTGTATAAATCGCATTCACCAGACTGGAAGATCGCCCATGGTATTTCGTCTACGCAATAGGCAGTCGGCGCGTGGGCGCCCGAACAACTAGCCTCTATTGTTGCTTGCTGCCGCAAGGGACACCTTTGAACTTGAGCAATCACTGCTCCGCGCCCGTTTTGTTCTAACCTATTGAATTATTCGCTTTCTGCATACCAACTTTTGGCATTGTTTGAACACGTTTCTCTTAGCACCATTGAGCTTTTATGGTCGGTAAAATTAATTTTGTGTTTGCCGTTTCAGTAACTATAGAAACGTTTGATTGTAAATGACTTTTATTGTGCTGTCATAAACCCATTCCAATGAATGAAACAACAGTTCGCCTTGCTAATTGCATCAATATTTGATCAAGTTTAAAACAACACTACCTATAAAATGTAGATTTAAGCTATTTCTTTTATAGTTTGCTATTCTTCAATGTTATTCCTTTTATTTCGATGGTTTCAGGAATATCAACTATCGCATTTACCTATCGACAATCTTCCTAGTAGTATTGTTGTGGAGTTGACGTTTGTTTGCTTACTGACCAGTGACGTCACTGATTCCTGTGCGAGGCCGTATTGCCCAAGATAGCGTTTTGGCGGCTTATTTTAAAAGTTAAGATTTTTGCTTTTTTTAGAAGTAATACACGAAAGAATTAAAAATTACCACTTTCTGAGCGCTCACTGGACACTACCAAAAAATCTGGGATGGTTTTCAGAAACGTGTCAAATAGCCTATTTTAAAGAATTTTGCCGGTTATAAATCGGAAAGTGGGCTGCCGGAACAAATCGGTTTACACTTCGGCCAGTGGGTGTGTTGGCTGCCTACTGAAAGTCCAGCCATCTCATGCTTCATTAACACTGCTGTAAGTAGGCTCCCGAGAAACTTGTTATGCCCTCAAAGGAATCGAAATGAGAGAGATGACTATAGTTTAGATAAATCTACTTAAATTATTATTAACAAAGAAAACCTGTCTGTTAGAGGTGTTAGCAAGGCCTAGATGAATTTTCAACCTTTAAGTAAGTTATTTTAATCTCGCCTGCTAGGATAAATTTAACAGATTTAGCTAGGCTTTTCTTAAGACTTTTAGCAGTCGGGTTTTTGTTTTATGTAATATGTTTTATTTGATACTTTTTAAACACAATATTATAACAGCCTGCTTTGATTTTCGTGTCCGGTATAGCCAGTGACACTCGCGCTTTGAATATAGTAATATATGTAGACACAGTTATGCATTTTAACAGTGGTCTCCTCACTAAGCAAGTACTCCGTATAGTGGCTGCCATTAGGATTAGCTAAATAAAGATTAGCTAAAAATATTTAGGTTAGAGAAGACAAAAGTTTAAATTGAAAAATTAACATTCATATGAATGTAAAGAAAGATGGGTGTATGATGGTGGAGTGCGAAGCGTGTAGCATGTGGGTTGTGGTGTATGATTGCATGCATGTGGTGTGATGCGCATGTAGCGTACCTATGTGAATATATTTAATTTGACACTCGTTGGTGAAAATCGGTCTAACTGTTTGCCCTCTGAGTGGCCATAAGAAAAACAAACATACGCACGCATTATAAACAAAACCCTCTTTCGCTTTCCCAGTCACCTAAAAAGAAGAGAAAATCTATACTTATTACATTTGAAGCAATACTTCTACGTAAGATAATTTCTAATAATTCAACCCATATCTGAACACGGTTGAGGATCTCGCCGCTAGTTGGTGGCAGTCGACTGTGCGACAGCCACGGTCGGCACACTTTCCTAATGTGGCTGCAGCCGCATCCGCGTCGTTTCACTCAGCAAGGCCTCTGTGTTCCACACTCATTGTTTTCAGATCTCAGACGAACGGAGGTACATAATCATGCTTTATGTGCATCTAAATTGTTTGTCTGCCTTCTTTTCTTTTTCATAATATTGTAATCACTTGTAATGACACTTGAATTTTAGAACATCTCCCCAAAGCCGACATGAAGACGGTTACAAAGTTAAGAAGTTGGTCTCACTTATTGTGTAATTTCTCGCCGCACGCGCATCCCAAGGAGCGTTGTCACCAAATAAGGAAGTGTGCACTTGAATAAATAATCCTCCTTGTTGGTAATATTGGAGCAATCGTCTCGTAAAATGGTTTTATGTTGCTGTAGGTCGATGTCTCGGACGGAGTCTTGATGCAGCGGCGAACACATTTAAATCCTAAAAACTACTCCATTTCTTTATCAACTTATAGCCTCTTACTCGCTGTAAAAGTTTTCTCATGAAATTTGTCATTAGGGTACCTAACAGTCAAGTTTTTCTTTTGAATGTTATGTGTACTACTATGGTATGTAAACTCACGGTAAAAAGTACTGCAGTAAAACGTACTCTAGTCCGAAGTAACTAGCCCCGACAGTCTTATCCATCCATTACCCGGTAAAAGCGCGGCTGCTTCCGCAGCTGTCGATTAATTAGCCGGCACCTGTCCAAGAAGCTCGTAAGCTTTTTTACAATTACTGCGCGCGCGCACCACACGAGGTCTCGCGATCTATCACAAGATCCACCGTACTGGCAGACCCGTGGTCGCACATGCGCAGCTGATCCTCACCGATATTTTCGGTAAAAAAGCTTCTACTTAGCAAATTATTTAATTCTGTTCTTCTGTATTGCGTATCCTTAGGCCTAGATCTCACTGCGAATAAATATCATACAGAAATTTGATCACAATTCTGTAAAACACTTTGACATTATAATTAGGTATGTGAGTTAGGTAGTCGATAGTCGTACATCTCTGCAAAGTCGCCTGTAACATAACTGAGTAGAGTGCACGCGTGTAAAGGTTTATGTGCTATCGAATGTACGCGGAAAAGTGTAATGGTTAGTGAATGTGCTCGAGAAAAATTTGACGTGGTGCGATGCGGAATTTCAAGCTTATAATTATGGCACTGCGAAATGTCATCGTGTAATTTTTATTCACTGTGCGATCCAGACTTCACAGGATATTTTTGCTCCAAAAACATCCACAAAGCAAGTTAATTAATTTTCTCCCTACAGATGGCATTGGCATTGCCATGTTAATCATTAAAGCAACTTCCTTAGGGACGTTTGCCCCATTTGTAACACAACGAGGAAAGGAAATTACTGTAGTAAACACCTCCCTCTTGTAAAGCACTATCGTTATTGATAGCGATCGGGGGTCGCTGGCCTCAGTTTTTAATTTTACTAAGTGCGTTCCTGTGACGTTGCTACGTAGCAAACAAAGGGTCCCCATACTCTCTATGTCCAGCCGCACCCAACTATGCCAGTTAGACTATAATAAAGCAATATATTAGAATGATTCGTAGCTTAAACTGCCTACATAAAGTAATTATAAGAAAAGCACGCTATGGAAGCGGCGTTTGTTTCAAGTGCTGGAACGAGACTGTCAACATCTAAAATGCTGAATAACTGCTCCTCGCTCAAAATCAATTAGAATAATTATCTAGTGTCTATAACGACATCGCAAGCGCTCTCATTACATAAAATTGCCCTTTTAGCCACGCTTAAACCATTAAAGTACCGTAGATATCTGTGTCAACCTGTGGTCATCTTTGATTACTAATTAAACAGAAATCGCAGTTATGTGCTCGTTAAACCAGTACACATAAATACTATCTAAGACGTGTTTAATGTAAACGCCGTAGCCGATAAATGGTGGCTGGTCTCTTTAACGCGACAAAAATTTGTGCTGTAGCGGTTCCTAGCAGTAAAGCAACTCTAACGTTTTATGTTTGCTACAGGCGCACGTGGTGTCGGCGTTTGAGCAGAGTCTGTCCAACATGACGCAGCGACTGCAGCAGCTCACCGCTACTGCAGAGAGAAAGGTACGTACTATCACACGCCATCTATTAAAGAAAGAAAGACATTATACCAACAAGACACATCACAGAAACATAATAAACAGATAAGTAACATAATATTCACAACAACAGAAAGAAAACTAAATACACAACAGACGAGTGGTTAAATTACTCAATAACCACTCGCTCGTTAATGAACTACAGCTGCAATTCCTCCGTTTCTAGTTTTGTTTTTAATTTTAGTGGTTTACGGCCTCTTCGCAAATAGCTTTGATGTTGTACCTACCTGCCAAACGTTTTATTACCGGATATGTTTTGCGCTTACGTAACTTATTCAGAACTGTGAAATTGAATTCAGAGATATTGAAAACACCGGTGCAATATTAAATTAATATTAAATTAACTGTAAATAAACCTGCGTATGTGCTGTTCAAGGTGACACTGTGCGTAATACCACAGCTCATTCCAATTGTTATTTGTACACATTTGTTTCCCAACATGTGTAGAATATGTTTGCCTTTATGGCACTTGCTGATCGTTTTCCGAGATTACAAAAATTAAATAAGTTTATTAAAGAAGGCAGTACAGGAAAGTCTTGCAGGAGCGGACATATGACTTATAAGGCACAATCCACCGAACTGGAAGACTAAAGAATATTCTATCTAAAATTATTAGGTATGCCTTTGTACGAAAAACATGTCTTTCTATCCAATAAATAATTTCATAACAATAAGGTAACTAACTAAGACGCGATGGTAGCTTAGTGGGTAGAACATCGAACTCGGAAGCGAGAGACCCAAGTTGCCAAATGAAATTGCCAATGGGCACGCGTGATGATTAAGCCCATACTCTCTCCCTGAGAGAAGGCCTGTCTCCTACAGTGGGACGTATATAGGCTGCTTATGTAAGGTAACTAACATGTTTTGTGCCTCCCAATCTTTAAAATCAATATATGGACAGGACTCTGAGCTGACCGATCTGCGGCAAACGATCGAGCTGCTCCGCAAACAGTCGATCCAGGCGGGGCTCACCACCGCCCACATGCAGTCTATGGGGATTCGGACTGATGGAGTCAACATTAGTGGTCAGGTAAGCCTGGTAATAACATAATACTCAGCCTCGTAACGATTTTCACGTAGAAAAGGGGATTTTAATTTGTTTCACGCTAACACCCATAGGTTTACCTATCACAAAAGTCGTCTTCAGCGCGTTTGTGTACAATGAATATCTGGCCAATCGCAAATTCATAAAAATAAATGTACCATGTCTATTCAATTTAATAACGTGAGGTATATATTTACTTATCCCGTGTGGTCCACCACGTCATAAGAATATGATCACCCCGATTCATCCCTGAGGTATTGTAAGAAGTGACTAAGGGTGGGTAGTGGTGATTATTATAAGCAAAACCTTATGGTTATCCTGCCTAACCTTATCCAAGTTTTCAATGACCTTTTTTAGGTCTGAGGTTACTACTATCATTAAGTTCAGTATAAAGGCACTTTGATGTTTAATGCCCCTTCTTAGCCGTGGTCCACCTCCTGAGACGGTTCGCATGCGTAGTTAATAGAGTTGTGAAGTTGTGAGCTAAAGTCATTACACGTTGTCATGACTGTTATTGCATTTTGCCTATCATTAGGTAAGCGAGGAATACCATTAGTCTGCCAAGAGTAATCAGATCACGTGTATTATACGTTTTTGTTGACCCAACCCACTTTCATAAGAGGTGTTTTAGATTAAAGAGATTGAGTTGAGATGATGACGCATGGCGGTCGGCTTGATGGATCTTCCTGTGTTTGTGAAGTTGCAAAGGAAGGACTGATGAGTCCCGGTTAGCTAGATCGATCAAAAATGATCCATCAAAAGATCCGGCACAGCCGACAATTCCAGAAGAAATTATATCTCCGGCCAGTAACTACTTATGCACTTTTTACCAAACATAACTGGAGTATCCCACCAGCCTTGCAGGATGTTACTAATTTGAATAAATAAGTACAAATTCAACAATGCTTATAGTAGGAAGCTTCTGACTTGTGTGAGAATGTCTTCATTGTTAAAAGGATTTCCACGAAACGTATTAGGAAAAAAATATTGAGAAAGCTTCGATTCCATTAGCGAAGCAAAAAAAGAAGCAAAGCAGATACAATAAAGATGTAGGTAATAGAATCTTGTTTAACGAAAGCGATTTTGAATATGTCTTGTCCAAAATATACAAACACAACCCAGCTGTTAGGTACTAAAATTATAAACAGATGTTAAACTACGTATCCCCAGTAAAGAAAAATTATTTTGGTATAATTCCTCTGAAGTGTCACGGTTTTCATTGTTAGTGAGTATTAATAGGCATGTAAGTGAATGGGCGCTTCAACAATTTAATAATAATGAACTAGCACATAGCATGTCATTTTTCGTATGGCATTCGGATAAAAAATACCGTATCACACTATCTACGATATGGTTTATCTGCACGCAATATCTTGTCTTAATCTGTTTACTTCACTTACTTACTTTAATTTCAAAATTTTATCTAAATTATAGTGACGAATATTTGGTACACAGACCTAGGTACAAGAATAAGTTCTCAATGCGCATAACATTATTTTAGTTTTCTTTATTTGCTAACGAAATAGTCTTGCGCATGGAAAACAGATTGTTTTGAGTGTCTTAAATGCGAAATGAACAAAATTATCACATTTTGTAAAATTACATGCTTTTTTCCAGTGCTATATAAAGCCTCGACAGACGCTGCTGTTCTGTCCTGTGAAATACCATAATTATAATAAAGTACTTTCACTACTTCCCCAATTTTCCCAGCATCTATTATTTTTTCTTCTTTCTCTATAACTACTATAAATTCGAACTATTACTTTACTATTACGTTTACAAAAATAAAATAGTAGCTATATCTTAATGATCACCATTATTTTTTATTTTCAAAGAATTTTAGGATTCTCTCTATTTTTAGCACACTGTACAAGCTGCAAAATCCCCATATAAGTACATCCAAGCTAGGGGTGTTCTAGTCACCCAAACCAACTACTTTTACTATGGCGAAAACTTTGATATCGAGAAAGAAATATCAGCCGTTCAAAACATTTTAATGTCACTAATATGAAATGGAACGCTTTTACGGAACGCTAAAACATCCTTCACTATTATTCTACTGTAAAAAGCTGTCAGTTCTTTTTTTGTATCCACTTTTGACAGCTCTTAGCAGTAGATTAACAAAATGTTCTCTTACGACAATCCGGGGGTCTATATAGTAGCTAGTGGCGCATCAAAGAATCATAATTACACGTGTAGTCATAGCCTTTACAATTTCGCGCAGCAAGAGGCGGCGGGCTCACAAGGGCAGCAGCCGTCGCCGCAGCGCGTGCCGCCGACCGGCAACGGCGCCATCACGCGCCACCTCTCTACTGACAGCGTGTCGAGTATCAACAGCCTTAGTAGCGGCTCCTCGGCGCCTCACGATAAGAAACATAAGAAGAAGGGATGGGTGAGTGAACAACAAGTCTGGAAAGTTACGCGTTTACGCAAATCCAAAGTTGCAAGAAGTTTAGAGATAGATAGAGAACACTTTATTGCTCAGACAGAAGAAATAATTACAAATGGTTTCTCATATGTTATGCAATAAGAGTTTACAAGAGTTTTAAAGTTACACAGTTACACAAAACTGCTTCAGTTACAAGAAGCTAAAAACTATATGATTTAAGAGTCGTAGAGCCGGTTTCTAAATTGAGAAATTAACCAAGTAAATACTTAAGTAACGTTCTGTCACGCTCTTTTCTGAGAAATTCGAAGAGACTGCACTACAGTTAACTATTTACTTAGCGAAATTCTCAATTCGGAAACTGGCCCTTAAAGTTACGCAGTTACGCAAATCTGCTAAATTTGCTCCGTTAAATACTTCAACTTGTCCAGTGGAAATCGCAGGTTTACCTACGACATCGTCTTTCATTTCGTATCGTATCACCTAGCAGCCCAACCAGTAACACTGACTCTTCGTTCCAGCTCCGCTCATCGTTCACGAAGGCGTTCTCACGTAACGCGAAGATCTCAAAGACGGCAAAGCATTCCTCCTTGGGGCAACTGTCCTCACAAGACAGCTCGTCCGGTTCCCATCACTACGATGACCCTCATACCATACGAGAGGGATCTAATGAGAACAGCCTGGAACATTCTCACGAGCTCCTGGCAGAGACGGCCAAAGACAAGCTGACGTGCCCATCGGCGACAGCTGAGGAAACCAAAGGTTAGAAAGTGAACTGTTACCGTTTGTGTTCCCCATTGTTTTGAAATACTTCATTATCAGTGCCTAATTACAGAAGGTTAACTTTGCAATGCCTTGTGCTTCAGAAAAGTTTCGTAGAATTTAAGGGGGTAGATTTGCTCATCAATGAAAACTTAAAAACGTTTGTTTTTTCTATTGATTGATGGATATTGGACACGTTTTTTCTGATGCACGCTGTATACGGACGCTACAAGTCGTGTGTTAGTCGTGCTGTATTTATTAAATTTACTATACCGTATCATACACCTTATTGGATATGAAGAAGGCAACGATAGATTCACTATAGATATTTGGTATTAAGCTGTTTCTATGAGAGGTAGTACTGGATTTACCTTCTGTAATGAATATAATTTGTGACTTGACCAATCACCCTACGGGTAAATAAACAATACAAGCACATCGTGTCTAAAGGTTGATGTTCGCTCATGCAGAGTCACGATTCTAATTTAGCCTTTGCTTTAGATACGAGTACACTGGAGGACCTCCAAGCAAGACGTGGCGCCTAATTCTAATCATTAATGTATATCACCTTTGCCTCTTCTTAATCTTGCGTTGAGATATAGGTACCTACCTACTATTCATAAATCAACAATTCATAAATTTCGACAATCGAATTTTGCTAAGATGATGTGATTACTTGTCTCGGTGGGAATGAATATCTCGCAGATTTCTACATATGACGGTTCTAATTACGATTGAATTACATCCGACCTGACCCGACCTATTAGACCAAAAACAGGTCACGCTATGGTAACAGGTAAGGTAAAATTTACTAATATCCAGCAAATATACCTATGTAGTGCATAAATATGAGCTGAATAAGCTAGTTCAATGCACAAGTATTCATTTAAATTCTCAGACCATAATTAAAATGACTGAGGCCGACTTGCACCACTTTCTTAAATGTAGCATTTAACTGAAATTCTTGATACAAAAGTCAATTCAAACGGCTTAAGTGACATTTAGGAAATGGTGCAAGTAGGCCTAACAGTCTTATTTATGAAACACGAATCCTTAAATCACTCCACAGATGCAGTTTAAATAGTCTGTGGTAAAGGGAAGACGAAACCACTCTTTATTAAAACTACCTCTGAGGAGTGTTTTAGAGGAATCGTGTTTTTATAAGTAAGACCGTAAGTTTGAAGTTGTTTTTTTAAATCATCTAGATTTTTAAATAGACATCTAGTTTAACTTGCAACGTATATTAAGTCGCGATTTATGTGCTACTTGGAATAAAATAATTTCAATTTTTATGGCATAAAAGTGGCTGGGGCAGTGGGCCGGTTACAGCTAAAACTCCACGCATCTCGAATAGAGATCACGAACAAGCAAACGCAAAGTAACCTGCCTCAGCTCCCTGAATCGACGTTCTAAGGCAGATTGTTGGCAGTGGCTAGATGAGGGTGGCCGACAGAAAGAAGTGGCGCGTAAATGGGAAGGCCTAAGTATGTTCAGCAGTGGACGAAAACGGGCTGAGTGATTGGTGGCCTAAAACCTTCTAACAAATGGTTCCATCTCATTATTGTAATTACAAAAAAAAGAAAGTCTTACATATGAAAGTTAAATCATCATCATCATCATCGGCCTACGCTTGTCCACTGCTGGACATAGGCCTCTCCTATTGCACGCCACTGAGCACGGTCCTCGGCTACTCTCATCCAGCTCTTGCCAGCCGCCCTGCGAAGATCATCGCTCCACCGAGTCTGAGGACGTCCTACATTACGTTTACCGATCCGCGGTCTTCACTCAAGAACTCGTCTACCCCATCGGTTATAATTATCAATTCTTCGGGTGATATAGCCGGTCCACTGCCACTTCAGCATGCTACTTCGGTGGCCGGTGGGCTATGTCGGTGACCTTAGTTCTCTGTCGGATCACCTTGGTTCGAATTCGATCTTTCAGAGAAACCATGAGCATCGCCCTTTCCATAGCACGCTGAGCTACTTTACATTTGTGGACCTGGTATGAAAGTTTAGTCTTTGTTTATTCTTTTGTGTCTACCTTTATGTATACATAAGCGGCCTATATACGTCCCACTGTAGGGCACAGGGCTTCTCTCATGAAGAGACTATGGGCTTAATCGCCACGCGAGCCCACCGCGGATTAGCGATTTCAAGCGCTGAGGTATGTGAATAGCTCAGACACTCAGGCTTCCTCACGATGTTTTCTTCACCGTTAGCGAGTGGTATAGCTACCAAGTCATAGGTACATGCCCGCACTGGGAATCGAACCTGGGTCCGGATTCCAATGTTGTACCCACTAGGCACCGCTCTACTACACACCTTTATGTATAAACGTTTTTTATTGCTTTAGAAAAACAAGAGGACCCGTTAGTGGACGAGCTGAAAAGGCAGCTACGGGAAAAAGACCTCGTGCTGACTGACATCCGATTGGAGGCGCTCAGCTCAGCGCATCAGCTCGAGAGCCTTAAGGACACCGTCATAAAGATGAGGGTGAGAAACAAGCTAGGGTACAGTCGACAGCACATCGACCATTACATGTGTGCACTTTAGTCAGTTACGTTACGGGTGACTTCAACAAAAATGTAAAAGTTGACCGGCTGTCGACTGTACAACGTGTTGATTACCTGAAAACCGTTTCTTCAGTATAATAGATAAAAAACATACATACGTACGCAAACTCACGCCTGTATCCCAGAGGTGTAGGCAGAGACCAGGGACTGCCACTTGCCACGATCCTGAGAGATCACTTTCGCTACCTGCTAAAAAAAAATTAAAAATAAATACATTACATACATATTATATATGTCGCAGCCATATCGTATAACACGCCGTATTACAAGTAGGCGCGCTGGATTGAAAAACTTCGCTTTATATCGCCACCACAATCCGGCTAAACGTGAGGTAGCCGCATTGCATTACAGTGACGTTTTTCAATCATACGGCGTGTATTACACGGCGTGTTTTAGAGATATAGCTGCGACATGTATACTATGTGCAGGCTCTATGATTATTATTTATTTTACGATATTTATATTGACGCGATCAATTTGTATGAAGAATAAAAAAGTGTATTTTAGACATTCTTTTAAACTTTTGCTTATTAGAAGCAATTTAACTATCGATAATGTTTTCAGATTTTGCGTAATTAGGCAATTTAGTCGGCAAGTTGTCTATTTATCTTTATTAGTTGCTTCAACAACAAAAATCATCTCTATACTATTTAATTTTATTGGATTAGAGTGAATGGTCAGATGGTTTTTTGAGCTAATTACCTATTTATGATGTTCTAAAATATCATGTGTCATATAAAAGGTAGTTTTTACCTTCTAAAAGTGATAGCTAAAGTAAAAGAAAAGTATTTTCATCAAGTACCTGCTTTGGGCTCGCAGCCTCGCACATATGTAGTGGTTCTAGTTGTAGTTAGACCTGAGATTTCCGCACTTAACACCATATTTGAGCCATTGTACGTAGCAAGAGCTAAGGTGTGTAAATACCTCAGGCACTAGGGTGTCCTCACGAGGTGGTCTTTCACGGTTAGATAGGTGTTATTGCGACTACAACTTCACAAATGTACGTAACTTACAGAACAAAGTCATTGGTACGTGCCAGGATTCGAACCCACGACCTCCCGAATGAGAAGCCGGCGTTCTACCGCTTCGCTACCACCGCTTTACACATATGTAGTGGTGTTCAAGAGTCTGCGTTACACAAAGGTCTCCATTTAGCTCAGGATATTTACCCAAAGCGGGTCAGAGCGTTATTATAAAGGACTTTATCCCACGTAAAGCTAATAAAAGAATATACTAGGCGTTTCAGAAAGGTCCGGTGAAACTTGAACGGGTTATTCTACTCATTAATACTAATAACTTTTATGACGAAACCAACTCCATGTGTGTTCAAGCAGCTAATATTTGTTTCCGATATTTCAGAATTGGTCTCATAATAAAAGTTGTTTGTTTTGATCAGAAGAGTAACCCTTAGCCCCGGGCTACACAGAACGGACGTGGGGCGGGGCGCGGAAAATACGCGTCGTTAATCCAATAAAATCTCTTTCATACAAAATGTACTGAAGGGACGGGACGAAGCCCACACAGAAGAGACGGGGCGAGGGCGCGATTTCTATGCAACGCGGCGAGTTTCTTCCGCGCCCCCAACCCACGTTGCTTCTGTGTGGGCTGGAGCATAAGTTCCGCCGGACCTTTCTGAAACGTTCCGCATAAATTACTTAGTGAAGGACTAGAGACCGGTTGAAACGTTAATTTGTACTTCACAGAACGAAATGCTAAACCTGAAACAAAACAACGAGAGGCTACAAAGGCTGGTGACGTCACGGTCGCTGGCCGGCAGTCAGAGTTCCCTTGGCACGGGCGCCTCTGCCGTCGGCGAGGACCTTCGGAGGTTCAGCTTAGCTGACCAGTCCACCATGCATCAGGTGTGTGATACTTTTTAGGAGCAACCTCACATCGGTTCTTCTCCAAATGTATTTTTTTGCCTTGACCTACGGTCAAAGACCAACGTGCAAAGGTAGTGACGTCACGATCACTGGTCGGCAGTCGGAGTTCCCTTATCACGGGCGCCGCCGCCGTCGGCGAGGACCTTCGGAGGTTCAGCTTAGCTGATGAATCCACCATGCATCATGTTTGTGATACTTTTTAGAAACGACAACACATCGGTATTTTAAGAATGATCTAAAGACCAACTAGTAAAGGTCTTTCGGAGGTACAGATTAGCTGACCAGTAGAACTCTACTTTTTTGGATTTATACGGAGATTTGGTTCCACCAATAGACCGTCTCTTTCATACCAAAAAACATACCGTCTCTTTCAGGCATTAGAAATGCACACACAACCCCTGGACCTCGACTTCAACTGCATCACCTCAACACCCACCATGGATTTCACCAAAAAAGGCTCCCCCAAGTCAAATATGGGCGAGCCCATCTACGGGAACAAAACTGTCTGTGAACTGAACGAGAACAACGAAGCCATACTAGGCACACTGAATGGCACCTCCGATATATTCGCGACAAACGGACTCGGTGCGGATAGGTTAAGTGGGGATTATGACATTAACACCGTCCTACCGCCGCCAAAGAGCCGGGAACTCGCGATTGGGGAGAGCTACTCCGATATTGGTAAGACTTCTAATCCCTGATTACCTACTTCTTCGTAGCGTTTCTATTTTCTTCCACCATTGTCCCAGTTGAGGCCTGCTTCCGTAACACTCTTGGCTACCCTTCCAGTAGTACTAGGTTTTTTTTCTAACTTATTCACTTTCAGAGCTGCGCAAATTTGGAACCAGCTTGTCAACATTATTCAGAAGAGCCTTTCCATATCATCTTTCAATAAAATATTAAGAGCACTATCTTTATAAAAATCTCGTGTCACAGTGTTTGTTATCGAACTTCTCCGAAACGGCTTCACCGTTTATTATGATTTTTTTTTGTGTATATTTGGTAGGTCTGAGAATAGGTCGTAGGCTAATTAATATGGGAAAACAACGTTTGTCAGGTCAGCTAGTGTATTTATAAATATTTTTCCCTTCTTTCCGCTATCCGAACTTAAACACCCTATACTAATTTTGGCTGGAAAGATAACTTCACCTTTTACTGTATGAAGAATAAAGAATATATTGTTACCTTCCTTTGGTGTAATAGGTTCACTGGACTTCCCAATTCCTTTCAGGTGCCGCCGAAAGTCAGGGAGACACGACAGACGGAAAAAAAATAGCTATAGCAGTGTACTTGGGTCAGCCAGAATCATTCCAAAGATACTTTGAAGAAGTGCAGGACACGCTAACAGAGTCCGAGTGCAGATTTTACGCGAAACAATCCGCGAGTGCTTTCAACAGCCATTACGAGAAGCAACCCAGCTTTGACTCCCCGAGAGTGTCCCAGAACCACAGCCCTGAGGCAGAAACTCAGGACTACCCTCAAACTATTAATAAGTCAAACACGAATAGCCTTAAAAGCAATAAGTCTACACACAGTAGCTCGTTTAAGAACGTTTACAATAGTGACTCGACAATAAACTGCAATGAGTATACCATAGCTTACACTTATATTTCTGGCAAGACGACTTGGCAGAACTTAGATTATATAGTTAGGAAGACATTCAAGGATTACCTGTCGAGGATAGACCCGGGAACAAATTTGGGTCTTAACACGGACTCCATCACGTCTTATCACCTGGGGGAAGCGACGAGAGGTCCCGAGATCGGGTTCCCGGAGCTCCTGCCTTGCGGCTACATCATCGGGACCGTCAATACGCTCTACATTTGTTTGCAAGGAGTGGGGAGCTTGGCGTTCGATAGCCTTATACCAAAAAATATTGTTTATAGGTACGTATACATACCTGAACGCGTTTAATAAACTCAACAAAATTCTAGAATTCTTGTATGAAATCCTTTGGAAGTTTTGGAAGACTTTGGCGGTGTCGATTCTTTCAACTCGGATAGATGCGCTTTAAATTTAATTTGTTAATTTTGTGGAATATTCGAGATGTTACAGCACAAAGTAAACCTTTTACAATGATCTATTTGCTTTAGTACCACATAAGAAACCGCTGTTAGTTTAAGAGATACTTCTTGGGGAACTCATTCCTTCCAATGATTGGGAAAACTGATTCCGTATCAGACGATTCCACGTGAATTGCCTCAAAAATTTAGTTCGTTCTTGCAGATACGTTTCACTGCTATCGGAACACCGGAGGGTGATTCTTTGTGGCCCCAGTGGCACAGGGAAATCTTACTTGGCGGCAAAGCTTGCGGAGTTCTACGTGCAAAGGACGCAGCGACGAGGCAATCCGGCTGAAGCCGTCGCCACTTTCAAGTAAGTGTGACTATTGATGTATGTGTTATAGGCAATGTGTATAATGCAGGCATTCTATACATTTCCTAGGTATTGTATAGAATGCCGGGGTCGTCCAGGCAATGTATGAAATGATATTGAATGTTCAAACTATTTTACACTTTACCTAGGAAATGTATGGAATTCCTAGGCATTGTATAGAATGCCGGTTGACGCATAGGTAATGTATGTAACGTGTTTTTTTGCGTAGACAGCGTTTCTCACATAGCAGTTCCCTTCGGATAAACATTTACATTTACAACGTACAGTCAAGTGCACGTAGAGCTTTACATTTTGACATTTCCACCTCTCTTAACTTCTGCGTTATTAGGACAAAATCGAATGGCAAGTGTAAAGGTCTAAGTGCACTTGACCGTACCAAAAAATGGATGCAGAAAGTCGTCCTGTTCATTTCTTACCACTTGATTATGGAAATTTGATCATGATAAAAAAAATTCAAATTCATCAATAAACAATCGATTCTTTGTAGAAGCCGATTCTCTGTTACTACGCAATTCTAAGTAAAACCTTTCTTTCATTAGTAAGTACCGCTGATCAGTAGCCATTTTCCATTCAATAATCACACAAACAATGAATGATCACACTCTCAGTTTAGAACCAATGCATAAACTAAAAAACGTCTGCATAAAACAAAGGAGTGCTGCGTACTAACACAACGAACAAGTTGCAACTTGTTTACGGGGTAGTCCCGCACGCCGCGCACTCGGCTCCTTCCCGTGGTTGTTCATTATACACATTGCCTGATGCGCTTCGGGCATTTTATACAATACCTAGGCAATGTATGAAATGAATCGTATTATACACATTGCCTGAACGTTTTAGGCAATGTATACAATGCCGGATTATACACATTGCCTATAACATATGCACTGTGCCCGGCAATATTGCCAATGTGCCTGGGCAAGAATGTAACAACAAAAACGCGCACCAACAACACGGGGGAGCGGTCCGCGTGCATAGAAGCAAATGTATTTCATAGATTACTTAATCAATCCATCCCATTTTTTAGATGAAACACGAATAAAAGACACCACAGTCGAATTGATGGATGTATGTTCTAATAAGTGAATAGATGCTGAAGGGAGATAATTACTGAATATTCAGAGTCGGCCGTAATTCATCATAGTTCAAAGGAAGGAAATGTAGATAAAAAACTTTACAAAAAATATTGAAAAAGAAACGGAATTCTTACCACGATTGTAACATTGTAAAATGCTTTTCCTAAATTACTTCGATACTAGGTCGAACTCTTCCCATTCAATTTCAAGGAAGTGAATCTGGAATAACATTTCTGTTCACAGGTACGAAACAGTACACGCGGTGTACTGTGCTTATTCACTCGTTTTGAATGAGTATAATCTATACACAGTACCTATTCTTCTTTACGACAGCTTTAGTTCGAAAAAAATACTGATTATTAAAACTGTTACTCGCCGACTCTATGTGCTCAGAATACTGTAAATAGCTACCCCGTCACTCCGATTATAACTTTAATCTAAAGAATCCCACGTAACCAAGAAAACTATCCCCGCAGCGTGGACCGCAAATCATGCAACGAGCTTCGCGCCTACCTGACGAATATCGCGGAGCAATGCGGCGCGGGCGAAGAGGCAGCTCTGCCTTCCGTCGTAGTACTGGACAATCTGCAGCACGCCTCCGCCCTGGGGGATGCCTTCGCTCCACTTCTGCCGCCTGACAACAGAAACATGCCTGTCATCATCGGTCAGTGTTCCTACCCAAAGGGTAAAGCGTTTGATAAACATCCGTAAGCAGTTAGAAGGCAGCTCTACCTTAAGTCGTACTACTGGTCAATCTGCAGCACGCCTTAGCCCTGGGTGGTGCCTTCGCTACACTTCTGCCACCTGACATCAGAAACATGCCTCTCGTCATCGGTCAGTAGGTACCTACTTTTAAAATTGTCCTCAAAATATGAAGCCGATCACCATGGCACCAGTATTGGGTCATAGACCTAAATAATCTATAACACCCTTATTACCTGGGCGACCAGTCAGACTGAATCGTTGTGACTCTTACCCGCTTGGACTGATCGTAATCTTAAAATACTCTGGCGCACAGTAGGCATCCACAGAAGACACCAAGTCACTTCCAATAATTCACGATTCTTCTGTTACAGGCACCATGTCGCAAGCGACGTGCAACACCACAAACCTCCAACTCCACCACAACTTCAGGTGGCTCCTTACTGCAAACCACATGGAACCAGTCAAGGGATTTTTGGCAAGGTTATTCTCTTTTCTTTATTTTTTTTAGATTTTTTATAGCCGGTAATATATATTATATTATAGAAGGTAACCATTTCGGAAAGAGCTCATTCTGGCTAAGTGGCCTGTCAAGAACCAAGTCTGAACCAAGTGGGTTCGATAGTAAAACCACAGGTAAAACTCAGCAGAGAAGTGTGCCAATGTTTTAAGTCACCCTTATAATTGATTATCCTCTTCTATTTCTCCTCCATCTTTGGTGGCTGGCAGTCAGTTCTTTGAATCGTTACAAATTACAGAATTTAATAAATGACTAGGAGAAAGCAGAGTTTAATGTACGAGTTCTTGCTTTTAGGATAGCAATATCCAAAGTAGGTTTTTAACCCCATTTGAAAAACTAACGGTCTTATTTATAAAAATACGATTTCTCTAAAATACTCCTCAGAGAGAGTTTATTTAATTCCTTGTAACACAGACTAACTAAACTGCCTCTTAGGAGTGTTTTAAGGAATCGCGTTTTTATAAAGTCCGTAATTATGGAGTGTTTTTGCCCGATTATCGAATTATTATAATATAGTACATTACTGCAGCGGCCAGCAAAAGAGGCATTGATGGACGAACGTGGAAATGTGGACCGAGGCGAAGCCGAGGCACACATACGTGAGTCCAAATAATGCGCGGAGATTAGAACTTTTTGTTTGAAAAATTCTATTAAACTTTCAAAATCGGACGAACCACGAACGAACAACAATAATTTTTGGCCGCGTTAAAGTGTTTGTTTTTTTTTCAATAGGTATGTCCAGCTTTCTATGGCAAGCCAGTTCGAAATTTAAATAAAACCTCGTATAAGTTACTTCCTTGGTTGTCATTGTTTGGAGTAAAAGATCGTTCCATTTTTAAATACCACGACAGATATGAGTTTAGTATGTAATTTATTTGGCCGCAAAACACGACAGTTATGAATTTTCATAGAACTTTTTCCGGCGGCTGCTCGCGTATGATTGGCCAGTACAGCAATGTCGAAATACCTAATGCTCAAATTTCCAAGCATGTTTGAGAAAATAATCTTCCATGTTTCCGTGATTTCCCGTTCGACACCCCTCTGGTACGAAACCCCAAAAATGAGTTCGCTTCTCAAAACTACCTCCCCGGCAGGTATCTCCGGCGCAAGCTGTTCTCGCTGGAGCTCCGCGCGGGCCGCCGCGAGCCGGCGCTGGCCGCCGTGCTGGAGTGGTTACCAGGCGTGTGGGCCGCGCTCAACGCGTTTCTCGAGGCGCACTCCAGCAGTGACGTCACCGTCGGCCCGCGCCTCTTCCTCGCCTGCCCGATGGACCTGGAATCTAGTCAGGTGAGCGTTTCGAGAGCCTCGACTTTGACTGCCACTGCAGATGGCAGTCTGAGCACTGTGCTCAACGCCTTCCTCGAGACGCACTCCAGCAGTGACGTCACGTTGGCCCGCGTCTCTTCCTTGCCTGCCCGGTGGACCTGGAATCTAGTCAGGTGAGGGTTTCGAGAGCCTCGACTTTGACTGCCACTGCTGATGGCAGTATGTGGACACTACTGTGCTCAACGCCTTCCTCGAGGCGTGCTCCTTCAATGACGTCATCATCGGCCTGCACCTCTTCCTCGATTGGAATCTAGTTAAAAGAGCTATTGGCGCTTGCGGCTGGAATCCAGTCAGATAAGTTATTGATCTGAAATACTTCAGTCCTCCTCTATCTGTTCATGATGAAATGCGATGGCCTGCCAAAGTAATCCCAGTGCGTGTAACCCAAATTTCTAAGGTGGAGACGACCTGTCCCGCTCCCCCTGCCTACGTCAAAGTAGATTAGATTATAATACTTTATTGTACACACAAAACAAAATACACTAAAAGGCTTAGACATATTTATTGAATAAATAAAGCCCACCACAGTTATTTTACTCACGAAATTCCTCCACAGGCGTGGTTCGCCGACGTGTGGAACTACAGTATCGTCCCGTACGCGTCGGAGGCGGTGCGCGAAGGCATCGCGCTTTACGGCCGCCGCAGGAATGCCGCAGTGGACCCGCTCCACCATGTCAAGTCCTCCTACCCGTGGAGGGAACCCAACCACTCACATGTTAGTACCTGTTTCGTCAGCAATAAAGTTATGGTTCCATCTGGACCCATTGTGGTTCTACCCAGTAGGTGCATAAAGCAAGGATTCTACTGAACTGACTGGCATTTGCATTCAAACATCACATTACAAAAACTCGCGCTTGTATCCCGGAGTAGGCCTCTGCCTGGGTTTGCCACTTGCCTCGATTCTGATAATCATTTTTCGTTTCAACAGTATTCATTAGTCGCTGTATGTACGCGCGCCGGTTTCGGGTACACCTACTTTTTATCTTGCCCTTTGCTAATACAGTATTTGGGCGAAGTATGATCGCCTGGGACGACTCTTACCGGCACTTCCACCCACGTTGGTTCGATATTTTTTTTTGTTCATCATCATCATTCAGCCACAAGAAGTCCACTGCTCACAGATATAGATAGACCCACTGCTGGACATAGGCCTCCTCCATGGATTTCCAAAAAGACCGGTTGGTCTGTCCTTCTTGTGCTGGTCGTCCTACGCTGCGCTTGCCGATATTGTGGTCTCCATTCGAGAACTTTTCGGCCCCATCGGCCATCAGTTCTGCGAGCTATGTGCCCCGCCCACTGCCACTTCAACTTACTAATCCGCTAATAACAATGTTTTTTGTTACAGGGCTAAATTGAATTACATACTGATGGAATATCTTTCACCTGGTTGTGCAATAAAGTGTTCTCTATCTATCTATCTATCTAAGTTACATTAGTAAGGTTGTGCGTTTGGCGAGATTATAGTTGGGTCGTAGTACACCTATCTAAGTACATACACACTACATCACATAGCTCTGAGTTTAACTACCTATGCCTTTGTGATGTGACGAAATCCACAATGTACCTAAAAAGGTATCAGCTGCCTTTTGTATTCTACTATTCTCGACGAAAGTTTGCGATGTTGCTCGAGACTGGCGATTGCTGCAGAATAGATTTCGAGGCCTATTTCCTAAAATCTCTTATTATTTCACAGACACTCCGAGCCATAACGGTTGAAGACATCGGCATAGACGAGACGAATCAAGACTCAAATACGAATAACAACCAAGACCCATTGGTAAGTTAATCACCACTACATTGCATACAGGTAACCATGCAATGTACCTAGTAGTAACCGGCAGCATAAGCCGCGTATTATGTACGTCCCACTGTAGGGCACAGGCCTTCTCTCAGGGAGAGAGTATGGGCTTAATCACCACGCGTACCCACCGCGGATTGGCGATTTCAAGCGCTGCGGTATGTGAATAGCTCAGATACTCAGGTTTCCTCACGCGGTTTTTCTTCACGTTTACCGAGTGGTATTGCTACTATAACTTCACAAATATACATAACTTAGAAAACCAAGTCATAGTTATATGCCCGCACTGGGGATCGAACCTGGGTCTCTCGCTTCCGAGTCCGATGTTCTACCCACTAGGCTGCCACCGCTTTACCGTAAGGGTAACCGGCTAACTGACTAATACCTAAATACTTAGATAACCTTATAAAGGTATTAAAAATAGGTAGTCTTATTTTTTATAAAATGTCGATCCCGCTTAAGGAGTTGTTGAAGCTGGTTTTTATCAGGAATTGTTCTCCTAAACCGGCTTTGACTCTGTCTTAACCCTAGACACCTAACCTTCGTCGTTTCGACGAATACGCGACAGAAAAAATGTTGTATCTTTTTGGTGCGTGTGCGGATAGCCGAGGTATCTTTTTTCAACTCTGTGTTGGTCACGGCTTGGCGAGAGGCAAAGAATTCCGGCAGCCAAGTAGATACTATTTGTTTTCGAAATTTTACAAAAATACTTACCTACCTACCTAGGTACAACATCGTAATTTGTGGTGAATATAAAATAGATTTTTGTACTAAATGGGCGTAAAAAAGTATTTTTTTCTTCTGTTGTCTACGGTTTAAGTTTACCCTTAAAATGAACAACTTTTTTTAAATTTCTGCTTTATAATTGTTTCATAAGAAAGTAGTTTTTGATCTGTAAAAACGCGTGCCACTTTAAACAGAAAGGAAATTATACTTTATTTTAAAAATATAAAATATGCCTGAAATATCAGTGCAATAGGTAAAGGTACCAAAAATAAAAAAGTTTTATTTAAAACTTAACACTTCACTAGTCGGACTCTTCCGACAAAAAACCAAGTACCTAAGTTTATCCGGTATTAAGTTAATAATGTTAATCATCATCATCATCATCATCATCATTACCAGCCACTTGACGGCCACTACAGGGCACAGGCCTCCCCCGTGGTTTTCATAACCATGAGGGGTTTTGCCATAATCACCACGCTTGGTAGGCGGGTTGGTATCTCAGGAAGACGCTGCTGCCCGTCTCCTGGTAATTTATTTCCTTAGTCGCCTTCTACGACATCCACGGAAGGAAATGGAGTGACGCTAGGTATTCTTAATCCGGCGCCACACGGAAGTTAATAGTACTTACGAAAGGTTTAGTTCGAAAAATGGTCGTCGAATCGACGTACCTATGGTAGATATTATGAGGTACCTACCTACCTATGAAGCTTAGGTGTCTAGGGTTAAGAATGTTTTAGTGGGACCTACCTACTTACCTACTTTTTATAAATAAAACCGAAATGGTCTGTGGCCAAAGTCGAATGTTGTTATTGTTATTGTACCTACCTATTGTTTATTACAGTTGAACATGTTGATGCGGCTGCAGGAAGCGGCGAACTACAGCGGAAACCAAAGCCAAGACTCTGACAATGCCAGTATGGACTCGAATCTCACGCACGACAGCTCCATGGGCAATGAGCTTTAAATATCCCCTGCTTTAAAACTACTACCTACTACCTAGTTCCTCAGCAGCCGCTTGATCCAGGGCGGGATTTAGGGGAGGGCAGGCGGGGCTACTGCCCTGGGGCCCCCACAAAAGGCTAATATGTACTATCATTAAACGCCAATCTTTTATGAGTACTACTTATAACGTCGGTTTTTTTTTCAAATTTAAAAAAAAAATTCGTCGTATTTACCTATTCATTGTAGTTTTTGTTTCATATTTTTTATTTGTGAATAATTGGGGGCCTCCGCTCCTTCGTTGCCCTAGGGCCTCCAGACCTCAAAATCCGGCTCTGGCTTGATCGTAAATGCTGTAACTTACCTAGGTAGGTACCATAAATAGCGAAAAGTTCGTAATTACATCACGGCTCCTATGGATTTATATTTAGTTATCTTCGTTGATAGACAAAAATTGAGCACCTACATTCTTGTAAAGCCAAATAGTTGCCATAAAATAAATGTAAATTATTTATTATTTCTAAGATTGGTTTTATAGAATTTATGTTATTGACTTTGAGTGTGTTTGTTTTCCTAATGAATCATGAAAAATATTTACTCTGCTGTATTTGCTATAAGAGACAAATAAATAAGCACGAGTAGGTGGTTTTCAATCCAGACGCACTATAAAATGTTGATCTTCTTAATTATTTTGTTTTGCAAAATTATTGTGATTGGTTTTTCTCATAATAAAAATATAATTTGGTTTAATTTGAAACTCCTTCACTATGCAAGAAGTATGTGTCGGTGCCTGGAGAGTATTTTTGCATTTTTATGAAACACTTCTGAAATGATTGTTACTGTTATTATTGAAGCAATGGCTTTACTATTGTTATATTTTTTCAGAGTTAGTGTAAGGACCGCATTTGTATTACTATGGTATTCTATTTAGGCATAGTATAAGTATGTATGTAATTTTTATACCATTTTCATAAAAAAAACTCATGTACCTAATGAAGTATTTAGGTGTAAATAAAATAATATAATTTTTTCTATGCGATTACACTAACCGCCATTATGCCATAAACAGTAAAGTGTTACTTTTGTATAGTGAAATGTAACAATGATAGTAGTGTTCGGTATGGGTTGAATTGTGTGCATAACTGGAACGTGATATCTACAATCTATGCTTTATAAAATTGTGAAATAAATATTGATTAAAAAATTTATCTACTACAAAGCATTTCATTATTTTTATACCTCTCTATACCTAATTGGCAGATGTATAATAAAACAGCTTATGGGTACTATATAAAAACCTCACTTTATATTAGAAAATTAATACACATAAATCGCACTTAACAAGATTTGCATCAATACCATTCCAGAAGACCAAGTTTGGACGGAACTATTTAGGACTAGAATTGTGGCAAGTCTAGATAATAGATAAGCCACACTTGCGAAAAGCTTACTTAATCCAAGAAAGAATTAAAATATTAATTTATTATTGGTGTTGTTTACTCAAACATAAGGCACAACCATGGAACTGTACATAATCTGAATTAAACTGCCTAATCAAATATGAACATCACAGCATATCAAAATGATATATTTGCTTATTGTTTATACTAGTTCAGGAAAGGTATATTAACACCAGTCTGTATGTTATTTGACTTGATATAAAACAAACAAAATTAATCATCGTTGAAATCCAAACTTAAATTAGAAAGAGATGGGACAGGTGACTCAGAGAAATCTCCTGAATCATCACTTGGCACTTTTGATGCACCATCTTCATTTGATTTGCTATTTGATGATTTTATGTTGTTTTGCAAGTCTGAAGGTTTGTCATCATGTCCTGCAATACTACCCTTGGGACAAAACATTGGTGAGTTAGCTTCACTAAGTTCTATCAGGTCTGCAACATCTGATATTGAGACAGAACTTTGAGAGCTCTGTGAATTTTGGTGAGAAGAGTCAATCGTCACATTCTTGATTGCATCAATAGGAGGGTTTTGGACGGACTTTGCTGGTTTAGCTTGCTGCTCAACATTTTTTTCTTTGTTCTTGGATTGTGAGGATATCGAAAAATCATAACTGTATTCTGGTGTATTAGTCTCAGTTGGTAGTGCCTCATCTTGGGATTGTCTTTGTATAATTTTGGAAGAAATTGTTGTCACATTGCTTAATGTGGCAGGAGATTCTGGATCAACATTAGGCACACCTGTAGGACTGTAAACTTTATCATCTTTCTGTTGTTGAGTTTCAATTATTGGAAGGCCAGTTGTGTTTAACATTTTTTCTGCAAGGCTATTGAAAGGCTTGAAATCCAAGTATGAAGTAGATTCACTGCTGTTGTTAGCGGCAATATCAGCAAGCTGGAGTTGCAAGTTAGGTACTAAGGTTCCACCTCCTTTATCATTTAGTGCACCCTTTTCTGATGTCTTAGGTATGCTATTTATTTTATTATCATCATCATTGTTAGAATGCTGTGATACATTACTGTTATTGTCATCATCAGTCTCATCCTTTATAACAATGTGCTCATTAGGAATATACTCAGAGCTTGTCTTGTCCCTTGCTGAATCAGTTGATGTATCAGTGTCTGAGTTATCTAACGGTAACCTCAGGTGTAGTTTGTTCTTCTCATCAGATGACTGATCAGAATGTGAATTGGATTGGGATGATGCCGAGCTTGTGTCTTCATGTACAATATATGTGCAATTTTGCTCATCTTTGTTTGCAGCCCCACTATCTTTTTGATCATACAATTTTATTTGAGATTTTTTTGTTAAATTTTTCACTATTGAGAGGAGTAGTGGTTCCTTAGTGTGATCCCGTTTGTAGTTATTTAATTTATCTGCCAGTTTCTTCGGCCCTTCGTAAGTATACTCTTTCCCTTGACGGGTCTCTGACACGTAAACAAACAAGGTGTTTTTCAGGTTACAGAACTCCAAGAACTCGTGAACTATAGACAGGGAAATAATTCCTTCCGGAAGCTTCAGCATATTGTCTAAGCAGGCGTTATGTTGCTTCTCACATTCATCTTCAAATGCTAAAAACACATTTGCTCGCAGTAAAGCTCGAATTTTCGCCAGTGACCCGTTTTTTTCTAAGGCCTCAATTACCAGATCTCGAAGTTCTGTGTCTTCATTTTGAGCCATTATGGGATTAACACTGTTAAACGTTCAATTTCAAAAGCGCGTAAATTACGGTTCTTTAGTGAAAATGAAAATAAAATCTGATTTTGTCAACACGCATCGCATTTTTCTCAGTTCACAGCAGTGTTGCCAGATGGGGAGATTGAAAATGCGGTACAAGTGCTTACAAATCGCGGATTTTTAACTAAAAAAGCGGGATTCCATATTTTAGTATACATCGATTTTATATAGGTACCTACTCAATTCATGCGCTATTTATTTCTTTATTCGTACAAGCTAAAGGTAACTTACAAAATGTTGAATAAAAAACCAAGATACTTAGTTATAAAAAAAAATTCATGGCTTTTCCTCCCTCCCCCGCAGAATATTTTCTGTTCTTATGCAAGGAAGGAGAGAGATAGCGCTAGCACGGTTAGCCAGAGGTCGCGGATTCAATCCCAGCATGGGTGGAACTTTTTGCCTGTAAATAGGTTTCTAAATTATCCTCAGCACGGATTATTGCAACAAAAAATATATAATCAAGTAGATACAGCGATATCATTCCGATGTAAAAACCTAACTGCATAAAAAAGTGGGTACTCGGGGCTACTAGTGATGTAAATTACTTCAGCCAGATGTCGCTGCCTGTACGTAATATAGAGAAGTTTGTAAAGAGGTTCGAAATGTCACCGATGCCTGCACTTGCCCATTAGCTTAGTTGAGAGAGCGCTGGCACGGTTAGCCAGAGCTCGCGGGTTCAAGTCCCCGCATGGTTGGAATTTTTAGCCTCTAAATAGGTTTTTAAGGAAGAGTTTTGTAACCAGTTTGGTTCTGGACCGTCCCCGCTTGGCAACTACAGATATTTGGAATTCAACATAGTCTTAGTAATCTGTGAATCCAACAAACGTATAAAAGGTAAGTTCTTATTACAGTTGGAATAAGAATCAAAATGCTCTAGCCAGTTCCACTTTTTTGTGACAGAAGTTTATTTTTATTTTTCGATCCTGAGGTTCCAGCAGATTTGAAAAAGCGGAAATGCGAAGGCCTAAAGCGGAAGGAGGATCCACTGTCAAAACAGCGGTGTAGTACAACGCGGAAAAGCGGTGTATCTGGCAACGCTGGTTCACAGAATCATGTAGGTAGTATTGTAATTTGTAAAACTGACAGTTTTTTTTCTTAATCTGTGGTATTGCTAGCTGCAATCTTTTTTATTATTTTTAGTAGGGCCCTGTTGATATTGCGACTTAGGTAGGTATTTGTCAAAGACCCTGATGCTTTAAATTTTCTTTTAAATAAATGAATTTCATCACAATACTAAAACTTTTACTTCTTATGTGTGTCCGATCATAGGGTGTCATATAAAATGCTAAATACAGAAAAAAACTGTCAGAAAATAACTAAAACACAAAAAGGAAGTTCCCTACTTAGTCACTAGATGGCGCTATTTATATGTTGCTATTGTTTGTTCTTGCTACTCATAACTAGATGACACTGCTGCTTTAGCTGAAATGCTGAAATAAAATAATCACCAAAACAACAAAGGAAAACGACAAAAATACAAAACTGAAACAATAAAAAACAGGAAATCCGGTTGCTGATCATTAATTACTAAGTGGGTGGGACCGGATTTCTACATTGTGATCATAAAGTAGATTGTGATCCATTGTGACTAATCGTACCTAAATTAGTCCTGTCTACTTCGTATTTACTGCTCTGCAGTCGGGATTTCGTTAGTTTTTATTTCTTTTTTTTTATTTCAATTTCTGCGTTCCCTAAGATTGGCAGCTAGCGAAGTTTCAAGCATTTTATCAAGCTCAATAAAATTTCATTCATTCTAAAATCTTGCTCTTGCTGTTAGGTCACGGTGAATTGAAGAAATGGATTATAATTCTTTACTACTATTTTACTCTGGCTCGTAGCCTAGACTACCTGTGTCCTTCATTAGAGTGTGAACGTGAGGCAAATATAACTAATTTACCGTGCATAAATCAGAATCGATATCTATAAAATTTCTGCTGTGTATAGTACTCGTTTAGATGTCTGGCTCGGTAGTATACAAGATACTTATACCAACTAACTACTTACTTCTTCGAATAATCACTGTTATTTCATTGCAATTGATTTTAATATTTAGAAGTGGGTATAAGATTACCTATCTCTACGTTACTCTACATTGTCATCATTGTTATCTCCGAGCTCACTTGCCTTGTAAATTATAGCTTTGCAGCCTAATTTTTTTGTGCTCTAACTTTGCTATTAGTAGATCAGATAGCGGCTTAAGTAGGTTGCTACAGTCTTCGGCGAACGTGCTCGATTACAGGGGGTGAAGGCTTGCGCCGGGAAAATGTGTGAAATTCAGTCAGTCGGGTCGAGCACGCGCTCGGGGTCGGTACACTCCACGCGGCAATGTTTCACGGCATTATGAAACTTTTAGTCTGTTTTGCAGTCATATCCTAAATAGAATTCTTGAAAAATTTACAATGATTAATGTTTTTAATTGATATGTTTTATCGTAGTGGTAAACATACGTCAGAGTGGCAGTTGAATGTTGAAATACTAGTGGCGGGAAACCGTTTTGATATCTCGCTTGACGTGTTGTGTCCTATGTGTACATAGAGCGAGAGGAGCCGTCTGCCCTGGAGGGCGGCCGACATGCTGCTTTCGCCGTGAATCGATATTTTTGGAGCGTTGTTGAGCCAAGACCATGGGGTCCAAGCCTTGATAAAGGTACGATAAATGATCTTATTGTATTTTCCCTACGGGTACCTCAGCCCCGGGCAGCGTTTTGTCCGTAGACATGACTAGCCCCACGTCGGGCGCCCGGATACTAAGGGGCAGATTTTTGCCTGGCTCTTGCATGGTTGAAAATACATAGGTTAAAGTAAAATAGGTGCTTGTTTCAACTTGTTAATTTTTTTAATTTACTAAACGTACTTTACGTCATCATTCCATAATTAAATCCTAAATAAGGTCAGGTCAGGAGGTCATGAGGCAAACTGGAGGTAGGATGAACGTATTATTTTAGATGAACAGGTGCTACGAATGTAATAATTGTGCCCACAATGTAGTCTGCGTGTTAAAGTGTTATTATATGTTCACGCGATGCTAGCATTCGATTTTTATGCGCAACTTTTATAGCGGATGAAGTAAAAATACGAGCTAGGATCCGGCGTTAACTCTTTCTAGCTGCCCAGCTATTTAGTTTCTTTCAATGTCTCTTCTGCATAGTATTGTTAAAGGTCATCAATTTATTGGCCTCAGGCGTGAGTTTCTGTAGTATGTGTTATTTGCATACCTAAAGACAAAGAGCTTAATATTTATTAAAAGGCAAAAATTATGCATCAGTTTGCTCCTTTTTAGGGTTCCGTACATCTAATGAAAAAAACTTAACCCTTACAGGATCGCTCTCGTGTTTGTCTGTCTGTCCGTCTGTCATAAAGAATATTTTTTTATTGCTCTAAAGAAATTTGTGCAAATGCGAGCTTAATACAAGATAGTATTTTATTCCAGCTAACCCACGATCCTTCATCATCATTGGCCATTTTACGCCCACTGCGGGACATAGGTTTTCCTAACCATGAGGGATTTTGCCATAATCGCCACGCTTGGCAGGCGGGTTGGCGATCGCAGTATGCGGTTGGAATCTCAGGAAGACGCTGCTGCCCGTCTCCTGGTGATTGATTTCCTTAGTCGCCTTCTACGACATCCATTGAAGGAAACGGAGTGACGCTTTTCATAATCCGGCGCCATACGGATCTTTGTCATACCCTATTTTCTCCGAATAAAATGTAACAGACTAAAAAAGTCTAATTTTGGTTTGTTTTAATCAGACTTTTATGACTCTATCATGGACGAAAACTATTATTATACTTTATTGCACACGAAATTCGCAGATGTACGTAACTTTGAAAATAAACAAAGTGATAGGTTTCTGGAAATCGAACGTCTCCCGCTTCTAAGTCAATTGTTCTACCCACTGGGCTACCACCAATTTGTAGTAGCAATACCACACACTAGCTGTGAAGGAAAACATCGCGAGGAAACCCGCACTTTGGTTGACTCCGCACGTGTGTATTGACTTGTCTTTCCTGTGGGGTAGGCCGACTAAGCTGTCAGGATGGTATAGGTGCTGCGCAAGCCTACTCCGTCTAAAATACAATGTCGCAGGCACTGCAGCATCCGAGTGGTTACTTAACCCATCTAGTTAGAGTGAAGGTGCCACTGGACGCCGAATAAATCATCTCATTACGTAGATGCAAAGGCCTGAGGCACACGAGAACACAATACAGGAAAAGTAACAAAAGAAAACACATGCACAAAGGCGAGCTTATCTCTGTGATTATTATAGGGGGCAAACAAAATAAAAAGTCAATTGCATTCATGTAAGTTAGGGTATCTTATAATTTGGACATTAATATTCTAATTTAAATGATATTAAAAGTGCGAGTCAGACTCGCGCACCAAGGGTACCATTATCTATACAAAATTTGAATATTTCAAGCGTCTACCTGTTGCCGTTATTAATAGCGAAAAACGGCAAAAAAATCACGTTTGTTGCATGGGAACCCCCCTTAAATATTTATTTTATTCTGTTTTTAGTATTCTTTCTTATAGCGGCAACAGAAATACATGTGTGAAAATTTCAACTGTCTAACTATCAGGGTTCATGAGATACAGCCTGGTGTCAGACGGACGGACGAACGGACGGACAGTGGAGTCTTAGTAATAGGGTCCCTTACCCTTTGGGTACGGAACCATATAAACCGAAACAAAAACTTTAACATGGAATATAGGGTCTCATTAAGAGCTTACAGGAAAATCTAAATAAAAATCCTATATTAATGGGACCGTGTTACGCAGAAACATTCCAATCCACATAACTTGCGACAAAAAATTTTCTGTTCCATGTTTTCTTCAGACGTTTTATATTTGTAATCACTAGGTGTAAGATTAAACACGTCTGAAAAAAAGTTTGAAAAAAACAATGTTATACATAAAAAGCGTTTTCTCAAAAATTCTTTATTTTGGGTTGGAATGTGTCTGCGTAACACGGTCCTATTAAGTCTTGAATTTCCGCAAAAAATTGAATAGTACTTAAGTTACCCTCCCCATGCGATTTCGACTCCTACTGCACCTTTCTTGACCGGCTTTATATTTTATTTCGAGGCTAAGTTACAACAACTACTCCATTTTAATTACATTGTGTTGTATGCGGGACGACGGGCGAAGGAACTACATTCTGACATCTACGTAATCTAATATATAAAATCTCGTGTCACAGTGTTAGTTATCGAACTCTTCCGAAACAGCTTCACCGATGTTTTAATTTTTTTTGTGTATATTTGGTAGGTCTGAGGATAGGTCGTAGGCAAAACGAAGTTTGAGGGCAAGCTAGTCTTTATCTGAAAATACAGCTTTACAAGCATTTTTTGGTCTTTTTCCCAACATAATGAGATTTTTTTTGTACCAACAATTATTTTCGAAGTTGTAGCGATACCACTCGCTAATCAGAAATCAGAAATCTATTTCAACTTAAAGAATTTACATTTTTGAATCGTAATTTTACCAGAAGTGACGTAATTGTATTAGATAGCTTAATACACTTTACGACAAAAAAGTATACTTTACTATCCGCCTCTATTTTCTATTGTTTCACTTTAACGGTATTTCACAAAAAAATCTTTTAAAATGTAGAAGACAAGCTCAGGTTAAGTTGGTGATTCATAGTCGGCAAATTCATAGTCTGTAGATAAAACCACACAGGGTCGAGCCGGGATGCCTTAAAATTTAGACTTTTATAAGAAGTTTATTTAGTAATAGGGTCCGTTCCGTGTGGCGCCGGATTAAGCATAGCGTCACTCCATTTCCTTCCGTGGATGTCGTAGAAGGCGACTAAGGAAATACATTACCGGAGACGGGCAGCAGCATCTTCCTGAGATTCAAACCGCATACTGCGATCGCCAACCCGCCTGCCAAGCGTGGAGATTATGGCAAAACCCCTCATGGTTAGGGCAGTGGGCGTCAAATGGCTGATGATGATGATGAAAAAGTTTATTTTATAATTAATTATAGTATAGCATCCATAGCCCGCACCCACGGGTCTATCCGACTCCACTATGTTACCACGAAGTACGGTACCGCGATGTACGTTACCGGGTAAGTTCATAGTTGCGAAGTACGTTACAGCGAATGTTCTCTGCAGCGAAGTATGTTATAGCGAATGATTGTACGTTGCAGCGAAAGCAAAAGGTTAAATCTACTTTCAGTTTCTCGTTAAGCTAACCATTGCTTTCGCTGCAAAGTACATTCGCTATAACTTAAGTTGTTGCAGAGAACATTCGTTGTGACGTACTCCGCCACTATGAACTTTCGCGGTAACGTACATCGCGGTAACGTAGTGGAGTCGGTCTATCCACATTATTCATTTTTACAACGGGCAAGGAGCGTGCCGAGAACGAGGTTTGAAGGTCCCACAAGGACGTTGGGTGCTCGACCGAGGCTCTAATGCGGCTCGTTTTCGACTCGGACGAGGCACAGCGGCGACGACGGGCAAGCTCACCTCGGAGCCAATGGCAAATACCTACTTAGTTTTGGGTGATAAAGTGTATACATATTTTTTTACCATCTAATAATAGTTGGTAAAAAAATCCATTGTAGGTAAGTATATGTTGTATAAGGTATAACGGCAACAAATTTTGAACATATCACTGGATATTTTGGGAAGCGTGATGGAAAATGCTAAACAGAGCTTAGAATTTACGGTGGAGATCAATTATATTGAAGCTTACCTTATTTAAAACCTAATTGAATAATAATATTAACACAACCCCTTTATATGCTTTTTAAAACTTTCGTGGTCAGATAATAGACAGTTTCGTCAAAGAAACCGGAATATTAATTCATCTGTCAATCTACTCGGGACCATGCAACGCTGCCGAAATATTGAGAACGCAAATAAATTTGATTTAATGTTTATTTATTTATCTGGAGAAAATACAGGTACAGATAATAAATATTTTATGTTTTACAATATTGATTTTCTGCACTATAATTTTCCTAACCTCATGGAATTGTTAAAATATTTCAAAGTGGCAGTGCCCGCAACTTTGGTTGCGTGGAATTTGGATAAGTTAACTGCCGTATAACCGCCTTGCCAAATTTCATGAAATATTTTCAGTGCTTTCGGTGTTAAAAGGCAACAGACAAACAGATAATACATTCACTTTATAACATTACATAATGGATGTAGTGCGGAGATCGCAGGATGTTCACGATCGTAGGTATTCAACCAACTTCTCGTCGTCGATGATTATACCGGATAAGGGTACCTCACTACATGAAATGACGTTGACTGCAAGTTGACGTCGATGTGCGCAGGCCCCGAGCCGCGACCAGGCATTGTAGAATTAGCTCGGACGGGGGCCCACTCAGCTGCTATGAAGTTGGTGAAATATCCGAAGCAAAATATAGTCCAGTCAAAATATAGGAAAAAAATGGCTGAGTTTGCATTAATTCCCAACAAGCTAGATTTTTGTATAGGTCCTAAATACCTACGTCGTTACAGATGCTATGTCAAAAGTCTCTATCCCATAAGATCGCACTTGTGCGTTGTTATTATCCGTGGTCGAAGGTCACAAATTTTTGTTTTTGGCGTATATCTCTGAAACGGTAAGAGCCCTATCACACTAGCGATTCGCGAGCGATTTGAAAGTGATGCGAATTCGCAGCGTTGTCACGGCGAAGGTCGTCGCGATTAACACCGTCGACGCCATTTTGTACAATCGTGTTCGACAGTCCGACTCGTTCCACTTGAGTCATATCAAAGATAATACGTATGAAGAAGAAGAAAAAGAAAGACATTTATTATACCAACAAGATACATCACAGAGACAAAATAAGCACATAAGTAACATAATATGCACAACAACAGAAAGAAAACTAAATACACAACAGACAAATAGAATAAATAAAACAGGACCATAGATGTAGCCTGTGGTGTATCTACGTTGCCACAAAAGGCAGCTGACTCAGCGTTGTGCTGAGGAAGTGATCCCTCAGCGCTGATTTTCAGTCAGTGCCTACGGTAACCCATATGTGCAATCGGCTGTAAGAGCGACCGGAAAAATAGATTAGAGACAGTTTGTAGATCGTACAATTATCTACAAAAGAGGTTTCAATATTTTTTAATACAGTTGCTCAAAAAGTGGCGTATTGCAGGGACGTATAGCGTTCGGGATGTGGGCTATTACATACTCGTGCTTTTTTTTTACCTTTCCCGAACTCGTGCGTTCTCTTTACCAACTGTCAAAATAATGTCTATTAAAAAGAAAAACCAACCATGAAGTTTTTACTAAAAAAATTCATAGAAGTTTTTATGATTCATGCAAATACGTATATTTCTAAAAAGAAGCTACTAATTTGTTTCAATATCAGATTTAATGATTTGATTGAATGAGTTTGGTTAGGTTTCATTTCATTTCATCTCATTAAATTTCATTTTCATTTCATATCAATAAAAAACTTCTACCGAAGACTTGGCTGTATGGGCATAGTTCCCTTTGTCTACTAGAATGGGTGAAGAAAAAAAAAACTCTGCTTATATTCTACGGCTGGCGCCATTTTTCAGAAATATTCTTTGCGAGTTTAGTTGTTTCTTGCACAAAATGAGTAATTTCGACCCTAGTTTTTTTGAATTAACACCACCGGAACTCAGTATAATTGCACAAAATGCTTCGGAGAACATTTTACCGGAAAAGTCAAAAAGTCGCTACATATCTACATACGACGAATTTATTGCGTGGAGAGAAGAGAAAAAAGCAAATAGTTTTTCATTTTTTCGCAACTGTATTAAAAATAGTCGTTCAGTACACGTGCGGAACCGTCATTGCAACTTATTCCGACTGTCAACCCTCACCCTCGGCTGCGCCTCGGCTCGGGTAGACATTTGTCGGAACTCTTTGCAATGACAGCCTTTCCACACTTGTAATGAAATATACTATTTTTCTCAATTTTTTCCGGTACCTCTCACTGTTTCAGATGTATACGTAAAAAACGAAACATTGACCTTTGAGGTCCGATAAAAAACAACGCACAAGCGGGATCAATGGGGACTTTTGACATAGCATTTGTAATGACGTATTAAGACCTATACAAAAATCGAGCTTCTTGGGAATTAATGCAAACTGGCTGTACTAAATCTGTACTAATTCTGACTGTACTAAATAATAATAAAGCATAGATGCGTCCCATTGCAGGGCACAGGCCCTCTCTGAGAGAGAGTATGGGCTTAATCACCACGCGCGCCTATCGCGAATTGGCAATTTCAAGCACTGAAAAGGCGGGAATACCTCAGGCACTCAGGTTTCCTCACGATATTTCATTGACATTTGGATGCAGGCGTGTGTTTGTGTATGTGTATGCAATGCTCACCAATTTAAATAATTACTGTTTTTTACGTGTTTTATGAACCTACGTGTCATGTATTTTGTTCTAAAAAGACTCATCATCAACCTAATGCTGCATACGAGCCGAAACACTCAGTGTGTCAAAAAGAATAAAAAACACGAGAGAAAGAAAAATAAAACTATCATTTTTCGGGCCCGCTAATGTATGTATATTTCGTCCAATGACTAGGTATGAATAAAATTGTTCAGCTCCTATACCTATACGCGCAGCAAATCCTCAACTATTCCAATTGTCCATCTGTCAAATTAGTATGGAATTTGACAGTTAGACTATTGGAATCGCTCAGGATTTGGTGCGCATAATTAGACCTCTGTTCGGATTATTGGAAAAGAGAATGATCAAAAACAGTCTATGTTGCGCTTTAAGCATTTATACCTCAAAATGTTTCTTTTGAAAAATGATTTCATAGTTCCATTTGATAAATTAAAGAATCAGGGGTTTAAAAGTAATAATTAAAAAATATCTGTATTGACTGTATAACTAAAAAACTTCAGTCAGTCATACAGATTACAAACACAGATTAGATTTAAGCGTTATACAAGCGCTAATTTGACAAACACAATTAGCGGTTGTATTACGCTTTTATTTTTGCAAATTGATTCCAGTGGATTTATACTGTTTAATTAGTGTAGTTTATTGTTAAAATGACCTCTCATTCTTGACTTAAATAACTATTTGGTAAGAGCACGCATAAAGTCAAGGCATGTCAGTGGACGCACATACTTTGTTTACATTTTGGTAAACCGAGATACTGACACAGCGAACACAGCTCTTTGGTGGGCTATTGCTGCAATTGCATTGTAGGCAAAAGAATAGTAGGATATTGCGCTCACGTGATGACAGTGGTGTGGTACTTGAGCTGGGGACGATTTAATGATATAAATGCCCCAGCTCCTTTCTTAGATAATATATTTGAAGAGGGTATTTAAATAAAACATGTTATATTACTTACAAGACCTCGTTTTATTTGAATTTTTTTCCTTCTTAGACAGGCCTATGACTTTTTTTAAATATAATATTGCAAACTGTCGTACAGATATGCGATAATATTATTAGACGAACCCTATTACTTATTGCATGAAACCTACGGATATTTTGTATTTTATACAGAATTATTACTTAGCACTAACTAACCATCATCATCATCAACCCATTATGTCCCCACCGAGGGGCACGGGTCTCTTCCCTGAGGAAGGTAACTAACCATACCTACCTAATAATGACCTATGTTTATAATTCAAACTGACTAGGTGCCAATGCCAAACCAAGATAACACCAAACCACCAAAGTTGTCATAACCTCTAAACATGGGCTCAAAATTAAGATTTCTCGAAACTCCCATTTAATATTTTCATAATATTTTTTCTGCATAATCCAGAGCTAATTTCTTATAGTTTACCGTTGGTTTCATCAATGCGCAAGAAGACGCAAAAATAGACTAACTCCTATAGTAAATTGATCATTCTCCTTTAGGTATAAATCAGAATTATTTATTAGGCGATTGGTTGTTAATACCTATACTTTATTGTACACAAGAAAGAAATATGTTACACATAAAAACAATGCAATAAGAACGGGTACATAGGCGAGCTTATTTCTATAGAAATTTCTTCCAACCAACCAGATCAGTACTATGAGGTATAGAAACCTCTTTTTCTTACTGTAAAAGCTATTTCTTGATTCCAAGTGGTTGAAACATGAAATAGTAGGATGAAGCAATTATGTCAAGTCTCGATATAATATGCCATAATTTTTGCAAAGATTTGTGGTACAATTTTTTTTCAAAACATTATTTTTATAAAATATTACAATATTAGTCACATCTTGTTTTAGAGGTACACAAAAAATGAGAATGGGCTTAAGGTTTTACCTCCATTAAAACCAGTGGATTTCGGGCTTGCTGTGCTGAGGCGCACATACTCGTAGAACTTCGATGTTTTGCCAAAGGGTTTCATCCGCACCCAGTACACTTGTTTTGTGACTTTTTTGCTTTAAAGGAGGGGCGCTAATGTTATGTTTTTTCCCCGGCTCGAAAAATCGTGTATCCGGAGCTAGACAAAGGTAAAGTTCCGGCGTAATCGAAACGCTGATGGTAGTACTAGCTATCTCTCTATCTCTGCCTCGTATGTGAATCTTAATATGTCATCTGGACGCTAGGAGAAACCGAGGACCGAACTCAATTTGTAGTGTGTCATCAGTTGTGTGGACTAAATCCTTTTTGTCACTATTTTGTTTGTGTATTAATAACATAACAAAACTTAACATAAACTCACGCCTGTATCACAGAGGGGTAGGCAGAGACCAGGGTACATATGTATGTGTAATAATAGTGCACCAACAACCTACCTTCTAGGTATATACCCAACGTGGCATGCCTATGAACAGCGTTAATGAAATAACATGAAGCGTGAATAAAAGCATTGAAAATTAAACCACTTGAAAGAAGCAAAAGTTTCATTTTTTTTCGTTTTCGGACAATTTACAACTAATTGAGCTTCACAATTTTTATGAAAAATAAAAAATAAATAGACGAAAATTTTGAATTTATGCAAGTGGAATATGGAAGTAGAATTGTCAGTAATGAAGAAATGGTTTTCAGGTATTGCGATATTTCAATTACACGTTGTAAAATATAAGATCAAAATACATCTACTAAAATACCTACTTCACAATATTCGTTAGATTCATTATTCTACCCACTTGTTTAAATTTCGTAAATAAAACTACCACTTACTTCTATTTATACAATACTTTCATAAAAGTACAGTAACCTAGGTAATTAACTTTCCGATAAGTACTTTACATTACTTCGATCCAGTAATTCCCTATTATTAATAGGTTCGCTAAAGGTTAATCGTCACCTTTTCTGAGAAATTAATAGGTAACTCTCGATCGATAAGATACACAGGCTGTCACAAAAAGTACAGACAAGCGAAAGGCCAGAGGTACAGGGCCTTATTAATCACCCCCATGGGATTTATTAATCACCCCCATGTATTTTATATAGTCTCTGAATCTTGTAGCTTTTCGTATTTTTTACGAATTTAGTGACTTTCGAGACTTTTTCGATTAAAGTGATGTGAAAACATTGAAATTTTGCCCGAATGCTACTTAGATAAGCTGGAAAAGTAGTCCCAGCTGACTAAAAAAAAAAACCGGCCAAGTGCGAGTCGGACTCGCGCACGAAGGGTTCTGTATCATTATCTATATAACATTAGACACAAAAATAGAGAAAAAACGGCACAAAATCACGTTTGTGTATGAAGCCCCCCTTAAATATTTATTTTATTTTAATTTCATTATTTATTTTGAAAGCAAATATAGAACTACATATTCTGTGAATATTTTAAGCGTCTGCCTATTGCCGGTATTAATATCGAGCAAAAAACGGCAAAAATATACGTTTGTTGTATGGAAGCCCCCCCCCATAAATATTTATTTAATTGTTTTTAGTATTTGTTATTATAGCGGCAACAGAAATACATCATCTGTGAAAACAGACAGACAAACGGACAAACAGACAGACGGACGGTGAAGTATTAGTAATAGGGTCCCGTTTGGCACCCTTCGGGTACGGAACCCTAAAAATGACAACCGTAGCTGCATATAATAGCTAAAGAAAAACCGATAAAAACAAAAAAAATATTTTTCTTAAAACTTTGAATCTTCTCTGCTTAGATCTTTTCTGTAATATGATTCAGTATTCATCCATACAAGGCAGATGCACATACATAGGGATCCCTGATTCTCGGTTACGGGAATTTGAGCGGAAGTTTATTCTTTACCTGTAGAATATTCTCAGTTGAAATTGCCGTCGCGTCGACGAGGGAACCGCTCATCGTCAGCCGTGCTCGAGCATTTATCCGCTATGTAAGCCATGTGTGGCGTATGCCAAATCTGCTTAGCCCTACTGCGTGCCCACAGCAGCTCATAGGGACTTAGCCCTCCCTTGTCACGACTACTGTTGCCTATATGGTGGATATTCTTAGTGCCCTAAGATATTAACAAGCCGCTTAAAAAAACCGTTAAGGTTGGGAATTTCGTAGTCTATTATTCATCGTCGATTCAAGTACTATGCATCAATATTCTATTCTCAGATCAACTTAATCAGATTTTTTTTGGCTGTTGAAACTTGACATTCGAATTTCAAAGTGTCTCATGGGAACTGTCATCTGGTACAATACTACCCATTGGAAATTTCTAGATACCTGCCTCCATCAGAATCGCTATCTTACGAGGTGCCCAAATATTACCGACGGGTCGTAGGTAGTTTCGGAAATACTGTTCCGAAACTGAAAGCATAATTTCATGAAAGACTTCGGGTCTTCATTGGTCTTCAAATTTTCGGATGCACTTTTGAGCGCCTTGATTAAAATAAATGCAAGTAGCAGTAGATATGTACATAGCTGTAGGTTATTTTATTTACAGGCCGGCCATTTTTTTTTCATACATTTTTTACCTATATTGTTTTATAGGTATGTATACTTTTTATGGTTGTAATTCAGGCTTTAGGTTCCATGAATCGAATCAGTGGATTTCGGGAACTTCAAATATAGTTTAATATTTTTTGTCATTGAGTCACTAATTTATTTTGCATTACAAGTATACTCAGAACACAAAAAGAAGGAGAAGTGCCATATGGGCGTGGCACTGTCGACCAACGTTAGCCCGGTTGGGCTAACCTCGGCGAAACTTTTAAATATGGCCGTCAATCGCCTCGCGCCCGCTATCGCCGTAACATATGTGAAAAATGCCTGATTACCTACAGAAATCGCAGTGATACATGCTATTCAAATAACAGTGCAGTGTTTTTTCACCGGTAAGCCTATTTTACTCACTATATCCATCTTTAAACTACGAAAAATCATAATTATAATAATTTTCCTGTGCAATATGCATTCCAGTACTAAGAACATAAATGAGACGTATTTATATCGTTGGTTTTACTCCACTGCTGTTTTTATGTAGAATTTTCGTGGAGGTTTTCTAACACGAAAAAGCAAGCCCGCAATGGACCGTCTCGCGAAACTGACTATTGTTCTATGCGATGAATTGCGATGTTTCGTGGTACGGCCGCATGTATTTGCCGTGAACTGTCAAAGTCACCAGTAGGTGTCAGCGGGAGTCGTAGTGATGGGGTAGTTGCTTTCTTTCCAGACTGATTAAGTATCGATACTTCGTCGCATTTACACTCGTTCGTCCAGACTTCCAAAATTACTAGAACCAATTATATTGTACGACTAGGTAGCTATTGTCCGCGACTCCGTCCGCGTGGACTTCAGTTGCTAAGGAAGCTTCTACTTTAGTGGCAGATTTTGTCGTAATATAAACAGGCTTAGTTTTCACCACGTATTTCAAAAAGTTTTTAATAAAGATTTAATTTCAGGTTTCCCAAAGACCCTAATAGGAAGGATAAATGGATTGAAACTACAGGGAGATTGCTTAACTGGCTTCCTCTCAAATCAAATACCGATTGCTCCATCCATTTTACGGAGAAATATTTCCAGATGCTAAAGAGTGGAAAAAATATTAACGTGGGCAGGTCCTGCTTTGAAAATACCAGTAATAAGGAGTTCCATAAATGTTGAGGTACCAATATATCTAAAATTACGGCATAATGATATTTTACATGGTGTGGAATATTCGATTGTTACTTTATTCTGATTCTCTATTTCAGGTGACAATGGGCGCAACGACGCATAACTCTGCAAAAGAAAGTGTTTCTAAAGAAACAAGTCAGGTGATGTGGTTATGGTACTAAATAATATTCTTATAATCTTTTATGAGCCTAATCTTATAAATGAAATTCGATTAATTTAAAATAAAGTAAATGAAGTGTTTTCAATAATTTAATAATTTATTTACTATTTTAGATCCGTATTAGAAAGTTTCGGATATTGTTACTGTAGAAACATGCGTTCCTGAAGAAATAACAGGTGACCAGGTAATGTTTTTAATAATTTCATAATTTATTTACTATTTTAGATCCCTTTGGAAGTAACGGATATTTTTTTGTCGAAAAATGCTGCGAATGTCAAAGACCCCTGTAAATACATCTCAGACATAGAGGAACGTCCATTCGATTGAACACATAATTTATCGGTCATATAGCGCCGCCACAGACTAGAAAATCGAAAAATCATATGAACAAAGTTGAAAATATAACATCGAGTTTTCAAAAGTCGTAAACCAAAGTTGTTGTAAATGACTTACTTTAATTGACGTGTTTCAGGTATTGTGTTAACTTAAAAATGGCCCTGTATAAATATAAAAATATTAGATTTTTTACAAATGCATACTTTTTGTATTTTAGATACAGCAACGAGTTGCCGAAGGCCCAGAAACTGGTAGATTTATATCGATTAAAGAAAAACCTCGAAAAAAGAAATCACGCAAAACATTGAACAATGTCAACAAGTGACAAGTTCTAAATAAATATTTACCTTTTAAGGGAACAGTAAAATATTCTTTGCAGGATCTCAGTCGGATGATGATGTTATCTTTTTAATGTAAATGTGTTTCGAAAGTTTCTTTAAGTTTATGTTTCACAAGTTTCTTTTGGCCAGTTTCTGAATTGAGAATTTCGCTAAGTAAATGGTTAACTGTAGTGCTGTCTCTTCGAATTTTTCGCAAAAGAGCGTGACAGAACGTTACTTATGTTTTTACTTAGTGAAATTCTCAGTTCAGAAACCGGCCCTTTGAGTTCTTACTACCTAATGTATTTTTCACAAGTTAATAAAAATATTATTTATGTGATATTATTGAGAATGTTTTTTATGTACCCATCACAGCTGTCACCCACCAAGGCAATGAAAATTTTAATCCAAACTCAGAAACATCTACAGTCACTGCTCATTAATTCACGAGTTAAAATAAGTAGTTCTAGATTTTTTAAGGTGTGCGCTATACAAAAACGCGCATAAGGTGAAGGCAAGGCGCAGGCATCTTGCCGCTTCAAACAAAAATTACGCAGGCGATAGGTTTTGAATTATATTCAAGCGGCGTGGCACAGCCGATGTCGTTTCGTCGCCTATGTAGGTTTTGCATACCTACATTTTGTAGGTAAATCAGCAAATGTTCTCTAAACTTTGTCATTTAGAATATTTGTATGATTAGAATTTACGATGAAACGATAGGTAGGTATGAACAAAACTGACATATTTAGGAATTAACACATTGGTAGGCAAAGCCTGTAAAAATAAAAGCTTAGGCAGCCTTTTGCAAAGGATTACTACAACGAAATAAAGTAGTTACAGACTACGCGACGTAGGGAAATAATTAGTTACTATTTAGGTATAGATGGCAAAAAAAAATCGACATAATGTACAAAAAAGTTTTTGTACGATGTACGATTTTTTTTAAGTATAATCGATAATGTACTTTTTCGTCCCCATCACTAATGTTGTGCTGTGCTGATCTTCTCATTGGCTGTTTCATTTGTATAAACAGCGAATAGTGAGTCGGTTGTTTATGTTGTAATCAAATAGAGATTATGAGGACAATGTAGCTGTGTGAGTAAGTGGCGACATCGGTTTTCTAGCAAACGGGCCATTATAACACTTCTCCTTCTTTTTGTGTTCTGAGCAAGTATACAAATACACATCCAACACTACTAACAAATCTGTTGTTAACAAATCTCAGTTAATTGGTAACAATAGAATAGAAGAGAATATTCTTTATTGTATTGTACACAAAGATTACATTAACAGAAATTCAATAAATCGCAGTACAATTCGTGGGTTAAGAACCACAGTAGCGTAAGGGCAAAAATTGAAAAAAAATTTTTTTTCGCCATTCGCTTTTAAAACCTTAATATTTTTATGTGCCAAAAAACTGGATCCATATTGTAAGTGGATTGCTTAGTACAAAAATAACGTATCCAAAAAAATGATTTTTGTTTACTGCCAAAATGAAGTGTATCAGCTTACAATAATTTTGACTTTATTTTGTCATAAAAGCTACGAGCACCGCGATCGGATCTCGATTTAGAGTACAAATAAGACACCAAAGATGTCTGAATGTAATCGCTCAAATAACGTATCACATTGTACGTTTTAAGTGCAGAAAATTTTGATCATGTAGCCTATGTTTGTTTCGTGCCAAATAAACGTATATTACCATACTCCTTATAGGACCTAGTTTCGCGCGTTTTCCAGATTTTTTTCTCTGCCAAAAAAACGTAAGGTGTGATACGTTACTTTGGCACTAATAGAAAATGAAATACAAACATTTTAAGATCAGTAATAGTGTAGGATTCATGTTATACTTTATTTTAGCACGTAATAAATCTCTGCTAGCCTGATTCTCTTTCGCCTGTAGTACTACTATACGTTAATTTGACACCAAAAAGTTGAGGTAGCCAGGAAGACCTCGCCCGGTCCATAGTGCTCCAGGTGGGCTCTATGATGAGCGCACGATTTGCGGCCATCGAGGACCGGCTAGTGCCCGCCAAACCTGTGCGCCCGCCACTGGGACAGCGAAGTGCGGCTCCGGCATCTCAGCCGACTCCTGGGAGAAGCGCTCCCGCTGCGACCTCCGCCTCGAGGTTGCAGGGACCACCTGGAGCAAAGGGAAGGCGACCAGAGCAATCCGTGGGAGGACAGCAGACTGACACTGTGCTACCGCCTGCACAGGATGGAGAATGGGTGACTGTGAGTAGGCGGGGACGCCCCAAAACCCAGTCGCAGCCCTCTGGCACGGCCCGGCTGTGTCCTCGAGCCCGTGTCCTCGAGCTCCCAGGCTTGGAGAGTGGCCCGAAGGCCGACCGGCTGGCCTCCAAGTTAAGGGAGGTCCTGCCTCAGTGTGTCCGAGCCGCCAGACCGATGAAATGTGCAGAAATCCGCGTGTCTGGTCTGGACGACTCGGTAAGCCGAGAGGACGTTGCAGCCGCTGTCGTGAGGCGGGGCGGCTGCCAGGTCGAAAATGTCAGGGTGGGACAGATTCGCCGCAGCGAATTCGGTAGTGGCACCATCTGGGTTCAGTGCCCTGTGGCTACTGCCGGTTTGCTGGTGGAGGATGGCCGTCTCCTGGTCGGCTGGAGCTCTGCCCGGGTTGTTGCGTTGGAGCCGAGGCCCATGAAATGCTTCCGCTGCTTAGCAATTGGGCACACGGGACTCCGGTGCACCTCCGCGACTGACCGCAGCCGTCTGTGCTTCCGCTGCGGCAGTCCCGACCACAAGGCGGCCGCGTGGTCGGCCAGGCCCCACTGCCCCCTTTGTGCGGATGCGAATCGACCCGCAGACCATCTCATTGGGGGTAAGAGCTGTAAGCCTCCCCCCAAGGCCAGGAAGGCGACCACGGCGACCTTAGCCGAGACTTAGCAACAGAGAAGAGCCGATGAGGAGGCGATGGTGACCGGTTAGCTATGGCTACCACACTTCGCTTCCTCCAGGGTAATCTCAACCACTCCGCTGGTGCGCAGGATTTGTTCCTGCAAACCATGCTGGAGTGGTCGATCGACGCGGCGGTGGTTGCCGAGCCGTATTTTGTGCCTGACCGCAATAACTGGGCCGAGGACCTCGACAGTATGGTCGCGATAGCGGTCGGTGTCGGCCCGCAGACCACACCTCTTGTCGTCGAGGAGAGAGGCTCGGGCTTTGTTGTGGCATCCTGGCGAGGAATAACTCTAGTCGGAGTGTATTTCTCGCCAAACAGGACCCTAGCAGAGTTCGAGGTTTTCCTCGATGAGATGGGAGCGGCCATCGGAAGGGCAGCACCCAGCCGGGCTCTTGTCCTTGGTGACTTCAATGCCACGAGCGCGGCTTGGGGTTCCCCGAGGACCGACATGCGAGGCGAGGCGGTTGAAGAGTGGGCGGTGACATCCGGTGTTGTGCTCCTCAACAGGGGTACAGCAAACACGTGCGTAAGGCAGCAGGGGGGGTTCACTCGAATTTTCGCAGTATCCATCTTTCTTGTCTAAATTGAATAACAAAACAATTGAAAGTCGATATTCAAATGTTTCACATTTAAAAAAAAAAAAAACATCATAAATTCAAATTCAAATTCAAATATTTTTATTCATTGTAAAAACAGAATGTTTACTTAATGAACGTCAAAGTTGTTTGTTTCACAATTAATGGATTATGTGGAGAAGAAACTAACAAAGAAACTCCACATTTATTCTTTTCAAAACACGTTTTAACTTAATTAACAGAGTTTTCAACTTAAAATATTAGTCATGAATGTGTTGAACACTAGTCACAATCGTCCTTTAAATAATATTAATCTACTGTTTAATGCCAAACATCTTTGTCTTCTAAGTAATCCTTGATGTTATAGTAAGCCTTTTTGCACAGAATGTGCTTAACACATTTTTTAAATCGCGTTGGAGGTAACTCTAATATATCTTGAGGAATTTTGTTGTAGAACCTTATACAGTGCCCCATAAAGGATGTGTTAACTTTTGCAAGTCTAAATAGTGGAAATGACAATTTATGTTTATTTCTAGTATTAAAATTATGGTGGCCACCAACATTTTCGAAGTCTTTGATATTTTTTCTAACGTACATAATATTTTCATAAATGTATTGACATGCAACTGTTAAGATGTTGGTTTCTTCATAGAAACCATTTGAAAAAAGTTTCATTCGAGAACCTCAAACCATGAATATTCTATGTCAATTCAAAGAACCTATTGCAATAAAACGGCAATTTCATACTTTAACCCCTTATACTATCATGATTTTTACAACCGTTTGCATATCGAACAGGAATATATATATTTTTTATTACACTTTTTAAGGCCATGAGGGGGCTTTTTTGTTTTTATTCTTGTTAGAAGTTTTTTATTATTTTTATTAAGGTCACTTTAACGGAAGATAAGTTGAACTCCAGGCATTGATAAATGTATGTTATTGCCAAAATAACGTAAGTCAACCATTTTTTGAAAAATAAACATTATTTAAATGAAAACGTTTTTTTATTCCCCAAAAAGTTATATTATTTGGCAACAAATAAATAAAGGTTTATTATTAGTAAAAATCAGGTGTCTAAATATTATAGTTTTTGCCATAGAGGAGCTAGAAGCTTACCGTACGTAAATTCGAATTGTTTTTTGGCTCTCCTGTAAAGTTGTGATTTTGCCCTTACGCTACTCTGGTTCTAAACCCACGAATTGGCGGCCTTGTTACTACAAGCAAACAATAAATTAACACCCGATTTAATTTCGCTAACGTTTTTTTTTTGTCTTCGATTTGAGGACGCAAGTGTCAGGCTTCTTTGTTTAGTTCGTATGATGAAGGTACTGATGCTGCATCTGTGAATATACGTAAATGCGGCCAATCTCTTTAAAACATGTGTTCAGTGAGCACTTAGAACTTATTATTTAGTAGAAATGTGACTAAAGTCTTAGCCACCAGACCTGCCTTAAGAGTTTCAGATTCTGCGAGCACATATTCTCATAAACTACGGCAACTTTTGATGGACTTCTTCTCCAGAGGCTTATCTTCATGAACTAGTCCGGCTCACCTACTTAAAAAGTTCGCTAACTTAACCAGAACTCGTTTTAGCTATCTAACTTAATTAAAGCACGTTAGATAAATACCATACTTTTATACATCCAGAGCAGGTCGGCGATAGGTACGATAGTATGATTTAAACCAGAGTGTTAACACTCTGGACTAAACAAGAGTCTATACATTACGTTATAAAAATTAAACGTGGTTTTTCGGTAAAAACGACTTAGCAATGTTAAATATAACTGTAGTTCTGTATTTCAGAAAGTGCAAGCCGTTCTTGAACGGTTTTGTCTTTAGTGGAATTCGTAATTCCAGTTAATTAAGAACTTGTTTAGTACGTATACCTGGTGTAAGCGACGCTCATGCCTACTTTGTTGTTTAAATAAAATTGTAGGTACTAATACACAACTGTATGAATATTTAGGGTATTTTTGTTTAGTTTATGTGAATTTTAAGGTAGTTTTTGAAAAAACAGTCTACGGCCATTATCCATGACTTGTGTAATCCGCTCTCGCAAATATATCGCATTTAAAAGTTTAAAGTGTGTTTCGGTTGTTCTAAACATCATCCTCCACCAGCCACAGTGTCCTTCGGCCGGATTATATGTTTAGAACGCCAACCGCGCCGCGCATTATGGTAAATACGCGCAGTTCAGTGCAGCGCGAACACGCGCGCCACGAGGTGGATAACCGCAAACCTGATGGTGCCCTGCCGCTAGTGAAACCCCAGGACCCTTCTTCGAATTTAATTACTACGAAGACGAAAGATAGTGATACGATCAAGAATCCTATTTTGAGTCGACCAGCTATGCCAGCTAGCAGTATTAAATCGGAACAACCGCTGCCACCACCCGTATTACGTGAAGACGAGCGTCGGAGCTTGAAATCCATTAAAGGTTCCACTTCGTCAATACGAGCGAAACGGCAGCAACTTATCCTGGAGGCTGAAAGGCAGAAGGCGCAGATTCGCATGGAACTTATTGACAAAAAGCTAGATGCCGATCTAGCTAGCCTAGACGAATACAGTTCACACGATGGTAACCAAAGTCGAAGCCGCGTTGAAGAATGGATGGACCGCAGCTATCAGGAGCTGACCAAAGGCCTGCCTGCCCCCGAAGATGGTCTACACAAGGGTAAGCAGTGCCAAAAAGCTGGACCGTCGACGGCACCCTATGTACCGCCGTCACAGTATGCGCAGGCGCCGTGTTTGGCACCGCCTGCGTTGAACCCGGCCGGCTCGCCCGCGCCCTCACAGGCGCCGGCCGCCGCCGCCAGCACAGATGGTACAGTCCACATGCTAGCCAGCGCGCTGAGAGATCTCGCCGCTGCTTCCACCAGTCACGCGCCGGGCGCGAACCTGCTGAGCCGTATGTGCACGCCCCGGGAGCTCCCAGAGTTCTCCGGCGACCCTTTGGAATGGCTACAGTTCAAACACGCGTTCGATGAATCAACGGAGCTATGTAGTTTCACATCAAAGGAAAATATGTGGAGATTGAGAAAGTGCCTTCGTGGAGCCGCTAAAGAAGCCGTATCAGCTCTGCTCGTGAGTGCATCGTCTCCTGAAACTATTATGTCCACATTGAAGTTAAGGTTTGGAAATCCTGAGTACATCTTATCGAAACTTGTGCACGAAATTAAAAAGTTACAGCCTATGTCTCAAGATTACCACAAAGAAATTGTGCCCTTCTCGGTCAAAATACAGAACTTCATGGAAGCTGTACGCGCAGTCGGCCGAGAGGAATACCTACAAGGTATCAGTGTTGCATCAATAATATTAGCGAAAATACCTACCGTTCTATTATCCAAGTGGTCAGATTACAGTTTCATACCGATAACAGAAGGCAAGAAGTCACGTTTGACAATATTAAGCGATTTCCTGAAGGATGAAGCTGTTAAAGTTTCTACTACGTCGAATACCTACTTTGCGCCTACGCGCAGCGACCAACATAAACATAAAAATAACGAGTACGCTCAACAACGCTCGCAAACAATATTGATGCACACGAGTGAAAAAGATGAATGCTTATTCTGCAAAACTAGTTCGCATAATAAGATAACAGCCTGCAATAAATTCAAGAAGGCTTTACGCAAAGTACGTTGGCAATTTGTAAAACGCAGTGGCTTATGTTTTAAATGCCTACTTTCCCGTCATGACCGAGATACCTGCCCAGCCCCCGCCTGCGACAAGGACGGCTGTGGCCAGCCACATCACCCGCTGCTGCACTACCCCACGTCCACTGAGCGGCGCTCCGAGGCCCAGCCCGCGCCGCTGGAGCGGCAGCCGGCGTCGGCGATGCCGGTGCCTACGCCACCCGCGCCGCCGGAGCGGCAGCGGGCCTCACCGACGTCTGTGCCTACTCCCGCTATCGCCGCCGCCAGTTCCAGTGAAGTAGTGTCGAACATAAACGTAAGCGACAGCGAGTGCAAAGTGTTATTGAAGGTAGTGCCTATACGTATACATAGTGCTAACGGTATAATCCATTCCAGCGCTTTACTCGACGACGGGTCGACGATTTCGTTGATAAGCGATGAACTAGCTGAGCGCGCGGGTTTGCGCGGCCAGCCCGAGATGTTACGCGTACGCGGAGCCTGGAATGAGGAACTATCTTGCGAATCGATCGTAACGAATGTAAACCTATCAGGTATGGACGATAAGATCTATTCTATTAAAGCTCGTGCCGTAAAGAATTTAAATTTACCTGTGCATAATATGTCTACAGTAGATTGCAATAAATATAAAAGTCTGCACGCTATTAAACATCTGTTATGTACTACTGATTTAAAACCTGAAATTTTACTTGGTCAGGATAATTATCATCTAATTATACCGATAGAAATAAATATAGGTAATTCTATTGAGCCGTTCGCTGCACTCACTCCCCTGGGTTGGTGTGTTCATGGTAGGTGGCACGTGCCGCGGAGCGCTTCTAGGTGCACGCCCGCCCGCGCCGCCGCTCACGCGACGCTGTTGTTGGACGCGGCGCGCTGTGCAGCGCCCGCGCCCGCTCCCTCGTGCCAGCGAGACCGGCAGCTGCAAAATCTACACGACGAGGTGAAGCGCTCATTCACGTTGGATTCAATGGGCATTTGTGGTAAGCCTCGTCAGAATAAAAATGATGTACTTGCTGTAGCTATGCTGGAAAAGACCGCCAAGCTCGTTGATGGCCAGTGGTGGGTTGGATTGCCGTGGAAGAACGATGACTGCTGCATGCCTGACTCCTACCCGACGGCGCTGAAAAGGCTGAAAGGTATAGAGAGGAAGATGGAAAAGGACCAAGGTTTTTCAGAAAGGTACAGAGATAGAATTAAACATTTGTTAGAAAATAATTTTGCTAGGGAATTGGCGGAAACTGAAACTACCACGAAAACGTGGTACTTACCTCATTTTGGGATTGATAATCCCAACAAGAAAAAACTGCGATTGGTTTTCGACTCGGCTGCAAAGATAAACGGTTTATGTCTTAATGACTACTTACATACAGGCCCGGATTTGCTGCCATCACTGTTTGGAATAATGCTGCGCTTTAGGGAACAATTAATAGCAATAACAGGTGACATCAAAGATTTCTTTCTCAGGGTCAAAGTTCAGCCGGCCGACCAACACGCGTTTAGGTTTCTGTGGAGAGATAGTCTCACGGAAAAGGTAAAAACGTACATAATGTCATCTCTAATATTCGGTGCAAACTGTTCTCCTTTTGTAAGTCAGTATATAAAAAATAAAAATGCTGAGCGCTATGAGTCATCCATGCCCGAGGCTGTGCGTGCTATACAAAAGTCGCACTACATGGACGACTATATAGATAGTTTGCCCGATGAAGAGAGTGTTATTGAGATGGTGAAAAATGTTTCACATATTCACTACCAAGGCGGGTTCCAGATTCGTAACTGGACCAGTAACAGCGTTCAAGTATTGAACTCTGTGCCTAAAGAAACTTTAGGTACAGCAACGGTCAAATTTAAAATTGGTCATCACTTGGAAGGGGAACGTACTCTCGGTCTCATATGGTTTCCCGGTACTGATGAGCTAGGATTCGATGTGTCTCTGAAGAAAATCCCAGAACACATTATTCAAGGTAAACAAATACCTACGAAGCGTATAATGCTTCAGGTAATCATGTCGATTTTTGATATCTTCGGATTTCTAGCGCCATTTACTATTCAAGGGCGAATAATGTTGCAAGACCTATGGCGGCTACGGATCGGCTGGGATGACATCGTACCTACTGACATCTACGAACGGTGGTGTGAGTGGATCGACATACTAAAGGTAGTAGATACTATACGCATACCTAGGTGCTACCACTCGACAGGGCGCGTAAACAAGGCTGAGGCGGGCTCGTCCCCCGCTTCCCCGCATACCCCGCAGCCACAGCCTTCTCCCGGCGAGATAACAGCTGCGCAAGAGATAACGCCGCCGAACTCACCGCCTCGCTATAGCCACCTACAGTTGCATGTTTATAGCGATGCATCTACCAAAGCTATGAGTACCGTAGCGTATTGGCGCTGGATAGATAACAATAATATTCACGTCGCATTTATTGCAAGTAAGTGCCGAGTCGTACCTGTAAAAGCCTTGACGATACCTCGATCGGAACTACAGGCTGCATTACTAGCTGCTAGATTAGCAGACACGATTATGAAGGAGCATAAATTAGCAGTTGAGCGCAGGGTATTCTGGTGTGATTCTACCACAGTTTTACAGTGGATACGAAATAATACGCGTACATATAATGTGTTTGAAGCAAACCGTTTGGGTGAGATTGACGATCTGACACGAATAAATGAGTGGCGATACGTGCCAACCAAGCTGAATGTCGCCGACTTGGCCACACGAGAAAAATTTGATTATTCTATTTTTGAAAGTGAATGGTTTTCAGGACCTTCCTTTTTGTATCTGGATGAGTCATCGTGGCCTGCTGATCTCTGCCAACCTGAAAGAAATGAAACATACATTGAAAATGTCATGGTTACAAAGGACTTACCTGTTCCGGGCGATGTACCGGTTCCGGATCCCCTCCGGTTTTCTTCATGGCTCAGGTTGCTGCGGAGTACGGCGGCGGTGCTGGTGTTTGTCGATAGGTGCAGAGAGCGCGCCTCAGACTTGGACTGCGGCACACTTGAGAGGGCGGAGCAACTTCTTCTACGCCGGGCCCAACTCGAGACGTTCGCCGAGGAAATAGCTGCAATAAAAGGTGGTAAAAGTTTATCAAAAACTAGCAAGCTACTTACCTTATGTCCGTTCCTCGACGAACACGGTGTCCTCCGCGCAAACGGGCGCATCGATGCTGCCTCCGAAGTAAGCCTGGAAGTAAAGAAACCAGTTATTCTCGACGGCCGGAACCCTATAGCTCACCTGATTGTTCGACATTATCATGTTAAGGCTGCTCATGGTAATCAGGAAACTGTGGTCAATGACCTGAAACAAAAATATTGGCTTATTAGGCTTAGGCCTACCTAACATACGCAAAGCTACGCCCCGAGTGCCACGAATGGGCGACTTACCTCCGGCTCGCATGGCGCATCATCAGCGCCCATTTTCATACTGCGGGCTCGATCTGTTTGGACCTATGGAGGTCACGGTGGGTCGTCGCCGTGAAAAACGATATGGCGCTCTGTTCACATGTCTCACGGTCCGTGCCGTGCACGTAGAGTTAGTATCGTCACTCACCACGGACTCGCTCATCATGGCTTTGCGGCGGATGGCGGCCAGACGAGGCTGGCCCTGCCAGCTTTACTCCGACAACGGAACGAATCTGCGCGGCGCCGAAAAAGAGCTGCAGAAGTCCATGCAGGACCTGGACAACGAGGCGCTGAAAGCTGAAGCAGCAAACAACGGTATGACATTTAATTTTATACCGCCACTTAGCCCCCACTGGGGTGGGGCTTGGGAACGCCTCATACGAAGTGTTAAAACGACACTCAAGGTAATTTTGAACGAGCGGGCCCCCAGAGAAGAAGTCTTGAGCACGCTGATGGCCGAGGTTGAAAATATAGTTAACAGCCGTCCCCTTTCACACGTTTCTGTAGAACCTGGAACAGTTGAAAGTTTGACACCTAATCATTTTCTCCTAGGTTCAGCGTCTGGTCTTCCGGTTGTTGGATCGTTTGATAACTCAGACTTGTTCCTGAATAAACAATGGCGGAAGGCCCAAAGGTTGACCGACATGTTCTGGCAGCGATGGCTAAAAGAAGTTTTGCCCCAGCTGCTGCCTAGGAAAAAGTGGAACGAGGAGCAGAAGCCCTTACAGGTGGGTGACTTAGTATTAGTGGTCGATCCAGCTTCTCCCAGGAACGTGTGGCCGAAAGGCATTGTCCAGCAGGTCATTCGCTCCAAAGACGGTCGTATCCGGCAAGTCGACGTGAAGACCAGGACAGGTACCTGGCGGCGTTCCGCGGCTCGCGTCGCTCCTATTTCATGTGGAGATGAGTGCTGAGCTGAGTCAGCACTAGGGGTGGGAGTGTAAGCGACGCTCATGCCTACTTTGTTGTTTAAATAAAATTGTAGGTACTAATACACAACTGTATGAATATTTAGGGTATTTTTGTTTAGTTTATGTGAATTTTAAGGTAGTTTTTGAAAAAACAGTCTACGGCCATTATCCATGACTTGTGTAATCCGCTCTCGCAAATATATCGCATAAAAAAGTTTAAAGTGTGTTTCGGTTGTTCTAAACATCATCCTCCACCAGCCACACCTGGAAAGGTTAAACCGGTATTTAGCGCGAATAAAACCCGCTTTGTCACTGAGTTAGAGTACCATATTTGGAGTACTGAACTCCGTGGCGAAGTTCAAGTGGCAGACTGCAGTCCAAGTAGCCCAAAAGACCTGGAGCTATGAATAGGAGTCAACCGGGTATCGCAAGTAAGAAATAAAAAAAAAGTGGCGGGCAGCATTGCCTAAAATATACCGAAGTGAAGTAGTTTCAAGAAGTCCTTCACCAAGATTATTGAATACCACCTACACCAAGGTTAGGTGAAGATGTTGATGATCATGATGCCGATAATGAATTTAGTAACCGTTTTTTGTTGGAGCTGTGAAACTCCAGCTATGATAGATAGAAACTCATGCGTGTTAAGCTGCCACTAGGTAGTTTTAGAACATAATTTTGTTTTATAGTAACATTCAACGTCAACCTACCTATTAGGAGGAGGGTAATTTTGTTTGTTCCATGATCCATGATATGTGGCACTATCCAATAGTCCGAAAAAAATGAAGCATTTTCGGTGTCTGACATTATTAATAATAGAAATTATTTAACAAAAACCGAAGTCCTGTTTCTGATAAAGGACTTTTGAAACGGGTCATTCATTCAAAATCATGTAATTCACGTTCAGCTAAATATTAATCCATACTCTCTCCCTGAGAGAAGGCCTGTGCCCTACAGTGGGACGTATATAGGCTGCTTATGTAATTATCCTCGACGTTGGATTATTCGTTTTTCTCAGAAGGTATTTTTTCGTGAAATAAAGTCTTAAGTCTGAAGGATTATAAGAAAAATCGTTATGATGAGGGTTACGACGTGTAAATGTATTTGTTAGACGGCGGTTCTTCGATTTCATTACCATAGATAAGGTCTCCCCTTGTTTGGAAGTCCATCGACTGCGACCAATGCCGGTCGGCGGCGTGATAAGAGGAAAGTTACGTTCAGACACAGATGATTGGGTACTCGACGGGCCACGCGGTCTAAAACTGCGCAGAAACGCCTCCCCTTATCGTTCGAGTATACAGGGTGAAAAATATCCTGAACTATATCGAGCGAATGTGGGTGTAAGGACCGGTAAGGGACGTCCCAGGGGAATATACTTCGATCAAATATGGGATGTATTAGCAAAGGGCAAGATAAAAAGTACCCGAAACGTGCATGCGAAAAAGGTATGTCAGGTTCGTAGTTAGTGTCTCTGCCAACCCCTCCGGGATATAGGCGTGAGTTTATGTAACGTAATGTAATGGGGTGTAAGATCCCCATGTTCACTCGAAACTCTATACATATAATAAATCTGTAAATTTTGTCTGATATATGTCTGTCTCACTCTGTTCCTTGTGCGCGCATCACGCAAAAACCACTGATCGGAATGAAGTAAAACTCACCAAAATAATAGCTTAGGTTACCATGTAAAATATAGGCTACTTAAAATCACGCTTAAGTCCATGGGGGGCTAAGAAAATCACCATAAGCTGTGAGGTTATTGAACAATGGTTTTACCACAGTGACGGATACATCTAACCCTAGACGCCTAACCTCGTCGTTTCGACGAAGACGCGACAGAAAAATTGTATATGTATCAAAAATGTTGGTGCATGTGCGGATAACCGTGATTACTCTTGTCAACTCGGTGTTCGTCACGGCTTGGCGAGAGGCAACGAATTCCGGCAGCCAAGTACATTTTTTTATGAAATTTTACAAAAATACGTACAGAATCGCAATTTGTGGTGAACATAAGATTGATTTTTGTACTGAATGGGAGTAAAAAAGTTTTTTTTGTAATGTCTACACTAATACATTACATTATTGTTTTAATTTGCCCTTAAAATGAACAACTTTTTTGAATGTCGGTTTTGATTTGTAGAAACGCGTGCCATTTTAAACAGAAAGAAAAATAAATAAAAGAATGTGATAAATAAATAATAAACTTATATTATTAAAAAAATTAAAATGTGCCTGGAACCTCAGTGCAATAAAGGTACCAAAAACAAAAAAAGTTTTATTTAAAACTTAACACCTCAAAAAATTGTCGAATAGCCGAATAGTTCGGTATTACGGGGTATGGACCCGTACACAAAACTGCGATGCGACGTCGCATCGTAAAAATCTACGAACTTGCGCTACGCATCGCAAGAACTTGTGAATTGATTCGCATTGGCGTTCATAATAGTAATAAATAGATGAACGCAAAATCTTGATGGTTTCTTTTTCCTGTATCTTTTTAGCAATAAAAGAAGTGAGCACTTCTTTTTACGATCCATGTCACGACCTAGTTTACAAAATACATTCAGTACAGTTGACGGTCGTCGGAGGAATGGTCACCCGAATCGTGGAAGGGAGATGCTTTGCCGCACGAAATTGCATCGCAGCAATTCGTGTCACAGTTTTCTGCGTTGCGAGTTCGCACCGCACCGATTCGCAGTTTTGTGTACGGAGCCTATGTGAGAAAGTTAGGTGTCTAGGGTTAACCAGGTTGTGAGGAACCAGTCGCGGTCCGAAACATAATAAGATTCTGAGAAATAAAAACATCTTTAAGAATTTGATTATGTACCAACCACCCACCACGAAAAATCACACATGGTGTATATTTACATAAAAGATAATTCAATATTGTTTATATTTATTAGAAAACATTGTTTCTTTAATTTCATTGTTTTTAGCACCGGACAATTGGGAGTCAAATTTTTACGATTCGGAACTGTGACCGGTACTTTTTTATTTTATTAGGGTCGTTATGTTTATTTCTAACAATAAAAAAAATTAGGTGGAATGAGGCGGTAGAGTACGCGCCATCACTCATGTCCCAAGGAGAAGACCTTTTCCGTATTGAGATAAGAACGAGTGGTGGCGCGGACTCTACATTGGAAGACCGTTGTTTACCCTTTAGGGGAAACTAACAAAACTGCGTGTGCAAGATGGCGAGCTATTACAAAGACTTTTACCTGATCATCATTTTTGTCATAAAAACACGAAACCATCTTCATAATGCGCACCAAATTCTGTCAAATTCTTCACTTTTGACTTTTAGAGAATAATATGATATCGCGACGATGTCGCGCCGAGTGCGATATATGATTGTGCGTACTAATATAAATAATATGTTTGGGTGGCTCACTGTAATCTAATCTATGGTTCTAGCCCGAATATTCACGTTTATTTATTTATTTTTATTTTATTTATTAGGTACACCAACAGCAAGCACGCAAACATAACAAAGCTTGTAATAAATATGACTTAGGGCTAGCGATTATGCCAGTTAAAGGTGTCATGTTGGGAATAACCCTCTCAAAAGCACGCCACTTCTTTGTGTTCTTGGCCATTCTCATCCAGCCGCTACCAGCAATTTGCCTTAGGTCGTCGATCCTGTGAGCGGATGGGCGCCCTATGCTGTCATCATCATCACCAGCCCTTTGTCACCTACTGCAGGACATAAGCCTCCCTCGTGGTTTTCCAAGCTTCTGTGCCGCCCGCATCAACCGACTCCCCGACACCGTAACCAGGTCGTCAGACCATCTGGTGGGGGGCCTTCCCACGCTGCGTCCCTCTGCTGTGTTTGTGAATATTTCGCAAACAGATTTACAAATCACTGTTTTACATTGAGTATTCTATTCCACCTGAAATGAGTTTGAGCGAGCGACAAGCTGCGCCGACGGGAGACGGTGTTGTGAGGTAGAATACTATAGTAGTAAATATAATACAACCGCGAAATGGACGAAATTTAGAACGAGATAGACCAGGACGTTAATTAAGTGTCAGGGCACTTAATATTAGATTCGATTAGAAATTTCTTTATTGCACAATAGGCTTATTTTTACAAAGGAAAACTTAAAACTAATGAGTATTTTCTTCCAGCTAGCCTTGGGTTATGTGGATAGTGGAAAATGTAGTGCCAGGAAAAAGTTATTGCGAAAAAATACGTAGACCATAATAATATAATAAAATTTATAGTTATAGTATAATTCTCAATAATTATTTATTTGGTTTATTTATTTGGTAAAGAAGACTAACAGCACTATATAACAGAATAACACCAACATAGGAAATATACCAAATACATCTAGATAAATAACTAGAATACATACTATCTAATATATAAAATCTCAGTGTTTGTTTTGAAACTCCTCCGAAACAGCTTCACCGATTCTTATTAATTTTTCTGTGTCTATTTGGTAGGTCTGAGAATAGGTCGTAGGCTAATTAATATGGGAAAACATCGTTTACCGGGTCACCTAGTACTCAATAATAAGAATAATATTTACTACGGGGTAAACTCAGAAAAAAACAGATGTTCCATACACGTTGTTCACTTTATTGTTTTTCGATTCTTCGTGATGAGTTTTGGAAGAGCGGGAGTTTTCCTGGCATAGGTAATTGTTACTTAAAAGGAAACTCCCACAAAAAATTGTAACATTGAGTCTGAAACTGAAACTGAAAATAAACATATTTTATTTATTTCATCATCATCATCAGCCATTTAACGGCCACTGCAGGACATAGGCCTCTTTCGTGGTTTTTATAACCATGACGGGTTTTGCCATAATCGGCACGCTTGGCAAGCGGGTTTGCGATCGCAGTATGCGGTTGGAATCTCAGAGAGACGCTGCTGCCCGTCTCCAAGTAATTGATTTCCTTAGTCGCCTTCTACGACATCCACGGAAGGAAATGGAGTGACGCTATTCTTAATCCGGTGCCACACGGAATTTATTTATTTATTTTTATTTAGTAAAACAATTGCTGATATTTCTTCGCGAACCCGAAGTGTTCCTATAGGCTTTATACAAAATAAAAATAAAAGTTTTGTTGTACGCAAGACACAAGTAAATTTTCAAAGGAGCGGACTTGAAATCCATTTTGTTATGTGTCTGAACGCATCTTAATGTTCCGGACTTTCTCATTCTATGAACGTATCAATTTTGGAAATATAGGTCAGGCGCCGCTTGTTTCCAAATTATTTATATTTCGCTAACTCAGTTCAGTCTTAATGAGATGGAACTGAAAGTATTCACTATTCTCGTTTGGCCTCAATTTCGGGCTAAACCAGTAGATTGAATTATTTCAAACCATTGAATTTGCTTTCTATATCAACTGCAAAAGTTAACTAATTTACCGTCAAAATTAGTGCTGGTTGTTGAATGGGCCTTCGAATTACTTAAATCGAGAACTTATTTTACTACTCAATGTTCGTCCGTATTCAAAGAGAGATTTTCCTCTACTTAGATAGTTTTACAAGCTACATGGATTTGCTGGAAAAATCCCGTTCAGCTTTTTGTTTCAAATTTCGTGCCTTTATTTTTGAGAGGAGAAAACAAAACTAGATACCCTACAAATAAAAAAACCATAGAATTAATTCGTCCTACAAAATTCACTCTCAAAAACGGCCCTTGTCCTCTCGATTAGTCTGTACCAAGGAAATGAGCGCAATATGTGTTGTATAGGTAGAGTAAAGCACTGTGTGATTGGTTCATTCTGTGCACCATGCGTTACGACGTGAACGTTCATTGGGCGATAGTAAATGATAGCGTAAGTTATAATTGGTTTTATACAAAAACGTCAAACATTGACTTCATGACGTATAACCCGCGAAATATCTAGGTACCTCGCAAGATGTCGGTCTTAAGGTGGCAGGTCCATATTATGCTGGGTAATGCTGAAATCGCTCCGATTGGTAACACAATCGACAAGCCTCGCCCGTCTTCCCACAATTGCGTATTTGACAAAATATCAAATGAGTTACTTTTAAAACGGATTTTTGTACGAAAATACTGGCTTATGACGTCACATTTCAGAGCACTCTTTTTTATGTTTAATCTATTTAAAAATTGTAATAACTAGTAGTTGACCAAAAGAGATACATTTTCCGACATATTTTGTAATTTTTGTTTTAATCGAGCCTAAAAAAATAACCCCAGGTCTTGGATGTTTACATGTTTGTGATGTCGCTGTTCCTGGTTCCCACGACACAGGGTATCCTAGTGTGGGGCCAGAAGCAATGTATGTGCCTGTATGTAAATGTTTATGTTTATATGAAATAATTTATTGTTGATCGTGTCAAATCCCGTATTGAACATGGGGTCATTTTTGGCGCTAGTTGGACATCCATGTTTTTAACTATCACTGCATATACCTATTTTCGTACGTACACGCAGCTATAGGTCGTAAAGGTTCGGTGAAACTCAAGAGGACTCAAACACAGGTTCTGTATGAATGTTTACACTAACTATGGAGGAAAACATTGTGTGGGAATATTCTGTATCGGCGGCAAATTGTATCTACTTTACGCCTTTTATAGCTGAAATGCTAGAATTTGACGATTAATGTAGGTACTGGAAACTCGTGACTTTTGACTTTTCAACGCGCAAATCGCGTTGTCATGGTAATATTTTTTCTGCTGGTGTACAAAAAGTGTTCTTCTAATCTTTGACTTTAGTTTAGGCTAAATAAGATGAACGGACGATGCAAAGTGAAAATGATGGAGCAGCCTGAAGGTGGGCTCTATCTAAAAATGTGTCCCAGTCACTACATGTCTCATCACCATCACCTATCATCAAATTGAATCTAGTGTAGTTTCAAGACGCTGTTAAAGATGTAAAATTCAATTTTGATATTAGACGCTCCAAATGCAAATCATTAAATTACTTGAATCGCTAATCGCATGGACCTGTGTCCTCTAAAAATTCGAATGACGTTCTCTTGTTTAAGTTATTAAAAAAGTTGAACACAGATTATCTATACTGATTCAAGCACGATTTGCCGTATAAGTTACCATGTCGGTAAAATGTCGGTCAGTTTCAGGGTTCCACCGCCGAAGGGGTGTTATTCTTGGAGACAATCAATACTGACGTCTGCATATTTAAATCGCGGCGGCGAGGTTAACGGCTCTTGCCTAGGACTGGGCTCGGTATGCGTAATGGATTAAACGTGGCTGAAGGCTTTGTATGTTTTCAGTTATGCAATTCGATAGATGTTAACTGTGTCAGTCCCGGCCGCCGACCAAAAAACCGCGTGGTGTGCAATCCACAACCTCTCATTTGCGTTGCCAGAATAGAGCTTCACCGCATTTCGCTGGTGTTTTTATGGGAAATGGGACACCTCTCACAAGTTTCGTGTTACGCAATACGGCGCAACCAGCTTAATTAAAATGAAGTGGAAGTGGACGTTAATTGTGGGGTGAGCCGACAGAATATTCATGGCTGACAGTATTCCTGCTGATAAAATTTGAATGGTAGCGTAAAACACACTATCCGTATAGACAAGAATAATTTGAATTTACATCGGGACAGACTCTTAAGCGGGCGTAATCCTGCATAACATAAATACGTCATAAGCGCGAGTAATGGAGGTTGTGATAGGAGGTGTTTAGGAAGCTCCGAGAGACTGTCTACTCAGTGGCTCATGAATAAATATGCACTAGGGTTGGTTAGCCGCTCGGCTCTCAGATATTGGCATAAAGAACTTTTAAACAGAAAACGCTGAGTCTGGCCTGGCCGACCCCACCGCGCTCCGCCGCCGCCTGAGTGAGGGGTGACAGCGGTTTCTCAATTTTCCAGTCACGTGTCAACTATAGGGAAGAGCGGGTGATCGTGCTCTTCCACTATAAAGGGAAATTTCCCACCAGGCAGATCGTATGCCTGGGGACGGGCCGGTCCGACTGATGTTCGTCGGACGTTATATTTATGGTATGTCATGTGAAACATTTTGCTTGCGCGATGCAGGAATGTTGGAGTTTATAGTGCGCGCGCAGAGTTGACATGTGCTCGCCACATCACTCCCCTTCAAGACCGTAGCTACGCATAGCTAGGTCTGATAGGAATCGAAGTCTGTGCTCTAAAGCCTACAAGTGCCAGGAGGCGCTGAGTCAGTGAGTCGACTAGCGGTTGAGGGTGTTCGGCGGCTAACAGTCACTTCACCGGCGACAGTACCATGGGGACCGCGCATGTGGTAGGAACCGGTGAAGGCTGCTGTACCACTGGCAACGTGCGCTGTTGCTGTGTGGCTGCCGTGCCGAGGGGTCGGGGGAGATCACCATCAGTACCAGTAGTCGGTGCGTTGACTGTAGTGGAACTGATGAGGTGAGAGGGAAGAGGATGCTGGCCTTGCTTTGAGACTGATTGTATGTGGGGTGCAGCGAGAGCGAAGGAAGGTTTTGACTTTGTTCTGTCGAGGGTCACCACTATAGGGAAATTTCCCGACAGGCAGATCGTATGCCTGGGGACGGCCGGTCCGACTGATGTTCGTCGGACGTTATATTTATGGTATGTCATGTGAAACATTTTGCTTGCGCGATGCAGGAATGTTGGAGTTTATAGTGCGCGCGCAGAGTTGACATGTGCTCGCCACATCAACTATTGAAATATGTTGCCACTTTGTGTAGTGTACTCTCTCGAATAGAATAGCAAACGCAATGAGGAACGCTCCGTAATATAACAGTTCTATCGTGAATCGTCGCTCGATAAATCTGATTAAAATTTTATGAAAGGGCTACAAATTTTTGTTATTATTTTCAAAGTTGTCAATAACTAAAGTAATTGACAGCATTCCGATGTCTGTTGTTTTCACACATTGAAGCCTCTTTTTATTTTGGCGCAAATAAATTGATTTTGTATCGTATACTATTAGCGAAACGATTGTTCATTATTACGAGTACTTAGGGAGGTTACCCGAGTGCCTAATCATTAACGGAATGACGAGCAAATAAAAGCGCCAGCGAGCAAAACTTACCTGTTCTCAAAATCGTCTTTAAGAAATTGGCATTTTCCGAAAGTTTTGTAATGTGGAAATTGGGTCAGTTAATTAGCGAAGTCCACGTTTTAATGGAAATGTCTGGTTTGTTCCCAACCTGTACGTCCCTAGGCGGTAGAACGGCTGCTATGTGAATATTTTTAGCACTCGTAGTTAAAAACTTAGCTAAAAAATTAAATAAAAAAAATCAAGTGGGTTTTAGGTGTCTGTTAAAGTTAATATTAAGAGTAAAACACTCTATAATAATATTTTTGGTCAGTATTGCAGGCGTCTTAGGGAGCAGAAATGCCAAGACATTGTAAATAAACAGTTTGCAGAAGCATGTAACGCTGCGCCACCGCACCAGGCTAGTCTAGTCACGTCGAGGAAGCTGCCTCGTTTGTCTCAGTTTGCTTAGATTTGTTTTGTTGCTAGTGTTGCTACACCAGATCTCAGTCGAAGTGATTTGAACGAAATCTTGCTTACGAACGAAATACCTTTAACTCCTGAACTGCCCTCGCGGAACGCAACGTATAGGTGGCCCATACTAAGTTGGACACAGATCTGTGTCGCGGCAGACGAGTGGTTAATACCATCTTAAATTAGACAGGGGCTTGAATTAATCATCACTATCCTCACTGAATCCAACTGCTCCAGCACGCTCCGGTGAGCGGAACTATTCTTTACGGTCGGTCGTACAAACCGTTTATGTAACTAATAGGTCGAGTTCTCAGTGATTCGCCTAGTATTGTTATTGCTCAAAGGGTTGCTTAGCACGGCTTAGCGCAGTCACTCAGCGCTGGCTGATTCACGGATGGAGGGGCATGCTGAAAACAGACGAGCGCCGGCGGGGGTGGGCCGCGGGACGCTGCGTTAAATTACAATTATCATGTTTACCGCGTAAACTCTCCGACAGCCGGAAACGTCCGGGTGGTTTTTTCGAAACGATTAACCCCGCGGCATCGATCGCCCTCACCGTGCAGAATATTAATTGGGCCAATTGTAAAAAGGCTAATTGTAAAAGGGCTTTTTACAACTGTCCCAATTAGGTAACTGTTTTGTTGGGTAAGCTAATGGCTAATAATCCCGTTTTAATGTTGAACTAATATTTACTGTTGTTTTTTTTTACCAGCTCGCTGGATCGACGACCTGAGGCAGATTACTGGCAGCGTCTGACCAGCGGCATGGCTGAGGCCAGAAGAAAGTGGTGTGCCCTTGGGCTATGTCTAGCAGTGGTTGAATTCGGGCTAATTGGTTGATTATTATTTTTACTACATCAACGAACCTCTATTATACACTGCGCTCAGCGTAGCGCGAGTTCTCACACTAATATCCCGGCGCTCGGAAACCTGAAACAAAAGAATGTGCCGCGCATTAGAGCCGCGTCGGTTTAACGAAGCATGTAAGTTAATCAGGGCTCGTGAAATCGGACCTGGGCCCTAAGTTGTCTGTTCCGCACAATAAGTCTGCCAAATAAAGTGAGCGCTTAATTCCGAGTCAATGCTATTGAATTCTGGGGTCCCTTAAATCTCTGTCGAGCAGTCAGTTTATCTCTTCGTTAAGAAGTCAACGTTAATAATTCAAGAGCAACTAACAAAATAAAGTTCAAATTAAAAAAAAATCCCGTAAACCATCCTTAGGTAGACAATTTGTTACAGTTCCAGTGTCTCAAATATGTCACAGGTTTACGATGTAATTTTTTGCAGTGAAAACTTCTTCAGGCGTAATTTTTCCAAAAAGTGTACAAAACTGAACACCGTCAACCTTGAATCGGTGATGTTAAACAGGATGTACCCGGCTTCAGTTACTCAGTGACACTGAATCACGTAGTCTCGGTTCCAATCGTCATCTAAATTTATAAAATCATAACTATTTCACTTCTACCGTGTGGTCATAAGCACACTTTTTGTTATGGGGTGTTATGAATTAGTTCTCATATTATATAGGGTGTTATGACTACGTTATTCCAGTTTCAGTTTTATTTCCATTGTTATGAAAAGTAAGTTACTTATATTGCTCGTTCGGAAGTTGGCAACGAGACAAGGTTTAAAGTAAAGTCTCTTGTTATAATACTTACCTAGACAGATTGAAATTACAAACACAGTTTTTTTTAACTATTTTGGCTAATGGCCACTATCAGATTTGCCTCACTTTTTAACATTGCTATTCCACCTAAAATTTTATTGAATTGATTTTAGGTAAGTTTAGCACTTTAATAGCAAGCAGGAACAAGAACTTAGTCTTTATATGGAAATATTATTACTGCTCTAACCATTGTGGATATTACAAAAATTCAACGATCTGATTGTGTCAATTCATCATGCTTACTAATAAAAACCGGCCAAGTGCAAGTCGGATTCGCGCACGAAGGGTTCCGTATCATTATCTATACAACATTTAAATATTTCAAGCGTCTACCTGTTGCCGTTGTTAATATCGAGCAAAAAACGGCAAAAAATCACATTTGTTATATCGGAGCCCCCATTAAATATTTATTTTATTCGGTATTGGTTGTTATAGCGGTAACAGAAATGCCTCATCTGTGAAAATTTCAACTGTCTATCATGGTTCACGAGATACAGCCTGGTGACAGATGGACGGAAGGACAGCGGAGTCTCAGCAATAGGGTCCCTTGCCCTTTGAGTACGGAACCCTAAAAATATTCACACTTACTTCTTGCTTAGATAAATTTATGTGGATATTACGAAAATCTAATGACCCGAGGGTGTCAATATGTTCCATATTTTTTTATCCTTCTATTACGGTAGCTTAACAGTTTATTGGAAATAAAGGGAATACAAAAAGAAAAAATGAACGTTTCCACCTCGAAAATAGTCTGAAGTTGGACCAAATATTTAAAATGTAAAGTTCCTAAATAAATCCGAAGCAGCCGTTGATTTAAAAATTTAAAGTTTCCGCTTTTAACAAGTACTCTTGGACAATCTGCCCAAGCCACTTCGACGAAGTTTGTTAATTAAAACGAGTTTCTGAAACGAAACAACATTTCACGAGTTTCTTTTTGTTGTATTTACCTACCAAGCTTTATTCATATTTTTTTCTCCTGACCACTTGGGTAGCGAAAATGCTAAATACCTGATCCACCATCCGCACAGATGTGAAGAGTGTTTACGTAGTGTTCAGAACGTGGCCCGCTGTTCATTAGTTAGGTACTGACTGCCTCAATGGTCTAGCCGTTAAGGCGCTTAGCTACCAAAACAGAGGTCGTGGGTTCGATTTCCATCTGGAGGCCGCCGTACATTTGTACAAATGGCCTCAGTCATTTTCATGTTTATGACGTCCTAGCCTGGTTACCATAGCACAGGGTATCCTAGTTTGGGACCAGGTCAAGTGATTGTATTGTGTGGAATTTAGTTAGTTAGTACTTTCCTTTATATTGTTAGTCGAAATACATTGCTAACATGCGTCTTGGAGACTCATCGTATATTGTAGACATTTTAAGTGTCAACAAAATCATTCAGATCAGCCAAAATTACGATCTGCGTTTCTAAACACGAAATTACCTGACAACCTCAGTATTTCAATGAGCGTCAGACTTTACTTTCGAAATTCGTCAAGTACCTATATATGCTTTTGTGTTCATTTCAGTAACCCAAAAGGCTGACTGATACGCCCCTCTTGATAGAGCCCCTATTGTAAGTGCAAGTTAGAACAAATGTGCGAAGTCATTTGTAAGCGGCTGGTGTGGCGCGTGCCTCCGTCAGTTCGCAGTCCGAGAGGCTGCGCGCTCGAATGGCACTATAACTCACGTCGTACCGCGATGTTTTAACCCACACGCCCCGCAAATAAACAAAATACTCGTGTTTTTTACAAGAACATTGCGGATGTTGTTGCGTAACGTAGAGGCTTAGGCTCTAAGTTTTATTTATTGTTACGATTTCTTTATAGTCCGCCGGCGCGGTTTGATGGGTCACGTACACCTTTTAGAGTTAGGCTGTCTCTTCTGAATTATATTAGGAAGTAGGTTCTTATGGTACCTAATCACGTACATTTAGACGCCCACTTGATAGCATCCAAAATCTGGGACAGCTTCTGAATAGTTAAATGTTTGGTCTCTTTTCATTTTCGGCCGTGGAATGATTTCACAATGAAATGTTACCGACAACAGTTAAGTCCAAGGCAGTATCTAAAGTACCTACCTAATGAATATTAAAGTTTCTAGTATCAATAGATAACTGCCAACAGGTGACTGCCACGTTGGTATAGCGGGGAACACACTTGACTACAAAAATAGAGGTCGTGGGTTCGATTCCCAATGGAGGCCGCCGTACTTAATTTGTACATATTCGGCCTTAGTCTGGGTGTATTTATTATTATTATTTGTAAGATATTTTATTTGTAGGTTTAGTCATTTCATCCACAGCCCTTAGGTATATGCCTTTTGATATTTACGATATTATTTTATGACGGCAGTTAAAAACGTTGTGACTTCGGTACCTCTGTTTTGCTTGGATCAGCAGTATAAAAACAAAACCTTGCAATGTTATTGATTTCACTGCCAAGCTTAGTTCTCTTTTTTCGTTGATTTTTCCCCTCGTTCGCTACGGAATTATATAGGTAGATAGAATTCCAAATTCCAGTACAGCTGCAATTCTGGTTTCATATAATTAAATGTTCAAAGATTTATTGCGTCACTTGTTAAAGTTGTTAAACTTTGAGACTAGAAGAGAGACGATACAGTTAAATCAGAAGAGGATCATTCCGCGAAGTTCTAAGTGGGCTAATATTGTCACTAACGAGCGGTCGGTCTCTCTGGCCTGTCCGAGTAACTTTGACAATTTAAAGGGGAAACATGAAACTAAATACCTAAATTTTGGTAGGTACATGTGAATTACTCAGAGCTGGCGCGTATATTTTGTAACTATCCCTCTCGCGCTTGTAAGCGTTGTACACGCGCAAGAGAGGCGTAGAATCTAAATACAATGTATGCGCTCTTACAAAGAACTCGCATATACTTCAATTCATAGAAGAGCTGAATGGTCTTGACATTTGCTCAAAGGTCTTTCTATTTTTGATATAGTTTTCGTCTTATAAACAGTAAGTTTTATTACCTTGTTACCCTTTTGTACATTAATATAAACGAGTAAATATTGAAATGCGAATAGGGTAAAGGGTAGATGCGAAGAAAAAATCAGCTTAACTAACCTTAATAATTATATAAAAAAAATCCTGGGCATCCAACCCTTAATGCCATTCACATTTCAGTATTACATCTGTTTTAACCAACTAAAAACGTTACAATATTTTAATAAAAGTTTCGCTTTTGAATGCCTTCCAAGTTCTAAATTTATGCATTAGAGTTGTAATTTTGTGTATAAATAAGTCAGGAATTCGCGGAGAGTGAGGGGGTTCAGTGAGCCAACTGAGGCGGAAACATGATTAGCGCAGCCTACAGTCACGGCACAAGAACCGTCAACTCCATCAAGGTGCCTCCTTGTTAGCGGCGGGGAACCGTTTACCTGGCCTCGCGTCTTTACAATAAACATTGTACAGGAAAACTACAAAGACTTTGCAAAAAGTCATTACCCTGCTAATGGTAAAGAAGTTCCAAAAGTTACCTCACTGTTTTTCATTACTGCTCAGAACAGTAGACAGCTTTCTGCTCGGGACAGCGGCGGATATCAGACGTAATAGAGTTTCCAACTTGTTAATAACTATTTATACTCTTGTTCAAATAAACTTTATTTGAGTCAGAAGGTCCTTGTTAGCTAGGTACTCTCGGCTTCACCATAGCCTTCACACCTAAGGCAATTTATTTTACCTAGTGAATGTTGTATGTATTGACAAGTAGACATACATTATCGAACATACAGGTTTACCCAAAATTTCTCAATTCCTAAATCACTCCAGTTAGAGTTTATGTTCTACAACAACTTTGTTCTGGGAGTTTTTTTACGGGTTTATATTTTTCGAAATATCAGGGCTTACATAAATTTATTACATTCATACTTGACCCGCTTCACTAATGTCGCAGCTTTCAGTAATTGGGTATTTGACAAAATATCAAATGAGTTACTTTTAAAACGGAATTTTGCATGAAAATACTGTTTTATGACGTCACATTTAATAGCACTCTTTTTATGTTTAATCTATTTCAAAATTGTAATAACTAGTAATTGACTAAAAGAGATACATTTTCCGAGATATTTTGTAATTTTTGTTTTAATCGAGCATATGAAATAATTTATTGTTGATCGTGTTAAATACCGAATTATCCTTCGTAGAAGAATTTTATGAAATTAACACTGTCTATAACACTGAATCGCTCGTAGCCCCGGCTGCCTGAGTGATCTTAAACGATCACGAAGGTTAAGCAACACAGGGCGCGTTCAGTGCATGGATGGGTCGCCGTCTATGCCTAACGCTAGTGGCATTTTTCCGAGCGGTTCCGTGCTTCGCAAGGCACGTTAAGCTGTTGGTGCCGGCTGCCGTCGATAGATGGCAGTCGTTAAGCCAAGTCAGAGGGCTTAGGGCGGCTTGACAACTTCTGACAGTAGACGAGCCACTAGTCTACAAGCCTCCACCAATCCGGACTTGGCCCCCGTGGTGGAGTATGGCCTATACCTTCCTCAGGGAAGAGACCCGTGCCCCTCGCTGGGGACATAATGGGTTGATGATGAACACTGTCTATAAAACAGCGCTACTACAAAAAAAATGCTTTCTGCAGAAAATGTAAAAATTCATAAAAGAATAATCAACCGATGGAAGTTTTAACAAAAAAAAAAAAACACAAGTCGTATAGAGCAAAAGTTTGTAAATGTAAATAAAAAACTCTAAGCGACAGGTTTCAGAAATTGCGCATTAGAAATAACATTTCTGAAATTCGCAATTCCAATAACATTTTAAGGATTTGGTTATGCCCTATAAACTAGGTAGGTAAATGGGTTCAAATTGAATGACTCAAGACGGTTTATTTTAACACATGGGCCGTAATAAGAGGTCGCTTTAGTGTACAGGCCATAAAACAGGTCAAGGTAAATGGTTTGGCCTTTACTTACAAATGCTCGTTCTTTTCCAGCCGAAACCTTGTAATTCGAACTCTACACGCTTTTCATGAAATTAATGAGTTCTTTTACAAAGATTGTGTTTAACGAGCGTCAAATTAGAAGATGTTTTCTTTATATTAACGCGTTATTGTAGTAATAATACGGGAGATTCTCGGGATTCATATTAGGAGTTTTTGTAATGAGGTAAATTCGAAGAGTGGGCTTACCAATGCCGGTTTTTAGAGGACGGTTTTGTAACATTAATTAACAAATTACTGAATATTTTTAATTTTTAAATTTAATTAACAAAAAACTCAATAGTATTTAAGTAATACAAAACTAAATACATACATATATAGTTTATGTATGTATGTATTTAGTTTTGCCTGTATCCCAGAGGGGTAGGCAGAGACCAGGGACTGCCACTTGTCACGAACCTGACAGATCACTTTCGCTTCCTCAACATACACGCATGCACGCACGCCGGTTTCGGGTACTTTTTATCTTGCCCTTTTATCCCCTATTTGGTCGAAGTGTGTCCGCCTGAGTCATCCCTTACCGGCCCTTCCACGCACATTCGCTCGATATATTTGTTTCGTCAATCTATCTTCCATCATCCTCTTCACATGTCCAAACCAACGCAACATTCCTTTCTCAATTCTAGTCACTACATCCTCTTTCAGTCCACAACCTTCTCCAATTAAACTATTGCGTATCCTGTCATTCAAAGTAACACCAGACATACTTCTCAAGGACCTCATTTCTACTGCATTAATCCTACTTCTTGCTTCTTTTGCTCTACCCAAGTCTCGCTACCATACATAAGTTTTGGGACCAGCACTCCATTATGGGTAGCCAATCTAGCTCTTTTGGAGATGTTTTGGCCACTCACAAAGGAGTGCAAGGCACCGTTTACGGAATTTCCCGCTTTTACTCTTCTTTCTATAATACCATCACACTTTCCATCCCTCGTAAAGAGTTTCTCCAAATAGACAAATTCTCGTATTTGTTCCACCCTTTCACCTCTAATTTTATCTTGCACTCAGTCATTTCGTCATCTTCTTCGAACACCATTACTTTTCTGATCCTGATCTTTAACCTGATCATCGGCGTATAACAAGCAATTGACCAGTAGTACAACCATCCTTATCCCAAAGCCATTCTCTTTCAAATCAGTCAGGCAACTGTCCATGAATAAGTTGAAAAACCACAGGGATGTGACACATCCTCATCTCACAAAGACTAAAAATTAAAACGCTTCATTTTTTTTAAACAATGCCACGCAGAAATCTCGCCGCCGATCACCTTTTTTAATGCTTTTTCGATGTACTTTTAACCCATCACTGTATCTTTTGTTCGTTCCGATATGTAGTTACTTACTTTCCAAAGCGTGAATGTTTTGTCAAGACTTGTAATAGTGCAGCAATGTTTGGCTTTGCCCGAACTTTATTACTTGTTACGATAATTTGAAGCAGAAATATGGAGAAATTATTTCGGCTCTGTATCGTTAGTGCGCAAACTTTAACCAAATCTAACGATAACGGATAACCACCAACGCATAGAAATGTTCGGGTACCATTTTAGGCAGATTGTGATAGCTAAATTACTCGTATTATTTTTGGTCACGGTTAATTTATGCATTACAACGCTACTACGCGTTTCGGAAGTTGGTAATAGACAACTTAAACAAACTCTCCATATAAATCATCACTCCTAATTACTTTTATGGAAGGTCTACTCAATGAAGTAGAAATAATGTTAAGTCGATGGAAGAAAAAAACAGTAAAGTAAAATAAAATATTTATTTATTGCAGAAACATTATGGTTCATTTACTGTGGTTACTTATTTTATCGTACGGTGCATAGGTAAAGATACAAAAGTTTCCAGGGGTCCCCAAACTAGGCAAGGCCTGTATCTTGGGGAACCAACAACCAGTTGGATAAAACCATTGCTGTCCTACTATATAGACCAAGAAATTCGTTCTTTAGCCGATATGACAACAAATAACTAACGCTGGATACTTAAAACTAAAGAAGGAAATTTTCGCACATCCACGAAAACGGTGATGCTGCTATAATCCTGGTATGGTACCGAACAATTTTACTTATTTTAAATCACTTAGAATTTTTATTCGATAGATTTACGTTTACTGAACAGAGAAAAGAAAAAACATTCAATCCTGCCAGCGTGTCAAAAATCTTTCGATCACGCCGGTATAATTAAATTAATATGTAAATCATAAGATTATTTGTTTTTTTGATTACGATGCTAAAATGACTGGTTTATATTTACTGGATGTAACAAAATCTCCATAAATATCTATAAAATGTGGTTATTGGCAATACCAATAACTTTTATTGTTGTGACAACTTCAAAATTACGATAAAAATATTAGCAGCCTTTTTGTTATTTGGAGGTTGTCACCATATTTTTTATACAATGCCTGTTTGGTTAGTTAAAATTCAGAATTCTAGTTTTACCACAACGAAGTTATAGGGGGTCGAAAATGGCCTGAACTGCTTTGAGAAAAGGAGGAAAAGGCCAAGTCAATGTATTTATTTTAAACATAAAAGATTTTTAGTATTGATATGGTCACTATAAGATATTGTTAGATAAGCTAATTAAAACATAAACATAAACATAAACACAAGCAGAGAGATGTAAACCGCCCCTTCATCTCAGGCAATGGCTTAAGCTACATTTAACATCACAGAACAATAAGCACATCCGTTAACATCAATATAACGGTGATTGTGCTCATTTAAGCTGCATGAACATGATGTAGGTACCTACCATACTAACGTTTCATTACAGTTGGATTACGCATAAACGACCTAACTTTTAATGTGAACCACAAAATACACTATACTTATATTATTAAGAGGGAAAGTTTGTAATTTTGTAAGTAGTGGGTAATTTCCGAAACTACTTATCCGATTTCAAAAGATCTTTCATCAGTGTTTGGAATAGACCTTCAGGATAGATTTAGGCTATAGTAGGGCTTTCCAACCTGTGCGTTATTATCCCAGGGGCGTCATGAAACGATCCACACAGATTGTTAGTTGCAGTAATAAATAACAAGTTTAGGTCGCAAATAAGTGTAGAGAAAGAGATGAATGAGTGTGACAATTTCCAAATTTGAGCCCTGTTTAAAACAAGGTGTACTCAGAAAAGCATGTAGAATCTGTATTTCCTTTTCATTAGTAGCTATCCAAGTAAAAAAATATCTGTAGTTCTATCAATGGTTACTTTTTGGCCAGATAGGGGGGTGGGGGAGGCTGGGCGTCGCAAAGAAATGAGAAACTTTCAAGAGCGTCGTAGTCAAAATAAATTTGGGAAGCCCTAGGCTTATTCATTACCACGCGAAAGAGTCGCGGGCACTGCTTGTTACTAATAAAATGTTAAGGTCTCTAAGATCTTAAGGTCTCTCGGAACTGCCTTGATACGGTATCCTGACAAGGGTTAACTAAGGGGTGGGTACATCTATTAGTGAAATAAATGAAGCAATTACGAGACTATAGACAGTGATGACGGAACGTTTCGGCAATTACTTTTTGTAATAATGTTAGCGAGGATGCTCGTTTCCGGCAGTACGGCGATTGCCCGAGGCAAGATACATTTCATTAGGGAGCCGGTAGATGCGATAAAACTCTAACTACCGGACTTGGAAAAGCGGTGGCACTAGATCGATAGAGCCCGCGTGAGGTCTTGGGTTCGAATCTCGCCACGTATGACTTTGTTCGCTAAGTTACTTTAGTTACGTAGTATTGGGTATTTTGATTGAAATTCGGTAATTATAGTAGAATTCCCTGAGTAAAATTACAAAGGCGCGAACGCAATCGGGGGTTTTTGACAGCAATAAACTAAAATAGTAATGTGAAAACCTATTTAGAGGCTAAAAATTCCACCCATGCCGGGACTTGAACCCGCGACCTCTGGCTTACCGTGCCAGCGCTCTCCCAACTGAGCTAATGGGCAGGTGACTTCTCTGTATTACGTACAGGCAGCGACATCTGGCTGAAGTAATTTACATCACTTGCAGCCCCGAGCGCCCACTTTTCAGTTAGGATTTTACATCGGAATGAGATCGCCGTACCTACATGATTTTATTCTCTTTTTTTTCAGTGCAAAAAAAAAAAGAATATTTAGTAATGTGACACAAAGATTATGCAAATTATAGCAATGACAAATATGACCATAAATTAACAAATACTAGTAGTGTGGTAGTGTGAACGTAGCTGTAGCATGAACACGGACATTTGTGAATTTATAGTGCCTAGAAATACCACTCACTTGAAGAAAAGCATCGTGGGGAAGCCAGAGAATCTGAGGCGAACACCTGAGTGTGTTCGCACTTGCTACTACCAATAAAGTCTAACTATAAGGTTAATTAAGTGCGGAAATCTTAGGCAGGGCCGGATTAACCACGAAGCCCCTAGGCAATGCACGTCTCGGGGCCCCTTTACCCTTCTCTACGTTCCTAAAATATATTTTTTCTATCACAACACCGTTTTAGTGTTCCGCAGTCAACAAGAAACTTCATAGTTTTGTCATGTCCGTCCGTCTGGCTGTCTTAGCTCAGACAGTTAGTAGGTACTCGAGAGCTGAAATTTTGAATATATATTAATTACGTTGGCAAAATGGTAGAATACAATAAGAATAAAGTAAAAGGGTGATTCCCATAAATTAGGGTGATTTTTTTTTAGTCTACTCCATAAAACAATTTATAATTAAAACAATTTGCAGTAAAACAATTTTTCAGTTCAGGGATCGTTTGCAAAATATCAATGTTTAAAGCGCAAATTTGTTAGGGTAGAGCATCATAGTTTCCTTTTAGAGAGTCTTCTGTAAAAGGAAACTATGACAGCTTTACAAGTTATCGAACACAAATTCCATTGCAAATAAATTTCTTGAAGTTATTAGTTGTGTAAAGCAGGAACTTACTTAAGAAGAAGAAAATCCTAACATTAATCAAACCCCCCTCTTTCTAACTTTCGAAGTCCACATATTTTGATTACCAATTATGGAACCCTGTACGGCATGTGGCTTGACACACACTCAGCCGGTTTTTAGGGTTCCGTAGTCAAGGAACCCTTATAGTTTCGCCATGTCCGTTCGTTTGTCTGTCCGCCCGTCTGCCTGTCTCTCTGTGCTAAGCCGTGGAGATAGGATAGACGGAAAAAATATATGGATGTTTTTCTTCCATTTAGGTCCAGGGTAATGTTTTTTTTAAGATTTTATTGTTCCATTTTGTTGGCGTGATTAATATCAGCTTTGAAGTGCTAATCGTCTCTGTGTTAGGCCGCGGACAGACAGACAGACAGACGCTCCTTGTTAACTATGGAACCCTAAAAACCCTGACCCTATTCATTAACCACTCGTCTGCCGCGACACAGATCTGTGTCCAACTTAGTATGGGCCACCTATACGTTGCGTTCCGCGAGGGCAGTTCAGGAGTTAAAATAAACTTAAAACAAATGAGAGAAAAATATACACATGCGTATAATTTTGTACAATATTATTAATTATAATTTTTTCTAACGTTCCTACACACAAGATCGATTAAACATCTTCATACTCAACCTTTACAAAAAGACATAATTTCATCATTTTCAATCGAGAAATCTGTTAGAAATTCATACATAAAATTAATTTCCCGGTACGACGCCACAGGGTGATTATGAAAACGTTAGCAATATCTTGAGGTGTTTAGTTCGGGGATTTCGTGGTGCGCGATAAGTTAGTGGACTGTATGAGTGAATGTCGGTAGGTTCTTTATTGAGTGCGATTGTAGGTGGGGCTTTAGGAAGACTGAAAGACTTACCAGGTCCGATAGCGAAGGGGGTCAAAGGTCAGCGTACCTCGGGCGGGAGCCGCTTCCAGCTCCTCGATTTACCTTCCACGACCGCCCACCGTGAGTAGCGTCGCCTGACCTGACGACGATTGAGCCGGGTCCGTCCTTCAGCTTCCTTCAGCACTCAGTTCTCAGTGTTGGCTCACGAAATTACACGAGAGGCGAGAGGCGATAGAACGATAGCAATAATCGAAGATGGTGGCAAACAGCAGCGACAGGAAAGTGCTGTTGCCTCGACAATGACTTTAAACCGACAGACGCGACAGTTGTCAATTCAAAAAGAAAGTAAACCAATCCCAGAAGAGGGGATTGTGTTGCCAGTTCAACAACCAAATTAATATTGAATTTAGATGGGAAAACTGAACATTCCGCCCACCTAAATGCGAGAGAATTTACAAAAGACGAAAAACGAAAATGAATTTAAGGGAACGACAACGAAAAGGGTTCGCTGGGGACTAGCACAAGTCGTCGGAGAAAGGACGTGGAGGTGGACGACCATTCGAGAATGCGGATCTCCACGAGTCCTTCACCGACGAGCGGAGGCCACCGGCCTCGAGAGAGCTCCCCTTCTGGCCTGAGCCGAGATTGTGACGCTCGCGACGAGAGATAGAGCGCCGCCAAGGCTGCAGGACGACCTTTGTCGACAGTTCTGGAGCCAATGCTACACCTGCTGTCGGGATACCGGTACGTGCGCTACGCCCGTGATCGAGAGAGACACCGGAACGCTCCTTTGACTTCGATGCAGCACTGGAGAGAGGTTTGGCCTGACGCGACATACCGTCAGGCTTCCCATCGGTGGGGTCGAGGCGACGTGGACCACCCACCATAGCGGAACACGGCTTTTCGATAGACGACGATAGATTGGTAGCAAGAAGGCAATGCTTGCCACCCGAGAAACGGGAGTTTTCCACCTTCTTCACCGACGGAGAAGAGTTGCCATCGCCGAAATGCAACAAGGTGTTATGGGAGTAGTTGCACTTCCCACAACGGCCTTTATGGCAACCCTTCACCGTGTGGGAGGGGGAGAAACAGAGGATGCATAGCCTCTTTTCCTTAATAACACGAAAGCGAGAATGTTCATCTAGCTGGAGAAAGTTCTCACAGCTAGTGACGTCATGCGGACCTGAACAGAGCACACAGCGAGCCTGTGATACAAAAAAACGAAAAATTGGTGTTTGAACACCTAGCAGGCTCACTCTGCATCTGGACGGGTCTAGGCAATACAGTAGGCACAGGTGCAGCATGAATCATGTTCTTGGCCCGACAGCGTTTGTCCAAGAACTGAGTGACAGCCTCAAACTGGGGTACATCATCCGAGTCATGTTGCAACAGGAATGCCTCCTGTGTGTCCCCCGTCCAACTTCAACCACAACAGCTGAAGGAGCAAGAAGTTCTTATCAGGCAAACCAAACCTCTCCAGCACTGCAAGGTTGTCCGAGAACGCCCGGTAGACCCGCTCTAACTCTCCACTCACTTCAGGCCGAATCACTGCGCAGCCGACCAAGTTGTCATAATAGGTTGTGGCGATCTGCCACCTCCTATTATAATACTTGACGAGAGCATTGTAGGCTAGCATGTAACTCTCCTGAGCGAGAGGAAAGCTTTTAATCAAGTCGTAGGCAGCACCATGCATCGACGACAACAGGTAGTGCAGCTTTTCTACCTCCGACAGATTCGCCCTACTATGGATCAGGGAGTCGAACAACTGTTTGAACGAAAGCCAGTTGTCGACCTGTCCATCGAAAGGGTGGATGACTATTTTTGGCAGTTTGGCCCCGGAACTGGGACACGACGCAGGTAACTGGGATGTCACCTTCACAGCCATCGACAACAACCTCGACTTGACTGCCCTCATCCTTGTGTCGAACGCCACAGTAACCTCAAACTCATCCCGCCTCTCAGAGGAACTCAAACAAGCGAAAAGCCTCCGCTGCGCTGAATGAAAGTCGTTAGCGAGATCCTTCAAGTCCAATTCCGTATAGCCTACCAAGTCCGAATCATCCATAATCTCCAAACGCATTATGGCATAGTCCCTAGCTATCCTATTCGCGTCTAGCGCGGAAGTATCACAGCCATTATCCACTTCCATTGCGATAAAGCAAACAAACGAAAAGGAACTAAAAAACAAACGAAAGCCGAAAAGCGAAAAGTAAACAAAACAACCACAGAGTAAGTGGAAGCACTTGACACTGACAGTCAATGGTGTTGCCACAAAACAAAACCAAAAGTACTGTGGCCAACACAAAGAAAAGAAGTACCGTTACCACTTTCAAAGGCACTAAATTCTCAACCTACCGACAATATTTTATAAAATAAAAAAAAAACAAACGAGAAGTTACGACAACGACAAGGAACAAAGAAACTACAAATGATATAACTAAACAACGAGAGAAACCACGAAATCGACGAACAACCAATGTCACCGTACAATATCCGGCTCGAAGGACCAAATGTTTAGTTCGGGGATTTCGTGGTGCGCGATAAGTTAGTGGACTGTATGAGTGAATGTCGGTAGGTTCTTTATTGAGTGCGATTGTAGGTGGGGCTTTAGGAAGACTGAAAGACTTACCAGGTCCGATAGCGAAGGGGGTCAAAAGTCAGCGTACCTCGGGCGGGAGCCGCTTCCAGCTCCTCGATTTACCTTCCACGACCGCCCACCGTGAGTAGCGTCGCCTGACCTGACGACGATTGAGCCGGGTCCGTCCTTCAGCTTCCTTCAGCACTCAGTTCTCAGTGTTGGCTCACGAAATTACACGAGAGGCGAGAGGCGATAGAACGATAGCAATAATCGAAGATGGTGGCAAACAGCAGCGACAGGAAAGTGCTGTTGCCCCGACAATGACTTTAAACCGACAGACGCGACAGTTGTCAATTCAAAAAGAAAGTAAACCAATCCCAGAAGAGGGGATTGTGTTGCCAGTTCAACAACCAAATTAATATTGAATTTAGATGGGAAAACTGAACATGAGGAAATGTTCTTTTCATTGTGAAAAATATTATTATTAATGATTTATCAGTAATGTTATAACATATTTGTAAATATTCGTGATTTCCCCACTTCGAATCCCATATTCGTGAATCCGGATTCGAAGTGGTACGAAGTATTATGTAGTATTTCTTGCAGTATTTCTTAACGTCACAACACTTTTCTATAAACAAACACTTAATCACACTGCACTGTTCCGATAATACTCGTAGTAGGTACTTCTTCCTTCGCTTGTACTTCGTTTCGCTTCCGCTTCCAAAGTAAAACTGACTCGCGGCACGCGTCGTCCCCGCTTATATACCGTTTGAGGTGTTCTCGAAAACTCCATCAAGTCGTGGAAGGTTCTGCCGTCTCGCTCGATCGTGATGTCTCTGTCACACCTTTCCGGAATGTTCGGACTATAGCTATCCCTCTCTAACAGTGCTATCTCTTTCACTCCTACTGAAAATTTCGTCATATCCTGAAATGTACTTCAAGGGCCCATAAGGGGTCCTGAAAATGCCTGAAAACGGGTTTTCAGGTTATGGCGTCATCGGATAGAGGGTGGCCTGAAACTGACTGAAAACATGTTTCAGGCGCCTGAAAACTATGGTAAGTTGGGTGAAATTTTGATAAACTAGTATGTGACAGAGCACCCTCTGAAACGGCCTGAAACGGTATTTCAGTCTGCTGGCTCTACCTCCTATCCACCATCGTAACAATATGTTATTGCTTACGAGTCTGTCGTCCAATATGCATAAAAAATTAAAGAATGAGTTAGCAAAAAAGCGCTGAAACCAGTTTTTTTTATTTTATTACTTTTTGTCCTAATATTGTTCATTTTGCTTAAGTGGAGTAATTAGGGGTAACAAAAAACATTTTTTTGACGCGTAATTTTTTTCTCAGCTAGTACCATACGTTTCTAAATCATGATTAGAATGTCTCCTTACAAAACGGTTTAAGAATTCAAAGTCACCTTGTAAATCGTCATAATAATTCTGTACACATAATGACTAGTACTGTACGGCTAACTAGAAACTTACCGAGAAATTAATAATAATTCTGTTGCATTTCTATTGATTTGCCTGTAACAGGCAGATAAGTTTTATGTCCTGCAGATCCCTCATCGTGACGCGTTTTCATTCTTCGCGCTGAGGAATACGAATTTTATTAATTGTATTGTGATACTATATCTATCTTCGAAATATCTATATATATATATATATATATATATATATATATATATATATCGTATACGACTACCGATATTTTACTCGCCATACAAATTTTGTCACCGGTTTTTGCCCTCGTACCGTATGTAGCTGTCGGGATGGTATAGGTGCTGGGCAAGCCTCCCTTCAACTGTCTAGTGTGAGTGAAGGTGACGCTGCATAAATCATCTCATTACTTAGATGCAAAGGCCAAAGTTTATGACGATGTAATATAAAAAAATAAGACAATATTGTGATTGAGGATTTGTTACAAAAAAAAAATCAATCGATCCGACATGCGCACGACATACGTTTGAGAATTTAATCGTGAAAAATCGCCTTATTATTTTGATCCTCATTTATGTTGAAGAAACCTGAACTGCTTTTGGAACGCAAAAGAGCCGGGACAATCCAGCGCCCACCTAGGCTGCCGTGATCATGCCTCGTCATCCGCGGGTGTGAAATCCAGGTACGTCCACCCCAACGCTTACCAATGAGCACCCTCCTGGTCTTGTCCATTGTTCGCCTATACAGTCCACCCAGTTGCCGCTCCCGCCGCACCACTTATAAACTTATCAAAAATAAAATATGGCATTGAGAATAATTTTTATGAAAATCCTTATGAGGCTCCCCTGTATAAATCATCCAATTTAACCTACTCCAAACAGTGAAATACATATTTTGTCACTTTGGAAACGTCAAAGCTTATACACGTGCCGCCCGTATACGGAGTAGGCTGGCAGGTATCAAATTACGTGGTGCTACGGCACCCTCGGTACGCAAGTCTGACTCGCACTTGGCCAGTTTTCATTCATTCCATTAAGAATGAACGACGAACTGAAAAAGAGAGCCTCTGAATAATAACGTGTTTGCTCTCAACAAACCAAGTTATGTGTTCTTGTACCTGTATATTTTTGTAGGTTTTCCGGAACTATGGTAAAGTGAGTATAATTATTTATATTCAGAAGGTATTATAAAACATTACGGCCTAACACCACGTCGCGTAAAATGACAGTTTTCGTTTTCTCTTTTGCCCCTTACGGTTTTTATGATATCCGCAGTATTAAGAGCATAAAAAGGTGAGCTGAAAGCCGCGTCGTATGCGGTGATAAATTTAGAACAGAGTGGCGCCGGGCTAGCTGGACTACGACGTGCGGGCGCCTTATTTACTCTGACGCCTAACCCAATTAGTACTTAAGCCTCCATTCATTCACTGTTAATTTTATTGTTGTCTGGAGACCACTCAAGGCCAACTACTTGAATTATCGGGAAAGTTGACTCTAAGTAGAGTCGGCAGTGAGGTGCAATTCCCACTGGCTACATTATTTTTTCAGGACGCGTTGTTTTTCTTCCTCTACTTCTCCAAAATGATTAACAACGAAGTTTTAGCAATGGGAATAAAATAAATCAATGTTGCTGTCTCACTTAATAAAGATAAGTTACTTTATCGAAGCAATGTCCCGTTCGACATGGGTTTTATCACGCTCTACAGAAAGGAATTTTTAATTTTAATTACGCTTGTATCTTACTTCGCTTGGGTTGATTTCACTAGACTTAAGAAAGTACCGAGGTATGAAGAAAGTTTAAAAAATTTTTTTTTCATTAAGAGCTCACATTGTAGAGAATTATTTAATGTAATGTTGAAAAAGCCAAATTTGTATGAGTTGCTGCATATTTATTATTACTTAGATCACAGGTTTTTATTTTAAAAACCGTGTTGATACTTCATTTCATGTTTGCTAAAGGTGACCTAGTCGGAATAACTAGTGCAATTCCTGTTCCAAACTATTTATTATATTCGATGTGGGATGGAAATTTTATCTTTCCGCTATTTCAACGGAGCCACTCAGCTGCCAGTTTTGTTTGCTTGTGAGCCCACAGAAGAGGTGAACTCCTTGAATGTGAGAAACGCATATTCACGGATGCAGTTTTATGTTCTTACGAATTCTAAAAGATTTGTGTAGTTCGTTTTTTAGTTCCAAATAGCAATAATAACTTTCACACAATACAATCATTCGTCCTGGTCCTGAACTAGGATACCTTGGTAACCAAGCAAATACATCACAAACATGAAATACACCTTCACTGAGATCATTTGCACAAATCAAGTACGGCCTTCAATGGGAATCGAGCTCACGACCTCTGTTTTGATAGTCAAGCGTGTTAACTGCTAGACTAACGAGGCAGTCAAAAGATACTTTGTTGTTGAGTGTGTGGTGGATTGTTCATACCTGGAAGCTTATGGTCATCTGTTCATCCGCTGACCTCTAGCCCGACCCGCAAGAGCTTGACTTGCTAAGACCTTTTAACAACCCGTCGATTACTGGAGAAGGGATCAAGTTTGATACACTTTACTAATTTATTGATTACAAACTTACCTGTATGGTTAGCACACATGGAACGGCATTATAAATGATAGTGGACTGACAGGTTATGGCAAACAGGGGCATTTGATGTTGTTTAGTTTCAAGTTACGGACTGAGAAATGAGACGGCATAGATTTCTCTCATCCACCGGACGCGGTCGTATTACAAAAGACTAAAAGCGTTATCCCTTCAAAGTGAAACGCCCAATATTAACCTGAAAAAAGTACAAAAGATAAATGCGAACATAAGCAACGGCTGTGTTTTTGTATACTTTTCACTGCTACCTACTGGCCCGAAACGGGAACATTTTTAATTTGACCTAAATTACATAGTTATATATCAAACGGGATCAAAAATTTGCCTAAGTTGCCTAGAAGTTTTTTTCGAAAAAAATGTGATTAATGGAGAACTTGCATTAAATAATGTTTTGATATAACCGGAGAGACCATGTTAAAAGATAATTAAACGTGGTAATTTTTTTCTGTACGACTAACACTTTTCATAATATATATAACCTTTCGAAAAGTCAGTAGGTGGTACAAAAACGCGCCATAGAAATCGGACTCAAACTATGACGTCACAACTTGCACGTAACGCCTTATAATCTATAAAGTGTTTATCAATTATATTTTATGAGATAAGTTATTTAACTTATCTGTATGTAAAATAATGTTTTATGCATGTAACTACACCCATGAAAACGTTCAGAATTCAGTGAAAAAACGAAATCTGATAAGGTTTTTGTTATAATAGTAACTTTCATTTTCGCACTTTTTGTGACCCCGAAAGCATCAAAAAAAAAATATTTTTATTGTTTTATTTTGAAATTTCTTAAAAGTTTTAATACGATTTCTTTGGTATAAAAGCAACGTCACTCCAATCTTAGTTAGACACAAGTTCCCCATTAGATAAATCGCATTAAATTGTATTCAAATCTGGTTACCCATACACATGCCTCACGCCTGTATTCCAGAGGTTGCCACAATCCGGACAGATCTCTTTCATTTCAAATCTGATTTATTATAGTAATAGCTGTGCTTGCGACTTCGTTCGCGTTGGGTTTGAATATGAAGTGCCCTTAAACTTTAATTAAGGGCATAGTCGATATCCGTTCTAAATTTTGTCATTTCAGTGGCCTAATTACGCTCACCAAATCCTGAGCGATTCCAATCGTCTAACTGTCAAATTCCATACTAATTTGACAGTTAAACGATTGGAATCGCTCAGGATTTGGTGAGCGTAATATAGGGGCTGACCATTTCGCGGTACTATTCTATTATTCTACCTCACCACGCCGTCTCCCGTCAGCGCAGCTTGTTGATCGCTCAAACTCATTCCAGGTGGAATGAGAAAGTAATACAGTGTTTTGTCATTTAAATCTGTTTGCTAAATATTTCCAAACGCAGCGTAGCACGCCCATCAGTACACTGGACCGACAGTCTAAGGTGACGACGATGGCACTAGAACGATAGATTAGGTTGGACTGAGCCACCCAAACATATTAATTAAAACTTTGTACGAAATATCATTTGTACGCCCAATCATACATCGCCGGGCGCGATATTGCGCTATTTTAGACAACGTCCCGTACACCGTGTAACCCTGCGGACTTATCTAGGCACATCGCAGTATGGCGATTCTAACGATGGCAGATATTGATATTTCCGACGGGTAGTCTGGCTGGCTGGTTGACGGATATAATTAACCTGGTTAATTGTATCCGTCATTGTGGAAAAACCATTATTTAGTGACCTCACAGCTTATGGTGATTTTCTTACCAGCCATGGAATTAAGCGTGATGTTATAAAGTGTAACTAAATGTTACACGGGAATCTGAGCTGTAATCATGGTAAGTTTTATTTAATTTCGTTCGGTGGTTTTTGCGTTATGCTCGCACAAATAAATAGAGTGAGACAGACATAATTATATCAGACAGAAACAAAATTTACAGATTTATTATATGTATAGATAACGAATTAAGACAGATGTTTTATCTAAATTTTAAATTTTAAAATAATTTGTGTACAATTAAGGGAAAATTCAGCAAAATTGTGTAAAGGGAAATAATGTATGTACTAAAAATACGCATAGTATTTTTTTTACACAACTCTTTTGAAATTCATAACGTAGATAAAAATATCCTCTCTATGTACACAAACTCACGCATGTATTCTGGAGAGATCGGATTTGCCACTTGCTACTATTCTGAGAAACCATCTAAAATTTAACTATAACATCAATAACTTGCGTTTTCATAACAACGGTTGGGCGGTTTAAAAAAAAGCCTTTCTCTATGACTGCCATAACAGCACTTTTTCCAAATGACCCATGGCTCCTAATTACAATCGTAAATTTGCACTCTTACTATTGTTTCTGAATAGTATTTTAAGCTAATTCGTGTGTGAGGGGAACATATTGATTTTAATATTGACTGCCTCGTTGGTCTGGCGTTATCACGCCTGATTACCATTGTAGAGGTCGTAGGTTTGATTCCCGCTGGGGGCTCCCGTATATTTGTATATACCTATGACCTCAGTATGGATATTTTTTCATGTTTGTGATGTCTTTGTCTAGTTACTATAGCACAGGGCAACCAGGACAAGTGATTGCGTTGTGTGGAAGTTGTTATTATTGGAAGTTATTTTGTTTAAGAGATACCCCATGAAAACAAATAGCTTTATTTATTGCCTCCTGACAAAAATTTCCCTGTTTCGTTAATCTCCCTGTTTTTAATCTGGAGCCCTTAATCTGGAGCCTTAGCAAATTGTGATTTCCTGCAGAGCTTTTTAGTTGTTAATTTGTTTGTTACTCCTTTACTTCGGACATAAAGAAAAAAAAAGCGCTCAATAGATATCTGGGAAAAAGCTCAAGGGGCAATGTAATTTACATAACGTTTTTTCGTGGAATGAATTTTATGACGAAGATAAAAAAACTGTTTTCACCATTGTGTAACCAAAGATTGGGAAGATAAGTCTAGTACAAAAATAGGCATAGCTGCAGACCGTAGATAGGCATTTCCATTTCCGCAGGCAATAAACAAGGCTCGCACGAGATATGCGCTATCCTAGATAGTAGTCATCTTTTGACGGCGCGGTGTCAATTTCTCTGCCTTGCGTAGCTCGTAGTAACGTAGCACTCGTTGGGTTTCGTAGCAAGCGTAGCAAGCTAGGCACGCGCGTTTGTAGTAGGACGGTAATAATTTTTATGGGAATACTGGTGGATATTGATGAATCCGTGTGGCGCCGGATTAAGAATAGCGTCACTCCATTTTTTTCCGTGGATGTCGTAGAAGGCGACTAAGGAAATCAATTACCAGGAGATGGGTAGCAGCGTCTTCCTGAGATTCCAACCGTATACTGCGATCGCCAACCCGCCTGCCAAAACCCCTCATGGTTATGAAAACCACGAGGAAGGCCTATGTCCTGCAGTGGACGTCAAATGGCTGATGATGATGATGATTGATGAAGCAAGTAGAAAATATCTGAATATTTTTATTTTAGATATTTTGTTAATATTTTGGTGTGTATTTTTCAGGATAAAAAATCAGGAAAGAAGTCATAAAAGAAACCCTTGTGCTATTTTAAGCTAAAATCTATTTATGTGCCAAATTTCACCCAGAACCGTTCAGCTGCTCTTGCGTGATTGAGTAACAAACATTTATCCATCCGAACTTTTGCATTTATAATAATGCGCCTCATCGACACGACCAGGGACCCCAGGGCTGGCTATAACCTCGGGCAGAGGATAAGTCTCGCTATCCAACGAGGTAACGTAGCCAGCATACTGGGTACCCTTCCCAGAGGCGGCGATCTGGGCGCAGTTTTCTATATTTAGTTATTTTTAATGATAAATAGTGAATACCATTAATTTATGACTGTAAATAAATCTACGACTGATTACTTATAATGGGATTATGATAATGAGATGATGGTTTACTGGTGAACCTTAGTTTGGTTATAATCACTTATTTTGTAAATGGATCTATTTAAAATCTCAAAGTCTATTCACGCAAAACATTTGATGCCTTGTAAAATTATTCTTTTTGCACCCGTGGGGAAATCTTGTCTTTGTTCTTGAGTTTACATAAAAGTAGGTCACGTAATATTACCATTATCATCATATAAATTACTCGGTAATAAAACTTGATTTTGAAGGAAGGGTACATTTACTCAAAACAATAATTCAGCTAAACGCAAAATTAACCTCCAGTAACAATGGTTTTCAGTTGTTATTTTCAAGGTCAGGAGGTTAAATATGCTTATGACCGTAGGTCCAATTTAAGCAAAACGTTTACTTTACAATTATACAAAAAAGCACAATGCTTCCCTTAACCTCATTATCTATTCAAGCAAGCAGATTGGACGACAACGATTTGTTTGGCCAACGTCGCGGTTCTAATAACGTTTACACTTGGCCAATACAAACTTGACCTCAGCCGGGTTTTGCAAAAAAATTATCCGCCAGTGGCCTAACAATCCTAAACACTCAGCGCCACCCCAACAGCACCGTTACAAAAACCTGTTCAGGAATAAATTGTAAAAATTGCAGTTTAATTTTTTAACGACGCCACGCAAAAGAGGATTGTGAAAAACCCACCCTCCCATGGGTGCCGCACAAAAAATGGCGGCCAATAATAATTGCTCCGTGTCAAGCTGGTCTTTTGTAATAATGTCGGCTTAAACTCCACGAAAAGTTAAAGAAACGCAGAAGCCTCTGAATAAATAATGGAGGGCGCGCGCTAAAACTTTTACTAATATTGGGCATGTTTCAGGGAAGACTAATATTTGTGCACGCGCCAGCTGCGATACAACAGCCTGCCTCGACCCTCTCATAAAAATAAGCCACCGTCACCACTGCGGACCCCTATTTCAAGTACCATAAAGATTAAAATTTAGTTCAGCGCTTTACAAATGTGGCTTTTACTTCCAATAAACCGTTACATTATTTCTTGCAGTAATAATATTATGTTACTACTAAGTAGACCTACCAGAATCCAAATAATCTGCTCAGTGACGCGACCAATGGATCTACAGCATAAAATTTAATCTAAACAATCAGCTATGAACACAAGTCAAAAAAATGAAAACCTTGTGTCTAACAAATGAGGCCAGTAATTTCTTCTATAACGGAATTATAAATTTAAATTTATTTATTTGGCTCCCAAAAATTTGTTACAGCTATCCTTAAAATTAGGTTGTTAGCAGTTGTATACGAGTGTAACAATCAGCTTAATTGGGTATTTGACAAAAAATCAAATGAGTTACTTTTAAAACGGAATTTTGTACAAAAATACAGGCTCATGACGTCACATTTCAGAGCACTCTTTTTATGTTTAATCTATTTAAAAATTGAAATATCTAGTAATTGACTAAAAGAGATACATTTTCCGAGATATTTTGTAACTTTGGTTTTAATCGAGCATATGAAATAATTTATTGTTGATCGTGTCAAATACCGTATTACCGTACCCGAAGGATACTAAGGAGAATTAATGATGAAAGTTATACTAACACTCTATCCGTCCGGTGGTTTTATTAATGGGCTCAGTCGTAATAGGTGCAATTCATAGATTTATAATGACAATGTAATTGGTAAAAGCCAATTGAAATTCTCATATTATTTGCATGATATAGTGGCAAAGTTTAAAAAAAAGTAAAAATGATAGTGGTCCCTCATACATTAACCTTTTTTTGCTCTATCGTGAAAATGCAAACGCACAAGCATCAAATGTGGTATGTTTATAGCGTAGTGGATTGAACTAAATAAAAGACGTTCAAAATTTTTCGGTAAAGACATATTATAACAAAAATGTTATATTCGGAAGGGTGTCCGTTGTTATCTCCTCTACTATATCAATCTCTACAATCATATTTCACTTGCTCTCTTATAGTGTGTAGATATAATATGTATTTCATAGTGTATTTGTATTATATGTGCAAGTGTGTATTAATTTGTAAGTGTATTTAGTTACACCTTATAGAAGTATGTTTTTTTAATTTAATATTATTTATTTTTTGCACGCCTACCAACTTTTTCTTCTACCTTCTGCGGTTGACTGGTAAAAAATACTTATGGCATTAAGTCCGGCGCGTTGTACAATTTTATTAATGTGAGTTTAGACTCACATTAATAAAAATCGCGCTCGGTCTGTTTTCTGTTTATTAAATCTGCTTAAATTCTCCTATGTCACGAAAAGGAATATCCCGTTTATAATATAGATACAGTTATCCCCTTGTAATTGCCTACTTAATTTGAAGTACCTGCAATTAGTAATGCATAATGCTTTGAAATATAACATGATCTAACATGATCATGATAACAAAATCTATCAATGCTTGTGTAAAACCTAGATTTTATGTTATTATTATGGCCAGAGACGACTGTCGAAGTTGAAAACCGAAGATGGTAGCATCGTCTCATCAAGTCCAGAAATTTTGAGGGAGATACAAAAGATTTTATGGAAAACCTGATACAGATCTAGCCCAGAACCCTTGAGCTAGACTAACCCGGCACTACACCGAAGACATTCCGGATATCAGCATGTACGAGATTAGAATAGCTCTCAAACAGCTTAAGAACAACAAGGAACCGGGTGATGATGGAATTAAAAGTTATTAATTCCGTAATTCTCGAAGAAAAAACACCAGGGGCATGGAACAGAAGTATGTTGATACTTTTCTTTAAGAAAGGTAATAAAACCTTTAAAACCCATCTCACTTCTGAGCCACGTTTATAAGCTGTTCTCAAGAGTCATTACGAATCATCTCACACGCAAGCTCGATGACTTCCAGCCCCCAAATAAGCTGGTTTCCGAAAAGGCTTTAGTACGTTTTGTACTACTATGCTTAGGCGATTATCACATTGCCACGCAACACGCAGCGTGGCGCGTGAATGCGTATTCTAACGTTGACTGTAAGTACCTCCATTTGTATAGAAACACGCGCAGTCCAACACACAGAAAACGCATCCACGCGCGTTCATATAGGTACGTCGAAACGCAACATGCAGCGTGGTGCGTGGCAATGTGATAATCGCCTTAGCGTTTGTGTACTACGAAAAAGCATTCGATTCGATCGAGATATGGGCGGTAATTGGAACTCTCCAGTGGTGACAAATTGACTATCGCTACATTGTAGTGCTGAGGTGTTTGTACAAAAACGCCACAATGTCAGTCCAACTGCATGATCAGATTACATATCCTATTCATTTGCAGCGCGGCGTAAGACAGGGACATTTAATATCTCTGAAACTGTTTACAGCTGCACTTGAAGACTTATTCAAACTTCTGGACTGGGGAAGATCTGGCATCCACATAAATGGCGAGTACATCACTCACCTTCGATTTGCCAATGACATAGTGATTATGGCTGAGGCCCTGGAAGATTTGAGTTCAATGCTCAATGACCTGAACAGAGCTTCTAACAAAGTGGGTCTTAAATGAACATGGGCAAGACTAAGATAATGTTTAACTCCCATGTAGCACCCACTCCTATGAACGTTGGCAGCTCTGACCTCGAAGTTGTCGACCACTATGTATATCTGGAACTAACAGTCCAGTTAGGTAAGTCCAACTTCAAGAAAAAGGCCACTCATCGCATCCAACTCGGATGGGCAGCGTTCGGGAAACTAAAACACATTTTCGCATCTAAAATAACTCAGTGTCTCAAGACAAAAGTTTATAACCAATGTGCACTGCCAGTGATGACTTATGGATGTGAGACCTGGTCGCTGACTATGGGCCTCATAAGAAGGCTCAAGGTCACTCAACGAGCAATGGAGAGAGCTATGTTAGGAGTTTCACTGGTGTTCGAATCAGGTATGAGGAGATCCGCAGAAAAACCCGAGTTACTATATAGCTCGAAGAATTGCTCAGTTGAAGTGGCAGTGGGTGGGACACCGCTTAGAGAACTCATGGCTGTTGGAGTGGAAACGTTCTGACCTGGCGACCGCGGACCGGACGGCGCAGCGTGGGCAGGTCCCCTAACAGATGGTCTGACGACCTGGTTACGGTGGTAGGGAGTAGCTGGATGCGGGCGGCACAAGACCGGAAAGCTTGGAAAACTATGAGGGACTAACCTAACATTTTTTATAAAATGTGTGCTTGGCCTTTTTGGCTTTTTCTTATAGTTCTATTCTTGCATGTTATATAAATATGATACTCTATTTTAAGTTTTGAAAAGTAATGCATGTGGTGTTTACCTTTAATTAGTTTTTGTATCAAGACTTAGCCTATGTATAAGTTACTGTTAAGCATGTGAAGATACAAAAAGTGTTGGTAGACCCAATAAAGTAAATAAAATAAAATAAAAATACTAAAGTGTAAGATGTCATTACTAATTTATTGCTTATCCAATGAAAATAAATGAAGCCGAATAAAGTATCTAATGTTGGTGATAAATGCGAAATAGTTGGTGACAGTCGGCCAAAGTAGTCACCACAAGTTATTAACCAGTGATCTAGCATGCGCGGAAGCTAATTAGATGCCTTTGGTGGCGTACGCGGGACGCGATGAATGGGGAACGTCAAACAGAGCGCGTCGAGCCGTGTGATTGGCTATAGCCGGCCGGTCAGCGCATGCGCACTATCAGTACATGCGCGAACTTACCCAATACGCAGGCTTTTGTCGTCACTCGTGGCAACCAAACATACTGTATGAGCACTGTCGACTGGAGAAACGACAGGTAACGCTTGGTCGTGTGGCATATAATTGGCGCTATCGGCTGATTGCTTCGTATATCACGAAGGATACGCCGGACTAATTGCACTCCGCTGACCTGTGATTAAGGCAATATATCACGCGGAGTGCCCATAAACGTATCTCAACGCCTAGTTTAACCAATGACGTTATTTCAATAAAATTTATGCGTTGTACGTTGACAACCATGGTTTTATCGCAACTACGAAAAAATAAATTTTTAGTAGTGTTCAGAAAAAAATCACAGATTTCGTGCCTCACACGACTATCGAGCACATTGGAAACTCGATTCATCGAGTCATAAATGTCATGTGAAAAATGTCGTTCTGACTTTTTGACTTTTTTCAAAAAGGCTAGGCTAGGGCAAACCCTTAACCCGATCGTTGTTGTTTTATTGTATCAAATTATACCTGACTAAATTGTCTAGAGGTATTTTTCTCAAATCTTTTGTATCATTCTTCGTTTCCAAAATTTCGAGTGCCAAAATATTTTTTCAATTTTTTTTTCACTTTTTCGGCCATAACTTTTTTCATTTTTGATTTTCTCGAATCATTCTTACAGTTCCCGTGAATGCGCGTTTTTAGAGCCTATTTTTAATATGATATCTTCTCAACTCTCCGAGATATGAGGGGATCGCGCTTTTCAATGTGAAATCGGGGCCTGCACTGGAGCGAACGAAGAGACATTTCCAATGTCAAAATATCCCTATTTGGATAAACTATTAATTCTTTGGTTTGTAAGAAGAAAGCATACTTCAACTGTTTCAAGTATACAATCAAATTTAGATTAGAATCAAACGCATTCAACTTCACTGACATCAAGGACAAAATACAAAGGTCTGAGCGATTGAGCGGCTGTCGATTGTATCTACATTTTGAAAGAAATAATTAAATGTTACAAACAATAACACTAGCGCCACCAATGGAAAATAATCATATCTTTTTTGGAGGGCCAGATCTTTTATTTATGTATCTTTAGTACCAAAGTAGCTTATCTTTTTGAAATAATCTCGGCTATCGTCGGCCGAATCTATTGTAAAAATTCAATAGCCATAGTAGTCTCGCCAATAAAACAGGCATTTGCAATAATTATCTGGGGCCACGGCAGTGCCTCCGCTAAGTCGAGCAAAAAAGCGGCACGGCCGTACCAGAAGCAGTTCAGGCCAATTTCGACCCACTATAACTTCCACTATAGCCTCCACCAATCCGGACTTGGCCCCCGTGGTGGAGTATGGCCTATACCTTCCTCAAGGAAGAGACCCGTGCCCCTCGGTGGGGACATAATGGGTTGATGATGATGATGATAACTTCGTTGTGGATAAAACAAGAAGCCTGAATTTTCAGTAACCAAGCAGGCCTTGTATAAACATGGTATATTTGAAATTTCATTTAATTTGAACCAGTAGCTTAAGAATTATAAGTAGTCAAAATTCTTTATTTTGTCGCTCACTGACTGACCGATCATCAAAACTATAAGACACTTCTAGCAGACGTAGAAGCCTCAAATTTAGAATACAATTAATGTTTAGTATACAAATCAAGTAAAAACTAAAATATTTTGCAATTTGGGTCCAGTTTTCTAGATACACAAACTGCATAAATAACTTTGTAATCCCATATAAATATACATGATTACAAAGTTATATTTGCAGTGAATTAATCAGTGTACCTGTATTATGTATAATGTAATATACCTAGATATAATATTATGTTCAAATGTAACTTCAACGGAATGAAAAGGCAAGAATAGGACATGTTTTATGATGTTCTACCAAAATCCCCCAAAGTTTAAGTAGGCTAAATTGCCCGAAATTGCCATGAACGATCACTAACAAAAAGAAATGAGATGCCATTAAAAACATAACTTGTAACAAAAAAAACAAGTCTCGCAACTCAGTTCTTTTACCGTAAAAAGTTCTGAGATCCACGTAATGCTAAGTATTTTAATTTATTCAATAAATGAATTGACTTGGCCATCGCATGAAAACACAAGAGCTAAGTCAATCCATTTATGGAATAAATTAACCGACTTGGTATTAAATGGATTAAAAAAAACCAAGTCTCGCAACTCAGATCTAACGGTAGATCTGAGTTGCGAGACTTGTTTTTTTTTTACAAGTTATGTTTTTACTGGCATTATGTATTCACTAGCTGTTGCCCTCGACTTCGTTCGCGTGATAATTTTGGTGTATTTTTCCGGGATAAAAAATAGCCTATGTGCTAATCCAGACTATAATCTATCTCTGTGCAAAATTTCATCCGGATAAGTTCAGCCGTTTGTGCGTGAAAGAGTAACAAACATCTATTCATACATATAAACTTTCGCGTTTATAATATTAGAAAGGATTGTGGTTTATTTACTAACTCTCAGTTTGTCAAATAATCATTATAGTTCTTTCTACTAAAACATAGTGAGATAACTGTTTTTTTTATAACAGTATTTTTTAATGCTAATTAATTATGATCTAATATAGTCATATATTAGAGAATATTTTGGAAGTATTTATGTAAGATGGAGATGTAAGATGACCGACTAATATTAATTTGGTTTTTGATTCGATAATAGTATTTTGCCACGCGCAAAAAATTTTACTGGAAAGTATACGCAAACTACCAAATTAGGATATTTTGAGGGAGAGCTAGTTAGGTATTAATTCGAAATTTTCCCAAACTCAAAACTACTCAAGGTTGACCAGTTTATATGAATTTCTTCGCCAACAAAAGTAAAATCGAACCTTATATGAAACTGTTTGATTAGAAGTAGAACCGAAAGCCAGCGACCACGAGAGTGACAGTCCCACAAAATAGCTCTGAGCAAAGGGAAATTGCGTTGCGGTCGGCGCGATCATTTCATCAAGATGAATGCGTTACCAAAACGAAATGACAATTTATACGTACGGAGAGTACACAAAATCATACAACGTCGACCTCGCAAATGAAGCAAAAGAAACAAGATTCGTGGCAAGTTACAAACCCTGGACTCTGCCTACCCCTACGGTCAACAGGCAGGCAGAAGTTTATACAAATATCTTGTATAGTTTTATGTAGGTATGAATTTAGGTTCCTGTATCTTCCATGTGAGAACTAGCGAGTCTCTGAAATGTATAGTTGTTCCATAGAGGAATATTAGAACGGCAATGGTTATTTCATTAACCACTTGCAGTACAATGGTACAACCCGTGCAACTTAATTCGGCGACTCGCGCGATTCGATTTATTTCGAGAGAGATGCCCATTTAATTTGCGCGGATTATACCATTGGAATGATATTGTACTGCTATGAAATAGAGGCAAATAACAGCTATTGTCGAACTAATATCATTTTATTGAACATAGATACATATATGTGTTTATTAAAGTCTAGGCTCTGTACCCAGGTCAGCCCCAAGGATGTGTGTGGCAGGACGAAGTGAGCCGAATGGATAATCGATAGGTCTTTAGTCTCCAATCGTTTCGCATTCCTAAATAATGGAGGTTCTATTGTTGCCTACACTCACACGAACACACCGCTCCCTATCCTGGAAACACGACACTAAGCAAAATTTTAACCGACTTCAAAATAAAAGGAGATTAGCATAGGGTGACTTGAGATTTGACGCGTATGTTTTTTTTTTGTATGTTGTTACTCCGTCAAATCTTACGTAATTAGAAGATTGGAAACGTTCAGAATTTGGTGCGCAAAATGTAGGGGCTGATTGATCCATATTATATTCGTAGGTAGATAAGAGTATAATTGATTGCCGGAAATTAGAGTAATTGGAGCAACTTTGGTATTAAATATAAATATAATATATTTTATCAACTGTGTTGTTAAGGTGGTTCCAGGCTAATTTGCTGATGATCTTATGAAGACTTTCGGAACTGGAGAAAGTATGAATAGCAGCAACTTATTCCTTACAGTTCAACTGAACTACTAAACTACTAATTCATTGAATTATGTAAATTATTATTACCTATATCTTTATGTACGTACATTGACATTTTTTATATTCAAACTGCCCTTGATTTTACTAGTTTTAATCAAGCGACCGGTTTTTTTAGTAGCTATTTAATTTGTTTTGTAACTAAGTGATTCAAGTTTATAAAAAAAATTACAAAATTACAATCGGAACACGGGCGAGGGCATACAAAAGCAGTCGTTACAATATCCTTTAAAAACAATCAATGGCTATCCACGATACAGGCTCGGCCTAGTGTGGAAGCCCGAGAGTCCATAGTAGCACTGTTTTTGCTCACGCTTGCTTGTAAGTCGCTCGTCTCGATCTGTCAACCGGTGCTTACTATGAAGTGCATATTCTACTCGTCACCCACGACACAGGCTGTGCCTAGTGAGGGAGTCGCCATCAACCATAATTTATTGTAATCTTTCTATTGTAAAGTAGCGTAATAGTTTTTTCTTCGATTAACACAAAAATTGTGAAATGTAAATTGTCAGTTCTTAGTTTTTATTTAATAAACTCTAATAATAGATTTTGAACCACTAAAAACACAGAAATAATGTATATTAAGGTCATGGAAGGAGGGCCTTTAAATTTGAAGTACTTACATGTACATGTAGACCGCATTTTTTGCAGAGTATATAGTAGGTAGTTTAATTATTTTGGTTAGTCGGTGCCAAGCTGTGTACAATATATTTTTTGTGGTTTGAAGTCGGTCTATATTTTTTATTTAGTCAATTCTATACTCGACATACATTAGCTCACGCTCATAAGCTTGCGTGTAACAATCTAATAAACCCCACTAATCTATCTTGAACACTTTGCCAACAGCGTCAGAATCCATACATATTAAATCAACAGAGTGAGCCAGGGATACCCGTGGAGTAACAACATGGGCGGTTTCGTATGTAAATTGCTTTAAAGTAAAATCAACAACCGTCAGTATTGCGTATCTTCATGACTAAACCTCTAATACCCTTATCCTTTCGAAAGAATAAATCTGAAAGTGTCAACAAAGACGCACATAAAGCAGATTATGACAAGAGGTCGGCGTCCAATTTTCTGGATGGCATCAAATACAATGATCAAGATAGGTCAATAGCCGAGGGACAACGGCTACAAGATTAGGAGATTAGGGAAATGTTTGGCCTAGTTAATCTTATCTTGAGGTGATACTGCGCCTAAGTGGCGCCCTTGTCCCACACGCCACTGCTTTGTAATCCCTCCCGACACTACGGACCTGGGATTTACCATGCCATCTTTTATTTTATTATCCTGCTTACTTCTCCTCAATATTTGTCTATGAGTACAATGTTTTAACATCCTCTCAAATACTACCCAGGTTACACAAAGCATAATTTAACTTTCAGAAAAAAAGGGCTGTTTGAGCGGTGCTCAGCAGTTTCCGTCTTAGTAAGATAAAGAGGGTGAAATACAGTTTTATCATTTGAATTAATGAGGTTCTCAGGGGCTTTGTTTAAAGTCGAATGCAATTTCCTTAATTAGACGGCAAGTTAAAAGAATAATGTGAGAGGTTGGAAGTTAGCCCGCGGCGCGACTGCGGCGGGGAACGCGGGCAGGGCGCGGGGGTAGAGCAGATGAGAGACTAGCGGGTAGGCTCCACAAGAGAAATATGAATGCAGAAAGATCATAAGTGCTGAGTTTCAAAGTAGGTTGCCTGCACTGCACTGCCACGGCCCCGCGCGTTACATAAAGGAGCCTCTATTTTCACACGCCCGCGTTCATTTTCAAGAGCTCTACTCCTTGTTAGTTACACTTGTTAGGTTTTTCCACACACTTATGTGGAAGAGATCAGAATCATGGCAATTGGCAGACCCTGATCTCTGCCTACCCCTCCTGGATACATGCGTGAGTTTATATTATGTTTTACGTTATGTTATGACGAAGAGACCAACCACACAAAAAAAATCCGCTGATGTATTGTTTCGAAAATTTCCAAAGTGTGGAAGAGTTGGATCGGAATGATAAAATCAAATTGCAAAAAATGACCTATTACAGACACTATTAACCTATTAACCATTTCACTTTTCATTTTGTGTACTTCCCTCTGAAAATGTCCGTATTTTTTGTTATCTCTGCTTACTTGTAAAAGTCCAATATCCATGTTTCGCTACATTATGTCAAGAAAGGAATCAAAAATAAAGATCTTCATTCACTAATAGGGAAGAGGGATAGATTTCGCATAATCATAAGGCGTACCCAACTCAAGAAAACTAAAATCTCTTCGGAAATCCAGTTTTCTGACACTATTGGTCTATCTCGATCCTCACATTCTATCGAAAGTCCTACAAAGTGAGGCGGATTGTCAGCCACTGGCCTTTTTCTCCACCATATAACATAACATAAGCAGCCTTTATACGTCCCACTGTAGGACACAGGCCTTCTCTCAGGGAGAGAGTGTGGGCTTAATCACCACGCGTGCCCACCGCGGATTGACGATTTCAAGCGCTGAGGCATGTGAATAGCTCAGACACTCAGGTTTCTTCACAATATTATCCTTCACCGTTAGCGAGTGATATTGCTACTAGAACTTCACAAATGTACATAACTTAGAAAACCAAGTCATAGGTACATGCCCGCACTGGGGATCGAACCTGGGTCTCTCGCTTCCGAGTACGATGTTCTACCCACTAGGCTACCACCGCTTTCCTCTTTTCTACACCAACCAACTCTTTATCCCTTTCGGAGATTATTTTGACCTTCTTTAGCACCAGCTTTGGCCTTAATGAAAAAGAAATTATTTTTGTCATGGATGATCGGAAAGTTACCTACGCTTGTTACCTACGCTTGTTATTGGATTTCAATAGTTGTTACTATAATTTATGTTATGTTGTTATTATGTTGACTATAATTTTCTTTTAACCATTGTCCGCTTCCTTAACGGCCACGTGATATCATTCATATCTTCATGGGCGCCAGCGCATCCGTACGGATAACAAGATTTTCGACTGGTGCAAAATCGCTGCTGATGTACCAAGTTGGCGTTAGCCTTATCGGTGTTGATTAATACTCTTATTTCAATAATAAACTTCGCTTTATACCAACCGTATGGAAATAAATTATCTTTGCCGTTCGTGCTTGGTTCCTGCCTTGCTTTTTGCTTCCTGTTACATAAAATAAACGCCGACTTGACTGCTGTCAGCTCGTGGACTTAGCAGTACGGTTTAATTGTAAATTCCGAAAATATGAACGTGATAATTGTGGGTGGTTGGGCGCTTTCTAGGAGTGTTATTTTTACCCCCCCGGTTACCTAAAACGACACTCCGTTACCCGATTGTAGAGAGGTAAATGCCTCCATATACAGGATAACTTATCCTGGGAGTAACATGTCGCGGAGGTAAGTAGAATCTAATCTACGTTAGTAAATGCCTTGATGCTCCGACTCATCGGTATAAATTCTTACTGCTGTAAATATTAATAGAATAGAATATCATAGAAATCGTTTGTTAAAAAAATACAAACACTTTAAAGAAGCAATAATAGCAGAGATTTTTTTTTTTTTAGGTGTAACCATTTTGGTAATTCGGGAGAGCTCAGCTAACATGTCGGCTACCACTAGGTAGGGCTTAAAGAGCGTTTTGCTCAAGGAAGTCCTCAAACATGTATTACTTAATTTTTATAAATAAGTCTGCAAAAGTGAATGCCTCCTTTACTTCCGCAGTCACCTGACTGCTGGTAATTAAAAGAAAAAATATGAATAGTAGTATTAGTATTTTGTTTCTTACAAATGACAATAATTCATTTCACACACTACTTCCCCCCGCTCTCCTCGTCACCCATTGGTTGGCTAGAATAAAAATCTAAAAAGCTAATTGTACAGTATTTTTCGGTATGATAAATAATTTCGTAATAATAATAAGTAGGTATTTACTTAGTCATAACCACAGCTGAGCAGACTCTATCGACATTATAAAATGTTTCTGCTTTAATACCGTCCATGTACCTTGTGAATGCCTTTTTACTGAAGCGGTGCTCAAAATTTCAATCAGTTTGAAAGCAATGGACTAGCGGCAGAGCCCGGGGCTGAGGGCATCGGCGGTCGCTGTCCGCGCAGCACAAAGCTCGACAGGGAAACTGTTTTTGCGCTGCCTCAGCGCCACGCGAGTGCCAAGAGTAAGAAGCTAATCGATCAGATACGCGATTAAATACCGGATGGCATTAGGCTATTAGGGGACCCAAACTTTGCATACGAACCGTAATGTCGCTTCTCAAATAGGCGGTTGTTCGACAAAATTAGGGAAAACTTTGGTTATTTGTACCGTTTATAGCAACTCCCTCATTGCGTTACACTCTAGGTGATTATTATTTATGAGGCGCTATGTGGGGTTACACTGCTAAAAGTTATTTGTAATCCCCATTCGAATGTACGGATCAATCTCAAAGCAATTATGTAAAACAATAGCTTCATATTTCGTGAGCAACTGTATGTTTGAAATTAATTGTTTTTTAAACCGTAGCTAAACTAAGTAATTTAATGTTAACGTGAGCAAGTACTTTATATACACTGCTGGCGAAATAAATTGCTTGCGCAAATTTTATTGCGTTGCTTACTGTAGACTCGTGAAGGCTTCTCTATGAAAAAAGTTTCTAATGTTTTAGAGCGTTAAAAATGCATGTCTTAAAGAGTAAGCAGTAGTAGGTATTCCCCGATTCCCCAGCACATTCCGTGGTGGTGGTCCAAAAACGGGATTTTGGTCCATCGAATCCTAAAAAAAAAAAAAAAAAAAAAAAAAAAAAAAAAAAAAAAAAAAAAAAAAACGAAACACCCCACTTAGAGCGATTGGGCAGGGTCCCAGAACGCTCCGCCCACTCCTTCCTGTACATATGTACTTCACTTTAATTACAATAGCGACGTCTAATCACATAGTCATAAAAGGTTCGACCCTTTCCTTTGTTCGCGAGTAGCCTTTTGTTCCGGCTCGTACTACCTGTCTACCTGCTCCCATGCGAAGAAAACGTAGCGATGCCTAATCACCTCCTCATAAAAGGTTCGATCCGTCCCTTTGTTCGCGAGTAGTCTTTTGTTTTGGGCTATACTACCTGTTACCTGGCGTTCCCAACGTGGGGTTTATCATATGACTAGGGGGTCCTTTCTGATAAATTTCGATCCAGTGGGATCTTGTGTGTATCATCTGGGATTTGATTCACACCTTGTATGATTTTATGCCTTTTCAGTTCGCTTATATACATTTTTTTTTTGCTAAATCGTAACTTTCAGAATTTTCATAAATCTAACCTAACCTAACCTATATTTTTGCACTATACCTAATATATATATTTTTTTTTTTGCTAAATCGTAACTTTCAGAATTTTCATAAATCTAACCTATATTTTTGCACTATAGACCTAATATATGCTATACAGTGAACGGTTGTAATGAAGATAAGAAGTTTGTAAAATGTTACATTCTTTGGCTACGCTCTTAGATGACGGTTTTACATCAATTATTTACTGAATGTCTGTTGCTTTTTATGAAATCGTTATCTCTTGATATTTCATACCGATTGTTGAATAAAAATACTGGTTTAAACTTGTAGCTGTGCGATACACATAAAAAGGAGCTGAAGAAAGCGTTTATGATAGGTGATATTCTATAGATAGGTACACAATGAATGTTTTATTGTTTCCTTGCATCAAACGAACCGTTGCCTTTTGTGTAATTTTTTCACACCTATTCACTTATCCTGCTAAGATGCTGGTTTAAACCTGTTCGGCAAGCAAATAGCTTCTTTAAAATGCTTACTTGTTCCAACTTGTAGAATTGCATCAGGTATAAAACAGCGTCAAGACAACTCCGCTTCATATCGTCTCAAATAATTCATCAGACAAGATCTCCGTCAAACCGAGTCGCGAAGTGTGAAGTGAAAAGTTCAGTGTTTGGTTGTGTAGCCGTGTTTCGTTGCTGAAATGGATGTAAGTATGTAGTTTTAATTTGAAAACTTGTTTTATGTTTTTGATTTATTGTTTATAGTATACGTTTTAGCCATTTCTGTGTCTACCGTGTAACTCTAGTTCGAAGCACTGTTTGAATATATTTTTTGTATTGTTATAGCTTACAGAAGAAAACACATTTAAACACTATTATTATCCTGAGAAATACGACGACCCAAGCGATGAAGAAGGGACGGTTGGGCTCAAAGTAAAGAAAGCACTCGCCAACAAGAGAAACAACAGCATACATGGATTCTTCGAAAAACGCAAGAAAAAGAAAATTGACAACAAAAGGTCATCGAGTGTGAGCCAAGCCACCGCGGAGGGTGTTGCTTTCATTAAATCCAACCAAGACGACGGGGCTTACGCATCACATCTCATCAAAATTGAAGTGTATGACATGATGAAGATCAAAAACATTCCCCCGACAGAACACTGGAAACATGCAGAAGTGCGTGTTAAATATTACGCACACTCCGAAGTAGATGACCACGTCCAAAAAGCGAGGGACGTTATCTACGACATCACAAAGCAGCTGGCGGCAAAAAGTGATAGTGTTAATTTCGTTCTAGACAATGAAAAAGAAGATCAATAGTGCAGTTTTAGGAAACCAATTAATTTATTTATTGTTTTTTTAAAAGGTTGCTTGCTTAACTGTTGTCTATCCTTTTGTTTGTATAACCTCTTTGTAACTTGTTCCTAAACATTATCATTGATTAAGCTCCTTTGTATTCTAAAGTGTCAGTTGGCGGCTAAAAGCGATTGTGTTCATTTCTTTCTAGACAATGAAAAAGTACATTAAGTGTAGTGAAACCAATTCATTCCTTTTATTGTTTAACTTCTTTGTAACGTGTGCCGAAACATTATCATTGTTTAAACACTTTTACATTCTAAAGAGTTTTGTTATTTTTTGCAAATAAAGACCACATTGTTTCAAACTTAAAAATAAGATATTTAACGCAGGTAAATTTTAGAGTATATATAAGCTCCAAGCTGCTCTTTAAAATCACACATTTCTTAGCGATTCACTACCATGGATACACTAAGCTGTGATTTCTTCGATCAAGAACTCGACCAAATTGTTGAAGATCAAGAGTTGTACGAGCTGTGTGAAAAAATCGAGCAGGATTATGATAAAACGTAAGTAATTTTTTAAAACTTGTTAAGACTAGTTTTATGTCAATAGCCATAAGTGAGGTTGGTCCCTTAGTTTTTTGTGTTATTATTAGTTGTTGAAACATGTAACAACCAGTTTGATGTCAGTAGCAATAGGCGGGGGGTTGGATCTTCGGGTATTTAAGACGTGTGTCTTGCTCACTTCAATCATTTGTGACCGATGTCTCAAGTTTGCATTTTAAGAATTTCGATAAAATGTATTTCAATTTGGACTTATCTCTTAACGAAATTGCAAGTTTAGATAAAACTATAATTCTAACAAAATTTCATCGATCAATTCGGTTGTGGTTTATCAGAAAAGTTTTACCGGAAACATTGTTAGAGGATTCGGAGATTATACCATACTTTACACCATGTCATGGACATGGATTTAACGTAAAGAGAGATAAGTCCGTAGCATCCGATGAAATAGATGGAGTATTGGCAATGCAAGCATATTGTTTACATTGTAAAAGGGAAACAAGTTAGTATTTAATATTATAGTTTTTAAGTTTATGTAATCAATTGTTACAATTTGTAATGTTAATGTTTTTTTTTTTTTCTACAGATCTTCACAAGCTGGACAAGGAGGAAGAGGAGGAGGAAGAGGTGCATTGAAGAGGATGGCGTCGTCTGCATCTACTGAGGAGTCTCCAGCTAAGAAAACCAAACTACAAGAGAACCCTTCAACTTCAACTAGCTACGCAGTCGCATCAACATCAACAGCGTCGGTTGCAAATCAAAATGTGAGTACAGAAAGTAATGATAAAATTGAATGTTCCGTGTGTCACGTGTCAGTATCGAAAAAATATTATTCAAACCACTTAAAAAGCAAAATCCACAAAAGCAATGTTTTAAGTTCAGACCAAGAATTTACTAATGTTCAATTAATTGAAAGCGCGTTCGGGAATAGGATACTCACTTACAGAATTTCATCGGATTCCATTGCTAACCAACCTTTAGAAACACCAGAAATATTTTTACAAAATACCAAAAACAAAGTATTTAAATTATTAGAACGATCCATTGAACAACACTTTGTTGTAAAAGTAAATTTCATTCTTACTGCGGACTTTACACAACAAACTAAACAACTAAATACTACTTTTGACTTTCAAACTCTTAATTATGTTGTTTGCAATGGAGATGCAAAGGATGATATATTTTCATTAATTGCGAATGAAATTGTAAATAAAGTAACCAATTTTGAAAAAAAAGACAGTGGATGGAGTCTTGTCAAAATAAATCATTTAGACATGAACGTAAATAAATTTAATCCATTACGAGGTTCATCTTACATAGACTTACCATTAGATATAAAACACAAAAATGCGATTATAAACGTAAAAAACAATGACCATGAATGTTTTCGTTGGGCTGTATTATCAGGATTGCATAAACCTACTTACAACGCTAATAGGGTTACATCATATTTATCTCATAGGAATAAATTGAAATTTGATAATCTTTCATTCCCAATAAAAATAAATGACATTCATAAATTTGAGAAAATGAATGATCTAAGTATTAATGTCTTTGGATTAGAATATGATTCGGTAAGTAAGCAAAATAAAGTAGTTGGGCCATTACACTTAACGAAAAGTAGGAAAGCTACCCATTTAAACTTGTTGTATATAAATCAAGGTACTAATGGGCATTACTGCTTTATCAAAAACCTTTCGCGACTAGTGTCAAAACAAATGACGACGTCAGAGCATGCCATCTACATTTGTGATGGATGTTTAATTTATTTTAATTCACATGAAAATTTGCAGAAGCATCAAGAAAATGATTGTTTCCATGTGTGTACGAAATTGCCCTCCGAAAACGAAACTAAAAGGAACTGGTTTAATGAATTAGCTCCATCTAATCGAATATCATTCGAAAATTATGATCGGAAATTGAGGGTTCCATTTGTTATATATGCTGATTTCGAAGCATTTTTAAAACCCAATGAAACTTGTATCAACGATCCGAGTAAATCCTCAACCACTAACATTCAGGAACATGAGGTGTATAGTTTTGGATATTACATTAAATGTTCATATGATAACAGTTTATCTGTATATAGAACATATACAGGTGAAAATTGTGCCGAATCATTTATGAAATTTATTAAAAGAGATTTAGAGAGCATTAGCAAGAAGAACACATTTGTAAAATGTCCTTTACCTTTGTCAGAAGAAGATAAAGTAACCATTATTCGAACTAACTCTTGCTATATTTGTGAAAACAATTTAAATGGTGAATCAACGATATCTCATAACAATCATACCGGTGCTTTTGAAGGAGTAGCTCATCCATCTTGCACCGAGAAGTATCGTACCCCTGATTTTGTACCTGTGTTTTTACACAATTTAAGTAGCTATGATGCTCATTTTATCGTACACGGACTTGGATTTGAAGATGGTAATATAGAAATTATTCCACAAAACAAAGAGAAATATATATCGTTTTCGAAGCAATTATATATAAATAACCGTGTCATCAAGTTACGATTTCTTGATTCGTTGAAATTTATGAGTAGTAGTCTTGATAAATTAACCAAAAATTTATTAACCGAACAGTTCCGAGAGCTTCATTTAAATTTCCCCAGTGAACAAGACTTCAAACGTTTATTACGGAAAGGCGTATATCCTTATGAACATATGACATCATTAGATTCCTTAAAATTAACTAGCCTTCCCGATCACAGTGATTTTTACAGCTCATTAAATGATGAAAATATTTCACTAACTGATTATCAACACGCTTGTGACGTATGGAATCACTTTAAGTGTCAAAACATGGGGGATTTTTCAAACCTTTATTTAAAAACTGACGTTTTGTTATTAGCTGATGTATTTGAAAACTTTAGAAATGTTTGTATGGAAACTTATGGGTTGGATCCTGCTCATTATTACACAGCACCTGGACTTAGCTGGGACGCCATGTTAATGTCTACTAAAATTAATTTAGAACTCCTAACGGATATTGAGAAAGTTGCTTTTATTACAAATAATATAAGAGGGGGTATTTCTCAATGTAGTAATAGATATGCAAAAGCTAATAATATATTTATGTCTGAATATGATCGTACTTTACCATCATCATTTCTCATGTACCTAGATGCAAATAATCTATACGGCTGGGCAATGTCACAATGTCTACCCACTGGTAAATTTGAGTGGGTGGATGTTAATACAAATTTCAATGTCCCCGACGACGCTGAAAATGGGTACATTTTAGAAGTTGATTTGGAATATCCACATAACTTACACGATTTCCATTCAGACTTACCCTTCTGTCCAGAAAATGTGTGTCTAGGTGATACCAAAGACAAAAAGCTGATTCCTAATCTAAATAACAAGACAAATTACGTTATCCATTATCGAAACCTGAAACAATGTTTACGATCAGGGTTACGTTTACTTAAAATTCATAGAATCTTACAGTTTGAACAAAAAGCGTGGTTAAAGCCTTATATTGATTTAAATACACATAAGCGTTCTTTGGCAAGTTCAGAGTTTGAAAAAGACTTTTTTAAGTTAATGAATAATTCTGTATTTGGCAAGACTATGGAAAATGTAAATAAGAGAGTAAATGTTAAATTACTCAACCACTGGAAAAATCATGGAAAAACTCAAGGCGTTGAATCGTTAATAGCAAAACCAGAGTTCCACAGTCTATCTATATTTTCAGAAAATTTAGTTGCAGTACAACTGAAGAAAACAAAAGTTTTATACAACAAACCTATTTACTTGGGATTTTGTATACTAGATTTATCAAAGACTTTGATGTATGAATTTCATTATGATTTCATGAAAATTAAATATCCAGATAGCTTAAAATTACTGTATACAGACACGGATAGTTTGGTTTATCAAATATTCACAAATAACTTTTACGCTGATATTAAATCAGATTTGGAATCATACTTCGATACCTCTGATTATCCTTCTGATAATCATTACGGTTTGCCATTAGTCAATAAAAAGCGATTAGGTTTCTTTAAAGACGAAAATAATGGTAAAATTTTCAAAGAATTTATTGGTCTTCGTTCGAAAATGTATGCAATGGATGTACAAAACGAAACCATGGCTAAAGCAAAAGGAGTAAATAAATGTGTAACTAAAAAATTAAACATGAACGATTATAAAGCTTGTTTGTTCGAAAAAACCAATTTGCTGTCTGAAATGTTGCGATTTAGATCTATAAAACATGTCTTATTTACACAAAAAATAAACAAAATATCCTTATCACACAGCGATACGAAACGATCTTTATTAGCAAATTCTACTGACACGCTTGCTTGGGGTCACTATAGAATAGAGAACATTCAATGTTAATATTACTTTCTGTACTGTATGTGATGTCATGATGTATAATTATGTTTCAATTTGCGTTTCATTGTATATACATAATAACTGTTCTGTAAAGTTTTTTTTTTTTTTTTTGTAATATATGTATGCATGCACTAGCTATAAGACTATGTGTAGGTAATGTTTTTCCTACTCATGTTTTTTTTTTTTTTTGTGACGATGGTATATTGTAATATAAAAAAATATCAAAATTAAATTTATTTTATTTTATTTTTTGTTGAAAAATTAAACCTAATCGTATCTATATAACCATGATTGAACTTTGGCATCCATCATTTGTTATTTAGAACTTTCGAATTCAACACGTGTTTCTTAGCACAACATAATAACAATGATTCACTTTTGCCACCCTTTCACAGCCATTGTTGCTGGTCCAAGTGGTTGTGGAAAATCAAATTTTGTCACAAACTTTTTAAATGATTGTAAAGTTCTGTGCAATGTAACTTTTTCGGAAGTGATATGGTGTTATGATGAAATGCAACCTTTGTACAACCTGGAAAATGTAAATTATAGTCAAGGCATACCTGATATCAGCATGTTTGATGGCAAACAACCTAAACTTCTTATAATCGATGATTTAATGAGAGAGTCCGATGGGCGAATCGTTGACATTTTCACGAAAGGTAGTCACCATAGAAACTTAAGCGTGTTTTATATTACACAAAATATATTTCATCAAGGAAAAGGTCAACGTGACATCTCGCTTAACACGAGTTACATTATTTACTTCAAAAATCCCAGGGATAAAACTCAGATACGCCACTTGTCGCGACAAGTTTACCCTGAAAATTCAAAATTTGTAGATGAAGCCTACAAAGACTCCACTAAAGACGCCCATGGATACCTCATGATTGATCTGAAACAAAATACGGATGACTTATGTCGGTTCAAAACTAAAATATTTCCATCCGACAAATACTGCATAGTATACATTCCTAAAAAGGGATTTAAATATAACAGTAATCAACAAGTTTTGGTCAGTTCTAAATGATGCATTCGAGTGTGAGCACATATAAACATTTACTTGAAGCGCTGCAAGTACTTAAACCAAAATATCGCACGGCTTTGCTTAAAGCTTGTGACGACGACGAAATAAATATTATTTGTGAGTGTATTTATAATGTTTTAAAAGGGAAAATTCCATTAGAAAAAAAAGAGAAATCTAAATTAAATAAACATAAGAACGTATTACGAAAATTAGTTTCAAAAGGAAAAAACAAACTTAGAAAAACAATTATTATTCAAAAGGGTGGCGCATTTCTACCTGTTATATTAGGCGCAGTTTTAAGTGCTTTAATAAACTCTTTAACATAATAGAAATGGAGAATATGAAAAAAATGCTACTAGTAGAACAAGATTTCATTGAAAGACTCAAACACAACGATAATCTTTCTGAAAACTCATCATCTCGTCTAGATGGAGAGATGCAAAAAATACTAAAAAGCAAAATGGATGATCGTGAAAAATGGGCATTGTACTCTCAAGCACTACAGCGATTTTTACATTTTGCTGAAGTAGATCGAAAACCTTTTAAAATACCCATAGTTATGGATAGAAATGATCATTCTAACAACGATAGCAAAAATGTAGAGTTACAGCTAAACAACGAAGAAAATGTAAATAGAGGCTCAGTTGCAAACTCGGCGATGGAACATGATGATATTGCTGCGACACCACTACCTGATAGATCGAATCAATATTATCCTTTAGAGTTAACTCCCTCTTATATCATAGAGGGAGTACCGAAATCTTACAAGCAAAAAACCCAAACTTTAATGGACAATATTATACTTCATAAAGAAAATATTTGGTGGAAGACAGGAGGGGAAGTTGTATTAAACAATCGTACCATCCCAAATACTAATATTGTAGATCTAGTAAACGACGTGATTAGACCTCTTAAGCGCACAAAACCAAAAGGATGGGAACAGTTTGCCTTGGTTTTAAAAAAAAATAAAGTACCTACATCCTGTATAGGTAACCCTACTAACTTAGAATTCATAAAGAGAGCTCGTAGCGAGAGAGAAATAGACGAGCTTTGCACACCGAATTCGTCTATAAATACAAGGGATTCATCATTTAGAGTAAAAGAAGCATCCACACCTATTGCTACTAGAACACGTGAATCGACCAAAAAGAAATTAGATTGGGAAAAATGGACCCCCTATTAGAAATCAACAGGATTTACTACGATGTATCCGATCCAGCCGGATATAGTAGTATAAATAAGTTAGCGAAAGAAATGAAGAATAAAATGGACAAAGAGGAAGTTAAGAAATGGTTGCAGTCTCAGGAAACGTACACTCTACATAAACCTGTTCATAGGCGATTTACGAGAAATAGATACATCTTGTCTAATTTTAATGAACTCTGGCAAGCTGATCTAAGTGATATGCGAACTTATAGTGAATATAATGATGGTTACAAATATATTCTTTGTGTTATTGACGTGTTTAGTAAATATGCTTTTGCAAGAGCCATGAAAAAGAAAGATTCAGAAACAGTTAAAGAATGTTTCGAAAGCATATTTACAGAAGCCAAAGCTACCCCTCGACATATTCAATCCGACAAAGGAACAGAATTTGTTTCAAAGGTGGTAAGAGACTACTTTAAGAGCAAAAACATTAATTATTATACCACTAATAATCCTGACATTAAAGCAAGTATAGTTGAAAGATTTCAAAGAACTCTTAAAATGAAAATGTGGCGTTACTTTACACATAAAAATACTTACAAATACAATAATATATTACAAGAACTCCTTCACTCTTATAACAATAGTTATCATTCTAGTATCAAGATGCGACCAATAGATGTTAACTTTAGTAATATCATGACTGTTTGGTGTAACTTATATGATAGAAAAAAAGATAAACAGGTTTCATTAGAAACCGCAATACTGAACGTAGGTGACCATGTTAGAATAACTAAATACAAACACATTTTTCAAAAAGGTTATGAAACTAATTGGAGCGATGAAATCTTTGTAATTGATTCAATAATTAAAAGATCTCCTCGTCTTGTTTACACTTTAAAGGACTTGGAGGGTGAATCAATCATGGGCACCTTTTATTCTAAAGAGTTACAAAAAGTAATTTACAACCCCTCCATCAAGTATAAAATTGATAAAATAATACGCTCGCGACGTCTTTCTGGCAGAAAGGAAGTGTTAGTGAAGTGGCAAGGTTATCCGAATAAATTTAATTCTTGGATACCTGCATCAAGCTTGGAAAAAATATGAGTAACGAAAATTTTTATATTACTTTGTTAAGTAATAGCTCAACGTCTTATTATACTGATAATACAACAGCCCATTTCTTAACAAAATTACCTAAGACTGTAAAATTAGAAGGAGAATGGGTTGTTGGAATAGTAGAATTTCAATATCCTTGCTCCATGTACAACGTTGAAGACCATGAAAATATTATTTATATAAAAAAGAAAGTAAGAGATCCCAATGAAAAGTTAGATAAAATCGTGGATATAAAAACTCACATACCCGCTACGACGTATGATAGTATTGACCATTTCCTTGAAGCATTTAATGAAAACCCACAGATGAAAACAAAAGTTAAACTAAGATATGATAAAATATCAAAAACTGTGGTTGTAACTGCAACTGATGACATAATCTCAATCATCACAACACCGATACTCAGTTTGCAATTGGGTTTCAAACCAAGATCAAATTTAAAACAAACTTCAATTGGGAAAAACCCTGCAAATTTGTATTTAGGTTTACCATCACAAATATTTGTGTATTCTGACATCATTGAACCACAAGTTGTGGGAGATGTTGTAACATCATTGCTAAGAATAATTCCATTAGATCCAACAACGTTCGTATATGGAGCCTACAAAATGCATGTCTTCTCACCTGCCCACTATGTACCTGTTTTACGTAGAGAGTTCGACACAATTGAAATAGATATAAGAACGACTACGGGAGCAAGAGTTCCATTTCAATTTGGATCTTCCTGCGTGAAGCTACATTTTCAGCGAATAAAATGAATAATAAACGGTCATCTGTCTCCTGTCCATATGAACATTATTATACACATCAAGCTGGCTCTGGTGTAGGAATTGTGTATAAAGGTGTTCCATTTCAACGAGGACACGGAATTGGAAGTTTTTTAGGTGGTCTATTTAGGTCTGTGATTCCTTTGTTAACTGGTGGTTTTAGAGCTGTGGGTAAAGAAACATTAGATGCAGGGATCGGTCTACTATCTGATATGGTGAATTCACGTCCTATGGAGAGTTCGATTAAGTCTCGATTTAAGGAAGCAAGTTCTAACTTAAAAAGAAAAGCAGATGAAAAAATTACATCCCTAATGTCAGGATCGGGCTATAAAATGACAACTAAAAGACGACAACCACTCATTCCTTTGAAAGCATCACAGCGGAGAGGAGGTAGAAAAAACAAAAAGTGTATTGAAGATATATTTTCAAAGTAAATAATGTCATTCTTACATAATCATTCCTGTGAGTGCGCAAAATCTGAGTTAGATATATTTGCCCTTCCATCAACTCAAACTAGTATTGAAAGCGGACAGTGGGTTCATTATAAACCAATTTCATCTTTAAATGATGACGGCCCCATCGAATTTCAAATCGCGGGATCCGGTGATGACTATATTGACCTCTCACATACGTTACTGCATATCAAAGCAAAAATTTTAAATCAGGATGACACAAATTTAAAAGCGGATGTGCAAGTTGCCCCTGTTAATAATTGGTTACATTCCCTTTTCAACCAGCTTGATGTTTATTTAAATCAAAAACTCATATCACCACCAAACAATACATATGCGTACCGTGCTTATTTGGAAAATCTTCTCAACTATGGTCCAGCTGCCAAAGAATCTCATCTAACATGCGGATTGTGGTATGAAGACACTGCAAAACATATGGATTCCATTGCCGCGTCGAACAAAGGTTTTCACACAAGAATGGAATTTGTTAAAGAGAGTAAAGAAGTTGAAATGATTGGTCACTTGCATGGTGATATGTTTAACCAAGAAAAATTTTTAATCAATGGTGTAGAAATGCGTGTTAAGTTAGTACGCTCGAAAGAATCATTTAATCTTATTTGTCACCAAGAGAAGAAATTTAAAGTAAAAATAATGGATGCCAGTCTCATTATAAGAAGAGCTAGAATCAACCCTAGCGTTTTATTAGCTCACCAAAAAGTATTAGAAACAACAACTGCGAAATATCCCATAACAAGAGCGGAAGTTAAGGTTCTTACGATACCTGCAGGTGTCCAAGGTAAAACATTAGACAATATATTCCTCGGACAAGTTCCTAAAAGATGTATTGTTGGTTTTGTGTTAAATTCGGGGTTTAATGGTAATTTAGCAATAAATCCTTTCAATTTTCAACACTTCAATATGAATACATTCAGTTTGTATGTAGATGGTCATGAAATTCCTTCAAGAACGTTACAACCATCATTTAGTTCTGGTATAATAGCATCAACATATCACACTTTATTTTCTGGAACTGGTATTCATTTTCACAATGAAGGAAACGCAATAAGTAGAACAAACTATGGTGATGGATATTGTTTGCTGTGTTTTGATTTGACTCCAGATTTATCTGCTAGTTCAACTTCACACTGGAATCTTGTTAGACATGGTAGTGTTCGTTTAGAAGTTCGCTTTGATACGGCTCTCAATCTGACTGTGAACTGTATTGTTTATGCTGAATTTGATAATGTTATTGAAATAAACAAAAATCGCGACGTAACAGTGGATTATAACAGTTAACAAATACATAAATACTGTGTAAATTATTAAGATATATCATTCGCTATTAAACATTGTTAACAGCATCATTATCAAACTTTTATCTCTATTTATCATGGATACAAATGAAATACAGTTATGTATGAACAAAATAAGTTCTAGTTTTAAATCAAATGTATTTGCTGCAAACCGATTGCCTATTTGGGTAAATCAACCTGCTTATATTATAAGTAATTTGGATCCCGATTCAAAGCCTGGCTCTCACTGGGTAGCTATACACATCGATGTTAATGGCATAGGTGAATACTTCGATTCATTTGGTCGTAAACCTACTAATTATCAAAAGCGATTTTTAAATAGAAATGCTAGGAGATGGTTTTACAACCACAAACAATTTCAAAACCCATTTACCTCGGTTTGTGGAGAATATTGTTTAGTTTATCTGTATTTTAAGAAACAAGGAAAAACTATGTGTGATTTTCAAAGTTTGTTTTCCGAGAGTTCTCTTTGTAATGATTTAATTGTAAGAAATATGTTTAAAACTCATTTTTTATGAAATAAATACTTTTAGAAAAATATTTTTCCTGTTTTATTTTAAGGTATAAGGGTAATAATGGTACAGAATACAAATAAATAGAAACATGATGATAGTTTTTATTAAAAATTTATTCAAAGCTAAGGTTTATAATTGTTTCTTCACCTACCAAAGAAACAATGATTTAAACAATGATAATGTTTCGGCACACGTTACAAAGAAGTTAAACAATAAAAGGAATGAATTGGTTTCACTACACTTAATGTACTTTTTCATTGTCTAGAAAGAAATGAACACAATCGCTTTTAGCCGCCAACTGACACTTTAGAATACAAAGGAGCTTAATCAATGATAATGTTTAGGAACAAGTTACAAAGAGGTTATACAAACAAAAGGATAGACAACAGTTAAGCAAGCAACCTTTTAAAAAAACAATAAATAAATTAATTGGTTTCCTAAAACTGCACTATTGATCTTCTTTTTCATTGTCTAGAACGAAATTAACACTATCACTTTTTGCCGCCAGCTGCTTTGTGATGTCGTAGATAACGTCCCTCGCTTTTTGGACGTGGTCATCTACTTCGGAGTGTGCGTAATATTTAACACGCACTTCTGCATGTTTCCAGTGTTCTGTCGGGGGAATGTTTTTGATCTTCATCATGTCATACACTTCAATTTTGATGAGATGTGATGCGTAAGCCCCGTCGTCTTGGTTGGATTTAATGAAAGCAACACCCTCCGCGGTGGCTTGGCTCACACTCGATGACCTTTTGTTGTCAATTTTCTTTTTCTTGCGTTTTTCGAAGAATCCATGTATGCTGTTGTTTCTCTTGTTGGCGAGTGCTTTCTTTACTTTGAGCCCAACCGTCCCTTCTTCATCGCTTGGGTCGTCGTATTTCTCAGGATAATAATAGTGTTTAAATGTGTTTTCTTCTGTAAGCTATAACAATACAAAAAATATATTCAAACAGTGCTTCGAACTAGAGTTACACGGTAGACACAGAAATGGCTAAAACGTATACTATAAACAATAAATCAAAAACATAAAACAAGTTTTCAAATTAAAACTACATACTTACATCCATTTCAGCAACGAAACACGGCTACACAACCAAACACTGAACTTTTCACTTCACACTTCGCGACTCGGTTTGACGGAGATCTTGTCTGATGAATTATTTGAGACGATATGAAGCGGAGTTGTCTTGACGCTGTTTTATACCTGATGCAATTCTACAAGTTGGAACAAGTAAGCATTTTAAAGAAGCTATTTGCTTGCCGAACAGGTTTAAACCAGCATCTTAGCAGGATAAGTGAATAGGTGTGAAAAAATTACACAAAAGGCAACGGTTCGTTTGATGCAAGGAAACAATAAAACATTCATTGTGTACCTATCTATAGAATATCACCTATCATAAACGCTTTCTTCAGCTCCTTTTTATGTGTATCGCACAGCTACAAGTTTAAACCAGTATTTTTATTCAACAATCGGTATGAAATATCAAGAGATAACGATTTCATAAAAAGCAACAGACATTCAGTAAATAATTGATGTAAAACCGTCATCTAAGAGCGTAGCCAAAGAATGTAACATTTTACAAACTTCTTATCTTCATTACAACCGTTCACTGTATAGCATATATTAGGTCTATAGTGCAAAAATATAGGTTAGGTTAGGTTAGATTTATGAAAATTCTGAAAGTTACGATTTAGCAAAAAAAAAAATATATATATTAGGTATAGTGCAAAAATATAGGTTAGGTTAGGTTAGATTTATGAAAATTCTGAAAGTTACGATTTAGCAAAAAAAAAAATGTATATAAGCGAACTGAAAAGGCATAAAATCATACAAGGTGTGAATCAAATCCCAGATGATACACACAAGATCCCACTGGATCGAAATTTATCAGAAAGGACCCCCTAGTCATATGATAAACCCCACGTTGGGAACGCCAGGTAACAGGTAGTATAGCCCAAAACAAAAGACTACTCGCGAACAAAGGGACGGATCGAACCTTTTATGAGGAGGTGATTAGGCATCGCTACGTTTTCTTCGCATGGGAGCAGGTAGACAGGTAGTACGAGCCGGAACAAAAGGCTACTCGCGAACAAAGGAAAGGGTCGAACCTTTTATGACTATGTGATTAGACGTCGCTATTGTAATTAAAGTGAAGTACATATGTACAGGAAGGAGTGGGCGGAGCGTTCTGGGACCCTGCCCAATCGCTCTAAGTGGGGCGTTTCGTTTTTTTTTTTTTTTTTTTTTTTTTTTTTTTTTTTTTTTTTTTTTTTTTTAGGATTCGATGGACCAAAATCCCGTTTTTGGACCACCACCACGGAATGTGCTGGGGAATCGGGGAATACCTACTACTGTAAGCGTTTTGTTGATTTTATTCCGTTTTATGGAACGTTTTTTATAGTTACCAATAATCTGTCATCTGAATCACATGGTTCATATTCGAAAGTGATCCTTTTGTATTGGAACAGATACATCGGCATTTGATATTTATCGAGTCATATATCCATAACATACTCATACTGTTGCCCATACTCTCTCTGTGAGAAAAGGCCTGCGCCCTGCAGTGGAATGTACATAGGTAACATAAAAAAAATATCTATAACTATGCTTGCCACAACTGCTCCACTTCCATCAATTAAAAGTCCTAAATCGCGTAGAGGATCTATTCTATAGGTAAACATTAACTGACCGTTATAAAGAAAAAGAAAGAATAACAATGCTCCTAAAAAGAAGATGCTCTGCGACCGGTGCTAGTATTCTTATGAATAATGCGATAAATCATTGAATTGCAATTGAATATAGTTATGGTATCACGAAGAGAGAGGTGTTTACTGTCTACGTTTTAAAATTTATATTTTTAAAAGGACCACATCATGTTTCTCTATTAATTTAGAATCTCATAGCGTAAATAAATAAATCTTTCTTTCACAATCTTGTTTTTTTTCTGTATGATACAGTAAATAAAAACTACTAATTCCTGATACAAAAGTTCGCGCCCATCGACCTCAAATATAATGTTCTTTTGCTGGTGATCTCGCTGTAGACTACTCATGTGAGCCTGTTACAATTTTTAGTACCGGTATTTTCCAATTACTTTTGGGAAAAATACACTTTTTTAAGTATTTTAGGGTTTTTCTTTCCTTTTCATCAAAAAAATTTTCAATTTATAAAAAGTTATAAAAACGGATTGGTAAAATAAGGTAGTTTAAGTCTGTTGTGCAATTAAATCTTAAGATCACACTTTTGGTGCATAAACAGGACAACGGCATAATACTATAATCTGCTCAGCCTAAAAATACCAATTATTGTCGGCAGATGTAATCAAACATAAGCAGCCTATATACGTCCCATTGTAGGGAATAGGCCTTCTCTCAAGGAGAGAGTATGGGCTTAATTAAAACGCGTGCCCACCGCGGATTGGCGATTTCAAGCGCTGAGGTATGTGAATAGCTCAGATGTTTTCCTTTACAGTTAACGTGTGGTATTGCTTCACCATATAATAACTTACAAATTTTAATGTACATAACTTAGAAAAGGTACATGCCTTAGGTACATGCCTTCACTGGGAATCGAACCTGGGCCTCTCGCTTCCGAGTCCACTAGGCTACCACTACTCTAGAGGTAACCAAAACATAAACAGAACTAAATTAGCTTTCATATAATAATGCGCCTTTGTTTGAAAATAAGGATTACATTTAAATAAAAATCGTGAATTTATCTTGTCTCCCGTCCGGACCCTATAAATTACACTATAAAAAGCAATCGATTACTTTTACAAAACACCGGTTATAAAGTATCGGTTTTTTGAAAAACTAGTTTCTTACCGGTCTTCGTGGAACCCGGTCCACATTAGGTAAAATAAAATATCCGCGTTAAGTTTATTGATACAAAAACCGAAAAGTTAAAAAGATATTTAGATCTGAGAAAACAGTTTTCTAACGTTTATCTGCACGTTGTATATTGTATTGGAAAATATTTCGATTATGTGATAATTATCTGTTTATGGCACGATCACGTGTTCATAAGCAATGAACTGGCCCTATAGTATTTACCCCATGAGTTGCGTTGAATTTGCAGTGCAAGGCCGCTGTATTTTTTTCAATGTAACTTTTATTTATATGTCTTGTTTCTTGTGTGCAATAAGGAATATTCTTATCTTATGTTATTTATGTAATATTTACATTTTTGTTGCTAATCCTGCAACGTAACTCAGTACAGCATGCATGTAAATGTTCGTGTACTTTCGAATGTCAGTAATCCCCTATACGTTTGATTAGGCTAACAATAACGGAGGTGTTACGCTGGATAATTCGATCAGTGAGCTCCAGTCATGCATGGCGTCACTCTAATCCACGGCTCTCTACGATCGTCCCCCAAGACTGTACCACTTTCTTGAGTATTCTCATTATTTTGAACATTACCTGAGTTGCTGCCGTGCCGCTGCTTATACCAAACGTTTTCTTCGTGTTTTAAGTACGTGCTTGTTTTAATTATGGAAACAAGCACATATGAATACACGACGAAAAAATATCAATTATTGATACCGCATGAGATTGGCGTAGTGCACGGAGCAGGGGAGCATGTTTCTTAAATGCATAGTTCTTCAATAAAGTGTCATTAGTACGACAATGATTGTTTCATTGGCACCATTGGTAGTCTAATAACCAACGGCGGTGGTAGTCTAAAGGGTAGAACCTCGGACTCGGAAGTGGGAGACCCAGGTTTGATCCCCGGTGCGGGCATGTACCTATGACTTGGGTTTCTAAGTTATGTACATTTGTGAAGTTATAGTAGCAATACCACTCGCTAACGGTGAAGGAAAACATCGTGAGGAAACCTGAGTGTCTGAGCTATTCACATACCTCAGCGCTTGAAACGCCAATCCGCGGTGGGCACGCGTGGTGATTAAGCCCATACTCTCTCCCTGAGAGAAGGCCTGTGCCCTACAGTGGGAGGTATATAGGCTTCTTATGAGGTTAAGCTATATCTATGCGTCTATAAATGTATGTATGTATTGTAATGGTATAACCGGGCAACTCAACTTGGCGCCTTGCGCGATTCGATCTTCGCGAGAGGTGCCTATATTATATACCATTGACCATTATTCTGCTATTGCGAGTAAACTACAAAATGGAAGTAAATTATTATTATTATTATTTATTTGGGAAACTTGCAGCTTACATAATAAATGGACAGAGTCTTAGAATAACTACACATAAGCTAAGAATAAGTTTCCGCATATAGTAACTAAGTGGCAAACATGTGCAAGTGAATGAAAAATTTAAAGTAAGTCTGCACCACACTTACACTCTACAGCACCGAGGGCGCGTCGTTGAATGTTCGCAAATTAGAAGAAGAAAGTTCACCACTGCCATTAGACCAAATTAAATAACTAGGTACCTATCTCCAGAGAGAATACTTCTTGTTCACGCATCAGAAAAGGAACCGAAATGATAACAGCTATAATTATTGTCATCCTAATAGCATTCTGTTAAATAACTATATTGTGTTTATGAGTCTCTAAGCCCAAATATCAGAAGAGGTGCGTGCGGTAACTACCTGCCTAAGATCTTAATAATCAATATTGGACCGAACAAGTCGCCTAGGCTTTAAACGCACGTTGCCCAAGGCTTGTCGAAAGGAATGAGCCGACTAGACACTCGTGAATTGAGGATCTTAACCCCTCATGCATACTGATTAGATTCAACGTAGGGTACTATTCAAGCACCTAAGGTCGCCCGCTGTTTCGGGTACACCACAAAAGCGACGCAGGTTCATGCTCGGTATTTGTTCAAGTGTAAAATGTACCTGAGTGTGCGACTGAAAACGCCGTGTAACATCTGAATACTTTGCCACAGACACACCGCAGCGTGGCACCGGGATACACACTGTCGTATAAAGACGCACTCTTACCGTAGCTGCTCTCACAAATTTAATAAATAAGACGTTCTTGTTTTGCTGTTTACTTATTTCCAATTTTAAATGAGAAAATTGAAACCTTTGTAAGCACTGCATATTGTGAAACCGTGAACCCTAAGAACCTGTCAATAATTTGTCAATAGGACTATTGAATTTTCCTCTAAAAAAACGGCTGCTTTTGACCAAAATGCTTTAAAGCCTAAGGTTCTTGAAGCTGTGTAGTTTGTAGGATGTAGATTCTAAAATAGCTATTACCAGTATTTAGATTTACGATGTTTACTTTTTGCAAAAACCTTAATCCATTTTTGCAAGATGTGTACATCGTAATTCTAATAATAATAATAAGAGAAAACGTGTTTCTTTTCCAGTTGTGGCGATAGTTAGCACCGAGTAGTCCCTTTGTGATGCGATGTGGTGATACCACTTCATAGTACTATTTTTTTTATTCCACACTCGAATAACAAATGCACAACCCTGCAGCCCACTTAATAAAAGAGACAATACAAGTTTATTGCAACCTATTGTTTTAATTACGTAGCATCACAAACACACCACGTTGAACTTACAAACTAATTTAACTTTCCTGACATGTGTTGCAAACTTAGAAACCGTGTATACCTATTAAACAATAAACATGTATAATTTAGGTAAACAAGCTGTAAGTAAACAAAACACATTTACCAAAGCGAAGTGAAACAATTGTGTTCTGTACATGCCTTAGTTAAGTACAGTCGACAGGAGATCAACATTTACATTTTTGTTGCAAAGTCGCCCGTAACGTAACTGAGTAGAACGCACGCGTGTAAAGATTGACGCTGCTTACCTCTCTAAAGTAAGAATATTTCATGAAAAAAATCTATTAAACGCCACTATATGGCCTCGCAAATTTGTTCCTCCATCACTTTATGATCCTCAGCCTAGTCAGAGTTGATATGTGAATGGTCGTCATGTCTTTGGCAGGCAATATTCTCGTCGAATATTGTGATGGATTGCATACACACACTGCCCTCAGCTTCCTAACGACACATCTAAATATAAAGCGTCATTTGAGCGAACGATGAATATGCGAACAAAATCAAACGACAACGATGACGTTTGGCTTCGTTACTAAATTTAGGTTTAGTATAGATTTGAATACTTAGCGATAATACTTAATTATCTGGAGAGATATATAATTAATGAGTGTCTTTTCTTTTTACTCGACTAGGCCAAGCCAAAGCGAATGGTTATGATTTTAGTAGTCTGTAAGGTATGCTAGTGAGTACCTATGCACGTCAGGGTATTTGTAAGTGTGTATTTTATTTTATTTTATTAGACACACCAACAGCATACGTACAGAAAATAGTACAATAGTGTTATAAAAAGATATAATTACGTGTATGTACACCACTTATAGGTAAGCACAACATTTATATGTAAATTAAGCTTGCATCATAAATGAGGTGATATTACAAAGATGATAACTAAATAATCAATCAACTATACCGCCTTTGTATGTATGTATTTATGTATGTTCCTCCGTGGCCTAAACTACTCATCCAATTTTGGCGAATGAGGTGTCAATCGATTCATTACGGCTACATTGTAATATGCGACTGAAAACCAATTTTACTACGTATATTTTAGCTTTTATGAATACTTACTAAACTTTTTTTTTCGTAGTTGGGTTATGTTTTTTAAACTTTTGCTTGTTTGAATTCGGAGTGATGTTGTATATTTATTTTATTTTATTGTGGTAACTAACAGTCATTAACTACAAAAAATGTTTATACAATACTTTAACCTTTATATATTTTATACAATACTTTACTAACTAATAGACCTTAAATAGTATAGGTTAATATTAAAAGGCCAATAAATCACATTATATTGCTATCCTTCTTGGTTACTACGCAGTGGTCCTTCCAGGTGTATGGATACAACCTAAACGAACTTAATTTTGTAATTATGTGTGTGAAGCTACTTTGTCTCAACCTGTTTTTTTTATATTTGTTTCAGGTATTATGCGTAATTCTAATCACTAAGATATTCGTAGACAACGTATACCAACTACCCACCAACAAAATGAGATGAAAATTAGGTAAGTACCAACGAAGTCAATATTGCTTAAGAAAAAGGAAAAGAAGCCGAGACGGAATGACAGTAATCGAAAAGGCAATCACATCATCGGCCGTAAGATCACAGGAACGCGGAACTACGAACAAAGGCATTTGCATTCCGGGAACTGTGAACCAATCGAGTAAAATGCAATACCCGGTCTTTGTGCATGCCCAAAGACCTATTTCCAATTGGAATAGACTTTTTCAAACTTCAGCGTTCACAGTAGAACATGAAATATTCAAGCCATTCGTTTATTTTCTGCTTCGTGGACATTCCCGGGCTGTTTTCGTGCGATGTTGTAACCAAGAATTCGACACTTTCTCCTGAATTGAATTTGAACTTGAAACTGAATTTGTTCAGTGCACGCTATATTCGATAGCGTGCATGCATTTTTCTACAAAGCTTAGCAATGTAGTAGTATGTAGTAGTTTTATTACCTGCATATAACTTAATTCAGCTTTTTTTTGAACAATTTTAAACTATCAAAATTAAGAAAAGAAGAGTAAAGATGAATATTTGTTTTGTTTTGTTTATTAGGCATGTAAAACAGGTAACAATCTTAAAATAACAATATTGGAGCATATTAGTTTTAAGCTAGATTGACACCCAAAGTATACACGCACATTAAAATACATAGAAAAACGAGTTACGGTGGTCCTCATATTTAAGAGTAATGAGACAAGCATTATATAAAAACTAAAGAGGACATTACCACCTACTTGAAACTACAAAATAGCCTTTTAAATAGGTACTTATTACATTTTGGAACTAAAACTTTATCATTAGCCCAATTCCAGACTCACCCACTAAGTGAATCTGGAACAAATCCAATAACTTATTATATTTATAATACTTAGTATTTACTTTTAGAGATCAATAATTCAATAATTGAATTAATGAGATAATGAGGAGAAAAGAAGTTGATACACATTATTGGTACCTGCATTTTTATTATTTGTACGAGAAGTTTCTTTAGATGTACACAAAAGCAAACTGAAAGGAAATATAGTTACGAGTTCCTATTACTTAGAGTATAAATCATTTGCCTCGGGTATAAATTTAAAATGTAACCGGGTACGGGAATATTGTCCACTTGACCTAAATTGTCCAGAGGTTCTATTCACCGGTTCTGTTAACTGTACCTACATTGTAAAAAAAATCTTTTGATCTTTGGACTAGCGCGAATCTTTTTATAGATAATGAGACAAATCACAAATTATTTAATTATCGTTTATTCTTGGTTATGGAATCGTGAAAAGAGGTGCATGTAGTATTTATATTTATATTTATATATTTTATTGACACAGCCAACAGGTATTAAGCACAAAAATACTATATAATATATCCAGTTCCATTGGCCTCTCGAGAGAATTGTAAAGAGTTTGAAGTCTATGAAGAGGTGCCGATTTACCTAGATTTGTGCGTACAGCGCTGGGTTGAAATGTGGAAGCCCTGGACAATCGGGTGTTGGGGCGAGGTACAGAAAAGTTTAATTTTGCCAGTAGATGTGGCTCGTTGATTGAGTTATTAAGCAGCTTGTGAAGAAATGTGAGATCAAGATAATCCCGGCGATGCTTTAGTGAGTGTATATTAAAGTGTTCTAGTCTCTCTTCGTAGCTCGCGCGCCTACCCTCACCACGGAAGCAATCCTTAAACGCCAGGTACCTTGTAAATGATCGTTGGATTTTCTCTAGCCTTTCACTGTGAATCTTATATGAGGGGTTCCACACCTGGCTACAATATTCGAGTTGCGACCGAACCAGTGAGTTGTATACAGTTATTAGGCTGTCTATTTGTTTAAAGTGCTTCCCCATTCGCTTTATGAAACCCAACATCTTGTTACATACCTCCGCTAAGTGGCTCACATGAGCATTGAAGCTTAATTTACCATCAAGGATCACACCCAAGTCTCTCACTGTATCTACTTCTTGCAATATTTCCTGGTTTAGAGTATATTGTGTAGGTTTAGGACATTTTTTTTTCCCGAATTTTATGTGACTACATTTTTTTACGTTTAATATCATTCTATTTGCTCTACACCACTCATTAACGCTTGTTAAATCTTGTTGAAGCAGCATTGAATCTGAGTCATTTAAAATTTCTTTATATAACTTTAAATCATCGGCAAACAATAAACAATTTGAATTTTTTATTACTGTAACTATGTCATTTATAAAGATATTGAATAAGAGCGGGCCTAGGTGTGATCCCTGTGGGACGCCAGATAATACTTCGTAGGCCACAGAAAAGTGCCCGTCCTTGACAACTCTTTGTGTGCGTCCTATTAAGTACGATTCCAACCATTTTAGTAATTTCCCTGACACTCCGCAGAAGTTTTCTAATTTATATAGTAGTAAATGGTGATCAACTTTGTCAAATGCCCCTTGTAAATCCGTATATATTGCATCTACTTGATGCCCCGCATCGATACTGTGAGAGATATCTACAATGTAGTGCATAAGAGCCGTGGTCGTTGACTTCTTAGGGACAAACCCGTGTTGCAAAGGTGTGATTTGCTCCTTAACATGGGAAAACAAGACCGGGTACACAACACATTCGAACAATTTGGCAATTATTGATAGAAGAGATATAGGCCTATAATTATTAATTTGTATATTGTCACCTTTTTTGAAAACGGGAACCACATTAGCCTCTTTCCAGTATGATGGAAATAATGATAACTGGAGGGACCTATTAAATAATAACGTTAACGGGAGTACTAAATTCTTACTACATCTTTTTATAAAAACGGGAGGAATGCCATCCGGGCCCGCACCTTTACTAATATCTAATTTCTTTATTGCATATGCGACCGAACTTTCTGTTACGTGTATACTAGATAAGTTGGAATTATTAATGTTCAATATGGCTTTACTCAGATTGTGATTTATATTATGATCAGGTTGTGTGAAAGTGGAAGAGAATTGTTTGGCAAAAAGTTGACAAATTTCAACATCGTTTGTTGCTTTATCTGTATTAAGCTGCATGCGAGAAGGATAGGTTGACTTAACACTCCGGTTTTCCTTGACAAAGGACCAGAATGCTTTTGGGCAAGTTTTGAGTTTGCTTTCAATGGATTTCACATACAAGTCATAGTCTAATTTAATTTTAGCGTGGACCCTAGATCGAAGTAATGAGAACTCAAGTTTATCTCGAGGATTTTGCGTTTTGCGGAATAGTGATCTCTTTTTATCCTTCTCCTGAATCATCTTGATAAGTGTATTGCTGTACCAAAGCGGGTAGTTCCTTTTTCTTGGTTTAGCTTTTGGAACTAAGGTCTCTATTACAGCACGAATTTGTTCATAAAATGTAGCAACCATGTCGTCTACGCCTATCACATTACTAAAAATATATTCCCAATTAATTTTTTTTAGTTCTTGATTGATTACTTGATAATCAGCTTTTTTGTAGCTATAGTGAATAAATTGTTTTGGCTTCGAGGTTTCCTGACTATCTGTACATAATATTACTTTGATCTCCAGCGGGGGATGATGCACATCAATTTTACTTAAGGTAGAAATACTCTCCTTTAGATTTGGGCCCAGAAAACTACTCAAGACAAGATCAAGCGTACGATGGTTGCTGTTTTCGACATTGTTCAGCTGGTACATGTTCGTAAGGGACATGAAATCAAATAGAGATATGGATGGATTTGAATCACAATGTGTTGGATTTGTCCAGAGTCCCGAAGGATCGATGTTCCATTTTATATCGTTAAGGTTAAAGTCTCCGAAAATCATAACTTTGTTTTTGCAAAGGTTAATTCTGTCGCTAATGTTATCAAAGTATTGATTATAGGTAGCCACCTTGGATTGAGGTGGGATATACACAGCGCCAAGGTGATACTTTTCTTTAGATGATAGAGTGATAGTAACCCAAATATCTTCTTGTTGACTCTCCCATTGAAAAAGCCTCGTAGACGATATTTCTTTGGAGACGGCTATGAAACACCCACCACCTGCCTTTTTTAAAGAAGCAGTCGTGCAGCGATCACGTCTGTATATGGAATAATTAGAGTCTAGAATCTCTGCATCTAAAATTCCGTTTTGTAGCCACGATTCTGTTACTACTATTATGTCGTACTCCATTAGGGTTGATGCTAATTTCAGGTCTTTGAGTTTGGTTTTGATGCCTCTCATGTTTTGATAATAGACTGTGAACTTTATAGTAGACAATAAAGGTCTTAGACATAAATTAAACTAAAATTAAAATAGTATTCAACTATCATATTAAAGGCATCGAAAAAATGCTCCCATAAAAACGCTTGAGCTATTTTTAAACTTAAATAATATAAATAGTTTAATAAATAATGGCTTTAAACCAATTTGGTTATTTCTTCATGACATTTTTTTTCATATCTACCCGTGTACCTAAAAGTACAAAAGCCCTGGCATTTGACCTTAATATTTTAGCTCTCTGGCACATAAAATAATGATGATGTTATATTAGATTTAGATTGAACAACAGCAACTGTTTTTAGGGTTACGTGTCTCAAAAGGAAAAAAAAACGGAAACACTATAGAACCACTTAATTTATTTAATAATTTCGGACCATATGTCAATATACATTATAATTTACACTTTACAAAACATTATATTTACAATATACAAAAATCAGCAATGACTCAAAGCTAAAAAAATAAATTAGATTCATCAATTCAAAATCAATTTTTTTTTTATTCAAATTATTTCAGAGACTGACACGTAACAAGTTCAACTAGGTGTCCTTTTCAAAATCTAGATAATTTTGGAAAAAAATGGACAAAAAAACTCTAAGCTAAAATGTCAAAATTAAAACTGTATTTTGTATTATTAGCTGTATTTATTATAAAACAAAAACAACCTGGTGCTTGCCTACACAGTAACTATAAAGGCATGGAGCAGGCAATTGGCTATACTCCTTACCTAGACGGCTTAATTAGAGCAGTGTTGCAATGTCTTCATGTCTGTCCATCCATTCGTCTGTCAATACGCTATTTTTCAGGAATGGTTAATGCTATCAAGTTCAGATTAATATGACATACTAAAGCTTACTGTCTCTTGAAGGCGAAAAAAATTCAAGCAATCAACGCCATCAAAAGATAATATTATTAATAAACTAGGTACCTAACTTGGCAAGCGTTGTTCTGCCATATTAATTTGCCTACTACCTAATCTCAGTCCTACCAAATATATACAAAAGAAAAATCATAAACATCGGTGAAGCCGTTTCGGAAGAGTTCGATAACAAACACTGTGACACGAGATTTTTATATAGGTATTAGGTTAAGCTATGGTAGGCGGTGGTGGTAGCCTAGTGGGTAGAACATTGGACTCGGAAGCGGGAGACCCAGGTTCGATTTCCAGTGCGGGCATGTATCTATGACTTTGTTTTCTAAGTTATGTACATTTGTGAAGTTATAGTAGCAATACCACTCGCTAACCGTGAAGGAAAATATCGTGAGGAAACCTGAGTGTCTGAGCTATTCACATACCTCAGCGCTTGAAATCGCCAATCCGCGGTGGGCACGCGTGGTGATAAAGCCCAACTCTCTCTCTCTGAGAGAAGGCCTGTGCCCTACAGTGGGACGTATATAGGCTTCTTATAAGGTTAAGCTATATCTATGCGTCTATAAAACCATCTTTGCATCTCCATCTGCTAGGTCAGCTAGTATAGATATCTGCCGCAGCCCAAGAGGATACCAGGAGCCAAGAGGATTGCTTGCACAGCAGCTATTTTCAACATTTATTCCAATTTAGAGCAGTGGTAGCCTAGTGGGTAGAACATTGGACTCGGAAGCGAGAGACCCAGGTTCGATTCCTAATGTGGGCATATACCTATGACTTTGTTTTCTAAGTTATATTTACATTTGTGAAGTTATAGTAGCAATACCACTCGCTATCGGTGAAGGAAAACATCGTGAGGAAACCTGAGTGTCTGCGTTATTCACATACCTCAGCGCTTGAAATCGCCAATCCGCTGTGGGCACCCGTGGTGATTAAGCCCATACTCTCTCCCTAAGAGAAGGCCATTGCCCTACAGTAGGACGTATATAGGCTGCTTAACATGTCGTGTATATTCCAAGTTATCTGTTACAAAAGTATTCAATAGAATAGTCATTCAAGAAGTGCCTCTTGGCTTCACTGATTGTTTAAAGGGAGCCTTGTTAACAACGGAACATCAAATTTGACAGCAGAATGCGGCGCGCTGCCTCAAGACAAATGGCGCCCCTACAGAACAACGGGCTTTCTTCACGGACGAGCGCAGTTCCCCTTCCGCTATCTTGCAAAATAATTTTAATGGGGAACTTGCGTCAAACACAGAAAAACTCAAGGAGAATAAAAAAAATAAAAGCATAAAAAATCAATTAGTTACACTATTAATAAAAAACATATTAGATTTAGTTTGTTCATTGACTTCTCAACGTTTTAGGGTGTAGATGCATAAAACCATTATTTTACGAGATAACTGGAATATGTATAAACGCTCCATATACTATATGGTGTTACGTGCAAGTTGTGACGTCATAGTGTGAGTAGGATTTGTGTGGCGCATTTTTATACCACATGACTAGAATGAATTTTTGACAGATCACATTATGAAAAGTATTAGTCGTAAAGAAAAGAATCGAAGAAGAATCGTTTAACATGGCCTCTCCGACTATATTAAAACATTTTTTTTCCATCATAAACCCAATGATAATTTTGGGCGCTCTCGACACAACTGAATAATATTTACTTTAACGAAGGCTCCGGTTTATTTTAATGCAATATTATTTTGAATGGGTCTCCGAGGTTTTATGGCGGTTATTGGGTAAGTAAAACAACGCGATGCTTCCAACTGGAAGTGAAACGGGGCATACAATTATTAGCATAAAAGTCGGACTAAATATAAACTGACCGAAAAATCCCTGGCACGCGTAACTTATTACGAACCCAAGACCAAGCCCTAAGGGAGGAAATACAACAAGAGCAGTCTGCTAACGAGCCAACATGGGCCGGAATGTTTTGAAGAACTGTTTTAGCCTGAGGGCGGGGTTGTTCCTGATTTCGTATAAGTCATCGTATTTTATTATCGTTTTTGTCCCGGTCTGTTCTGCTCTGGGTAATCAGCCGCGTCTCACGCTCATACAAAAAACCTTTCGCGACTTCGTCGGCGTTGGATGTTCACGACCAACTTTAGGTACTGACCTACTTATCTCATCTCTATATAACAACTTCAAATGAAGGAAACTTTGTCTTCTGTGAAATATCACGCTGAATCGACTATGTTGCTAAGTAGTTAACTCTATATATCTTAACGTGTGTATCCCTTGGGGCTCACCGATGACACCCACACTGTCGCAGTAGTACTACGTGTTACATTGTGACAGTTATTAATAAGCACACCTTTCATCGAGGCCAAGTACACGCTTGGACCACTCCGAGTAAATATACATACCTATCCCATGATTAGTGCGCTTAGCTACAGTAGAGCCACGCACTCATTGTAGTATTTTTAAAACTTTTTTGGCAGTCGAAAACATTCAGACTTAGGGTTCAGTGCCTTGAAAGAAAAACAAGAAATTCTTAAAAGATTTGTTGTTGTCCGTTCATTTGTTTATTAACACTTTTTCTTAATAATGGATGAAGCGAATACCATTACAAGAAAAAAACCACCAAACTCACTATTGAAACCTTTAAAGCGCTTACCTGCCATAGACCTAAAATCACGAAACTTGCCTAAAAGCAAGATCTCGGAGCAATAAGTAAAGGAAAAATCCGAAAATCGTTAATTTGTAGTTATGTCACAAAAAAATACAAACTTATCTTTGCAATTGGGTTATGATAATGCTGAGATTATACCTAATTGTTTATTCGGAACCCTGAGGCCAATTCGCTGGTTCTTTTAATTGAACTGGAGAAAATATACTCTTCTTCTGGTTAATTTAATAATCGAAAATAACTTATAGAACAAAAATTGTAAGACACGAACTCTGATCTCTAAAGGAATAACCCTGTATATAACGAAAACACGGCTCACTCGTGTGACAGGTGACATTTACTGTCCCTTTTACGTAGCAAAGACCGTCATTTATGCGGTTTCGTATAGCTGTAATATACAGTTTTCAAAGGAAACTTCTAGGGCTAAGTTCACATAGATTTGGCAAACGTTGGCCTCTTTTGACCAAATCAATAGGTACGTACCGACGCAAATTCCAAAGACCAGACGTTAATCACGCCTAGGAGTACTCGAGAAAGCTGGCTAGTCAAAGGCTAAAATACTTGCTAACATAGGTCAGAACGTCGAAACTAACAGGCCTTTGTAAGTTACAAGCTTCACACCCACTAGAGTGGCCTATCCTGTAACTAACCGGCCCTTTTGATTACATTGCAGGTACAGGAACAAATTACGAGTAACTAAACTCTATTGGCTCGTGTGCTTAGTGTAACCGCGTAATGGTGTCCGATGAATTTTGTATGAGCTGTCGCAGCAGATAAGCGGACGCTGCGTATCCAAAGCGGAGGGGTGAATTTGTGAAACCTTACAAACTCATCAAAATTTATTAGCCCTCAATGTTTACCCGAATGCGGTGCCCCCCGCAAACAGCGCCAGCGGCCATATTGCGCGCCCGACACACCTAGTACTGTAAAAGTAATGCCGCTTTCCGCTTTACACCATTAGATCACACGCAACGCAAATAAAGGCTCGGTTTCACAATGGGAGGATCGCATAGAATGGATGATTTAGTTCTGTAATCGTTATTCTCGCTGTTGCTTCATACCTCGATACTACGTTACAAAATGGCCATGAGTAGAAAGAGTACTCGTAGGTACAATGGGAAAAGTACACCATGAATTTTGGGTGAATTGAAAACCTAGCAAAATTAAAGTACATTAACAATAGCTATCGAATACGTAAGTTTGTTTTTTTTTTTAAAGGCACTTTCCATAAGTCGCTGGACACAAACTTAGTAGCTAGACAGAGTGGTGCGTGTACGCCGCAGGTCCGCGGGTCATTGTTCGGATAGACGGAGAGGCTGTATTAATGGTTAGCTATATTTTTTAAAACAAAATTTCTCAACTCGATGCAAGATTTCTCAACTCATTTTTTTTCTATAATTTAAAATAATAGCCTAAATAGACGGTATTTTATAATTACTAATTACATAACCGCGGCTTTCAAACCACCCCGATTAAGTGTGTATAGTACTATGGATAGTATAGTACTATAGTACTATGGATGTACTATGGATTGAACTGTCCGGATGGACTGAAGCGTGTGTATGCTCCTCTGTTTGCGGACGAGAGGCGTCAATGAGATTAAAATAAGTATGCCATCCGACCAGAGTAAAATGAACGCCATTTGAATGGCATTGCAATTCGATTGTTTATAAGACAACAAAATATTCTGAAAAATATTGGCAGTATTCTATTCTACATATAATATGCATAAACCTACGCCGGCATCCCGAAGGGGTAGGTAGAGACTCGCACAGACAGGGTATGAGACAGGGTTTCCATCCTGACATGCGACTTTCGCTTCGTCAACATTTATGAGTCTCTGCATCCATACACACGCACGCATTCGTGCCTATACCATTTAAATGAAATTGTTTAGTAGTCTACATGTTTCTTAGTAGACTACTTTGTCACATTGTAACCATCTTTGAAAAATTCTGGTGTTACAATATATTAATAAAAAAATTTTTGCTCTTATGTGCAAGATGCCGAGTTGCACAAGTCAGAATGCGATTGGTTAGAAGACTTCCAAATCTCAATAAAAATGCCATTGCCATGCTAAAATTACTCTGTTGAATAACTATGCATTTAGGAGACTTTCCTCTCTGCTCATTCTCTACAGTTATGATCCTACAGTGTAAAATGCTACACATGAGTAGAATGATGGTGCAGAATACAAACTTAGCATAAAAGTTGTATTTATCCAATTGATACACAAAACATTTTTTTTCTTAAGAGGCTAACAGGGACGTTAATAAAAAAACCGGACAAGTGCAAGCTGGACTCACCCACCGAGGGTTCCGTACAAATTTGTAGGTACTTACATATTATAAATAGTTCAGGAGCTTTTTCTGAGCATTTCCCCAAATTTCAAAGATTATCTTTTTGTGATTTAATTACAAATGTATAGTTTTCAGATTTGTCCCTGTATTCGTAGTATAAGACGATATTTCTTGCCAAAGAAAGTATCCTGTAAATAGTAATTCCCTTGAGTGTCAAAATATACGTTTCTTGCGGCATAAAACCTGTAATTAGCTTACAGTTATTATTTAGAAGTTACTAAGAAAGTTTAAAGCTGTTGGTTTTCCATGTATTCGTAAATAAATAAATAAACAGCCGTTAACTTAGAAATTTGTTTTTTTTTTCACAGCTTCAAGGGACTGGAGACCTGGGTGTATGGTCTTAACCCGTTAGATTTTGACCTTGAAAGAACAAAATTAAAAACCATTGTTATGGTTGCCCGAGTCTTTTAGAATTCTTCATTGAATTTAATTTGAACTCGATAGCTCAACGGATTCCCGAGACAAAAGGTCTTGACAGACAGACGGCCGGACGAACGGAGAGACGAAGAACAAAGTGATCCTATAAGGGTTCCGTTTTTTTCCGTTTGTGGTACGGAACCTTAAAAACCCATATTTTTTCAGACGACACAATCGTTTGTCCTAACAACAATTCTATCTTCTTTAATCTACCTTTTTTGTTAAATACATCCAATAATTACATCTATTGTCCTAAGTTCTTGGCCCCCGTGTCTAGGCTGTCGGTGCTGAATATAATATAATTGATATTACTTTTTGCAAAAATTTGTCGGTGGCACTAATTAGCCTTTGTTTCTGGACTTAAGGCTGCACTTACGTGGAGCGTGCTGTCTCCCTCACACAATTTAACATTTTTTAATATTGTAATAATATGAGTAAAATTTTGATAAATTTTAATATGGTCTGAGGGTTTAATGTATAAATAAATGACGGACATTTTAATTATATTTTTGTTTTAATATACGTAGTTTTTAATGAAGAAAAGTTGTTTTCAAAATTATTAATTTTGGAATCTTTTCTCAATCAAAAACTTAGCACAGGATAAGAAAAATATGCCTTGAATATCCGCTATTTAATTATCCATCAAACTCTCAAACCACATTCATGAAAAGTATAATCATTTTTTTACAATAGAGAATATTCTATCTATCTACAATCACTAAACATGTTAAATTGTGTGAGCGAGACAGCATGCCCCACGTAAGAACAGTGTTAACAAGCCAGCCTCATTTTTACACGACACGTTATTATTATGAAACCTTCTATATGAATGAGCCTTAAGTGTCAATTACGAAATAGTGTTTGCATGTTTAATAGAAATACGAATACAAATATCTTTATTGAGAAATGCAATTCGCCACAGTAAATTTCGAAGATCTTGCTCTCCAACTAGGAATACCTGTGCGTCAAGTGTCTTCCTTTAACTAAGTGGTACAATTGAATGCAAATTAGTGTTAAAAAGTGTATCAGACAAAAAGTAAAATAAAAGTAAGTATTAAAGAATTCAAAACTAGAAAAGCTTGAGTTAAGCATTTCAAGAGAAAAATAAATCATTATCATTATTATTAGAAACCAAATACCGTTTTCCTTTTACATTATCCAATTCATTACATTCTTAACAGCATAAGGTAAACAGAAATTCAGAGCAATCAACTCAACCTAATGTTTTTTGACTGTCTTTACGAAGCGGGATGGTAAATTCGACGTTTATAAGCCGCGCCGTATTCATTTCTAGGGTTCCGTTACTATGGACCCGAAGGGTACCAATGGGACCCATTTATTTGTTATGCCTACAACGCGACCTCTGTCCTTCTTTTAATATGGCGCGATCCATTTATTACTTAAGACTGTTTTTACTAGTTTTTTCCCCCTACCTCCCCTATATGAGAAAAAATTGGTGTAGGCTTACTCCCTCCTCCCTGTTTAATATTTATTAAGTAAGAATCTAAATCGATGCGAATGGCGACAGACCGTGAAGGAGGGCGTGATGGGGATAAAACCTATACCCAGCAGTGGGCAGAGGTAGGCTGATGATGATGATGATGATGAATCTAAAGGAAAAAATAAACGCGGGCCGTTGCCATGGAAATCATTGCGATCTGTTTTTTAAAGTATAATTTTAACTTGGCTCATATTTGTGAGCCAGGTCTGTCAAGACTCCATCCTATCCCCTTGTAAGAAAAAATAAGACACGGTTGACCTCCCTTCCTCACTAATTAGTCTTACGTAATTTACGAAATGAATAGTAAAAAACACAAAAATACGGGGTCTAAGACCCCCTAACAAGAGATTCGTTTTTAACTATTTTTGTTCTTTTGGATCTGTCATAAAAACGGTAATAAATATGCAAACGTTAAACTTGGTGTGATTTTAGTTCAACTTTGTGCTATAAGAACTTTATAATAGAAAACATACACACACACACACACACACACACACGCACGTACGCACGCACGTACGCACGCACGCACGTACGCACGCACGCACACACACACACACACACACACACACACACACACACACAATATTGTTTACTCCTCAATCAATCAATTTGCCCCTATTCGTTTTCTGCTGGGCATGGGCCTCCCTATGGCACCCCCATGGAAAAAGGGCAAGTCACTTTTTTCTGCCCTTGGATGGCCGAGAATGATCTTGATGTACTCGTACCTAGATTTACTAGAATAGAATAGATTTTTTTTATTAGTTAAAATAAGTACAATATAATTTTCTAATCTACACAGTAAAATCCATTATAGGCTGCGTGTACAAATTATTAAGAGCCTATTGTTTACTGAAATTGTATTGCTGTGTATTTCTGTTAAATAAATAAAATAAAATAAATGTGGTAGTTCCTCTGTGCCTTCAGTGCGCGACTCCAACTCGCACTTGGCATATATTTTTTCTATCTCACCGTTATTGATTTGCGGGGTGCAACCGTGTTTTAATCAAACCTGGTTTTATGTAACACGTACAAATCAGCTTTGGCTTTCAGATGAATTTATGATGAGTTCAGAGTTGATAATGAATATGCTGGCAGGCATGCTGGCAGCAGCTGGATGAGACAGAAGTGGCTTGCCTTGGGGGAGGCCTGTCCAGCAGTGGACAAGTACGGGCGGATTGATTGATGGAGGCATGGGTATTTAGGTTTATTCCGTAGTGCTAACTACCGTAACATTGATTTGATTTAAAAATCCTTTATTGCACGAGTAAACAATCTGCACAAAGGCGAACTTAGTTCTGACATTACAGTTGAGTGAAGCGTGAGTGCGCTTTGATCTGCAGATTTATAGCCAATGTAATAAAGCCAAGCTTACCAGCTACATTATTCAATAATAGCTAAGCTTAAAGCCCTGTATACACTATACTCGAACCCATACCCATGCAGGGGCCCGTTTTTTAGCGCCACATTTACACATTTTCGCTCAATTACTCTCATGATTTGCATTGGAGAGGTCCCAATCGTGATGAAGATATTTCTCTACACGGATACTTTTCATAATAAAACCTGTCTTAAAGTAATCCCAGTACGTAAGTACCTACTAATTGGAAATTCTGGAGAAGTTCTTCGATTAATGATATTTTGCGAGAATAAAAGAGAATTTAACAATTATAGATGACTATACAAGCTAAAATAACCCGTAAATACTTTAGAGACTAGCGAAAAAAGCCCGGCCACGTGTGGTCGACGGGCACGTCACGGGAACGAGCTTTCTTGCACTTTATATTCTCAAAGTTCAGAAAGAATTATTTTGTATTTAAATCGTGTCGCCCCCACGTCACCGCCCTGTTGTGCATAGTTCTTTAGCGTTGCTTGACTCTGTTGTGCTACGCCCAATTTCGGGCGATGAGAGCACTTATTAATTTACAGCGTTGCACAAGAATTTATAATGCACGAGGTTTGTAAGCACGTTTTCACAACTCCTGGGGGACACTGGGGCTAAGAATCCACCGAGGTGAAGGACTCATCGAGTAAGCCTAGCGTTTTAATGGTACTAAGTCCCTAGGTAGAGGATACAGAGGATACCTATTCGTTTTTGTATAGCTTGTATTCATCCAAACATGTGAAGGAGTATGTGCCAATTATGTAAGCCTACCAGAAATCCTACTTAGAGCGGACTTTTCAATAGTCAGATAAACTTAACTGGAAAATAAAACTGATGTTGTCACTGTCTTGTTGTATGATTTAGACAGTGATAGCATGCAATTTATTCTCCAGTTAAGTTTTATCAGACTATTGAAAAATTGGCCCTTAATATTATAAATATTCAATCACGTAATGACGGCTGAACGGAATATTAAAATTGGCATACAGATAGACAAAGATCTAAATTGAGACATGGATACTTGATATCCCGGTAATGCGTTCCCATGGGATAATATTTTATTGTTACCGTAACCTATTTTCTAGCCATACTCTAAGATAAACTCTAAGATATATGCTTTTGGCATTAAGTCCGCCGTATTGTACGCTAGTTTAAGTGCAATAAAAGTATTTATAATAATATTTCTTTATTATGTTGCCATGAGACGGTACGAAGTTCGCCGGGACAGCTATTGTTAATATAATTTGGTTAGGATAGGTCAAGTTTATCCATGGGGCTTTCCCCGTGAAAAAAGATTAGATTAGGTTAGGTTAGGTTCACATTTCGGTATTTTATTTTAAACTAGATGACCCCGTGAACTTCGTATCACCGACGTCAACCATTATTTTTTTCTTCTCACCGTTTAAACCTTCCCTGGACTTCCACAAATATATAAAAACAACAATTAGCGAAATCGGCCCAGCCGTTCCCGAGTTTTAGTGAGACTAACGAACAGCAATTCATTTTTATATATAAAGACTAGATGACCCCGTGAACTTCGTATCACCGACGTCAACCGTTTTTTTTTTCTCACCGTTTAAACCTTAACTGGACTTCCACAAATATATAAAAACAACAATTAGCCAAATCGGCCCAGCCGTTCTCGAGTTTTAGTGAGACTAACGAACAGCAATTCATTTTTATAATAAGATTATCTTAACTTAAATATTGATTGTGCTCCTTAAGGCAGCTTTTCGGTAAAACAATAATCATCTTTACAATAACATACGTAATAGATAATTTTTTTCAATACAATCAATTTAAATTTAGGTTTAATCGTTTCTGTACTGAAATGGAAATGAAAATCCCTAAAATGGTAATGGAATATCGATTGTAACGAGGTCGTCACAAAAAATGGAAGGTACGACTTCTTATCCTTACCTACTGGATCTCCGTCTTCATGTAAATTGTAACGTATACTACCGGTTCCCTGAGGACCATCCTTCTATCTACTTTAGAAACCTTTTAGCTTGCAAATACGAAAATATTGTATCTACACATAAATGCTGTCACGCTGTCACAAATGGATGTCATCATCTTTCAACGGCATTTTTGCAGATGTTTTTTCAACACTAACTGCGTTGGGATCCGGGGAAATATCCCGAAAATGTGCATTTATCTTTTGTATGAACAGGCTGTCAAAATTGACTTGGCACAATTAGACACTTTAGTTAGAAAAGTGATCAAAGGAAAACTTTGTTGTTTACGCGGGGCAGCATTAGCTGAATGTCATTCCGAGGACAATTAATCACCAGTCTTTGTTCCCCGAGATGCAAACAGCTCATAAATACTTCGTTAGGGACCCCGCGCGCAAACTTTGAGCTACTACGTCAAATTATAGCAATAACCGGCCATCGCTATAAATCTCAAAGAAAAATACTTCATTGAAGAAAAATCTCGACCGGTACACACCTAACTTGATAATTTCATCGTCTTTGACGAAAGTCTAATTTATTTATCTCCAATTTACACTCACTCGTAGGGCTCTCGCCCCTCTCACTAAATTGAATTATTTATTTAAGGATAATTTAATTCCTGCGAACATTTCCGTACGTGTCTGTACTGCTAAAGCAGAAATACTGACGTAAGTACTCTGTTTCTTCAAAAACCAACGGTTTTGTTTATAAAAAATCAAGTAAAGACACTATTTAACTTTAGTGGGCGTTTTAACTTTTTATCATTTATAAAAAGGTTGAGCTAAAACGCTGTTGTTTTTTTTAATGTTATATTACGCATTTCCTTCATTCTTATGTAGTCTGTGATTGTGTCAGAAACGCTTTGTTGTTGAAGTTTTTCGAGGTTTTTTCTTTTTATTTATTTTTTTATTATTCCCTAGTCCCTGCATAGGTGGCGCTGAACTTGGTAAGTTACTGCGAGGAACGGATCGTGACATTTTTTTTTTTATTTTTTCAATTGTATGTAATTTTAGATCATAAAACGAAACACAGCGTGTCACTGTCACATCACAAATAAATATCGTTCCGAATTGATCCATTCATGTTATCGCAATATCCATTGACGTCCATTTACACGACTACGTGTCAGCAATCTTTAGAGCGTTCCGATTTTCCCATGATCGCTCACAGTCGCAAATCGGAACGCACGGCTCGTAACATAGCGGCGTCTACCGAGCTCTTGGGAACTAGATACTTTTTTTTCTTAAAAAGAAAACCTCCCATTGAAGAAAGTCAAAACACGATGGAAAATATCGAAAATGTACCTCCTAAGACGAAGAATAATATTTGCGCACCCTGACGGGTAGAGCATGCTTGTGCCATAATTTTAAGTTACCACCTACATAATTTGTAATTACCATGCTTTAGCAAATAAATACTCAATACTCAAAGAAAAGTAAGTGCAACTGCAATTTTTGGCCGCCATAATCGCCTCATCTGATAACACTGATACAAACAGCTGATTGTTTTTGACGTTCATTCACTCATGTGGTACACCGTGCACACTACAGATTAAAGACACTGCTTATAGGGACATTAAACGAGACTAGCCTAACTAATGTGGAGGTTTGACTTTATAATTTAGTTAAGATCTGTCTTAAGACCGACATAAGCCTCACGAAGGGCTGTTTTAGTCTAATAGTTTTTTTAATAAATAAGCCCGCAAGCCTTTTAATTTTTTTGTTTGAAAGTGCGTGCATGCCTACAGTGACTAATGAATGTCGATGAAGCGAAAAAGATAGTCAGGATCGTGGCAAGTGGCAAGCTCTGGACTCTCCCTGCCCCTCCGGGATACAGGCATAAGCAGGCATGAGTCTATGTATGTATGAGTTTAAACGTCATGTAGACATTTCAAAATGCAGATTACAGTAATCTTCATGGCTCGTAAGTAATTATGCGTGGGAGACTGTTAACAATAAGGGGTGTTCCTTGCGACCCCCGACGCATTTATCTTACAAGAGGTGACCGTGCTACCCGAGGACAAAGAGGATTGTGACATTCCACGCTCCTCACTCGCCTTCACAAAAACTTCGCCGCCTCATGCATTGTTCTGGCGATGAGATAACGTGAGCCATTTTGCAGTAGTTTTGCAGTGGTTTTACAGCGGAATACTTATGTAGTATGGGCTATGTAAAAATTAAAAGTAAAGTAAAAGTAAAAAATTATTTATTACCAAATGAATTATGTTACATGCATGTGGATTAATTATTATTAATCTTAGTTTCCATTTAAAACATAATTAACAATAATATTTAGATAACATTAGGTAGTGGTGGCCGTGTCCCCACACTAGGCTGAAACTGTATCGTGGGCGACGACATTTTACACAATAGTACATTGTTCACCGAGAGGAGAAAGTGACCGATTACCGTCGAGGGTGTCGTTTGAAGCCCGAGCCGAAGGCGAGGGCTTTAAAACACCCGAGATCGGGAATCGCAGTTTCTCTCGAGTGATACATAGTGCTTTATACTACACCTGCTTAAATATATCTTATCATTTTGATAGTTTTATTTTACTTTCTACGAAAACTGAATCCTCAAACAACACACAAATTGGAAATGGCACCAATGGCGTCTGCAATTTTCACATGTTCTTTTTTCAAATTGTTTATCCTGCCGCCGCAGGGTCGCACTGCCAGCCCGACACCATCCAACACACAGCTAGTGGCCAGTGTCATTTTGCGAACTTGGAGATAAAAACTCACTGTAAAAACTTTTTGGTTTTTGATATTTAGGTTACCGGCGCATAGTCTTACCCAAAATTAAAAAAGAAAAACCACGTAAGAAATGGATTTTCATACACTTTTCTCTCCCGCTCAGATGCGTTTTCTCCCCGCATATTTGTTCGATATGCAATGACGTACTTTCTACCGTAAATTTGATAAAGTATCAAGGTACTTTCCAAGCAGGTGTAGTATAAAATAGTATTGTCATTTAGACGTGCAGTGCTGATATTGCGTGATTTATTGTTAGTGTACATTATTATTCTTATTTTTTTTTTCTTAAGAAATGCAATGGAAAGTTAGATCATATAAAATTAAATTAAACTAAATCAAATAAATTAAATCGAATGTATATGTTAGTCTTTGCATGACGAGGCGTCCATTTCAATTTATCGCATATTTTGATGTGATTCCAAAAGCGTCGAGCGAGCTCAATTGATATCACCGCGCATAGCGTATGAGTGTGCTCATGCCTATTCATGTTGCACTTTGTTACGGCAAGCGTAATTTCAGGGATTTTGCAACCCGAGTCTTTGAAAGGACGCTTTGCAAACGGATGCAGAGAGTGTTTTTTATGCATTCGGCGGGTGAGGTACCAGAGGCGATTGATTCCATGCCGACTCAATAATTTAGCGGGATGGCCGGCCCAACGTGCCGGGTGGCCTGTGGTGACTTCGTGACAAAGTCTCGACCCCCGCTAGACGCACTCCTAGAGAATTTACAGGATGTTTTTGTAAAAGAATCGGAAATTACTCAAAAGGACCAAAATAAAAGTGGGGTTTTTAACCAAAGGTTTGTTGCCGCTGAAATAGGGAAAGGGAAAATAAAGAAAATGGGTGATTGTTCATAACAAGGTTGTTTACAATTAGACAAAAATTGGAATTGTAGGTAATTTATTTAATAATAAAAATAATTAAGTGAATGAATTTTTTCTTTCACTTTTGGTTAATCAGGTAGGTATAATATTTATTTGTGAACTATTTGTAGGCAATTGAAGTAATATCACGTGTCCTAGACCCAAAATGTGTAAACGTGTGTAGGTACGTACTTATTGCGACAGCAGCGCTTATCGCCAAACTGGTTAGCAAGTCAATAAAAAGTAGCTCCATAAAAAACAAAATACGGATAAAAAATACATTAAATAAAATAAAGAAACGCGTAAACAACAAAGTTTCGGGCGACTTATTTAACTCGCATCAATCACAGGATGTTTTATGCGGTACTGTGTCTATCGCTGGCAAGCTGTGCGAGTAGCATGCGCTCGGATGATGGTAGTATAGAGAGCGACCTGATCAAGTCTCTGACTAACGATGCCAACTTGGATCTGCCGGTGGACGAGGAATATGAGGATCTGAGAGCGGAGCTGCTGGCGTACCACACTGCACTGGCTTCCCTCATCGACTCGGTGAATAATGACACTGCCAGAAATGGCGAAGCCCGCAGTAAGCATTTGACACTTCACCAGATATACCTATAAATCAATAAGCACGTATTCGTCTACCGCTGGACATAGCCCTCCTTAAGGCACGACATTTCTATCTGTCCTCGGCCAACCTCATTCAGCTGCTGCCAGCAATCTGCCTTATATCGTCGGTCCAGCGTGCTGGTGGGCGTCCTGCGCTGCGTTTGCCAGTTATACCAAATATACTTATATTTGTTGGATTTATATTGATTTTAAACTTGTAAATATTGAATGGCAGGTGATTAATGCAGGACATATTAAATTAACCATGAGTTAGCGAGCGATACTGCCTGGGCTGGAGACCGATTAGTTAAATATATTAATTTTTGATTTCAGAATTAGTCTCGTAATAAAATTTGTTGAAGAAGAAAAATCCCTTGAATGTTAGTTCTTCGTTCTACCGGACGTTCCTGCCACATCCCGCATTGATATCTACTAGGAGACGGAACAAAAATGAAAGGTAGTGTCTGTTCAAACACCAACGCACTTTCCAGGGAACATACGGTCGAAGCCTTGCTGGGAGCAGGGAGGCATCTGCGTGCGCCATTACTTGTGTGAGGGCCATCACTACGTGCATCAGGTACCCGGTTGCAAGGACCAGAGGAACGTCTGCTGCTTCGCCTGGAACAACTACAGGGTCCGAGACCAACAAGGCTTCGCAGGTCCCGGCTATCCCTGGGGCGTGCAAAGAGGAGCATTTGAAGGCCGGGGAGTGGTCTTCAAGACAGAGAAGTTGAAACAAAAGAAGAAGAAGCCCAAAAAGCCTAAACTTGCTCAAATGTCGGCTAAGGACTCCGATTATCACTTGAATAGTTTTATTTGGCCCGAGAAGTAAATTAGTGTAAGGCGACCAGTTGAGAATGTAGCCGTTATTGATATTGATTAAAATTGGTCCGTATTTTTAATTCGGTGGAAATTAATTTGAATTTGATAAGTTAAGCTTCTAACATAGCAAACAGGTGTACACCTAAATAGAGATATGTTTTTTATTACGAGTTTTAATTAATCTTATGTTGATTGTGACGCTCAATATCAAACGTACAATAGATTGACTGTTATAAATATTCAGTAAAGTGATTTCCGTGTCGTTTGATTTAATTATGCACTTTTTCATCAGAAATACTGTTTTTCTTGCGGTACTCACTGTCTTTTATACAGAATGTAATGATTTAGGGGGGACGTTTTTCGAAACCTATATTAGGTTTAATCCCACAAAATACGGAAAGCCTTTATTTGGTAGGTAAGTCTTGTTTTTAGTATTTATCATCAGCATCATCATCAGCCCTTTGACGCCCACTGCAGGACATAGGCCTAGCAATTGTCTCCGCGTGGAATTTCGCTTTATTAAAAAGGACAAACTAAAAAACTAAAGATCATTTAATAGCAAAGTTGTATCGCTATGTGACAATCAATTAAACTAAACAGTGAAGTAAACCAACACTATGTTAGATAGATAAATTATTTATTTACCTAAGACACATACACGTATACAAACCATTACAAATTCTATTACAAGTAACAGCACGAGAAAGTATAGAACAAAACAGTAGAATATCCGTACACGGCACGGTAATGTACCTATTGGTGAGAAGAGCTAAATCATTGATGGTATCCAAAAATGATGTCGTCATTCTTAAGAGCCGCGCTGCCTATTTCAGGTACACCTATTACCACGTGTTGGGCCCGGAAGGGCATATGCATACGGGCGAAGTACTGCACGGGGTTTGATTTTGACGCCACCGTGCCTGGTTGCGATGAACAGGACAAGATATGCTGCCGCATCCATAGGGAGCTACCGCCCACGGTGGGCCCAATGAGGAGCTTGGGGCAGAACGCTCCCTTCAACCTGGATGACTTAGAGGACGAGCTATTCCAGGACGTGGCGCTGAAAAACAACTACCTGCTGCATTTCCGCTTGGACCAAGATTCCGAAGAGTAGAGCAAATAAAGTTTCTTATTCTAAGGTATCTAAAAAATATAAAAAATAAAATATCAGTTTAATGTCCTTGGAAATAACCATCTGGTTATTCCATTTACATATTTTCCTTCGAGCAACTGCAGAAAAATCACAGATCATCAAATCTAATCTCATCTAAACAGTACAATTTAGATTTCGTTATATTTCGTAAAAGTCAGTTTTTGCTAGCCAATGGAGAAGGATATCGCATCTCCAGCACTTCATGATCATTTCCTCTGTTCGAGACGTAATAACGGATGTCATGTAGAGTTGGCGTAAGCATGAGCTACTTTTTACTATAGCGATAGAAATTCGGTACCACATAATCAAAACGTGGCTCATACATCATCGAATGGCAAGGTTACATATTGTGCACAATTTAGGTAAGTACCTGCCTGCGTCTTGGATTTCACGTATTTTCTTCGATTTTATTAATTTTATATCTTGATCACGTTTTTTCATGGGCAGACATTGACATTTCTTTAAGCAAATATAATGAGTGAGTGAGTAGTTGAATGAAGGAAATTCTCAAAAGAGTGGTTCTTGAATGTCATGCAATCATTTTTTGTTGTTAGTTATCATAGATAGATGGCGCCACAAGTAGATTTGAATATTGGCGCGCGAGCACATATATTTCTAAAAATATATAAGAGAGAACGTATAAACGCAATTAGTTATCACACAAATATCTGCTTAGCTAAGAAAACTGTTCATTAAACCATATGAACTGCGGAGTAAAGTTCATAATTATGAACTAACCATATCAACCTCATCTAAACATATCACGAAGGCAACGACCCAGACACATATAAAGTTGAATTGTCGACAAAATACCTATTCCCACCAAGTCTCTGCTTACATATATAAGTTTATGTATTACATCACACCGTATTTTATTATTATTTTGTATTTTTCGAATGTTTTCCAGTGTCGTTAACATTGATTGACTGCACAGCGATTTAATTTCACGGATCTTGATTTATCGGCAAGCAAGGGAAGCGTGACATTTCAATTTAAGCAGAGTATCATAACCGCTTTTTGACATTATTGTGAAGATTTTTTTTAAGTTTCGAATTTAAAGTTATGAATCAGTTACACTTAAAGAGTGATTTACTTTGTGGTAAATACTACTACAGAGTAATGAAACTGACATGGCACCTGGAAGGCTAGAACGCGGATGGTGGACGAAGGTAGTCATGGAGTGATGGCTAAAAACGCGTCCTTCGGTAGATAGGGCACCTGCCTGATTGATGAGTCTCAATGTTAAGAAAGTGGCTGGAGAGCAGTGGAAAAGTTGGCAAGGGAAGAACTGGGGCTCAGGAAGAGCCTGAATATTGAATTTTTCATGATTATTTCATCCATTCTGACTCTCAAATTTTTGCACGACCAGATTAAGTGCTTATATCAACAAGAGTTTTGAAACAGATGTGCAATATTAACATTTGCGAGATTACGAGAAACAATATTATGAGGAATACTGAAGACCTGCCCAGGTAGATAAATAGCTATCACGCGCTCACATTACTCAGCCTTACCAGCTAGCAAGTTTAGAATTTCCAAAAAAGAAAATATCTGTGGTGGTTTGCGATACTATTTTTTAAAACCCAATAAACAATTGCGATTAGACCGATTAGGCGATTTTAATATAAGAAAATATAACACATTACCTGTCGTGGCCCTAGACTAAGATCTCCTATACATAATATATATGGAGATTTTTGTCCGTTTTTCTTCATAATAATATTAGATCTTGCTTAAAATGGACGTTTAATTTGTAACGTTCATTAAGTCACTTTTTCTGCGCTACAGAGAAAAAAAGTTGTTGATTTTACTCGTATTACGACGCTGTAGATCTGAAGTAGTTCTAGTTAGACCCTAGATTTTCGCACCCTCATAGTTGGGCCATTGTACGTAGCAAGCGCTATGGTATGTAAATATCCCAGACACTAGGGTGTTCCTTTACTGTTAGCGAGTGATATTGCTACTACAAACAAAGTCATTGGCACTCACCAGGATTCGAACCCACGACCTCCCGAATGAGAAGCCGGCGCTCTACCGCTCCGCTACCATCGCCCTTTCTTATCTTTTAGATCTGGAAGTAGCCAACAGATTATTACAGAAAGAAAATTGCCAGCTGCTTCACCATTCACCACTACATCCTCCAAACTACCGTCTCTGCTGGAAACTGGAGTCGATTAGCCAGAACATTGCACGAGACCAGTGGCTTAATTACGCTCACCAAATCCTGAGCGATTCCAATCGTCTAACTGTCAAATTCCATACTAATTTGACAGTTAGACGATTGGAATCGCTCAGGATTTGGTGAGCGTAATATAGGGGCAGCACTGTCAGCTTCATAAACAAAAAAAAATCGGGTCAATGACCACGATTGGAACGGCGGCAACTCCAGCCAGGGGATCACGACCACTACATCGAGCGCAACAACGTGATAAAACGTCGCGCTATCTCGCTCTTACTCGGAACATAAAGCAAGATGGCGCTACTATATCGCCCGCTATCGGGCTCGATGCAGCTGCTGTGCTGCAGAGGCTGCTCAAGCACCGTGATAGCCGTCTAGCAAACTAAAGTCGTTCACACCCCGCGACCATTGTATGCTTCTTGTAGTGGATTGTCACCAACAAGCCTTCTGTTTCGTTTACATAGTATGCTTTTCTGACACTCGGGATATATGATCTGCATGTCTAAACAGTGAGGCACTCTTTCTTGCTACTTAGAGTGGATGTTCGTGCAATATAACGCTGCGTCGTTCTACTGACAATTTAGGTTAACGCTGTTATTCTGATATTCCCACTGAGCGACCCAGGTGTCAGTCGGCATGCAACTAAAGACTCGCACGCGATCACGTAGCGAATTTACGACTTTAAAATCGAAATGGATATTTACAGCTCCCTGCAGCCTTTCAAGCCCGGTCTCTGGCGACTGGCGCTAATGGCAGCCGATTCTTCTCGGGACAAGTGCCTCGGAGTGGATCAGCAATGTTAATTCAATTCTGACTGTATGCTAATGGAAGATGATCTTGGATCTTTTATCGGTACTTTCCACAGAAACTGTTGACTCTCTAAAAAATATCTTTGTCTCTATTTATATTAGTTTATTTGTAGTTTTTTTTTTTTCACAAAACCGATCTAAGTATATTTTGAAATGGACCTATATTTAATTTTGTATGTTCAGTAAGTCGCAGTTGCGCCATTTCGAATAAAAACATTTTGCCTTTCACTTTAGTGTGGTACCTACTAGATCTTAAGCGTTTTTTAGGGGAATGGAAGGCAAAACGGACCCTGTAGGCAAAACGGATATTCTGATTCTAAGTCTGATTCTACGTAATATAGAGTTAAGTACGTTAATAATTATTCACTTTGAAGAAGTTTAATAAAAGTAACAGTTTCTTTTCTATGCTCATTTTTTGTTAAGTGGTCCGTTTTGCCTTCCATTCCCCTACTTACCCACTTGCTAATACCGCATGAAACGAAAACATGTTACCCAGGCGAGGGCTGAAACTCTCTAACTACGTGTCTTGTGCAATTAATTTATATATCGTTGCGAAGAACAAAGCAGCCATTACTCAGATCTTCTTGACTTGTGGCGCTAGATGTCCCCAGTGCGCTTACGCCAACGCTTACTTATAGACGCTTCACGTTTAACCAACGGCCGTGTAACCCGACACACCCCTGCCCGCTTTTTTCACTATCCACTACGAACAACCCCCTTGACGGGGGGTGTTTCAAAAAGAAAAGTAATTAAAAGACTTCAATGCTCGGCACTACATTATCGCAGCAAAATGTTTCAGGCCCTGCCGTTAAACTACTAATTAAACACTGAAAAAAACCGGGATCCATCATGGGAGCCATGCAATGGATCCAAGTGGACAGAGAGCGCAAATCATTGAGTATATCAGAAAATTAAATCACTGCGTTAAAACTGAATTTCACATCCAATTAACTACAAATTATCTTCGTTCATCGGTGCGACGGTAAGGAGGGGCGTATCGACCAATACCCTCCGAATTTTGGTACTTCTAAGGCCGAAATGAAGACGGTTGCTTGCGACCAAGTGCTTGGCAAATAACACCGACAGACGTTCTTGATGACGACTATCTACGCATTCAAAAGACTTGAATGAAGGCGACTTTTACATCCCCACTTGGTGACCTAAACACCCACGAAGGAAAAAGGCACGAAGGAGAAAATAAAGAAAAAAATCACCGACTGTTGAATCCACACATTAAGCGCATATTAAGTACATATATATATTCAGACGAGTGACCCGCATCAATAAGCCGAAGTGCCATTAAATCCCTGAATGTAATTTTGGTTATCTACGTAATAATACTTATTCAAAGTAGACGGCGAACTGGAAATTGATTTGCTGACCCCATTTATTAACTGAAATTAGTGAAATGAAAGGTTATCGCGATTGAAAGTAATCAGTGGACGTCGGAGTTCTAAAACTTTCTTTCAACTCTATGTTAAAGTCTCCAGTCCGGTGTAATGAAGGTGCCTTTCATACAAACGTCCCGGACCGTTCTCCTCCGCACCTCTGAGTATAATGCGGCTAGTTATTCAAACTCTTTTACCGAACAGCCTTCTGCCTTTTCGGCAGGAATAATCATAAAGCGTTTTTAAAACCAGAGTATCATCATCATCATCATCGTCATCAGCTATTTGACGCCCAGTGCAGGACATGCCTAACTCATGCTTTTCATAAACGTGAGGGGTTTTTGCCATAATCGCCACGCTTGGCAGGCGGGTTGGCGATCGAATTATGTGGTTGGAATCTCAGAGTAACCAGAAGGAAAACCAGAGTATGTAATAATTTAATTAATTTACAAATCATAAATCTGGACTGCCTCATTGGCCTAGCGGTATTACGTGTGATTACCATACCGGAGGCCGTGGGTTTGCCTTGCCTGGTTATCACAGCACAGGGTATCCTAGTTTAGGAACAGGACAAGTTATTGTGTTGTGTAGAAGTTATTATTATTATAAACACCATCTTAACATAAACACCCTTTTCACATATTCCGATGGAGTAATAGTAATTATTAAACTTAGTTAAGTTTATGGTACGTGTTAGTTGTTGTAATATATATTTAGCATATAATATTATAACAACTAACACGTACGGCATGTACCAATGACTTTGTTTTCTAAGTTACGTACATTTATGAAGTTATAGTAGCAACACCACTCGCTAACTGTGAAGGAAAACATCGTGAGGAAACCCGAGTGACTGCGGCGTTCGCACACCTCAGCGCTTGAAATTGCCAATCCGCGGGGGGCACGCGTAGTGTTTGAGCCCATAGTCTCTCTCTGAGAGGCCTGTGCCCTGCAGTAGGAAGTATATATACTACATAAAAAATTAAAAAAATATCCAAGCCATGCTATCTCCAAACCAAAGATTGACTGGTATAAAATGTTATTTATCATTAAGTACGCCTTTGAGCGAAAGGGATCTGTCAGGATCGTGACAACTGGCAGACCCTGGTATTTGCCTACCACTCTGGGAAACAGGCGTCATCTATCTAAACTTTTAATAAATCTGTAAATTTTGTCTCTGTCTGACACATGTCTGTCTCATTCTGTTTCTTTGTACGCTCGTCACGCAAAAACCACTGAACCAAATTAAGTAAAACTCACCAGAATGATATTTGAAGTTCCCGTGTAACATATAAGCTACATAACACTACGCATAAGTCCATGGCGAGCTAAGAAAATCACCTTAAACTGTGAGGTCATTGAACAGTGGTTTTACCACAACGACGGATACATTTAACCAGGTTATGAAGAACCAGTCAGTGTAGTACGCACTACCCGTCGGAAATTTCTTTGTTTGTCACCGTGGGAATCGCAATATTGCAATGTGTCTAAATAATTCCGCTCCGCGCCGGGTTACAGGGCGTGCAAAATTGGGTCTTTTTGTAAGTCTCATAATTGTTTTACTAACAAGAATTATAAAAATAATCTGCTAATACAATTGTGAAATTAGTAGTGCACATATTTACAGGTGATGAAAGAACTGAATGAACTGTTAAATTTATTATTAATTTAAAACAAACGTGTCAGAAGTAAAAATTCAATATAACCGAAAACCTTGTTTTTTTTATTTTGTATTTTTAACACCGGACAAATGGGGGTTTAATACACATAATAGTTAAATACACAAAAGTTCTTTCCAAAATTAGTAATTTCGGAATTAAACTCAATCAAAAAATAGGTACATGACAATAAAAATATGTCTTGAATGTCGAAAAACTCAAAAAATATATACAGTGGCCACGTGACTAGAATTTCTATTTGACCATTATATTGTTAAAAGTATTTAGTCGTAGAGAAAAATCTTAATCATGGCCTCTACAACGACATCAAACTTTTTTTGCAGGCTTCCCTTAATTAAATTTAGTATATTCAGCAAAGAACCTTAACAAAAACTCCTGAAATCCTACAAAATTTAGTGGGAAACCTGCCAACTACGCGTCTTAAAAAAAATTATGGTAAATGTTGGAACTCCGCCAATTTTCTTACCTGCACTAGATTAGCTGATAAATTTTGACAAACTCGGAAAATAATTGAGTGATTTTCGAACAAGCTCGGAAAGTTTCTAAAATACGTTGGATTTTTTTTTATCATGAAACTTGCCACGTATGATCTGTAATCAGCAGGGTGACCCTTTAAATTTTGGTCGCCCTTAAAGTAACTGATTAAAAGTGCACGCGTGTAAAGGTTGATGTGCTGTCGACTGTACGTATTTGTGAATTACTCTACTTAAGTGATGCTATGTGTACTGCTACGAGTATGGACTCGTAGCATACATACGGATGTATGCTGAAGGTCGTGTGGTATTGTTGTGTTGTACACGGGCGTGTTTGTTGTGTCTCGTGTGAGCCTCGAACAACCGACAAATTTCAACCGCGCCTGACTAACATCATCTACCCATTATGTCCCCACCGAGGGGCACGGGTCTCTTCCCTGAGGAAGGTATAGGCCATACTCCACCACGGGGGCCAAGTCCGGATTGGTGGAGGCTTGTAGACTAGTGGCTCGTCTACTGTCAGAAGTTGTCAAGCCGCCCTAAGGCCTCTGACTTGGCTTAACGACTGCCATCTATCGACGGCAGCCGGCACCAACAGCTTAACGTGCCTTGCGAAGCACGGAACCGCTCGGAAAAATGCCACTAGCGTTAGGCATAGACGGTGACCCATCCATGCACTGAACGCGCTCTGTGTTGCTTAACCTTCGTGATCGTTTAAGATCACTCAGGCAGCCGGGGCTACGAGCGATTCACACTACTAACTAACAAACAGGCTGACTAACAAACAGGCTTAATTTAATTAATCCACAGACATTCACCGGCTGCTACATAGTATCTTATCATTGTAATTTGTTTTGCTAGAACTTTTGTTTATCACCCGAGACTATACAATCTTCTGCAGCTGTTTTGTTATTAAAATTGTACTTTTCTCTTCGGAAGAGTTTTACGATAGACTTACTTGTAACTGCTTAGCACTTATTTGCTTTGAATTAACAATTTGTTAAGGGAAGACATACCCTCTTGTCGCACAGGTTTTCTCGTTCGAGAGCAAGAGCTTCAAAATTCACTGAGAAATTGCATTTTGGTATTTTGTAATTTCCACAGATTTCCAAATACTTTGTAGTGCTATGGAACCTTCATATTTGCCCCGAAACTCCAAAGGATTTCTTGGAGGTATAAACCAGGGCTATACAAAATTCCACGAAACGAGCTCCCAAAGAAAATTGTCCATGTGTGCCCATTGGTTAATGCGCGTAACCTTCAATAGCCACTGCATTAAGTAAACCGTATGAAGCGGACCGTCTTCACTTATTGTTTCGCTTATTGAAACATGACCAATGACATGCGAGTATTTGTTTCCCTAGGAGTCCGACTCGTGCAACGGCGCATAGATTACGCGCTTCTTGTGACGCGAGGTCTGAAGATAATGGCTGGATGACGCTTTCGATACGACTGGAGATACCACACATCTTTTCGAAGCTTACGAAAGTTTTAGTTCGAAAATAGCAAACTTGCCCAACTAGCACAAGGTTTTGTAAGGCGACCCCTTAAGGCTTTAGTAGTTATAGAAGAACTGTATAGCGCGCTATGCAATTGCAAGAATTAGTTTTTTAATTACTAATTTAGGCACGCATAATCCATACATTTCTGAAATTATTATTTTCTATGTTTGCACTTCTACTTCCTTCTCCAATGTGTTTTAGTCCAGTCAATGCAAAAGTTGTCTGGAAGAGATCACTTTTAGTGATAAGGCCCTTGTCTGTACTTTTAGGTTAACAAATATCTGTGTAATATCCTCTTTTATGTACAATAAAGTTTCTCTATCTATCTATCTTTTTTATTTAGGCCCCATGAGGCGTTTCTTTAGGGGTTTAGATGTTACAGAAAGGTTGCATAGTGCGCTATACAGCTGCAAGATTTAGTATTCTTCTTTGGGTTCCATAAGGCGTCTCTTTAGGGCTCTAGAGGTTACGGAAGGGTGGCATAGCACGTTATACAAAGGCAAAATTTATGTTCTACTTTGGGTTCCATAAGGCGTCTTTTTAGGGCATTCTAGGTTACTAAAGGATTGCATAGAGCGCTACGAGTATATGGCTGCAAGAGTTCTACTTTGGTTGGTCATTTCGTTTCCAAGGTCCTACGGTGGAGAGTAGGCGATCACCAAAGGGCTAAGGTGCTAAGTGAGCAATTGGAGTCTCGTTGGTAGATATTTTTCATGTTTACCATGGAAGGTTTTGCGGAAGTGGCGGCGAGCGAGCGGCGCTATGTAGGTCCCTGTTCCGGAGGCCGCTCCCCGCTCGCCTTCCATGCAAATGTGCTCAGCACAACAATACATTTCCCTATTTGCATTCTAGCTAATTGAATCCTTTCGGTAGCGACGTCCTTGCTACAAACGACAGTTTATTTACCGTGGGCTTAAACAAACGACACACTTAGTAGCTAATTGAAGGGTTTTCGTTCCGGAGAATCTTTGAAATTGAACTCGACAACATTGCAAAAGAATTTCTTGAATGAGGATTATTTAAGAAGAGGCAGCTTAAATAATCTCTGGTTATGGCTTTCCTTTTATCATAGACTATTTAACTGTCTCATAAGAGTGTTTTAAGGAAACGTGTTTTATACATAATCCTGTTATACTGTATAAGAAGAGTAGAGTACATTCTTTATTGTACAGTGAGGCATTGCAGACACAGACTCGGCATTTATCTACTTTTAAAAGAGACTGTAAAGCTTTCGTAGGCTAGAAACAGACACAAAGGGCATAAGCGTAGAGAAAAGGTTAGTTTACGCCTATTATGTTAAGCCTGGCATCCACTAGCTTCTACGAAGGGTATGGCCGAAGAATCAAGAAAGTAGGATTAATGCAGTAGAAATGAGGTGTTACTTTCAATGATAGGATACGCAATAGTTTGATTAATTTCATTTGACTGAAATTGGATATTTTTGTGACTAGAATTGAGAACGAACTGTTGCGTTGGTTTGGACATATGAGTGAAGAAAGATTGTCAGAAGAAATACATCGCGCGAATGTGGGTGGAAGGATCGGTAAGGGACGTCGAAGGCTAAGGAAACCGGCGTGGGTGCGTGCAACGACAAATGAATGTTGATGAAGCGAAAGAGATCTGTCCGCATCGGTAAGTGGCAATGCAGGCATGAGTTTATTATTATTTATAATCATAATAAATTTATTTTATTCAGACAACTCAGATCCAATTAGTGATAATAACAGTTGTTTAAAAACTATGTAAGTACATATCTAAATATATGCTTATCTTATGTTATGCTAATTAAAAGACTTTTTTATAATTCTCAGTTAATTGTTAACTAATCCTGTGAAAACTTATAGAATCGAGAAACTGAATCTGCTGAGGAAAGGAGTGGTTCAAAAGTATACCGAGTTCAGGGGCTAACGGTGAAAACGGGAGGTTGACTCACCGTATGAATTAAATTGTTTACTTGTTTAGTCCCTTAGAACGGCTGCTCGATATTAGATTATTGCTACGTTTTTCTTCAGGCGCAATAAAAATAATATGTTGCTGAGTGCACGGAGAATGACAGGCGAATAGACATAGACTGGGATGCATTATGTAATAATAAAGAAAAATTAAAAAAAGGACTTGCAACCTCTGGCGTTAAAATAATCTCTGCATAATAAAGAAAGCAAATTTTATTTATTCGCGTTTCAATAAAATAGACGTGCACTGGTCACAGTTTATAACTTTTAATTTTTTTTTTTTTGCTTACTTTTTATTCTAGTAAAAAAAAGCCTTTAAAAAGCCACTCGCAAAGCCAAATCGCCAACGGAACAAATGCGATCTGTTTCGGCGCATTTTGGCTCTGCTTAAGGTCCTAAAATGTATTAAAGTTCATAGGGAAGTTAAGTTTGACTAAGTTTTGACACTAACTGTAGTCTAGGTACTAGATATTATTATACGTTTTAGTATGCAAGAACAATGCACGACCTCACTGACCAGATACTGGCCAAATCCAGACCAGAAGGGCCAGATCAGTAGTAATAAACGACTAACATAACATTTGTTTAGCTGTCCAATCTATACGCTACTCCTAATTTGAGGTTTCATTAAACCATTGCTGTCACATATGGAACGTTATATTAGTCTCATCAAACAATAGTAGCTATAGCTTATAATCTATAATAAGATTATAATCTTCCAATATACTTCATGTACACCTAACTACCTACTCTCTTCATCTTTAGGTTCTATCCATCCTAAGGTTGTCTGGAAGAGTTCGCTTTTAGCAATAAGACCGCCAATTGTCTAATCGGCAAAACTTAGATATAGTATTTTCTAAGGTTAACACGAACACTAGACAACAAAAAGTGAATTTGCACGGATTTCATTTTTTATTTTACAATTTTCCGACGTTTCGGTACATAAGTACCTATGGCCAATTCAGTTTTTATTAAAACTTAAAATGTAGTGTGTACAATAAAGTGTTCTAATCTAATCTAATCTAATATGTAAGCCTTTTAATGTATTTTGTTTTCTGGTGTGTACAATAAAGAGTTCTAATTTAATCTAATCTATTCTAATAGAAGTGTGATTGCTCGTTGACAGTTGGTTTATTCATTCGTTTAACTGCGATTTTCATTGCAACTTTGAATTAAAATGTGATCGTTTTCGAATTAGGTTGGTGATTGTTATAAATCGCCAAAAGACAAGATTGCTGCTTAGTGGAGCACCAAAGACACTATTACGACTGACTGATTGCATTATAAGTATGAGTGTGAATTTTATTATGGCTGGAATTCCTGTTATAAGCCGGCTTTAACTCCGTTTTAACAGTGTTTTGGTGGAATCTACTTTTATAAACTAGCCGGTTATCCTATGATTTCTGCCTGTCCGTCCATCTGTCATCCGTCCGTCGGTCTTGACCTGTATCATCATCATCATCATCATCATCATTATCATCATCATCATCAGCCATTTGACGCCCATTGCAGGACATAGGCCTCCCTCATGGTTTTTTAACCATGAAGGGTTTTGCCATAATAGCCACGCTTGGCAGGCGGGTTGGCAATCGCAGTATACGGTTGGAATCTCAGGAAGACGCTGCTGCCCGTCTCCTGGTAATGTATTTCCTTAGTCGCCTTCTACGACATCCACGGAAGGAATTGGAGTGACGCTATTCTTAATCCAGCGCCACACGGAACGACCTGTATGCAATCATTTATTTATCATTTGCCTCTTCCTCTCACAATATAGACCGCAATATTGTATGACCGAAAGGCAAATAGTTGTCCAGCCTCTTTCTTTAATCAACGGGTAGCCAGTTGACATTTTCACAATATATGAGTTATTATGGCGATCGATATTTTGTTTAATAAATAATAGTATCAATAACTAAAAAACACGCTTCTGTGTTTTTATCATCGAACTAAAAAATTAAAAATTAATTATCGTTAAAAAAACACGCTTTTCATGGTAAAACAAACTAAAAAGTAAAAAAAATAATTTTAATATAACAATATAATCAATGACAAAAATAATGACATTGTAAAAAAAAGGTGGTTAATGTTCATACCCGGTTCAGGCAGTTCTTTAAGATATAAAACGTTATAGACTACCGTTTCGCCAAGGGCATGCGTTAGCATCCAATGGTCGATGATTTTTTGCAACTTACCTAATAGACTTGACTCCCTCTGCTCTAAGATACGCCAGACTTTACGGACATATAGACGAACTTTACATCTCTACAATAATTGTATCGATTCGTATAACAATGCGGAAACGATGGAAACAATAAGAAACAACAAGAGTACTTCGCTTTGAAATAATACACCGAGTTCGAAGGCGCTCTCCTCGTTTTGACAAAATCCTTTGAAGCGCATTAGAAATGCAAAGACAGTATTTGTATTCCATTTCTCTTGCGAGCTATCGGCGTCAAAAGGAAGGATTTTCTTTGGCCGGCAAAGTGGCGCTCACAGCAGGACATTCATATTTTATCAAGTTTCGTTAGGAATCAGCTCGGATCGACTGAATGATTTTTTGGCACTCGACTGCGAAGCTACTTCAACCCATTCTCCGCCGATTAAGGTAGTTGATGTCTGAATCCCGTTTTCCACTCCGATCAACTAAACCGATCAACTGAAACGGATCAACTATTTTTTGTTCCCAACGAATCAACAATTTAGTTGATCCGATAGGAACATTTATTATTCTCCTTATTTTTTCCTATCTGCACAACTTAATCGAGTGATCAAAAACCTTTCCTGTGTATATTATTTTTAAGAACTGTCCACTGGTGAATGATAGATCGTCGTCATCATTCAGCCACAAGAAGTCCACTGCCATGTCCTCCTCCATGGATTTCCAAAAAGACCGGCATCCAGCGTCTTCCTGCCACTTGCTGAGGTCATCTGTCCATCTTGTGGCTGGTCGTCCTACGCTGCGCTATGTGGACTCCATTCGAGAACTTTTCGGCCCTATCGGCCATCAGTTCTGCATGCTATGTGCCCCGCCCACTGCCACTTCAACTTACTAATCCGCTGGGCTATGTCGATGACTTTCGATCGTCGTGAATAATAGATAAAATGTTGTTTTGATGTAAGCATTGACATTGTCATAGAAAATATTATAAATAGTAAGATAATATGTTCTATTCTGATCAACCGAACGAAGATATTGTCGGCTGAATTTATCATCCTTTAACGTTTAATTATTACATATTGCCATGGAGGTTATTGAGAAAATGGTGGCAAAGTACGAAAATTTTAATTAAAAATTTCAGCCAAAAAGTTTATCTCGGTTTTATTATTTTAAAATAAACAAAAAGGAAAGAAATTTTAGTAAAAAGTGTGATTTGATAGGAACATAATATGTTCATATTTAAATAGGCATATTATGCCTGAATCGACTTCCAATCACTCTGATCAACTGGTTGATTCGTTCTGGCTGGAGTGGAAAACCGATCTGAACGAATTGTACCGGCATTGCTTCGCATCGCCGTCGCGCACGCAGGTATCACATTAAATTGACGTCAGAGGCTTTATTTATAGCAGGTGATATATACACGCTAAGCAATAATACTGGCCCTAAATACAATGTTAGTCTTGTACATTCAAAAGAAGCGAGGGAACATAATTTTTTTTCTTTTCATGAAAAGTATCGAAGTTAATATCTTTCAAGCAATTATAGAATTTTCTTAACTTGGCAGTATAAAAGTCTTTTCATATTTAACGCAATTGAAATACGAGTATGTAAAAGTTATTTTACAAACAAATACCAAAATATCCAATCTCTAATCACTACAAGTACATGTAAGCTAAATAAGTACACATAACGCTGATCTCAGCTGATAAACTGAGATCAGCGTTGTGCTGACAAACTGATCAGCTGATAAACTGAGATCGGAGGTTTTAATATGAAGCAGTGGTACCTACCTAACCTTTTTTGGACCTTGGACCACTTTAAAAGTTCTGTTGTCAGCGGGGACCACAACTACAGACTCTCATTGATGATTATCGTTGATATGGGTCAAGCTGCCAATATGTAACAGTGGTATCTAACCTTTTTTGGACCAAGGACTACTTTGATTGTTCTGCTGTTAGCGGGTACCACAAGCTTTCCATTAAGCTTAGTGTTAGTTGTTGCGCAAGATATTTTATATGCATTGCATGAGCCTCCCGCGGCCCTCTCTTGAAGCTATCGTGGACCACCTGAGGTCCGTGGACCATCGTAGCCGCCCTATCATAGAACAATATTAGGTACTCCGGTAATTGTTCTCGACGTGTATTGGCTACGCGATCGTCTTTGGGTACAGTCAACAGCCTTTACATACGTGCACTCTAATCAGTTTCGTTAAGAGCGACTTTGCAACAAAAAAGTAAAAGTTGACCTGCTGTTGACTGTACACGTCACGAAAAAACTAAAATAGGACGTTGTTAGTCTAATCGTTTTATTTAATATACCAATTATACTATTGGTATATTAAATAAAATAAAGAATCGCTCGTAGCCCCGGCTGCCTGAGTGATCTTAAACGATCACGAAGGTTAAGCAACACAGGGCGCGTTCAGTGCATGGATGGGTCGCCGTCTATGCCTAACGCAAGTGGCATTTTTCCGAGCGGTTCCGTGCTTCGCAAGGCACGTTAAGTTGTTGGTGCCGGCTGCCGTCGATAGATGGAAGTCGTTAAGCCAAGTCAGAGGCCTTAGGGCGGCTTGACAACCTCTGACAGTAGACGAGCCACTAGTCTACAAGCCTCCACCAATCCGGACTTGGCCCCCGTGGTGGAGTATGGCCGTTACCTTCCTCAGGGAAGAGACCCGTGCCCCTCGGTGGGGACATAATGGGTTGATGATGATTAAATAAAACGAAAAAAAAAACTGCTACTGAGAAGTTTTTGTTTTTGTTGTTGTTACTTATTAGGGTTCCGTACCTCAAAAGGAAAAAACGGAACCCTTATAGGATCACTTTGTTGTCCGTCTGTCCGTCCGTCCGTTCGTCTGTCAAGACCCTTTTTTTCAGGAACGCGTGGAGGTATGAAGCTGAAATTTATATCAATTACTCAAGTCTACTGTCCCTTGAAGCTGTGAAAAAATCAAACTTCTAAGCCAACGCAATCAAAAGATACAGCCGTTTATGCCGCAAATTTTCGACACTTGCAAGGGAATCAAAACCTACAGGGTGCTTCCCGTGAACTCAGAATCTTGAAATTTGGTACGAAGCAACGTCTTATAGCATAGATAAAGGAAAAATTACGAAAACCATAAATTTTTAGTTACATCACATAATATATTTTTTTTTAATAATTTTAAACTTACTACCCATTTCCTCATAAACGCGTAGAGGTATTAAATTGAAATTCATACCAAATACTCAGGTCTATAATACCTTTAAGCTGTAACAAAATCTAACTTCTATGTCAACGCAATCAAAAGAAACAGCAATTTAAGCTGCATATTTTGAAACTCGCAAGTACTCGCAAGGGAATCAAAACCTAAAGGGTACTTCCAGTCGACCTAGAATCTTGAAATTTGGCATAAAGCAACGTTTTATAGCACACATAAAGAAAAAATTCCGAAAACCTTAAATTTTTAGTTACATTACAAAATATATATTTTTTAATAAATATAAACTTATTACTTTTTTCCTCATGAACGCGTAGAGCTATCAAGTTGAAATTCATATCAAATACTTAGATCTAATTGCCTTTATCCCGTGAAAAAAAAAAATTCTAAGTCAACGCAAAAACGCAAAACCCAAAAGTACAACCATTGATACCGCATATTTTGAAACACGCAACTACACGCAAGGGAATTAAAACCTAAAGACCACTTCCCGTTGACATAGAATCTCGAAATTTGGTAAGAAGCAATAGCTTACAGCACAGGTAACAGAAAAATTCCGAAAAGCTTAAAATTTTAAGTAGTTATACCACCAAAAAAATTGTGATTGTAAACATAATTGTAGTTACAGCAATGTGTTAATATAAAATAAAGGATTACTTAAACGATAAAGAGATCTTTGTCTTAAATTTATGCTCCTCCATCTTTCCCCATTGTAATGTTATGAATTTCATTTTGCAATAAAAATACCATAGTTATGACTCGATTGTCGTAATGAACGAACTTTGTAAACCTTGCAGGTTTGTACGGAACCCTCGGTGCGCGAGTCCGACTCGCACTTGGCCGGTTTTTTTTACTTTATAATTTATGTGACTTGATATGCTTTTCTTTCTTGTGATGTTGAATTTGTCCCAATAAATGTCTTTCTTACTTTCTTTCTTTGTCAGTTTAACCTTCTCAGTCATGTCCTTGAAAATAATAAAAGGTTTTCAATTATTATTTTCAAGGTCAGGACTGAGGAGGTTGACAAGGCCAATATGCGCCTCGTTGTTCTTTCGGGTTGGGTTTTTTCTTCCTTTAATACAAATGATTTAAATAATGTAGCCTATATACGTCCCACTGTAGGGCACAGGCCTTCTCTCAGATAGAGTGTATGGGCTTAATTACCAGGCGTGCCCACCGCGAATTGGCAATTCCAAGCGCTGACATATGAACACCTTAGAGTCTTAGACACTCAGATTTGCTTACGATGTTTTACTATGCCGTTGGCGAGGGGTATTGCCGCTAAAAATCCATAAATGTACGTAGCTTAGAAAACCGTGATATAAGTACATCCGTGCGGTTGCAGTAATTAATACGAATAACTTTGACTATGGAAGAAACGTTGAAATCGCGAAAAAAATATCAGCTGTTGCATACATTTTTTAAGGAACACATTTTTTTCCGCTTTGGAAGTTTTCACAAAGTAGAAGTTTTCATATTGACAAGTAGAACTCTCTTTTTTTGGGTGCTACTTTGTGGGCCAGTTTCCGAATTGAGAATTTCGCTAAGTAAATATTTGGCACACACGTGAATCAATCCCACATTACCCAGGACCTCTGCCGATGCGCCCGAGCGGGATTCGTACCCGCGCTTGTTACCATGCCGCGGCGCGTGGCCTAGTTGGTAAACACGGTGACCTAGGCGTTAATTTGGCGCTACAGTTGGGTGCGTTTATTTAATAACAATATGCAAGAACAATTTAATGTCTAAATTAGTTTCATGCAATTTCTTGTGTGTAATTAAAAACGTTTACTTAGTCGTTAATTGTATTATGGCGCAATTTGGATCAAAATACCGCTAATAGACAGGGCTTAGGTCATGTTCTAATCCTGGGTCCGAGATAACGGTCTTTTCACGTGGTCAAACGATCAAACACGAGTTAGAAGGAAGCTGTCGCGGAGAGCTCTCCAGTTTCGTTAAAAAATCCGACGCAGCACCCTTAGTGCGGTAAATCTAATTGTGCCACTTTTGCCACTTGTGCCCCCCGCGATCGGCACCCCCCGCAGGGCCGCGCTTAGTGCGCGCCCGCCGTGGCACCGCACGCTTGCGGTCCGCGCTCTCAACACTACATGGATATAATGTCCCCCATACTCCGCCATACCATTCATTCACTGCGGGAGCGTGGAAAACCAACGTACCGACATCAGCAGTGATTTCAGAGCGCTGCCGGCTTTCTGAAAAGATCCGCACAGTCTTGCTACGTGCAATGCCCCAACTATGATGATAAGAGCGAAAATCTCAGGTCGAACTAACTTTATATGCGCCCAATTTTTATTCAAAGGTCTCCAGGTATTTTCTTCTCCCTTTAAAAGTGCTGGAAAATGCCAACCTTACAGGGCCCAAATCTGCTCCATAATCTTGAATAATTGAACCTAGATATAAGCACCGGAGTTCCTCAATATTATTAGGCTCTTAAGTGAATGCGAAGGCTTGCCTAGTGGGTTGCCGTTAGATTGAACCTTTATAGAAATTAAATCCAAAGAAATTTATGTAATCGCGGTATTAAAGTCACAGATCGCAGGCAAAAGGTAAAATTGCCGATTCAAAAAGCGTCGGTTACAGTGAACGCGATTTCACGTAACGAAATTATTTAAGCCACGTTTTGGTGGTAATTGAGCCAGGCATTTTAAGAGGCATCGTTTGACAGATTATGTTTTGCTAAGCCACCTAGAGCGATTTTCGACGGTTTTGTCTTAACGAAAAAGTAGAGTACAACATTTTTTTTTTCACAATTGAGAATACCTAAATGGCAAGTTATACTATGAAGTAAATTACTAATCGGATCATGAGAGGGCATTTATTATCGACGTTAGGATTTTTAAAAGGATTCGATAACAATACGGGATTGAAACCTTTTTTTTTTAAATAGGTCTTAAGTAGTAAGCATATTATTATTAACTATGAAATTGTTATACATCATATAAGTACAATTTTCTTAATACTTTGTAACACTTTACACAATTTTACTAAATTGAATCCTTTTGAAACCAATAACCTCGCCTCTATTCGTGATATGAGTGAGTGCCTACTATAAACAGACTAAATCATAATATAATATATTGGGCTTTATTGTATTATTCACAAAAAGACTGGGGCCGGTCGACGGTCGCTAGATTGAAAAAAAAATTACTCCCTTCGAAGATAACCTCTAGTTGACTAAAAAAATGTTTCCGTACCGGGCTAAATAGACAATGAGGGCTTTTCAAAGCGTCATTAAAAACAAAAACAGTACCGCAAGTCACCGATAGATGGTACTGACGTCACTTAATATGTCAAAATTGACATGACTTCATGTACCTTCTCTTTGGTTTCTGTCACGTTGCTTGCTTGTTTCGTACAAAATTTTGTTGGTACACAGAGAAAAATCACTTATTCGGCTCAGGGTTGCCATCCGTACGAGGTCTCTCGTACAAATACGAGATTTAGAGGTCCCGGTACGAGGTACGAGCTCACATCCATCCTCGTACGATATTGTACGAGTTTCATTGATACAAATTTTAATTCGTGGATACCAGATAATTGTTTGGAACGCATCTTAATCGGAATCGAGATACACTGCTGCTTTCACTGAGAGTTATAAGCACGATCAACCGTGCCATTATCAGAAACTTATTACGACCATAACTTTGAATATTATAATACTATTAATGCAGACAAGAGATCCGTTTTGGTATGCTTATAAAGTACCTTATTACATAGTCTTTTTCATATTTTGTGTCGAAAATCATAAAGCTAAATATGGCAACACAATGCTCAGGTGGGCCAACCTAATAGCTAGAGGTAAAATAACTGTGAACGGTCTGTAGAGATGTATAGATTATCACAGATTAATAACGATCTACAACATTTAAAACGTATGATAACATTTGTTCTCCTTGTAGCGCCATCTAGTTTTTTTATGAAACTCAACTGACAGCTGACATTGAAAAGCCCTCATTGAGATTTTACCGATTTTATCAGATTGTACATACGATAGATATAGGGGTAAATAAATAAATAAATCCCACGCAACACAATCACTTGTCCTGCACTGATATCAGCCTCGAGGCGATCGGTTGTGTTGACCAAACATAGTGCCAAAACGCATTTTTAACAGCTCGGAGTAGACTAATGTCCGGTTCCTAAGTTTAACGAATCGTTATTGGTAATCGGTAACTTATCCTTAACAAGCGTCCCGTAACTTTAATAGCTGGTTCATGTTTAAAAAACTGTCTAGGAACTTTACAAAATGTTATCTCCATACATTTATCGTACGGTACGTTATTCGAAACAGTTTTTAAGAGAAATGCTTCAGTAGACATTTTAACCGAGTCGAGGAAAACGAGTCGTTCTTGAATATAGGAACCGTGCATAAATCAAACGAATTGATACAGTGGAGCAATTGTGTATTTGACAAAATATCAAATGAGTTACTTTTAAAACGGATTTTGTATGAAAATACTTGCTTATGACGTCACATTTCAGCGCACTCTTTTTATGTTTAATCTATTTAACTCTAATTGACTTAAAAGAGATACATTTTCCGAGATATTTTGTAATTTTTGTTTTAATCGAGCATATGACATAATTTATTGTTGATCGTGTCAAATACCGTATTGTGTGCAAGGGCCACTGGTTCCAAAGTAAGACTAGAAACTAGGACTAGGACTGGGTAGGTAGCAAACATTAAATCAGATAAAATATAAAACGGGCAAAAGGGTGTTGTATCGCGATTATTGTTTATCGTGGCCGTTTACTAAATATGAAAGTCACAAATTATCGACTCAGCAGGTGCGGGACGAGGACGCGTGGGCGAGGACGAACCCTTTTATGTGATTGCCTCTGAAATTGCGTCAATAACAAGGCCTGATTATATTAGCCTTTCATGAACCATTTGTGGGAGCTTGCGGATAACTCTTTATTTATCAAGTTTCAATTGCTTTTGTTGGATTAAACGGGTCTGCAGGGGGCTGACGGAGGACCTCATCCAACGCCTTTGAATGTTTGAATGAATCAAGGGGACCGCACACAAGTTTCAGTCATTCACATCGATCCCCTTAATTGGGAAGCGGACGGGTTCACCGAGAGGGATAAAGAGATGAAAGATTTTCTTTCGTTAAGTTTATTTACTGGCTGGCTGTGGATACAGTGGGAATATGAGGGGAATGGGCGGGATGAGCGAATAGTTTTTATTCGTAAAATCGGTCGGCGGTCGGTCGGATTTTATAACAATCGCTCTGGGGCATACCTGATGCAAAGAATTTCCCTGGCGGTGCAGCGGGGGAACGCTGCTAAGTGTCATAGGATCTGTTTTGTCGGGTTTGTTTTGGAGGCCGTATTTTCGACAGTTCTGTTTTTTTTAGTTTTATATTAAAAACTTCTAAGTTTTGAGTTTGTTACCCGTTTTTTTTACAATTCTACGTAAATGTACGGATTTGGTGATGCCTTTTCGATTTTACTTGCTTACTTGATTCAGGTGGCTTGTGGGCTGCTTTCCTAACTCTAATTACTAAAGTTTCCTGCCCCTATATTACGCGCATCAAATCCTGAGCGATTCCAATCGTGTAACTGTCAAATTAGTGTGGAATTTGACAACTAGACGATTGGAATCGCTCGGGATTTGGTGCGCGTAATCAGGCCCCTGATGGCTCTCTCTATACTTACCTATAACGTACTTAAAAACTTAGTGGGCCAACCTAGTTTGATATTTGTGAAGGTGTTGGATGCATCGCGTCCCGCATGCGACCCGCCGTACATATTTACAAATGGCCTCAGTCTGGGTGTATTGTTTATGACGTCCTTGCCTGGTTACCAAAGCACAGGGTATCCTTGTTTGAGACCAGGTCAGGTGATTGTATTGGGTGGAAGTTATTATTATTATTAAATAAATATATAACTTAACCGAAAAAAAGAGTCTTGTCTTTGGTTATTATTATTATTAAATAAATATATAACTTAACCGAAAAAAGAGTCTTGTCTTTGTCTCGGGAATATCAAAAGAATATCATGTAAAGTAGTTATAAAGCACGAACTTTAATTAGAAGAAGAAAGACATTTATTATACAAACAAGATACATCACAGAAACAAAATAAGCAGATAAGTAACATAATATGCACAACAACAGAAAGAACACTAAATACACAACAGACAGACAAATAAATAAAACAGAACCATAGTGGTGTATCTAAGTTGACACAAAAGGCAGCTGACTCAGCTTTGTGTTGAGGAAGCGCTGTGATTTTCAGTCAGTGCCTACGGTAACTCATAATTGTACTACGGAGTGCGTGCGTGGTGCATTTGAAAAGAATTAAAACAAATGCAATAACATACATACAATAAAGTAAAACATATCGTCATAAAGTATTTTTTTTATATTAGAAGTAAAAAACAAACACTAGGGTTTTGTGGGCAGGTAGGTATTTTAATTAGGAACACCGTGGGAAGGGATAACGGCACTGATAAATGACACACTGATAAGATGATACGCACACATTGTATGAGAGAATATTCTTAAAGTAGAACATTCGGTCTCGAGTGTCAGTTAACAGGATTAGTTGAGTCACTAATGAAAGTAGAGTACCTACCTACGGCCATTTGCACGGTATATTGGAAAAAATGCTCAGACAATTCCCAATTAGAATTTTCACGAAAAAACCCGGTCGCTCTTTTCTCACGCCGAAATGTAAGGTTGCGCTGATAAAGTGTGTTTACTTAAAATGTTTACAAAAATAAGGATGCCGAAATGGGACGTAAGTAATTAGGACTACACTCACAGAACTGTTGGTTTTTTTCTCTCTTTTGTTAGGTATCACGCTGGCAGTGCGTGCCCGCAGTGAGCGTGTACTCTTTGTCTTCACTTCGCACGTACAAACTTGAACCGATAGGGGGATGGCGGATGAGAAAAACTACTTTCAAACGACCCATTTTACTTATTCTCGTTGCCACCTCATTCCATTGACAAACTTCGTTACCAGAGGTATATATATATGTTTGTGTAAGGAAGGGGCTGGGTAACTATTTCGTCATATATTGAATCGGTCTAATCGCGATTATTTGTTACGTAAACTATCAAATTATTATTGTTACTGAATAACTATTTGCTAGTGATAGTTAAAAACATAGATGTATAACTAGCACAAAAAAGTCCGTTCACCCCCACCTCCCACAATTAAACCCCACGTTCAATTGTGGGAAGGCGGGCGCGGTTGTCAATTGTGTTACCAACCGGAGCGAGTTCAGTATTACCCGGCAAAATATCTATGCACCTGGCACCGTCAAACCGCTATCTTGCGAGCTACCTAGATATTTCGACGGGTTATACATAATGAATAAACGTTTGCAGTGAATGTTGAGTATGCATATAATAGGTGCATGTACTAGAATAATACCTGCATGTAATAGATTAAGATTCGTGTGGCGCCGGATATCCGTGTGGCGCCAGATATCCGTGTGGCGCCGGACATCCCTGTGGCGCCGGATTAAGAATAGCGTCACTCCATTTCCTTCTGTGGATGTCGTAGGAGGCGACTAAAGAAAAAAATTACCAGGAGACGGGCAGCAGCGTCTTCCTGAGATTCCAACCGCATAATGCGATCGCCAACCCGCCTGCCAAGCGTGGCGATTATGACAAACCCCTTTATGGTTAGAAAACCATCCTGCGGTGGGCGTCGGGTAGCCACCCGTTGATGAATAGATTGAGAAATAATTGTACTATGCACTGTTTGTAAATTAAGTCAATTTCGCTGTCATTTACTATCGACCAATCAACGTTCACGTCGTAACCGTGGCACATAGAATGAACCAATCATAGAATTATTTAATCTAGCACGGCTTACGCTTATTTTATTGGTTTAATACAGACTAATCGAGAGGACAGGGGCCCTTTTTTAGAGTTAATTTTGTAGGAAGAAATACTTCTATGGTTTTTTTATTCGTAGCCTCTATCTCACACAATATACGGCTTTATTGTAAAAACGAGAAGCAAATATTTGTCCAGTCCCTTTCTTTAACTGACGGTGTTATAGGTAAAGGTCGGTGGTAGCCCAGTGGGTACAACAATGGACTCGGAAGCGAGATGCACAGGTTCGATTCCCTATGACTTTGTTTATTTTCAAAGTTACGTAAATCTGCGAATTTGCAGCGGCAATACCACACGCTAAGGGTAAAGGAAAGCATCGTCAGGAAACCCGTGACTTTGTTGGCTCCGCACGTATTGACTTTTCTTTCCGGTGGGCTAGGCCGACCAAGCTGTCAGGATGGTATATTTGTGCTAGACAAGCCTACTCCATCTAAAACACAATTTCCCAGGCACTGCAGCGTCCGAGTGGTCCCTTCACCCATCTAGTGTTAGTGAAGGTGCCACTGGACGCTGTACGCTCATCTCATTACGTAGATGCAAACGTAAAGGATGAGTAATGAACTAGCTACACTGATCACACTTTTAATTTAAGTAAAAAAAAAGTATAAGTAAGTATTATTTATTATTCACCGTTGCAGAAATCATGCAACTTTACTTGATTATTTATTGTAGACAAAGAAAGAAATGTTAGAAACAAAAAACATAAGCGTAATATGGACAAGTAAATAGGCGAGTTCATTTCTATATAAATTTCTTCCAGCCAACCATATCAGTGGTGAAACGATGATTTTAAAAAGGTAGGGGAATAGTATGTATGTGCAACGCATGTTGCATTGATCTGCAATTTTGTAAATGTAAGATACCATCTTTCAAAGTTCGCAATATAACTGATGCAGCAATCTTCGGTGCCCTTATGACTGCAACGTCGGTATCGGGTTCAAATCCCAAGTGGAATTCCGAACTTTGGAATCGAACCAAATATTAAACATTTGCCGCAAGACATCCCGATCGATGCATCTACGTGTTGGTTTACTATACTTGGCTAATACATTTGCCCAAGTAGTAATATCGTTTGCTTGCAGACGCCAGGTACATAACAGATGGAGTCGCATGGAAAACTCCTGAGAATTGTTCATGAAATCATCATCGCATAAAATAACAGTTTTAATTAATTCAACCTCAGAAACAGGTGTTCAATTTTTCATTCACTTATGTATATTTCACTCTTTTTAGGGTTCCGTACCTCAAAAGGAAAAAACGGAACCCTTATAGGATCACTTTGTTGTCCGTCTGTCCGTCCGTCCGTCCGTCTGTCAAGACCCTTTTTCTCAGGAACGCGTGGAGGTATGAAGCTGAAATTTATATCAATTACTCAGGTCTACTGTCCCTTGAAGCTGTGAAAAAATCAAACTTCTAAGCCAACGCAATCAAAAGATACAGCCGTTTATGCCGCAAATTTTCGACACTTGCAAGGGAATCAAAACCTACAGGGTGCTTCCCGTGAACTCAGAATCTTGAAATTTGGTACGAAGCAACGTCTTATAGCATAGATAAAGGAAAAATTACGAAAACCATAAATTTTTAGTTACATCACATAATATATTTTTTTTTAATAATTTTAAACTTACTACCCATTTCCTCATAAACGCGTAGAGGTATTAAATTGAAGTTCATACCAAATACTCAGGTCTATAATACCTTTAAGCTGTAACAAAATCTAACTTCTATGTCAACGCAATTAAAAGAAACAGCAATTTAAGCTGCATATTTTGAAACTCGCAAGTACTCGCAAGGGAATCAAAACCTAAAGGGTACTTCCAGTCGACCTAGAATCTTGAAATTTGGCATGAAGCAACGTTTTATAGCACACATAAAGGAAAAATTCCGAAAACCTTAAATTTTTAGTTACATTACAAAATATATATTTTTTAATAAATATAAACTTATTACTTTTTTCCTCATGTTTTGCAATAAAAATACCATAGTTATGACTCGATTGTCGTAATGAACGAACTTTGTAAACCTTGCAGGTTTGTACGGAACCCTCGGTGCGCGAGTCCGACTCGCACTTGGCCGGTTTTTTTTAGCAGTACCTAGCTCGGTAACAGTGAATTATTATTTATTTTGCTCGCTCACTTCAGTCCAATTATTTGAAGAGCTTCTAAGACGCTGGGAACTCATAAATCATTTAGTCTCTCGTGGAGATGAGCCGCCGCGGCTGTGTAAATAGCTAATGTTACTGCGCGGTACCTATACTGTCTTGACATATCACCCGCCTGCAATGGATACAACCACTGATTGATCACTCTCGCGCCTTCAGCCCGGCTACAGGTTAGGGCCGATCCGCCCAACCCAGTGCCTCCCACCCCCGCCGCCCCCCTCACTTCTAGCTGACTGAACATTTTCCGATCGAATTGATTCTGAAAAATACGTTACATTTATACAGCCCTTAGATAAACAGCCCACCTGCTCTACTCGTGCCGAGTCTATTCTATTTTTGCCCGGGGAAAATGCAAATAGCTAGCCTTGAATTATGTAAAACGAAACCAATCTCGGAACCTTTAGCCGCAGTTCCGTTCGAAATAACGACCATTAAATTAAGGAACGTAATTAAATTGCTGCTTAGTATTGACAACACTATATTCTCATTTTTTTAAGCGAGAAAATGAGTTCCAGTCGTGAAATAAAGCGGTTTCACGGCGCGTGCTCCATGCGGTCGGATTATCGACTTCTTCGGCGCGGCCGCATTCCTGGAACCTGCTAAGATATGAATGAACATGTTGAACTTGGGCTTGCAAAAGTTTCACTAGGGAATCTGTTTCTATTGTTCACGGCACGTATGCTCAAACCTGAACTTCCAAGTGCCACCTCTAGACGCCAATATTAAACTGAGCCCCGTATTATTGGCGGCGACAGGCATCGATTATTGCCCGTTGCAATTGTTCCGCTCAATGGAAGAAATGACAATCCCTGGGGATTATTTGAAACGGAATTCTTGTCGAACGGTTTCTTTAAAATTTCGCTCAGCTTCAGGCGATTATTCGTTTTGTGTGTTGTTTAAACGTAATTTTATTTTAAATGCAAATCGGTGTATTTTCTGTAAAGAAGGACATTGTTGCCGGCAAAGTGAGGCCCTTTTCTTGTTTAATAATTTTCCTTTCCTTCCTTGTTACAGGAGCGACAATGGAAAATGGGAAGAGAGGCGAACAATGACAGCATTTCGGTGCCGCGAGCGATGACCCCGGCGGGGAGCAGGGGTCGCGCGCGCGGGCCCGCGCCCCCGCCGGCGCGCGCGCCGCTGCCCACGCCTCGCGCCAGCCCTCCAGCTCACTGTCGCGCCCGCCCACCATTCATTAAAAAAATCACGCTTATTATGCTATGTCTACACTCCCTACGGGTGATATCACACTTACGTCTGAATGCCAACACGATCTCTCTCCCGCGAGTGAACTTTAATTTTTCAAAGCGTCCGCTAGTCAAATTAAAAGCTGCCGTTTACATATCTAGCTTACGAACTAGGACACTGTGTTACAATATTAAGTCGTTATTAGTAAAAGCAATAGTGCAATTATTCGTTGTTGCCAAGTGTCAAATGAAGCGTGGAAGCGCTGGCTGCGGGCAAGCGCGCGCGCTGCTACTGGCGTGGCTGTGCGGCAGCGCGGGGGTGGCGGGGGGGCGGCGCGCCGACAACGACCTGCATATCGGTGGCATCTTCCCCATGGAAGGCGAAGGCGGCTGGCAGGGCGGCCAGGCCTGCATGCCGGCCGCCGAGCTCGCCCTCACCGATGTCAACGCACGCTCCGACCTGCTCTCCGGCTTTAAACTGCGCCTGCATAGCAACGATAGCAAGGTACCGCTTCCCACTATCTCTGTCCTTCATCAAACGAGAGATAAATCAATTAAGGTTCTAATTGCAGCCATCTGTCGAGTAAACTCGCAATTAACAAAAAGGACGAAATCCCGGATGGGTAGGTTACGGGGCGCCGCACAGTGGGGCTAAAAGCCAAAGTTGGCAGAAGTGAAATACGATTTTCTTAAAGGTTTTGTTAAACAAAAACTAGAATTAGATAAGTATAAAAACTTTTTGTGTCGTTGATATTTTTACTTTTAAATTAACTAATTGATTACACCAAATACTTAATCGTTCAACTTAAAAAAACATATTTTAGTACAGATCGTTTTTCCAAAAAAATGTCGTACAAATTATTGTCAATTGACAATCATGTGGTCTCTAAGATTCACGGCGGAAAACCTAAAATCAAAAACTAAAACCCAGATAGGATTTCCGCAAAAAAAGGTCGTTTTCCCATCCCATCCAGTCACCGGTTCTTGGTCCTAGATTGAAAATGGTCATATGTTCTAAAAACTAAATTAAAATGATTGATGGTTTTGTGGCGGGGAGTCGCTGGATGCAGGGCTGCGGGCGGCACAAGACCGGGTAGCTTGGAAAACCATGAGAGAGGCTTATGTCCTACTGGTGATGATGATGATGGTTTTGTTAGACATTATTTACAAAAACCGGCCAAGTGCGTGTCAGGCCATGCGCAATGTAGGGTTCAATGTAGGGACATGGTGAAACTATAAGCGTTCCTTGTTCACAACGGAATCCTAAAAACGGTCAATAAATAATTTTTTTGAAAAAAAACTCATGTAGTCCCTTCAGTAATGGCACTCTTCCTAACGTCTGATTCCTCCTAATGATGACTCCTAAATAAGCATTTTGTACAAGAATTACCATTTTATATGCATATAGTAAGTTTACATTTCATTCCGCATCAGTAATTTTCGCTTAGAGTTCATAAAAAATACGATTTTTTTTATCTACAGGGCGACTTTCAATTCGTTCACCGTATTTTAAGGGGACGTTCTTACCATGATTTAGCAACATATGGTGCTAATATTGAAAAAAAAATCGCTTTAAAAATAATTTATTTCTGTTTCTCAACATTGCGGTACTTCCTAACACTTCGAATTTGGATTCACAGCTTGGATACAAAGGTAGGACAACACGAATATTTACAAATAATATGTTGTATCATTACTGATTAATAATGAATAATACTGTTTTTCACAATGAAAGAACATGCCCTCAAAATACGGTAAACGAATTCAAAGTCACCCTGTAGTTGGACAACAGTAAACCGTGAACCGCGAGGAATTATTAAATTCAATAAATAACTTCCACATAACACAATTACTTCTCAAAATTCAAATCTTTGAAGATTAACGTGCTAGCGGTGGTAATGTAGCGGTAGAATGCCGGCTTCACATCCGCGTTCGAATCCTGGCATGTACCAATGACTTTGTTTTCTAAGGGCCAATTTTTCAATAGTCAGATAAAACTTAACTAGAGAATAAATTGCATGTTATCACTGTCTAAATCATACGACAAGACAGAGACAACATCAGTTTTATTCTCCAGTTAAGTTTTATCTGACTATTGCAAAATCCGGTCCAAGTTACATTCATTTGTGAAGCAATCGTAGTTGCAATACCACTCTCTAACTGTGAAGAAAAACATCGTGAAGAAACCTGAGTGGCTGAGGTGTTCACATACCTCAGCGCTTCAAATTTTTAATCCGCGGTGGGCACGCGTGGTAATTAATCCCATTCTTTCTCTCTGAGAGAAGGCTTGCGCCCTGCAGTGGGATACATATAGACTAAAAAACGTACTAAGGATAATCAAGTTTGTAAGGTAGAAGTAATTAATATCTTCGACTGCCAGTTTTTGCAAACTGAGGCATCAGCCCCACAGTGCGCCAACCGGGCGCCGCCGGGCGCCAGTTTCGGCTAACCGCGTCTACTCCGGACGTTATTGTATTCCAAATTGCGTTGAACTTAATACTTCAGAAATAACATTTTAAGCTAAAATTGCCTTAAGTTTTCGATGCGCTCAAAATTTGCAACAATTTCTGATATTCCTTCTCTGTCTTATAAGGCCCGTTATTTTAAAATTGTCACAGCCAAAATATTTTAATCATGGACGTCTGTATACCTAACTCTTTTTTATGTTTACTGTATCTGTAAAGTTTATATTGTGCATGCAACCTGATTTAATAAATTATTATACTTTATTACTCTATTAATATGTTTAATAGGTCGTTATTTTTGACAAATGGAATGCATTTTAGTCTTGTTGGAGAGCCCATGTGAAAAGGTAACAATCGTGATAAATTTTTTTCTCTGCTACTTCTCCCTTCTATATTCGTAATTTCACCCGTCGAAAACTACTAGTGACGAGGTACAAAATTTGCGCTACTCAAATCAGGCTCAACTTATGACCTGACATGGTGCTCGCAGAGTTTATCTCGTAAAATTATGTTTTTATGAGTCTAAATCCTTATTAGAAAACATTTAGAAATCAAAGAAAAAACAAAATCTAATATTTTTTTGTTATTTAAAAGTAACTTGATTTCTTAAAATCTGAAAAACGTCGAAAAATTATTTCCATGATTTAAGTTTTGCCAACACCAGCTGGCAGAGTTTATCGATATTTGAGTTATCTCGTAAAATTATGTTTTTATGAGTAAAAAATATTTCCATGATTTAAGTTTTTTTCTGAGTTTCTCTATGTTTTCTATGGTAAAAAAGCAATATCGCTCCAATTTAGATTGGACTTAGGTGTTACGTGTTACGCAAGTTCCCCCAATTGTGGCGAAATTTAGAAATTTGAATCGGGGCTGGTAGGCTGCGCCATAAATCTAAATGACTGAAATCATAGGCTCGGGATTAAAGCGCCGGGAGGGAGACGGGGTTCGATTCAATTATTGAAAATTTATGAATGGCTAACGGAAGAAAATTTTACTGCCGGAAAATCAATTGTGGAACGGCAATATCTTCGATTTCAATCAAAAGCTACTTAGCGTTTATCTGCATAAACTAATAACATAAAAAATAAACTAATTCCCTAATTGTCATTCCAGTTTCCGGCGGACAAAAAAGCTGGAATTACCTACTTTTCTTGATATTTCTACATCGTGTATTGCGCCTCTTATTTATGATATTAAGATACCTATATGTGGGAAATGTTGAGGATTTAGCAAAGTGTATTTTAGTGACTCTAAAATTTTGTATCTTATAAGTATGTCAATTCTGTTTTTCTTCTTAATCAATAAAATAAAATAAACTTTACGTGACAAAAAGGTACCAATGAGTTTAAAAATACATGTTCCTTATTTATTTTATACTTGGTTTATACCTTAATTGCGCGGGAATCACACTCAGTTAGTATCTTCCATGGAAGTAGTATGTATAAGTACAGTACCGTTTAAGCCCACACTACTGGCATTGCTGTGTAACCAAAAGAGGTTGGAAACTATCCAATTAGTTTTCCAACACCTCTTTAGATTAACAACAAAGATATTGATTCGTCCATAACATAGGAAATAGGGACGAATAAAAGGCGACTAATAGAGAAACTTTTTTTTTAAACAAGTAAAAATGTTCATAAAAGAACAATTGCTGCATGGAATCATGTATCTCATAGAATCTGTAAAATCATAAATGTAAAAAACTTTATAATTTTTCGTCTTACAAACATGATACATAGGAGCTTGGCAAGTTTTTTTTCATATTCATGTTTTGGTGGGATCTTACGACTTTATGTTAAAACTGTTAGTTTTTCTTCTTTAAGATAGAAAGTGACGTTTAAATATTATTTTTTTCAAAATCTGTAAATCTGCTGATAAACATAACTTTACTTAGGCACAGTACAAATAAAGCTTAGGAAAGCACAGGGTGAGTTAGTGGTTACTACCATGGAGGTCAGTACCTCCATAGTACTAAGGAGGTTAGTCAATATCAAGAAAAAAAAATTAAATAATATCTTACCTATTTGGATGTTTGCGCACAACCAAAAAAGGTTTTACCTACGATAGAGGTTAGTACTATAGAGTTTTATGAGTATCTAAATAACGGACAATATCTAAACTCTTTGGATGCGCAAAAGAGAAAAGAAAAACAAACCAAAAAGTTCCTATTTTCCTGCCTAAATGTTATTTTTTCATTGTTCTGTGAGGCGCACAGATTAAAATAACATCACAAATTAATTTTTTTTAGCTTAATACTCAAATTCCTAGTTTTATTTACTACTTTGACCATTTAGTCTTATATTGCAACATTACATAGTTACATAATGTTGCAGTAATTTTATCAGACATAATGTTGTAAAATTCTCATTTTTAGTGTGAAACAAAAATTTGTACAAAGAAGAATAAAGAAATCTAGAAAATAGTAAAAATACAATGCTGACCTCAAACATTCCAACAGTGCGAACCAGGCCTGGGCGCGAGTGTGATGTACAATCTGCTGTACAGTCCGCCCCAGAAGCTGCTGCTCCTGGCCGGCTGCTCCACCGTCTGCACCACCGTTGCCGAGGCCGCCAAGATGTGGAACCTCATGGTGGTAGGTATCGCGGGCAAATCGTAAAGAAATTCTGTTGATTACACTGTCGCAGTCAAAAACCACCTTTGGGTGCGTGCGTGCGTCCGTGCGTGCGTGCGTGCGTGCGTGCGTACGTGCGTGCGTGCGTGCATGCGTGCGTGCGTGCGTTCGTGCGTGCGTGCGTGTGTGTGTGTGTGTGTGTTGGGTTTACGAGTAGAACGAGCTGAAATACACTATTATAAGTTTAGATAAACTAAGGCTCAAGCCTTCAGATCTCTGACGATGACCAGCACAAGAACCCTTGGATCTTAGACACTGTTATAATTTCTAACTACAAATTGAGATAAAATACCCAGTACCATTTGGTATTTCCTAAATCCGAAGACTTGAGAGTCTGATAATTACCAGTTTAAGAACACCTGGATCTAGTAAAATTAAGAATAAACTTAAGAAAGCATCAAATAAAAATAAATTTAAGAAATTAAATGCCCCACTGATCTCTCAAAAAGTATAAATTAGGGGTCTAGAAATTTTTAATTTACTTTACGGAATAGTCACAAGCTCGCAGTGACAGTCATCGCATTGCCCACGCGTGTCCATTTTCTAGCCATGCCCTCAGGGCTAGAGTTGTTTTATTAGTAGCTAGATGTGAGTAAATTGTGTGAGTCCGAATTTCCGCATCACAGGACTCACATGAATTACTTTAATGTACCTGTGTTATAGGTATATAAATAATGGTGTTCCAAAACCAAGGCTGCTCCCCAAAACATTTTCTTCATTCTTATTGTTTTTAGTATCAAATGTAGATCAGTTTTCAATAAAGATAGGGTGATGCTGCTAAAACGCCCGGAGGCCAAGCCTGCCCACTGCATCTCTCTCTCTCTCTCTCTCTCTCTCTCCAGAAGAGAGATTAGGCCAGTGTGGAAATCATATAAGATCACACTGTTGACACTGAGCTTAAGCATTATATTTGGTCAATGCTAACACAGGTGAGGATGCCGCAAACGGGCTTTTTTTAGAATTTCAGCGTCTTGAAATAACATAAATCTAAGCTGAGTGTCTGAAGTGATACCTCAGCTCTTGAAATTGGTAATCCGGCCAGAGGTGGGCTGATATGATAATTTATTGCCGAGACGTGCCAGTCGCAGTAGAAGCCTTACCCCCGGTTTCTCGTACACTAAAAAGCTGTTAATCTACTGTTAACAGCTGTCAGTGGTATTTTTGTATGCACTTTGGTCAATTTACAGCTGTTAACAGTAGCTTAACAGCGTGTTAGTGTACGAGAAACTGGGGCTTAATATGGTATGTTCTCTGGCAGCTATGCTACGGGGCGTCGTCGCCGGCGCTGTCAGACCGCGCGCGCTTCCCCACGCTCTTCAGAACACACCCGTCGGCCACTGTGCACAACCCGACCAGGATCAAGCTCATGCAGAAGTTCGGTTGGTCGCGCATCGCCATTCTGCAGCAGGCTGAGGAGGTCTTCATATCGGTGAGCTTACTAAATTATCTACGAATATCCTGCAGAACCTGAATGACTCGCCGGATCGGCAACCCAAGCTACCTTGTCGTCCACAGCCAAAAGACGTCATCCCTCCCTATTCTGCCACTACTGCCGCTTCGTAAAGATGAACCGGGGTGAATGTTTTTCTAGAATGATCTCGCATGACGAGACCTTACAAATTTAATATAATATATATTATGTTTTCGTTCAATTCTCTTCTTCCGCTCAGTTATTCATTACAATCCAAAATGTATTTGTATGTAATTTCAATAAAGGATAGAATAGAATAGAATTGATTTTATTTTTTATAATTTGCATGCACAATTACCTACATAAAGGTAGTTGTGGTACATTTCAAAGTTACTCGATTTTAAAGCCAACATTATAGTGATCCCCACACTAGGCCTAGCCTGTATCATGGAGTTCAGTAGAGTGATTTCCAATTAACTTATTATAAGCGTTGACCAACGACTTAATGTTTAATCACAGAATACAAAATTACAAATTACAGTGAGAGAAATTAAGTGGGAAAACTGTAAAAACTAATGGGCGTTTTATTATTTTATTCGTCTTATCAATATTGTTTTCTTAAAATAGTAATTCGGGAAAAAATATCGATAGACAAAAAAAAACTTATGATAACTAAAGGAATAAACATTAAAATTTAATGTAATGTAATGTAAATTTAATTTAATTAAATTAAAACACAGCTATGTGTATATATATATATATATATATGTGTGGATAATTTACACTTTTTCCAATTTTAAATTTTCATCTAGCGGGAACATTCTTCCCCTCCATATTACTGCCGCTACCATAGGTCGCGAAGTCGCGTTTATTCTGGCGCTACAATGTCAGATTTTACAATTAATGTTCGGGAAAATATTTTTTTCTTTCAGACTTTTGATATTTAACATAATACCCCAACTTAAGATTTGAGCGCAAGTGTTCCAAGAAATGGTTTTCTGGTATTGCGTTATTTGATAACACTTTCAATTTGCCTAATAATTTACTTCTGTACTTTCAAAAGGAACAGAAAATGGTCATGGGTTTATCGGCGGTTGTTGCCAGACGATTGTCTGGAAGAAACACACGTGGTGCATACATAAACATACGTACATAAACTCGCGCCTGTATCCTGGAGAGGTAGGCAGAAACAAGGATTTGCCACTTGCCACGATCCTGACAAAGCCCGAGATGAGTTCTCACCGAAACGGTTGCAGCAATATCGTTATTGCTCTGTGAATTCGTATCGAGCTGCGGGAATTGGAGTACTCCTGAGTCCTGATGGGATGATGGGACAGCCCTTAAGCGCTTAGAAGCACTCTTGATCTTAGTTCGAATTTCGGCAACCCTTCTCCCCTGCACTTAACACCGAAACCCTCGGATCATGTGTGATGCTACCACAGGATAAACTCTGTTAATATTTTATGTTTGCGTAGACTGCAAAAGAGTTGTATTTACTTGCTCCATAAAAATATTAGCCGCTGACCTATGGGAAATCAAATGTGGCTTACAAAGGTTTTCACTAGAGAATTTCTCTGTTATTAATTTTATATGAAAGGCTACAAGTTCACAATAACATGTAAACATGCTTACATGGTTACCTCTGATGTGCAATTCCTGAAACACCCTAATTTGAGATTGTGCGTAGGTATGCATTTAACGGTTCTAATTTCGGTTGTTTATTAGGTGAGAAAGAATAAGAAATACATTTATTTTACGCCACATAGACATATGCAAGCCGTAAAACAGAAAGAAAAACTAAAATTAGCAGAACCCAACTACAATTAGGGGACTCAGGCTCTGTAATTGCTGCAGGTTTGTTGCCCACAGCACTGGGAAAAAAATACTGTCACTTTGACATGTGCCGGGATCGTACACCGTCACAACCCATTACATTGGTTGACGTAATCTGACTGGAAATCAATACAAGTTTATTTTTTAAAGGTCGTGACAGTCAACGGCTATAAATAATATTATATCGCGCGATGTCTTTTTCTATACTAAACCCGACCACAGTCGCGTGTGGACGCGTTGCATGTTGGATATTGTGTGGAAAAAATATCGCATATATAAAGCTTTCCAATGAAATCTATGCCAATAAAAAAACTCTGTTATCAAAACAAAAGTAAAAACATCTTTTATTTATACGTAAAATCATCTTAAAATCTACTCTTCTGCAACATAAACAAATTATTTGTTCGCCTGATTACGAGGATATGGCCAGGAGAACACTCTTCAGAGTAAAACTACCAATAACAAAAACAATGCATTCGCATCGTTTTAGCTGGTACACCGCTCCTTTTATCTATAGTAGGGTCCTTTCTCACTGTAATATAAAACTAACCACCCCCCGTGAGGCTTCACGAATTGTAACAAAATGGCTTTTTAAATTAGACTATAAGGAAACCGAAGAAATATTTGCTAAGCTGATCTGACACTGTTTAAATAGGTTTACTTTATTTTTATTATTTTTTGCATGTTTAGTTTTTAATACTTATTTAAGTCAAATTTATTGATCTTATTACTACACCAAATAAAAATCACAGAACACATTTTTTTTAATTCTTGGTTTAATCAGGTTCCCGCGAGACAGGTTGTAACTAGTGCGGGAGCCAAAGTTAATCTCCGATTTATGTACATTTTAAGTTTCAAAGATAAGCATGCGTCCTGTTCACAGCTGTACTACACCTTCATTGCAAATAAACGTTTTTACTTTTCTAAATCTTTTTTAAATCTCTTTCACATGGTGCATCTACTCATGAGGACTCGAAAAACTAGCCAAAATGGTCGAAATCACAAGAGATCACGGGAAACAACATTCGCGGAACCAAGAAAAAAACGGAATGTTTGAAAATAAATTACGTCTTCATGAATGTGCCAAACCTCAAAAATGGAAAAACAGAGGCTAGTTGTAGAAATGTACGGCTGTTAAATCGAACTCATGACCTCCGACATGGTAATCAGACGTGATAAAGTCTAATTAAAGTGTTTTAGGAATTGGGCATTTTAGAGGTAACAATGTATATTATAATATATGTGAAATTATGTAGAGTACCATTCCGATAATAGGATTGCTATTAGTTCGTAATCTCACAAATTATCTTGGCTTCTATTAAGATATTTGTTGTTGTTATGTTATGTTCAATCAGATATGACTTTCAATTAGCTCTAATCTAATAATCCAGCCCTTGCCCTTTCTCTATCGGAGTTGCTCTTAAAGAGGACCGAAAGTAAATACTACTGACAAATCAGATAAACTGTTATCTGGAATAAGATACCAATTAAGTAGATTCCATTATTTATTCTGAAGAATAGCTAAAAGGATCGGGCCAAGTAAACTTAGCAGCATTGCTTAATTGCTTACGGATTACGTGACAATAACTACAATCCACAACATTACAACTTAGTATGGTACAGTGGCGAAGGGTGGAGTTTATTATTATGAAGGGAAGCCGGCCCAAAAAAACTCATCTAGTGGACGCAAGCGTCAATTCTACAAATAATTGACTTGTTCTCCAGAAGATAAGGCCTCACTTTCACCATACAAAAAAGCGCTGTTGATTTGATGATAACAATGTCTTTCATAAAAGTGGCTTTTAAACAGTCTTTTTGACGTGCGCAGAGTCTTCACATGCACGCTTATTAGTAGGTACTAGGCTAATTAAGTAAAAAAACGTTAACGCAAAAGCAAACAAAAATAAAAATAAAATGTTATTTATCTCATCGAACCACGCTGACACAGATCCACCAACCAAAATACAATTTTGAATAAGTATTTGAATGTATTTAAAAGAAATGTGGTTTGAATTGCTACTTGTCCGTGGAGCAAGAAGCAGCAGTCTGAATCTGTTCTTTGGCTAAATTAATTAAATTATTAACATCCGTAAAATCCGAGGTGCTCCAATCTGAGTTAGAGTCGGAAAATAATGAACACAGAAAACAAAACATTTTGTTCAATTTGCAACTGCCCATCATCTATGTATATTTGTCGTTATAAGATGTATGGAAATGTTAAAAAAATCTATTTTTCCTCTTGCAATCAATAGTCTTGTTCGGAACAGCACCGCTTAACTGAATGACATGCTTTATTTTTTTTAAACTAAGATTAGAAAACGAAGTTTGACCGAGCAAATAGTAAGTTGAACAGCACTCCCTATGAATTAATGCTCAACTCACCGTAATAAACAAATATGAGGGGCAAACGCAGAGAAATAAAGAATAAACAAGTGAAAATATCAATTATCTACCACAGCAACGAAAACCCTATAAAGAAACAATTTTTTTCACAAACATGAACCGCAAACAACAATACATTACAGCACGTACTATTTGCAACTGTGATATTTGTTTACTTCCGAATAGATTCCCGACAAAACAATACGCTTATGTAAAAAAAACAGTCTAATTGGTAATGCAATGAATGTTTATGTAATGTTTTGAGTACTGTACCGTTAAATAAATGTTTTTATCTATCTATCATTTTCTTATCGCAATGCTGAAAGATTTTGCATCCTTATAACATCGATCGCGCCCGAGTGATATAACCGATTACGCCCGCCTCGCTTTCTTATACGGCAATACAAGGAGAAAGAAAAGGAAGCTAGGACGGCCCAGCCTATCTCGGCCACTTTCGGGAGCGATGAAGGCGGGCGAGACAGAGCCTAATTTGTGGGAGTGCGAGCGAAACAGAGCGTTATTGTACAAAGCGGCTACTATGGCCGAGGTAAGCTGTTAGCATTCCGGGTTCTTTCTATAAAATGTATGGAGTGCCTGACATTATGAGTGTAGCAAATTTGGATTTGGTGGGAGTCGGATTTTTAAAAGGAAGCCGGTGGGAATCGGCTTACGTGGACCCTCCGCCACTGGTATGGTACGAAACTCAAACACCAGCTGGAAATTTGAGCTTTTTGAGTATCATAGTGGCATTCCGTGTGGCGCCGGATTAAGAATAGCGTCACTCCATTTCCTTCCGTGGATGTCGTAGAAGGCGACTAAGAAAATCAATTACCAGGAGACGGGCAGCAGCGTCTTCCTAAGATTTCAACTGCATACTGCGATCGCCAACCCGCCTGCCAAGCGTGGCGATTATGGCAAAACCCCTCATGGTTATGAAAACCACGAAGGAGGCCTGTGTCCTGCAGTGGGCGTTAGATGGCTGATGATGATGATAATGAGTATCATATAGATAGATAGAGAATACTTTATTATACATAAGAAATTAAATGACACAGATGTTTCCTAACCTTAGGCTGACTTGCACCACTTTCTCAAATGCGGATTAAACATTATTTAACTAAAATTCTTCATACAAAAGTCAATTTAAATGAGGACTTAAATGACATTTAAAAAGTGGTGCAAGTCGGCCTAAGAGTACAGACGGCGGCCTTATCACTAAACTTATCACTTATCTTTTCTTTTTTTGTAAAATGATCTTCTAGAACGAAAGAAATTTCCTTTAAAGTATGTACCTACCTCAATTTTTTGAGTGTGTCAGATTTTAAAACTTATTTCCTTTGCTTTGATAGCTAGTGATTAAAAACAACTATCAATAGGTACTGTGATGTCATCCCGATCGTGGGGATTACCCAAAAACCTAACTTCACGCTGGACAAAATAACACTATTTTTCGAACATAATGACGTTAATCTTTTATTTTTTCGACAAATCTATTGACAAATAATAAAAATACAATTAACGATTCAAATAAATTACATCATGTCGCGTAACGTTCCCTTTACTTACATTCACACGTCGATCTTGCATGCAAATTCAAGCGGCCAAAATACCAAATGTATTCAAGAATGTCATGTGCCGTCGCGTAGGTTGTTTACGTTAGTGTGATTCTACCTTTAGCCGTACGCGTCGTTTGCAAATTTGTAGTTAGTTAGTATTGCCAACAATGTTAGCTTTAATTATTCTACCCTGTGGCACCACATGCACTACGATATGACGTCATCATCACCTTATCATCAGATACCTACCGCATTTTGTGAAATACTGAACGCATGATGCGGATGAGTGTGCGAGGTTTCATGAGATTTCATGCAAGACAAATACAAAACGGGGCGCATACTATGCTGACAAATGTGTATTAGCTTTAAAAATCTTAATGGTTGACTTAAATAGTTTAAGAATGAGCCAATTAAAATAAAATACTATCTAGGAAATGCATAAAATTAATAAAAAATATGTACGTAAGTGTAATGTATTTATTTATTTTAATTTAAAGATTTTTTTCATAATAAGATTTTGTTATTTTTTTATTTTTATATATGTTAATAAGTCGCCGTGTGGCGCCGGATTAAGAATAGCGTCACTCCATTTCCTTCCGTGGATGTCGTAGAAGGCGACTAAGGAAATAAATTACCAGGAGACGGGCAGCAGCGTCTACCTGATATTCCAACCGCATACTGCGATCGCCAACCCGCCTGCCAAGCGTGGCGATTATGGCAAAACCCCTCATGGTTATGAAAAGCACGAAGGAGGCCTATGTCCTGCAGTGGGCGTAAAAGGGCTGATGATGATGATGATGTTAATAAGTAAAAGTTGTAAATGGTGCGAATAGGTACCATTCGTTTTATTTTAAAGATTGTTTTATTCTGAAGATTTTTTTTCTCACTCATGAATCTTAGTAAAACAATTATTACCTACATGACCAGAAATATTGTAGATTGTGCAAATACTGGTCAACCAATGTAAGTTAGTGTACTGAAGAAACAGTTAACAGAATCTGCGTTAATTCAATAATCCGTTGTAAATAAGTGGTATACTTACATATATACAACGAGGAAGGCCAGCATCCTGTTTCATAAAGCTAAAATTGGTAATAAACTCACAATTATATACATTTTCGCCCAACCGACCCATCGTGAGGCTAGATTGGGCGAACGAGTAAGTAAGTAAGTGCATTTCTAATTGTAGCTTTATGAAACAAAGCCTTGACTGCAACCACATTGGTGGTGACTAGCTTTTAATAGGTATGTACTGGCACGTTTTAAAACTGTCGTGCTTGTCACGCTTGCAAGTTCTCCTTTCAGCAGTAGCACGACAACGCGAGTCGCACATTTTAACGTGAAAAGCCGCGACTTCGCAGTACATTAATTGTCAAATTCTGACATTTTAGCGCCACAAAAAGCGTGACTTACGCCATCGTAGGTATTACCCATGCTGATACTGAGAAGCGCTTGCTTCTACGCACGCGGAAGCATTACCTACTATTGTTATCATCAGTATGGCGTAAATAGTTCCTACTGCGGTTAGTTATTAAATACACCTAAACGTGAAATACCGATCACGACGGCAACAAAGAAAGAAAGAGGATATTTATTTAAATTGTCACAGAAACACAAAATAAACAAAAGGTACACAAACAAAAGACACGAACGTCAACAAAACAGAGATAAAACAAAACAAAAAGTATTTTTTCCGTTATCTGAGAAATATAAACTTATTAAATAGGCTTTGAATTCCATGGCTTACTTGACTTATACTAACAAGCCTGCATTGTAATTAAATGTGTTGAAATGAGAACTGACAGTGATGATGTGAGTGAAATACAATACTGTTGGTTTAGTACTCATTCCTTGACTAATTAATCAATGGAGACCAATTACTCCAGTGTATACAAATTAGTTCATTAATTCTGGATTGGCTGCAAGGCAGAATCAATAGTTTGAGCAGCGGAATTATAAGCCCCTTGTAATTTGTGAAGCGTTATGTGGCTCAAAAACATTTTCTCTAAAGAGTGCCATTCGTCCGAATGCTGTATTGATCATGATAGTTGTAAGTCAACGTATGAGAAGAGTGTTTACCTTACAAATAATTTGTTAAAGAGAGTACAGTAGTGGATGCTCGCGAAGAGGCGCGAGGCGTGTAGAACACTGGTTGGCGCGGCCTCGCTTTGTCCTCGTCGGATTCCTTAGTACTAAAATCATTTTTCATTTTATATGAAAATATCATCTGTATTTTCTTCTACGTGACCCAATGTTCAATTTTATCTAGAACATGGTATCTGTCACGACAATTTTCTGTACTGGGGTCTAATTTAAAGCTAGTACCTATATTTACAATTATCTATTTCATAGTCTCCGTCTATAAAGTACATATCTACTTGGTAATCAGCAGTAGTTGTTGTACATAGAGACGTTCGCATAGGAATATTTAGTTTTATTTAAGCGGTTGCAGAGACAAGCCGTGCCCTTTACCGGCCGCCCCTTGCGTGACTAAAATTGTCTTGTTCGCTTCGATATCGCAAAGCAACACCCGCTATGCGGCGCTGTCTGCCGATAGCTCATAGATAAACAGAGCCTCCCTGATTGATTCTTGACAACGCGATGTCTTCGCCCTCACACGATGCCGGAAGCTACTTTAAGCGCGTAAAAATAAATTTCAATTTTCTTTTCCTCGCTTTTTCAAAATTGGCTGAGAGCTTTGTTCACATTTTCCTTTCAATATTACGGTGCCCCGTGTTTTTTATACAGGAAACAGGGTCTGGTTTGATATGTTGTAATAATAGGTACTTACACGTTTCGTATAACATAACATATACTCGTACCTATCACAATTACTTGTCCTGATCCTAAGTATGACCCTCTGGATACCCCTCGGTAGGTATAGAAACCAGACAAGGACATCAAAAACATAGAAAAACACCCTGACTAAGGCTTTTTATACAAATTAAAATACTCCGGCCTCTTAAGTATTCTCTGGCCCGCAGCAGGAATCGAACCCACGCCCGCTCGTATACAATGGCAAAGAGATAAATTAATCTCTCTGCGCGCTGGCGTTAGGTACCTACCGCCTGCCCTCGACTCATACAAATATAAATCTAAATGTTCCGCTTTAATACTTCCAACTGGCGACCCAACACCGCTTCTCTACGCCACTTAGCTCTCCGGTGAGTTAAATCTCACCCATAAAAATTCAAATGTCGGTTGGCCACATTGTGATGATTCGTTTGCTGATTTCGGATTTCAACCCGGTTTATGGAAAACAGGATATTCTTATTCAGTGAGTGGGGACGGCGTTAGGTTCGACCGAAGTGGAAATGATTGAAAATGCCTGACCCTGTAAGGGTTTGAATTAATTTCACGGCTTCAATCGGTATAGTAAAGTGTATGGTACCGATTTATGTCTTGAAATTTTTGCTAAGTTTTAAATAACAGTAATAACTTCCGCGCAATACAATCACTTGACCTGCAACTAGGATATCCTGTCCTATGGTAACCGGGCAAAAACGTCACAAACATGAAAATACACCCAGACTGAAGCGATTTGTACAAATGTAGACCGGCCCACAATCGAACCCATGACCTCTGTTTTAGTAGCTAAGCATCTTAACGGCTAGGCCAACGAGGTAGTCAATGTTAATTTTGACTGAAATAAAATCTGCACTTGCAGACGGTTATAATTAAAGCTTCGCTTTTCAAAAACTCCTAACCAGATGCTGCCGAGCCTAAATCCTAAAGCTACTGAAACCTACATGAGTACTTATGTAGTTAGTCGTAATGAAAGGAAACGCGCCTTTCACCCTGGATTCAGTGTAATTAGAGTGACTCTGATTTTTTTTGCATGAGTGAGTTTCAAGCGTTTGTGCTTCTATTTTGCTTTTACGGCTGTTCTTGCCGGGGAAAAATCTGATCTAATTTATATTCATTCGCCATTCAGTTCACCAGTAATTTCAATCTATCCAGGGCCGCGTTTCATAAAACTACAATTATTCATATTTTATTGTGACAATTTCGCTGACTAATGAATGTTGATGAAGCGAAAGAAATTCTGCCGGGATTGTGGCAAGTGGCAACCCTGGGCTCTGCCAACCCCTCCGGGATACAGGCTTCCTACTTTTTAATCTGTGGTGATCGGTGTGTTAAGCAACTTTGCTTTGTCATAGTAAACCGTGCTCTGGCCTCTTCCCAGACAAGCCAACCCTCTCGGTCCCCTGCACAGAGTACATTGTCCCCTGCCAATCTCGCCCATTGCTTTTCGGCGGTTTGCATACCGACCGTTTACCCAACCTCAGCGCCCGCTTTGTCATTAGCTTGCGGATGAGCGATATTAGAAAAACATCGATGTCAACATTGAATCAAAAGTATCGATGTACGATAAATATCGATTGAAAAACCTGGATATGACCAAAAACATCGACATTTTTTTGTACCTAACAAATAAAACGGTCTATTATATTTATGAAATGTGTTTATTCTTATTAAAATAAAAAAATAAAGAAAAAAAATTAACATTCCCAGTATTTTTTGGACACACTCTGTAAAAAAAGTAACTTTGACAGGTGTTTTCCCTTTAGTCTATTCCGTTGCTGGTAAGAGGAGAGAATAATTGTATTTTTAAGCACTTAGTATATGTAATTCGTGCTAGATGGTGCCGTAGATAAAGAATAGTTTTTGATATTTTATCCTCATAACATCGATGTGTCGTTAGCATCGAAGTCCAAACATCGATGTCAAAACATCGTTGTTTTCCAGCTGAATATCGATGTTTATTCATTATCGATGAATATCGATCACCCCTGACATTAGCTTAGTCCACCGATCGTCCTGTCTTCTTCTGACCACATACACAGCCCATCCCCCTTAATTTCGTTGTACGGGTAATTTAAAGCAGTGGAAACCGCTCGTCCTACACGGGCAATTTAAGGCAGTGAAAACCGCTCGTCCTTTGCGAATAATTTAAGGCAGTTAAAACTTCTCAACTTGTAAGATTAATTTAAGGCAGTGAAAGCCGCTCGACCTAATCGGGTTATTTAACGCAGTGAAAATCGCCCACCCTTTACGGATAAGCTAAGGCAGTGAAAACCGCTCCTATGTCCTATTTGATGAGTCTGGATTATGGTGCATACTTGTTTCAGACGGTGGAGGACCTGGAAGCCCACTGCAAGACGGCGGGCATCGAGATCGTGACGCGGCAGTCGTTCCTTTCGGACCCGACCGACGCCGTGCGCAACCTGCGCCGTCAGGACGCGCGGGTCATAGTCGGCCTCTTCTACGTGGTGGCGGCCAGGCGCGTGCTCTGCGAAGTCTACAAGCAACGGCTCTACGGGAAGTCATACGTCTGGTTCTTCATCGGTAAGCAAAATAATATACTTTTTTTCCATTCCGTATATGATTTCCCTAGATTGAAACAAACTATTCTTTAAAATACGATCAAAGCCAAAATATTAGAAAATATTCGAGTAAATTAAATCATCCGAAATAATCCGTGTTATTTGTGTATTTTAACCCAGTTTGGTCAGCGACTTCCTTACATCCAGGGAAAACGTGACTAAAGTGGAATGATTGGAATAGGTTTCATTCAAAAGCTCTGAGCTACGTTATTCGTTGCCAGTAAATAATAATGTATGTTTCAACTCAAGCGGTTGAGTGTAAAGGGAGACCACGGAAGACAAAGCAAATGGTTCTATCTTTGACAGGCGGTAGCATTTATTCAATCAATCAAACAGCCCGTATTCGTGGACTGCTAGACATAGGCCTGCCCCAAGGCACGCCACTTCCCTCTATCCTCAGCCATCCTCATCCAGCCACTGCCAGCGATCTGCCTCAGATCGTTGGTCCAGCGAGCCGGTGGGCGTCACACGTTGCGCTTGTCAGCTCGTGGTCTCCACTCGAGAACCTTTGCACCCTATCGACCATCTTGCTAATCCTAGCTAACTTCAGCTTGCTAATCCTATAGGCTATATCAGTCACCTCGGTTCTTAGGCGGATTGTCTCATTTCTGATGTGATGCATCAAAGAGACTCCGTGCATAGCTCGTTCCATAGCACGCTGAGCGACTTTGAATCGGTGGACCAGTACCGCCATCAGTGTCCACGTTTCAGCTCCGTAGGTCATAACTGGTAGGACGCACTGGTTGAAGACCCTTATCTTTTGGCACTGAGGAATAGCCGAGGAGAAAACCTGGCGCAGTTTTCCGAACGCAGCCAAACCCAATTGGATCCTTCTCGCGGCCTCTTTCTCGAAGTTACCTCTGCCCAGTTGGATAGTCTGCCCTAAGAAAGACATAGGTACGTATTCTTGGACAGCTACGAGGGCCACATCACCAACGAAAACCGGCTCCGGCATGATTCTATCGTTGAACATGAACTTGTCCAGGTTCATGCCGAGGCCTACATGTCGGGAGGCAGTGTTGAGGTCGCAGAGCATTCCACTGAGTTCGTGCATCGATTCATCATCAGCCTATGCTTGTCCACTGCTGGACATAGGCCTCTCCTATTGCACGTTACTGAGCACGGTCCTCGGCTATTCTCATCCAGCTCTTGCCAGCCGCCCTGCGAAGATCATCGCTCCACCGAGTCTAAGGACGTCCTACACTACATTTACCGATCCGCGGTCTCCACTCAAGAACTCGTCTACCCCATCGGTTATCAGTTCTTCGGATGATATGGCCGGCCCACTGCCACTTCAGCATGCTAATTCGGTGGGCTATGTCGGTGACTTTGGTTCTCTGTCGGATCACCTCGTTTCGAATTCGATCTTTAAGAGAAACCCCGAGCATAGCCCTCTCCATAGCACGCTGAGCGACTTTAAATTTGTGGACCAGCCCCACCGTGAGTGTCCACGTTTCGGCACCATATGTCATGACGGGTAGGACGCACTGATTGAAGACTTTCGTCTTGAGACTCTGTGGGATTGGCGATGTGAAGACTCGACGTAGTTTCCCATACGCTGCCCAGCCCAGCTGTATTCTTCTATTGGCCTCTTTCTCGAAGTTGTTTTTACCCAACTGTATGGTTTGCCCGAGGTAAACATACTCCTTAACAACTTCGAGAATACTGCCTTGAACTGCAATTGGCTCCGGACTGACGTGTTCATTGAACATAACCTTGGTTTTATCCAAGTTCATCCGGAGACCAATGCGTTGGGAAGAATCAGCCAGGCCACTCAGCATATGTTGTAGATCTTGCAGCGTTTCCGCCATGATGACGATGTCATCTGCAAATCGCAAGTGTGAAAGGTACTCACCGTTTATGTTTATGCCGTACCCCTTCCAGTCCAGCGTCTTGAACATGTCCTCCAATGCACTTGAGAACAATTTGGGGGAAATAACATCCCCTTGTCTCACACCACGATGTATGGGGATAGGCTTAGACTGCCGGTTTTGGATTTGGACGGCCATAGTAGCGGCGTTGTACAGACCTTTCAACACTTGGATGTATCGCCAGTCGACTTGGCATCGCTGCAAAGATTACAGAACAGACCAGGTCTCGACCGAGTCAAAGGCCTTTTCATAGTCCACAAACGCTAAGCACAGGGGCCGATTATACTCTTCGGTCTTCTGTATAATCTGCCGCACTGTGTGAATGTGGAGTGCCGGCTAGCCGTGGAGTGCCGGCTTAAGAATAGCACTCCCCCATATCTTCTCGTGGGTGTCGTAAAAGGCGACTAAGAGAATACCCGTGCATATTGTTACCCAGCACATACGAGTCGTACCGGTGTCGGGCAGCAGCGACATTGGCACGTATACGGTCTGCGATTGCCAACCCGCCTGCTCAGCGTGGCAATTACGAGCAAAAACATCGTTTGGCAAGTCAGAACGGACCACGGCCCCCAGTTCCCGGCCGCCCTGCTATTCCTGATCAAGGCGGCGGTTACGGTAACGGCAGGGCAGGGGGTGCGAAGAATCCCCGGGTTACGGAAGGCCGCCAAAAACAACTGACCTTGGCGACGTATAATGGACGCACGTTACGGTTAGACGAGCACCTGGCACAACTGGAAGTCGAACTCGAGAAGGTAAAGTGGCACGTTCTTGGGTTATCCGAAGTCCGAAGAGAGGGGGAGGACACTGTAACCCTTGAATCAGGCCACCTTCTATACTTTCGAGAGGGAGACCAGTTGTCTCAGGGTGGCATAGGGTTCCTGGTCAATAGAGCTTTCTGCGACAACGTTGTAGAAGTGTCAAGTGTGTCGAGCAGGGTTGCGTACCTCATAATTAAATTAACTGAGAGGTATAGCCTCAAGGTTGTGCAGGTTTACGCACCAACCTCGACACACTCGGACGATGAAGTGGAAGATATGTTCGATGACATATCGAAGGCCTTACACTCCACCACTAAGGCCCACTACAATGTTGTCATGGGGGACTTCAACGTCAAAGTGGGAGTACAGAATTGCAGCGAATCGGTAGTAGGATCTCATGGTTATGGAAACAGGAATCATAGGGGGCAAATGCTAGTCAACTTCCTCGAAAGGGAGGAGCTATTCTTGATGAATTCATTCTTCAAGAAAAAGCCCCAAAGGAAGTGGACATGGCAGAGCCCCGACACGATGACGAAAAATGAGATCGATTTCATCATAACGGACAAGAAGCGTATATTCAGGGACGTCTCCGTGATCAATAGGTTCAATACCGGAAGTGATCACCGACTTGTGCGAGGCTCTCTGAATATCAATTTTAAGCGCGAACGTGTCCGTCTGATGAAATCCAGGCTCCGACCAACCCTGCTCCAAACTATAGTGGGGTCTGAAAAGTTCCAGTCTAATCTGGAAAACCAATTCGCTGCCGTGGAAACCACAAATGGCGTTGACATTGGCCAGGCCCTCGAGAATGTAGTCGGAATCCTCAGGGAGGAAGGGATGAGATTTTGCGAATTGCAGCGTAAAGGTAGAAAGTCGAAATTTTCGGAAGAAACACTCCAGCTTATGGAGGAACGACGGGAAAGCCCACCAGTCACTGCGTCAGAAAGGCATGCTCTAAACAAGAGAATTGGCAAACTAGTTCGACGCGATCTCCGATGCTCCAATACTTGTTCGATAGAACGAGCAATCGAGCAAAATCGGGGATCTAAAGTGTTTGTCCAATCTCTTGGGAGAAGCCATCTGACGAAGTTGACCACCACGGATGGAGTAGTCGTTTCTTCCATACCAGAGGTTCTTTCGGAAGTTGAAAACTTCTACGGCCAGTTATACGCTGCGCACGCATCTCGGCCTGATCCCGAAAATGAGGATTCCAGAGCTACATTGACACGCCACTATACTGAAGACTTGCCAGAAGTCAGCCTGGACGAAATCGCGATGGCTCTTAGACAGCTTAAAAATGGAAAAGCCCCTGGAGAGGACGGTATTACAACTGTGGCGAGCACATGTCAACTCTGCGCGCGCACTATAAACTCCAACATTCCTGCATCGCGCAAGCAAAATGTTTCACATGACATACCATAAATATAACGTCCGACGAACATCAGTCGGACCGGCCGTCCCCAGGCATACGATCTGCCTGGCGGGAAATTTCCCTTTATAGTGGAAGAGCACGATCACCCGTTCTTCCCTATAGTGGTGACCCCGACGTGATCAATGACAACCTTCCTTCGCTCTCGCAGCACCCCACATACAATCAGTCTCAAAGCAAGGCCAGCAGCATCCTCTTCCCTCTCACCTCATCAGTTCCACTACAGTCAACGCACCGACTACTGGTACTGATGGTGATCTCCCCCAACCCCTCGGCACGGCAGCCACACAGCAACAGCGCACGTTGCCAGTGGTACAGCAGCCTTCACCGGTTCCTACCACATGCGCGGTCTCCATGGTACTGTCGCCGGTGAAGTGACTGTTAGCCGCCGAACACCCTCAACCGCTAGTCGACTCACTGACTCAGCGACTCCTGGCACTTGCAGGCTTTAGAGCACAGACTTCGATTCCTATCAGACGTAGCTATGCGTAGCTACGGTCTTGAAGGGGAGTGATGTGGCGAGCACATGTCAACTCTGCGCGCGCACTATAAACTCCAACATTCCTGCATCGCGCAAGCAAAATGTTTCACATGACATACCATAAATATAACGTCCGACGAACATCAGTCGGACCGGCCGTCCCCAGGCATACGATCTGCCTGGCGGGAAATTTCCCTTTATAGTGGAAGAGCACGATCACCCGTTCTTCCCTATACAACTGAGCTCCTGAAGTCGGGCGGTAAACCTGTAATGAAAAAGCTCCAGAACATATTTAATGCTGTCCTCTTTGATGGCAGAACTCCGGAGGCGTGGAGTAAGAGTGTTGTCGTGTTGTTCTTCAAAAAGGGCGATAAAACCCTCCTGAAGAACTACCGTGCATCGATTCTGCCATTATAACTATATCGTCGGCAAAGCGCAGGTTAATAATAGGGGTTAAAGTATGAAATTGCCGTTTTATTGCAATAGGTTCTTTGAATTGACATAGAATCTTCATGGTTTGAGGTTTTCGAATGAAACTTTTTTCAAATGGTTTCTATGATGTTCTTTTTTAAGAAATGTGAAACATTTGAATATCGACTTTCAATTGTTTTTGTTATTCAATTTAGACAAGAAAGATGGATACTGCGAAAATTCGAGTGATTTTTGAATACGAGTTCCGACGCGGAACTAACGCGGCAGAAACAGCCCGCAATATCAATGCTGCGTTTGGAGAGGGGTCTACTAATGAACGCACCGTGCGATTTTGGTTTAAACGCTTTCATGATGGAAATTTCGACTTAAAGAACGAGCCACGAGGAAGACCGCCCACACAGGTGAATAACGATGAATTAAGAGAGATAGTGGAAGCCGACCCTAGTCAAACTACCCAGGAATTAGCGGCATGGTTTAACGTTACCTTACCCACAATATTGACTCACTTGCGTCAAATCAATAAAATAAAAAAATACGAAAAATGGGTGCCTCATAATCACTCGAATTTTCGCAGTATCCATCTTTCTTGTCTAAATTGAATAACAAAAACAATTGAAAGTCGATATTCAAATGTTTCACATTTTTTAAAAAAAGAACATCATAGAAATCATTTGAAAAAAGTTTCATTCGAAAACCTCAAACCATGAAGATTCTATGTCAATTCAAAGAACCTATTGCAATAAAACGGCAATTTCATACTTTAACCCCTATTATTTATGCCTCGTCCAGTCCAATCCACTGTTTTGAAGACGTCTTTCAAGGCATCGGTGAAAAGTTTCGGAGAAATAACATCTCCCTATCTCACACCTTTCGTTTGCTGGTCCTGAACTTGGACATCTCATCACCTCCACGTACCGCCAATCGATATGGCATCGCTGCAGCGATTCCAGAACAGCCCAGGTCTCGACGGAGTCGAAAGCTTTTTCATAGTTCACAAGGCACCGTTTATTAACTTGCTCATATGCATGGAATGCTGCTTCATACGGCGGCGAATTTAAAACAAAACGTGTCATTAAAATGAGTGATGATGGAAAGCAATAAGGATTAACGGGGCTCCGTGAATTGCGAGGAATAAGGCGGGCTTATGACGGGAATAACGCAGCGAGGGTGAAAACCAAGCGACAGTGATGTTGCGTGCGCTTATCGTCACGCTCCCTTTATGAAAAGAAAAAGTGAAATATTCCACTCTTTCTTATGAAAAGGTCACAGTGGAAAGCGAAACTTAATTATAATATTTTTGTTACTCACATTGTTACTTAAAAATGTAAGAGGGCCAGTCTTCCAACAATGGTTTTATTATAATAAAGGCGAGGGAAAAGGATTAATGAATGACCCCAGGACACTCTAGGGTCCTACCACAAAGCGACATTAATGGCACAGACAAAAACTTTAAGAGACAGTGTGCAAATACGTGCCCAACTTACACATGATAACGACCCCCCGCTGGGCAATAAACTGGAAGAATCCACCTGTTATATTCTATCGCACTTCCTTTTATTCGCGCCTGTTCCACAGATATAAACCTTACTTTCCTCTTTATTGGCCCTCACTAGTGCCCTATTTTTTCTATAACATTCGACTCAATGCAACGATGCTCTGATTGCCCCAGTGAGCATTCCTTTGTTCAGTTGGCGTCGGTGTTCATCTCTTCCTGTTCCTTCAATATCTATCTGTGGGATATAGAATTGATTTGTCGAGTTAATATGGGAAGTGGAGCAAGCATGCAGCTTCATTATTAAATGCGGTTCCGCTTGTAGACAAGCGGGCATGCCGGTGGGCCGCAAAGCGGTTCTCGCAGAGGTTATTGCACGAAGAGACATTCCGCCGCGTATACGCCGTCCGGACTATGGGCTCCTCAGCCGAACATGCTTATTACATGCATGTTTTATAGGACACTTAGATAAAGTGGATATTCGCAATCATTCCAGAACATTCACGAAGAAACGGGTAATAGCGAAACTAGACTCATTTAGCAGAGGATATCCTAGTTTGGAATTAGGACAAGTGATTGTGCTGGGTGGAAGCAATTTATTAAATTTTTCCTATTATCCTAGGATATTTGACAAAGATCTGTCTTAACATTTAAGAACGCCGGGATAAAATTGGTGCAATTTTATATGAATTGCGAACGACTTCTGATGACCGATCTGATTGTCTTAACTAAGCTTTCAATGATAATTGCACATCTTCGTTCGTATTATCGTTGCTGATTTGTTTGGATATTATAAGTTTAATTTATTTATTTACATAACATAACATATCTCACTCACTCATGCCTGTATCCCTGAGGGGTAGGCAGAGACCAGGGACTGCCACTTGCTACGATCCTGACAGATCACTTTCGCTTCCTCAACATTCATTAGTCGTTGCATGCACGCACGCCGGTTTCGGGTACTTTTTATCTTGCCCTTTGTTAATACATCCCCTATTTGGTCGAAGTATGTCCGTCTGGGTCGTCCCTTACCGGCCCTACCATCCACATTCGCTCATTTGCTCATTGCCACATTTGTTTTGTCAATCTTTCTTCCTTCATCTCTCCACACGTCCAAACCAACGCAACATTCCTTTCTCAATTCTAGTCACTACATCCTCTTTCAGTCCACAACGTTCTCTAATCACAGTATTGCGTATCCTGTCATTCGAAGTAACACCAGACATACTTCTCAAGGACCTCATTTCTACTGCATTAATCCTACTTTCTTGCTTCTTTTGCCATACTCAAGTCTCGCTAGCATACATAAGCCAATCTAGCTCTTTTGGAGATGTTTTGGCCACTCACAAAGGAGTGCAATGCACCGTTTACACAATTTCCTGCTTTTACTCTATTTATTTATAAGTTAAAATTAAATACTTAATGCTGTGTTTAACAAAATATTTCCCCAAAGTGTGTCAAGACTGATCTTGCTTTGTGTTGTTGTTGTGCTATAAAACATAATCTAGCAGATGTGCTATGGAAATTTGCACTCAATTTGTAGATACAAATCAGAACAGAGTCATCTGAAGTGCGATTTAAATCAGCCAATTAGCACTCGAGATTCCTATGATCCTAAAACGAACTCTTTTTTATATACTTAGCCTCGTTTGTTGCTAGGCAAAGGCTTCCCCTTTAGCTCTCAGAAAATGAACTCTTATCGAAATTATTAGGACTATCGAGAAAATACTCTGTAGCTTGTGTTATCCTTAGTTAAATTCGCGAATATCCTAGGATATAGATAAGATAAGAATATTCTTTATTGCACACAAGAAGCGAGACATAAAATATGAAAGTTACAATGAAAAAGTGCAATGGGCGGCCTTATTGCTAACAGCAATTTCTTCCAGACAACCTTGTGACTGAAAGGTACATGTAAACGTTTAAACTATACATTTAATGAATTCCGTAACTTCCTACTGAAACTGATTATAAATATTCTAGCGACTTTATGATATCCCAGTTAATGAAATGACTATCTGATCGATGAGCTTATGGCGGTAAACTTTTGGGTCAGCTGCGCGTGTGTGCCCCAACTTTGTTTATTAGCTTTCAAAGTTTGTTTCCGAGTAATGGTGCTGTCTTTACTATTTATGTCTTTTATTTAAATTATTTGCATGCTCCACTGTAAAAGGACCAGCAGTAACTCGTCAGGAGACCAACTGGCATAGTGCGCGGCCGCTGTTGTACATTCAAATTACCTTTAACTTTGCAACTGCAAACAGCCAAGGCAGTAAATGGAATTTGCTTATTCATGAGACCAAATTGGGTGAAGTGCCATCATTTCGGATATTGGAGGCCCACGATTGTGTTTAAATCAAGATAGGTTTTAACACCGCGGCGCGAAAAGAGGAATAAATTGACGATATCCGACACAAGCATCTAACGAGTTGCGCGGAACTGGATGACAAAGGCTCTCACTAACTCTAGTAACAGTATGAATGTGTCAATACAAGGTCTGCATCTAGATCATTTGCTAAGATAGTGATACATGTGGCTATTGGCTATCTGCCAATACTTCAACTCAAGTTCGGCAGGTTATCGACGTCCGTTCGAACTTAATATAAGCTAGGGAATATTGCCTTTCCTCTATAAAACTTTATGATCTAATAAACTTTACCACAAAAGGGATCTCTTTAAACCTGAACTATTGACGCGTTCCACTATTCGAAGAGGTCTGTGAAAGTTTCGCTTGACTTGCGTTTTCTTTAGGTACTAATTCAGTTTCTAAAAGGGGAATGAAATCGCTTTAAAAGCCTTGTAGGGCGACACGTGTAAATAGACGGTTAGGGTTCGTGTAAGCGTACGGCTGGATGGAAGCCGCAACAGAACGTTTGCAAGGGATTTCCGCTTATATGGTGTGTCAATGTCAGCCGACCGCCCGCGCCCCCGCTTGAGGTAGGAGAGAAATAACCCTTCCAAATAACTTGCCACCCTCTAGCCGGGAAAAAAATCGGCTCTAAAAGCTAAGGCCGTGTAACCGTAAAAAAAATGTCCCTTGGTTTTAATAAATCGCCGATTTATACGGAACTTTCTCTCTCGGAGTTTTCCTTCACAATACAAAACTATGCAAATAAAAGCACTGCGTCATTTTTCCCTACGTAATAGGTATTTTTTCAAACTCGCCTGTTTCATTTTCTTCTTTCTTTACATCAGCAACATCTTAAATTGCACCTATTACCAAGCTTGCACTAATTAATAATATTGCTATTGCTATCTACATATGTACCTACCTAATATTCTCATTTGTATAATTTTATCATTTGCACGCGCGGAGATTGTTTCTCTTTATTGGTAAGAGCCTTTATTGCCACTTAGATACCATTTCGCTCAACTTTTATGAAAATACTTAGCCTCGAGTTAAGCGGGGACAACACAACAGAACACACTTTGTTCGCCCCGAGCTCTACCCCATAACAAACGGTACAAAGGAAATGGATGTAGAAAGAGATAAATCATGGCTGCAGTGAGACTCAAGCAGTCCAGTTACAAATGGAAAAAATAATAGTTTTTATTCGTTTGTAGTTCGATATCAGCGGAGACTGCATTCGATTCAATTTATTAGTGATGGATCAAGTTCTTTCCTAAAACCGCAGTCTTATAAAATAGATTTTCCTTAAAAGATTGTTCGTGATGTAGATCAAATACGTGAAGTCTTTCGTTTCAAATGTTTAACTACCAAGATAGGAAGTCTTGGATAGTTCCGCCGTGCGTACTTTGTTCAAAGGTTTTATTTAAATTGTATTTTAGGTGGCGTATATTAGATTAAACGCTTTTCATTTGGTACATTATTTCAATACATGCATCAACCTCCTCAATTAATTTACAGGTGATGTTGCAATTCTTCAAAAGAGTGCGCACTTGTAAGTTTGATGTGCTGACTAGTGTAGAAAGAGATTCCAGACATTTATTCCTTTCTATCTTGACTTTTACCAACGTATCTTTGGTAAAAATGGAAAAAAAGAAATGGCATGGCAAATAAATTATAATTTGAACTTCCATAAAATGTCTGAATAGTTTTCTTTAGTTTTAAAAGTAAAAACGGACTTCAAAACACTACAGAACTAAAAACACAGAAATCAAATTCTCCTGGGGCTGCTGCGGAAGCGGCTGCAAGTCACAAATGTTCCAAGTACAGCTCGTTAATGAGTAGCTACTTCTTTGTGCCTCTAGCTATTGAGACTACTGGGGTATGGGGAGTCCAGGGAAGAGCCTTTATAAAGGAGTTAGGGCGTCGCTTGAGGAACCGCGGCATGGACTACCGCTCTGGGGCATACTTGATGCAGAGGATCTCTCTCGCTGTGCAGCGGGGTAACGCTGCCGGCGTTATGGGAACCTTTGGCTCGAGTATGTCTCGGGGCGGTTTGTTTGACAGTTAATTTATCTTTCGTATTCTTGTGTGTGTATACTTGTATATATTTTCCGTTCTCGACATCTTGTTTCATTACTTTGGACGAAACAATTGTGGATGTATTATCATTATATTATTTTTTTACTTATAATTATTAATTCGATGAAGGTATTGTAGGTGTATAGTCTGGAGCCGGTGCCAAGTTACATGACCAGCACACACATTTTGGGCACCGACTCCAAAATATAATTCTACAATGCCTACATCGAATTGAAAGGTCATATTCGTTTAAATTATTTATGTGTTTTTAGTGCTGTAGCGATTTGAAAAAGTTTTTATTTCAAAAAAATACTTCTCTGGATTTTGTGACAATCACTACGACTCCGCCAAATCTGGGGGTACGGCAGTGCCCCCACCAAGTCGAGCAAAAAAGCGGCACGGCCGTACCACCCTTTTCTCGAAGCAGTTCAGGCCATTATCCTGATAAAACTAGAACCCTGAATTTTCAGTAACCAAGCAGGCATTGTATAAACACGGTATATTTCAAATTTTATTCAATTTGAACCAGTAGGTTAAGAATATAACAACTCAAAGTCAGATCCTGATTTGATGAATATGGGACCACGTGTGAAGAGAACCCTTTCAAACAAAAAGGAATTCTCCAAATCGGTCCACGCGTCTTCGAGTAATCGGGAAACGTACATAAAAAAAAATTAAAAGTTAAAAAAATTAAAAATTAATAGAATATTTAGACAAAATAGGCACCTCCTCCTTTTTTGAAGTCGGTTAAAAGGTGTTAATTAATATTTAATTACCCATCACAAAATACTGACCAGCTGTCCCCCGCAGGCTGTTACGAAGATAACTGATTCGAAGCGAACCTGGAGCGCGAGGGCATCGTGCACTCGATGTCTTCGCGATGTTAGTCTCGTCTCGCCTAAAGATTATTCGTTCTTGTAACATTACATTGTAACATTACTTGTAACATTATGTTGTAACAACATACTCATAAGAGCTGTCTCCCGCAGGCTAGTACGAAGATAACTGGTTCGAGGCGAACCTGGATCGCAAAGGCATCGTGCACTCGATGTCTTCGCGGTCTAGGATCGTCTCGATGTCGTCTCGTCTCGCCTAAAAATTCTCCGTTCTTGTAACATTAATTACCCACTCATGAGAGCTGTCCGCAGGTTGGTACGAAGATAACTGGTTCGAGACGAACCTGGAGCGCGAGGGCATCGACTGCACGGCAGAGCAGATGCGGGAAGCCGCCGAGGGACACCTCACCACGGAGGCGCTCATGTGGAACCAGAACTCCAACCAAACCACCATCTCGGGGATGACCTCGGAAGACTTCCGGTGAGAAAACCTTTTGGATCTGATCATCTGCTTCCTCTTCAATATTACACAGACATGAGTAATCCTAATAACATAATTATTAATCTTAGAACTATGATACTATGTTACAAAATCTACAAAATTAACACAATTGAATTATCCAGCTGTGGATGGAAATGCGCTAATGGATTGGATTAAATCTTGTTCATCAGCCCACAGTTTTGTCAGGCTCTTAAAAACGCGGACATTTTTCCACGTTTTTCATTTATTTTCTTTAACATTAGTTAATTGAATTTTATGTTCCGATGAGCGCACATGAACCATGCCACCAAAGATAGCAGTGGCCGCAAAAGCTTATCGTGAAAAATTAGCAATGATATCGTTAATTTCAACTAGCGTCTAGCGTCACTCTCGGTGCTTAAAATAATTAGGAGCAATTTTCGTCAAGAATAAAGGTTTTTAATAATCTTATCCAAGATTCCGACCGCCCCATCTTAGTCTCTCTTGACGGGTACAGACCACACAAACGAATGCGTACGAATCGTGCAGTGTGCTAATTAGAATATATATTACGCGCACCAAGTGCGATTTTCCAAATATATACCTGTCAAATTCCATACTATTTGATATTACAAACGTCAGGATTTTGATAGGTTTTGACAGTCCGATCCAATCCTGATTGGCTCCATTCGTTTGGTTGGTCTGTGCACCGCATCAGGTGCCAATTCCTTGCTAGGCTGTATGGATGAGAGCCAAATGTCGCGTGCTTGAAAGCTATACCAGCCTGAGTGTGAGTTTTTTTTTTCCTTTTTCGTCCCAATAGCGAAGCAGACGCGCTTTTGTTACGTATGTACTTAAGCCTGGGTTTCTTAGAGTGAGCTCGTCTGCAATAGACATGTTTACGAGTACACGGACCGCAGTGCCGCGCGCTGCAGCATTCACATCCCTTCACCAAGCTCGCACTTATTTCGTGTACCATATCATTAACGATCCTCGCAAGGTTTTTTACACATGTTCTGTGATTTTTTTTCTCATCGATAATTAAAAACCTTTACAAGTTACAAAATTAAAATAGGCAGGAAAGTTATTCGTGAAAAAAGTGTGTTTTTATAACGAGCTGGGTTTTTGAAACAAATCCCATTAACATTCACAAAGTTCCAGGTGATCCACATCCAGATGTAAGTTTGGACTATTAAAACACTGTCTTGAGGTACACATTTATCAAAGTCAAGGTCAAAAACTATTCACTATAAAAAATGTTAACTTCATTAAGTAGCGTCAAAGCTGTTAGTTTCACAATTAATAGATTACTCGGAGAATAAGCTAACAAAGAAACTCCACATTTATTATTTTCAAAACAGTTTTGCTTAATTAACCGAGTTTTCAGAATTACACTACACTAGATACAATCGATCCCGTTAACATTATTTAAATACCAGACATCTTTGTCTTATAGTTACCAGACATCTTTGTCTTCATCTTTGAGAAGACTTTCAATGTGATTCATTTATCAAAGACCGGTTGGGTAGGGATTCTATCAAACCAAATTAGTACCGATTTGCAACATAATACATAAAGCCGACTTCCACTATTACAGCATTTATAGCGTACTTAGTTTCCGATCCTCAGCCATGAATACAAATGGCTTCTTGTCATCGATGTAAATATTTCTTCTTATAAAGCCTGTAATTTATTTTCAAGAAAGCTATTTTATTCGTAAGATTAATTAGTTACCCACAATATCGGTGAGGGCAAATCACATCGACTTAGATGGCCTTCAAATACTTTGCTACGACGCTTTTTTATGTTAGCCCATGTTAGATTTCGCGGACGACATTCATGCGCCCCTTCCCAAAATAAAATCTCTTATCATAACTTTTCTGAAGGGAACGTAATATTCCATTCTCGCCACCTCGCTCACTTGGAGCAGAATCGCCTGGAGATGTACAGGAGTATCGCGCTCCAACAGGGGACTTTATTGTTATCTCTACAGCTATCGGCAGTCATGAATTTCTTACTTATCTGCGGTCTATTCTTTTTTACGCGCAGCAGAAATTCAGTACGTAACTCGAGTCCACTGAAGGAGAAAAACACTTCTTCATTCTCACATTCTGTAAATATTTGATGAACCCAAAAGCTACTTACAGGGCGAGAAAAGAGAATATTTCCTTTAAAAAATATTTTTTAGATGTATTTTCGTTTTTTTAATTCGGCTGTCTAATGAAGTACGGCCAAGAAAACAGCCAAGTGCGAGTCGGACTCGCGCCCGAAGGGTTCCGTACCATACAACATTAGACAAAAAGATCGAAAAAAAACGGCAAAAAATCACGTTTGTTGTATTGGAGCACCCCTTAAATATTCATTTTACTTTCATTGTTCATTTTTGAAGCGAATATAGAACTAAATATTCTGTGAATATTTCATGTGTCTTCCTGTTGTCGTTATTAATATCGAGCAAAAAACGGCAAAAAAATTACGTTTGTTGTGTGGGAGCCCCCCTTAAATAATTATTTATTCTGTTTTTAGTATTTGTTGTTATAGCGGCAACTGAAATACATCAACTGTGAAAATTTCAACTGCCTAGCTATCACGGTTCATGAGATACAGCCTGATGACAGACAGACAGACAGACGGAGAGTGAAGTCTTAGTAATAGGGTCCCGTTTGGCACCCTTTGGTATGGAACCCTAATATACCGCTACTTTTACGGTCTCTTTCAATTACTCGCCTACCTGTATCGATTCAGTAATAACTTGTTTTATATTTTAATTAACTTTGTGGTTTATCCCCTAATTTAATAAGGGCTTCTACGCAACAGACCTTTAATGTCGTATACGAGTACCATTCAGTCTTGTCAGTCTCAGGTTCAATTATTTTTCATCTCATTCGGGAGAAGACTTTCAATGTGATTACATTTTCCTTTTAATGAAAAACATTATCGCAGCCATTAGCGAGAGTGCCTTATGTTTTCACATTCTATTCTCGCTCATGAAAAAATAGGTATGTATGGTACGTACATTCCCCTGCATAGGATATTTTACTACACAGGGCTATCACAAGAATGCGCAATTGCGCAATTCCCGAACCACGTTTTTAGGGTTCCCACAAGGAACCCTTGTAGTTTCGCCATGTCCGTTCGTCTGTCTATCTGTCTGTCGTTCGTCTGTTTGTCCGTGGCTTAGCACAGAGACTACAAGTACTAGAAAACTAAATTTTGGCACATATATATATATATATATATATATATATATATATATATATATATTAACTCCAATTCCCTCCGTGGATTCCGCGACTAAGGAAATCAATTACCAAGAGACGGGCAGCCGCGTGATTATGGCAAAACCCCTCATGGTCACGAAAACCACGAAGGAGGCCTATGTCCTACAGTGGGCGTCGAATGGCTGATGATGATGATGATACATATTAATCACGCCAAAAATACTGTGGGATAAAATCTTAAAAAAAAATGACGGTGCCTCCCCTACACCTAAATCAGGGATGCATTTTTTTTCTTGCTTACACCATAGTGTTGTTGGATTGGTGGCTCAAAAATATTCTGAGTGTACGCAAACCATTTTTAGGCCTCCGTAACTGAAGGGTGCCAAATTGAACCCTATTATTAGAACTTCACTGTTTGTCTGTCTGTCCGTATGTCTGCTCTCTATCTGTTTGTCTGTCACCAGGGTGTATCTCATGAACCGTGATAGCTAGGCAGTTGAAATTTTCACTGTCAATGTATTTCTGTTGCCGCTATAACAAAAAATACTAAAAACAGAATAAAACAAATATTTAAGGGGGGCTTCCTTACAACAAACGTATTTTTTTACCGTTATTTGATCGATATTAATAATGTCAACAGGTAGACGCTGAGAAATATTCACACAGTATTAATTCTATATTCGCTTCAAAAATTAATAATTAAATTAAAATAAAATGAGTATTTGAGGGGGAGCTCCCATGCAACAAACGTGATTTCTTGCCGTTTTTTCTCGATTTGTGTGTCTATTGTTGTATAGATAATGGTACGGAACCCTTCGTGCGCGAGTCCAAATTGCTCTGGGCCGGTTTTTTCGATTTAGGTGTCCGTTTGCGAAATATTAAGCTTCAGAGCGCAATTTTTTTGTTGAAGCCCTACTTCCTTTACTTAAAACAATGATTTTCCGGAGGCTGCAACATTGGTAAAGCGAAAAATCGCGATTTCAAGAACTTAATATTTTAAATAATATCTAATAATAATATTTTATCTCTAATAAAATAATCTCAGAAAAAAATCATATCACAAAAATAGTTATAAAACACAAACTCTTATTAGAGTACATATTTCTAGAGTATACTTATGTAAACACGAAATATTTATGTACCATTTACTTACTCCGCTGGCTCAGCGACCCGAAGCCGAAGTGAGTCTTGGTCGTGGATCGGTCTTCCTCCGACACAAGAAGTCGCCACTTGTCTCTGCAGAAATGTTTATCTGGTATATTTGATTTTAGGTCGCGTCTGAACGAGGCGCTGCGCGAGGCCGGCTACGACATCGACGGAGAACGCTTTCCCGAAGGTTACCAGGAAGCACCGCTGGCCTACGACGCCGTCTGGGCCGTGGCTCTGGGTAACCTTTCATTCCATTCCAAATACCATTTCCCTGGATGTTTACAAACCGTTGATGAAAGCTGTTATTTTAAGATTAGGCGGTTATTTTTAGATAATATTATTTTTGTTGCACTAACCCTTGCTGAGTACAATCTTTAAAAACCTATTAAGAGGCTAAAAATTTCACCCATGCCGGGACTTGAACCCGCGACCTCTGGCTAACCGTGCCAGCGCTCTTCCAACTGAGCTAATGGGCAAGTAGTGCAACAAAAATAATATAATCATGTAGGTACAGCGATATCATTCCGATGTAAAAACCTAACTGCAAAGTAGGTTACTCGGGGCTGCAAGTGATGTAAATTTCTTCGGCCAGATGTCGCTGCCTGTACGTAATACAGAGAAGTTTGTAAAGAGGTTCGAAATTTCATTGATGCCTGCCTTCTTTTTGTGTTCTGAGATGCCTGCACTTGCCCATTAGCTTAGTTGGGAGAGCGCTGGCACGGTTAGCCAGAGGTAGCGGGTTCAAGTCCCGGCGTGTTTTAAATATTTTTAGATTGTTTTTGACAGATTATGTCCGTCGTTGATCTCATTGAAATACAAAGCCCAGCCCTTGCGGCTTGACGCGTCTTCAAGTGTTTTTATTGTACTAGTGCCATCTGACTGAATTTCACGTTGTTTACATCCGCGTAAAGCAAGATAGAGCGCTACTTTATCGCACGATAAAAAATTTAGTCCCTGTGTCGTGCTCCGACGGCTGATAACTTTGATAGTACCTATTTCAAAGAATGGTCTGAGCAAATTAAAAGCACGGGACCTTTTAATACGTTTTTATCATTTAACACGTTATCAACACTATACGAATTATTTTGCCTAACTTATTTAATTTACTTACGCTATTTGGAATTGAAATGTCTGTATGCCTGTATCACAGATTTTTATCTACCACAGGCTTCAAAATCTACTCAAATGACGTAATTTCACTATATTTAAATGCACTAATAAGTTATTGAATATTGAATACTTAAGACAAATTAATGTTATACTATAATTTATGTTATGATATGATTTGAATGTGAATTAATCTTAATACCAATGAACCAATTTCAATATTTGTTTACATCCTAGAAAATCGTATCCGGAATGGAATATAAAGCGGTAGAACAGACAGCCTATTGCCGTTACGGTTAATGGTACTCGAGCGATATTGTAATTAGCAACAAATGAAATTTTACGATATCGCCCGAAATACTCATCATGCTAAAGGCTCGCGATTTATTGCTTGGAGCACAATTAACTTAAGAGCAGAAAGCATTTCACCGCTGATTGGTTGTAACGTTGGGTCACATTTCTTGCAGCTTTCAATAAAACAATGGAGAAACTATCGAAGTCCGGTCTGAGCCTGAAGAACTTCACGTACACAAACAAAAAGATCGCCGATGACATTTACGAAGCTATCAACTCTACATCTTTCCTGGGAGTCTCGGTAAGAAGCGTCCCACCAAAGATAGATTTTCACTAAGCTACGCTTAAACTAGGTAGAGATAAAGATGCAGCAATAGTTCTTCTTTGTTTGAAAATATGTAGTATTTATTAAAGTAAGAAGCGGTTCTACTCGTAATCAATACGAGCGACTATTACATTGATAACATATTCAAAATAGCAAAAAAAATCTACTGTTCCTTAATACCACCAATATACCATCTACGGCACTAAAATGTATGGAATAACTGAAACTGTTTTGTTATTTGATTGAAGTTTTTCCAATAAGAAAAGTTGTTCGTATTGATAAATAAATAGAACCCACATTTTCGGTCATATTCGGATAATTCGTAATTTTATTACAACCTGCTTAATTTTTAACAGACTTAGAAAAAGGTGGAGGTTCTCAATTCGTCCGTGTATTTTTTTTACGTACGATCAGCGACAATTATTTACCACGTTATCTGATTTAATTCATTCTTTCTTTAATAGAAACGGGATACCTCCAGCATGGTCCCATATTTTGGTCAAGATCTGTTTATGAGGTCCAAGAGAAAGTCGTTGAAAAACACGCACTACGCGTTTTTTTCTCGAAGTTGTTTTTTTTCTGTTAAAAAACCAGTTATATCTTACGCAGGTTAGGTGCATACCGAGTGTACTGTCACCACAAATCTACAGTTGGCGCACGAGCTCTAAGAAATTACGCGTTCCATTTGGTTGGTGCCCTAGATGCATTCCTGAGAGCTTACACTCACGTGGCGTCTAGTTCACTTACTATTTGAGGCTACGTAGCTAGCTAGGTCTGTGAGACGAGAAATGTGTATGCTTTGCGTTTATACTCGGGACATACATTGGGACTACAGTCGAATAAAGTACGCGTGATGTTCGAGGAATAAAGTACGCGTGATGTTCGAGGTACAGGAACATATCAGAGGCCGTTAGATCTTTCATGAAATTGATAAAAACCTAATATCGACAATTTCGTATCCGCATAACGGTGACTGTTCTCATTAGTATTAAGAATCCTTAATTAAGGAATTTTTTACTGGTACAATAAAAAAATAACAATGATAGCAGTAATTTATTTGTCACATTTTGGGACATTTGGCGAGTCTGCAATATTAGGGCTAAATGTGTGGTCTTCTATACAATAATCCCAAACATACCCGTCTACTTCTGTTTCGGTGTATTAGGTTTCAGTTCAAATATTATCTATCATTTACTGTTGTAGAGAGAGTAATCTTCTAACTATCTAGGTATATAGGTTTACGAATAATCCTGCTTTAGTGTAAGTGTGTTTTTCTTTATTGCAACGTCTACTATACTCAATTCCAGAGAAGCAGTACAACTACCGATATTTTCTTCGCAGGGGTTGGTGGCTTTCTCGTCGCAAGGCGACCGCATTGCGCTAACGCAGATTGAACAGTTATACGACAACCATTACGTGAAGCTCGGTTACTACGACACACAGGCCGACAATCTCACGTGGCTCGAGAGGGAACAGTGGGTTGGTTAGTATCTGTCTGTACCTGCTTGCTATATTTCAAACATTATGACAAGAGGCTGTGTGAAAATCGCCGCTGTGTCTCACAATCACTGCAGTTAGCAAATTATGTCAAAAACGGAATGTCTAATTTACAGGTTTCTACTAGTAATTAGCGAAAGAAGCGCAGTGTATTAAATTTATTAAATATAGATACATAATCGTTAAAGAAACCGAATTCGTACGACGATTGTTAATTTAAGTAAACTGTAGTTCGATATAACTTCCTATTTACGTACTTCAATGGTCATTTAATACTTATTAAGGAAGAGGTTATTAACCTTTTTTTCTATATTATTAGCAAACAATTATGTTCCTAATTAGAGCGTGGGGCGACTGCAATACCATCCAACTTAATGTTGTCTAGATGGTTTGTTAGATTTAACCAGGTTAATTTATCTAATTTCGAAAAGCTCTGGATATTAATAAATGACAATTTGACACATCTCTTTATAAAAACTCAGAGTAACTCATTTTTTAACCCAGTTCAAGCTAGGGTCGACATCTTACATTTTGACAAATAATTGACTTTTTCAATCTGTGGCGTGTACTTCTATGTTTCTATTCAGTGTACGCGTGAAACTAAAGATTAAAGATAAAAGAGAGAACAAGATGATATTGCTTGCCCTAATCTGAAACTCTAGGCATGCCACTGCGCCACCTCATGAATAAACAGTTTTAAATATTTTAAGCAATAAAAACAGAGTCTTGTTAAAGAAACGCTGTAAGAACACTTGAAAATAAAATTTAAATTTGCTATGTATAAACAAAAGTCGTGAAAATTATCTAAGTATCAAATAAAAAATACGTGCTGTTCGTTGGCAAGAACATCGCGAAAACGGTTTTGGCTAAAACAAATCCTTGCCAAAATATTTCCGAGGGGTATTAGAAATATGATTGAACCATGTGAAAGTCCTAATTATACACATCTCATTAAAAAGTTATATCACACCACAGTAAAACCAGAAACAAGTTGAATTCAACGGACATAGAGTTTAGAGCATCTTTGCACATTGAGTTACAAGAAGTGCCACCAGCCCGTTGTATAATTAATTCGCTTAAACTCTAATATCTCAACGCTTTCAAATTCTTAAGTGAATGACGCTGAGGCGAGTGTGAGCACAATCGATGTGATAATAAAAATTATGTAATTGATTACGAGAATTATCTAATACTTGATTATTGCAAGAGGCACAGGATGTCAAGCTCGATAGCATTTAGTGGCCAACTAGGGCCATTTCTTCTACAGGTAAACGGTTCTCTGAGATGGGGCATCCGTTCGTTTATTATGTAGGCGGTAATCTTCCGATCAATGGCAATGACGCTCGGATGTTTGTTACCGGCCGGCGCTGTGAAAGCCTATTTGAGGTTTTTGTTTCAGCCGGTCAACGATCACTGCGATTCCTTTTTTAAATAATTGATTTCTTCCATTTGGAAGAATCTCTTTCAGAAGTGGACCACTTACAAAGTGGTTTTGGGCCTCTTCCAAAATGGTACCAAATAAATCTCTGTGAATGTATTTCCAGACACACTTTTCCTTTACGTACAGAAACGATTGCGGTCTAGTCAATTGCTGCACTTAGATCAATCATTCAGCCCTATTTTTTTTTAATTGTATTAAACAAATCGTTCATCCCTATTTTCAATTTCTTGAACTGGTATTTATATTGAAAGTTGGGATGAGAAGGTGTTTATTGATACTTTATGGAAGAAGCCACAAATAACCGGACCGCAGTTTTTTTTTTTTTTCAAAACAAAAAAGTTGGTTGTTTACACCCCGGGACCACCCGGGACAGTGTAAAAAGGCACGGTTTTTACATGGCAAATCTGGATACTTGAAGGGTCATTTTTTCGCTCCCATGCGCAATTAAGAAAGACTTGTACCGTAAATGTGTGAACTGCTTTGCACGCGTGAACTCTAAAGGCATTAAGCGCTTCCATGTGACTTGACTGACTAAATATTAGACTCTTGGGTTAGCGCTTTTGATTTAAAAAACCGGGCAAGTGCGAGTCGGACTCACCCACTGAGGGTTTCGTACAAATTTGTAGGTACTTACATATTATTATAAATAGTTCGAGTCTCGCAGTTTTTTTCCGAGCTTTTCCCGAACTTCAAAGACTATTTTTATGATTTAATTAAAGATGTATAGTTTTCAGATTTTTCCTTGTATTTGTAGTATAAGACGATATTACTTGCCAAATTTCATAGTTCTATGTCGACGAAAAGCACCCTATATATTTTGAGTCCCTTGAGGGTCAAAATAAAATTAAAAAATAAACTTTATTGATAGTTATAGGGTTTATGTACATTCACTTAACTGTTTAAATATAAATAGAAAATCGTGAACGAAACGTTGTTATCTGCTGTTATAGCCAGGTTACAAAGTAGCCTGTATTAATAGCAGCAGGCCCGTGCCTCTTACGAGATATTTTATTTAATAATTAAACAATGGTTAATATTAATTTTTAAACTAACATGCGTCGTGTGTGTAAGTGCGTGCGTGCGTGCTTAAAATATACGTTTGCTGCGGTATAAACGGCCGTATTTTTTTAACGTTAGCTTGGAAGTTTGATTTTTTCAGAGCGTCGAGGGACTATAGATCTGAGTATATGGTTTTAATTTCAACTCGATAGCTCCACGCGTTCCTGAGATAAAAGGTATTGACAGACAGACGGACGGATGGACGGACGGATGGACGTACGGACGGACGGATGGACGGACGGACAACAAAGTGATCCTATAAAGGTTGCCGATTTTTCTTTTTGAGGTACGGAACCCTAAAAAATAACAACTTTTGTTCTACGGTCTAATGATTTTTTTTTCTGATAAGTCTTCAATTTTATGTGGTTTTTCTGCTTTATATGGGCGATACTTTATAGATAATACTTGTAACCATGTTCATTAAAAATAATAGGCACTTTTCTATGTAGGACATTAATTTACCGAAGGCTGCGACATTAGTAGAGCGCGTAAGGCGCAAGATTTATATAAAATGAAAATCCTGATATTTCAAAAAATATCAAGCTAAGAAAAACTCGATAAAATGTATCCGAAAAAAAAGTCCTACGCTGGAACAAGTCTTCTCTCAGAGAGAGATCCCGAGTGTGGACTCAATCACCGCGAGAGGTTACCGCGGATTGACGATTTCAAGGGCTGTAAATAATGTAGCCTATATACGTCCCACTGTAGGGCACAGCCCTTCGCTGAGAGAGAGAGAGAGTATGGCCTCTCTTTTCATGTGGTGAGGTACACCTCAAACACTCTAGTTTCTTCACGATGTTTTCCTTCACCGTTAGATGTTATTGTTATTACAAATTCACAAAAATACGTAATAAGTTACGGGTCCCAAAGGTCGCCCTTGCGCCAGTGCCGTCTGGCAGCCCTATCAATCTGTTTATCTAGGGGTATTTTCTATCTAGTAAATAAGTACAACAACGTCTTGCGCTATCACATTTGCAGAGCTATCTATGAATAAATCGCATAACTGAGAACCCTACCAGATTACCTATTTATTCGTTTATCCCTGGAAAACAAGGATGTTCTTGCTGGATAAGTATTATCTATTCGCTCCAGTAATTTGGTGCAAGCCGCCTTAGAAGTTACGAAGTTATGTGTGAAAAATTAGGAGCTCCAAGAAATCTTAAGTTCGATACGCCGGCATGTATGAATAATTTCGTTGTACATGCCGGTATCGTATCGAACTGCGAGACAAGCGTTCTACCGCCCGCTCAACTTTATATTACAGCACTCTGTTTGCCACTTGCTCACACAATACAGACGGAAATAAAGTGTGAGGAAGAGGAAAATGGTGGTCCAGTCCTTTCCTTTCATTAACAGCGTTATAATAAAACTGTCCTTCTCCCAGGTGGCAAAGTACCTCCTGACCGCACGGTGGTAGTGAACGAGCTGCGCACTGTATCGTTGCCGCTTTTTGCATGCATGACGGCGCTTTGCATCGCCGGCATGCTGGCCGCCATCGGCCTCATAGTCTTCACCGTCATTCACCGGCACAGAAGGTTTGTTACAATAATTATTTTATTTTATTAGCCTTGTCAAAATGACGGCATGCTGGCCGCCGTCGGCGTGACAGTCTTCACCGTCATTCACCAGCACAGAAGGTTGGTTACTATAATTATTATTTTTTTATTCGCCTTGTCAAGATGACGGCATGCTAGCCGCCATCGGCCTGACAGTCTTCACCGTCATTCACCGGCACAGAATGTTGGTTACTATAATTGTTTTATTTTATTCGCCTTGTCAAGATGACGGCGCTTTGCAGCGCCGATATGATGACCGCCGTCGGCTTCGTAGTTTTTACCGTCATTCATCGGCACAGAAGGCTGGTTACTATAATTATTTTATTTCATTCGCCTTTTGTCTAGACGAAAGCGCAATGAAATGAAATATACAAATTGGTTTGAACATACGGAGAGGATGAAGGAAGTAAGATTAACAGAAGAGGCACAGGAGGTTGGTTACTACTTACTACAAAGTATGATCGGCCCTACGCAACGCCGCCATGCCGCCATTGCCAGCTTCATACTGTCTTCAGCTTTATAGAAACTGAGGTTGTGGGTTCGATTCCCACTGGAGGCTGCCGTGCTCAATTTGTACAAATGGCCTCAGAGTACATTTGTATGTTAGTGATGTCCTTTTCTGGTTAGTATTTTTAATGACTCACGATGCCCGTACATAGTTATATACCACGGCAGCTGCAACGTTGCCGAAACGACGGGAATCTATAATTAAATTTTACCTGATAAATAATCGCGATTAGAGCCGTTTAATATATTACTTTTCTGGTTACTACAGCATATTGTATCCTAGTTTGAGGCGGTCACAAAGATTTACAGTGAAAAACTCTACCTAGCTCTGGCTAGTTCAATCGTATTCATGTTGTTTTCTCTGGCAACTATAAAGCGGATGATATAATCAGCACTATGGACTACACAGTGTGTTGCAGAAAGGTCCAGTGAAACTTATTGTGGGTTAAGGTTATTATTCTACTCCATGAATAAAAACAACTTTTATTAGGAGACCAACTCGGACATAGCCACAAACATCACTCTTTCATACGTTCGCTATAGCAGATTCCCTATCAAAATTTTGTACGAAGAATAAATATGTAATTGGAGAATTTATATGTCACTGACGCAAATAACTGCCTAAACACACAAAAATACAAAGGTCTTAATTTAATTAAGTTTTTACCCAAAACGATAAAAAAATGTCCGGATTGTGGCAAGTGGCATACCTTTGTCTCTGCCTACCCCTCCAGGATACGGGCATGATTCTATGTTATGTGTTATGTTAGTCATCATTCAGTTCCAACATTACCACGAATCGATATTGGCTCTATATTCAAAGTTAACGTTTGCGAAATCGCGGATTACCTAGGATAAAGTTTCAGGAATTCGCAATCGACATCGGATTGGCAGTTTCGATAATAGATATTACCGATTGCTTCGGATACACACTCATGCCCCCGTTATGTGAGTTTCATCGATTTCCGCTCAACCATCACCAGAATAAACTTGTTTGGATATTTATCTGCAGTTATCTTTTTATGTCGGCATTTTCTGTGTTTATGGCGTTTTTATTGCAAACGAAGATCCTGCCCGTCGTTAAATTCCGAACTTCTGATCCAGCCTCCCTGTAAATATTTTTTTAAGTAAATTATAGGAGCAGCCACGTACTACACAATCCCCGGTCTCGAATCCTCTCTCAACTTTTTACGAGTGTTGTACATATTTATTCAAACGATACTCTTAGGAACTGTATGAAGTTTAGATAGATCGTACTCACAAGATCTCCAATACTACCTGCTTATGATTCACAGGAAACTTCCCATCGCACTAGGCGTGAACGACCACCTTTCCTCAGCAGTTAATTCCACACCCTTCCACGCAGTGTCATCCAATGGTCCAATCGCGCTAGTCGCGAAAGACCACCTTTCTAGAATAATTCCTTAACTTAAACGCCTTCCACGCAGGGTAATCCAATGGTCGCACCCGGCGTGCAACATGGTGTTGCTATGCGGTTGCTGCGTGTGCCTGGGCGCCGCCATCGCGCTAGGTGTTGACGGGCGCTGGGTGTCGCCCGAGTCGTTCGCAGGCATGTGCGCGGCCCGGGCCTGGCTGCTCGCCACTGGCTTCTCCATGGCGTATGGCGCCATGTTCACCAAGGTGTGGCGAGTGCATCGGCACACCACCAAGCCGAAGGTCGAATCGAAGGTGCGTACCTATCGCGTAGTAGCTTGCACTAGTACTACTTACAAAATTATTCGTGTAAACCCTTATTGCTTGATGCCAGTAACACATTAATTGAACGTTCGCGTAGTTACTAGCGCATTGTGGAGGTAAATCTCTAACCGCAAAAGGGAGCCGGATCAAATCCTCATGCACACACACACCAAGTCGAAAAGGCATCAATATACTCGTAGAGGATAATATTCGAGAAAATAGTTCTAGGTCAGCTACTTACACACTTTAATAATTATGAACTTTTTCATAGTGAGCGATTCGGTTTCACGCAAGGGCGGTCTACGACGGATGCTGGTATCACATTAGTTAAACATTATATTTAGTGCATGGGAGGATTGGAAGGATGCTATAGGTGTTTTCTGTGACTTGTCGAAGGCATTTGACTGCGTAGACCATAAAACACTTCTCTTAAAATTAAAACACTACGGAATAAATGGGAAAAAAGTTAAAACTTATGAGCTCATATTTAGACTGAAAGCTGACATAAATAGGACTAAATCATCAGGGTCGGAGGTTAAGATGGGAGTGCCACAGACATCTATTTTGGGGCCGTTCCTTTTCCTCGTATATGTAAATGATTTGCCGTTCATGGTTCAAAACATGTCAGAGATAATATTGTTTGCAGATGACACGTCACTTATTTTTAAGATTAAGAGACAAGAAAATGACCTTGCGGATACAAATAATGCTCTCTCTAAGGTACTATATTGGTTTACTTCTAATAACTTATTATTAAATTCAAAAAAGACAAAATGTATAAAATTCACACTACGAAATGTCAAAATGGTTGACAGCAATGTTATATTGGGGAATGATAAACTAGACCTTGTAGAAGAAACTGTATTTCTGGGTATCACAAATGATGCAAAGCTTCAATGGGGTCCTCATATAGGAAAATTGGCAAATAGGCTCAGTTCTGCAGCAAACGCACTTAAAACATTTTGTTTTTATAGTGAACAAAAATTTTTGACTTTGACTTTGACTGAAAAAGAATCCGGGAACTAACTGATGTCGCAACTGCTAGGCTTGTTTATTTTTGTTACTTCCATAGTATTATGTCCTATGGTATACTACTGTGGGGTTGGGCAGCAGATATTGAGACCATCTTCGTCCTGCAGAAGAGAGCGGTCAGATTCATATATAAGCTAGGCAATAGAGATTCGTTAAGAGATTTTTTTAAAGAAACTAACATCCTAACAGTTGCTAGTCAGTATATCTATGAAAACATTATGTACGTTATGCCAACATTAAGCCAACACAATGTAAATACTACAAATAGACATAAACTTTCGTTCCCAAAATTTAGGCTGGCCAAGGTTAAACATCCTTTATGGGGCATCGTATACGTTTCTACAATAAGATCCCACGCTTGCCAGAAACGCGGTTCAAAAAATGTGTGAAGCACACTTTGTGCCAAAAAAGCTACTATAACATTAAAGATTATTTAGATGACAATGATGTCTGGAATTAAAGCCAGTTTAATGCATGAGTTTTAGAACATTTATATAAATCCTGTAAATTAAGGATTTGAAAAGACTAAGTTTGGAGTTTTTCTGCCCATTTTTTCCCCAAAATGATCTAGATTTTGAAATGGACACCTAGTTCAACTTGTAACGTTCATTAAGTCGCAGTTTCTGTGCTACTTTGAATAAAAAAAATTGATTTTGATTTTTTTGATCTAATGAGATAAGGAATAGGATATGAGAAATCAGAAATCAATCTATTATTTCAACGTAAAGAATTTACATTCTGTTTGCTGAATGTCAATGTACTATGTTACTATGTTAGCCGCTGCCTTCGGGCCGTATTTATATTGGAGAAAAAGGCAGCGGGAAAAAACTCCACTCCGACCATCTTTTCTGAAATCGTTACATCAAGGCCTATATGATATGATTCCGTGATAGCCACCAATAACTTTAAAAGACAAAATACGTAAAATTTTTTACAAAGATAGGAAAAACAATGTCAAATACTGTTACTGTGAAATGGAGATCGCATTTTTAACGCAAATTCCTAATTCAAATGTAATTTTATAACACAGCGCAGTGCATGTTTATAATAGTCTATGTGCTGTCAACTGTAGCTATATTTTAATTTCAACTCCAATTTATCACTTCTAACCCAACTCTGAGAGAACTGCACATATTTTTTTAGCAGAAAATGTTGGAAACTCCTAAAACGACGCCGCTGACCAAAGCGCTACAGAGTAATGACTTTTCCTACTTCACTTTATCTATTTGGAATCCATGTGACATTTTATCTCGTCCCACGCCCAGAGACTTGTCGATCGTAATAGCTTCAGAAGGGTTTATTTAATATCACAATCCTATTCTGGATAAAACATTTATAATTTGAACTAATTTATTCAGGCCGTCAATGCGGTATTTGACACGATCAACAATAAATTATTTAATTAAATATGCTCGATTAAAACAAAAATTACAAAATATATCGGAAAATGTATCTTTTTTAGCCAATTACTAGTTATTACAATTTTTAAATAGATTAAACATAAAAAATTGCTCTGAAATGTGACGAAGTAGTACCAGTATTTTCATACAAAATTCCTTTTTAAAAGTAACTCATTTGATATTTTGTCAAATACCCAATTGTACAGTATCTTTGTAAATATTAGGGGTTAAAGTATGAAATTGCCGTTTTATTGCAATAGGTTCTTTGAATTGACATAGAATCTTCATGGTTTGAGGTTTTCGAATGAAACTTTTTTCAAATGGTTTCTATGATGTTCTTTTTTTTAAAAATGTGAAACATTTGAAGATCGACTTTCAATTGTTTTTGTTATTCAATTTAGACAAGAAAGATGGATACTGCGAAAATTCGAGTGATTATGAGGCACCCATTTTTCGTATTTTTTTATTTTATTGATTTGACGCAAGTGAGTCAATCCTTACCTTGTGGGTAAGGTAACGTTAAACCATGCCGCTAATTCCTGAGTAGTTTGACTAGGGTCGGCTTCCACTATCTCTCTTAATTCATCGTTATTCACCTGTGTGGGCGGTCTTCCTCGTGGCTCGTTCTTTAAGTCGAAATTTCCATCACGAAAGCGTTTAAACCAAAATCGCACGGTGCGTTCATTAGTAGACCCCTCTCCAAACGCAGCATTGATATTGCGGGCTGTTTCTGCCGCGTTAGTTCCGCGTCGAAACTCGTATTCAAAAATCACTCGAATTTTCGCAGTATCCATCTTTCTTGTCTAAATTGAATAACAAAAACAATTGAAAGTCGATCTTCAAATGTTTCACATTTTTAAAAAAAAGAACATCATAGAAACCATTTGAAAAAAGTTTCATTCGGAAACCTCAAACCATGAAGATTCTATGTCAATTCAAAGAACCTATTGCAATAAAACGGCAATTTCATACTTTAACCCCTATTATTTTATGTTTGGTGTTTCCCGGTGTTCAATAAAGAATATTCTTATCTTATTAAAATAATACAAAATTCTTAAATCGATAAACGGCTTACGATTAAACAGGTAACTGATACCTGGAGTAATTACGGTGTAAATATTTTTTATCCCGGGAATGCTTTTCTATGGGTTAGTTGTCCTTGACAAAGTCACGAGTACAGCCATAGTTCACTGTGTCGGACTACCTACAATACCAGGTCGGACCCAAAACTTTCCACAGCGTTGCCAAGCAAGGGAAAGCCTCGCACCAAATATGGCCCGGAGCGAGAAGATATTGTTCTACTAGCTGTTGCTCGCGACTTCGTTCGCGTGGTAATTTTGATGTGTATTTTTCCGGGATAAAAATAGCCTATGGGCTAATCCAGACTATAATCTATCTCTGTGCAAAATTTCATCTGGATCCGTTTTGCCGATTTTGCGTGAAAGAGTAACAAACATCCATCTATACATACAAATATTAGTAAGGATTCTCACCATTTTAGTAAGGATTCTCACCATTTGATTACTTTTGTCCAGAATCTGTACATTAATGTTGTAAATTTATCAAATGGCAGTACTTGCACAAAAAAAAATATCTTATTGGAGAGGCTATGTTAAAAATATTTATTTATTTATTTATTAATATGAATAATAGTGGTATTTTTTTTTTACAACTAATACTTTTATAACTTAACTCGTCGAAAAGTCATTCATATAACGTGGTACAAAAACGCATGTTAAACGCACGTTACATAAGCCTGAAACTAAAACGTCACACACAACTTGTTCGTAGCGCCTCATAATGTATGAAATCAAATTTGTTTTAGTTATTTCGTACAATAATGTTTTATGCGTCTACAACCTTGTTAGGAAACGGTTAGAATCTAAGTTGCTTATTATTGTTAGATTAACTTTATTATATACTAGCTGACCCGGCAAACGTGGTTGAGCCATATTAATTAGATTTCGCTGAAGTGAGCGATGCTTCGTAGGACCTTGCGCACCTATCCGCGCCGAAGGAATCGACCGCATTCTATCAGCTGCGTCATAAACTCATAATGCTCATATTTCGCTTCGTCTACACTGTCGGCGCCGAAACCGATGGCATCATCCGAGCCTTTCGAATTTTTCCAGCGATTCGCCCAATGTTGCGCAGATTAGTGAGCGAGGTTTCATAGTATTTTATAAAAGTTTAAATAATTCTGAAACTCGTATCTTTCGGCACCTTCGTACACCTTTAGATGTTATTATATACTTCTCAGTGTCAAGGATGCAGTGCCTACTCTACGTTTTATTTTTATCTGTTTGTTTTCAAATGTTTAATTGTACTTGTATCTGTTTTTTCACCTTCTAATAAAATTAAAATAAAAGTGATTATTTCACTGATACTGAACCAAAATTCAAAGTGGTAGGAAGTACCGTAGAATTGAAGGGCTGGAAGCTGTACGCTATCGTGTACAGTTTTTTATTACAGCAAATTATTTAATTTTACTAGTAAAAAAGTTGGTTTTACACAATTTCAATGAATTCTCGATCTGCCAAAGTCGTAGCTTTTGGTAAATCATTGTCCTAGATTGCACATTGTCATCGCTAAAATAGCATGGCTACTTAAAGAAAGGAACTAAGTCACTATTTGCTTCTCGCTTACAGAATATAGACGGTAATATTGTATGAGTGAGATGCAAATAGTTGTCGAGTCCTTTTCTTTAATTAACAGTGTTATAATAAAGGCACTACAATAATAAAGTGTCTCCTACCAGAAAGCGGTAGCTGAATACTAATAATAATAGTACCCAAAAATAATAATGTGTCTCCCAACAAAAAACGCGTGCACGTCTGGAAGCTACACACGATAGTGGGCCCTACAATAATAAAGTTTCTTCCACCAGAAACGCGTCCACGCCTTGAAGCTGCATACAACAGTGGGCACTAATAAAATGTCTTCCACCAGAAATGCGTGCACGGCTGGAAGCTGCATACGACCAGTGGGCACTGCAATAATAAAATGTCTTCCACCAGAAACGCGTGCACGGCTGGAAACTGTACACGATGGTGGGCGGGCTGCTGGCGGTGGACGCGGCGTTGCTGACGGCGTGGCAGGTGCGCGACCCGCTGCAGCGCGAGGTGGAGGTGTTCCCGCTGGAAGCGCCGCGGCACCACGACGACGACGTGCACATCCGGCCCGAGCTCGAGCACTGCGAGAGCGACCACAACGCCGTCTGGCTCGGTGAGCGAACTCCACTAATCTGCTCGTAACATCTTTTGAACGATCAGCGAAAGTATACGGTTTTGGTCAGCAATGAAATGACTTAATTTCTGTCAGGAATGGAATTGAGTAGCAGGAAAATCCAAACTGATCAGGGGCGCTACACATTTTAGCATTGAACAAGTGATATTTTTTTGGCGATAGTGGAAAAGTTGTTATTAAAGAGTGTAACCCCCATTTTTGCTTTATTTGGGTATTTTTTTTCACTCCGTATGTGACCTGAATAATTTGTTCGAGCGATACGTACTCAACTCCGTAAATTACTATCAACTGCTATAAAATTGGCATTGTTTAAGTACTGTTTCAAAGTAAAATTTCATATCACAGACAATAGGGTAGTTAAATAGTCACAATCCAGAAACTGTGTACTTTAGTCACCCTAAGAATGCCGATGACATTTCAATTTCAAAAATACTTTATCGCACAAGGGGTGTTTGTACAAAGGCGAGCTTAATACTAGTAAGTATTTTCTTCCAGCTAACCTTGGGTTATGTGGATAGTGCATTTCATTTCAATTACGAAAATTCAGTAATAAGTTAGAGTTAAATGCAAAGTAGAAATAGAAATTACATAAACTTACGCCTGTATCCTGGCGGGGCAGTGAGAAACCAGGGCCACTTGCCACGATTCTGACAAACAATATTATTAAAAGTTCTGGAAAGTTTCGTTCTGTGAGTTACTCGATCTATATCTGTGTCGAAAGCTGTCATCGGCATTCCTTCAATAAGCCTAAATAGTAAGACTGAGTTACGCACCCAGGCGTGATGTACGGCTACAAAGGGCTGGTCTTGGTGTTCGGGCTGTTCCTCGCGTACGAGACGCGCTCGGTGAAGCTTCGGCAGATCAACGACTCCCGCTACGTTGGGATGAGCATCTACAACGTGGTGGTGCTCTGCCTCATCACGGCGCCCGTCACGCTGGTCATCGCCAGCCAACAGGACGCCGCGTTCGCCTTCGTCGCACTGGCCATCGTTTTTTGCTGCTTCCTCAGCATGGCGCTCATATTCGTACCCAAGGTGAGAGAAAAGAATTTTTAATTTATTTACCCGCGTATAATTTTATTGAACGAGACTGGCCAATCACAAGTGAGTTAATTAAGAGAAAAGAAATAAATGTGTCAGATTTTATTTTTGGAAAAAGGAGAGTGACATGAATGTGTTTAGCAAGAAATTATTACCAGCGCCAACTCAGCTAGTGATTGCAGTCGAGAAAAAACTATCGACTTCGTCGGCGATGGCAACACATTGTTGATACACTCTTTAACCACTTTTAACCGCCACTTGAGAGTTATTTCGGTCTTACCATTGTAAGACTTCATTGTCTTACTATTGGTCTTACCATCCATCACTTATGGCGCTAGGAGCATTGTTGCCAATAAAGTAGGACCTTACACGCAATTCGATTAATGTCCTACTCTTGGCCCTATGTTCCAGGCAGTAAGTTCCGTAAGTTACTGTTATTAGAATTTGAGATAATTGCTTTTTTTAAATAATATTATACTTAGTCTTTTTTATTGGTGGCACTAGTTAACACTTTACGAAGTAACTTGAGATAAGGGTTTCCTAGAAAACGAGCAGTAATTTAGATACTTACGCGCGCCAACCCCCGGGCTGCTCTAAGCTTCGCTCTCCGCAGCGCCGGCGCTCGCTAGACACTTAGGTATATACTTCATAGTAAATTACTTTTATTTCCCAGTAATCAGTTCAGTAATAGAGATTTGATTTGATCGTATCAATAATCTTTAGAATAAAGCAATAATTCTGGTAAATAAATATGATTAAAACCATTAAAAATTGATAACGGAAACTAAACAATATTTTATCGGTATGTCAATATTTTATCGTTATGAAAATGAAAAATAAAAAAAATGTTTATTTGTTCCAAAAATAATTACATACAAAAGGATGAAACCCTAGTTCCCACACTAGGATTCCCTGTGTTGTGGAAACTAGTTCCCTCCGCTTAATAGATGACAATAATGGAATAGGAACTTATAGTATTAAAAATAAGTTAATACCCGAAGTATTATGATCATTGGCTGTGTGAGAGTGAGCGTATGCGCATAAAAACAATTGTTAACGCACATTAACAAATCGTATGTGTAAATTAAACATTCAACAACATTCGCTGGAAATAGGAGGAAATTAAAAGTTGATGACACAAGTCGAAGCTGAAAGCGCATTAAGTTTAAGGCGGTTGGTACCACACACTAACATTTTAAATTATTGTAAAAAAATATCATACTTTTACTTGTGGTCTAAGGCTTTGCTAGATAATAAAATTACGGACATTTAATACGTACTTTTGCTTTTCCGTAATCAGTTTGTCATAAAGAAAAGTTCCTACTATTTTAGTGGTATTAGTAATAAAATTTATTAATATTAGTAGCAACTTTTCTTTTTATTATCCAGAAAAGCCTCGGACCTCGTTTACTAAAAGTATACGATTTTTTTACAATCATTACAAAATTTTAGATTGTGCGACAGGTAGCATGTTCATAATACATACGGGGTTACAAAACGAAAGACAATGCATATACCATCCGATAATTATAAAAATAGTAATTAATAGATTACATATGAGTGCCCACCAAGTCAAGTAGTTTTCTTTTGTAACCAGTTTTGGTGACAAGATTAAAACATTTTTAGAGACATACTGTACTTTTTATGTGATACTTTATGTTTTCACTAGGTTGAATGCTTGCTCTTAGAGCCACGTCACCATTTGAATCGGCATAAAAATGGCAGAGTTCAGTGTCTAAGACTACTGAATCAAATATTTATCATAAATTTTATTCCAGCCCTCCTATTACGTAACTGTCCACTAAATTGGGTTATCCGTTGAGACGTTTCCGGGGTGTCAAAATATGTGTATTTGACTGTTCGGAGCCGATCAAATCAGACGACTCCATGCAGTAGAGAAGTTACGTATTAGCGTCTCAGAACGGTAGTCCAAGCCATGGCCAAAGACCTTCAAATCCAGTCGAAATCCTGACGTTTGCGATAGCAATTAGTATGGAATATGACAGTTAGACGATAGGAATCGTGGATTGGTGCACGTATCTACCATATTACGTGCCAGAAGGAAAAGCAGCTTTTTCACAAGCGCAGAAGGAAAAGCAGCTAATTCCACTTGCGCGGAAAGAGAAGCAGCCTTTTCACTTGCGCAGAAGCGAAAGCAGCCTTTTCACTTGCGCAGAAGGAAAAGCAGCCTGTTCAATTGTGTAGGTGATCGAGGTGATCCGGCACCCGACGGAGCGCGCGGAGAGCGGCCGCGGATCCGGCTCGGGCTCGGCCCCCGCCGACGAGGAGCGCTACCGGGAACTGCTCAAGGAGAACGAGGAGCTGCAGCAGCTCATCGCGCAGGTAGTCCTAGTTCTAGTTACACCTGAGATTAGTACCATGGGCCATTGCACGCAAACGCTAAGGTATGTAAACACCTCAGACGCTACGGTTACCCCCCGAAGTTTTCCTTGACAGTTAGCGAGTGGTATGGCTCCTTCAACTTCACAAGTAACTTAAAAAACAACGTCATTCAAGGGCATGTACGCCGGGATTCGAACCCACGATCTCCCAGATGTGAGGTCGGAATTCTACTGCTGCGCTACCACCGCTCTATCGCGCAGGTATAGTTTATACTTCTTAGACCCTAAGCAGGACGTTCGATAGCAGCACTCCTTTTAGGTTTTTGATTAAGTAGAACGCAATCAATATTCTTCTACCGTCTTATTAATGTATCCTACTTGTAATTGAGTGCGTTTATTAATGAATTTAGGCAAAATATACAATTTGTTTAGTGAGCGGTGGTAGCCTAGTGGGTAGAACATTGGACTCGGAAGCGGGAGACCCAGGTTCGATTCCCAGTGCGGGCATGTACCTATGACTTTTCTTTCTAAGTTCTATGTACATTTGTGAAGTTATAGTAGCAATACCACTCGCTAACGGTGAAGGAAAACATCGTGAGGAAACCTGGGTGTCCGATCTGTTCACATACCCCAGCGCTTGAAATCGCCAATCCGCGGTGGGCACGCGTGGTGATTAAGCCCATACTCTGTCTCTGAGAGAAGGCCTGTGCCCTACAGTGGGACGTATATAGGCTGCTTATAATAAATACAATTTGTTTACGATGCGCTCTAAATTTTCAATAGGAATAATACTGTTACGTGTGACAAACATTTTGCTAAGTTGTTATTTCAGGACATTTTGCATTTAGCTGTGGCGCAATTTGGAACACAGTAGAGAGCAGAGAGCAGGTCCCAAACTAGGATTCATTTGGTAACGAGACAAGACCATCACAAACCTAAAAAAACACCCAAACTGAGGTTATTCGTACATAATCATATTCGTATAGTACGTGTGAGTGAAACCCCAGTGGAAATCGAACGTGTTACCGCTAGAATAACGAGTCCGCCGTGTTCTATTTGATGTTTGACTAATATTAGGCGCATATTTGACTCTATCAGCTAAGTTTAGGTGTTTAAATTTTATTTTATTTTATTTATTTAACAGAATACAATTATACAGTAAACAATAGGTTCTTTATAATTTTTACATACAGCCAATGATGGATTTTACTACAATATTTAAATAATATTCCTTTTCGTTACATAGATCTCTCAAATCATCCAGTCAATAAAACTATACTAAGTTAAAACTAAACTACAGTTTTCTCTTTTTACTGGAAATGTTTTAAAAAGAAGAAACACATCACAACCAAAATTCCATTTCCCGTTTCACTTTTCATTCCCTAACCAAACTACATGCTACAGATTGAAACCCGCATTTCGCACTTGCGTGTATGAGCACACGTATGCACCCGGTCACCTCGGTAGTTATTTAACAGAAGCTACCACAAAGCTCAATCCAGGGCCCAGAGTCTAATAAACACAAATATGTTCAATAGAAATAAATTAGCATGATAATAGCAGTTATTAAACTCTATTTCTGTGAAGGAAAACATCGTGAGGAAACCCTCGGCTTTGACTTGTTTTTCCTGTGGGCTTGGCCAACTAAGCTATCAGGATGGTATAGGTGCTGGGCAAGCGTACTCCATTTAAAAAACAATGTCCCAGGCACTGCAGCGTCTGAGTGTTCCCTTTGCCCATCTACTGTGAGTGAAGGTGACTCGTGGCAGGTGACAGGTGACGTGGCAGTAACTCTATTTCATAGTTTAGTAAGCAATAGCAATGAACTGTCATTCCAATGGTATAGCCCGCGCAAATGAAATGGGCATCTCTCGCGAAAAAGGCTCCGAGTTAAGTTGCACGGGATATGTCATTGGAATGCGATTGGTTAGTAGACTAGCAAAAGTGTCAATGAAACAACCATTGCCGCGCTCATATCATGTATTGAACTGCTATGCGTGTAAGAGACTCGCCCCCTCCGGCCTTGCAATTTGTAAACTCGCAAGACAATCACGATAACCTGTTCATTAGAACGCAAGCAAGCTCACAGCCGTCGAACGGGTGCCTAAAGCCGCTAAATCCTGGCTGCGGGCGCGCTTCCGTCTCGTCGACATACCTGCGCCCAACTTAGATACAATCCAAACTTAATCCTTGTTCAGTTGTTAGCGCTACGTCGTCGCCTCTGCTCAAGTTAAACCTCCGCGTTTGCTAACACTGCTAACAGGATGCAGGCAACCTCACCGCTGTGAATTCAAGTAACAATTTGGTTAATCTTGGTTATAACGTTATAATGTTATTAATGCTTGTGTTTCTGCAGTCAGTTACGCGATGAATTTGTCCCAAGATTTTCTTGTTCGGTAGCTCGTTAAATTGACTTGCGTCGCAGCGTTCGTTCCCTTCGGCTGAAAACTGCATGTTTATGACCTGCATCTGAAAGCGTCAACAAATCTTTCGAGCTGGATATTACAGCGAGTTACCTTAATTTTGTGTTCTGAGGAGTTACCTAACTCTTCGCTTGAATCGCACGTACTTACGTTGACAGGGATACTATTTCTATCTTACTTAAACAATTTATACGTATACTTACAAGCAGTGAGTAAGACACTTGTTGGTCCCCAAAGGTAGGCTCACTTATATGCGAGACTTACAAAGTTAGCGGTAAAAAACGTGAGGTGTTTTCTGGTCTATTTATTTTACAGCGTGTTACTTTTATGTTGTCTAATTAAGTTTATTGTTATCACAGTTAACTTACCTTGGGAAATGGACATTCAGGGTAAAATCATACGTAAAATGGACGTTAAGGCAAGGACATTCAAGTAATGCATTTTCAGGGAAATTGCGCTAACGAACCGATTGAACAGTCCGGTAACAGGAACTAACGCATCGGCAGGCTTTCAAAGTCGCAAAGTATACCTTCGTATATATAGCACCTATTACACCTATTACATTCGTAATAGGTGCTAACTGCAAAATTTTTACACACCGCTGGATGTGAGTTAAAGGTCATTAGCGCCAGAAATGAACGGAAGAACAAATCTCTCAATCATGTAAGTCGTGAGATGTGGGATCCACGACCGAGGACCTAAAGCCAACACCTAGGACTAAATAAAATTTTCGTTAAGTAACTCTGAGGCTTTGCTAGTTAATATGGACATTTTGAATATATTTTTGTTCTCTTATACTTAATTTGTGGTAGAGAAAAGTGGTTTCCAAGAATTGTTCAATTTTGGATCAAAATTTCTCAGTCAATAATTGGGTATTGATTGAGAAAATTTGATACAAAAATGAACAATTTGAGACTACTGGGGTATGGGGAGTCCAGGGAAGAGCCTTTATAAAGGAGTTAGGGCGTCGCCTGAGGAACCGCGGCATGGACTACCGCTCTGGGGCATACTTGATGCAGAGGATCTCTCTCGCTGTGCAGCGGGGTAACGCTGCCGGCGTTATGGGAACCTTTGGCTCGAGTATGTCTCGGGGCGGTTTGTTTGACAGTTAATTCATTCGTCATCTTGATTTATTACTTTGGACGAAACAATTGTGGATGTATTATTATTATTATTTTATTTAATTTTTTTTTTACTTATAATTATTAATTTATGTTTTTAAAAATTGTAATAAAGTAACTAATCGACTAGAGAGTACTGTTTTAATACCTTCAAGTAACTTGTGGTTCTAGAAAATGAGTTTAAAATTTTCTGTCATTTCAAAGTTGCTCTTCTTCTGTGTTGTAGAGTTCTTCATTTGATAGCCGAGGTGAAATGCTTGAGTTTTATGTTAGTGCTGCAAAATAAATAATATTTTAGTATAAGATAATAAAAATATATCTTTATGTCCTTAATTTTTTTCCCTCCGGCCGCGATGGCAACTGAGTTTGGCAACGAGTCTCAGACTACACTTATAAAATGTTAGAAAGTGCGAGCGAAACGGATGCCAGATATTATCAGATTTAAGGGCCTTCAAGGGGTTCACTAACGCCCCTATCGAAAAACAATCTCATCTTGTTGTACATACGTTTTTACAGACAGTTAATTTGCGGCACTTCAAGGAGCAATTCCCATACAAACGTAGTTTGGTTTTAATTTACAATTGACATGCTGGATCTCAATGACACTTAATTACCAATATTTTTAGAGGACAAAATCAACCTTTACTCGTACTTCCAACTGAGAATAACAAAATGAAAAAAATTACAGTCTTATAAGACTTTTCATAGAAACTATTCACAAGGCTATAATTTCGCTTTGGTAAGTTTATTTCTGATTCTAAGCACGAATCAGAAATAAAGTAACCAAATGGCAAAGGTTCATTGCTCTCCGGCATGCCGTTTGTAAATAAAAACCAAACTAGGTTTGTATGGGAAAGGCTCCTCGGGGAGCTGCCGTAAAGCAGTGAGTCGACTTTCAGAAGGAGGAGCGGATCCGGGTGCTGAAGCAGAAGCTATCGGAGCGCGAGGCGGCGGCGGCGGACGGCGTGACGCAAGGTACGGCCGGCGGCGGCGGCGTGTTGGCGGACCTCGCCACCGCCACCTCCGACTACGGCACCTCCACTAACTACACCCGCTCCTCGCGCGCCTCCGTCTCCGACCTCGACTTCTCCGAGAGCTACCTGTGAAATCCTTCTTGCTCGACTAGCGCTTTTATCACGTAACTGTCCGCTCTATTGGGCTAACCGTTTTGACGATTCCAAAGTGTCGAAATATGTATGTATTTGACAGTTCGGGGTAGGTTAAATCCCAATACAGTGGACAGCTAAGTTACGTAATAGAAGGGTGACTTTCATAAAACTACAATCAGAACAGAAATCATATTATGCAATGACTTTGCAGTGCGCATGAATTGTAGTTCTATGAAACAGGGCCCTGCCCGCACGTACACAATCCCATCCTTTCATTTCTTTTATTAGGACAGGTAAACACTTGACTCCACTCACCTGGGGCCTGTTTCACAGGAACTGACTACGATTCTTGGTTGACTATGACAATTCGATGTACATTGCAAAGTCATTTACCCATAGACTGCTACGCAATGTGCATGGAATTGTCATAATATACTACGAATTGTAGTTTTATGAAACTCGGCCCTGAGTTTAAGCGATGACGGGGTCTAAGATTTACGAGCTTGCCTGTTAAAGCCGGTTTACTCTAGTATCAGTTGACGACTTGCCGTGATTACTTCTTGCATATAAGAATGCAGATCTCAACTTTACAATAAGTTTATGTAGAACTTATTGTAAAGTTGAGATCTGCATTCTGCACACAAGCACTTTTCCTGGTTCCAAACTAGGATACCCTGTACAGGCAAGGAAGTAACAAACATGGGAAATAACGGTTCCAAACTAGGATACCCTGTACAGGCAAGGAAGTAACTAACATAGGAAATAACAAGTGTCATAGGGAAATTAACCTGCCCACGCAGGTGTAGCGCAGGTAAAAATGTATTCTGTTTCCTTACTTGAACTCTCGGCATTCTCTCGCCCCGTTGTAGTCTTTTAATGGGCAGACTACGCTTAGAATTAAAGATTAACTCAATTCGCACGTAAGTATTTAAAATTATTTAAGAAATATTACTTCTTTTTTTTTTATTCTCTAACATCGTTAACAGTGTTCCAATTTTTTGTTACTTTAAGTTTCTTTAAAAACAGATCGAATTTCAAAACTTCGAGGCTTTTGATTATATTAAAACTCTTACCGTTAGTTAGTGTTACATTTCATTTATCAACTTCGTCATTCCGCTGAACGATTTTGTGTTGCGAACATTTTTTAAATAGGACCTAATAAATAACCAATAGATAAGACATACTTATTAATACGTACTTTTGTCGTACATGTCGACTTGTCGAGAATATACTGTGTTGTGTCTTCCCTTGAACAACTCCCGTCTCTATCTCATCATGATTTTTAATGAAATTTTAACCGCTCGGATTATTCGCGCCATTACGACCCTTGCTTCTAATTTCGTTGGTTGTGGAAGGGCTCAGATAAGCCTTTGTCCCTCGGCTCAACCTGTGTTGCTCATTAGATGTTCTTTGTTTATTTGTTCAGTTACAGATAGTACTCGTACAAAAGACTAATATTGTCTCGTAACTCTCTAAATTGTTGTGTTTGAATGTTCGAATCTTCTAAGTATAAAACCCTCCTTTCCCGTAGTACACCTGCGTAGTCCACCCGGGTGGACCACGGGGGTTATTTTTTTGCCCGTGGTCCACCTTTAATATGATTTAAATAATTTTTAAATTATGTATTGCCCGTAGTCCACCTGGTAATTGTATATAATATATGAAAATATAAACCAACGCCAATAACCTAAGTGCAATAATATAGTACTACTGCGGTGTCATGTCACCCTTGACGTTGTCAACATTTATTACCTAATAAACAAGCAGATAAGAACTGCAGCAGAGTTTTTATGTACTTTATAGCAAATAGGTGGACCACGGGACGAAAATATTCCCGTGGCCACCCATCTACTATAACTTGTCCACCTAGGTGGACCACGGGCAAAAAAATAACCCCGTGGTCCACCCGGGTGGACTACGCAGGTGTACCACGGGAAAGGAGGGGTATAAAATAATAATACTTAAATGTCAACTAACGACACTACCTCACATAAATTGGTCATGATCGCACATGTCTTACCTACTAAACGCGTAGATCCCACTAGACTGACTTAGAATTATTAAATTTAATCTTTGCAACGTGGACTACACGTAAATTTAGCTCTTAAGTCGGCACTTTATGTACCTGTTACGTGATTACACTTCTCTAGTAGTACACAGTTTCGTCGATATTCTTATTTGGCGTGGTTTAGTGTTAAGCTTCGATACAACGATTGGAATCAATGCAAATTTATCGTACTCATATGTTCGTTATTAGACGTAAATGTGTCTTCAAACACACCATACACACCATCATATTTGATTAGCACAACTTGTTTGTATTTTACATTTAAAGCTAGTTAGGCTGGGCCGCTGACCGAGCCAGCTGCAATTTAGTGTTAGCGATATTGTTTGTTTATAGAACTGAATGCAATACTATTTTAAAGCTTTTTTCATAATGTTATTCGTATTAATTAGATACTTTACATTACCTAGAATAAATTCATGCAGTCAAATCTCGTTATAGCGCAACATGAAAGTACGACTATATGATGTAATTTTAGTTTTGTTGTGTATTATGAGTACCTATGATTTTCTGGAAGAGAAAAAGACCATTTTACTGCCCCGACCTAATAACTTTTCGCATCAACCCAATTGTGTAAGTCTTGATTTGTGCTCAAGAGACGTGTGCCGTACTACCGAACCTTCTGGACGTAACTATACTGCGTTCTTCTCTAGTAGCACTTGGTATGTGTTGTGTTGTATGTCTTTATGTGACTGTAGTTAGTAATGTACCCCTCTCCTTTTAGTTGTTGTGCTGGTTTTGTGTTGTCTGTCCCAATTTGCATGGATGCCAACACGATCTCGCACATCCGCTCCCCTATACTTACTGTATTGGCACCTCCATGGCACCATCCATCGCATATTAAATGTAGCCACCCTGCCGTCTATAGCTCTATTTCCACACGATTATTTACCTCCTTATTCAAAGTCCACCAGCGAGATTCCAGTAGATTTACGCAAAAAATCTCCTCTCGCATTTCGATAGATTCGTTTCTGCCAAATGGTTGAAAATCGATGTTGTAATTACCTACTTAAGAACTTTCGACTAATTTCACAGCGAGAAATTGTCTTGTGCTGCCCTACCTACGTTGTTATTTTGTCCCGATTTACTAATTCCAAGCAGGAAAACCTCTTCCACTAACTTGTAAGATAAAGCAACTCTAAAGAAATACCGTGTATATATGTAGATATAACGAGATTTTCTTGCATGAATGTTATTTTAATGTTGGTCCTCATCTGATTAAAAACTTCACGGGAATCTCATGAAGCTTTTAATTACGTATAATTTGTAAAAGTATAAATAGTGCATCAGGATTTGGCTTACTTCCGTCGCTTCTTAAATTAGCAATTTTTATTAAATTGAAATAAATTTCTTTATTATGAAAATATGAAAAAATATATAAATTGTAATTAATATTTTTTTTGTTGTACAGACACAATAAATTTCTTAATTCTTAATTTCTTAAATAATCCAATCCATGCCTTGATATCATACTATGTTGATGGTTCACTTTACTAGTTGGAAAGTTGATCTGTCAAATTGCAGTCCATTAATTTCTCCTCATTCGCATTTTTTGTTAACTGGCTTCACACTTCACACTTATCGAACCAAAAGGCTTCAGTTTTAATGAAACGCTTGCATTTGCATCACACAGTTACCTCCAAACATGGTGATGATTTGTAAATTGTAAACCGATTTGTGAATTAAAGAGTGATTCTACGCATCATACTGAACGTGTATGGTTTTGAAAGGTTGCTTAGTTAAGTAAAAAACAACGGTCAATAAATTGGACAAAATTTCACATGTCAGCAAAAAAATCCAAACGCTTTTTTTGTTTTTTTGCGAAATAAGAAAACTCGTAGAACAAACTTTGTTCAGTATGATGAGGTGAATTATTCCTCAATCGGTTTGAAATTTACAGTAGGACATTGTATATTTGTTGTTCTCTCTTTGTATAATAAAAAAAATCAATACAACAATTTAATGTCAATAGTTTAGAGTAACTACCGCTTTGCATGCATTCGCTGTGGTAGTACTCCACCTGTACACGCCACCAGATACGCTGAGTTACCAGACAGGACAGCAATCTTGCGCCTCATTCTTAAGTGTGGCTTAAGCAGCATTTAACTGAAATTCATCATATAATTCAATTTAAATAACTACTTAAGTGACAATTAAGGAGTTGGGCAAGTAAGTCTTACTACTTAATTGATTGTTACTAAACGAAATGTTCTTTTTCTCTGTCGACAGATGTACAGGATGAGCGCATTTGATCGCCACCAAAGCAATCTCCAATTAAACATTAGATTGTACCTACCGTTAATTGACATATTTGTCTTAACTCTAAAAGATTATATTCTTTTTGTTGAACTAACCCGTGCTGAGGACAATTTTAGAAACCTATTTAGAGGCTTAGGTTTTGGCACGGTTAGCCAGAGGTCACGGGTTCAAGTCCCGCCATGGGTGGAATTTTTAGCCTCTAGATAGGTTTTTAACTCTACAAGTAACGTTATTATGTTGTGTATAGTTGGTGTCATATAACTTAACCTTAAATTTAATTTCACATTGAACATTTTCACAATAAATGAGTAGTAACTATTGAGTAGTCAAAGCTTGGAACTACTTTATCAGACAATTCACACCAAAACTTAGATTAAGCAAAGCTCCTTCACCAAACATACATAAAAGTGATGTAGCTTATCGGACACAAACTATACAGACGTAGCATTTTTGAAGCATGTGTATAATATTAAGACATAAAGTGTTCTTATATTCATAGATGAACGTGGCAACGTGTAACGTAAGAGTTTCTTATGTTATTCATGAATTTTGAATCTCGTGTAAGTGTTACTAAATTTCCTGTAGATAATTTGAGTTTTAGTCCGTAAAAAATCCACTGTAATTCGGTTAGTAAATACATGTGTATTATAATAAACTATTGGAATAAACTATTACCACTCCAACTCCAATAAACTATTGGAATTCCCTCGATATACCTGGGGCCGCGGTGTCCTTAACAAAACACATTAATATTATATGACAAGCCAAACCGGCTTCGAAATGGTTGTTACACTTTACTGGATTCGATCGTTGCTCAGTACTTACTTACTCTAAAATATAATTGTTGTTCTAGATATTGTATTATGGAATTAACACATCTCAGTGCTTACTTAACTTGATGTAGTTACGTATCCAAATAAAGTCAGTACACAAGGTGGTGGTGCCAAAATTACCTTTAGGAAGGTACCTAAACTTACTATGTAACGTATATTCTCAAAATTGTGTCCATACGGATGAAACTCAATGTAAAAATAGTCCCTGCATAAGTAAAATTAAAGTTTAAAGTATCGTTTGTCAGTGTGAAAATTAACAGCATACACGAATTTATAGTCGTACCTCAACCACAAGTTATCAAAATGCGTGACGTTGACCACGTTGTCATACAGTCGACAGCAGATCAACCTTCACATTTTAGTTGTGACGTCACCCGTAACGTGACTGAGTAGAGTACACTCGTGTAATGGTTGATGTGCCGTCAACAGTACCTCTAGATCGATGCCGGGATGGGCAAATACACGCACGTAAACCTTTACCTTTACCTTTTCTCTGCTCAGTTGCTTTATGTGTCCTTGCATTGCAGCAAACACATAATTAAAGTTTATTTGATTTCGTCTCTATGTAGCGAGTAGGTTCTTTACCAGAATAAAACCATTCTATAAAACCCTTTAATATCGGAACTGGTTTCAGAATCTAGTTTTTACTTAATTAATCTGATTCTTATGATAATAAGTACTTATTCTTCACTAGGAAATATTCCATTGGTTAACTGGATAAGTAACAGCACTGCCAAATTACTGTAACCAAATCGTAGTTTAGCTTAATAAAACAGACATTATCACTTCATAATTAATAGATACATTTTAACTACATAGGTAATACATCTCTGGGATATTTAAAGATTAAAGTTCTAATCTTATATCTGACATTGTTAAAGTACTCATACACTTTACATAGTGACCTTCATATGTTTAGAAATATGAATTTCTGATGATGAGTTTTATTGAGATGGTTGTTCTTAAACACGGCGTAAACTTACACGATGCAAACAAAATTGAAAAATGGTGATTAAGTATTATTATGATCATCTTTCAGGTTTATTTTAACTAATAATGAGCCCGTCGATAACATTGTGTGGCGGTGGAGATGAAAGGGGAGGTCGCTCGGTGCACCCGACATTACGTTAGCAAAGCTCTTTTGGCTCTTGTTCAATTTTGCGACTGAGGTTTATTTTGTGAAATGCTGAAGAACGCCAGAATGAGCATATTGCTCATTGTTTATTCCGTTACACAATAGTTGTATATTCTTGTAAGGCGATGCTTTCTGCCTATCTCGTTCCAACAACGTGGGACTCTACTGATGAATTATCTCGGATAAGGTATGTAAGTTAGGGAGTTGAGTTGTTTAACTCAAAAAAACTTGGTACCCAATTACGTGAGCTTTTTGTTGGACCTGGATAGATAGATAGATAAAGAATACTTCAACGTACAGTCGACAGCACATCAACCTTTACATGTGTACTTATTAAGTACGTGTTCGTTGAGTTATGTCACGGGTAAATTCGCTTCACAAAGTAAAGGTTGGTCAACTGTCACCACTATACTACCATGACTATATTTCTTACCCAAGTTTTCGTGTTTAGACAACATCTGTTAGCTTATAAGTAAGTGCAATACTTACATAAGCCGTTATTTATATAGGTAGGTACTTATGCTTTTCTGTGATTATTTGTTATATGCAGCGAGAGTTTTTGTGATTTGTTTGCATACATTTCATGTTATATATAATTAACATAGCATCTTACATTATGTTTCGTAGTTACTTATTTTCTTGTTAGTAAATGCGCGAGTCAGAAAGATTTGACTGCATAGAATTTACATTAGTATTGCCGTACTGTTGCGTAATACGTTGTACATATTGTTTAGTGGGGATTAAGTAAATACTTAACAAAATATACCATACGTTGATACATTGAAAATTTTAAATGCCAGTTTTAAGCGTCCCGTCTTAAGATTACTTTTACGATTCTGTTCGTGGAGAACAACATATTAAAGTTGCATTAATTATTTGTTAGTAAATTGGTTTGTGGACTCTCCATGGACATGATGAAATCATGAACGTAGCTAGACATACTTAGTAACTTAGCAAACCCATAACTAGTTAAGCTTGGTAATTGATCAGACTTTCCTGTGATCTCTGAGTTTGATTGTTTCAATGTTTCACCAAATAGTCTTCACTGTGTAAATAAAGAATCATCGATTGATCTGAATGTTACGAATTTGTTTCATTTCTATCACAAACAAGAATTCAATTTAAATTATTTGCAATCGAGATTAAGCAAAATTGTAAAATGGTATGTAAAACCTCATGCATACTGAGTATTAGTTTTGTTAAATACGAATCCTTTCATTTCTCTATAAGTTTTGCCATTAAGGGGATCCAGTGGGCTAACTACCGCCACCAGTGAAAAAAAACCATACTTACATTTATGCAAAAAGTGTCTGTACAATCTCTCAATCATGCTAACCGTGATTTTTAGGAACCTGAGTCTAGATAGGCCAATAACGGCCGTTTTTGGTGTTAATGTTATCTAGTCCTAGATTTTTTTGCCTTACGGCCACGCGTCCTAAAAATCTCTATTAACATGATTGAGAGATTGTACAGACACGTTGTAAATTCGACCTGTAAAAATTATGTTTTTTATTTCTTCGGTGGCGCTGGTATTACTCCCTGGAGCCCCTTAACAACTTTTTAAATGGTTAATTTGGGATGCCCTATGTCTAAGTGGAGCCCAAGTCAAATGTCAGAAGCAAGAGGCGTGTGGCTAATAGTTACGTGTGTGCACGGACAAAGGCGCTCGCTCTCAAGAACAAAACAAACTCCAGAGCTCCTAGCTACCACCTACCTAGTCGGGATGATTCAGCATAAGCGCTGTGAATGTCCTCGAGTACCCACATTCATTGTCTTCGAGGGGCTCCACCAGGCCTGTGTATTGTCAACCTAACTTTACTAGACATGTTGTGTATGCTTCGCTCACCATAGCGTACAGTTGGATAACAACTATCCGACCGATTGCTAAAATGGCGTTTCCAAATGTCACAACGCCATTTTAGCAACGCCCTTTTGGGCTATTGTTTTGTTTTACTTTCATATTTTCTGTATTTTGCAGTTTCTGTCAATCGTGTAGCTAGCTTTCAAATAAATTATTGTAAGCACCAACTACGTAAACGTTCGTGAAACCCTTTCGGCCGAACCACTAAACCGCCAACTGTAGACGCCTACAATAACAAGCTCTGTTCAAGCCATAAGCAGCATAACGAGATATGCCGGAACAATGAATAGATTACTGTACCACCGAACGGCCGCGGCGCTGCCAGCTTTGTTAATCACGTTTACCTATCTATATACTCTCCATATCATACGCCCCGTCCAGCATACCAATTAACACAATCCATAATATTTCAGGGCATTATGGGGTCCAAGTGCGTAAGTGAATACCAACAAAATACCACTAGCATTCATGCTAGTGTATTGTTAAAAAAAACTGTTTCTCCACGACTAAGCATGTTACATGCATGAGCTCGCAGAAAAGGTCACTAAAGAATCTATGAATAGGAATGTCATATCTGGCGGTGTGAGGCAAACCTTTTTCCCTAAGCCCTTTGCCGCAATAGCGCGCTTTGAACTGTGACATCTGAATCGCAGATAAAGGCGTGCCAAACCGGGAGTTTTGTGATTTCGCTTTTCACAGAGCTACAATCGGCGATAGCTGTTGATGAGATGAGAGGCCCACGGATTATTAAAGGAACAAAGAGAATTTCATGGTGATGGTCGAGTAGTATTTTTGTAAGTTAAGGTAAGGTACTTTCAAGTAGGTACTTAAATGTTTACCAGGATGTACGTAACATTATCGTATTAAACGAGGCGCAACGAACAAGAAGTATCCTTTTTTCGTTATCCTTAAGTTCCTTTTTATCTGCCTAATCTTATCAGACACTTTACAATTCAACAACCATTCACTTACCTTATTTGGTACTAAAACAATGACAAAGTATGAGGAGACAGGAACAAACTAAAAAAAAATACCTCCCTAACAATAACTTCAGGGACATGGAACTGTTATTTAAGTTGCCCCAATTTTCGGTTAACCGGATACTTGCGTCTAGCTTCGTTTCAAAGTTCCGACATACGGGCAGCGAGACGCCAACAAATATATCTAAGTAGAATCTAGACCAGTATCGTGACTGGCGGTCGCCGCAACCGCTGTTTACCGTTTTGGATACGCTTAAAATAGAGAACTTTCAGGCAATATACCAGTATATTAATAACACTCTTTAAGCTTTGACTATGCCTCTCACTTTGTTGCTTCATTGTATAATAAGCAATGTTTCTTTTAACTGAATAGCTCTACAACACAGACCAAGACTCTACAAGCAAACAATGTATTTTCTTGCGATCCCAAAAAAATTAATAGGGTTTTTTGTAAATAACAGCAGAAGAACTTAGAAATAGTATTCACTAATAGTTTATACGTCTACTTAAGTTACAAATCAATACGTTTGATACTAGAGTAGCTCAAGCTTCTCACGTCAAACTCTCATTAAAAGTTCACACTACCGCGAAATCTCTGAATTAAAAAGTTCAGTAACTCCAGCACAGGGCAAATCTACGAAAATTTTAATAGTTCATACCACACCTACTTTAAATGATTTCTTTGAACTTGATTTCACACAATATTTATAGCAACACAAGTGCATATTTTCTTAGATTACCCGTAAATTCGGTAAAGCATGAAATTCGATTAGAAATGCTGTTCACGGACACGGCTGAATCGAGAAAGTAGCGCTTCGCAGGTGTCTCTCCTCAATAAGGCCTCGTATTTGCCACGGAGATCGCAACAGGAATCGTAATGTAAAACAAATACTTACCTTGCCCGTGGAGAGCGCTTCAAAATTCCAGATACGTTTATTTACTCAAAGTGACGTTTTGTCACACTAGAGCACCGTTATTTGTTTCTGTTTTACTTAATTCGATAAATACCATGTCTATACGAGTATATGAAAGAAACATTAAAAAAATAATAAAAAAGGCTGTATAAAACGTCACTCACATGTACAAGTCTAAAACTACTTACCAAACACCATTATATCCAGAAATGAATCTTGTTACCACAGAAAAGCATAAAAAGGGTGTTACAACACGTCCTATTTAGGAAATGTAATAAGGACAGCAAAGATATCTGACGCAGTTTGCGGTGGCCTTTTCCCGACCATAAACAGACGCAGCCGGAATTCAATTTCCAAAGTATAACTCCCCGGGCGGGCGGCGACCGACCGACCAGCACGTTTTTCCAACTTACGTACCTATGTTTATCCAGATCAACATCTCTTGCAGTTTGCCCAAAATTACACGATCCAGAAGAAAAATATCCTGATATACACGCTGAAATCTGGGTGGTTTGAAAGCCGCAGTTACGTAATTAGTAATTGAAAATGCCAGCTATTTAGACTATTACTTTTAAGTTTAGACGTAAAAAGAAAAAAAAATGTTGAGAAATCTTGTTTCGAGTTGAGAAATCCCGCGGGTCTGCGGCTGCACCTTGTCTTTTTTCTTTTTAATCTGTGGCCCGCACGCACCACTGGCTGGCTACAAATGGTTCTCATATAATATTATTCAAGTTTGTGTCGAGATATTTTTGGACGGTACCTTTTTTTAAAAAAAAACGAAACCAGCGTGTTCGATAGCTTCTGTTTTGCTTTGGCTTTCAAACTACCCAAAATTCATGATACACAAAGGGAAAAAGTTTCATGAACTGTTTGTTCATTGACTCGGAACAATTGATTGTTTCAATGGAAGCATTAATTCCTTATAAGTTTTCAAAATAATGTATATTTAATGGGTAATACCTACCTACAGCCTGAATTGTAACGGAAGTGGGTCCTCCTCAGCCCACGACGACCCCGAACGCAGGAGGTTTCCTCGCAAAATATAATTTCATTACGATTTTCTTATCACGCCGTGGCTCGGTCTTTCACAACCCGCTCTATGTCAATAAAATAACGTTATGGAATTTTGATATTTTCGTTGTTACATGGTGTCTGCTTGCTTACAGGCTTACAGCCCGACGCGTGACAAAATAATATGGAATTGATTACAGTATAAAGATGTCTTTCTCGTGGAGATCAAAGATTCCTATTTACGCCTCGTTTGTCATTGATACATTTATTTCATACAAATCATCATCATCATCATCACCATCATCAGCCGTTTGACGCCCACTGCAGGACATAGGCCTCCCTCGTAGTTTTCCAAGCTTCCCGGTCTTGTGCCGCCCGCATCCATTGACTCCCCGCCACCGTAACCAGGTCGTCAGACCATCTGGTGCGGGGCCTGCCCACGCTGCGTTGTCCGTTCGCCCCGACGGCCATCAGTTCTCCGAGCTATGTGCTTTACCCACTGCCCCTTTAACTAAGCAATTCTTTGAGCTATAATAGTAACTCGGGTTCATCTGCGGATTTCCTCATTCCTTATTCGATCACGCAGTGAAACTCCTAACATAGCTCTCTCCATTGCTCGTTGGGCGACCTTGATCCTTATTACGAGGCCCATAGTCAGCGACCAGGTCTCACATCCATAAGTCATCACTGGCAAAACACATTGGTTATACACCTTTGTCTTGAGACACTGAGGTATTTTGGATGCGAAAATGTGTTTTAGTTTCCCGAACGCTGCCCATCCAAGTTGGATTCGACGAGTAACCTCTGTCTCGAAGTTTCACCAAGTCTTTCTTATTGGGCCCATAGTCAGCGTCCAGGTCTCACATCCATAAGTCATCACTGGCAACACACATTGGTCATACACTGTCTTGAGACACAGGTATTTTGGACGCGAAAATGTGTTTTAGTTTCCCGAACTCTGCCCATCCGAGTTGAATTCGATGAGTGACCTCTTTCTCGAAGTTGGACTTACCCAACTGGACTGTTTGTCCCAGGTATACATAGCGGTTGACAACTTCAAGGCCAGAGCCACCAACGTTGATATTGAATACAAAATAGGTATGTACGTAATTAATGTGGTACTTATTCTCTTTTTGCATTGCAGGTATTTCAAAAGGGTACATCCCTTTTTGGATACAATTTCCTACTATCGTGAGCCGCTTAGAGGGTTTCTTCTTCTAACAATTGCCTAATACGGATAAAATTGTGAAAAGTAATATCATAATTCAATAATTTACGAGCCATATTATTATGAGTAATATCCATGCCGAAAAAAGCTAAATAAAGGAGAGGAGAAAGGTGCTAGTGTTTGTTTATTATCGAACTCCTCCGAAACGGCTTCAACGATTTTTATGTTATTTTTGTGTATATTTGGTAGGTCTGAGAATAGGTCGGTAGCTAATTAATATGGCAAAACAGCATTTGCCCGGTCAGCTACTATTTTTTTAACAGACTTCAAAAAAGGAGGAGGTTATTAATTGTATGTGCACGCCTATAAGCGCCATCTATGAATTGCTTTGTGAATTTGTGCTGAGAACGGCTCATTCGACGCATATGTTTTTTTTTTATTTGGCTTTTTTCCCGTTAAATTTTAACCGATTTCGAAAAGTCTTTCTTTGTTCGTATAGATATAACGTCCCATTGGTCCCATTTTAATTTGGTGAAGATCTGATGAAGACTTTCAGAGATGGAGAACGGAACTCTTCAATGGACAGCAGTAAATAAGGCCTAATTGGGTCCATCCTTTAGTAATATCCGTATGTTTCATGAAATAGCGTAAAACTACTTCCGAGGTAATTTGGTTATGTTCTGGTGAAGACTTTCGAAGATGGAAATAGAGAACTTAAAATTTTAAAGCAACGAATTAAGTAGGGTAAATTACGGTTATTATGGACTTGTTTATATTTCTCCCGTTTCCCCACAAAAAGTGAAAAATAAAAAATATTAATAAAATTAAAACCCGACAGCCAAAAAGTTAGAAATAATTTAAAAGAATACCTTTAAATTAGAACTAATGTTACAGTCAGAAGTCTTAAACGGTCAAAACTAGTTTTGACTGTTAAATTTAGTCAAAACTAGGTTCGACTGCAGAGATTGGTTAAAATAAGTTTTGACTGAAAATTATTAGTCAATAGTACCTACTTATGACTGATGTTTTTCAGTCAGAACTAGTGTTAACTAAATCTTGTGATCAAAACTGGTTTTGACTACAAAAGTGTTAGTCAAAACTAGTTTTGACTACAAGAGCTCCGTCAAAACTGTTTTGACTACAAGAGCTCAGTCAAAACTATTTTTTACTACACATGTTTAGTCTATAAGTATGAAGTTCTTTTGGCTATAAGTATGAAGGATTGGTTTCGAAACTAGACCTCTCTTCTTCTTGCTTTTCTTCTTTTGACACACCTCGCACATATTTTTAGATACATATTGATAATTTCTTTTGTAATATTAGCATATTTCTTTACTGTTTCAACCTTGAGTCTATCGCGGCCACCATGACTAGTAGAGATATCATAAATCTCTTCAGCCGGCAAAAAATACTTAATAGGCTCTCCGTTTGTAACTAACTTTTTCATACCGCAGACTTCAATTATAGCAAATCTTTTCAATCGTGCATATTATACTGGCTTCTTTTCTCTTCAAATGTAGCATCCTCCACTTTCATAACAAATTTATCAAATTTTTCTTTCGTCATCACATTAAAATATCTCATGTCTTTCTATTGCTAATATTCTTTGCAAGAAGCGTTCCTTCTTTTCCTGGTCACTCATTGCATTGAAAATTTCCACAATTCTTTATTAATTTTATGATTATAAAGAATATATAGCGTTTTCTATCTAATTTAACTTGACCTTATTAATTTTTAAAGAGTTTTGACTGAAATATCAGTCAAAACTAGTTTATACCAATAAAGCTAGTCAAAACTACTTTTGACCAATGCGATCAGTTTAGTTGAAATATCAGTCAAAACCACTACTGACCAGAAGCTTTGGAAAAAAGTACTTTTGACTGATTTTAGCAGTCAAAAGTAGTTTTGACCGTTTAAGAGTTTTGACTGTAACATATGTGTGTAGGTATTGTAGAAGTATAATTTGTAGGCGGTGCCCAGTTTCATGACCAGCACATATATTTTGGACACCGACTACAAATATAGTACATGTATACATACTTCTAATTTAAAGGTATTCTTTTAAATTATTTCTAACTTTTTAGTGCTGTAGTACTGTAAAGTCGGTTTTTATTTTTATTTAAAAAATCAGTCTAAGGAGCTTTCGGTGTTATTTACTAAAATACTCTTCAAATGCAGTTTTTAAGGCATCGTGTTTTTATGGATAAGACTATTTATTTGCGGTGCTCTAGTTGCAATCGGGATTCAGCGTAGATAATCTAGTACAGGCAGAAGCCCCCGGCCAAATTTATAAAACCCCCAGGACCTGAAGGATCCTGTTCTGAAATAAGACTTGTGATCTCACAAAGCAAGCGAATAAAGCATCATTATTGTTTACGATTACCTATGTTCTTTTGTTTTGGGGGGCACGCGAAGCAATTACGCCCATAGTGTTTCTCTGAGAGAAAGCCTGTTGCTTGCAGTGGGACGTATATAGGCTACATAATTTGTCAAGATCAAATTAGTAACTGGTTGTTAAATAGTTTAAGTATCCTGCAAAGTACGTTTTGTGTGACTGTATACATATAGCATTGGTATTGGCGTGGTATTGGGCAAATAAATAACGGAAGATAAAATGAAAAAAAAAATTATAATGAGAAGGTTTCATCTGTCATAAGTTTTGTTTCTGTACACTTCGTGTTATGCGTAATAATCATCATGGCGACAAACAGTATAAATTTTTCGACTTAGGTGACAATTCATCGCAAAATATTTCATCCTCGAATGGAACGTCACCGTTTTCGAAGTAATAGGCGTCAATTCATCCGCAAAATATTTTCTTCTGATGAAACGTCACCCTTTTCAAATTATTAGGCGACAATTCATCCGTAAGTTGTGTCGCTATCGGATAAGTCTTCATATCATTTATACTAATGGTATCTTTTCAGCCAAAACAAAAATACACTGTTAATTAAGGTGTTTTTATTATCTATAACTATTTTTCGGTGTTTTCTCATGGTCCCACTATTTTGTCTCGTTAACGAGGGTTAACTATTTCCCATAGTTCCATCAATGTACATGATCCCTCTTGACAAAAAATAAATAGACAAAGCGACTTTGATAAGGTCGACGTTTTATCCGAAGAAAATATTTTGCTTTTGAATTGACCCCTAATAATTTCAAAAGGGTGACGTTTCATCAGAGTATGAAATATTTTGCGGATGATTCGTCACCTACGTTCGTTTTTCAAAGTTTACTGCTCAAAATAATAGAGGAATAAGATTTCAAAGTGAAGTAAAACTTTTTGCTAGCCTTTTAATTGTAACTGGCCACTAAATCATTTTCTCAGCACAACGCTGAGTCAGCTGCCTTTTGTGGCAACTTTGATACGCCACAGGCTACGTCCAAGGTCCTGTTTCATTTATTTGTTTTGTCTGTTGTTTATTTAGTTTTCTTCCTGTTGTTGTGTATATTATGTTACTTATCTGATTATTTTGTTTCTGTGATGTATCTTATTGGTATAATAAATGTATTTCTTCTTCTTCTAAATATTAAAGTACGAAAATTAAAACCAATAAAACATCAGATTTTTTGTTAGCAGTTCTTAATGTGGTGACCAAGAGCACGCATACACCTAAAAACTGAATGACGCCATTAAATTTTTTTTTAAACTTTTCAAATACAGCAAACTCACTCAAAAGACTTGAAACCCAAAGAGAATATTTGAAACCGGCCTTTCATTAAAAAGCAAGCCATCTTACGCCGCTAATTGTTTTGATTACAAAAAAATATGCCAGACAATATACATCTGTTTCCAAAGTCACTTAGACCATAACGAAACCACTGCTATTATTAATGGCGGCAACTTCTTGATTATCATACGAGTAGTAACTTACCTACCCACTACCAACCAAAACGTTCTTGCTATCTACGCAACTGAAAGTTGGGGATTTGAATCCTCAGAAAGTAAATCTATTTCACCGGGGTTCGACTCAATAGACTAACAGAGTGTTAATGCGCCATCTTCTACCCACTCTGAAAATTATTTTTTAATTTTTATACCATTTCCTTAATAAGCAATTAGGTAACAAGAGGCGGAAATATCTTTTATTAAAGGAAGCGAAGCATTCAAAAGTACAAAGGGAAACTTAACGGACACTAATTTATTTCTGTTATGGATAGAAGGAGGACGTTTTAGTAGATTAATGTTAATTAATCTTTCGGGGTTTTATTAATTTATAATTTATATGAATAAATTTTATTAATGCGGTTGCATGTTGCCGGTCTTGGAAAAAACATTAAGCTATAAAATGTTGTCAACAGCAACAAAGTTCCTTCCAATCTCCCAAGTTAATATAAAGCCACAAAGTAAACCAATGGCTTAAATGGCACAGCGAACGTTTACTCCTTTATCTACGTCGACCAGCCCAGTCAAATATTATTATATTATTCATGCAGCGTCCTTGACTTAACTGATCTATCTATTCAGCTATAAATAAATCCCTCTGTTATGCGTAGGCCTTTTCTTCTCTCTCATACATACTCATATTTGTCAACCACTTTTATGACGTATAATGGTTATTAATATTCATGACCGAGATCGGTTGCTCACATAAATATCAACAAAAGAGCTGGATATCGAAAAAACATGTCATTTGCTAGCACTCAATAATACTAGAGGGGCCTATGTTTGATGATTTACACCGGCGTCTAGTGGCAATGACATAAAAATGTGTGAATAAAAATTATTGCGAATTTTAAACATTTACATTGTTCATTGGAAATGATTAGAATCCACCACAAAAAACGGTGGTTTTACGTTATTTCAATAACACCTTCTACCTTAAAACGTGATTATAACGTATAGTTAAACCACTTCCAACGAAAAAATGTTTCAAATTCTCAATTGTTTTACTTTTTATTTTTCATACAATCTTAAAACTTGACGCAGTTAATCTGTATGAAAAATAAAAAAATATTGAGAATTTTAAACTTTATGTATTAGATATAGATTTATGGACGTCGTGTTCCAATAACGCATAACGCGTTATCAACTATCCAAATATACTCTAGAACAGTAGAGACGTGGATACACATTGTATAATGTATGCGTTGGTGTTGTGACCTGTTCTCTAAACTCTTTGAACACAAGACAAGTTTGAATGTCAAACGTCTAAAGAAACGATAGTTAACGCGAGCGAAAGAATGGATTCTTTATTTACAGTACAGTCCTTTATATTTTTGTTGCAAAATTGTTGTGCTGTCGTCTGAACTTAGAGGCGTAAAATCGGCTGACGCTAGTGACGCTTTCCGTTTTCGGCGTTTTCAGGCTGAAGTACCGGACCGTTTCAGAGGGTGCTCTGTCACATACTAGTTTATCAAAATTTCACCCAAGTTACCATGGTTTTCAGGCGCCTGAAACAAGTTTTCAGTCTGTTTCAGGCCACCCTCCATCCGATGACGCCGTAACCCGAAAACCCGTTTTCAGGCATTTTCAGGCCCTTTAAGTACGTTTCACTATATGACGAAATTTTCAATAGGAGTGAAAGAGATAGCACTATTAGAGAGGGATAGCTATAGTCCGAACATTTCGGAAAGATGTGACAGAGACAACACGATAGAGCGAGACAGCAGAATTGAAGAACCTTCCACGACTTGACGGAGTTTTCGATAAAAACTCAAACGGTATATAAGCGGGGACGACGCGTTGCGTGTTTCATGCACGTCGCGCTACATAGTAGTTATTAGTAAAAAAACATAGGTACCTAAATAAGCATCCCAAAATTAAAATACCGAAATATGGTAAGATAAAATATGACGCATGATAAAATATGCGTTGATAAGTACATGAAACGGTGGTAGCGCAGTGGTAGAACGCCGGCTTCACATTCGGGAGGTCGTGGGTTCAAATCCCGACTTGTTTTATAAACTATATACATTTGTGAGTTACGTAGAAGCAATACCACTGGTTAACGGTGAAGGAAAACATGGTGAAGGAAAACATGGTGAAGATACCGGAGTGTCTGAGATGTTCACAAATTGCCAATCTGCGGTGGACACACGTGGTAATTAAGCCCATATTTTCTCTCTGAGAGAAAGCCTGTAGCCTAGTGGGACGTATATACCTACACGACATGAAAAAAATCTTTGCTAAGGAAATCATATTTTATATCTTTTCCAGAGACATAAAACAAACTTCCTTTATTGCGTTCTATGGCGATGCATCATGTGCGCGAAGCACTCGAGCATCTAAAGGTCGAAAAGCGTGGTGTTAGCTCGCCCCCGGGAAATAACCGTTGATAAATTAAGCCACTGACTTCGAATATTTATTGTTCATGGACCGAGTACTCCACAGATATACTACGCAAAGACAGAGTGTGTCGCACAAAATTCTTCTCAAAGCGAGGCGATACGCACGAATCACCGTAACATGTGTGTGCCTAAGTGGACTGTAGTACGTGACGTTCGCAGACACGCGCATATTCGCATTAATAGTGCAACACTGACAACTGGTTACGCAAAGCATGCTAATTTGATATGACTGATGCCAGATATGACTTCTCATGGTGGAACGGCAATACTAATCAAGGAAGGCATTCACCATCACCAACTACCAGAATACAAGAGAGAGTACCTACAGGCTACCTCCGTGTCAGTAGCCGATTGGAGTGGACCCCTAACATTAACCTCGGTGTACTGCCCGCCCCAACGTAGCAAGGGAAGGCTCGGCTCGTCCAAGAACAACATCAAGGGCCACATGTTCACAGAGCTCTTCAACCAACTTGGCTACAGATTTATAGCAGGAGGAGACTGGAACGCAAAGCACCTACATTGGGGATCAAGAATGACATTGACGAGAGGCAGGGAACTAAAAAAATCTATTGATTGCAACAAGCTTCAGAGTGTGTCGACTGGAGAACCTACATACTGGCCAACTGACCCCAAGAAAAAACCCGATCTTCTGGACTTTTACATTACAAAAGGGCTCTCAACCTTGTATCACCACGTGGAGTCATGCCTGGATGGATCATCGGACCACACTGCTGTCTTAATGACATTAAGCACTACTGTAATATTAAGTGAAAAACCATGCACTCTCTATAATAAAGACACTGACTGGGAAACATTTCGACACCATATGGATAGCAATATCAATCTTGGAATACCACTGAAGTCTTCGAATGATGTAGAGGAAGCAGCACTACACATAACTAAAGTCCTACAAGAATCTGCCTGGAAGGCAACCCCAGATACTACAGAAAAGACCCAAAAATATAACTACCCGCTGGAAGTCAGGAAAAGAGTAGAAGAAAAACGTAGTCTAAGACGCAAATGGCAACTAAGCAGACATCCTGATGACAAATCCAAATTCAATAGAGCTAAACACCAGCTAAAACAATTTATTGAAGAAATAAAGAATAAAACTCTGCAAGACCGACTGGAAAAGTGTCACCCAAACAAAAACGACCACCACTCACTGTGGAAACTTACAAAGAATTACAATCAACCACAACAAGCAATACCCCCTCTGAGACGCAATGATGGCAAATGGGCCAGGAGCAATGATGAGAAAGCGGAAATATTTGCTGAATTCCTTGAAAGTGCATTCCAGCCAAACAAACCTTCTGAGTCAAGCAACGATCCAATGATAGACAGAGTGTTACAAGGCGACCTACAAATGTCTCTACCGTTGCAACCAACCAACCCCAGAGAAATCACAAACCAGATTCGACAACTAGCTAAGAAGAAGGCACCAGGATATGACCTAGTGACAACGGAGGTGCTCGAACAGCTACCGCGGAAGGGAATTGTATTCCTAACAGTTCTCTTTAACGCAATCATGAGAATACAATACTTCCCATCTATGTGGAAGATATCACAAATAATACTAATACACAAGAATGGTAAACCCCCAAATGAAGTCTCATCGTACCGACCAATAAGCCTTCTACCCGTCGTATCGAAGCTGTTCGAGAGAGTATTTCTGCGGCGACTAAAACCAATGCTGGTGAAAGAAAATATTGTCCCAGACCACCAATTTGGATTTCGGGCAAAACATTCAACAGTGGAACAGGTCCACCGTGTTGTCAGAAAAGTGAGACAAACACTGGAAAAGAAAGAGTACTGCTCTGCCGTATTTCTGGACATCCAGCAGGCATTCGACCGCGTGTGGCACAAAGGACTACTATACAAAATCAAAAGCTGGCTCCCACACACGGTTCATACACTTATGAAATCCTACCTGGAATGCAGACTGTTCCAGGTGAAGTACGGCGGAAGTTGCTCCTCCTTTAGAGATTGCCAAGCGGGAGTCCCCCAGCGATCAGTACTGGGGCCGGTGTTATACACCATCTTCACTGCAGATATACCAGAGACGGAGAATGTGCTATGTGCAACATACGCTGACGACACGGCCTGCCTCTCTAGTAGTAAAGATCCAACTGAAGCATCCAGACTGCTGCAATGCCAAGTAAACAAACTGGAACACTGGCTAGACAAATGGCGGATAAAAGCAAGTCCCACAAAGTCTGTACACATAACCTTTACCTTGAGAAAAGGTGACTGTCCAGCAATCACATTGAAAGGTGAGACTTTACCACACAAAACATGTGTTAAGTACCTCGGGTGCCATCTCGACAGAGGTCTTTACTGGAAGACGCACATCCTGGCAAAAAAGGAAGAACTCACATTGAGATACAGGGACCTCCATTGGCTTCTCAGTGGACCATCAAAACTCTCCCTCGAGAACAAATTGCTCATATACAAGACTATTCTCAAGCCTATCTGGCTGTATGCCATTGAACTCTGGGGTTCTGCCAGCAGCTCGAACGTTGAGATCCTACAACGATTCCAGAACAGGGTACTCCGCAACATTGCCGCCGCACCCTGGTTTACGAGAAACACCGAAATTCACGAGTACCTAGAGATGCCTACCGTGAAGCAGGAGATTGAGAACAGGCTGAGACACTACAAGCAACGCCTCCAACAGCACTCGAATCCACTAGCACAAGACCTGCTCAACACAAAGGGAGAGGAGGTGCGGTTGAAGCGACCCAACACGCTGATGCTCACACATCTATCGTAAAGCCTTGAACGAGGCCGCATCAATGGATGGGGCCTCCACACGCCACGAAGACAGAAAATCTGATAAAGGCTATAAGAGCTGCTTGCAGATGGAAAACAAAATAGAAAAAAAAAAAAATATTTGTTGCGTCACTTTGGAAGCTCGGGCTGCGGTTCTAACTTATAATATTTCTATGGAGTACTCGTTCTACTCGTGCTCGAACTGATACCGATACAAAATATACACAAACACTCTACGACTCCAGTCGTTGGTACTTACAGACTGTTTCCTTTACAAACCCAATTTTGCGCTAGCTTCTAATGTTTCATGTGTCATGGCTAGACTCAGTTTATCCAAGCAGAAGTGATCTTAATGGGAACTTGCATCAGAAATTAATTGGAGTATATTTCTACCATAGAGAACGAAATTCGGTAAGGACATAAGTTTTACTAAGTGAATCCGGGCGTAAGAAAAATATTAAAAAAACGACAAATACGTTTTGTTTTATACATAGATCTAAATATTCGAAAACTCAGATTACTCTAATAATTTAACAAACTTATTAGATTTAGATTTTTCATTGGATTCTAAACGTTTTCTAAGAACGGTATAGACACATAAAAACATTATTTAATGAGATAACTATTAACATTATTTAAAAAGCGCTACTTCCTCGATTTGTATAGGGTGTTTTTGTATCACGTGACTAGAATTACTTTTCAACAGTTTATATTAAGAAAAGTTGTAAAGAAAAACCTTTATCACGCTTATTTTATCTTTTTACATGGCCTCTCCAGTGAGATTAAAATATATTTCTTGCAAGTTCTACATTTTTAGATTGTTGATAAGAACTACGAGTATACACGGTTGTTGTCTATTTGGAGGATTCATGGATCCGGACGGATACAAGATTGATCTCTATGCGCGAAGTGCAAGCTTCCGAGAGATTGGCTTGTACTCGAGTTGACATAATATTGTGTGACATAAGCCCTTAGAGATAAATTGCCTCCTAACTTGTGGCATAATAAATACGTCTTTTGTTGTTCTAACAGATCACAGTTACGTAATTTCATAATTCCACTGACGTCTCAAAGAATTGAAGAGTACGCGTTTGTAAGTAGAGGACCAGTGGAATGGAAAAAAATATCGGTCAGCATCAGTAGATTTATATGAATAGATTTCCTGGCCTAAGAAATTTTGATCTGAAGGTATCGCTACTATGGGCATAGTTTCTCTACACGTCTAGATTATGATAAGATGAGTTTTCAATTTCCCTTTGTAGGTAACGGTACGTGTCCTAATTTTTTTTGTATTCATTGAGTATCACACGCGGAATCCTCTATAATATTATTACATTTTCATTTTCTTACAAATAAGCTCTAACCATTAAAATTTCTGACCCCTTACATGGCATGCGTGGTCTCGGCTTTTGTCTGCGCTTGCTCATAAGAACTTCATATAATCTGAAAAAAGTATAGAAAAAAGTTATAACTGCAGTAATAGCAGACAAAATGCCTGCCATATTACATACATACGTAAACTCACGACTGTATCCCAGAGGGGTAGGCAGAGACCAGGGACTGCCACTTGCCACGATCCTGATAGATCACTTTCGCTTCCTCAACATTCATTAGTCGTTGCATGCACGCACGCCGGTTTCGGGTACTTTTTATATTGCATCATTAGTCGTATTATGCCGACATATTTGACATTTATAACAAGTCAACCGAAATCATCATTACCACCGCACCACATTTTTAGAGTCGTTACCGTGACATTTATTAAGGCATCTTGACCGGCTATGCATTTGTACATTAATAGCTACCTCTGACGTTTTGGACCTACAACATGGTAATCGAATTACTTAAGGAGCGATCTCAACACGCTAGACTGTGGGAGGCAGTAGATCGAGCAACAAATCGACATGGTGTGTCCTCGGCAAGTAATGTAATATTCAGACATGTTGCCCGCCGGCCGTAAACTAATAAACTAGAGAGTGGGACGTGTCGAGAAGCCACTGCTCAGATTGCAATTAGCCTCAAATTACTTAAATTTTCCTCTTCTCTTCGTACCACACGCGCGTAATAATAATATTAAAGAAGAAGAAGAAGAAGAAGAAAGACATTTATTATACCAACAAGATACATCACAGAAACAAAATAAGCACATAAGTAACATAATATGCACAACACAGATCATCATCATCATCATCATCCTTGCTGGGACCGGGAACGGGAACGCGAAATAGAATGTATAAAGAAACAAAGTACAAGGCATATGGAAATGTGAAGTTAAGAAAAGAATACGACGGTCAAATAAAGTTGGTGGGTTTATATGTGAACTTACCAAACGAAAAAGATGAAAGCCGTAGCCGTAGCTGTAGCCGGGTTATTGAGAGAATGCAGATGATAGCTTCCAAAAGTCATTTTCTTCTGTTGCTGGAGACCAATAGGTACGATGGGCAAGGTGGAAGGAAAGAGAAGGCCGGGAAAAGAAGGTTGTCAGGAGTGGACCGGTTCTAAGACCGCGGAAGAGTTGTTCTGAGTTGCACTGAACAGAGTGCGTTGTAAAGAGCCGACTGCCAACTCCAGTGATAAAGAAGAACATTTCAAAACTTTCGATCATATTATTTACCTATCTATTGAAATGAAGCGTCATCGGCATTCCTCTTCACGCACAAAATATAAATTGTTTTTAGGGTATCGTAGTCAACAAAGAACTCTTATAGTTTCATGTCCGTCCCCAGTAAGTATACTTGTGTATTGTCCGTCCGTCTGTCTGTCCGTTTGTCTGTATTGTCAATAAACATTATTTATAAAATCACATTTTTTTAAAACATTCCATAAACCTTCTTTTTGTGTTCTGAGCCATAAACCCTCTAGTCTGTGGTAGAGACTATACTGCGTTTATAGGATAATTTTAGGGAATCGTGTTTTTACAAATAGCACCGTAGAAATCAAAGGCTTATGGACGAAATCAAAGGCTTCGGTATGTCACTAGATATTTATTTATAAAATCACAATTTCTTAAATTACTCCATAAACGCTCTAGTCTGTGGTATAGACTATTTATGCTGCGTTTATAGGGTGTGTTTAGGAAATCGTTTTTTTATAAACGGAGATCGTGTTTTTATAAACACATACTCACACATTCATAATATACTCACGCTTGAATCCCGGAAGGGTAGACGAAGACCAAAGTTTGCCACCCGCCGTGATGATATGCAAAATATATCTATTAAACAATAGTTAATTATTGGAATTAATAATACTTTTCACACGTCTAGAAGGCAAGTCAACAATTAGTTATTGTTAGAACGGTGAAGTTAGCCTAAAAATCTCGATGAAATATGTTAATGTACTAAGATCATTCATGAACTTTGGCTACTTCGTTAGCAAATATTTTTTTGTTGACATTGTTTTTCGGAAAAGTTAATGTTAAATTACTAATTTGCAGCGAACATTGAAAATAAGTACCTACTTAAGTAAATGCGTATACTAATAATAAACACAAAGTCAATGAACATTTTTTAGCTTGCGTAAGAATGGAGGTAAATTCTGCCGAATGAGTCAGATACGTATGTGCAAGTAAATATCTTTCGTTCTTTTTCTTTCTTTCTCACTTTCAACTTTGGTTGTGACACTCTCGCCAGTGGGGACCACACCTGATTAGAGATTGGGGCGAGATTGTGTTCATACCATAGAGGACATAGAAAATCTCACAAGACTCACCATATTTTTTTGGGGTCTCAAAAAATAAGAGAAATCAAGTTGCTCTAATAATTAAAAAAACTTAATCATTCGATGTATATTTCCAATGAATTGCAAACCTTTCCTAATGATAATGTAGACAAAAACATTATTTTATGAAATAACTCGATCGCTGGTTCGAACATTATAAGGCGTATATGAGGTTGGCTACCACCACATCACTATTTATATGTTGACGTGGCCTTTCAAATAAAATCGAAACTGTTTTTCATCGCTGGACGTTTCATAACGACACTGCACTACATAGTCGGTCGCGACAAACAACGCTACAAACGACCTAGTTTATATTGCAGAGCTTTCCGCCTAACAAAGGGTAAAATTACCATGTGTTAGAGCGTCTGATTTGTACGACAACTTTACAACTTTTGAGTTATCTCCCTCGGCGTGCTGTGAACACACAGCCTTTGTGACAACATTTGCTGGAATTTGAATCTGTTTTATACATGTTGACGTAAAAAGTTGTGCCTTCCGAACGTACGTGGGCGCCCTGTAAACTTTCAGCACTCAAAAACCTGCACAATGCATTCATGGATAATTTAGAACCAGCCTTGCTGATAAAGCTTAAACAATACTCCCTATCTGGTTACATTTCCTTGCACTAATGGAAAACGTGGCAAACACTGCAGTGTATTGTAGGCGTTTTCCTTTCACAGAAAGTTTTTTATACCGCACAGATACCTAACCTCATTGTCAACGTAATTGTGCGCTAGAAAAGGATTTCTAGGGAGCTCTTCGCATAGATAAGAATACAAATAGATAGGACACTCTCTATATGTTTTGTGGCGGTACGAAAGTGCAGCTTACGCTACGGCACGGCAGCCTCGATCAATACTACTTAGTTTTTTAAGAAAATAAATTACACGTGTGCCAAACGCTTCATTAAACATAATAATTATATAGTTCATTTTCATCAAAGAAGAAGTTCGTAGCTCTTCTAAGTAGTTCTTTGTCTATCGTTCAACAGCTCGTTGGCTCACGTTTCGTTCCATCTGTCGTATCTTTCGACTCGCTTAGTTCACGAATGACACTGAATAAATGAGTTGTTAAATAATTAACTAACAAATATAGCCCTAAAATTAATGACGTTTATAATTTTAATATACGCTCTTTGTCACTTCGAATAAGTCAACGATGAACGGCGACAGTGAAGAAGTCCCAAGCTTTATGTTCGTTCATAATGCAATTTCATTCGTGGTACGAGCTCGTCTTTTATATATATGAAGTACCTAGGGACTCTAATGTGAACTAATTAAAGCGAAGAAGATATTTAGTGATAGTTGTGTTGTTTTAGGAAGTGAAATTCTTCGTTTGAAGCACTCATTCGCGAACAACACACATCTAAAAGAAACAAAACAATAAGCAACCATTGCAAATTTTGAACAACTAGGTAAGCATTTTAGACACTCGCCTCCCGGTTCATCGCTCTCTATGGACTTTATGCAGAGCTGATGAAGGCAACGTGACACGGTCGCGGCAGTCGGTCACTTTTCTTTCATAGAAAACCGGCCATGACCGTAGTAACTGTATGAAGCTAGAAGTCTTGTCGTTACGGCTATCTTCCAATGTGAAACCATCCAACGGAATGTTACCTTTGACCATGATACAACGTGTAGCAGGATGACACGCACACAGGCAATATGGAGCCTGGTTCATAGGACTACAATTCATTATTTACTATCACAATTACATTGCTAAGTCGATAAATCTACAGATTAATATGTAGGAAGACTCGGCTACCTATTGTAATAGGGGTTAAAGTATGAAATTGCCGTTTTATTGCAATAGGTTCTTTGAATTGACATAGAATCTTCATGGTTTGAGGTTTTCGAATGAAACTTTTTTCAAATGGTTTCTATGATGTTCTTTTTTTAAAAAATGTGAAACATTTGAATATCGACTTTCAATTGTTTTTGTTATTCAATTTAGACAAGAAAGATGGATACTGCGAAAATTCGAGTGATTTTTGAATACGAGTTCCGACGCGGAACTAACGCGGCAGAAACAGCCCGCAATATCAATGCTGCGTTTGGAGAGGGGTCTACTAATGAACGCACCGTGCGATTTTGGTTTAAACGCTTTCGTGATGGAAATTTCGACTTAAAGAACGAGCCACGAGGAAGACCGCCCACACAGGTGAATAACGATGAATTAAGAGAGATAGTGGAAGCCGACCCTAGTCAAACTACCCAGGAATTAGCGGCATGGCTTAACGTTACCTTACCCACAATATTGACTCACTTGCGTCAAATCAATAAAATAAAAAAATACGAAAAATGGGTGCCTCATGATTTGACTGATCTGCAGAAAGAAACGCGTGTTGAAACTTGTGTTGCCTTGTTGATATTCAATATTCGATATTCAAATGTTTCACATTTTTTAAAAAAAGAACATCATAGAAACCATTTGAAAAAAGTTTCATTCGAAAATCTCAAACCATGAAGATTCTATGTCAATTCAAAGAACCTATTGCAATAAAACGGCAATTTCATACTTTAACCCCTAATACTTACATAGAATTGTCATAATAAACTACGAATTATAGTTTTATGAAACGCGGCCCTGGTCGCGCTGAGAAGTGTAATTACTAGGGATGCACCGACTGTTCGCCGACCAGTCGGTTAAGCCGACTAGTCGGCCATATTTGCAGTCGGCGACTGGTCGGCGAACGGTCGGCCAAAACTGCCGACGGATTAGGGTAACTGAAATACGTATTTATTTTAACTGTTATGTAATCGTTTATTAGTTTGTACCATATTAAGTCGTTAAGCCAAGTCAGAGGCCTTAGGGCGGCTTGACAACTTCTGACAGTAGACGAGCTACTAGTCTACAAGCCTCCACCAATCCGGACTTGGCCCCCGTGGTATGGCCTATACCTTCCTCAGGGAAGAGACCCGTGCCCCTCGGTGGGGACATAATGGGTTGATGATGATGATATTAAAGATATTCCACTTCTAAGATACTCTTCTTACGAGATCAGTGGCCTAATTACGCTCACCAAATCCTGAGCGATTCCAATCGTCTAACTGTCAAATTCCATACTAATTTGACAGTTAAACGATTGGAATCGCTCAGGATTTGGTGAGCGTAATATAGGGGCAGATCAGTCATAAAATTATATACGTATAAAAGTAATCAACAGTCAAACCCTAGATCTAAGCTGGCCTCTATGCTCTCAGGCTTAATCATAACGAATTTAATCAGTCTTATTTATAAGTCTCGATTAGGAATCTGAAAGATCTTATCTACTAAAACATTATATATAAACAAAAAATCATGTCGCGACGTGATCACGAGCGTTGCCGAGGTCACCCGAACTCCCCCGAAAACAATGTCGGCCCGGCCGACATGTCGGCCGACATGTCGGCTAATTTGTAGCCGACTGGTCGGCCTGTCGGCCAGTCGGCCAAAGTCACAGTCGGCCCATCTCTAGTAATTACTAAATACAGTCGACAGCACACCAACCTTTACACGTGTGCACTCTACTCAGTTACGTTAAGGGTGAATTACTGGTGATTACTGCAACAAAAATGTAAATATTGACCAGATGTACTTGTTAGCTACGCCCTTAGAAATATGGTTACTATTCATCCGACTTTATCCCGACATGCCCGGACTTTCTGTCTTCCTTCTGGACTTTGTCGGGATTTTTTTCTTACATCGAAAAGTAGCATTAAAATCGCATTGGTCCCCACATTCCACACGTGCGCCCTGAGACGTGCGCTGCGCGATTTACTTGTTTTTATTTAATTTTGAGGCTAAAGTGTCCGGGCCGGACTTCTTTAATGTCCGGCATTTGTCAGGATTCTTTTTTAATTTCCTGAACTGTATGTAGGTACCTAAGTACTCAGAAAAATGCAAGGGAAACTCGAGATTAAGGCTCGCGGAAAAATAACACGAATAGGGCTCGCTGTCAAAACAAGCCCATAAATATTATCCGAGGGATGGTTGTTTGCTCTGGTTACGGCTGACGACTACTTTCTCGATGGAATGGAGACCTTTTCCTAGGAGGCCGTCAAAGTTTAGTTATCACTGCATCTGATCTCTGTGCACCCTCTCGGAATGAATAGAAAGGGCAAATAATATTGCACGTCTATTGCAAACAACTCTGATAGGAAAAACTTTTCTCATTGAACTTTTAACCACTTGTTCAGTTCCATTAATTGTCCCTTAAGCTATCATCTGAAGAGATTATACAGGGTTACCTCAAAAATGTGTAATTCGGAGACAGGAGACAGGAGTAGGTACTAGTATTTGCCTTTTACAACAACTCTTACTCTAGAAAGAGTAAATAAATAAATAAAACATAAATAAATTTGTATTACATTACAAATACTTTTTTTTGTATTTGAAAGTTTTGTGTTCATTTTTCCTTTTATTAATATATTTTTTTTAGAGAAAGTTGCTGTTCTTTCCTCTGTCTTGGCGCTTTTTCATATACTTCTATACAAAATAGTATAGACACAAAGGAAATATGCCATTATTTTTATATTAACTTTATTTACAGTGACGTCATGCCATGATCCATATCATACAGTATTGACGTTCATGTCAGTTTCAATACTTGACCGGATTTTTCAATAGTCAGATCAACTTAACTGGAAAGTAAAACTGATGTTGTCACTGTCTTGTCCTATGGTTTAGACAGTGACAGCATGCAATTTATTCTCCAGTTAAGTTTTATCTGACTATTGAAAAATAGTGTAAAATTAAATACTACTATTACGTCTGTGTACTAATTACTTAAGATAGTTGTAACCAATATTAATCAGTGCTAGGTAATAAATTTCGCTGACATATGGATAGAGATATCGGGACCGACCAATACCATCTGGATTTACTTAGCACGGTGTCTACGGTTTCTTGATTTTGGTGGTGCTTTCAGGTAAAATTTCATCCGGAAATACAACAGATTCATGTTCATCATCGTAGCAGCAAACGTAGTCCCGGTAAGTGCACCCTCGGGAGACGTAGAGCATCTTTTTTCCGATACAGTTTTTTCTTCGAATGCAGAATCCTTTTTTGGCACTGCATAGAGGTTCTGTGTAAAAAAAGTCATTTACAAAAATCTACGCTTAGTCAGCGATTATGTTTCACGTTATCCGTTATATTATTTTGTGAAATAACATCCGATAGATAAATGAAAAAGAACAGCAGACCTTTTCATCTTAAAAAATAACTACTATGTAGCGTTTTACTCCAAGTACCACCAGATCCAACTAGCAATATACACGAAATATTAAGCTTAGCACCGCTAGATATTGATACTAAGTAAAAGTAACGCGTCCATTGCGTGCTAACATTTTCGATATTAATATAACCCAAAAAATATTGGTGACTCAGCAAAATGTTTTGGATGAAGCATAGTTTGTATTGGTGTCCTGTATATATAGCTTTTGAATGGCTCGTAGCCCCGGCTGCCTGAGTGATCTTAAACGATCACGAAGGTTAAGCAACTCAGGGCGCGTTCAGTGCATGGCTGGGTCGCCGTCTATGCCTAACGCTAGTGGCATTTTTCCGAGCGGTTCCGTGCTTCGCAAGGCACGTTAAGCTGTTGGTGCGTCGATAGATGGCAGTCGTTAAGCCAAGTCAGAGGCCTTAGGGCGGCTTGACAACTTCTGACAGTAGACGAGCCACTAGTCTACAAGCCTCTGAGACGTGCGCTGCGCCACCAATCCGGACTTGGCCCCCGTGGTGGAGTATGGCCTATACCTTCCTCAGGGAAGAGACCCGTGCCCCTCGGTGGGGACATAATGGGTTGATGATGATGAATAGAGCATTAGTTTCTTAATACCCTATATAACAAAGTTCAACAGCAAAACTATAAGTAGGTACCCACGGAGGTTAGTGAGTTGCACAAATGGAGAACTCCAGAGGTAAGTTTGGCATTTCCCGATACAAATCTTATTACAAGTTCTCCAACAATCGGCGTTACTTCTGATAACTGAAACTTGTTTGTGTAGTGGTCCAACGTACGCATAAATTCATTAAGTCTGCAGAGAGTTTAGTCACAATTCCACAACATTTCTCTTTCACAGCGTCCATTTGGGCACCTTACAATATAAGTTTCAATATAAAGGGTTTCCCAAGGCTATGCCACTTGGAGGGAGACTTAAAATACTTGAAGTAGGATATGTTACTGAAAGAAAACTTGAGTTTCAATTTATAATTAGTTAAACTTAAAATAAAAAACGTAGGTAGTATTTTCTTCCACTTTTGGTGAGTTTGAGTCCCAGTTCAGGCACGAAATTAAAAAAAATCAGTAAATCAGTTTTCTAAATGTTCGAACATTTAAAAAAGACACAAAGTTTTCTTTGAATAAATTGTAGGTGTAGCTTTCCTCTGTGATGTAGCATAGCCGTGGGACACCCTATAGAATGAAGTTCTCTGAAATAAACTGTGGAAGAAGTTAAAGTAACTTTTAGCTAGGTAATGAAACAGTGGTAGGTAACATACCGACTGATCATTTGGTACGCCCCTCCCGAAACCCACATACTCTCTGCATTTTTACAAACATTACAGCATATTTTCAAAATTTTAAACCAAGGCATAGTTCAAACTAAACTCTTAAAATCTCGAAGACTAACAAAAAATTTTATAAGTACCTACTATACTTCGAAATCAGGAAAATAAACAATCTAGTTATTGAATCTGGAGAGAACTCTTACAGTGTTATTTTTACAAAAACGCGAATCCTTAAAACGCTCCTCAAATGCAGTGTACGTAATCTAAGTTAAGGGAAAACTTTTGGACATTTGAGGAACGTTTTAAGGAATCCTGTTTTTATAAATAACACCAACACTTAAATGCTTGAATGCACTTTGGTGCTGCTACCTACAGTGTCGCCCGCAGGTCAACCTTTACATTTGAGTTGCAAAGTTGTCCTTAACGTAACTAATTGAGTCTACGTATGCAAAGGTTGATATGATGCGACTTCGCAACAAAAATATAAAGCTTCATCAACTGACAGTTAGGCTGGTCTTTGAAGGAATAACTACTCACCTGTTTCAACTAAAGGAAGGAATATTTCTTTACCCTTCGGGGAGAGGTATCCGTGTACAAAGTCTCTATAACCTACCGCTGCGGTGGCTGGTCCACAAAAACATCGACACGACAAATACGAGCACAAAATAAAACATATTGGAATATATCTCTCCATTGCCACTCAAACCTTTCTGACTGCAGAGTGAATGGATTAATCAAGAAAAGTAATGAATTTCGAACATTAATTGGTATTGATAATTACCTACTGTACGCCCGTGGCAACATTTCTGATGCGTTTTAATAAAACGTAGGTATGCGTTACTTTTAGATTATATAGGCAGGGTGTCTTCGAATTGGCGAATCAGCTGTTATACTTTATGGTTTCACGTCGTGTCACTTTAGTATGGAATAGCTGGTAAATTTTCTCGATTTCGAATGGAAAATGGATTGAATGAATGAAAGGACCGCTTTTTTTGGGTCTCTTTATGGGTCTCATTAAAAAACTGGCATAAAAAGTAATCAACAATCCGACCGGTGAGCATAAACAGCTCTAAATAAATAGATGGTTTCCTCATGAAAGCTTCAGGGTCTTATTTATAAGAACACGATTACTCTAAAACACTCCTCAGAGGCAGATTATTTAATCTGTTCTTACGTTTTTCCCTTTACCACAGAGTATTTAAACTGCCTCAGAATAGTATTTTAAGGAATCGTGTATTTATAAATAAGACCGTCAATGTCTAATCGCGCGTTGTAAACTAAAAAAACACAGAAAAGGGTAATTGGATCTCAAACTGGGATAATTCTATGTGGATGTTCCAAAATCCACAATAAGTGTGCTTACGATGACGTTCGCTTTATTGCTGGCCAACACATAAAACTTTTACACACTCCCCCATATTAGATTTTTTATGAGGTAAAACAGTTCGGGACTGCGTAGGACGATCCTGACTAAAATGTTAAGTTTGAGACCATTTCAGAAGGTTGACACCGAGCTTAACGAAAATGCCATGTATTGAAGAAACTTAGAAACAGATGTTATAAAAAGTATTTAATGTAAAACTTTAATTGTACTCATTCTCTTCAATCTTATGCACACACACACACACACACAGAGAGAGACACACACACACGCATGCGCGCACGCACGCACGCACGCATGCACACACACACACCTGTGCCGGCAACGCTTAAAATATTCACAGAATATTTAGTTCTATATTCGCTTCAAAAATAAATAATTAAATTAAAATAAAAGAATTACATATTTCATTTATTTTATTTATTGGGTTTTAGGAAAACCATCGACTAGAGATAACATGATAAAAGGTACACTGTACATTATAGTAACAGAGAGTCATTAAAAGGTTTTCACTTATAGTGACATTGTAGTTCAGAACACACGAAAATTTCCGTTTTTCTTGATTTTTGTGTCTAATATTGTATAGATAATGGTACGGAACCCTTCGTACGTGAGTCCGACTCTCACTTGGCCGGTTTTTCATAATGTTTTGTTCTTTAGACTTTGTAAAATTAATAAAATAAAAAATATAGGTACTTACTAAATTCAGAGACATAACAAGTGAAATTACAAAATGAAATTAAAGCAAGTTATAATTTGTAGGATATCGTTAGGAAACCCGTTCCTAAAATAAGCAACGACTTCATGGCAATGCCAAGTACGTAGGTAGGTATATCTAGCTTGGCAATATCCAGCTGAACACTAACATGGCCGTCTAGCGGCGTCTAGTGCATTGGTACGTTCACGATAGTTGACACGTACAGTCGTCAGCAGGACACCCTTTACCTTTTTATTGCAAAGTCATCCTTATCGTAACTAATTAGAGTGCACGTAACTATAGCCTTAAGGGTTAGGTTGTTGCTGTCCCAGCCTAGGGGGCACGACCACTGTATCGAGCGTGACGACGCGATAAAACGTTGTGTCATTTCGCTCTTACTTGCCGCATAAAGGAAGATGGCGCTACTACATTGCCCACTATCGGCCTCGATTTAGGGACCACGTTGGAGGAGCTGTTTAGTATCATTATCTGGCAAAAATCGATAGCGTTTGATTGTAAATACTTAACTAAAAATTGTCTGACGAATTAAGCGCTTCACACACGGCAACTATAATGTATATTAATGTACATTACATCCCGGGATGCTACATCCTTAATAGTAGATTGTTAACCAAGGGCTGTATATGACATCAATTGCATACGAGGTTTTTGGCGCCCGAGCGCAGCGAGGGCGCTAATTAGCCCGAGTATGCAATTGATGCTTACACCCGATGTAAACACTCTGCTTTACATATCGATTGTGAGGTAAGTAAAAAAACAAGAAAGCAGGACTTTTGAGAAAGAACTCCAAAACACGAAAAAAATTTACTTTTCACTTCTCATGCTCTAAAAGTTCGTCTTTATGTCGTGCGTAGGCGACATAAAGTCGCTTTTTATGCTCTAGAGCATAAAGTAAAATCTTCGTCGAAGACCAAGGCAATCGCTGCAACAGCCACACGAACATCTTTAACTTCATACAACAACCTCTTTATTTTATTTCGTTTCGTTCGTATTCTAAGACCAAGGCAAAGATACCAACAGCTTTAAATATTTCTCATTGCTCTAATGTAACTTTCAATTTTAATTAAATTAGCATTTACTATATTTACATGTTGCTGTTTCATTTCCTCGCAATCGAAGTGAAAAGTAGAGTGTACAACTCGTCCATAAAACCCATTTTACACTCGACTTTATATCTATCCTCGCTCGCAAGCTCGCTCGGATGGATAAACGTCTCGAGTAAAATGGTGCGTTTTATGCACTTGTACAATCTACTATTCGCGCCTAGCTAGTCGACTGACTGCTGGCCAGTTTGATTTTTAAATCGATTTCAATTAACATACGATGTGACTGCGAAACAAATAGTTCGATATTTAAAATAAAATCTTCATAAATTCTAATATAAATTGTCTCGATTCCGATTCGAGTAAATAATCGAATACCGAGAAAAAAAAATATTAACTTTTAAAAAATATTCTTCTTGCAGTATGAGTATGACAGTTCTTTTTTCAAATTCCAAAACCTATGCTGTAATGTTAACATTACATGGTATGTTTTGAAACCTATGCTGTAATTATATCCATACACCCCGACATTCAGGGAAGTAAGTGACTACTTACAGAGCAAGAGATATGTAAATTATATTAAAGTATCACATCACACACACAGCAGGTAATGTAATGTATCTTTCCCTTCACTCTATTGATATACTTACGTCTTACTTTCCAGCTGCTAATGTATAAATGTATTTATCTACACTAATGTTGTAACATTCTACTTATGTTTTCAATACTTGACTTATAATTATTACTGTTATAGCGCAGACAACAAAACACTCAATTTAAGCAATTTCACATGATGGTATAATATTCACATCGATATCGTAAAATCTCATTATAACATCAATAAAACGCGACCAACTTGATTGCAGGGCCAATCAGGTTGGTCGCGTTTTATTGAAGCGCGCAGCTGCGCTCTCATTGGTTAAATTTTAATGGCGGCAAAATCACTGTGATTATACACGTACGCGTGAATTTAATTTAGTAAATTAAAAGTTAATTTTACTCTTGTTGTTTGATTAATTGCATTAGTGAAGATAAAGTAGTGTATGCAACTGCATATAACACGGGTATTAAAACACTCGTTACTATTATGAAATTTAATTTAGTAAATTAAAAGTTAATTTTACTCTTGTTGTTTGATTAATTGCATTAGTGAAGATAAAGTAGTGTATGCAACTGCATATAACACGGGTATTAAAACACTCGTTACTATTATGAAACTCGCTGCGCTCGTTTCATAAACTCACACTCGTGTTTTAATACCCTTCATTATATGACAGTTGCATAAACTACTATTTCGTATCGCTCTGTATCATAACATACAAAGATGAAAAAATATACATTATAGCTGTCATGTGTGGCCTCCTGAAGATTTCTATGGAAATATGTAATGGGATGTATCGTGCTATAGTATACATCTTTACAGTATAGGTAACTACCGTGTGTGAAGTCTAAAGAACTTGAAGATATATTTGAGCGAAGGTCATCGTTAAATTAATCTGTTGGAGGTTCCGTACGTTGAATTATCCCATAGGCTGATCACTGCCATCACCGATCGCTACGTTGCTTGATAAAAATGACAAATAAGAAATAAAATACCAAAGAAAATAAAAATAGACTTGTTAATCTGTAGAACGCTTAATTTATCATTGTAAGCACTAGTTTCGTACATTTGTGAGTTTGTATTTTTAGTAGCAACACCACCCGCTAAAGGAAAACTTCGTGAGGAAACCTGAATGACTGAGGTTTATCGCCAATTCGCGGCGGGTTTGCGTGGTAATAAAATTAAGCTCGTAGGTACTGCTCTACCTCCGAGAGTAGGCGTGTGCCCTTGGGACAATAGGCTGTTCATGCATTTAATTCTAGGAATGGAATGGAACCATGTACCTACTCCGAATCTACAAATACAAAACTATATTTTTGTATTTATGTTTTTTATCGTCCCTATGTAGATAGTAGACATGGGCACCGATGCGATTTACTTGGGCGCCCGGGGCTTAGGCCAAAAATCTGTCGGCGGCGGCGGAGTAAACGGCGCGGCGTGTCCAACCGTAACTCTAGATTTGAAGAGCGTGGTGATGTCCTCCTCATCGTAGTCCGACGACGGCGACGCCGCGACAACGACTTTAGAATAATAAGTGAAAGAATAAAATTTCGAAATACTTCTTTCCTTTCACACAATTTTAAACCTGACGCTTTCTATTTACGTTATTTCGATAACAACTTATATAATAAGTAGGTACTGATAAAAGTCACGCCGTTTTGACGCCGGAAAAGTCGGTGGCGGCGGCGGGACCAAACTAAAACCTCCAGAGGCGGCGACGGCGCATGCGTGCGGAGTTGCACCTAGTTACCTAGTTTGGCAGTGAAGTGACTGTTATTGATTTGATTGAAATTGAAAACGGAAAGTCATATTCCATTGAGAATGTAATTGTTTCAATGTCACCGATGCGGAACCCTATGTTTATTGATAAAACGAGATTACGCTAGTCACTAAAACAATCCAACCACAAAATAGTTGTGTGTGGTCAACAGTAATCGTGTCTCCGGTGCGTGCGCAAGCGCTCCACCGCCGCCGATATGTGGGATAAAGTTCTGTTGCTCTTGGTGATCTGTGTTCTGATTTACTTAGTCAAGAAGTTGTCACAGAGTGAACCGAACTACATCAAATTTAACTTCAAGTTCTACGTGTTTTACTTCGTCACATCGCTGGTCGCTGCTTTGCTGTGGCCCTTCTTTTTAATCAGGCCAGGAAATGTAAGAAACTCTAAGTGAGTGCTCAATCAAGCCAGTTGACAAAACATATTGATTTCATTCGGCAGGCCATTTTTTTAAAAGATTTTTCTGGTCAAATCTTTCTGGTCATCAAATCTGGTCTGGAAAAGTTATTAAAAGGATTAGCCTTTTTCTATTTTATCCTGTCGAAAAGGAAGTCTTAACTTGATACAAAACCTCTCCATACAAATCGGGTATATGACGTCATAAGTTGCGAATGTCGCCTTATAATGTATGAAGCTTTTATCATTATTTGCGGTACATATCGTTGAAAATTTAAAATATTATTATGTCGGTACTATTTATTAAAAAAATACACCGGCCAAGTGCGAGTCGGACTCGCGCACGAAGGCTTCCGAAACATTATCTATACAGCATTCGAATATTTCAAGCGTCTAACTGTTGCCGTTATTAATATCAAGCAAAAAACGGCAAAAAAAACACGTTTGTTATATGGGAGCCCCCCTTAAATATTTATTTTATATTGTTTTTAGTATTTGTTGTTATAGTGGCAACAAAAATACATCATCTGAGAAAACAACTGTCTAACTATCACGGTTCATGAGATACAGCCTGGTGACAGACGGACGGACAGAGGAGTCTATTAATAGGGACCCTATTACCCTTTGAGTACCGAACCCTAAAAATGAAGTACATACCTAATGCTTCTCCGTTTATAATTTATAAAAAGTTCGAGACAAAACGCTGTTTTTTTTTAATGTCATATGACGCATTTCATTCATTCTTGTATAGTCTGTGGTTGTGTCAGAAAAGCTTTGTTGAACAGAGTTAATAATTTACTCTTTGTTGTTGTAAATTCCTAAAAAAGAATTGACAAAGTTTTGCGAGGTTTTTTATAAACTCAAAGTTCAATTGAAGAAACTCAAAACACGATCGAAAATATTGAAAATGTACCTCCTAAATACATTTTCAATATTAATAAGAAAAGTAGGGGCAATTGCAATTTTTGGCCACCATAATCGCTTCATCTGGCATCACTGAGAGAAACAGCTTTTTATGTTTGACAGACACTGCCTGCACAGAGAATATAATCACTAATGACTGCCTGATTTGCACTGCTTAAAGTAGGCTTAAAGGACATTTAACGAAACTTTAGTTGCGGAGGGCTTACCTATAGCTTAACTAATGTAGAGATTTGACTTCATAAATCGGTTATGATCTGACTTAAGACTGACATAAGTCTCACTGAGGGCTGTTTAAGTGGAATAGTTTAGGGTTCCGTACCCCAAAAGTAAAAAGCGGAACCCTTATAGGATCACTTTGTTGTCTGTCCGTCCGTCTGACTGTCAAGACCCTTTGTCTAGGGAAAGCGTGGAGGTATCAAATTGAAATTAAAACTATATACTACTCAAGTCTAGAGTCCCTTGAAGGTACGGTATGGAAGCTATATTTGTGGGTACTTACATATTATAAATAGTTCAGGAATTGAGTCTCGCAGTTTATTGAGCCGAGCTTTTCCCGAACTTCAAAGACAATTTATTTCAAGATTTAACTTTTCGAACCCCAGCGTCAACTCCGTTTGACAGCGCGATTTTGCACAGGCGCCCAGCGTCAACTCGGGTGGACGGCACTTTATCACCCTACTTTAAACCATCGTTGCTTGTTTTAAGGTATATTTCGACTTGTAGAATGTGTGAATGAATGAAGGAAAATTTAATAACCAATCAAATGATGTATGATACTCTATGGTACATTTGACAGATTTCGACGTTATTTTAGTTTGAAGTTGGCGGAACCACGCATGAACGACGCTCGTGCTTTTCTTGCAATATATTACTTGTGTTTATTGTTGGAAAATGTGTTGTAAGTATTATTTCAATTCTAAATAGTGTATATTTAGTGTTAGTGTATAAAAGGGTAAGTTTATAGTAGTCCATAAGTCAGAAACTTGAATCGAAAAAGGGGTCAGTACGACAAGGAGGTTAGCTATACAGGTTTAGTGTTTTATTTCTATAATCATGAAAGTATACTTGTTATTATTTTCGCTTCTGTTTATAGAAAATTTCATCAGGAATCTATTGGTGTAATTAGTTTTTCAAAATAAGTTTCATTATTAGCACATTTAGCTTGCAAATCAACTTGAGTAATTCTGTCGCCGCCATGTTTGTGAAAAGTTACCAAATACAGCGTGTTCAAATTTTATTTTATACCTTCAGACCCCAGCGTCAACTCCGTTGGACATCACTTTTTTTTCATACACGCCGAGCGTCAACTGTAGTTTTATATATATTTCAGCATGCAAAAACTTAAAAATCTGAAAGTCGATATTTTGTTCAAAAATTTTGAAGTAGTCATCGTTTTTTTTTTCTCTTGCTTAGCTGACTTATATATTTACCAATTTTTTTTAGACTACCTTTGACCAATATGGAGCTAATATATGTCAGATGAAGAGATAAGGACCATAGGCGAGTATGAGGTATGGTATGATTTGTAAATAGTATAATAATATGAGTAATGAAAAAAAGAATAATTTACCTTTAGTGCAGTTCGCATATTTTATGGGTTGTAATAATTATTATGCTTGTTGCTAGATCGAATACAAAGAGGATGATCATGAATACGCCACGAGGGTGCAAGAGGTGGAGATAGCGCCGTCGGTATGCATAGTATGTTTATTTATTTACCTTGGCTGGTTAAATAAAGTCTGTATTCTATTGGTATTAAACTCGTTTTCATTCGGCGACGGGTGGCGCTTTTAATCGGAATTATATTTCTCGTTTTCCTATACCACTTTACTTGAATAATTGAAATAGTAGCCGAAAAAAACGATTTTATTTCAATCTTTTTACTGTATTTTGATTGATTGTCTACAGAAAATAAATAAAGGACAAATATATTCTAGAAAATTGTAGCATTTTATTTTATTTATTCGACAAGAACCTACCAATAACAGTAAACAATAACGATTTATTTACCATTTTCAATTATCTTGCTTTTCTTTTCATTTTGTACATGAATAAACGCTGTTTATCTAACCGTTGAGTTTTTTTAGTAATAACGCGTACGAAGTTGCGGGCAAAAGCTAGCATATAAAATTCATTGATATTTTCACTTATTTGAACATCCTGTAGTGTGAGTATCAAGGGGCCCAGCGTCAACTCTAGTTACCGTTTGACAGTTTTGCGAAATCTACGTGAACGCCCAGCGTCCACTCGAGTTGACGCGCAAAATTTTGCAAAATACCTCTGGGCTTTAGAAGTTTTGAGGTCTCAAATCATGGGTTTCGAAGGGTTAATGAGGGCTTTTCAATGACAGCTGTGTTGAAATGTAAACTGAACGCTCTCTAATTTGGTGTAGACAGTTTTGTCCTTGAATGCATCCAAAGGTCTGTCACCAAAGAGTAAAATAAGTATCAGTCTGTCACTCTCTGTCGGTCGTAGAACAAACGTGTTGTTTTCAAGTTGGCAAATAAATCTGTAAATACTCAAGTAATCCTGGTTTATTTGCTCATAATCCATCAGCTGTCAGTTGAGTTTCATTAACAAAAACTAGATGGCGCTGCAAGGAGAACAAATGTCATTATACGTTTTAAATGTTGTACATCGTTATTACAACTGTGATAATCTACACATCTCTCCTCTCGTCAACGAAACAAGCGAGCAACTTGACAGAAACCGCAAAGAAGGTACAGTGCTACATGGATCTTTTGGCATCTAGATGACATTGACAGGGGGGCGCAACTGAGAAATTAGGGTTACCAGTCATAATGGAATATTACCCGATTTAGGGAATTCAACCTCGTGTATTTTATGGAACCTCGATGGACATATCCGTCCAAGCAGCCATCGTTTAAATATTGTTTTTCTTATTCGCTAGTAAGGAGATAAAGGGCCTCTTATTCCTTGTTCTCATGACAGGCGTTTGCAGCTACATACATTTTATTCAGGCCGTACACATGCTAACGCGCCTTTTATGTATGTAGCTGTAAGCGCGCGTTGGGCGCCTGTCATCTGAACAAGGCCTTAGTATTATTTACTGAATATAGGACATTGACAAGAAAACATTGTGATTCGATTTAGTAAACAATTTAATTTAAGCACCTACCTATCAGAAGTAAAGTCAAAATATTATTTATTGCTTATTTTGTAATCTAGGTTAAAAGTACCTGGATAGAAGCATGGTAGAGAAACTACAATAATCTTACAATAGTTTTAAAATAATACACTTTGTAATGTAGGTTAAAAGTTCTCCGAGAAGAAGCATGGTAAAGAAACTAAAAGGATCTTTTGACACGTTGTACATTTTTAACCCGATTACAATATTACAGCAAAATAATTTAAAAATATTTTTAAATTATTTTGCTATAATTGTGATCAACATGAACTACGTTAAGGGGTAGTATTCTATCCATATCTTCACCATCTTCACTGGCACAATCAGCTTCCTCATCGCTACTATCTTCGCTGTCTGAGCACACTTCTATAATGAAAGGCTCCTCCAAATATCCGTCTTTTTTTCTGTACTCATCTTCCAAATGCTTGACATGGGTACAACAACTTTGCCATTCGTTGACAGTAATGGCATGAAATGCCTTTTCCACCATTTCCGGAATTTCGTTTGGTGGCTTCCCTATGTTCATATCTGACACTTTTCTTTTCATTGAAGCCCAGATCATTTCAATGGGATTTAGGTCACAATGATACGGCGGTAAACGCAATATCTGAAAAGAGTGAAAAAAAAAATTTACAAACACTTAAAGGGGGAGTTTGCACAAATTCACTAAGCCCAAATAATAATATTACCTCGTGACCCAATCCTTTTAAAATAGCATCAACGGCATAAACCGGCGCAGGTTTATATCTTTTTACAATTTCCAATAACTGGGGTTCGGTGTATTCTTCAGAATATTCAATTTGTTGTCGTGACAACCACTCACTTATGTCACTTTTCCTGCAGTTGCTGTTTGGTGGCTTATTAACGCTTGTGTTGTGGTATGGAGCGTTATCCATGACGATGAGACTGGGCTTCTTTAAATTGGGCGCTAATTTTTCAGTCACCCACTTTTTGAAATTAGCATGATTCATGTCGTCATGATAGTCTCCGCTCTTTGTTTGAGACTTAAAAACCAGGCAAGCGTTTTCCACAAAACCTTGCTCACCGCCAGCATGGATGATAATGAACCGTTGCCCTTTGGATATGGGCTGTAACACTCCATCTGTAGAAATAAATTTTATGTACTATTAAAAAACCGTCGAACCGTCATCCATATCTCTTTGAACATTAAAGCATTAAATAAAAGGATTAATAGACTAACTATTCCGACCTGTTTCACAGTCGTCGTCGTCGTTCTGCCAGCATTTTCCCACTGTGAGACCAGAATGAATATATGTTTCGTCTAAATAGACCACTGGTAATTTTTCTGCCTCTTCGTTATGCTTGATTGCCTGAAACAGAATAAGTATAGTACCTACATAAGTATAGAACAGAATACTTAAAAAAATTGAAAATGTTTGGTTTATTCTTAAAATGCTTTATTGATGAAGACTTCTTAAAATGTTACCTGTAGATAACGAGCACGCCACGCACTTATGTCATTTCTTTCTGTTAGAACCTTTCGATTCGATTTAGTTTTCTTAAATCTGAAACCGATCTTTTTCATGTGTTGCCGCAGAATTTCGCGACTGCCATCAAATCCAATTTCTTTCCGGAGTTCACTGAGTACTTTTCTCACTGACGGTATTTCTTTTTTGTAGGTGTAAAAGCCATGAATCGTTCGCCTTAGAACACCAATATCAAAGTTGTCCAATAAAACTTTGTCTTTCCTTGTTTTTCTATTCTTCCCTGGCGTAACTATTTTACTTGAAGATGCAACAGCCAATATTCCTTCGCCCGTTATTCTTGCCACAGATCGTAAAGATACACCTGAAAGATGTAAAGTTGGTAAATGGCAGATCGAATGTTGATTTTTTTATTTACGTAATTCAACATTACATAGGTACACTCCGGGTACACCCAACAATATACAAGAGCACTAACCAAAAAGTCTACGCGACAGAACATTTTATGTTGGGTAATTTAGAACTGCACTTGATGGTATCACTTACCGGTCATGGCGGCGACCCTCTCATTTACTTTTTCAAACGGAATTATTGGGTCAATTGATTGTTTTTCCTTCATACAAAACTCCTTGACCTTTAGTACCACTTCTCTAACACCACTTCTAATCACTTTCGGCATGGTAATTGAATTTATAAGTACGAAATAAATCGAAACAACCACTCAGCACAACAAACACAGCGAACCACAGCGAACTGTCAACAAAGTGACGCTTCCAAGATGGCCGCGTTAGTTCCGATTTTGGCCACGTGCCAAAAGATCCATGTAGCACTGTACAGTGATGTCATGTCAATGTTGACATATTATGTGACGTCAGCACCATCTATCGGTAACTTGCGGTACTGTATTTTTTTTTTAATGTTGCTTTGAAAAGCCCTCATTACGAATGTATAGTTCTCAGATTTTTCCTGTATTTGTAGTATAAGACCCTCTTGATTCCCCTGAGTGTCGAAATATATGTTTTTTGTGGCACAGCTTCAAGGAACTGTAGAAATCAGAAATCAATAATTTATTTCAACGTAAAGAATTTACATTCTGTTTGCTGAATGTCAATGTACTATGTTACTATGTTAGTCGCTGCCTTCGGGCCGTAATCGTAGTGGAGAAAAAGGCAGCGGAAAAAAAAACTCCACTCTGACCATCTTTTCTCAAATCATCTTAAACTTATTACATCAAAGCCTATGTGATATCATTCCGTGATAGCCACCAATAACTTTAAAAGCCAAAATAACACTTCTTACAAAAGTAGGAAAAACATTAATGCTGCGGCCAGACACACGAACAACACCCATTCACAAGCATAACGCAGGGGTCAGCCATCACCAGTCTCAACCATTTTAGAGGGAGATAGGTGACCCGGCCACCACGCCACCATTCGAATGACCTTTAGCAAACCTGCAGATTGAGTTCTTGTCAGCTATAAAATGTGTGCTATAGTTATTAATGTGCAATCACGTCGTCAGTACACCTTACGTAGATTTGATTATATGGTTTTAATTTCAACTTGATACCTCCACGCGTTCCCGAGATAAAAGGTCTTACCAGACAGACGGATGGACGGGCGGACGGACGGACAACAAAGCGATCCTATAAGGGTTCTATTTTTTTCCTTTCTAGGTACGAAACCCTAAAAACTTAAGATCTAAATTACCGGAATTCTGGAGATAGTACAAAGTTTCTATTTGCACCTAAAAATGAGGTTTTGTATGTATTTTAGGAACACAAATAAATTTACCAACTTTCCTACATGCTAAAATTTGACAAACAAATTTTTTCTATTATATAGGAACAAAAAGTGCGATTTTTAAGTATTCATACCTCCCTAACTAAACATATTTGGCACGCGGGTGTTCTCCTCTATTAAGACATATCTTTTATAATAGGAGCTGAGTTTTTATGAAAATACCACCGTAAATTTAGTAATTTCTCTGGCTAACTTACAAGAGAGATCTTTTATGTTGGAAGGCGCTGATTTTTTATAGAACTTAATGATATTGGCTATCAAATAAGCAAATTTTGGGTTACGTTGACGCGCGCTTATAAGACAAATCTTTTATAAGTTGAAAATTCCTCCGTCAATTTAGCCACCATAAATTCTTTGGCTAGCTTTCAAGACAGATCTTTAGTTTTTAAGGACTCAGAGTTTTTAATAAACTAAATGAAAAAGTCACTGTAGTAAATTTTTGCTCTCGCGCATCTACAAGACTGATATTTATTTTCAAAAAAAACTAAATCAAAATGCCATCGAGAATTGATTTTTTTGGCCGCGCTGACGCGCAAATTAGTTTGCTCATCTTTTATTTTTGATCAGGCATTTTATGTTGCAGCCCTGAAATATTAAAGTGGGACTGGTTCCTCTTTATTGTGTCTTGGATATCGAAACACTTAGTTGTAGCAAGGAATATTGTTGTAGGTTCTAACTATAATAATAATAATAATAAAGCCTTTTATTCCGAAATTTTAACAGTTTTTCCTTTTACTAATTTCACCTAGTACACTAATCATAATAGGGGTTAAAGTATGAAATTGCCGTTTTATTGCAATAGGTTCTTTGAATTGACATAGAATCTTCATGGTTTGAGGTTTTCGAATGAAACTTTTTTCAAATGGTTTCTATGATGTTCTTTTTTTAAAAAATGTGAAACATTTGAGTATCGACTTTCAATTGTTTTTGTTATTCAATTTAGACAAGAAAGATGGATACTGCGAAAATTCGAGTGATTTTTGAATACGAGTTCCGACGCGGAACTAACGCGGCAGAAACAGCCCGCAATATCAATGCTGCGTTTGGAGAGGGGTCTACTAATGAACGCACCGTGCGATTTTGGTTTAAACGCTTTCGTGATGGAAATTTCGACTTAAAGAACGAGCCACGAGGAAGACCGCCCACACAGGTGAATGACGATGAATTAAGAGAGATAGTGGAAGCCAACCCTAGTCAAACTACCCAGGAATTAGCGGCATGGTTTAACGTTACCTTACCCACAATATTGTCTCACTTGCGTCAAATCAATAAAATAAAAAAATACGAAAAATGGGTGCCTCATAATCACTCGAATTTTCGCAGTATCCATCTTTCTTGTCTAAATTGAATAACAAAAACAATTGAAAGTCGATATTCAAATGTTTCACATTTTTTAAAAAAAAGAACACCATAGAAACCATTTGAAAAAAGTTTCATTCGAAAACCTCAAACCATGAAGATTCTATGTCAATTCAAAGAACCTATTGCAATAAAACGGCAATTTCATACTTTAACCCCTAATATTAAGTCCCTAAGTTCGGTGTGCCTTACGGCATAGGCCTCCTCCAACGTCTTCCACTGCTTTCTATCGGTTGCAATTCTTAGCCAAAGGGGACCTAGAGTCAATTTCGGATCATCTTCCCATCTTCTCACTTTGCGACCTCGGCTCCTTAGCCCATCTCTTGGATACCAGACAGTTACTTGCTTGCTCCATTTTTCATGCTTGCATCGGAGCATATGCCCTGTCCATCTCCATTTTAGTTGGTCAATATGTATTAGGATGTCTGTTAGTTTGGTTTTACGTCTGATATCTACATTCCTGACTCTATCTTTTAACTTTAGCCCCAGTATGCTCCTTTCCATGGCTCGCTGACATTTTGCAAGTTTTTCTCTTTGATTTTTTGTCAAGGCCCAAGTTTCACAGCCATATGTTATGCAGGGAAGAATGCATGTATCAAAAGTTTTTTTCTTAATCTTGATGCCGAGTTCCTTACTTTTCATTATTTCTTTCAAAGACCAAAATTTTTTCCACCCAGTAGCGATTCTTTTATCGATTTCTTTGGACATTTGATCACTTGGAGATATGATCTGACCCAGATATACATATTCCTCAACATATTCAAGTTTTTGTCCGTTGACAATTATGTCTGCAGCTGGTGCGTTTGTCATCGTTTTTGTTTTGCTCGAGTTCATTTCCAAGCCAACTTCTCGGCTTTTGTCTGCTAGCGTTTGTATCATAGATTCCAGTAATCTTGGGTTCTCCTCCAATATGACCAGGTCATCAGCGAATCTTAAATGGTTTAGTCGTGATCCGTTTATGTTAAGCCCTAGATGCTTCCAATCTAATTTTCTAAACATTTGTTCTAGTACTGCTAAAAACAATTTTGGTGAGAGAGAGTCACCTTGCCTGACTCCCCTGTCAATTGGAAAAGTATCCCCCAGAGATTCCAACTTGATACTAGCAGTATACTTACATAAACGTCATCAAAAAGATTTACAGCGAGAGGTTCTAACTAAATCATCTTTAAAATTACTCACACTTTCAATGGACGTGTAGGCCTGGTGGGCGCTAGAATATTTTACTTGTAAAGGGGGTTGCGTCTTTAAAAAGATTAAAAAACACTGCTCTAAAGCACTGTGACACTGGTGACACGATATCATTATATATTAAATACGCTTATATGAATCAATCGCAATACGGCGGACTTGATGCTACAGTCAGTTCTATCAGTCAGTCAACCGCAGCAGATGTACCTATATTTCAATACAATCGATCTGATCGGTAGCAGGATGAGCTAGTCTTCATTGTTTGTAGATCTTATTTAACATTAGGTGTACCTACGTATAATTTTAATCTTGCGCTTTATTTGTCTTCCCCCGCTTTCACCACTCTTTAAGCGGCGGCTGGCTGGAAGAAACTTTAGAAACGAAATGGCCTTTTCCCTTGTATATCTTATACCTACCTAAACGTATGAGTAACTGCGTAACGTACGAACATGCGTACCGTAGGTACGTGTGTTACATACTTACTCGTACAATAAAGTGATCACTTGACGTGTCCGACGACCACGTCCACCTCACCTCTCGGTAGGGTGCCATCCTGAGGTGCCATAAAAATTCCTTCACACGAGGGTCAACAAAGTGTGACGTCGTGTAGTCAACAAGCGGGGGAGATCGTTTTTATATTTATTTTTGTAACGGTACCTACATATAAGAATTAGAACTCAAAACTTTGGCTGTAGCGAATAATTGAAATATTACCTACTCTATAATAATATTTTTGTTTGCAACATGAATTAAACTTGTAATTATTACTATCCAGCTTGTTCTGTGCACCTCTCACTTGAGTGCGTTATGAACACCCTACACCGAGCACCACATCGCGTCGTAGGTATCGATCTATTAGTAGCTAAAAGTGGATGAATTTATTGTGGTGGGTGAATTAGTATTTGTGGCGAGACGGATTTCTGTAGCACGACTATTTCTCGACACGCAAAATATTCAATTTGCAGTAAACTCTGCTCAACCTATTTTGCATGTCAAATGATCAATCATCTGTATCTACACGTTCCTACGCTCAATCACATTGGAGAGTTAGTAAGTAAAAGGTATAATATAATGAAGGGACATATTTTTCCACAACTATTTGAGATTGCTGAGAAACCTGGCGAAATAAATAGATTTAGATAATAATATTATCGTTTTAGATTAAATTCACCAAGAATATTATTTTTCGAACGCTTCCTTAAGCTAACTTTAACTGTCAACAACAACACACACAACATTCAACAATGTCAAACAAAAACCACAGACCAGTACTCTGTGCCACAGACTATTTCTAAACAGCACGCTTGTCGGTCGTTGTATTTTCGTTAGTAACATTAAATTGTAAACCTTGTTTAATTATTACTAAATACTAATTCCATATTGTCGAAGGATCTTTGAAAGTTCAGTGCCAACCATGTGGGACAAAATAATATACTTAATTTTGCTATTATCAGTGACGTATTTTCTGAAACAGCTATTTTCAGAAACACCTAATTATGTAAAGTTTCAGGCCAAGTTCCTTATTTTTTATTTTATTTCTTCGGTGACGGCTCTTTTCATGTTACCCTTTTTTGTTTTCAACCCCAAGAATGTAAAGAACTCACTGTAAGTATGTACATGTATTTTATAAGGCATAGAACAATGCAAGTATTTTGAATTACAACTGCAAATACATTGAAAAAAACACCTGTGTCAAAATAAACCATGTAATATTCAATTGACTTATGAAATGTATCTTTTATTTAAATAATAATTTTTCAACGGTTGGGAACTAATACACTGGGTTTTAGTTGCTTAACATTACTCAAGTCACAATAATTTGGGTCCATTATGCATTCATAAATTAGACCTAACATTCCTGGAGCCTACTTTGGGAATTTGTAGTGTGAAAAAATTGTTTTCTCTTGGTTATGGCTATGTTCTGAATTTTATATTTAATTTAATCCTAACCTAACCTAGCCCGACTAAACTCAGGCCAGATTTAAACAATTAAAACAAATTCATCATCATCATCAGCCCACCTTTGCCCACTGCTGGGTATAGGCCTTTTCCCTGTCACAAAAAACAAAACAAATTGTCTAGAAAGAAAGCTATTGATGATAACGATAAAGAAATTATTTGTAAGCAACAGATGAGACTAACAAGAGACCAAGGGGGTTGGTGTGTGAGGGAAGAGACCTACACAAGCAGTAGGCTCTATGTATGGGATGGTTAGATACATGTAGATAGAAGTGATTGCTTGTAGCCAGAGACTGGATTACATGCAACATAAAAAGTCCAAAATATGCATGAAAAATTGCTACATTATGCACAAAAATCGATAAAAAGGGCCATGAAGTCATAGAAAAACCGGCCAAGTGCGAGCTGAACTCACGTGGAGAGGATTCTGTAGAATGCCAAAGCCAAATATTTTTATTCAAGATGCGAGTTAACTACTACTAGTGCTATTTAGTGTTGTTTTAGTGGTCTATTTTCCGTAAGTGATCATATTATATTGATTTTACCACTTTATTTTGAAATTGATAGAATTGTATTGGTTTTCTTGTAATTTACAAGCAGTGAACTATATTTTGTATTTTTTTCAAAATTTTAGTCTCAGTACTTTTGGAGATCAGGCGGTTCAACTTTTGTCTTCCAAACTATTTATTTTACAACAATAAAAAAAAATATTTGAGATTCATTTGATATATGACTCAGTAAGGTTTGCAAAACGATTTTTTTAATTTCCTAATTTGTATCCGAAAATCCCTTATTTAAAAAAATATTTATTTACTTTGCATATCTTTGTTTGGGTCATAGGATTATACCATCCTATCAAATTTAGCCTGAATTGGTCCAGTAGATTCAGAGCAAATTGGCTGTGACAGACGGACGGACAGTCAGACGCACGAGTGATTCTATAAGGGTTCTGTTTTTTTTGTATGGTGTACGAAACCCTAAAAAAGGCGTTTTAGTTTTAAAAGCTATTATTACACACTATCAATCGTATTTGCGAAAATATCAATTCCAAAATATATTTAAATTGAAATTATAATTTAATTCAAATGTATAATGTCTAAGTACTGTTCTAAATGTCCCATAGAAAAGTTGTGTCTATGATCTCATAATACGTTTTTGGAAGTGGAAAAGGATCATTCTACATTCACTAAGCTGCCTGCGCAGAATAATGACATAAAGGTTCAAACCCTGGGTTATTGTTTAGTATGTTTTGAAACAAACTTGTCGTTGAGTTGCAATGACGAATTCATAAGACAAATTTTCTTCGTATTTTCCTCATTGCTTCAGAACGAGATCGAGATAGAGCGTAAATAGGCATCAATTCAAAACTTTTGCTAAAATATGCAACTACTGCTAAAAGGGGGCTAAATATACAAATGCATATGCAAACGGCAAATGCATATGATCCGGTCTCTAGTGGTAGCATTGTATTGTAAATAGGCTCACACACAAGCTACTCTTAATAATTTTATTTGATTTAAATTCTGCACATACACTGTTCCAGAGTTGCTGCTCAAATACTCAAACATGTGACCAAGATAATAGAATTGAAGTGGGTGCTAAGAAATGGCAAAGTTTTAGGTGAAGACCGTGGAGCAGTGATAGTCTCTAATCATCAGTCTTCTATTGACATTCTGGGTGAGTCTTTCTCGCATAATACAATTACATAATACAACAGAAAGAGAGGGGGCATGCTTTTTATCATGCATGCTCCAGTTGTAGGTTTTAGAATAAGAATTGAAACTCAGGAACCCAATTTGAGACCAGGACAAGTGATTGCTTTATGTGGAAGTTATTCATTATTATTTATTTCAAAAGATTTTTGTCCATTTTTTCTCCGTAACTAGATCTTGCTTGAAACCTTTTAAATTTTCGACTTTTATTAAGTCCCAATTTCTGCAATATAATGAATAAAAACTCTTTAAATGATTTGCTATATTTCCAAAATTTCAGGTTTGTTCAACATCTGGCATGTGGCAGACAAAGTAGCAGCTGTGGCCAGAAAAGAAATATTCTATGTTTGGCCTTTTGGTCTGTCTGCCTACCTAGCCGGAGTCGTGTTCATAGACCGTGGTAATGCAAAGGATGCATACAGGCAACTCAAAATCACATCTGATGTTATGATCAAGACAAAGGTATTTAAAATATATGTAACACTCATGGCCTATTGCCAATTTCACAATGCCTATTTAGATTTTATCTTCGTATAGTATAGGTAGAAAAGATTGTTATTTTGAGTGGTCATCTCAGAGATCTACAGTGGACTAATAAATGTTAAATAAAAAACAAATTGTGCAACATACAAATGAACTCATACAAACAAAGTCGTACCTACTTATAACTTTGACTACTTACCCAATTTTTTACAAAATTCTAGACAAAGCTATGGCTATTCCCTGAGGGCACTCGGAACAAGGACTTCACAAATCTCCTGCCCTTCAAGAAGGGGGCTTTCAACATTGCTGTTGCTGCTCAAGTGCCCATCATACCCGTTGTGTTCTCACCCTACTACTTCATCAACAGGAAACGATATATCTTCAACAAAGGTAATCTCTAATTCGTTAATCAGTAACACCAAAGACAACTACAACAAAGAACGATTTCAACGTGATTTTGAAATTGTTTGCAATATTTTATATTTGAATGAGAAATGTTGTTTTCATTATGATAAATGGAAATACCTACTAACAATTCAATTGTATGAAAAATTTATAAATATTCGTTATTTCCGACCTTAGGTTCGAAACTGAATCCAAATTCAAACTAGTAGTAAGTAACAGTAGCAGTATGGTGTTGAAAGATGTATTCTATTATATTTAACAGTCTGTCGTCCGATATGCATCAACAAGGGAAAGAACAGTTGATTTGGCCGGCGCCGATCATAAGACACACGTACGATAGTTTTTTTCTATTACTTTTTGTTCAAATATTGTTTGTTTATGCTTAAGTGGAATAGTTTTAGGTAACAATTTTTTTGGGCGCGGAGTTTTTATCAACACTAGCGCCATGTGTTTATAAATGATGATTAAAGCGGTAAATGAATTCAAAGTCACCCTGTAATTAGGTATGCTCCTATCTTGATCCAGTAGAGAAAATTCATTGCAAGACATGGTTTATGGTACACATTTTTTTTATTCATCGACTTAGCATTTTCTCAAGATGCAGGGTGTAACAAATTCCTGTATACATCCAAAATAGGGCGTTCTACTAGTCAATGCGAACAACTTTTACTATTGGGAAAAAATGAAATCGCGAAAAAAATATCAACTAGGTACTGTTCCATACATTTAGAGGTTACTTTTGTATGAAGCGGCTGATAAATTTTTCGCGCTTTTCGGGATTCACGAAAAGAACCCCCACATTTTCTGATGTATATAGGGAACTTTTTACACACTATGTATGTATCATGGCTTAGCATTTTCTCATTAGATATCGTATTAATATCAGCGACCCCAAGAGCATAAAAGACATCTACACTAATATTTTAGAGAGGTAAATTTTCTTCAGTTTGTATGTAGGAGGTAATCTCCGAAACTACTCATCTTAGTTCAAAAATTATTAGGCGGTACAGGGTTATTTCTAAACTGCGCAAATCCTGAAACATATCTGTTAGAATTTATTATTAACAACAGTTTTTGTTCCACGACTTATAATTTTTTTTTGCACAATTTTAATTTTTCCCGTAACAACATTTAAATATTCTTACGATTTTTCTGCTTTGTAGTGGCGCTGTTTGATAGACAATGCTTAAAACCGTATGCTGTTTTCAATAGTATGGACATTATTCTACGTAGGACAATAATGTACTGTAGTGCGCATAAAGTGCGGATTTAATAAAATTATAAAAACCCTGATAGTAAAAAAGATAAAAATCTGAGGTTATCCTCATATAAAAATCTGAGGATAAACATATAAGAACAAAAGTTGTTGCCAAACACAAACTCTAATTGGGGTGTCTCAGGAATTATGCATTATAGAAATATATTATTACGTAAACTCTACAGGTTGCCTGGAAGAAATTGCTATTAGCAATAAGGGCGCCAATTGTACATTTTCTTTTGTAAAGGCTGTTTCTGTTATTACTTTTCCGGTGTAAAATAAAGAATTTTCTTATCTTATTATCCTTGAATTCCACGCGGGCGCAACTGCGGGTACAGCTAGTGCATAAGTACACGTAAATTTTAAAATATTATAAGTAATTTAAAATAATAATATTTTTTCAACTTCAGGACATGTCGTGATTCAATGCCTGGAGCCAGTGCCAACTGTTGGAATGACAATGGAGGAAGTTCCCGAACTCATAAAAAAAGTGCGTGGCATCATGGAGGCTGCATACCAAGAGCTTTCAAAAGAAGTTCTAGGAGCTCTTCCTGCAAACTACCCCCTCGCCACTCAGAATTGACAGCTCGCCAATCGGGTCACCATATCCAACCATTACCTTAACTATAAGCGAACCTAGAGTATACATTCCATAAACGCGTTCTAATCTTACAGGGTGAAATGTCTGATTAGAAATGAAATTTTAGGAGAGTAATATTTTTATTAGCTCTTTAAAAAAATATGGTCATGTATTTTTGTGAGATTGTTTACTAAACGTAATCTAAAGCCCAAATTAGTCTTCAAAACTCCAAAGTAAAAATAATTGCCAAATATCTTTCACGCTGTGAAGTGTTTAAGCACTTGAATAATAGATTTTTTGCCTTTTTATCTGCTCACACTGCAAGCGGATGGATGAGACAGCTTCATTTCGAACTTGTAAATAAGTTTTAATATGTTATGGTGACACAAATTGTGTTACTTACCTGATTATGTCAAGGCCAGTTTATTCGCATTTCATCTAATCAGTTCATTTAATATGGATCAGGCGTAGTCGCGCTTGCGACATCATGGGGGGCGTTACGTGTTGATATTGATGTGCAATACTAATGTTTGATTGTCCCAGCCTATGCGCAATAAGTGAGGCACTGTGGCAATTTAAATTAGCTCTAGGTAAGATCTCACAGAAAAAGGTACTTAAATTTTTGGGAGTTAATTAGTATTTTATAAGGATTTCATTTATCACGGAAATCTAAGATTGTTTTAAAATTATTTTTGTTTATTATTTCGTTTATTTTGTTATGCTAACGCTACTTTATTTAGTCGCATGAATTAATAACGGAGCAAGGGCGATAACACTATCACGCCTGTACCGTTTTTATAGATGCTAGTTAGTGGAAAAGTAGTAATCGAAACATTAGTATTTTATCTTCGATTTGATTATGACGATGATATTTTTTAAATGAGATTCTTATCACATACCATCTAACTTCAGAGAATATGGTTATCTATTTTTGTTATACCTTGCATGCCTATGTGCAGATGACGTGCACCCAGTTGAAATAACTTTAATGTTTAGTTTTATTGTATTTTATACCAAGTGATTATTATTTTATTAATTAGCCTAACGTAGGTATTTCGAGGTCGACCTCGGGCAATAAGAATAGGATTTTACGCTCCAGTCAAATGAAGATTCGCTTTGTTGCTTCAGAGCTGAGCGTAGGAGGCAATAAGCAATGTAGAAAAGAAAGGCAGCCCTCGCATAATAAAACGCGACGCTGTTTTGTTCTGAATACAAATCGGAGCTAGAGCTGTTGCAACCGATTTCAATGCAACACTGCCTACTCTCCCGAACGTATAGTCATTCGACCTCATCACCATATTATTATTATAAAACAACCAAGGTTTTCCTCGCGCTTATTATTTTTTAAGTTACTTGTCTCTTTCCTTAGGCTTTTAAGTTACCTTTGACGTATTAATTAATGTTAGTGTATCAGTAGATATGAGCCATGACTACCTGCCATTATAATCTTTTGAATTTTTGCCTATTATATGTACGTCTTTCTCGGTTGAATAAATCATCGTTATCATAATTATGCGGAAAAGCCGAAAGGCTTAATATTCGCACAGATAAAAAACTGTGATAATAATAAAAACAACTATGTAGGTATGTATTGATTGGATATTTTTTACTATTGTCCGGCCATCTTAAAATGCTGATGACATTTTATATGACACATAGGGCCAGTTTCTGAATTGAGAATTTCACTAACCAAATACTTAAGTAACGCTCTTTTCTGAGAAATTCGAAGAGACAGCACTACAGTTAACTATTTACTTAGCGAAATTCCCAATTCAGAAACTGGCCCTTAGATCTCTAGTCTCTTGTGACTAGGGGTTCGGTGGATCTGCGACGTTAACGCCATCTAGCGTCAGACATCAGTATATCTGACTCTAGATGGCGTTGACGACATAATAATATAGCACAGTGGCTACAAGCCATATTGTACAATACGTATACTACCTATGTCATTGTATTTTTACAACCGGTCTTATTTATAAAAACACGGTTCCTCTAAAACACTCTTCAAAGGCCGTTTATTTGATCTGTGGTAACGTTTTTCCCTTTACCACAGACTATTTAAGCTGCCTCTGAGAAGTGTTTTAATCGTGTTTTTATAAATAAGACCGTTAATGTTTTGTGTGTTTTTTTCGTCCTTTTAAACAATTCACTAGAAATCCACCCATTAAATCTAGAGAAAACGAAAAATTGGGAAATCTGGCAAAACTCAATCAATCACGCACGACCGGTCAATCACAATTTAATATTAGGTTCTTTATAATGAGATACTTATATCTGATTTTACTGGATAACCTTAGAAAATATTTGCAAATGCTCGTGTTATCTCAGTAAGCTAGGCTGTGTTTGAGTTATTTCGTAAAATGATGTTTTTTTTTTTAAGTTAGAAACCTAATTAGTTCCCTTGGTTAATACAGCTGTGTTGACCTAATTAGTATTATTGAGTATTACACCTGTGTATCATGTAGGACCCGGCAACAACCCTAGATGTTTGGGTTTCCATATAATAATAGTCGAGATATGGGCTTTTACTTATATCACTATGTAATTTTGTCATTATTAGTAAGTTATGTAAACGCATTTAAAATATTATATCAGGCCAATTTATTGTACACATTGGGCTGTGAATAGATCTAGCGATGCCTACTGTCGGCGTTGAGCACCTCAGTTTCAATTATGCGTAACAAATCCTAAAGGAATCCTAGCAATTTAACTGTTCCTTGGCAATTGATATAGCAAACGTCTTGAATTCATCAGGATTTGGCATAATATAGCGGCAAGTATCTCAGTATGTGCCCTGACCTATGGGTATTTAAAACAGTAAAATAAAAAAAAACTTACATTTGTTGCAATATAAAAAAATAATAATAATGTGGTTTACAATGGTAGTTAAGAAGAAGGTGGCAATTTTAACTCAAAACTTTGGCTAAGCATCGCTTGATGCTCTTTTATCGCACGCGGAATTAGTCCGAGTATCGAACAAAAGTAGGTAGGTATCGATTAACGGACGGTGAAGTGCACCATTTAATCAACACTATCTTGCGAATGGATATGGAAACACTGCCTGACTTTTTAGTTACCAGCCAATTTTTTTTTAAATTAAATTGGAGGACTGAATTTTCACAATTTGTTTTTTCTCCAATTATTACTGAGACAAGTGTGCATGCACAGAATTAAGTGGATCCATAGAGTAAACAAGCGCCACCAATGAAAAAAAATCATATCTTCTTTTACAGATCGTATTTTCAAAACGTGTCTGTAGAATCATGTTGACAGTGATATTTAGAACTCACGACAGAGAGCCTAGGATGTTCTCTGTCGTGGGTCAGGATCTCTCACAACGGCGGTTTTTGGCATAAATGCTATCTAAGTCCCAGGATGTTTTGCCTTAGGTTAACGGCTATGGGCCCTAAAAATAACTATTTATATACAGGGCCAGATTTAGGGGAGGGCAGGCGGGGCTACTTCCCTGGGGCCTACACAAGAAAGGGGGCCCCACAATAGAGCAATACTATCATTGAACGCCAACCTCTTATAAGTATGTAAATTAACGCGTGTTCACTCAAATTAAAAAAAAACGTGTTCAATTTTTATGTTTTGTATTTTAAATCCGAAAATAATTAGGGGCCTCCGCATCTTCATTGCCCCAGGGCCTCCAGGCCTTCAAATCCGGCCCTGTTTATACAATTGAGAGATTTTACAGATACTTTTTGCAAATACAATCTGTAAAAAATATATGGATTTTTTCCCTCGGCAGCTCGTGTTATGAAGCCCCTTAAAAGAAAGGTTTGACATGCGGGCGCATATCCGCCCAGCGCGCACGGAGGCGCATAATAACCACAAAACTGGGTTATTTCTAAAATGTGCAATTCCTGAAATAACTCAATTAGCGTTTGTGTTTAACAGCTTTTGTTCTATTAGATGAGTTTTTTAGCTGATTTATATTTAGGGTTTACATAATGTTATTAAATTCGCTGTACAAATTCGCCGGCTTGACAACTTCTGACAGTAGACGAGCCACTAGTCTACAAGCCTCCACCAATCCGGACTTGGCCCCCGTGGTGGAGTATGGCCTATACCTTCCTCAGGGAAGAGACCCGTGCCCCTCGGTGGGGACATAATGGGTTGATGATGATTAAATTCGCGCATTCTACCAACGTCACAACCTTCAGTGAATAATTGTGACATCTTTGTGTTACCATTGGTGTTACTTATAAATTATTTACATAACACATATCTATTATCTATCAAACACTACAAAGCAGAATTTCCCCGAAAAGATACCTCTTTTTAGTCATCTTTGTGTAGATGTCTCATTATTTTTGTTTCGCTGATTAAATTAAATCTAGTCCTAGATAATAGAGAGAACATAACACAGGTAATAGCGCCTCCTCTTAATAGTGATAAAGTTAAACTCGTAATCAATGTGACATAATATCCTGTATAAAGTACAGCCACATTTTGTAGTGAACATCCAAATTTAGTCTAACCATAATGTACCATCCAAAAACATCAATTTTTTTGAAAAAATACATTTCAAGCTCAATATTTTGTAATAATAATATGTGTAACAAGCACTAGTTGTAATGTGTTGATTCATTGAGTACACCCAATGGCACTTCAACTGTTATTGTTGCAAAGTTGCCTGACGTATACATAGGTACCTGACTGTGCGAAAACATTTTGTAAAGGTCTATAGGTACCTGTTGGAATTTGGAGCATATTTCGTGGAAGGGTACCGATAGTATCTATGTTGCCTTTACCTTTTTAACTTATATTTGTATACCTAGATGTATAACGTAGGTATTGTACAGTGTGTTACACCTGTGCGATGCTCTTTCCCCAGTTTTCCGTACGCTAACAATCTGTTAATCTACTGTTGACAGCTTTAATTTGTTTTTTTTTTTTTTTTTTGTGTGCACTTTGGCCAACTGACACCATTTTTAGGGGCTCCATAGAGTAACACCAGCGCCACCGAGGAAGAAAGTCATCTTTTTTTACAGATTGAATTTGCAAAAAGTGTCTGTAAAATCTCTCAATCATGTTTAACGATTTTAGGACCCACGACCGAGAACCCAGGTTCACGGACCTCGGACTGGGTAGCATTTATGATGCCAAAAACGTCGGTGATTCTATCTAGTACTAGGTTTTTTGCCATGGATCCTAATAATCACTATTAACATGATTGAGAGATTTTACACACTTTTTGCAAATTCGGTCTGTAAAAAACCGGCCAAGTGCGTGTCGGACCACGTGCAGTGTAGGGTTCCGTAGTAAGAGGGTTTTTTTTTATCTGCTTTACTGATCTAACAACTTCATCAAAGTAATTTTCAATGAATTTCGTACGAAGTTTTCCTTTTATAAGTTGGTCGCCTATTACTCGCTAACTTGTAAGTCTTGTAACAGTTGTAGGTACTTAGCCGTGATAGTTTGCCTTTTAAGTTCAGTATATGTGCTACTGCCCTGAATTTTTTCACGATTCTACAATCAACCGCTTAGTTAGCTAGGAGAGAGGCGGGACGCCCTACTCTGACAAAAAATGCGCTTTAAAACTTAATATTTCGTAAACGGAACCCTAAATCAAAAAATTGTCTTCCTACACATACAATATTTTTAACCGACCAATGCAGCGATACCCCACACTATGGGATCAGCGAGAAAAAAAAATTGCATCGCTAATTTAGGTGTAGGGGTCCCCTCCCCTACTAGGGGAGGTACCCGGAAATAACTTTTTTTTTTCAAAATTTTATTCAACGGATAGACAGAAAAAAAAATCTTATTGTTTTTACGGTTCCGTAGTCGACAAGGAACCCTTACAGTTTCGCCATGTCCGTCTGTCGGTCTGGTCAAAGACCGGTGGTACTAGAAATCTACAATTTGGTATGTGTATACATATTTATCACGCCGACAAAGTTAAAGAATAAAATGTTGGATTTTTTTTTACTGTGCCTCCCCTAACATGAAAAGTGGGGATGATTTATTTTTTCTCGTCTACCACATCATGTGGGGCATCATTACATTGGTCGTTAAAAATATTTTAGGTTAAGGAAGACTATTTTTTGAAATATTAGGGGTTACGTTTTCGAAATATTAGGGGTTAAAGTATGAAATTGCCGTTTTATTGCAATAGGTTCTTTGAATTGACATAGAATCTTCATGGTTTGAGGTTTTCGAATGAAACTTTCGAATGAAAACGCGGGCTGTTTCTGCCGCGTTAGTTCCGCGTCGGAACTCGTATTCAAAAATAACTCGAATTTTCGCAGTATCCATCTTTCTTGTCTAAATTGAATAACAAAAACAATTGAAAGTCGATATTCAAATGTTTCACATTTTTTAAAAAAAGAACATCATAGAAACCATTTGAAAAAAGTTTCATTCGAAAACCTCAAACCATGAAGATTCTATGTCAATTCAAAGAACCTATTGCAATAAAACGGCAATTTCATACTTTAACCCCTATTATTAAGCTATAAAGCGCAAATTTTAGTCCGAGTAAGGCGTGTCCCTCCCCCCTCCTGGCTAAACGGTTGATTGTAGAAACGTGAAAAAATTCAGGGTAGTAGCACATATAGTTAACTTAAAAGGAAAAGTATCACGGCTAAGTAGGCTTTACCAGTTAACTAGTAATAGTCAACCAACTTATAAAAGTAAAATTTCGTACAAAAGCCATTGAAAATAGCTGCGATGTAGTTATTAGTTCTGTAAAGCAGATAAAAAACACTCTTTCTACGAAATCCTATATTGCGCGTGGCCCGACACACTTAGCCGTTTTCATTTCTTACAATGTTTACGTACCTGCTAAACGCCTACATTTTGTGATTCGGTCAGTTTTACGGAAAAATGCGTGACAAATTTCGCGAGAGAGACAGATTTTCACCAAGTGGGAAGGGTTAATTTTGTGAAAAAACGCCTCATGTAGGTAATCAATGGACGTCCCTAAAGGCAATGGCTTACATTAGCAATCACCACATTGACAAATCGCCCTGTAAAAGTTACGGGTCTAAAATTCGTTCACTTTGAATATGCTGTATAGGTTTCCAGTTCCACGTATAGTAAAGTAATATGTCTATAAGTACAATCGACAGCACATCCACCTTTATATACGTGTCCTTTAATCAGTTACTTTAAGGGTGACTTTGCAACACAATGTAAAGGTTGATCTACTGTCGACTGTAACAATAACAACTGAATCCGATAAAGATATTCCTAAGTGGCAACTAAATTAAATGTTTGACTGTAAATTGCACATAATGTACTTGCCATTTTGACGGGCGATTTTAATTTTCTTCTCTACTATACGAATAGGAATAATGCCGGCAGGTAACTTGCACATAAATCCGCGCGATCGTGATGGGTTTACGATGAGCACGTAAGGTTTTGAATTATTTGTTTATTTGATTAAACTAAAGTCCGAAGAATTCTAAGTCAGATACCGCGTCCCAGCCAAAGAGACCTACCCAAAATACGCCGCGCCCCGTGCGAAGTCAGACTTTGTTCAAGTTATTTGTCCGGCATTATACAAAACTAAACGCAATCTGTCATTCGTTTTTCTGTTTGTATGTTCGCGCATCACATAAAAACTACTGGATTTTTTTTTTGCAACTTTTTGACTTTTGAAGCTTACGATTAGATAAAAAGTAGCAGGTAGGTATAATATATTTTTATCTCGCTACTGTGTCCATCACCAGCTATTTTGGAATAAATGTATAAATGTCCTAGGTATTACTACTTATAACAACTTTGTGTAAGTAAGTATATTTTTTCATGATTTTTCATAATGTTTTAAGTACTTGTGTAAAGTCTCAAATAAAAAGAGTTTACAAGGGTCTCCGTTTTTTATTAAAGTCCAAAGGCCCATGATAATAAAATTAGTTTATTGTATATTAATAATACAATTTGTAAATAATATTAACAACGTACCTAACTAACCTTGATGATTTGAAAGGATTTTCAATGTTTATCACAGCTAATTTTGCGCATACATTTGTACACCTGAAAAGAGAATAACAACTTAGGTCCATATTACACTAGCCTAGATTTAGAATCCTATGTCATAATTATAATATACATTGCGGATTTTGAAGGACATAATCTTGGTACTCAGTAAACCATTTTAATTCAGTGAAACATTTTCAGGGATACTTTATTGTTGAAGCCTTGAAACGTTCCGTTGTTTTTAGTGTGCATTTATACCTACTTGCTTTCAACTTGTTACACTTAGGTATACTAGCTTTTAACTTTCAACAGTGTGAACGCGCCTTATGCTCGTTTTTATTTTACTCTGCTATTATCAAACTAGCACAAAAAAATATTATGTAAAATAAAAAAATGAGTTCCCACTTTTTACTCACTTTATGATTCATACGCGAGTTGTTTCTCAAGTTTTAAGTGAATCGATGTATTCTTGTTGAGATTTTTTTTTAATTATAACCCGCAAAGTATATTACATACCTAGATCGTATATTTAGGATCATCGTACGTAATTTGAAATTAAATTTAAAAACTTATTTTAAAACAAAAAAGCCGACTATCAAAATGAGTCCAATTTTAGTCCTCGGCAGGAGAGACCTCGTGCGAGTTCGTGAGTTTATAAATTCAATTCGTTTAGGACTTTTTGGCCGTGGGATTGTTGTATCATAAGGTTTTTATTTGAATCATTCAAGATAAGATAAGAATATTCTTTATTGTTATATTCTTTTTGTTGCACCAACCCGTGCTGAGGACAATTTTAAAAACTTATTTTAGAGGCAATTCTTTATTGTACCAGGAAAAACACAAACATGAAATATTTACAAAAATTCAAGTGGTTTTTGTTGTTTTGTTTTGTGTATATGATTGTACGCGTGATAATTCTTTATAACCCAGCAGAGGCCAACTAAACCTTCCTTTCGCAGTCGGGTAAAAATTGAGTAGGTAGATATAAAATCGGGGATCATGGCCAGAAAGTCTACTTAAATCGTACATACCATATACACATGTGATTGTATCATGGTGGGGTTATAGCTGGTGAACTGAGTATGTTTTCGCTAGACGAAACTTTATAAATTGAAAAATTATGTTTACGTTCAATAAATTCTAATTACTTGCGAGTTCTCGCCCACTGCGTTCTCTACGTTCTCCTTCATATGAAAAAATCTTACCTAATTGTCTTTGTCATGATCAGCCTTAGCTCGGCAGCTGGCGAGCGTCTCCGCAGAGGAGCTCGTAAAGGTTTCCTGCATCAGCGCCTGAGTGTTCTCCACTAACGATCCGATGTCGTCTTTCGACACGTCCGTCGTCTCAATCATCGGCAGCACTGTGATTATGATGTCGCCTGGAAACAAGGAGTTAGTCATTGAATATTTTTATGTAATACCACTAATAATATACAGGGTGTGGTGTTACAAAATCCGAAGATGGGGGATTCTACAATGAAAAACTTTTAAATACATAATAACAATACTAACTTCCACACAACACAATCACTTGTCCTGGTCCGAAACTAGGATGCCCTATGCTATGGTCACCAAGCAAGGACGTCACAAACATAGAACAATATTTACCCAGACTGAGGCCATTTGTACAAATCAAGTCCGCCACATTGCCATTGTATTTTTAACTTATGTGCAATAAACGTATTAATAATAATAATAATAACTCCAGTGGGAATCGAACCCACAACCTCTGTTTTGGTAGTCAAGCGTGTTAACCGCTAGACCAACGAGGCAGACCAAATTAAATTAAATATGTAAATATACCTACTTATTTAAAGGACGATCTTAAAAAAAACCTATGTTCAAGATGATCCTTCAAGTAAGCTTTTGAAAAAATGTGAAATAGGTACAATTACCTAATGAGACATAAATTATTTACCTGCATGTTTTCAATACGACTACAGCGAGATAAGTTTATTCGCTACACTCCGGGAAAAGCTTTTACATCTGAATGAGGTATAAACTTGGAATTATTTAAAGTAAGATAAGATAAGAATATTAAGGAATACAATATACCGGAAAACTTTATAAAAAATAAAACATACAATTGGCGGCCTTACATATTGCTAATAGCAATAATAAAGTTTTCTCCCTTAGAGGGATAAGCTTCCTCCTAATGAGCCTTTTTGAATATTTGTCATGCGATCACGCGTAGGTACACGGCGGATATTAAAGAAATTTGGCAAACAGAAAGATTAAGTTCTGTGTGGGGGGGATAGGAGAACATTTGTGTGTATCAGGTAGGTAAATCAATTGATTTTTCACTCAAATTTACGGCGTTAAGTTTCATGATGCTGTATCGATCCTGAAGAAACGGTTTTTAGGTTTTGCGTTATTTCAATAAGACGTTGTATATCTACACGGTCTACGTTGTAGAGATAAGTTCATTTATATCAATACGCGTTATATAAAACCTAATAACTAGTTGAAAAGTTGGAAACGTTTCCTTGAATCTTAGATAACCTAAGAACTCGTACGAGTTCAAGTTAGTTATTTGCATGTCATTTGCGAGTGGTACCTACTTAGTACCCTATTATCACTGGACAGGCACGCAGTAAATTCGAATAGAATTTGAAATTGAAAACCATTTTAAATTCACATACCTACTACTTACGACACACATTAAATGGTAACAATTAGATGGACAGCATGAGAACACGCGTAAAGTAAAATATAACAGTACCTAATCAAAATCATACAGTATTTGAACCCTGACTCAGCATGTGTCACAGGTCCCCCATTGGTAACCCGTGACGCTGGTACCTATTATGTCAGAACCTATAAAAGTGACGAACGAACAATCATGACAAAGTAAAATACCTACATGCAGTGGCATAACTATACCATCTGAGGCCCGGGGCAAATTCATTGGATGGGGCCCTTCCAGTAAAAATAAAAAATATATATATAGGGTCTTTAGTTGTAGTATTAAGTATATGGCCCAACTTGAAGTTATTTGAAATCCTTATATATAAACATTATAATTGTTACAATTTTTTGTGGAGAATGTTAAGAGAATGAGCTCGCGGCCTCATAGTTCGGGGGCCCCCTCAGATTGGGGGCCCGTGGCATTTTGCCAGCCCTGCCACCCTATAGTTACGCCACTGCATACATAGGTATAGATAAATAATATTGAAATTTGTAATGCAAATAACATTGAGATAATTATCTCAATACAGAACTTTAAATATTATCATTTAAAAGATTTAAATAGATTCTTATTCGGGTAAGGCCAATTATGAAGAGGTAAATAAGACTTCAAGTCACTACTAATTTCATCCAAAGAAAAAAGAGCGCAAAATAAAGTAAAAAGCGACAAGCGTAGACAACATACTGATGTTGCAAAGACATTTACTTAAATTGAATGCATCTGTATGGACAACAAGTACTCTTTTAATTTTAACTTACTTAAATGTAAATAGGGAAGTAATCAACACTTGCTGTTACTAAAATAAACCTTCAACATAGGTCTATTGAATCGCTCGTAGCCCCGGCTGCCGAATCGCTCGTAGCCCCGGCTGCCTGAGTGATCTTAAACGATCACGAAGGTTAAGCAACACTGGGCGCGTTCAGTGCATGGATGGGTCGCCGTCTATGCCTAACGCTAGTGGCATTTTTCCGAGCGGTTCCGTGCTTCGCAAGGCACGTTAAGCTGTTGGTGCCGGCTGCCGTCGATAGATGGCAGTCGTTAAGCCAAGTCAGAGGCCTTAGGGCGGCTTGACAACTTCTGACAGTAGACGAGCTACTAGTCTACAAGCCTCCACCAATCCGGACTTGGCCCCCGTGGTGGAGTATGGCCTATACCTTCCTCAGGGAAGAGACCCGTGCCCCTCGGTGGGGACATAATGGGTTGATGATGATAGGTCTATTTCCAAGATAGTTTAGTTGTTCGTCTATTTTTTCCAAGGGCCCATTATTCCCCTTCGGCCGTTAAGGTAACCGGAGTTTGGAAACCGGTTTCTTAAAAGGATTTTTTTATCCTTCTACGTAACTGGTTTCCTATGAATATTTTTTTATCCTTCTACGTAACTGGTTTCCTAAAAGTACTATGTTTATGTTATTTTAGCCACCTACGAAACTAATAACCGGATTGCAGAAGAAATGGTTATTGGAATTGAGTATTGTATTTAAATAATTGTTTTTGTAAAACCGTAATTATACCATTTATGTGTGGTTTATTTCAAATCTATGAATTTAATAATAACATTTATAATATAAAATCAATTCATTAACAAACATAAAAACAAATAACTTCCTTAGTTGGAAATTAAAATAAAAATTCGCATGATGAAATAATTTCAAAACAGGTATACAAAGGAGATTACTTATTCAGTTACATAGAAGTATAAAAAAATCTTTAAAGGGAACCAGTTACGCAGAAGAATAAAAAAGTCTTTATAGGAAACCAGTTACGTAGAAGGATAAAAAAATTCTTTTAGGAAACTGGTTTCCAAACTCCGGTTACCTTAACGGCCGAAGGGCATTATTCATAAGCAGCTTAGCTATATAAGTACGTCCCACTGTCAGGCCTTCTGTATGTGTTCTGTGTTGTGCAAAGTCATCCTCACGGCATTATGGACAAAACCACACCGCGATAAAGAATACCGTCAGCGCCACCTAGTATTGTAATGGCGAATAGCTTATTTTGAATGCGGTTTTTGTCTTTGTTGACTTCTGTATGATGAAAAATTGCAAACAAATTGCTTGCTGGGTCGTTATATGTATATGTAACACAATAACTTCAAGGTAAGAGGGCTGAACGGTTCTACTGGCACAATTTTTGCCGTTATATGCCAGAAGCAGACATACCTATCTACGATTTTGTGTATTCATGGAATAAATTGACTTGATTGCTGCGATCTATTCAGATACAGTACCGTCTCAAGATCAACAGATATAACAATACAATTGACATTATTATCATATGTCATCATCATTATATGACGTCCTTATTAGGGTTCCGTACCCGAAGGATCCCAAACGGGACCCTATGACCACAGAGGACAAAACTATTACTAAGACTTCACTGTCCGTCTGTCTGTCTGTCTGTCCGTCACCAATGAAAAAGAAAACCATATATCTTCTTCTACAGATCGTATTTGCGTGTGTACATATTAACAGTGATTTTTAGAACCCACGATAAAGAACCTAGGATCACGAACCTCGGACTAGATAGCATTTGTGCCAAAAACGGCCGTTTTTGGCGTTAATGCTATCTAGTATTTTTTTATGACTCGCGATGATCATAGATAGTAATATATTTTATATAACACCTGCTCGTCAATGGCATATTATGTGTCATGCAAACTCAACTTAAAGCAAGTCATTTGTGTCCTATGGTCTAGCCGGGTCATTATAAATGTACTGAATTCCCCTAGAGAATTATGACATTTGAATTTGGAATGCAATCAACATTGAATATACGAGCTCCTTGCAATCCATGACCAAACGTCAAAATTAGAATATAAACTTTTCATAGAGCCCTACACCAAGAAGAATTTATTCAAAATTAGAATGAAAACTTTTCATATTTCTTTTTAATTGTATTATGTTTTATTGCCTCGCAGTGTTTATATAAAGTAGAGTATGCATTTTGGGGATAAAGCCGTGTATTTGTCTCGGGCGTTTTTGAACCCCTCGGCCTCGGGATTCTAGCTTTAACTCTGTAACTCCCTCGCTTCGCTCGTGAGTTAACCCTAGGATCCACAGAACACAGAAAATAAGTTAGAATTGCCCTAGCGCGTATTTTTTACGGGAACCGCTGTCGCCGCTTCACCCCCACCGTTCTTTACTACTACTAATGTAAGCAATACGCACGCAGGCTTATACATGTGTGCGTGAGTCCGAGGCCGCGAAAGCAAGCGTTGCAATTGGCCAATGCAGTTCACACCAACGCAACTTTTGATGTGTGCGTGCGCCTGTACGTACAAGCAAAGCAATAGGGATTGACAAAAAGTTAAAAGATATCGATATTATTAACTTTGTTTGGCGAAGCTTTTTGCGAATGAATGTAATTTTAAAATTTTTATATTTTGTGTGTAATTATTTATTGTTGCATGTACTGGTGTGTCTCTACTCTTCTTTAGCACTTAATTCTATCAGATTAGGTTTCATTATTTACTTATGGCAATTTTATCGTAAATACTTGTGGCAAATGTGTCAGAAGTGGTTAAATGGGGAACTCCCCTCAAAAGTCATAAAACCAAATTTCGGCGTATTGTAGATCTCAGAATGTGCAAAAAAATTTACATTTTAACGTCTGCCTATTTTTTTTCTTCTTTCTTGTTATGTTTATTTCATGTTGTGTTATTTCGCTTTGTGTGTGTGACTGTAGTTGCAAATAAATGTATTGATAAAAAACAATGAAAGGGAAAAAATCCGAAATCCGTAAATTAGTAGTTACAAAAAAAAATATCTTGGAAACTAGATTCCTGCAATGGACGAACTATTTACATACCTACAAATCTGTACTGAACCCTGGGTGCGCGATATTGACTCGCACTTAGCCGGTTTCTAAGAGCAATGAAATATTCCGTAATAACAAAGTTGAACAATATCGACACGACGACAAACTGACCCAATACTATCGATAAGTTATTCCCTTCGCTACTCTTTTTGGGGAGTACCACGGAATATTGTGAAGTCAATCATTCACGCAGACACACATGCTTTGCATTGCTCTTCGCTTACATAATACGTTGGCGCAGCAATTATTTGCGTACAACACCGGCAATGTATACTTTATCTTGCGATATTTTTCACTATTGCTGGAAAACATACTCTTTTCAATATTTTCTATCAAATCACTCAAAATAAAGGTTTAATTTACGTACCGATGAAAAGAAATTCCTCCATTAGTCTAACTAACGTCTCTGCTTCGAGCTCTGCAGGTGATAATTGCGCACGATGGTATTTTTACCCTTTTTTTAACAGTTTTTCTTCAGTAACATGCTCGGTAAGACTACGCGGCCGACTGGGTATGTTTTTGTAAACTATGATCATTTGTACAAGTTCGTGGCGCGCGCGCCCCGCCCACATGCGCTTTCTACCTTATTCCTGTGTTCTGTGCTAGGATCCCTCGTCCTTGGGGTTCAAAATATCGCCCGAGACATAATACACTGCTTTATCCCCTCAATGCATAATCTACTAAAACGGGTCTAACCGCGATTATTTATTAGGTAAACGTCGGGAATCAAAGGTAATAAATTTTATTTCTACTGTTACTAACTATAAATAATCGCGGTTAGACCCGTTTAATATATTACTATTAATGCTATCTAGTTCTAGGTTTTTGGCCTTAGCTTTATTGCTTTACTTTTTCTTTAAAAACCTATAATATAGAATATAATTACTTTTTCTTTGTTAGTCTCTTGTAGAAAAGGCTTGTACACTGTAAGTGAATGTGTATAGGCTGCTTATGACGGTAGCCTTATTGTACGTTATTGTTGCATCTTTTTACTAGTATCTTGCGCGAGATAAGCACGCACGCACGCACGCACGCACGGACGGACGGACGCACGCACGCACGCACGCACGCACGCCCGAGACGCGTGCAATCGTGTGCGCACGCGCATCACGCAAGCATTTAAAAAGATTCCTTTAACCTTTTACTAGAACACAGTACTCATGTACACTGTTCATACTGTTAGGAAAATAAATCAAATCAATTTCAATTTATACGTATCTTTCATTTTTACGAAATAGGAACAAAAAATGTTTACAAAAGTAAAGTATCGACAGTAAACAATTCCATCCCTATGTAGTTTATCGATAGCTATTTATCGATAGACCCCATCCCTTTCTCCATCTCCGTTTAAAAAAACCTAGCGTTGTTCGGTACGTTCCGAATCGTTGTGTGATTTGATTCCCATCGGTAACATCGGTTTATCTTTTCTATGGTTGTGTCAGTCGAAGTCGAAACCAACAAGGTTGGTCTATGTTATTCTTATTCATTAATCTGAGGAGTGACTATATGAAGTGTGAACCACCTTCTTAATTATAAAAATGTGTATTATTTCAGTTTACGTACTGTTACTTCATTATCATTGTTTGTATATTGTTTCAGAATTGCTGTAGATAGAAACTCCATTTAGTTTACACTAGCTCAGTCTTCACAAAGAAATCAAAATTTAAATAAATAAAAAAATTGCCCATTTCGTGACTTTGGCAGAATTTGTCGGCATCGGCTGGTTGCGTTTGCCATTTCAACAAAAAAAAAACTTACCAGAGCCGAACTTGTGCCGGCTGCCGTCAAGGAAGTGGTACTTGGAGACAACGACCGGCTGGATGGGCGCGCCGGCGTCCAGCGCCACGTGGAACGCGCCCTTCCTGAAGGGCAGCAGGCGGTCGCCGCCGTGCCGCGTGCCCTCAGGGAACAGGAGCAACTTCCGCTGGAAATTTCATAGCTTTTTTAAATTTTCATACGTATCTCAAACTTAGGCGTTGGACACACAGAAAGGACGTGGGGCGAGCGCGTCGTCTTTCCAATTTATACTTTCATACAAAATGTACCGAAAGGAAGGGACGAAGCCCACACAGAACTGACGGGGCGAGGGCGCGAAGTGTATAGAACGCGTCGCGCCTTTTCCGCACCTTCGCCCCACGTCCTTCCTGTGTGTCTCACGCCTTTGGGATCCCTATTTAAATGTTCTTTAAAAATAATGGTTAATTATTCAGAACTTTAAAAATACTCAATGGCTCTAACGTAAATAATGTTGCTTCACACTATGTAAATAAATACACAATCGGATGTATTGTGCACAGAACAGATATGTTCTGTGGTATCGTGTATTTATTTTCATATTATTTTCACTACAAAATAATTTCCGTCGCTATAAATTAAAATTAGCCACTTAAAATATGAAGACCTATGTTTGGGTCGCAATCAAACATAAGAAATTATAGTATAAGTGGACTCTATTAATTATTATAGAAATAGAAAAATGACTGACACAACCTTCTAGGGTGAAGATGCGTAGTGAAAATTAACCAAAGACAACCTTTAACATAAAAATAACCTTTTTACAACGTGCCATGCACCTTCTTGATGTACTGTTTCGTACATATTTGTCTTTGTTAAAAACTAACGGTCGCTTTTATAAAAAAACACGATTCCTTAAAACGCCGATTAAAATAGTCTGTGGTCGACTCTACTATATACTGACTCTTAGGAGTGCTTTAGAGGAATCGCGTTCTTATAAATAAGGCTGTTATGGTGTTATTTACAAAACACGATTCCACTCATATATTACACGCGGAAATCTGTATAGGTAGTACGACTTAATTAATTAATTAGTAACAAATAAAACCGGCCAAGTTCGAGTCGGCGGAGGGTTCCGTACCAACATTACACAAAGATCGAGAAAAACGGCAAAAAATTACGTGTGTTGCATGGAAAAAACTTATTTAAATATTTTTAAATAAGCCCCTTAAATATTTATTTTATTTTAATTTCATTATTTATTTTGGAAGCGAATATAGAACTTAATATTCTGTGAATATTTCAAGCGTCTGTCGTCGTTATTAATATCGAGCAAACGGCAATAAAATTAAGTTTGGTGTATGGGAAACCCACTTAAATATTTATTTTATTCTGTTTTTAGTATTTGATGTTATAGCGGCAACAGAAATAAATCAGCTCTCTGAAACTTCAACTGTCTAGCTATCACGGTTCATGAGGTACGGCCTGGTGACAGACAGACAGACAGACATACAGACGGACAGAGAAGTCTTAGTAATAGGGTCACGTTTGGCACCCTTTGGGTACGGAACCCTAAAAATTAAACACCACTTGACGAGTATTTTAGAGGAATCGTGTTTTGATAATACATAACACCATAAATATATTAGGATGTGCAAGCGAGAGGGATACAACAGGAAATAACAGCCTCAACTAATATAATATACCTACATTAGAATAAACATGAAGGCTGGCTGGAAGAAATTTCTCTAGAAATCTGCCTTTGCTCACAATTTAAGACAATCTTGTTAAATGGTCCACGATACTGCAAAGAAGATTAAAGAAAAACCTTCAATAAGTAGACAGATACCTACTTCAGTTTTGCCTCTTTCTTATAAATAACATACATACTCGTACATAAACTCACGCCTGTATCCCAGGGGGGTAATCAGAGACTAGAGACTGCCACTTGCCACGATCCTGACCGAATAAATAAGTGACTTTAAATTGGGTCGTTTTATTACCTTCACATAATAATTTAATCATGTTGTACAGTCGACAGCAGGTGGACCTTTACATTTTTTTGTAAAGTCATCCTTAACGTAAGTGGTTAGAATGCACGTATGTAATGGTTGGTGTGCTGCGGTCGACTGTTCGTATGTAACGAGTTTCATACTTAATAATAATATTTATATGTGTTAATAACTTATATTATATTATATTATATAATTTTTATTTTATTACTATCATATTATTTTATTTTAGTTTCTAGGTCTTTGTACATGTCTTTTATTTGTTAGGTACCAGCAGAATACCAGCGTTACAGAAAGTTCTCTTTCTGTAACACATGCTGAGCTGGGTCCTTTTCACAAACGCAGTACATTGGCACGGCATGTTACTTTAATTGTGTAAAATGATCGAGATTACCATTGTATTCTAGCTTTAAGTATCATTGTACTGTGTTAAATTAATTTGTTAATAAAACTTTTTCTATTCTATTCTATTCTATCCTACCAAAAAATTTATAAGAACCAAAATAATTGTAAGAAATTTTATTTTTAACAACGTTGTTTATAACCAGCTTCGCGTAAAATTGACAATAAACGTGATAATGCAATGATAAGATTTTACCCCCACCTCCTTTTGGGGGTATAAATCGAAAAATATCTGACGAAAAAATGTATAAGAACCAAAATTGTAGAAAATTAAATTTTATTTTCAAATAAACAAGATCGCTTAGAACAATTTTTCACTTAAAATTGAAAATAAACGAGTTGTTAATGAAACAAAAATTCACCCCCGGTTTTGTGGTGTAAATCGGAAAATATTCTAAATAATATATATCAATTTATTTTTACACACAACTTATATCTATTTTTAGTACTTACTTACTATTATTATTATTTATTTTATTTACATGCGATCGACACGAATGCTTTAAATAATATTAAATAAATATTGATCGTAGGAAAAGTTTATGAGAACCAAAATTGTAGGAAATTTAATTCCAAACTTTTGTAATTACCATTTTTCGTGTGAAATTTAAAATAAACGATTTATTCAAAAAACAAAAATTAACCCTTAAAATCGAGGTTGCGGATGTCGCAACGGATCGAGTACCTCGCAAAACATAATTTAGACTGTTTTTTGCCCCTTCAAAGAAATAGCCGGGTACGTTAATGAGCCATGACTTATGAGTTATGACTCATCATTCTTTACTTGGCTAAATTCTCTATTAAGAAACCGCTAGTTAGCATACTAGCGTAAATAATAGTCTCATGATAATAATAAGTCTCGTATGCGAACTTACCAAGGTTAAAAGAACACTGTGATAAGAGACCGTCCACAAGAGAATAACCTTCGCTTCGTGGACGTCACAAATATTTTAATAATTATTTTGATTGCCTACCATTATAGGTAATTTATAGCAGAGTCTACCCACTTACCTACATAACCCACTACTGTGAGCAATGGTACCCTTGAGCAATTACTTTTATACGTGATGGCATTCAAAACATGAGTGTGTCAGCTTTCCTTGATAATCACAATATTTAACAAACGGGCTTGCACCAAAAATATCGATATGTGATAAGAGAGATTAGGAAGTAGGTACTCTGACACCCTCGGGCACTTGCGATGCGAGTTTACCGTGTCGATCCGATTTTAACAGACTTAAAAAAAAGAGGAGCTTCTCAGTTCACAGATCGTCTACATATTTATTTTTATTTTTTTATTTTATTTTATTTAGGACACAAACAGTCAAACAGGAAAAAATAAAAAGTATATGTAAACAAAAATAGACCTGGAGGTCCCTTAAGTAAACAAAATTATAATATTATAAGCATACGATCTTAACCAGTTTTGATAGTATCTGAGACTTAGTATTGGTTACATATATTTTCTGTTTGGAAATAATTTCATACCTCATTGTCCGTCTCATTAATTCTTTTATTGTTAACAAGGGTACCTCAGAGCTTTGATTTTAAATTATTTTTCGTTACCTATCTACTTGTCTGTTAGATGCCCTAAAACCTGATCTGTGTAAACGATTCGATAATTAAAAAAAACCTTTTTTAGCTCGAAATATAACATTTTAGTTACAGTATTTAACGGCATCTTGGCCGTGATACAAGATATTTTTCTAAGTATTTTTTCATTTTTAACCAGCTAAGTAGAAAATTAACAGCACAAAATGCCCGAGATAACTGATCAATGGAATCGGGCGATATAAAAGTGATCAAGTAGACGGTGCGCACTTCGGAAGCTCTACATCTCTATTGAAAGTATTATTATGTACTTAATAGTATACTTAATTTTTTTTTTGTTTAAAATCATCATTCGCATCCTCGCGCCCCTAACCACCTGCAGTCAGTCTGCCTTGAGTTCAATCCGCTGCTACTGACCTAGCAGTGGGCAGCGAACGATAACAATGTTATCTTGTGCTCGCGGACTGTTTCGGACTGCTTGTTGAACGCCTCCTGAACGTAGCGGGCCCCGCGGTCTATGAAGACGGTGCGGCGTGCTAAAGGGCGCCGCGTTATGTATGGGCACCTTATGGACCCTTGTGCTAGTTGGGTGGTTTGCTTTAAAGAGGAAGGGCCTATACCCAGCAGCGGGCAGCGGATGACGTCGATGCGCTTACCTTGTGATCGCGGACGGCCTCGGACTGCTTGTTGAGCGCCTCCCTGGCGGAGCGTGCACCGCGGTCGATGAAAACAGTGCCCCAGAGCCAGGCGGCCGTGCCAAAGGGCGCCGCGTACTGCACGGCCCGCTTCGACACCACCGTGCACCGCGCCATCAGCGGCCACAGCACGGCCAGCACTGGGGGAAGACCTGGATTTAGCCACACTACCACGGCGTATAAGTTTCCCACAACCAGCCCTCCTATTACGTAACTGACAACTCTATTGGGTTAAGATTTTGACGATTCCAAAGTATCAAATATGTATGTATTTGACAGTTTGACAGTGACAGAGATCGAATCAGAAATGATGAGATTCGTAGACGAACGAAAGTCGTCGACATAGCCCAGCGGATTAGTGAGTTGAAGTGGCAGTGGGCGGGGCACATAGCACGCAGAACTGATGGCCGATGGGGCCGAAAAGTTCTCGAATGGAGACCACATATCGGCAAGCGCAGCGTAGGACGACCAGCCACAAGATGGACAGATGACCTCATCCAAGTGGCAGGAAGACGCTGGATGCAGGCCGCTTCCAACCGGTCTTTTTGGAAATCCATGGAGGAGGCCTATGTCCAGCAGTGGACTTCTTGTGCCTGAATGATGATGATGATGATGATGACAGTTCAGAGTAGGTTAAATCGGACAACTCGTAAGTAGAACTTACGTAGTAGCGCCCCAGGGCTCCATTTCATAGAAGTACAATCGATACTTTTCAATGACAATTCTATGAACATTTCATAGCGGAATAACCCACACCATAATCAGCTGGGCAATGTACAGTGAAATGTCATAATAAACTATATATTGTACTTTTATAGAACACGGACCAGCATCAGCAAACAGAGCACTACACACGGACCTCGAGACAAACCAGTATGGTTTTAGGACGTCCGAATCCATTTAACCTGTACATATATTATGTGAACCTAAATAAATAAAAATAGATGTTTGCTATGCGTGTACCGCACTTACATCTCAGTCTAACTAGTATATACTCTTCGACGTCCCTTAATAATACGAGTAGATACCGATCTACTCATTTGCAATGGCATGGTTAATTTTACTTCTTCTCTGTGAAGATGCCCTTTCAGTGTAAGTGTAATTGTGTATTATAAGCGCAATAGTAGGCATCACGCGATCAAATCATATTTACACATACACATACATACATACATAAGCTCACGCCTGTATCCAACAGGGGTAGGCAGAGATCAGGGACTGCCACTTGCTACTATCCTGACAGACACTTTCGCTGCCTCCCAGTGTACTAATACTTACTTAGTACAATTACGGCCCTATTTATAAAGACGCCGTTCCTTAAAACGCCGATTAAAATAGTCTGTGGTGGCGGTTTTACCAGGAAAAGACGTAGCCACAGATTAAATAAAATGGCTCCGAGGAGTGCTTTAGAGATATCGTGTTTTTATAAAATTATATCTTATTGTACTAATCGACTACGCAATGTAGTGTTGTGGGTAATCGACTATGCAAAGTCCATTAAAGTAGTAAACAATAAAATGTAGCGCTATGACATAGGACCCAGAACACATCATGTTATATAAGTATCATCATCAGCCATTTGACGCCCAGTGCAGGACATAGGCCTCTCTCATGGTTTTCGAAGCCTCCCGGTCTTGTGCCGCCGGCATCCAGCGACTCCCTGCCACCGTAACCAGGAGGACGAGTCATCTGCATACCATGCGAGAGGTCCCGGGTTCGAAACCCGGCTGGGGACAAAAAAAACCCAGGTCTTGGATGTTTACATGTTTGTGATGTCGTTGTTACTGGTTCCCACGACACAGGGTATTCTAGTGTGGGGCCAGTAGCAATGTATGTGCCTGTATGTAAATAATATATATAACCACTGTGAATTCATGAGTCACTAAAAAGCCAGTGGTTTGACATGACAGTACTTTTTAGAAAGTAAAAAAAAAAGTAAGTACACATTGATAATTAAGTGTTAATCGTCTTCTACAAATATTCACCTATCAGTATTTTTTTACTATCAGCCATTTTTTACTATAAATGCCTATGCCTACAAGTACTTGGTACCTTTATGTATACTCGCAGATAAGTATACTTAACTCGCGTACGTATGACGCCATCCGAAGGTGAGAATTAAAGACCATTGAATTTAAAGTAAATTCAATGTTAAAGACATAGGTAGGTACAGTCTAAAGCAGGTCAAGCGTTACATTTTTCTTGCAAAGTAACTAAAACCCGACGCATTACCGTAATTACGCAATAGAATAGGTTGGTAGGTACCGAACAACCTCATTAAGGCTTTCGTCACAGTACAAACTTTGTCTGCCCCTTGGATAGTTATGCAAAGTAACTCTACAGCACACGTGACCCTTTAGGGCCTAAATGTCCATAAAAAACAAACCCATCGGAATGTATGCCACACACTATTGCGTCACCCAAGGTTTTACCATGTTTTACTCGATGTATTTACGATTTATGACCTATTTTCTACGCTAAACAAACGGTTGTGTCTTGGGCGAAAGCTAAACACAAAACAAGGAAATTTAGCCGGGCACGGGAACATTTTTCAGGCGACCCAAATCGCAATCGATTAAGGTGGGACGATTCTCATACAAATATATCTGTCTGCATAAATTAGGATTTTTATCTGCGCCAATTTACATTTCATGAAATTTACACATGAAACATGAAATTTTTACGGACTAAATTGTCGATCTCATTTAAGCTTATAAAGTGCTTACTGTTTTTTTTTTTCAAGAACATAAATTAGCGCAAATAAAAGTCTAAATTAATGCAGATATACATAATTTCAGTGTAAGTATGGGGATCGATCGTCCCACCTTAACAGTAGGATGACTGCTACGCAATGTACCTCAAATAGTTATAATAAACTACGAATACCCGCCAATCATCATAGAGATTTGCATCCGTTACGGACGATTTAAGCAATGTCATACATAATTACATACACACACATATAAAACTCACGCCTGTATCCCGGAGGGGAAAGCAGAGACCAGGGTTTGGGTTTGAGTGTACTTAGATAATTACAGGTTTTTTAACCCTATGGTTTTCTAATAATTATGTGACGTCAATCGAAACTAATGATAAAGCAATAAAAAAACCGGCCAAGTGCGTGTCGGGCCACGTGAAATGTAGGGTTCCGTAAAAAGAGGGTTTTTTATCTGCTTTACAGAACTAACAACTTCATCGAAGTCATTTTCAATGGATTTTGTACGAAATTTAATTTTATAAGTTGGTCGTTAACTAGTAAAGCCTACTTAGCCATGATACTTTTCCTTTTAAGTTCAATATATGTGCTACTACCCTGAATTTTTTCACGTTTCTACAATGAACCATTTAGCCAGAAGAGGGGGGGGGCTACCCGGACAAAAAATTGTGCCTTATAACTGAATATTTCGCAAATGAAACCCAAAATAAAAAAATAATCTTCCTGAACCCACAATATTTATAACGATCAATCTAACGATGCCCCACATGATGGGGTGGACGAGAAAAAAAAATCATTCCCACTTTTCTAAATGAAAAGTCCCCCCTAAAAGGGGAGGTACAGTAAAAATATTTTTTTCCATCATTTTATTCTTTAACTTTGTCGGCGTGATAAATATTGTTAGGACAATTATTGTACACATTAGTCTGCCTGGTATGAAACTGGTGGCGCCATCTTTTGAGAGTTATTGTGAACTTGATGATGATTATTTTAGTTATGTGACATCTGTCTGTTTGACGTCTGCCATGTGTCACAAAAATCTGTGACAGCCGTCAAACTAACATCTGTCATCGCTTGTCAGATTGATTTCCGTTTCCGATTTAAATAATATTCTGTGGTTTCTATTAATTTTGTAAAACGGCAACACCGAGGTAGATTTAGTCTTTGGTTTAAAAACAAATAAGTTGACGTTTGAATGTAAAAACGGTAGAAAACGAAAAGTGAGGAGATTTCAGAAAAATAAACACGATTGCAGGTCGAAGCTGTTGAAGTTTTTCTTCGTTCTAACAAATCAGTGCGTGGGATAGAAAAGCATTTTTTTTCCTTTTGCTTTTTGAAAGATACTGCACGTGCCAATATGAATCGACCTCGGAAATCCAGACGGCGTGATAAAACACCCGACGACGATACTAGACATAAACGACCACGGCGACGTGGTAGAACACCTGAGGAACGTCATACTTCAAGAAAAAGTTCACAGCGGTCGCGCACAAGAAGCAGTTCTCGACTAGATCGTCTCGAAAACTTAGTACAACAACTTATTGAACAAAGAACATTGCCTTCAGCGGAAAAATCACCCAATGACAACATGACAAATTCTTCACAAAGCGCTCCGCCTCCATCGTGTTCTACAGAAGGCGAAACCGTTGCAGCTCGCAATACAGATCGACAAAGTACTGTTCCATCACTTCCTGCGAGTACTACACCTCCGGTAGTACTCCCAAACGATGCTAGCAAAGATGGCAGCGTGAGAATTGAACCCAAGCTGCCCTCAACTAGCCTTAGTCTTGGAAACCAAGTTAGGTTTCTTGGAAAGCCTGATAATGTCCCGAAATTTGACGGAAACATGTCTAACACTGATTTATCTGTTCACGCATGGTTGCACCGACTGGAGTCGCTGGCTAAGATTTATGGTTGGGACGAGAAGACGCTGGTGTATCACATGACTTCTAACTTGACGGGCAACGCGCTGCTGTGGTTTGGTCATCAACAGGACATCGACCTAAGCTGGGACGAGTGGAAGAAAAGGTTAGTGGACTCCTTTCCGGCAAGTCGCGGCCTCGCGTCTAAACTGCATGAGTTTGTTACCGTGAATAAACGCCGAGATGAGCGTGTAATAGATTTCTACTACAAAAAGTTATCGATAGGCAAATCATGTGAACTGTCTGACCATATCATATGTGATGTAATTATATACACCTTAGGTGATCCTTTGTTAAAAGCGGGAGCTCGTGGTGCGGGATGTAGGGATACACGAGCTTTACTAAATTATTTAACCGATGCGGCGATAGAAACCAGTACGAAAGATTCGGACGATAGTCGAAGCAAATGTTTTAAGTGTGGGCGAAGGGGTCATATATCCTCTCAATGCAAATCTGACCTACGGTGTACAAGTTGTAGTAAATTAGGTCATAGCGCAGAGGTATGTAGAACTACAAAAAAATGCACCTTTTGTAATAAAATGGGACATGAACGGGACGATTGCTACAGTTATAAAAATCAAAAGTCGGGTACCTCAAACTCAAATAAAACTGTAGACCGCGTAGACAAATCGTCCAAATTATTTAACATTCACCCCATTGATGAAGGCGATCGTAAGTATCACAAAACTGTACTGGCAAACGATAAACAATTAACTGCGTATATCGACCTCGGAAGTGCGTGCAACACAATGACCTCAAATGCGGCAGCTAAAATTAATTTGGCGTATAACACGAAAAGTAAGACAGGTATCAAGGGATACGGTGGTCAAATTATTACTCCGGAAGGTGAAGCGCGCATCAATTTAGACATTGATGGTGTTCGTATTGAAACCTCGGTATTGATAGTGCGAGATGACTTACAGGAAACTGACATGATTGTAGGTAGAGCGTTTAGTGAGGCCCCAGGTGTCTGCCTAAATAAGACATCAGAAAAGCTGACGTTTTCAATTAGCGATGACCCAATACACCGAGAGCTTCCATTTCCCACGGCTCAAGAAGTTGAGCTATCCAAAATTGAACTAAAGGTTCCTCTTGATACGGTTCTTGTACAAGGCCTGAATAGGATCATTATTTATCATGAAGAAGATGACGAGGCTAAGTCTATACGAGTAGCACGATCTGAACATCGGGCACCAGGAAAAGAGGTTGAAATCCCTGATCAAACAATTAGTATGTTTGGCAATGTTGGTTACATTGATGTTTACAGTCCCCAGTATGACCCTTTGATATTGTACTCCACTCGATGCATTGCTCGTGGAGTTAGTCATCATCCAGATAGTGGCAAGATTGAAACAGATTTAGTAGGTGAAGATCTTGCCCGCTTGAAGTGCCTCTTGGAAAGGTTTAGTCACTGTTTTGATGATGAGGCTGGTATCGGTGAATGTGATGTAGAGATGAATATAGAGTTAACCACGGAAGTTCCATTTTATTATCGCCCTTATCGCATGTCACTAAAAGAGCAGGAGGTTGTGCGAAAAATTGTGAAAGATTTAATAGAAAAGGATATAATTGAACCCAGTAACTCACCGTATGCGAGCCCCATCATTCTAGTCCCCAAAAAGTCAGGTGAACCGCGTATGTGTGTGGATTATCGACAGTTAAACAAAGTGACTAAAAAGGATCGATATCCACTTCCCCTTATTCAAGACCAACTTGATAGGTTAAGCACAGAACAGTGGTTCTCTAAACTCGACCTAGCTGCGGGATATCACCAGATCAAAATGCATCCGAACAGTAGGAAGTACACTGCGTTTGTGACTCCTTTCGGTCAGTTTCAATACAAAAGAATGCCTTTTGGTCTGGCGAACGCCCCGGCTGTATTTCAGCGAGCCATGAACTTACTATTAGGCCAGATAAGATTTGAGTTTGCAACGGCTTATATCGACGACATCTTAACATTTTCAAACTCAACAGATGAAGCATTTCACCACCTCGAGCAAATACTAGGGCTTATTAGCAATGCTCGTATGACGCTTCGTCGTGACAAATGTTCGTTCCTTAAAACCAGCATTGAATACTTGGGACATATTATATCTCAGGGAGAAATAAAACCATCCCCGGATAAAGTTCAAGCTCTTACAGAATTCCAAGCTCCAACTAACATTCATGAATTGCGTCGCTTTATAGGTTTGGCCAGCTATTTCCGAAAATTTGTCAGGTCATTTGCAGCCAGAGTTCGGCCGTTGTCCATTCTATTAAAGAAAGATCAACCTTGGATATGGGCACAGGAACAAGAGGAGTCGTTTCTTGACATAAAAAACGCGCTTGTAACAGAACCAGTACTCGCGATCTACAACCCTAACTTGGAAACACAACTCCATACAGACGCCTCAAGTCACGGTGTGGGTGGAATTTTATTTCAAACGCAGTCTGATGGACAATTAAAACCTATAGCTTACTTTAGCAAACAAAACAGTGAGACAGAACAAAAATACCACTCCTACGAACTTGAGGCTATGGCGGTCGTACTGAGCGTTCGTAAATTCCGAGTTTATTTGTTGGGACGACACTTTGTTGTATTTACTGACTGTCAGGCATTGAGTACCACCTGGACTAAACGTGACATGCTGCCGCGGATTGCACGCTGGTGGCTTGAACTACAAGATTATGATTTCACAGTATTGTATAGAGTGGGTGAACGCATGGCACATGCTGACGCCTTGAGCCGGAATGCACTACCTTTACAGCATATAACTGAAACTTACTGGATTTTAGCAGTGCAAAGTGATGACCCTAAATTGCAAAATATAATAACAAACATAAATAATCCTGAATATAAACATCAATATTCCATAAAAGATAATATCTTACACAGGAAAGTGGGAGAAGAATACAAAATAGTTATACCTAAATCAGTCCGCTGGAGAGTGACAAAAACATTTCATGATGACAATGGTCATATGAATGACAAAAAGGTCATTAAACTTATCCAACAAGAGTATTGGTTCGAGAAATTAAGACGTTTTGTAACAAAATATGTAAGAGGTTGTATATCGTGCCAGTTTGCGAAAACACCAACGGGAAAAAGACAAGGTTATCTTCACCCTATCGAAAAAGGTAATACTCCTTTTCAGACGTGGCATGTGGATCACCTTGGGCCGTTTTGTCTGTCTAACAATGGAAATGCGTATCTTTTGGTGATTGTAGACAGTTTCACTAAATTTACTTGGCTACAGCCCGTACCAAACACGTGTACGGCACACGTAGTTTCAACGTTGTGTCTCTTGTCGCGTATTTTTGGATTGCCCGCACGAATAATTAGCGACAGAGGCAAAGCCTTCACTAGCCGCGCGTTTGGAGGTTTCTGCAAAGATAAACAAATAAAACATGTTCTAAATGCCGTGGCCTGCCCACGTGCAAACGGGCAGGTCGAGCGGTTCAATAGAACTATTCTACAATCACTTATTGCCTACACTGGGGAGGACGACAGTGAATGGGAGAAATTCGTGCCACAGGTTGAACGCGGCATAAACACAACTACAAATAGCACGACACAGAAAAGCCCCTGTGAATTACTATATGGGTTTAAACCGCGATTTGAAATAGACCCACCAAATTCAGTACGACCTATATCCGACCTTCCCGAATTGCGAGCTCAAGCCGAAAAGAATATAATTGACGCTGCTAAAAAGACTAAACTAAGATACGATAAAAATAGAATACAAAGTGTAAAATATAATGTAGGCGATTTAGTCCAGGTTCAGAGAAGAGTAATGAAAAAGGGATTGACTAGTGGAAAATTAGTTGACAAATATGCAGGTCCTTATAAAATTGTGAAAACATACGATAACGATCGTTATAGAGTTACTTCATTAAATAAAAGAGGTAGAAAATACGACAATATTGTAGCTGCAGACAAAATGAAAAGATTTGTGGTTCAGGATGATCAGATTGAGAGCGAGAATGACGATGATACAGAGAATGAAAAAGAGTAATATCAAAATTTTAAAATAATTAAATGGAATTTACAATTACTTATACCTAGTACTTTACGCCTGTTGCATTGGTTTGCCCGGCAAGGCGCGCATAAAAAAAAAATATATACTCGGGTGTGTCCCATTATACGTCCACTGCGTGGTATGTCCGGTCGTGCGCGTATAAAAATAAATTGGGTGTGTCCCATTATACGTCCACTGCGTGGTGTGTCCGGCAGTGCGCGTATAAAAATAAATCGGGTGTGTCCCATTATCCGTCCACTGCGTGGTATGTCCGGCCGTGTGCGTATAAAAATAAATCGGGTGTGTCCCATTATCCGTCCACTGCGTGGTATGTCCGGCAGTGCGCGTATAAAAATAAAATAAATCGGGTGTGTCCCATTTCACCGGTGTGTCCGGCTATGCACGCTTACGAATCATTTAATCATTTAGTGATCATCATCCTAATTAATCGTGTACATAAAAACAAGAAACAAGTAAATAATATGAACAAAGATAACACGATTATTTATTAAAAAAAAAAAAAGAACAATAAGTGTTTCAAATACATAGTAGTAATTATGCTATCTTGAGAATTTGTTAGTTTTGTTTACGATTGTAAATTAGATTATAATGATGTTTATATAAGGTGAAGGTTATAACTATTGTTATTTTAATTTTTTTTTTATATTACGAGGGCGTAATGTATTGACAGCTGTCAGGAAAGGCCGAGTGTTAGGACAATTATTGTACACATTAGTCTGCCTGGTATGAAACTGGTGGCGCCATCTTTTGAGAGTTATTGTGAACTTGATGATGATTATTTTAGTTATGTGACATCTGTCTGTTTGACGTCTGCCATGTGTCACAAAAATCTGTGACAGCCGTCAAACTAACATCTGTCATCGCTTGTCAGATTGATTTCCGTTTCCGATTTAAATAATATTCTGTGGTTTCTATTAATTTTGTAAAACGGCAACACCGAGGTAGATTTAGTCTTTGGTTTAAAAACAAATAAGTTGACGTTTGAATGTAAAAACGGTAGAAAACGAAAAGTGAGGAGATTTCAGAAAAATAAACACGATTGCAAGTCGAAGCTGTTGAAGTTTTTCTTCGTTCTAACAAAATATATACACTTACCAAATTACAGCTTTCTAGTACCACCGGTTGCGCTAGGCCGCGGACGGACAGACATACAGAGAGACAGACGGACATATCGAACCTATAAGGGTTCCTTGTCGGACTACGGAACCCTAAAAAGCACAGACAGAACAGAAATATACATAGAAGTGACACAAGTAAAAGACCCAAGCAATGCATAGGTAATCCAATAACAGCAGTAACGGAGCTCTAATTACCGAAGAGGTCTAGCCCGCTCTGGTGGTTGATGAGGACGATAGCTCCCCGCGAGTTGTCCACATTCTCAAGTCCCTGCACCCTGTACCGGAGCCCGAACACCCTCGCCGCCATACGCAGCAACGCTGCTGGAATCCTGGTGAAAAATAAAGACACTCTAATTTCTGGGTGGTTTGAAAGCCGCGGTTATTTAATTAGTAATTAAAAATGGCATCTATTTAGACTATTACTTTTAACTTTTAAGTATAGACGTAAATTTAAAAAAAAAGGTTGGCAAATCTTGTTTAAGAAAATGCGCCAACAACTAGTACCTATCGCCACTCCGTCTAACAGAACAATGACCCGCGAATGACAAAGTAGTTCTTTAACTCAATCACGCACGCATCGCTCTGGAATTCTGGATGGCTACTAATGGTTGTAATAGATTCGAGTTTGTGTCGAGATATCTTTGAAAACTGCGTTTAAAAAAAAACTAGCGTATTATTGCAAAATTATTGCAGTACACGTCCCACTGCACAGGGCTCAGAGAGAGAGTATGGCCTTAATTACCACGCGTGCCCACCGCGGATTGGCAATTTCAAGCGCTGAGGTATATGAACACCTCAGACACTCAGGTTTCCTCACGATGTTTTCCTTCACTTTTAGCGAGTGAAATTGCTACTACCACTTCACAAATTTAACTCAATGACAATGATTTTAAAGAATGTTCATCTGTTATCTTATCAGTTTATGACTATGATGCACAGATAACCAAGTTTCTCGATGCATGTGAATCTAAAAATATTTTTTCAGTTGCAGTTCAAGAACAAAGTATGTTCTTCATCATCTGGCTAATTACATACTTTGGCTCTTTCCATTCATTCATTGTAGACAACTAAAGGCTCTGTTGTTGACACACTAGAGCACAAACGCGAAAACAGTTGACGATTGCAGGAGATAATAATCATAAACAACTAACGTAAAAGTAAACAGAGCACATCAGCATCGCTGTTATGATCGTCATCGTAAGCCAACGATAAAGAGTCTAAATCAGGAAGATAATACTTAAGTAGGTAAATAACTGCAAATAACTTTTAACAAAAACCTCGCTGTGTCGGTATGACTGCGATGGACACGTACGTCAGCATGTTTTTTTATTATTTGTTAAATAATTAACACAAATTAAGATCTTTTATTACTGTATCCACTATAAAAAAAAACAAATACCATTCTCGTGGAGTCTAGATACTATAGCCTTTTTTAGTTATATCCGGATATTTTGTCGTCAGGGTTGTCAGTCACGCTTTCGAATAATAAAATTATCCGGGTATGTTTTTTTGATCGTATGTATGATCTTTGCTCCTTAAACATAACTTGACAAGTTTCAACAAAATTTAATTTAACCGTCTTAGAATCTTACAAACAACTGAAAAACTCGCCAATTTATATTTAGAAGCAAAGGTCGCTTGAAGATTTGTAATAATCATTTGGCATTTTAAGAAAAACTTGACACTCATTTTCTTCAGCCTACAACTTTTACATTTATGTTTCTGATGAGATATAATATACTGAAATCAAAGTAAATTCATTCCAGTGATAATTATGTTATGTGTGGCATGGGAAGGGGTCCACCCTCGTAAGGTATTTTCCTAAAACCCCATGTCGATACATATAGCGTTGAGTAACGGGGGTGAGGGTTAAGATGTGGAGAATGACTCAGAAGTCAGAACAAAAGCGGCTCGTTGATGCTAGAAAAAAAGAAATTCAAAATCAAGTAAGGGTAAAATTGGGTTTACTGGTAGATGTTGTTCGTCCTAATTCTGGCATGACTAATGACGGAAACACCGCGCGAATAGCCTTATCTGACAAAAACCGACAAACTTTTTCCAAAATTTTGGATCTCGAAAAATGGCTGCTTGATGACTTACATGTAATTTTATGTGTTTCATCTAGTGGCTTACCAATAGATGATCAAAAATTTGGCGAGTTTTGTAAACAAGTTGCTTACCAATACGTCAACACGTACCCCTGGTATCCAATGACAGTAACATTACATAAAATATTGGTGCACGGCGCTGATATTATCAAGTCAAAGACACTGAACATGGGTATGCTCTCTGAATAGGCATCGGAATCAAGAAACAAATATTGGAATGGAAGGAAGTGATCGCGAGCACCATTGTTGAAAAATGGATCGCATAAAAACAATGACAAATCTGTTTCATAGGGCTTTGGAATCTTCAGATCCTTTGATCTCAAATGCACGGCTAACCAAAAGACAAAATAAACAGCTGAAGATACCATTACCTGCAGCCGCAATAAAATTATTAAAATCTGTAGCTGTCCCAGATTTTAACCAAGATAATCCTAGTAGTACCACCGAGATAGAAAACTTTGATTTTACAGAATCTTTAGTACTCCGCGTAGAAGAAGATTGAAGAAGAAGAAGAAGAGAAGATTGTATTATTTTGGTTTAATTAATAATATGGTTGCTAGCATGTTGCATTTCTAGTTCGTCAACTTTTCTATATCACTCGTGGTATCAACATGAAGCTTTATCGCTAAGTATGTACTTAATTTTTTCCAAATTGTAATAATATTATATTTTTTTGGGTGGTTGGCGTGGTATGTAACCCTTGGTACGCGAGTCCGACTCGCACTTGACCGGTATTTTTATATCCGGCTATTTGTGACAACCCTTATAAGAAACAAATAATTTACTGTAACTCCTAGACTCCACGAAAGTGGGATGTGGATTTTTATGATGGATAGAATAATAAGAGATCTAAATTTTCATCTACTTATATAACTTTTCCCACTTTGGTGGAATAATTGAGAAAATAAATAAAAACGAAAAAATTTAAAATAGTTATATCTATGGTTCTAAGCAATTTGCGACTTTCGTTAATACTGTTAAAGTTAAAGCTTTTAAGGTACTTTTTAACTACTTTTGTCATTGATGTCTATTGATGTTACTTTTAAGCGTAGATTTTTTTTTTCTTTAACTAAGCACATTTGACCCACGGGAGTTCTACTCTAGTGTTTGTTATGATGATTTGTATCAGTTTTTGTAATAAGCCTGCGGACGTCCGAAAAATGGCTCCCATAATACACTGTGGTAGGTTATTTATTACGAATAATTGCCACAGAGTGAAAACACGACCGTAGCACGTGGAGCACGTAGAGCGTGGCATTCGGAATAACCTTTTACGCTCACGTGTCCTACAACATTTTTCAATGTATTTTGCGAGGAAATAAAATAAAAATATAAATACAAATAACCCATTTACTTGATGTAGGTAGCTTATTACTCAGTAAAATTAAAAGTGATATTTGAGCAATTGTGTAAATTGAATGTGCAGGTCTTGTCCGCTAATTTTATAGTTTGGCTTAGGTTACGGTTATTATGACGTACTTCCTGGTAGTAGTGTTTTATTTAACTCGTGCTCTAAAGGGTCTCCTTCCGCACAATGTGTTTTGTTTACACAAAAAAGAACGCTTTACGAGCAATTGCATTGAAAATAAATTAATAATTCTGTCTATTGTACAGTCGATAGCACATCAACATAGGTGTATGTATTATACTCTCTCAGATACCTTAAGGGCGATTGGGAGGGACTGCAGAATAGAGAGACTGAATTAAAATCTCAAATTAATACGGCAAATACAGCTAACGAAACTATAACAAAACAGCATAAAATTTCGTGGAGGAAATTACTAGTTATAGATAAAATAAATAAAAAACTTTCACAATCTCGTACTTCCATTTTCTATTACAGAACATAACACAGTGGTTTTTCTCTACTAAGCAAAGCAACGAAGCACAGACTAAATAGATAGACTAGGAGCAATGAGGTTTGGTTGTGTAGTTATAAAGTTTGAATATTGTTTTAAAAACCTATTTTAAATATTGTTGTTTTTTTTTGTGTGCTGAAAGGCGAGCCGGGTTTTCTGTTCCAATATTTTTTACTGTTTCAATGTAGGTACGTAAACTACCTGTGATCAAACTGATTTCGACAGTAGTAGGTATATATATCTTAATCAATTATGGTGCTACGCTACGTGAGTTCACAAGCAACCTAACTACAGGTTTTGGGACGAAGTTTTTTTTTATGGCGGGGGACGTCACCCCCCGAGCCGTGCACCCCTGCACCCTCCCCTGTTTGTTTCAGAGCCATAGCCTTTTCTCTTTTTTTTTAATAATGGAGGGAATCTTTGTATTAAAAAAACACTCTGACAGTTATTGCAGAAAGTATTGTCTTTCTAATCTGTGGAAAAAACCTAAAAAGAGGTCAGAAATTAATACGTAGTGTGGTAGTATGAAAGTGTGAAATCTATTTTAATTATTTTCTCTGCGAATACAAATTTCTCCCAGGAAATTCTATCCTTCTTGATTAGCATATCAAGAGATATATTTGTGGTAGTAACTTCAGATTTTAATTCGGCGTCCCCATATTCTGCATAATACCCGGCGAATGGCCAGATAAAATGTTAAGGTTGCAGTGCTGTCGACTTAACAAAGCGATGCGTAGCTGGGAACGGTGGTGGCTCACCGGTGGAACGCTGACCTCGCATTCGAAAAGTCGTGGGTTCGAATCCCAGCATGTACCAATGACTTTGTTTTCTAACTTGCGTACATTTGTATGGAGTAGCAATACCACTCGCTAACGTTAAAGGGAAACGTCGTGAGGAAACCCGAGCGTCTGAGGTGCACGCTCGACTCAGTTACAATATGGGCGAATTTGCAAGAAAAATGTAAAAGTTAATCAGCTGTTGACTCTGCAAACAGTAGCTCTAATCTGGATGCGTATAAAGACATACGAAAACAAGAACTATCGGCCTGTTTGAGACAACCGCGTCCGCAGGTATCTTTGCAGGTATCGCAAGCAATCTTTGGCTCCTGCTCAATACTTACAAGGCATTCTTTGGGTCGAAAGGTTTCAGCAGCATCAGCGGTATTGGAGCCGTGGCGAACACCATTGCTTGCACTATGAATAATGTGAACTGTTGACAAATGTAATTTATGTAAGTATAATACGTCAAGTATGCGACCTGCATACAGCACAGGCACAATCGTCGGCACACCAACCTTCGCCCGGATGCCCGTAACGTAACTGTAACTGGATAGATAGCATGGATGTAAAGGTTGATGAGCTGTCGACTGTACATAGATCAGAGCCCATATTATCTAATGACATTCGTGTCTGAGTATATGACAGCTTACATAGCACTATGGAAAATGTCGTCAGCGAATATGGGGGCTGATGACGTCATTTTGTAGATAATACGATAATACTTGCCTTTATATAATATCTGGCTATTGAACTAATTGTAAATAATATAATTAGGAGCGCCATCACACACGCCAACACTACGTTGAAGGCCGACATTTTGTTGAATACTGAAACAAAAACCATAACAAATAAGATTGCATGTCTCTTATGCTACGAATAAAAAAACCATGGCGTATACCTAATTCACCTGAAAACCATAGAAGTATTTCTCCCTTCAAAATTCACACTCAAAAACGGCCTGTCCTCTCGATTAGACTTCGCCAATGAAGTGAGTGCAAGATGACCTGTAGAGTAAATCACTCTGCTATTGGTTCATTCCGTGCGTCATGCGTGACGACGTGAACGTTGATAGGGCTATAGTAAGTGACAGCGTAACTGATGATTGGTTTTATACAAAAACATCAAACCAGTGACTTCATTGATGTATCACCCGTCGACATATCTAGGTACCTCGCAAGATGGCCGTCTGACGGTGGCAGGTGCGTAGATATTTTGCCGGGTAATACTGAACTCGGCCCGATTGGTAACACAACTGACAATCCCCGCCCGCCTTCCCATAATTATCACTGCTCTTAGGCAATAAAGTAGGATTTAAATTTTATATAAGAAAGTTTAAATCCCCGATGGTTGCCTAGGTATATACGAAAAACAAGATATCAGAAAATCGCTACCGGACTCGCTTGTCGCTGTGCTGTGATCAAGCCCGATGGAAGTGGACTTTAGCCGACCGCTTCGTCAGTCTCGTTATGATTCAATCATGAATGCAAAAATCACGTCTGATCCATTGCAATGCGGAGCATATAATGAAATCGTCACAAAGACATACAAGGTCCAACATATTGTTTGAAATTAGGTAAACAAGAGTTACCTAATTTCAAAGATTACTAAGACTTACTAGTTAAGACTAATAATCTACCGTATCTGTTATTAAAACAAAACAGTATTTAAAGTAGGTTACGAATATAACAAAAATGTATCCGGCTTGGTGTTTTGAATGGGAAAGCCCGATAAGGCGTTAACGCTTGTTAAAAAGATAATCCAACCATGCCGACCTTTGTATCCTGCAGGTATCAAGATTAAATTTTATTACCTAGCTCCTAGTTACTGTGTAGCTATGAAATGCAAGATCCCTCTGCGCGTGAGTGCCCCGCGAGGTCGTGCTGCGCCATTTCATTTCACGCGGTAAACAAGTAGATTAAAGATAGCCATTTTGTTGTTAAAGATCGAAGATCGCGGCAGAACAGTAAGCCTCCATGTTTGACAGTATTGACAGTCCGCTAAAAACTGTCAAACGTGGAGGTCATTTGAGTCCGATTTCTGTTCACGCTGATTACCTGATAACTACTGGATGTTTTTGCACGTTCTTAAATAAACAATGATAATGCAGCATATTATGTACCTATGTAGCGGTGGCAGCACAGTGGTAGAACGCCGAACGGTCTAACATTCCGGGGGGTCGTGGGTGGATCGGTGGGGCGAATTATGGCGTACCAATGACTTTGTTTCCTAAGTTACGTATACCACTGTAGCAATACCATTCGCTAACTGTGAAGGAAAACATCGTGATGAAACCTGAGTGTCCTGAAATTGCCAATCCGCGGTGGGCACGCGTGGTGATTAAGCCTGTACTCTCTTTCTCTCTCTCTAAAGGGCTGTGCCCTACAGCAGGACGTATATAGGTCTCTCTCAGAGAGAGTTCATGTTGCATGATCTTAGGCAATATTAATTAGCTTTGAGGCACGAAACTCCTGCTGTTGTAAAAAAACCGGCCTAGTACGTGTTGGGCCATGCGCAATTTAGGGTTCCGTAGAAAGAGGCTTTTTTCTGCTTTACAGAACTAACAACTTCATCGAAGTCATTTTCAATGGTTAACTAGCAAAACCTACTCAGCCGTGATAGTGATACTTTTCCTTTCAAGTTCATTATATGTGCTACTACACTGAATTTTTTCACGTTTCTACAATCAACCGTTTAGCCAGGAGAGAGGGGGGACACCCTACTCTGACAAAAATTTGCGCTTTAAAGCTTAATATTTCGAAAACGGAACCCTAAATCGAAAAATGGCATTACTACACCCATAATATTTTTCAATGACCAACCCAACGATACCCCACATGATGGAGTAGACGAGAAAAAACATTCATCCCCACTTTTCATGTTAGGGGAGGTACAGTAAAAAAAATTCCAACATTTTATTGTTTTACTTTGTCAGCGTGATAAATATGTATACACACACCAAATTACAGCTTTTTAGTAGGTACCACCGGTCTTTGCGCCAGGCCGCGGACGGACAGACAGAGACCGACATGGCGAAACTATAAGGGTTCCTTGTCGGACTACGGAACCCTAAAAGACACTAATCCCCGATTTCAACACCCAAAATAAAATTTTGAACGGATTTCGCTGAGCTCCAAATACAGGTGTGATGTGCGTTGCTCCGCGCACACAAGCTTTCAGATTAGTCAAAAACCTCGTTTATTTCGTAAAGTGAAATTGACGCCAAGTGGTTACGCTTACGAGGTTTACCTATAACTTGTGTGCTTGTGTCTTGGTCTTATCGTATCAATTGATATCGGCACGTACTATTTTACTTTTCTCAATGATAATATCTACCTATCTAGGTCAATAGCAAGTAGCAACTATAACTGTATAAGTCAATGGTATGTGGTACCCAACACGCCCGAAGGGGTTAGCAGAGGCAATCTCATTCCATTTTCGGACCTCAATGACATACCTACAATACGATATTGTATTACAATGTCAACTTTGGAAATAAATGTCAAATAATAAAAAGTACAGTAGCCCTCACCGTTTACTACCCCGGGTAGCTCTTATCGCTCGTGATGACTAGAGTGCGAGCGAGGCTCAAACAAATCGGACTAGCTCAGCGGTGAGACCACGGTGATGTAAAGTCTAAAGATATCTAGGCCGTGGATTTGTTTGTGTTCGGACATTCGTAAGTTATCTGAGTAATTTGTACTTTTTTTAATGTAGCCTACATACGTCCCACTGCAGGGCACAGACATTCTCTCAGAGAGAGAGAGTATGGGCTTAATTACCACGCGTACCCATCGCGGATTGGCAATTTCAAGCGCTGAGACACGTGAACACCTCAGAGAGTTTCCAATTCAATGTGTAGGTACTTCCTAAATAAAAAACATGTGTTTTATTTACTTCCAATTTATTCATGCATGAACTCACGCCTGTATCCCATGGGGGTAGACAGTGACCAGGGTTTGCCATTTCCCAGTTTTTTTTTTTAAATTATACCTACTAGTGGAGTTTGACACGACAAAGGCTGAGAATCCTTGGGGTATGTTTCATAGAACTACAATTCATGGTTTACTTTAACAATTCGATGTACATTGCAGTCGATTTTTAACTCACAGGTTAACAAGTACCTAGGAAGACAATGAATTGTACTTTTATGAAACTCAGCCCTGGTGTAGAAGAGTATGGTCGATACGATAGGCCAAAGATACTGTAGATCACAGTGGGAAGAAAGGAGATATCTGTGCTGTAAAATTCTGTAGTATTTCCAGATAATTAGATTACTTAGTTATGGTACGTATAACTTGTCTCCTTTAAATATATACCTACCCACTGAGAAGACAGTATGAATCAAGAGTGGTCAATGTTTTTTTCACACCTACCTATAATTTGCACCTACCTCACCGCCTACGTAACTATTAATCAAGTCTTTCCCATTGACCCATGTGCAATGTACGAACTTACTACGAGTGTAAACAAACTATCATACTAACTTCAACACATTAAAAAAAACATGAGCTACTATAAACTCACCGGGACTAAATAATAGGAACAAACGCACTGGTACCTACAACACGGTCACATTAACTAGAGACTTGACGTTGATACAATAATGTCCAAAACAAATACCAAAATGATAGAAAACTAAGCAAATTATCGACACACGTATTGGTTACAAAGATACTGACCATACTATCGATAATTTGCTTAGTTTTCTGTCATTTTGGTATTTGTTTTGGACATTATTGTATCAACGTCAAGTCTCTAGTTAATGTGACCGTGTTGTACCTACTAATATTATTGTTCTAAAAGTCGGTCACACTCACAGGTCACACTTGTGTAACAAGAACTCGTGAACTCTCGAGTGTCAAGGGGCATGCGTCAGCGCACGCCCGCACACGATACTTCCACAAATCCTACTGAGCACAGAACACTCTTCTCTACGAGGTTCTGAGTGACGTACTGACAGAAGTCTGACTGACCTAACGACTGCGCCCGAGTCGACTTTTGTGTTAGTACTGTACAGTCAACGACACACGGAGTTGCTCTCTCAACAGCCAATGTCCTCTGTCACGCCAGAATTAACTTTGAATTGTGAATAGATAGGCGCCGCGCCGCCGGGGAGAATGTTTTCCGAAAATGGTAAAATAAGACCTTAAAATTTTTTTACTAATAAATTGAAGTCCATTTACTGAAAAATCAGGCACACCGCGACGTAATGAGATAACATAGATGCGCACGAGTGTGACTGATTATACTGCAAAGTTATGATGGAAAATATGTGGCACTGGGGTAATTTTTGACCCCCGATACCAGCTAAGGGTTAATATCGAGCAAAAAACGGCAAAAAAATCACATTTGTTGTATGGGGGCCCCATTAAATAATTTTATTTTATTCTGTTTTTAGTATTTGTTGTTATAGCGGCAAAAGAAATACATCATCTCTGAAATGAGATACTTACAGCCTGTGACAGACAGACAGACAGACAGACAGATAGACAGACAGACATACAGACAGACATACAGACAGACAGACAGACAGACAGACAGACAGACAGACAGACAGACAGACAGACCGACAGGCAGACGGAAAGTGAAGTCTTAGTAATAGGGTCCCGTTTGGCACCCTTCCGGTACGGAAACCTAAAAAGGTAAATTTGATTTTTTTATTAGTGGCGATACTGTTACTGCATGGAGCCTAATTCGGGCAAACAATCAATGGAAACTAAAATTCACAATTCTTAAATTATTTTTCTTTAATTATTTTATATTTTTGGGTAGTATGATTCCAGTATCAACCATTCGGGTATTGAAAAACTTTATATTTTTTTTTATTCTTAGGTTAATGCGTTTTTCTCCAATATACTGTTTATCTTATATCTATATCAATTTTATTATAATAAATTTCACATTGATTTCCTTGACCAATAATGGGGCACGGAAATCAATGTGAATTAGTTGTTTGAGGTTCCGAGTTAGCTTTATATCGGGCCTTGATAGCGGGCGCCTTGAGCGGCTATTCCCATAAAAACGTAGTTTAGTTGACATGCCGGATCGCAAAGAAACTTCACGAACACGTTTAGAGGACAAAAATCGAGGATTGATCGTGCTTCGAATTAATAAAATTGCGAATAGGTACACTAATTACATAAATTTTATCCCTGCGAAAAATTTCTTTGAAAAGGCTTATGAGGCTTTTTCGTTCGTGTCCTCTAAACAAATCGGTAAAGTTTTATTGCGATGTGTTATTTGTAAATTAAAACCAAACTGCGTTCGTATGGACATCGCCTCGTTGGGCTTTTAAGGCGCTGAGCAATAACCGCTCTATACGGTTCAAACACAAGAGTGCGTCCATTCTCGTGCGTCCAAAGAAGAGGTGATGCCCGAGACTGGTATTTATGATGCCACGCGCGATAAGATATGTATAGGTACCTATTGTACAGATACTGTCGCTGACTGTACCTATGACAAAGCGTCGACAAAGTGCTGAATAGATGTAACAAATAAACGAGTTAAGTCAGCAGCGACGCTACGCGCTCTTAGTTAATTTTACGAGTATTTTGTAGTTGCCTAGGGCTAGAGCATGGATACCGGTTTTCGGTAATACCAAAAAACGGGAAAACCGGACAAAATATTCGCATTTGTAAGACCGGTTTTGAATAATAGTAATACCGGTGTTTCAGTATTTTCGGTATTACGGTTGAATCTCTTCACGCATTCAACTCAACATCCAAATAATAACATCATAATGTATAACTTATTAGGACTTTTCTAGAGTTACAATCTGGCTTGACGATTTCGTTGCACTTTTTGAGAGAAATTGACTGTCTAAATATAGAACTCCTGATTGCCAGGCTTAGGTATGTATCTAGCTTTGGGATCAATACAGTCAATGGTTTAACACCTTACTTTGTTTGACACTTTACACCTCAGATAGTTTCGAATAAGCCTGATGGAGACTTTATGACCACAGATCTCTCCTGTTGATCGTGGTGTCTCACAAGATCTAGTTTGGTCCTCTCCTCTATGTGCTGCACCAGTACAGTAGTAACATAATACCGAATTGTATCTACTGTAAGTATCATCAGGCGATACAGTTGTACGCTCATTATACACGTGCAGAGCTGACAGCACGGTAGCCTTACCGAGTAAGGCCGGATTGCTGAGTTAAAATGTGTTTTCGCTTGGTGTGCTATTATAATCGCTCGCTCGGTCCGACCTTTCCAAATCAAATTATTGGTAACTGCCACCAAGTTAAAGGTATTTCAGCGACAATTATTTCGGTTTGCTTTGGGGATAATCCAAAGAGTCCGAGAAAGATCATTAATGAATAAATAAATTAGTTTCTTTTAAATAAAAATCAGCAATGTCACTTAAATAATTGTTGCATAGCGAAAATACATAAAATACATAATAAAGAAAAAATTTTTTTTTATTCTATATAACCAACATAGCAACCCTAACAAACGACAAAATATACGTAAGCATTCACGAAGAGTTTCGTCCACAATGTCAAAAATATAAAAAATAAAACAGGTATAAAGGAAACAAAAAAAAACCACACACACACCGTACAGTACAGTCAATTAAATAAACCACCCCGGGACATGTCCGACCCGAAGGTACCCATGGCACTGGCAGCGTTACCGCGCTGCACGGCGAGGGATATCCTTTGCATCAAAAATGCCCCTGAGCGGTAGTCAAAGACACGGTTCCTGAGACGACGCCCTAACTCCGTAACAAATGAAGTCCATTAGTTCCGTTCATAACCTCCAGGCTGTAGCTGAAAACCAGCTATCTGTTCTACTGAGCAAATAATAATAATGCTGAGATACGGCCGTTTTGTACTGCTACTTCACGCACACGCCATACATGTCGGCCCCGCGAATCCACCCCCGTACCACAAACACAGCGATGCGGTTGACAGATGTCACAACCCAAACGTAGCTCCACCGCCACACGCAAGGAATTGACGTCTAAAAGAGTTCCTAAAAAGGGTGAAGGCAAAGCATGGAGCCATAGCTCGGAGTCAGGCTGGGAAACTGCCCGCAAACGCGCAAGTTCAACACCAGAGCACTGCTCCACAAGTTTGTCCAGTGCTACTCGACACATATCTTCGTCACAAGCTTGCTGCCGATCAGGCTGCTCCGGCAAATCACTACTTGCACAACAAGCCCACCACAGCCCCAAAGCCTCCTCCGCAAAAGGAATGCGGAACCCGTTACCATTAACTCGTAAAATGCGAGTGACCAGGTCCAACACGCCCCGCGAGGAAGCCAAAAAAGCCGGCAGTTCAGTGTCCTGCAGACGACGCATGGCCAACCCGCCATGTCTAATCGGCAGCGCAGCCTGGGACCACTGGAAAGCAGTCATTTCGATGTTCATAACACACTCCAACAACTCCTTGAGCATGTTATCGTACATCAGTGACTCCTCTTTGTATAACCAGATGGGAGCAGTTTGCAGAGTGTACGTTAGCCTCGGGATGGACAGACAGCTTCGCAAAATGACTAAAGCCACATGCGCAGAAAGTTATTTAAGATGTTTAAAATTAAAGCGGTGGTAGCAGAGCGGTAGAACGCTGGCTTCTCATTCGGGAGGTCGTGGGTTCGAATCCCGGCAACTACCAATGACTTTGTTTTCTAAGTTACGTACATTTGTGAAGTTATAGTAGCAATACCACCGTGAACGAAAACATCGTGAGGAAATCTGAGTGTCTGATGTGTTCACACACCTCAGTGCTTGAAATTGCTAATCCGCGGTGGGCACGCATGGTGATTAAGCTCGAGAGAAGTCTTATGCTCTGCAGTGGGACGTATACAGGCTACATAAAAAATATAAAAATAAATCTAATTACTGTTAGGTTCTTGTTCTCCGCAGTTTAGTTTTTTTCAACCTTCTTGTATTTGATTAGGATAAGTTGTACTTGTTTTATAGTTGATAGAGTTAATTTGACAACATATCTGAGTATGTCAAGAAAGATGTTCTTTTGTATGCCCGTTTTTAAGTTATGCCTTTATTACAAGATCGTGAGTTTTTTTTGTCAAGATATATTTTTTTTTTAACCACTAGTGTTGAAATGCCGTACAACAATATTTCCTACGTTAGTAACAAGTAAATCGTGCCACATTTACCGTATATATACATTTACCGTGCAAATTTGATATATATATATATATATATATATATATATATATATATATATATATATATATATATATATATATATATATATATATCTGCATTCATTCCGCATCTTTTGCGGAACAACAGAAGTTAAGGCTTTGTAAGAGAGCAGTCATTTTTTGGTTGTCAGGATACCGTGTCCAAACACCACACTATGCCCAAAAACCCGCAAAATAAACGTAGGCGTCCAGACGGCGAAATTAAAAAGAGTTTTGCAATGATTTGTCATTTCAAGAAAATATCATGAATGCCGAAAAAACGAAATACCGGTATTCCGGTATTTAAAATATTGATAACGCAATAATACCGGTTCTATAAAAAAGCTCCAGTCCGGTAGTCCATGCTCTACCTGGCGCACCGTAAATAACAGTGTTCAGCACTTAAGCAGCATAAACACTGCTTTTAGTTGTAGTTAGAACAGACATCCATCTTGTCATCATCAACCCATTATGTCCCCACCGAGGGGCACGGGTCTCTTCCCTGAGGAAGGTATAGGCCATACTCCACCACGGGGGCCAAGTCCGGATTGGTGGAGGCTTGTAGACTAGTGGCTCGTCTACTGTCAGAAGTTGTCATGCCGCCCTAAGGCCTCTGACTTGGCTTAACGACTGCCATCTATCGACGGCAGCCGGCACCAACAGCTTAACGTGCCTTGCGAAGCACGGAACCGCTCGGAAAAATGCCACTAGCGTTAGGCATAGACGGCGACCCATCCATGCACTGAACGCGCCCTGTGGTGCTTAACCTTCGTGATCGTTTAAGATCACTCAGGCAGCCGGGGCTACGAGCGATTCAATAGCAATAAGATCTAATACTTAATACACAAAATCTGATTACCTAATTTGCTTAAATGTAAATGTGGCTATCAGAGAAATAATCTTGCGCTTTCTTTTTGTTAAGTAAATATAATTTAATATTAATAAAAAAAACCGTAAAGAAAATTATTTTCCAATATTCAATGGGCTGAATTGAAACCGACCTATCACATTGTAATAAATCTCCGATTAATTACAGAAGACTTTTCCCTAATCTCAGATCAATCAGGTCTGTGGAGGTGAAATTAATGTGACAGCTAATAATTATGTAAAATATGGCAACATCATTTGTTTCTAATGTAGGTATGTAATGTATCGCCAAACCGCGGTGGGCACGCGTGGTGACTAAGCCCATACTCTCTCTGAGAGAAGGCCTGTGCCATACAGTGGGCCGTATATAGGCTGCTTATGTATGGTGAGGTATCCCGCTAAAAATGTTTTCTACTTGGCAAATATATATTGTATACATACAATTTGGTTTGAAATGTTAATTTTAAATGTCATATAATAATATAATAACTTCCACACAATACAATCACTTGACCTGCCCCTATATTACGCTCACCAAATCCTGAGCGATTCCAATCGTTTAACTGTCAAATTAGTATGGAGTTTGACAGTTAGACGATTGGAATTGCTCAGGATTTGGTGAGCGTAATTAGGCCACAGGTCCCAAACTAGGATACCCTGTGCTATGGTAACCAGGTAACCAATATTATACCACATTTTCCAAGTAAAATGTATGCACCTATTTTTATTACCCGGATAATCTTACAATAGATTAGAAATACATTACATAGCCAAATTTTACAGACCTCGACACAGCCGTTTACAATGTTTCAAGTGAGTTTCTGCCTTTTATTTATCTAGCTATTTGCAATTTAAATACTATATCAAACTTTAGATTAGAAACACCACATACAGCACAAAAACCAATTGGTACTGCAAGCAGTGAATGTGCCAAAAGCGTAATAAAAACCCCGGTCAAGTGCGAGTGGGACTCGCGCACCTAGGGTTCCATACAAATTTGTAGGCTGTGTAAATGGTTCAGGAATTGAGTCTCGCAGTTTGTTCTGAGCTTTTTCCGAACTTCAAAGACTAATTTCTTTATTAATTACAATAGTATATTATTCAGATTTTTCCCTGTATTTGTAGTATAAGATAATACTAGGTACTTGCCAAATTTCATAGTTCTAGAACTACTGACCTAGGTCAACGCAAAGTACCCTATAAATTTTGATTCACTTGAGTGTCAAAATATACATTATTTTGCAGTATAATTTTTTTTCATAGGTGCAAGATATGAGTATATGGTTCTAATTTCAACTCAATACCTTCACACATTCCTGAGATAAAGGGTCTTGACGGACAGACGAACATATGGACTGACTTTTGAGGTACTGAACCCTAAAAATAGGTACATTCAATGTTTTATTGGTAGTAAAGAAATCTTAGTCACATTTAAATAAAGCATTATATGTAGAAACACCAGTCTTGGTTGCACTATTGATACTAAATACAAATATGTGTATGAGGTTTCATAAAGATAAAAAATATCTCTCGTAAAAACCAAGAAAAGCAAGTGGAACATTTACAGCCTACACTAGTATAGTGATTTTTCATAAAATTTATAACAAAACAATCAATTCTCAGCTCATCATCATCAACCCATTATGTCCCCACCAAGGGGCACGGGTCTCTTCTCTGAGGAAGGTATAGGCCATACTCCACCACGGGGGCCAAGTCCGGATTGGTATTCTCAGCTCAGTCCATCAAAACATTTTCTTCTTCATAGCTGTGTATCTTTCCGTGTATTCATTGTATCCTTCCATTAAAGCAAGTTGTTTCTCTTCAAATAGATTACCCTCTAAATTAATGGTATGTATTTTGGAATCTCTAAGCAAACTTGGTTTAATTGCCTCCAAGCTCAAGCAATTCTCCTCTAGTCTCAAAATTTTTAATTTTGGAGCCATATGCAAGTCCTCGTTGATAACAGATATTTCATTTTGGCTTAAATTTAACTCTGTCGCATACAGCTCTGTCATTCCACTGGGTATTTCTGAAATCTTATTTCGAGATATGTCCACTACTTCCAAGTTTTTCAATCCCAGCAGCTGAACAGGGAATGCAGTAAACTTGTTCCCGCTCAAGTATATTTGCTTCAAGTTCTTCAGGGTATTGTATGTTGGAGGCAAACATGATATTGCATTGTTGGATACATTGAGCAGTTCTATCTTTGATAAATTGGCGAGAGTATCAGGTAAGCCCTCCAGTTTGTTAGATTCCAGGTTAAGCTGTTTCAGCAGCTTGAACTTAGCAATGCTCTCAGGCAGTGCGAGCAGTTTGTTTTTAGATAAGTCCAAATTACGCAATACTTCACATAAATTCATGACTTCATGTGGAATTTCTTTCAGTTTCTGATCGGAGAGTTGCAGAACACCAGTCTTTGATGCTGTGTCGTAGTGCTGTTTGAGACCAGCGTTCCCCATGGTCAAATAAAGGAGCACACGCAGTGGAACTTATGAAAAGTAGATTATCAGAAGAAGGAAAAACACGAAATCACATATAAAAAATAAGAAAGGATAGGTACTTTTGTTAAGAAATTGCGATCACTCGAAGACAATATTTATCAGCACCACAGACTATATAAATAGATACATACAATAGATAGATAGAACAAACGTCAATCTTAGTGATGCCAGACGCTAACCGGACAATGTCGCCAATATTAATTTGTAAAAGCAGTCGCCTGCATAATAATAATAAAACTTTATTCTCCAAAAAGGTTTACTGTACAGCAGGCTTATGTGCTTAGTGAGTGACTGCTGCTGAACTAGATGAATAGTCTGTGTCATATATAACCAAAACATAGTCTTTTAATTGTGTGCGTGTGTGTGTGTGTGTATGTGTGTGTGTGTGAGAGAGAAAATGTGGTTTAATTTTACTTTTGATTTTCATACAATTACACTATCTAATGATATTCATGAGCCATTCAGTTTCATCGTATGATAATTTCATAAGCCAGCAACTAATCTGATATAACCTAAAATTTCAGCTCGGTAGCCAAAAGTCGACTCAATAAAATAACCTTTTTTTTAAAGTGGCGCTTGCAGTTTATTTATTCACAGATGTTTCTTAAAATTCTCTTAATTAAAAAGGGACCCTATTACTAAGACTCCATTGTCCGTTTGTCTATCTGTCTGTCACCAGGCTGTATTTCATGAACCGTCATGGCTAGACAGTTGAACTTTCAGACAGTTGATGTATTTCTATTGCCACTATGACAACATATACTAAAAACAGAATAAAATAAATATTTAAGTGGGCTCCCATGCAACAAACGTGACTTTTTTTGCCATTTTTGTTCAATATTAATAATAGCAACAGGTAGATGCTTGAAATGTTCACAGAATATTTACTTGTATATTCAGTTGAAAAAACAATTAACATTAATAAATATTTAACGGGGGTATGGGAATACCATAAAGGTGATTTTTTTGCCCTTTTTTGCTCGATGTTGATAACGGCAACAGGTAGACTCTTGCCATCCAGATAAATATTTCATCATCATCAGCTATTTGACGCCCACTGCAGGACATAGGCCTCCTTCCTAGTTTTCATAACCATGAGGGGTTTTGCCATAATCGCCACGCTTGGCAAGCGGGTTGGCGATCGCAGTATGCGGTTAGAATCTCAGGAAGACGCTGCTGCCCGTCTCCTGGTAATTGATTTCCTTAGTCGCCTTCTACGACATCCACGGAAGGAAATGGAGTGACGCTATTCTTGACCCGGCGCCACACGCGTAAATATTTGGTCAAGTCAATGCAATTGACATCTTTTCAAAATTGTATGGAGCTCTAATTCGAAAACCATTTCGAGATTTGGCTTTGATAAGCACGTAAAAATTACTTTCAGTATTTTCTGTAGCTGCATTTTCGAGAAAATAGTAAAAACACAAAAATTCGATGATGACGTCACATCGTGGCTTTCAGTGAACGCAACTCGAACACGGCTTTGCCACGATAAAAAAAAAGACGTCAATGACCTCTATCCGTCAACGCTCTGTGGTCAAAGCCATCCATACAGTCACAAGATATCAGGGTTACCATACTTACCATTATCAGTAACCATGAAAAAGTATCTACAACTGTGACAAACTGATAGCAAAAAAACTCCGAAGGCAGTTAAAGGCATTACAAACACAAAGCGAATTTAAAAAAAGGAACAACTACATACATACATAAGGGATGATGAATATTGAACTAAGCAGATCTAATATTGTATGAAAGAAAAACCTATTAGCAGATGTTAAAAAAATACAGAAACGGTTTTTTTACATGGTCCTGGCAGTACTAAAATGACATTGTCACTATGTTTTTTTAAGATGTTAGGCAAAGGAAAACATATCTGTAAGCCTCGTTGTTTCGTCACTTCCGACAAAAATATTTTAAACTTTAAAATTAAATATTTATAAGAAAACGTGCGTATTTCAGAAAATAAAAAAATACGTGTCTCCTATCTTTGTGATATCTTTTCAAAATCAAAATTACATCAGTAGGTTTTTTTGATGAAAAGATGTCATTCAAATATTTTTATTCATTATAAAAACAAAATTTTTCCTTGGAGAACCCAGCCTGGGTTCTCCAACATGGTACTCTCTAATTGTGAGCATTTAAAATCTGAAAAAATATATTACTTTTCGATGCCCTAGGGCCGTCAATTTTTTAATCTTTATAGCATAATAAAAAATCGCGTACACGAATCGAGCTGTACTGAGTTTTGGATGCTAAAAATATGCCATAATGATTATCACTGAATGTGTTAGTGACGTTGTCAAAATGCTATTAATAGACTCAAGACTTTTCAAATTCAAAATATTACTCATGAACAACACTAGACACAATCGTCCTCTAAATAAATACTCATAAACATTAATCTACTGTTTAATACCAGAAATCTTTTTCTTCTAAATAATCCTTAATAGCCATCTTTTTTGCACCGTGTGCTTAACACATCTTTTAAACCGCGTCAAAATAACTCAAATATATCTTGAGGAATCTTTTTCTAGAAACTTATACAATGCTTTAAAGGATGTATTAACTTTTGCAAGTATAAATGGTGAAAATGACAATTTATGTTTATTTCTAGTATTAACATTATGATGGCTACCAATATTTTCGAAGTTTTTGATATTTTTTCAAACGTACATAATATTTTCATATATGTATACTTACGTTAGAAATTTACTGACTGTTAAGATTTTAGTTTCTTTAAAGAAATCTCTTAGCGAATCCTTACTACCTAGCTTGTAAATAAATCGGATCGCTCTCTTCTGCAAGATGAAGATAGTCTCTGTATCTGCTTCCCGGCCCATAGTAGCATACTATGGACATAATACTATGGAGATAACTAAATAGTAGTGTGCAAATTTTACAATATGTCGACCGCATTGTAGTTTTGCATCGATCGTGATGCCGAGAAATACAGTATGTTCTACAAATTATAGTTTTCCATTTCCAAGTACAATGTTGCTCTGAACTAATCTTACGAGCGGTAAGGTAAACTTTATACATTTGTCTGTTTGGAATTCAGCAGCAGCTTATTTGCTGTGAACGAATCTAGTACTTGGGAGAGAGCATTATTTTCATCATCAAGATTATTTTCTCATCTCCTTATTTAAAAAATGTGTGACACATCACCAGCAAATAGCACTATCTCAGACATTCATCACAACATCTCCATTTAGTGTCCTTATTACTAATTAATTAACAACTTCACATACCATACTATAAACTCACGTCTGTATTCAAAAGGTATAACACTTGCCTGACCGATCTCTTTTGCTTCCTTAACATTCATTAGTCGTTGCATGCATGCACGCCGGTTTCGGTTAATTATTACAATTATTCCATCGCTGCTTTTTATATAAATGGAACCCTCACAGCGCTCCACGATAAATCCAAAACGTACAATAAAATATCATCACACACACACACACACACACACACACACACACACACACACACACACACACACACACACACACACACACACACATAATGGGCAAATCTTGAATCTTGATTGGTTTTAAATTGTAATAAGATATATTTATTTTAATAATTAAGAAAAAAATAATGCATGTATTCTTATATTGCATCTTGATTAGTTTTAAAATGCAAATCTTGAATCTTGATTAGTTTTAAATTGTAATAAGATATATTTATTTTAATAATTAAAAAAAATGCATGTATTCTTATATTGATGAGCGCTATCGTGCTATATTTCTAGTAATTATGAACTGCCTATTTGTGGATGTCTGTTATTGGCCTTGTGAACTGTTTCTTTATTATTGTAATCAAATTATTTGTTTTCGCTGTTGATATCCTTAATAAAATAAAATAAAATAAATAAAAATAAAATAGTAAATAAAAAAAAATTATACGCAACCGTGTCTTTATTATCAGAAAAAATATATAAGCAGTCGTATCTTAATTAATATTGATAAAGACACGATTACGTATAAAATGTTGTTTTCGTTTTCCAAGTAACCCGAAAGCCAGCAAAAAACATCTAAGATAGCCCAATTTGGCAAGCCCTACCGGTCACCGATTGCAGTGTTATTGTTATTCGGAGATAGCTCAAAAGATTAATCGTGTCATCTGGCAACACTGCACAGAACAATAAAATCTTTCTAATCTGTGCAAGCAACAAGAATGTCGTTTTTTAAACAGATATGTCAAAACAAATACCACAGCTTTAAGACAAGGCTGTATGGTCATATTCCTTTGCTGTGATAGGCGAACGAAACAAAAAAAAAAAAACACAAACACACGACAATAAAATGCGCATTTACCTCAGTTAATGAATAATCTAACACTATCGTTTCGATCCGTGGCTAGCCAGAATGAGTTGATAAGTCCAAAACAGTGATTTTACAGGGGAGCGATTTTAAAGTTTTGACATTATGTGTATTGTACTTATACCAAGAAAATGTATTTTATGCATTCTTGGTATACCAAGAAAATACATAAAATGCAATGTCCTTATTTTCATGTGTATAGAAAAGTCAGCGAGCAATTTATAGAAAGAGTCTAAAATAAAACTTATTATTAAAATAAAATAAAATATATTAGTTAAGTCCAGTTTCTTATTTTAATTAGTTTTCTTTTTGTTATGTTATGAATAAAGACTTATAAAATAAAACTTATATAAAAAAACACTACAGAACTTTTTAGGCTTGCTGGAAGAAATTTGTACCGAAATAAGTCTGCCTTTGCATGTAATTTATATCACATGTCATGTTATTTAATTTGGTGCAATAAAGTGTCACAAACAAACAAAGTGCATTTTTCTGTAAGTTATAGCACCTTTTATTGGTAAGGTAACCTTTTATAGCAAAAGATTACTTTTTGTCACTTTTTGGGAACTTTTGACAAGAACCGGCTAGCAACACTGATTTTTTGGTAACTTTTGGTTAGACCCCCGGCTGACAACACAGGGTCACGTAGCTGTCACGTAGTATGGGTACGTTTTGGGTACGTTCCCTACTGTTTTGCTTATTGGTACCCAAAATCATCCCAAAACATGGTCGTAGGGATACCACTCAAAATCCTAGGCCGATCACATGGAATGCAAACTTTTGCCAAAGGCGAGCTGCTTTTGGAAAAAGTTTGTATTCCATATGACCGGCCAAGGATTTTTATCGGTCCATGAAAGCCGCCACAAATTTGAATTTCCCGCCAGGGCCGCTGCTATAAAGTTGCTTTGGGTTGCAAACGAGATGACACTACTAGGCATGAAAACTGTCGCTTTTTTTTCTATGGTGTTGACATTCTTCTCGGGTATATGTGTTCTGTGCCCTAAGGTGTCTCGTAGTTTAGTCGTGTTTCAGTTTCGAGTTTTCGACTAGTCAAAGTTTGGTTGTGTCGCAGTTCCATCATGTCGAAGTTCAAAGTGACACCTTTTCTTCAACAAATCACACAAACTTCACAAGTCTTAAAAAAAATCTTCTATTCACTTGTTATTATATTAAACAATGCATAGAGATTTCAAACTGGGTATGCATTATTTTACTTTTTGTTCAGTGTTTTTTGTCATCTAAAAGAAGTTTTAAGAACTACCACATTTTATCGTTTTATTACTCATAGAGTTGGGAGCACAAAAAGTGATATCTGATAATATCAATTTCAGCTTATGAAATACATTTATTATGCATACATTTAGTTATGAAGTTACACATTTCGAAGTTTCTGACAATATTAATTTTTAAATTGAATTATAAAGTTCAGTTTTACACAGGTTTAAAAAAATTATCTGCATAAATCGTATTATTAAGTTACACATTTCAGAGGTCCAAAAAATATTTTTGGATTAATTAAAATGATTATCATACATACGAAGTTATGAATAACTTGACAAATCGAAATTTTAACGTATTTAAACCAAAAATTGTAATATTGGTCATTGATAAAATGTTATGTCAACAAATTTACTCAAAAATGGACTTGTCCAATTATGAATAAAGGCAATATCTTTAAAAAAAAAAACGCGTATTTTTGGCTGAAAATTTTTGACATTATAAATCATAGGCGTAGAAATCGTTTAAGCAAGTAAAAAAAACGAAAAGTCGATTTATCAACTTATTTTGGCCAGCCACGGATGTGATAAGATTCCATGATTGCCATCAATAATTTTAAAAGCCAATTAGGTACCTAATTTTCTTACAAAATTAGGAAAAACATTAATGCTGCGGCCAGACAGATGAACAGCACCCTTTCACGAGCATAACGCAGGTATCAGCCATCACCAGTCTCAACCTTAACCTTTGGCAAACTAATATCACGTCGTCTGTACCACAGAACAGAGAATAGTTATTCCTCTGTTCTGTGGTCTGTATTCTTAATAAACTAAATAAATTATAATATAAATAATTAAATAACAATTAAATCGCAGTGGAATTCATATAATCGTCTATTCTATAATAGGCTTTTTTACATAGCGACTTTTTATTCAGACATATTATGTACTATGCTGAGTTGATTTGGCTTCTTATACATAGGCACGCATAAATTAACTTAAAAAATCGGCAAACCATGTAATTCATGGGTGTTCTATTCCATCTTAGCGAATAGTCGCTCCACCAAGCAGCCCGAATCGATGTCACACTCATTGAAATTTATTGCTGTCTGATGAGCAAACCGAATTATTTTCACTTGTCTTCTCTTTATTTCCAGTAATTTTATTTGATGTAATAATAAGGAGAAAATTGTATTCAGACACTTAATGCGTGTGCTCGAAGAAAAAACCACAATACACCGCGTCTCAACTCTACCCACTTACTTTAACTGCCTACTGTGTTGGGTCGCTGGTGTCTTAATAAAAGATCTAACCACGTTACAACGGGCCGGTGATGACGGATGGGCGGCAAGATTTCAATCTAAAATAATCCTTAAATATTTAACGATGTTAGAAACAATCTAAGTGCAAAATCCGGTCACCGTGATCGGCCTATCGGCCTCAAGCCACAGGCCTTTTGGCCGGCGGCGGTCTTTCTTTTGCTCTAATATTGTAGTCCTAACTTTGAAGATGTATTTTAGTTAGTATCTGGACTATTTGGCGCTAGCATGACACCGCCGCCGGCCCTTTGTGATGTGAATTATCGACACCCTATTCGCAACATAATCGGCATGCTCTAGTCGCATTGCGGTGGAGACGACGCGCGGCGTGTCGAGTAAAACTGTATATCTACGCGCAACTATTAATTAATTAGAGCAGTCATAATACCAATAGACAACATTTGGCTAGTACCGCACCTGGCAACACAAGTAAAAAAAAAGAATGGACGGCACGGAACGTTGGAGGGATATTTTTTGAGTTTTTACAGTTTTTTGCCTAAAAGTATTGCTAAATGAATTGCCAGTTAGAGTAATTTACGTTTAATTTTACGTAAAAGTGTTACAAATCGTTTTAAATAGTGAGTTTTGGCCAAAAGTAATAGTCGCGGGAAAACGGTGAAACGTCTGACGACTGTAATAATGGCCGCAGTAGCACCGATGCCTCGCGTTTTAGTTAAAATTTAAGTTTAGTTTGTGCTTGATGATGTTGTCTCCTAGCTGATAATCTAATACTGAAATGGATATCAACGCTGGTAAGTTCGTATTCTGTAATTCACTCTTGCTTTAGGCGCGATTAGAACTTAAAAAATGCATCATCTGTTCACTGCATTTTTGTATCTGATAATTTATTACCACTCAATTTAGCTAAATAATTGTTGAGTTTTTGAAAATGCCTATGATTAAACTCTCTTGAAACTATTCTACCTGAGGGACAAATAGTCTTGCGCATTGTAATTATGTATATAAATTTGCAACTTAACTGGTACTTAGGTAAGTTTACTAACCACTCCCTTAATTTTGCTCGAATTTCACAATTTCCAATAACCTCATATCACCAAAATCTGACACGGTCAAATAAACTCAACAATGAACTGCAACCTAGATTTTTCATTTCATTAGAATTGCAAATCTGTTCAGATATTACCTGTGTAAATAAAAACAAATAAATAGGTAAGCCGTAAAGATCTCACAGTCAAAGTCAATTATTATGTCAAAAGAAATTTAGAAAAACATGACATGCCCCTGTATTACGCGCACAAAATCCTGCATTCCAATCGTCTTAACTGTGAAATCAGTATGGAATTTGACTGTTTGTGGGATTTGTGAGACTAAAGGTAATAGAGCATATTACTTTCAATAATATTATGATATTATTGACAGTGTAATAGGCCATATTGCGGTATCGTGATAATATCACAGAATATCTGAGGACAGAAATCAAACAAACAAACAAGTTCTCACTCATTCTAAAATAATTGTTGCAGTCATCCAAATCGCCACCCTAGATAATTTCCTGTGTAATGATCAAATGAGTGTATTGATTAGGTTTTAAAATCCAGTCTTTAACCCAACTCTTCCTCCTATGTTTACTTTTGAGCGTGATTGCGAGCATTATTGCTATAGCTGCTTTTCTGTTATTTTCTATGTTATTTTTTTAACCAAACACAATGAGGAATACAAAGGAGAATGATCAAAAACAGTCTATGTTGCGCTTTAAGCAATTTTACCTAAAAATGTTTCTTTTGAAAAATGATTTCATAGTTCTATTTGATAAATTAAAAGAATCAGGGGTTTAAAAGTAATAACTAAAAAATATCTGTATTGATTGTATAACTAAAAAACTTCAGTCAGTCAATACAGATTACAAACACAGATTAGATTACATTATTGCAAAAATCGCAAATCGTGTACATACATAAAATGCGAAAGTGCAAACTGCAAACAGGGAGTTTCTGGCGGGAATTCAAACGAGCGGTTTTATTACGCTTTTATTTTTGCAAATTGATTCCAGTGGATTCTATACTGTTTAATTAGTGTAGTTTATTTTTAAAATGACCGTGTGTATGAACAATCCAACCGGCCCTTCTGGAAATCGTTGGGGGAGACTTTTGTCAAGCAGTGGATGTCCAATGGCTGAAATGATGATGATGATGTATGAACAATATGTGGAATAAATAACTAAAATAAACCGCCATTGTGGGCTTAGGATAGTCTTGTCTCAATTGTGCGCAGGACCTAAGACTGTTTGTGCTTATTTATCAGAAATTATCTCTTTGTCCCCCATTAGGCTCCTTAAACACTGCGACTTTTGGCAGCGATATAGTCATATATATCTTGTATTTTATACAGAATTATTACTTAGCACTAACTAACCATACCTACCTAATAATGACCTATGTTTATAATTCAAACTGACTAGGTGCCAATGCCAACCCAAAATAACACCAAACCACCAAAGTTGTCATAACCTCAAAACATGGGCTCAAAATTAAGATTTATCGAAACTCCCATCTAATATTTTCATAATATTTTTCCTGCATAATCCAGAGCTAATTTCTTATAGATTAACATTGGTTTCATCAATGCGCAAGAAGACGCAAAAATAGACTAACTCCTATAGTAAATTGATCATTCTCCTTTACTAATAAAACATGGCTTCACTCTACTGAATCTAAAGGCTTTCTGATGATAATGATATTGATATGTGTAATAGCCCCATCAATACTTATTATACTTGGGATACTAGGATCACAATAATATTGATCAATGTAACATGCGCCAATGAACTAAAGATTAAATACAAAATTTAAGCTAGTAAACTACATTAGACTTTAACCTCTTGTTTGCAACTACAGTTTGGTCTTCAATACACCAATATTGCACTATGTCCAAGTTAGTCAAATAATAGAAAGAGCACTTCTATATCAACCTCACATGTGCATGTTTTTCCAAGTAATTTTTTATTTATTTATGCTGCCAACCTTTATATGGATAAATTACAAGTGAGTATCAATCAATGACTTCACTTTGAGTAGCAGTTTTGATACCTACCTTCTTAGTTAATTTCTGATTGTGAATTAGATTGTAATTTAGTGTAGCGCTGAGCACAGCTAACTCACATTTCCATTTCACAGCCAGAAATCCAGCTTGAATCCGCTTAATTCTGCAATTATTCCCTTGTAGATATGTACTAGCGATCAATAGTCCATCCTAGTATTGTCATAGTAATCCATACTACGATTTTTCCACTTTGAAGAAATCATTTTTGATAGGAAACTTTGTTGTTTTATTTCTAGAGGTATCAACACAGTTATCATTGATAGATGTCCTCTTGAGCGACTTACACAAAACAATTCCGTCATGTGCTAACAAAAAGCATGAGAAAAAGGAGGAAGAAGCTCAGGATGCCATGCCAGACTCTACAACTAACACGGAGAAAAATAATGCAAATCCATTCCACTGTGGAGATGATGTCCTTGTGCCCAATAAGGATGGGCGTTATTACTTAGGTTTGTATATCACAATTTTTTTTGTCACATTTACTGTATAGTCATACTTTGCTAAATATTCTCATTCTTTCCTAGCTACGAGAAGCTAGAAATGTCAAACAGTCATTACCCTCTTAGCTTGCGACTGGAATATCTACTCTCGAGAACAATGATTCTTCGGCTTCTTCAAGTAACAACACCTTCCAAAGCTCTACAAACATCATCACCTCACAAGAAATCCCACCCGCAGGTACTATAGTAGAGCTAAGTACAAGCAACGACAATGACTCGTGCGAGGTGGGCACAGGAGTGGCCCGGTGCCTCGTCAAGTTTGGGGACGGCACGCACTCGTGGGCCGCGGTGTCGTCGTTGCGGCTGCTCAGTGCGCCGCCTGCTGACGACGGCCGGATTATGTGTGTGGTGTGCAAGGTATTTAATTCATTTAGAAGATATCATAAAAAGATAAAAAGTAGCTAAAACCGGCGTGCGTGCATGCACGGTTACTAACGACTAATGAATGTTGAAGCGAAAGTGATCTGTCAGGATCGTGGCAAGTGGCAGTCCCTGGTCTCTGCCTACCCCTCTGGGATACATGCATGAGTTTATATATGTATAGGATATCCTCTTTATTTTTTAATGGTTTCAAGGCTTCATTGGAAACCTCTGTTTTTAAGTACAAATCAAGGTGCCCTTTATTTTTTTGGGACATACTGTACTAAGAGCTCTCATAGGATAAAGAGGCTTTGTCTTAAAATAAAGGCCTCATTGCAAACCTCTGTTTTTAAGTACATTTCAATGTGCCCCTTATTTTTTTGGGACATGACTGTGTTACAAGATAGAACACACATATGACAAACATGCATTGTCTAAAAATAAGCACTGTGGGCTGCATAAAACTGAGCCGCCTTTTGCAGCAACAGAGACTCACTGCGAATAATGTTTGTAAGAATTGTTGCATATTATTTTCTGTTTTGTAGTAGTATTTTCTGTTATGTATAATGCTTATTGTCGTAATTTGTTGCTTCTCAGCGGCAATGGCAAACCATACAGGTTGCACTGAGTGTACTGCATTATCACTTGCAGTCTTACTCATAAGTACAGGTTATTGAGTGCACATGGTACGATGAAAGATGGATTATTTTGATTTTGAGTAAAGTTTGAGGGCACGAACAGTTAAGGTTATTACTATATATGAGGCCTCACAAGTTTGCTTAGCATGTGCATTCTCAAAAAATGAGAATGAATGAAGACCCATCTCATCCTGCTCATATCCACTTCATTTAAAAACCCCCAAAAACAGCCCTAGTCGGACAAAAGTTTGCGCTTTAAAGCTTAATATTTCGCAAACGAAAACCTAAACGCGCAATAGCCCACACTATGGTATAAGCGAGAAAAAAAATGCATCCGTAATTTAGGTGCAGGAGGGGTACAAAAAAAAAAATAAAGATTTTATTCTACCGTCTTGTCGGCGCGATTAATATGTATGCGAAATTTCAGCTTTCTCGTACTAATCGTCTTCGAGCTAGGCCGCGGACAGATAGACGGACGGACATGGCGAAACTATAAGAGCATTTTCATATTATCCGATCCGATATCGGTGTCGGACGACGATAGCTGACATCCGATAGCCGACACCATGTGCTGTTTTCACATATTTCCGAAAAAATGTTCTGATACGGCCATTTGCTCGTTAGCTTAGACGGGCAGGTCATCATGGCGGACTATAATAGAAAACTTTATTTGCTGTATCTATTATAGGTATTTGAGACGCAAATTGATCTGTCCACAGACAGTATTGGATACATGCCAATGTGGAAGCAAAATATTCAGAGGGAGCATTTTTTTATTATTTTAAGCAAGCTTCAAAACGCACCTACAAAGATTTTTAATTACTTTCGTATGAGTGAAGCCACATTCGATTGTTTGCTAACTCATCTCACAAACAGTATCACTAAACAAGACTCGAACACACACAAATGGCCGCCGTGCATCGGGCTCTACGCACACATTATCGTCCGACGGCTCACGGGCGTCCGATGGTGTCCGCTCCGATATCGATATCGGGCCGGACAATATGAAAGACAAGTAAATATTTCATACATTTAACTTACCCCGATATCGGAACGGCGTCCGACACCGATATCGAATCGGATAGTGTGAAAACGCTCTTAGGGTTCCTTGTCGACTATGGAACCCTAAAAATCACCCCTTTCTAGAGAAAAGCCTTTCTCGTCGCGTACATAATAACTAAGTGAACTCGGCCCAGAATAATAACCGCATCATTGTTTAATAGAGTCATATTAGCTCGTCTATTTTCTAGTCTAGTAAGCGATACCATTACAATGTCATTAATATACAAGCAGCTTTAAGCTGATGCGTTTATATGTAAAATTCGTGCACTTGTAAAGTTTCTTTCCAATGGTATAACCTCAGGGTATAACCCATGCAAATGGAACAGGCCTCCCTCCTGAAGGAGATCGAATTGGGCGAGGCGCCGACGACTCCACTCCGACAGTCTTTTCTCAAATCATCATAAGTATAATATATTAGATAAAAAATGCTATAATAAACATTAGTCTATTCTTACAAAAGTTGTCCATTTGCAGGTAAGATCAACAATCAGAAATCAATAATTTATTTCAACGTAAAGAATTTACATTCTGTTTGCCGAATGTCAATGTACAATGTACCTTCGCCGTATGCCGCTGCCTTCGAGTAGTATTTGTAGTGGGGAAAAGGCAGCGGGAGAAAAACTCCAGTCCGACCATTTTTAGTGTTCCGTTTCCGAAGGGTGCCAAAGACTAGCCTATTACTAAGACTTCACTGTCTGTCCGTCCGTCCGTCCGTCCGTCCGTCCGTCCGTCTGTCTGTCTGTCTGTCTGTCTCTCTGTCTATCTGTCACCAGTCTGGTTTTTTCACCAGGTTTTTTCTCGATCTTTGGGTCTAATATTGTGTAGATAATGTTTCGGGACCCTTCGTGCGCGAGTCCGGCTCGCACTTGGCCGGTTTTTTCTCAAATCAACTTCAATAACACCTGCGTGTTGCTGTAATAAAGGTATTTGTTGTTGAAGCGGCGTGAGGGCGCTTCGCCCGCCTCCGCCAACGCGGTCATCGCCTGCGACATGTGCGGCCGCGGGTACCACGCCAAGTGTCACACGCCGCCCGTCGATGCCTTGATCAATGGTAAGTCATTATATTTCGGTTTGGAAGCGTTGGATTTTTTTGTTTTTATTATATCAAAGTCAATAGGTATACTGATTAATCGTAGATTTGTCTTGAATTTATGAGCTTTTATGACCTAGGACAAGCAAACAAATTAAATTGTTAGACATTTTTTTCAACGCTTTGTTTACATGTGGACCAAAGCTGAACGAAATGAATTATAGGTACTTTGATATTTGGCTTGAGACATTAGTTTTAGGGTCCCATACCCGAATGGGACTTTACGTCCATTTGCCTGACCTATAAAAGGCATTATCTCTCGCCAATTATTGGGTATTTAGCTCTATCATTAAAATAATGATACAAGTGTCAAACTTGGTCCGATTAGAGTGTAGTTCCTATACTATAACAACAAAAACTAAAACCCGGCCAAATGCGAGTCGAACTCCCGTTAAGGGCCCCAAACTGAATGAAAAAAAATGGAGGGTACCGTACAAATTTCTAATATTCATAATATTTTAAATAGTTCAGGAAACGAGACTCGCAGTTTATTCCAAGCTTTTCCCGAACTTCAAAGACTATTATTTTTTGGATTTAATTACAAATGTATAGTTTCACATTTTTCCCTGTACATGCTGTATAAGACGATATTACTTACCAAACATAGTTCTAGGTCAACGGAAAGTACCCTATAAATTTTGATTCCCTTGAGTGTCGAAATATACGTTTTTTTTGCGGCATAAACGGTCTTATACTTTTTTTACGTTAACTTAGAAGTTTGATTTTTTTCACAGCTACTAGGGACTCTAGACATGAGTATATGGTTTTAATTTCAACTCGATACCTCCTCGCGTCCCCGAGGTAACGGGTCTTGACAGACTGTCGGACGGACGGACGGAGGTATGGACAAGAAAGATCCTATAAGGGTTCCGCTTTTCCCTTTTAGGTACGGAATCCTAAAAAAATACAGTTTTGCTTAATAACAACGACAAATATATTATTTGGTGGTTTGGAACCCTCGGTGCACGAGTCCGACTCGCATCTGGCCGGTTTTTAAAAGTTGATATTCTGCATTAACCTAGGAAATTTTTATAAACACAACATGGACTAGAATTGTAACTTCTGTAATAGAATGCCAAAAATATCTTTTTCCATATCAGCAATAATAAAACACATTATTGTAATCAATGCTTGCCTTTTGTTTTTTCTGTAGTCAGCTTGGTGGCCCTCCTTCCTGGAAACATACCTTAGATAAGGTGTTATTTTGATATATGATTCCTTTGACTACTCTTTCTCTGTTATTATAGTCTGTTGACTATGGAACCCTAAAAAGGAGATATTGACAAGGAACCCTTATAGTTTCGCCATGTCCGTCCGTCTGTCTGTCTGTCTGTCTGTCCGCGGCTTAGGATAGACGACAAGTTCTAGAGAGCTGAAATTTGGCAATTTTTGTCAGAGTAGGGCGTCCCCCTCCCTCACCCGGCTAAACGGTTGATTGTAGAAACGTGAAAAAATTCAGGGCAGTAGCACATAATGAAAACTATCACATCTAAGTAGGGCTTACAAGTTAACGAGTAATAGGCGACCAACTTATGAAAGAAAATTCGTACAAAATCCATTGAAAATTACTTTGATGAAGTTGTTAGTTCTGTAAAGCAGACAAAAAAAAAACCTCTTTCTACGGAAACCTACATTGCGCGTGGCCCGACGAGCACTTGGGCGCCTTTTCTATATGTTTAATGAGCCTAGCACAAGCACACCCAACATGCATTTGGGCTGGCCTTCACTGTGTTGCATAGTAAAGATAAAGCGGCAGCTAAATTCTTTGCTGCAACATTTGCTTTTTGTGTGCTGTTGCTGATTAAAACAAATCGTCTCTGAACGAATGGATTCTGTCACGGATCCTTCTTCCTGTTTATTGAAGACTGAACCTTAATTCGGGAAGGAAACTTTATGATAGCTGTATTTGAATTTTTTTCCTGATATTAGACGTAATTTTAAGAAACTAATTTCGTTTTTTTTTCGATTAATTAAGTTTATCACTATGAAATAATTTTTTGAAATATATAAATTTGTGACGTCATACGGCGGCCCAGCCGTGTAGAGTGTCACGCGATTGCGTTAGCATGTGAGTGAGTCAAAGTCAGGAGTCTGAATACTGTCATAAAGCCACAGATTATGTAAAACGTCGAGAGACAGCGGTATGTTTGTTGCACACAAATTTATCCATTTTCCAGAATAATGCGTTGGTCTTCCTATAAAACAGCGAGTCCAATCCGTAGGTCAAATAGCCGGGTCAATATGAAATGATGGATTAAATCAGTGTCCAGGGCGTATGCAAAATCGTCGGTGTTAGCTATACAAATAAAAATAGCCAAGAAAAACTGAAAACCACTAAAGCAAATCCACAACAACCAAACGTGATGATCAGTCAAGTCAGTCTGTCCTGTCAGCTTGACAGCTCGATCTGGATATTGTGTTCACAGTATACCTATATTATTTTGGTCTGCTGCCTACAGAGTAACCGTCGTATGACGTCACGCAGTAGTTTGATAACAAATTTAAATTTCCGAAAATAAAGCCCATCTTTTGATTTCATTAGCTCTAACATTGAAAATACTGCTATTTGGATAAAAACCTCGAAATGGTTTTCGATTTAGCCTATGTAACAAATTCTTTCTTTCGCGAATTGCAGGCGCGTCGTGGCACTGCAAGCGGTGCGTGGACCAACGGTACCGCGTGGCCGCCGCGGAGAACCGAGCGCTAAAGAGGTCGGACTTCTTCAGGCTGAAGACCTCAATCGGCCAACAGCGGCGGCAGCAGCAGGAGCTCATCCCGCCGTGCGATGTGAGTAGACGTGTGCCAAACGCTTCGTTGAAAAGAAAAGAGTTTTTAGTTCATTTTCTTCATATAAGTACAGAAATACTACTACTAAGTAGCAAGTTCTACTTACTAGTATTATTTCTGTATTTTGAATAACTCCGGCCGATTTCGTAACTTTTTTAACTCTTAACTTTTTTTAAAAATGTTATTCTGTGTTCGCAACCAGTTGCGAATCAAGGGAACTGTTTCCTTCATCCTGATGATTAAATTTCGCGACCAGTTGCAACAAAAGTTTTTTTCCTTATTCGCAACCTTAGTTATAAGATCAGAATATTCTTTGTTGCACTCAAGAAGCGAGACATAAAATATGAAAGTTACAATGAAAAAGTACAATGGGCGGCCTTATTGCTAACAGCTATTTCTTCCAGACAACCTTGTGACGGAAATGTTTCCGAAGGTTGTGACGGAAATGTTTCCGAAGGAGAAAGATAGACGGGTAGTTGGTGCGAATACGAATAGTACATACTTAAACTTAATAATAAACTTACATAAATCTTACTTCAATAATTGTTTAAACTACTACATAAATAAGTTACAATACCTATATGCAAGAGGAGGTTATAATGAATATAATATACCTACATAGAAAGAAAAAGTAACCATGTACTGATTAAAAACTTCATTTACAGAGAAAGATACAGTTCTTTTACCCTATTTTTGAAGATTGCTGGAGATGGAGAACACCTTATTGAGACGGCCCTTACAGTGAATGAGCTGCTGAAGAACCTTGTCGTATGACTCGGTGTCTTCAGCGTCAAGCTCTAGTGCCCGACTGTGGGAGTCACTCAGAAAAATAAAGCGCTCTTTGAGATAACGGGGTGTGGCAGGATTGAACAACACTGAGTAAAGAAGTGAAAGGTGTGAGCATTCCTATGGAGACGGATGGGGAGCCACTTGAGCTTAGCGCGTATTCAGAAATGTGGTCATATTTGCGTAAGCCAAATATAAACCGTATAGCAAAGTTTTGGAGGCGCTCAAGTTTATTAAGTTGCTCTTCAGTTAGATCTAGATAGCTGGCATCGGCATAATCGAGGATAGGGAGTAAAAGAGATTGCGCAAGCGGAATCTTGGTCGCAGTTGGTAGGAAATTCCTTAACCTTCTTAGAGAAGCCGCTGAAGCAAATATTTTCCGACTCACTTCCGCTAGCTGCGGTGCCCAGGACACATACCTGTCCATAATAATCCCCAAATTCTTCACCTTCTCACTGTCTGGTATACATACTCTATGGTATACATATTATCTGTTTGTTGACACTCTATTTTGTTGATTTGCATACGACTTCAAAAGGATACTGGCCACTACAATAATATCTATAGACAGACTAAAATAAATAAATACATAGGTCGCAAAAACCCTTTAGCTCATGTTTTAATAGCTAGATGTTTTAAACACAGAGTCTACGTGCTTTGATTTAAGCAGGAAAAATAAGAAAGAATACGTAGAAATAGACGAGGAAATGTTTTCGGCAATAAACGATCTAAAATCTGGAAGAAATTGTGTGGGCACTGCATAGAAGTTATTTGCCCACATGCAATGCGAATGGGGGTAAAGAAGGGTGGAAAAGGCCCTACGAAAAATGACATATTTTAGTTTATTTAATTTTGTCGGTAGGTAAGGAAAAGGACATTGCGATTTTTTGTTTGCGAATTATGAAAAGCTTTTCTCCCATCGTAACTATGTAAGTTTGGGGAGTTCTTATTTTTTGTTCGCAACGAAGTTGCGCTTGAGGAAAAAGTTCCCTTTTAATTCGCAACTGGTTGCGAACCCCAGTTACATTCAGGGTTTTGAATGATTTTAAGGACGTTACCGGGGTCTTCATTTGTGGCGTGAGCTTTATTAATAATGATAATATGTGAATCAATAACTATTATGTGAACTATTATGGTGAAGGTTATACAATAAGATACATATGTAGTGAATTAATTAATGTGTTGTTTTCCGCGCTGGTCCAGCAGTGTGCGGCCACGGCAAAAACGCCCACTGCCACTAATTACAACATATTTTGCCTATAGGGATATGATGTAGGTTCTGAAGAAGCCAATTCCCGATTCCGAGCTATACACCGTCATGAGTGTTTACGTCACCTGTCTGTTGTACATAATTATGCTACTTGGCGCGGCAATATGTCGCTTAAATTTGAAGGTCTAAAATAAATATCTGTATTGCTCGATAGGTCGATGAAAAGGCTCCTTTTTAGTCTGACATCCATGTTGCTAGGACATTTTATTATTATTATTAATGCGTTTATTCCTCATAAGTAAATTTGGGATTTTGTTTTTTTTATCATAAGTTATATTTGGAAACATCAATTTTAACAATAACACTTTCTTGACTTGCACCAATATCTTAAATGTAACTTAACCCTTATTCGACAATAGGGATAACAGTTCCCACTTTAAATTGAACCTTACCTCCTTGAGATAAAGTCCAAAACCAATGAAATATTTATACTAGCTATGGCCGTTTAAGGGTTAAGGGGCTTCATGCTGTAACACTAGCGCCACCAATGGAAAAAAAACATACATTTCTTTTACAGATCGTTTTCGCAAAAAGCGTTAGTACTGTTAGACGCTGGCTCAGGGTGAAGTAAGTGGACTGTAGAATTGTAGATACAAAACGCGGCACTCGGAACCAGAGAAGTTGTTACCTCTAATTTAACACAACACACGCACCATGGATCCGGTCACACAGAGAGAGAGAGAGACATTTTTGTATTACCAACTTAAAGAGCTAAACTAGGAAACATGACGAAATACTTGTGTTGCCATAAACAAGTACAATGTCTCAATCTTGTTAATAGTTATTTTCAACTCCTGAACTGCCCTCGCGGAACGCAACGTATAAGTGGCCCATACTAAGTTGGACACAGATCTGTGTCGCGGCAGACAAGTGGTTAAGGGCCATGGCCGTGAAAACCTAGGAGTAGATAGCATTAAGGCCAACAACGTCCGTAAAAAATCACTATTAACATGATTGAGAGATTGTACTGACACTCTTTTTAAAAACGATCTGTTTAAAGAAAAATATAATTTTCCATTGGTGATGTTTTTGCATTGGTGGTGCCAGCGCCAGTGTGAGAGCCCCTTAAGTAGCATTTAGCTAAAATTTTGATACAAAATTCTGTTTAAAGGCTACTTAAGTGACATTTAACCTTTTGACTCATTGACCAGCGGCCAAGTCATACGACTCGCGTGTTCACGAATACACTACTGAGTATAAGGGTTGAGAAGTGGCGCAATTCGGCTTTAGCCCATGAAACATTGAACTCGCGTCTCGTCCACAGACTGCGTCGACCACTTCGTCCACGGCCTCGGATGCCGGCAAGGAGCACGAGGTCCACTGTTACTGTGGCGAGAAGAGCGACTGGCTTGCTCAGGTAAGGTTGCCATTAATTAAAAAGAATAATATAAATCGTTTATTTACTTTACAAAATATTTACAGTAACATAATCGGGCAAGAAATTCCTTTTAAGTACGGAAATACCTGTATCAGGAAGCTCCGCTCTTCTACCACGCCATTATATTTAACAGAGGTTGTACAAAATACTAGTGCATCTCGAGAAGTAAAAACAATGTCTGATGGCAAATACTATTAGAACGTCGATGCATCTATTTGGTTGAAATTGGAGAGGAACAGCTTATTGATTTGTTTAGTTACATATTCATTGAAAAATAACTAACTCAATAAAACTTTCTTAAACTCACTCTCAGAATCAGACATCATATTTTACAGAAATATACTAGTGCACCTCCCAAATACGCGTCACGTACGTAGCACAAGTTTGCATACCGACCTTCCCACGTTGCACGCGGTTGCAGGGCACGGTTTCGTAACTGTTTCTGGAATTCCCTCTGAAAATCAACTTTATTATCTTCATCTAGCAATTACGGTGCCAAATTGTATTACACTGCTACATTCAGAAACCATTTCCGTATAGAAAGAGTATCAAGATTCAATCAATTAGAGTTCATAGTGCGTGTTTCACTAATGGTTTTGTTTTAGCAGGTAATATTTTAAGTGCTTTTGCGATAGTTTATAATAATAGAGAAGGGCTCGCAAGGCACATATGTCATTAGAGGTCCTTTGATTGCAGATGCTATTATGTTGCCGCTGTTCGCGCTGGTTCCACCAAAGATGTGTGTCGAGCTTACAGTATCCGCTGTATGCAGGAGACAAGTAAGTGATTATTAAAAGTCAGTCTCGCGTACCGAGGATTTAGCACCACCAAGTGTAATAAACAGTGTGTTATTGGAATAATGCAAAACCTGAAAGTTTAATATTCTACTTTCTGCATTATTTTCTTTTTATAAAAGTTTGGCGCGTCACGTTTCGAAATTGTATGAAAAGTAAAATTTGAGAAAATTTTGTTCTTACTTTGTAATTTAGTCCCTGGTCTCTGCCTACCCCTCTGGGATACAGGCGTGAGTTTATGTTATGTTGTTTTTTGTACTTTGCGTATTGGGTTTCAATAACGACAATGAAAAAACTGTAGTTTATGCATTATTTCAATAACAAGTTGTATTTATCTTCGTGTATAGAAAAACTGACCAAAGAGAGGAGGGAGAGGTAGAAAGAGAGGTTTTTTATCTGTAAAGCAGAAATAACAACTTCATCAAAGTAATTTTGTACGGATTTTTCCTTTTATAATGTTTTACTCGCTAACTTTTACAAGTTCGGCTTTACAGCCTACATAGCCGTGATAGTTTTCCTTTTAAATTCTACTGTGCAGTGCTACTGCCCTGTTTTTTTTTCACGTTTTTACAATCAACCGTTTAGCCGGGAGAGGGGGGACGGGATGCGCTACTCTGACAAAAATTTGCGCTTTAAAGCTTAATATTTCGCAAATTGAACCCAAAATAGAAAATTAGTCTTCCTACACCCACAATAATTTAAATGACCAATCCTACGATACCCCACACTATGATATGAAGACTAGGCTAAAATTGCATCCCTAACTTAGGTGTAGGGGAGGTACATACCCTAATAACATTATTTTTCATGATTTTATTCCGCATACATCAACCACTGCTGTAGGCTTCAAGTCGCACGTAACAGGACTTGATGTATGTTAATAAATAAATATGTATATCTGTTCATTGTCCTAGCTATAGATGCTACTAACATAAATATAAGTTTTGAAATGTACTAACCAAATATGAATCTTGTTGTTCGAGGCAAATAAATAATTATTATTATATTCTACCGTTTTGTCGGCGTAATAAAATATCTCTATGCCAAATTTCAACTCCCTAGTACTATTTATCGTCTCTGTGCTAAGCCACGGACAGACAGACAGACGGACGGATATGGCTAAACTATAAGGGTTCCTTTTTGACTACGGAACCCTAAAAAAGCGTTTATTATCATTCAGTTTGAGACCCTTAGCAGGAGTCCGTCTCACAACACACTCGGCCTGTTATACTGAAGGGACAACTGCAGCTGTGCAGTGACAGAAAGTGTGGCACTTACATGTGGATATGACTGTTTGTACGATACTGCAAAAACAAATCATGTTTCGTATGAAAATTCTAACTACATGGTAATACCGTTATGTAATTCCTGGTGTACATACAATAAGTAATATTCTATCTATCTACCGATTACGGTTAGTTATACAGTCAAACAGATGTTGTAGGCTTAGTAATAGGGTCCCCTTAGCGCTCTCTGGGTATGGAACTCTAAAAGTTGCCTCGTAAATTTAATACTCCTCATTGGGGCAGTAAGTTTCTCTTTCCTTTTATGTGCCCGACTTGCACTTGGCCGGTTTTGTTCAAGTTCGTGTAGCTTTATCATAATTTTTTGACTTTTTGGTGTGATGCTGAAGAAAAAATACGATCGTATTTTCACCAGCGATCTCGATTATATTAAAATTTAGCTGTATGGCGCAGGCCACACAGATGGAACGTGGGCCGGAGACGCGACGCGTTGTATAGAGTTCTCGTCCTCGCCCCGTCTTATCTGTGTGCGCTATGTCCTATCGGTTCAGTACATTTTGTATGAAAATGCATTGAAAGGACGCCTCTTCATCCGATGTCCGATCTGTGTGTCCGACCAGACACGTTTCACACGACACCCCACACCCTTGCAGGCTATACATATTCGCCTGCTCGGACTGCAACGGCGGCGCTGAGTACCTGCGGCGGCTGGAGCTGTGCTGGCTCGACCTGGCCCATCTGGCCCTCTATAACCTCACCGCCTACAATGCGCCCAACTACTTCGATCTGGACACCGTCATCATGCCCTACATCATGGACAACTGGCACGCGCTACAGCTGCCGGAGAAGGTGAGGCGGGGTCTTAAGACTGTTTACGTGGTGCAAGCTGTCTCGCTCGCACAATTTGAGGTGTTTTTTTTACGCCAATGTGTTAAGTACGTCGAGGGTAAGGGAGCCAAGATGGAATGAATGTTATCCAACGTTTTGTTTCGTTTTGTGTTTAGGTGTGTAATTTCTGTGAATAAATTCTGCGTGTTTTATGTGGACGTGGTATTAATGGGTCTAAGGTTTTTGAAGCCCACAAATCGTCTAACCGAAATTATCTGTACTCTGTACGAAATAACGGTTTACGTAAGGTTTTATATAGCCTATATACGTTCCACTGCAGGGCACAGGCCTCACAGATAGTGTGGGCTCAATTACCACGCGTGCCCACCGCAAGGTTTCATAAGCCGCCTATATACGTCCCATTGTAGGGCACAGGCCTTCTCTCAGAGAGAGAGAGAGAGTATGGGCTTAATCACCACGCGTGCCCACCGCGGATTGGCGATTTCAAGCACTGAGGTATGTGAATAGCTCAGACACCCAGGTTTCCTCACGATGTTTTCCTTCACCGCTAGCGAGTGGTATTGCTACTATAACTTCACAAATGTACATAACTTAGAAAAGTCATAGGTACATGCCCGCACTGGGAATCGAACCTGGGTCTGCCGCTTCCGAGTCCAATGTTCTACCCACTAGGCTACCACCGCAAGGTTTAATTTTTTTAAATTATTCCACGCAGAATTCCATCACATTTAGTGGTTATTTAGCTCTCATGAGGTCTGGCGTTATCTCAATGAAAATGGTGGCCCCCACCATTAGTAGTGCAGGGCTAACGAGAACGACCATAATAATAAGAGGAATAGTTTGCTAATGCCCTTAGGTCCATTAGCTAATAGGGCCTCAGACTGACAATGAATCAACTGATTGGCATGAGGGATACAATTAACTCATGTTCCCAACATTATCCCAGAATGTATAGGTACTAAAAATTTGCAACTACCCACAATGTTAAAAAACTTCCGCCAGATACCTCAAACAAATGAACCCAAAAATCTCTTGGCAATCCGCCATCAAATAAATTGTAGGTATGTGAATGTGACTGGACTGGTCTAATTTTCGCTGGCTAGTCTTATCTGGGTGTGGATCTGTGAGTTTTTCTTAATTTTTATTCAACTTGCGTTACAAAAAATTGAGTGCGTTTGTTTAATAATCCCGAGAAAATATCCCTCTGAGTTCCCGACGCGCTCTTGTCTAAATATGTTTAATGCTATTTCTTAGAACGAAAAATTTAAATGCTTACTAAGTCGCTATTTCCGACAAAGTGTTAGTATGCTTGCAGGAGACGCGACGAAACTCTTTCGTCTGTTTCCAGATGTGGCGGTCGCCGGAGAACGAGCGACGCGACAAGATCCTTATCGCACTGACGTCGTCCCGCAAGCGTTTCAAGTGTGGCCGCGAGATGAAGAAGCGCGCCACCATCTGGGGCCTGCGCCTGCGGCGCCCGCCGCCGCCGCCCGTGCAGCTCTCGGCTCTAGAACAGGTTCGACACAAGCCCTCGATTCCTCTTACACTATCCGTCTGGTAATCTATTAAAAAACAGCATTAAAAAAAAACAACTGATAGCTTCATCCCCAAGAACAACAAAACCACTGATGCGGTAGTACCTCAACGGTAGGTCGTAAGTTCGACTCCAAGTTTCGCACATTTGTAAAGTTTTATTCGAATCTCGACATGTAACAATGTTTTCCAAGTTTCGTACATTTGTAAAGTTTTAGTAGCAGTAGGTAGTAGTAGGTTTGCTTCAACGCTATCTATCCAGTGAAGAAGTATAAAAACATATTGCACCATGACATTTGCAAAGCTATCCATTCACAAGTTGTATGTCTGACATTCCTGTCAAAGTATTTACTCGTTAATCCCTGGATAAGGATTTATCTATTTACAGGGAATTTATCTATCCAGCCGATAAATAGTAAAAGTAAAGTAAAAGTAAAAAATTATTTATTACCAAATGAATTATGTTACATGCATGTGGATTAATTATTATTAATCTTAGTTTCCATTTAAAACATAATTAACAATAATATTTAGATAACATTAGGTAGTGGTGGCCGTGTCCCCACACTAGGCTGGGTCCTACTGCTCGCTCCGGCCTCTTCCGTGTCACTCCAACGCTCTCCGACCCCTGCCAATCTCATCCATTGCTTTCCGGCGGCAATAAGGAATTTAAGCATAACTTCCACACAACACAATCACTTGTCCTGGTCCCAAGCTAGGATACCCTGTGCTATGCCAACCAGGCAAAGACGCCACAAACATTAAAATACACTCAGACTGAGGCCGTGTGGGAATTTAACTCACGACCTCCGGCGTAGTGTAATCAGACGTGATACCGCTAGACCAACGAGGCAGTCAGCCTCAAAATTGGATCGCCAAAATATTCTTCTTCAGCGGTTGTTTGTCCACTGTTGGACGTATGCCTCTTCAGGAGTCTTCCATCGCAATCTGTCTACGGCTATTGTAGTCCAGGTCGACCCTGTAGTAGCCCTGACGTCATTAGATCACCGCCACCGTCGAAATATTGACCATAAAATATTGGTTGTACCAAATTGGTTTTGCGAGCCCCGCCGCCGCCGCTTGCAGAGCTCTCAGCTCTAGAACGTATCCACACTAATAAGGAATACGTCCAATACGTACACAGAAAGACTCACCAAAACGATAAACCATTCAAATATATTTTTTCGAGGTTTTGTAGGTTTCAATAAATGCGAAAAATAAAGTTACTCCAATGATAAAAAGAACCTAGAAACTTAGATGTGCATAGTTTTTCAATTGAATTTTCAACGTTTTTAGTAAGAGCGCAGACAGAAAAAACATTGTTTTACGAAATTACTCAAAAGCTTCATACATTTATAGGTGCCATTCGCTGCTTGTGAGGTCACTGATTGCGCCCTAATTTTTGTACCACGTGACTTTTCATTGTAAACAGGTTGTTTTATAAAAAGTAATACGGTGCTATTTACAAAAAAATGATTCCTCTAAAATGCTCTCCGAATGCAGTTTAAGGCAAAACATTTTTTTACTCCTTGTCTATTCTCCTACATATCGAGCGAATGTGGGTGGAAGGGCCGGTAAGGACGACCCAGACGGACATACTTCGACCAAATGGGGAATGTATTAGCAAAGGGCAAGATAAAGAGTACCCGAAAACGGCGTGCGTGCATGCAACGACTAATGAATTTTGAGGAAGCGAAAGTGATCTGTCAGGATCGTAGCAAGTGGCAGTCCCTGGTCTCTGCCTACTCCTCTGGGATACAGGCGTGAGTGTAGAGAAGTCGGGTGGCCAAATTGTTATGCGACGCACGCCGCTGTCAATTTCTATGACCTAGAACTGGTTCAATGCTAATGCGCGTCTTAAATAAACGACCTATCAACATATTTACCCTAATGAGGCAGTTGTCAGGAATTCATTGCAAGAAATTTATTCTACTAGTCGTCCCAGCAGAGATGGACTTGTCAGTGCATTAGATACCGACGTGAGAATAATTGTTTATTTTGACTTGGACGGATTCCTTTTCTGTTTTAATTATGTAGTTCTTATACAAGATTTAACATTTCATAACCAGCTAAGAGGATTTTTAGACTAAGATTTGTTCTCAGGTTAAAAAAGGAGAGCCCTTGACTGACGCCCTAGTGCACGAGTACGCGCCGCGCCTGCGCTTCCTGCCCAGAGCCGAGTCACCACGTAAAAACCCAGCTGTGGATGACGGGTGAGTGATAGAGTCGTAACTAGGACCTACACTTTATTTATTGCGACACAAAGATCTAATTTCAATGTTTTATGTTTCCAGGTTTAAACCTTCTAGTAGCAAAAGTGATAAAAGTTCCTACAAAAATCAAAACATGATCGTCCCTGTAGACGGACACTGGCTGAATCTGATGATGGGCAAAAGATTCCACGAAAATCTCAACTCGAACTCAAACTCCGAAAACGACTCTACTAGTTCCTATGAATCTGCCAAACCCAACGAATCTGATGAACAGCCATCTCCCTCCGTGCCGAGCTTAGAGTCTAGACACCCTGATACCAAAGAGAAGGTAGCAAAAACAAAGGAACAGAACGATATCGTAATGAGCGAAGCCATATCAACATGCGACACTCCAGTGCCATCCACTACATCAATAGACCCTACGTCCACACAGTCAGACAATGTGGTGAACAATATCCAAACGACCGCCAATGGAATCAACACTTGCACTGAAAACATTGATTTAAGTACTCACACATCACGGATAGCCACAATGAACATGGAAGTGTCCAAACTGTCCACCAAAAATATCATAGAACATTCCAAAATACTATCGCTGAAGCATATGAACAGCTTGAAACCGTATCACAATGGCTTGAACGAAATGGAGTCTTCCGGTGATGAAACTTCGAGCCGAGGCACATTGGACGCCATTATACCACCGCTCAAAGATTTCCAGGGTAAAAATAACCCTTTTCTTATGCAAAACACATCTGCGAAAAGTCACAGGCAGAATGGTCGTCAAAACCATTTCCACTCGCGGTTCTCACTGCCAGGGCAGTTCAACACACCGATGAGCGGGATGGGGCCCTTAGTCAGACCCCTGAAAAGAAAACTCAGCGAGAAAGACATAATTATCGGGCCTAACGGCGAAGTGAAGCGCCGGAAATACAGAAGACCGAAAAAGTATTTACAAAATCAACAGGTAATAGCCACTTTGTCTTATTCTTTATAAATAAAAAATAAAAACTGACTTCAAAACACTACAGCACTAAAAAGTTAGAAATAATTTAAAATAATATGTTTAATTAAAAGTATGTATACATTTAAATATTGTAGAAGTATAACTTGGAGTCCGTGCCCTAAACATATGTGCTCGTCATGAAACTGGGCACCGACTCCAAATTATACTTCTACAATACCTACCTGTGTGCATACTTCTAATTTAAAGGTATTCTATTAAATTATTTATTTGTAACTTTTAGTGCTGTGGTGTTTTAAAGTCTATTTTTATTCTTTATTTAAAAAATATATTTTTAAATTTTTAGTGGGGAGCAGGAGAGAAGTAAACAAATCCCTTGTAACCATAATTTACCCTACTTGATTCTTTGCTTTAAAATTTAAAGTTCTCAGTCTCCATCTCCGAAAGTTTTCACCAAACCATCACCGAATTACCCTGGGACTACTTTTACGCTATCTTATGGAACATACACGTGTTACTAGGGGATGGGCCCCATTGGCCTTATTTACTGCTGTCCATTGAAGAGTTCCGTTCTCCATCTCTGAAAGTCTTCATCAGATCTTCACCAAATTAAAATGGGATTAATGGTACGTGATATCTATTCAAACAAAAACAGAATTGTCGAAATCAGTTAAAATTTGACGGAGTTATGCGTGAACATACCTAACTCCTCCTTTTTTGAAGTTTTTTGAAAACAGGCTCTAGCAAAATTAAATGACGTATTTCTACCGAAGTTCTGCGAATAAAGCTGGGAAGGCTCAACTATGGTTGCATAATAAGCTAAGTATACTGCTAATGCATTTTGCCATTCGACGTTTGACAGTCAAAATGTGGACTCTGAACAAAAAAGTCGAGTTGTTAAATTCTGTCTGTCTATTTAACCATTTACACTTTGAAATAAAGTCCAAAACCAATGAAAAATGTTTGCTAGTCTATAAGTTAAACAGCCGCAAAACGCGCGACTCGCTGTACTGGTTAGTGAATCGGTGCCTCTGTTCATCCCTTCGGTAACACAAGCGTGAAGATCAATTTCATTTTATAATCCCCAACTTTAAAATAAGAGTAAAAAACTAAGGAGACATCGTAGCTCCCAAAGAGATGGAAATATTCAATGCGATGTTTTATTACAAAAGTTTTCGTTGTTGCAGCTCCTCAACAAATCGTGTCCACTGCCAGAGGTGGCAACAAAGAGCGTCCCACCTCCAACCGACAACGGCACCGGTGCGGCGCCTCCGCCAAAACCTCACCCTAATGTTAAGTTCCACGGCAGAAGACTGAGACAAAGACAAGAGAAGAACTATTACGAGAACTCACGTCGTAGTAATAATGGTAATGCTAGTAATAATAACAGCGTGAAGAGTCTGCAGCTGAGTCCGCACAAGGTGAACAGCGCAGCGGCGGCGGCGGAGGCGCAGCAACTCTCTGCTCTCAAGTCGTCGGTGCAGTCTTACTTCCGCGCCAGCCAGACCTACACGGTACTCGCACGCCGCCGCACAACCGGCTCGCGACCCGCCTTCCTCATCCAATGGGACTCCACCGCTCCGTGAATTTATTTAAATATACATACTTAATTACACAATAATATATAAGTGCTTGTCTGTAGACTATTGTTGTACAGTACGGTCAAGGAATGTGATATATTATTATTCAAATTTAAGAGCGGTTTCATTTTGTATATTATAAAATAATAATTACTTACCTATGTACTCCAATGAGTACATAGGATCTAGGATAATATTTTCCAGAGGGTCGGGAGGCCCGAATATGAGGCTGGCGTTCTCCCGCTGCGCTACCACCGCTTCTGAAGGATGAACATAGGCTATAGATAAAGGGCTTATTGTAGAGAACAACTTTCCAACAAAAAAAATACAGCAGAATCGGGCGAATGCAAACGCTGCCATAAGGGGATCCATTGCGCTAACTAGCGCCACCAATCAAAAAAATTATATATTCTTTTACAAATCGTATTTGCAAAAGGTGTCTGTACAATATTTTAGGACCCGCCAAAGAGAACCTAGGATCAAGGACCTGGGACTAGATAGCATTTATGCAAAAAACGGCGGTTTTTTCTAGTCCTAAGTTTCTGGCCTTAGGTTCGCAGCCATGGGCCGAAGGGCCTAAAATCACTATTAACATGATTGAGAGATTGCGCACACTTTTGCAAATAACGTATGTAAATAAAAAATCCGGCCAAGTGCGAGTCGGACATGCGCACGAAGGGTTACGTACGATTAGCTATACAAAATTAGAGACAAAGATCGAGAAAAAACGGCAAACATCAGGTTTGTTGTATGGGAGCCCCCCTTAAATTTTTATTTTAAATTAATTATTTATTTTTGAAGCAAATATAAATCTAAATATTCTGTGAATATTTCAAGCGTCTACCTGTTGCAGTTATTAATATCGAGCAAAAAACGGAAAAAAAATACGTTTGTTGAATGGGAGCCCACCTTAAATATTTATTTTATTCTGTTTTTAGTATTTTTTGTTATAGCGGCAACAGAAATACATCATCTGTGAAAATTTCAACTGCCTAGCTATCACGGTTCATGACATACAGCCTGGTGACAGACTAACAGTGAAGTCTTAGTAATAGGGTCCCGTTTGGCAGCCGTCGGGTACGGAACCCTACAAAGATATGATTTTTTGATTGGTGGCGCTAGTTCTATGGATAAATTAATGCTGTTCAAGAGACAAAAAGGTGGAGACGTGATCTCTTCAACGGTCAACAGCAGACACTTCCAGTTAGGGGTTAGTTTTGATCAGTCATGCGTGATGAGGTAGTTTCTATAACTTGGTGACGAGGTGGACTCGGTGTCTCCTCAACGGACAATAGGAGAGCCTTCGATTTTGAGCTTCTTTACTAAGTCTCTTGATGAATATTTTGTAACTACATAGGTATATTTATCTTCTCCTGATAAATCATGCCTCCGGGGTATATTGGACCAAGCGTCAAAACGTCCAAGATAACCTAATGTCCTGATGCTAGAAGGATCACTAGTCAATTAGTGCAAGTGTCAAAATGTCCAAGGGGCCATAATGGCCAGATGCTAAAAAGACCACTAGTCAGTTAGTATCATAATGTCCAAGGGGCCATAATGCCCAGATGCTAAAAAGACCACTAGTCAAGTGCTAGTGTTAAAATGTCCAAGGGGCGCACAGATGCTGAAAAGACTACCTATTACGGTTCAAAAGATACAGCGCTTTATATGTCGGACAGATGGCGTAGGCTTAGTAATAGGGTCCCGGTTCGGCACCCTTCGGGTACGGAACCTTAAAAACCACTTTGTTCAGAAACTAATCGCTTAAAGTGAATTATCGTTTTTCATCTGTTTAAACCTCAGAACACATTTTTGTGTTCTGAGGTTTAAACAAGTAGGTAGGTATGCATTTTGGTTTTTGGAAGTATTGACCACTGGACGTTTTGGCAATTGATTGTTTCCAGCAACTGGATGTTTTAACTACTAGACTTTTTGGCAATTGAATGTTTTAGCAACAAGACATTTAACTAGACGTTTTGGCATTTTGGTGTTTTAGCAACTGGCCTATTTGATAGACCAGTTGATGTTATGGCAATTACAATTTCACCACTGGACATGCCCCTATATTACGCGTATCTTTTAACTGTCAAATTTCATACTAATGTGACAATTAGACGATTGGAATCGCTCAGGATTTGGTGCCCATAATTAGGCCCATGTTGCCATTTGATATTATTTCCTTACGTTTTGACACTTGCTCATTTTGATACTACTGGGCAGGAACGCGCGAGGATGCAACTGGGTTGGGCTGCGTTCGGAAAACAGTACCAGGGGCCTGTTTCAAATTCATGGTTTCTTTGACAGTTCGATGTACATTACCAAGTCGATTAACCCACGTGTTAACAAGCAAGAAGACTCGGCTAACCAATAATCGAATTGTCATAATAAACTATGAAGTGTAGTTTTATAAAAATTAACCCACGTGTTAACAAGCAAGAAGACTCGGCTAACCAATAATCGAATTGTCATAATAAACTATGAAGTGTAGTTTTATAAAACGCGGCCCATTTCTCCCCTTCTTACCGACCACCTGGGTGTTCGTTGGGAAAAATTTTTTTCAATATTTTTATACACCTTGACATCAAAACTCATAAAGTCTGAGGTGGACTGTCACCAATAAAAAATAGAACCTTTTAATGTTTTATCAAAGAGGTGAACGGCTGTAAAAAAAATTCCGACGGTTCACCCAGGTGGTCTCAGGAGATGGACCATGGGTAAGGAGCGGTGTTCTCCTCGGTCATTCTGCCAAGACCAAGTACAGTAGTAGGTAATAAACTTACAATATCAGTCATTTTCGCCCAACTAAGCAATCGCGTGAGGCATCGGGCGACCTCGTGGCGCAGCGGTAGTGCATCTGTATACCATGCGAGAGGTCCCGGGTTCGAATCCCGGCTGGGTAAAAAAAAAACCCAGGTCTTGGATGTTTACATGTTTGTGATGTCGTTGTTTCTGGTTCCCACGACACAGGGTAGGGCCAGAAGCAATGTATGTGCCTGTATGTAAATGTTTATGTTTAAATGACCAAAGAAAATACCTATTTACTCTAGCGAGCAAATGACTGAATTGCTTTATTTTTTATTTGTACATACATTTTTTTAATGTAATGTCGGTCCGGAATTGAATGAAAGAAAACACCTTTTTGCTAAATAACTAAGGCGGTAAAGGCAAATTCGTCCAGAAAGGGCAAATTCGCCGGGAATCTCTCGCGCCTACGCAACAAGGTGTCTCCGAGTCCGGCGAAGTGCAGGCAATTTACGGGCGTATTTTAATTCGCGCGATGCTTGTGGAGCGATGTATTGGCACCTAGTACCTCGCTGACGCGCGTATGAATTCGCTCCTTCTGGACAAGGTCTAAGACACCTAGGTACTAATAATTTTACAGTTATCGAATAAAACGTTTTGCTAAAAGTGGCTTATAATAATCTCAATCAATAGGGATTTTAGTACCTAGGACAACAAAGCATTTCACGGCCACTTTTCGCAAAAAGTGGTTTCAACGATCACAATATTGGTTATTGTATTAGTATAGAACATAAGACTGGATAATGTTTCTGCTAAAACGGCCTTTTTAGCGGCAATGCTATATCTTACTTATAAAGATACGATTCCTTAAAACACGCCTCAAGGCAGTTTTAATAGTCTGTGGTAAAGGGAAAGACGTAACCACAGATTATTTAAACTGTCTCTGAGTAGTCTTTTAGAATTTAGAGGAATCTTGTTTTTTTTAAATAAGCCCGTTAGTTTTATTTATAAAGCCTATTCCACTAAAACTTCAAAAAGAATTGACAGTTTTAAACAGCGTATTTCTGAAATAGGTTTTACTTCATAAATCTGTTTCAGAAACTATTTTATAAATACGTCTGCTAGATTCCAGGTCCTAAAACATCCTGCTACGTCAGTGCTTCACATTGATCACCTAACTGCTTTCTAGCAGTTTATCAGCTAAAACGCACTACGAGTATTTGTGCAATTTATCGCAGCAAATAACATTAAAGCTTGTACCTCCCCCGGACATCCCTCTCGCGGGCACATTTTAACAATTTTAACTATCGCTAAAACTTGAAAATTGTGACCAGTGTTCGCTATTTTGATGGATGGATTTAAACCACAAAAATACAATATGGAATGTCAATATATTTTACTTCGTATCTACATCTGATTTGATTCGAGTAAATGACTGAAATGAAAATTTGCTTATAAATATACAATCCTTTCTTTTAAGACAGATACAACTATTTCTCATTCCATACCCATTGTGAATAGTTCGAATATTTAGTACAAAACTTTGCTACTAGAGCACTATCTACAAACATAAAAAGACATCTCCAATTTAAAATCCTAAATTACAAATCAAATGTATGACATTTGACCTGGAAATCATCAAGACTGATAAAAAATCTACTAACATAGCAATATTTATCAAAAATCGAATACATATGTAACAGACAAGTTCAATTCTATTTACTAATAAATAATTAAGCCACGCCTTTTTGCAACTCTGGAATTTTGCAGCAATTAGGCAATCTACAGTCATAATGCTAACATAAAACACGTGAACTATTAACATTAAATATTTTCATGGTTCAAACGATTGTTGTTTTAACAGTAATAAAAAAAATGTTTTTGATATTTTTAGTATTACATTACTACCATTTATTTACTAAGTCACAATAGGTACCTACTAGAAAACAATTATGGAAGTCAAACCATTTTGACTCTTAATAATTATAAATATATAATCTTACGCACGTAAAGAGAGTTCATTACAATTAAAACTTACACTGTCTTACATATAATACACTATTTAAAATGCAACCCTAGACCGAGGGTCATGATTCACGTCCACAAAGTTAGTTTGATGGTAGGTACATACAACAGTAAAATTTACGATAAGTATTCTATTCACAGCACTTAACCACATGTTAGTTGAAACAGTTTCACACACAAACGTTCACTGTAGCACACCAATGTCTCCCTTCTGCTGATTGCATTGCTATCACGACTGTACACAATGAGGAGCTTTACAGCGACTCCTCGAACGCAGCCATCATGTCACTCTGCAGGTTCATGTCGATCTGACACGCCATCTGGAACAACACAAAGAATACATAGGGGACGTCCATAGGTGAGCTAAATTAAGAGATAAAAGAATATCTCGCAGTAACTAGACTTCATACAATGTACAAAAATGTATTTAAAAAACACCTTTTCACACCTGCTATTCAGAAAAGATCCCTTGATTCCCTCAAATGAGGGATCAAAGTTGTACTTTTCTTCCCTGATATTCTAGTTTATTTTTATTGCCCTCAGCATGATCCGTGTGCAGATTTTCACAAAATGTAATTCCAATTCGATTTTTATTTTGTTGCAATCTATCATAATTGTCTTCCACGGCACATAAATAATTTTTCCTTATAGCAGGTGTGAAAAGCAGTATGTGTCACTCGGTAGCAAAATTATTTCCGTCTTGGGCGTAAACACTTGAATCCCTCGCTACGCTCAAGATTCTACTTTAGAATCCCGAGCGCCTCGCTACGCTCGGGATTCTATTGTAGAATCTTTCGCTTCACTGAGGATTCAATATACCGCCCTCGCCGTAAATATATCATTTTGCTCCCTTGAGACACAATCTACTAATGTGTCTTTTCAGGTTCAGAAACACTCTGTATTTGGGAACCCTTAAAAGGCTCTTAAAAATAATGGAAGGCACTACAAAAATAATTGCTCTAACATAAATAATGCTTATGAAAACACGATTATAGTCTGTGGTAAAGGGCAAAACGTAACCACAGATAAATGCCTCTGAGAAGTGTTTTAGAGGAATCGTGTTTTTATAATTATTTACCTGCTCAATGTTTCAGAATTAAGTCTGTTCTTACGTGAAACATGCTGTTTTCATCGCACAAATTAAATTTTTAATTATGGTAATAAAATTTATAAACTTTTGATAAATGTGATCTGAGAGTTTGAAGCATAATTATTAAATTACTGACATTTTCATATTTTTCTTTTCAAGTTAAGGAAAGAAAAGTTGTTTCCAAAATTATTAATTTTGGAATCCAATTTTCTCAATCAAAAACTTAGTACAGGATAAGAAAAATAGATGCCGGCGATTAGGACCGAATTGTTATTTTTCGATGTGTGTAATTGTCCAAATGATTATCTAGACGAACTCTTCTTTATGAAAATCCTTAATTTTACTAATTCTTAATTTTCCGAATTTTTCGTATTCCTAATTATGATTAGGACGAATTCGCATTTTTCGAAATAAGTACAGTCAAACAAAATGCACTTTTTGGATATCATCCAAATCCCAATTAATTAAATTAAAGGAAACAAAATTTAAAATGTAACATGGAAACACGAAGTTTATTATTTTAATGCAATTACCTAGTGAAACGACATAGCGATATCTTTATTATATATATATATATATATATATATATATATATATAATTCTGCTGTACGTGTGATGTCACTGAACTCCTCCTAAATGGCTGGACCTAATTGAATGATTTTTTTTGTATGCGTTTGGGTGGCGCCCTGGGTGGTTTAGATTCACAAATCAGCCCGGCAGATGGCGCTGTAGTCATTTTATTGAAACAAAACAACATTCGTCCTAACCATAATTAGGAATATGAAAAATTCTGAAAATTAAGAATTTTCATAAAGAAGAGTTCGTCCAGATAATCATTTGGACAATTACACACATCGAAAAATAAGAATTCGGTCCTAATCGCCGGCATCGAAAAATATGGCTTGAATATTTTTCTAATTTTAATTCTTACCCGCAATATAATTATCAATCACACCCTCAGACCACATTCATCAAAATTAGACTCATTTTGTTATAGTCACTAAAAATGTTAAATTGTGCAAGCGAGACGGCATGTTCCACGTAAGAACGTAGGTTTTGTTGGGAAGAAGCTAACAAATTATAAGTGATAAGAAAAATAACGTACGGCCTCGCGGCGCCGGCGCTCCTGCTCCCGCAGCCGCAGCCGCTCGCGCTCGGACGCGGCCGGCTTTGCGTCCGGCGGCGGCGCGAGCGGCGCGGCCGGCGCCGGCGGCGAGCCGCGCGCCGCCGGAGACGCGCCCGGCGAGGCCGCCGCCGCCTCGCCCGCGCCCTCGCGCCGCGCCGGCACGCCCGCGCCGGGGACCCTGCGGGACAACCGCTCGTTAGCGTCGCGTCGATACACTCCTTATGGGGGATTTGCCCCTGGTATCTTAGATACTTAGCCCCAGTTTCTCCGTTACTAATTTTTTTATGCACTTTGACCAACAGGCAGCTGTTAAAGTTGCATTAACAGATTGTTAGTGTACGGGTGTATCGAAGGTTACACGAGCCGATTTTAGCCGTGCGGCAAGTCTCGTTTCAATTACAAAAACGCTAAGTTTTACTTCACTTTAAAATCTTATTTCCCTAATTGTTTTGAGCAGTATAGTAAAAAAACAGAGTCACTCAAATCTAAGTCTGAGTCAACTTCCCCATAGTTCACTAAAGGGAGTAAAATTCTATTAGCAAATTCATTGGGAAGAAATCAATTGCAAGTAATAAATTACGAATAACGATTAGTTAATTGTTGTATGCATGTACCAAGAGCGGTTGTAGCCAAGTGGGTAGAAAGAGCGGTGATAGCCTAGCGGGTAGAACATTGGACTCGGAAGCGAGAGACGACCCAGGTTCGATTCCCAGTGCGGGAAAGGATTCCCTACATAGGTTATACAATACCACTCGCTAACGGTGAAGAAAAACAGCGCGAAGAAACCAGAGTATCTGAGCTATTCACATACCTCAGCGCTTGAAATCGCCAATCCGTGGTGGGCACGCGTGGTGATTAAGCCCATACTCTCTCCCTGAGAGAAGGCCTGTGGCCTACAGTGGGATGTATATAGGCGGCCTATGTAATTGTTGTATGTAACCAAAGTAGGTAATTAGATTGGTAATTGCAATTGTAAAAAGTATGTAGGTAATTGTTAGTTGAAGAGAGAGATGGAAAACAGGCGGGGAGGCCTTTGCCCAGCAGTGGGACATAAAAAAACTGTTAGTTGTGATTCTCAACTAACGATCCCTTTCGTCAATCGATTAACCCAACAATGTTTCCATGTAAGTAAAATTTTACGGACAAAGGCCGCACGGAAGGTCGATAGTCCAGACAAATCCGGGCGGACTACTACAGTCGAGAGCGAGTTAAGCCGACCAAAAAGATATGTGTAAAGTTGTCACACAAGCAGGTGTTCGTATGTTATTACCTCGTCTTATCCTCCTCTGGATGCCGTCTCTCGGTCTCCTGTCGTTGTCTCTCCCGCTCAGCTTGCTCTTTCTTTCTTAGCTCCTGCTGTTCAATGAGCGCCCGTTGCCGGTCTATCTTCTCTTTGGCCTGCTTTTTAAATGCCTAAAATATATTGATATCGAAATTAAAAATGGTGTTAGTTCAACTTTGCAGATAAGCAAATATTTTAAAACTTACTTGAAAACAGCTGTCCATCACTGGCTTTTGCTTTATTTGGTTATTCACCCCTACGTTAGGTATGCTCTGCGGGCTACCCGTCTGGCCGAGGGACGACCAAGAGCTAGCATTCTTCAAGTTCTGTTGCTCCTGTTTCAGCTTGAACGCTTGAGCAAAGTTAGAGTTTTTCTGGTCCTCCAGCTTCTTTTCCATTTCGTACTTGTTCCGGTCGTTTACGTTGTTGTTCATAATATTGGGCACCCCCATGAGGTCCTCGATGGGTTTTGGCGTGAGCAGCGGCTTGGCTTCCTCCTTCTTGACGGGGAGCAAGTGCGCCGGCGGCAGCGGCGCGGCTGGCAGCGGGTCGAAGATACTCGTCGCGGGGACGCTGGCGCCGGCCGCCGCACCGCCCAGCGCCAGCTCCGGCCGCAGCAGCTCCGGCGCGTGCTGCAGGCTCTTGCTGTCCAGAAACCCGTTATGCTGTGGGGGGGCGTACATTTCGTTCTTGATCGGCTCCGTCATGTGAGCGATGTCGGTCAATCCGCCCAGTTGAGCCATCAAATTGTGGTGTGCCATATCCGCCACCGTCTGGGGCTTGGGGAGCGAGAAATCGTCGTCCAGCCGCATCGACGACTCGGACGCCCCGACGTCCATGGGGATGTCGGCCTTGAGGGTCCTCTCGAGGCTCGCCAGTGAACGCTCGATCGGGTCGATGTACTGCGACGTCTCTATCTTGTCCAAGCCATTTCGCGGCTCGACCTTGACGGCGGGCTTGAGGTCGTGCTCCTGACCCAGCGGCGCGGCCACGTGGGCGGCGGGTTGCGGTGCGGGCGGCGGGGGTGGCGAGGGCGGCGCGGGCGCCTCCTTGTGCTCGGCGGGCGCTGGCGCAGGCGCGGGGGCGGGGGCGGGGGCGGGGGCAGGCGCGGGCGCAGGCGCAGGCGCGGGCGGCGGCGCGGGGTCGGCGGGCGGAGCGTCGGCGAGGGGCGCGGGCGGCGGCTCGAGCGCCGCGGGGACGGGGGACGGCGCCGCTGCCGCAGGTGGCATCGCGTTGCCAGTTTTCTAAAAAGTACAGTTCCATTGCAATTTCCAACTTACTCAAACATAATCGCAATTTGAAATTATATTCGAACGAAACTAACATTTACAGTTAGAGGAGGCACGGGTGGGTGGACTTGCTTTTTTGCCTTCTTTTTTGGTGTTCGCACTGAACCAGCACCTGGAATTTTAAAAACATAAGTGTAAAAAAAGCTACAATGTCACAAAATCACAATAAGAGCAATGTGTTAAACATACCCATTGTCAATCTGCAAAACCCTTCCCTGTGAACACTAAACATCACAACCATTCCAGCACTTTTTAACCATAACGATCCGATTTCAGAGTATGTTTTTGTGCAGGTAAAATAGTCAAGTAACTCCACAAATGTTATTTGTTCCATTATAAATTGGTGTATACGCACAGCTTTGGAGTTCAAGTTTCAAGTGCAACCAACAACTCTACAAAACTTCAGATCTCAAGGAGTTCAAACAATAAAATGCATGTCTAAATTACTTAAAAGATTTACTTAAATTTTTGTTATATAATGAAGTATATACAATGTTTACTTTATTTCCACTCGTTCTTAGTATTTAATCAATTTAAAGTCATGAGAATTGATTAAATAAATCTTATATTACTATTGTATAATATAAGTTTAATACATATGGTGTTCCAGTTACAATATTTTCTACCACATATCTGTAGCGCCGTAATTTAATAAATTGTACCACAATGATAATTTTCATATACTTCAATTACCTACTATTTCAACAAAATTGCTGGTGAACGACGCTTGACACGTAGTGTAATAAACTTGACACTTATTTAATATCGTTCAACAGTATGCAATGACTTAAATCAGTTTGTTCTCTTTCTGTTCTTATCAGTTGGGTAATAGGTACCACTAAGTTAAATTATGCCACTAAGATCTAACCTACAATAAGATCTTGACGCACTCAGTAAGTTGTACTTGTCATAAAACATATTTGGCAAGCAGATTACAGCTGTAAGTATGAGGAATGTACAATAAAATAGCTTTCATCAATTTCCAATGAGGTCGGGAGAGGCGCCATGATAGGTAGAAGAAAAGTAAGTTGGGTTGAGGCAGCTCCATAATTGGTTATTGTACAATAAAACTCAGATTGAAATCAATTTGTTTGGCGTCATACTTGTAAAACGAAAGTTAACTACAATGCATGGAAGTCACTTAAATTTATGTAAGCACGCTAAATATAAAAAATAAAATCTTACGAATTACTGTTTCCACTACAACATAGTGGATATATATAAATTTCAGCACCATAACTGAACTCTAACGGCCTTATTTATAACAACACGATTCCTCTGAAACAAATGTCAAACTGTTATTTAATCTGCGGCTACCTCTTTTCCTTGTAAAATCTCCATCACAGACTATTTTAATCGTTTTTGAAGTGTTTTAAGCTTATATTCTTTTTGTTGCACTAACCCGTGCTGAGGACAATTTTAAGGACAAGTCCCGGCTTGGGTGGAAATGTTAGCCTCTAAATAGGTGTTTTAAGCTATCGAGTTTTTTATAAATAAGGTAACACTTTAGCAGCAACTTTGATTTTTCGTAGACGTCAAACAACTAATGTAACTATTAGTAACTAAATATTAAAAAATAAATTTTCTTTTCTGAGTTGTTTACCCAAGAATGTAATCTAAAACAAAACATTATTGTGATAAAAAGTAGTAACTTTTTGCCTTGTGCTGAAATTTAACCAGCGCCCGGTTCCTATATTCAAGAACAACTCGTTTTGCTTACGGATGGTTAAGATGTCTACTCAAGTATTCCTCTTAAAAACGGTTTCGAATAACGTAACGTACGATAAATGTATGGAGATAGCAATTTGTAAGGTTCCTAATAATTTTTTAAACATTAACCAGCTATTCAAGTTACGGGACGCTTGTTAAGGATAAGTTACCGATCACCAATAACGATCCGTTAAATATAGGAACCGGGCATAAATAGGCCAATTTTCAGACTGTTACGTCACTCGACTACTGTACGCGCAGTATTCATGAACAGAAGCGGATACTTAGCACAAACCTAGATTGAGATATCTACAATAACATCCATATCTTTATTTTTTTGTTGGCTTAATTTCTGTTTTCAAACACTGTCAAAAGGAAACGATTGCCACTACATACTGTAGTAGCAATATTTTTAATCAATATAAAAACAAACGCTGTGTACATAAGTTCTATACAAATTAATAAATACGAAAATAAATAATGTGTGCTAACATGTATCTTAAAAAGAATTTTACTTCACAGAGATATACACAACACATTACCAAGATAGATATGAAAACATACATTGTATAATTATCTAAAATCAATATAATCTTAATTCTTTACATTCTGTAGTAGTAACATTTTGCTGATTAGCAGTTTATTTCACTTTCATATGGATTTTATGCGTAGATTTGTATATTACAGTCGATAACTTGAAGTACAGCCGAGTTTACATTTCATGCCATATAAAAGGAAAAATAAAATGATAACCGACAAAATGTTCATTCACCTCCTTCCTTTTGTTATTTTCATTGAAATAACCATTTAATAAGTCTTTAAAAGCCGCTTAGTACAAGATCACGACAAAGCCCCACAATTTATGTAGGAATAAACATAGCATTTCAAATAATGGTCCAATCTGAATACACTCGCAAGACTTTAGGAAATAAACATAAATGTAATAAAAAAAATTAAGAAACATGTTTGCAAACAATTTGTGAAGGAAGGAGGCCAGCTTTTGGTAACATAGTTTTCAGTCTTTGCCCTCACACCATTATTGGAGGGCTTTGGAGCAAGCATCATAGTATACCAAGCATTAAACCAATATAATCATACCTTTTCAATTAAACCATAATTTTTAACTACAACATGTCGCAAACTAGATCATCGATGCTATCCGTAAAGCGGCAACACTGAAATACTGAATGGTTGCATGCTTGCTAAGTTGGTGTCCGTCCTCACAATTGTTTGCACATCACATTATGTAACTGGGCCCGCCAAGTGTCGGCAGCGGTCGTGGCTCCTCTTCGCTTCACGCAAGGTGCTCAACAAGCAAACTACTATCTTAAAAGGGTATTGTTCGACGTCTTAGATAAGTATTAATAAACATTGGGTTTAAATTCCACACTTGAAAGCATTTTATTAGTACCATGAGATCTGAAGTTTTCAATAAGTATCTTGTAAAAAGATTTGTAAGAATGCAAATGAAATAACGACGCACTAGAGGACATGATATAGTTAAAAATATTAATGTGAAAAGGTATTTCCTATTGGTTTATAAAAGCAAACCAAATAAAATATGTCTTACCAGAATTAACACTGAACCATTAAACACCAAAGCTGGCTTTCCTCCTTATGACCAACGGTTTCACTAGTTTTGTACCTGCATATTTTCGACTGCTTAGCAGAAATTAGTATCGATAGCATTCTTTGTAAACATGAAAGATGGTACATTTCTTTTATATCACAGTAGTAATCATATTCAGAGCATCTTTCACAATATCAACAATCATACAAACACATAATTCAGTTCAGTTCAGTTCAACCAGTGTCATAAAAATAAAATTCTACTTGAACACAAAAATGCTTAGCGTCAAGCAATCGCAAGGAACATTCAGGACTGTTTGTCGCAATGACGCAACATTTATTCTGTAATATAAACTCTCGCTGAAAGTGCTACAATTTTGAAACAATTGAGTGTTTGATTTAACTAAAAGATCGCAGCTCTGATTCAACTAAGTTTCAGCTAGATCCATGCTGAATTCAACGTAAATTTATCAAATTGTCAATTAATAAAAAATAAATTAAGAATCTCAAAAAGCGGAAATTAAAATTTTCATTACTTTATTCACAATTTTATAAACACAAACAAACCTCGATTTGTTAAAATGTCGGTAGTTCCATTGCAATGCGACATGACGTTTGTAAATTATAACCAAACTACGTTTGTATGGGTATAGCCTACTGAGGTGCCCTATTAAATGCGGTGTTTTGAGAACAATAAATTCTTCCTCTTTGAGTCAAGTTTCTAGTTACTTTATTTGGTTACATTTAATCCCTTTAATTAATGAATTTTTATTACGTTGAAGTTAGTACGAATCTAGCTGAAAGTTTCATTGCGATCCAGGCGCGGATGGCGCTCGTTTGTAAATTAAAATCAAACACGTCAGTATGGGAATTGCCTCGTGAGGCATCCTCTTAATCGTCGGCAATGCACTTGGCGTCCGTCATTAATTTCTATGACATTGCACTAGAAAGATTTACTAGAAAAAAACCCGTATGTCACAATTCGACTTTAGGGTACTTTGATTGTACGATAAAAGACTCGAGTCTGTCAAAAGATATAGTGAGTAATTAAAGTTCTAAGAAAATGAAATAACCTTCAATCAAGTACTCCGTAACTCATCCATCTCCCGCACTTACGAGAAATTTCTCACGAGCATTGTGAGCATTATTATTTTACTGTTACAATGTTGGACTAGATTTTAATGATTAAAAACCTTTCCCGTCTCGCTCGAGACACTTTAAAATCTTCCACAGCAACACATACAAAACAGATAAAACCGGAATCTGCCAGGACTCCAATAAATGTCATTTAAAGATTAAAATATTGCCAAGTTCGCCTAAGCCTAGTTGATTTCGAAGCATTCCAAATCTCCATTCACATCCGTAACTAAATGCTTAAACCGTTTTAGAAACTATAGCTAATAGATGTTTATACAATTATTATGGTATGAAGATGCACCGGCTGCGGTGGTGATGTGAGTGAATGAGATCTAACCTGCTTCACTGTCACTGCTGTCGGAAGAGGATGTGTCGGTACTGGAGGACGAATTGGAGGAGTCTGATGAGCTCGACGACGAAGAGATGCCGCCGCCGCCGCCGCCCATGCCCTCCTTCTGCCCGTCTGTGTCGGACAAACATCACAGCATAAGCGAGTTTAGTTCACAAGTGAATTTGTAATGGAGAACATGCCAACATTGGATATTATGATCTAATTGGAGAGGTATTGTTGAAAGATGAATAATTGTGATAAATATTTTTTTCTACAACTAACACTTTTCCTCTTGAGTAATTCTAGTCACTGGTACAACCCGCTCCGTAACTCAGAGGGCGCGGTAGTAGAGTAACCTAATTTTTTACGGTTTATAGAGTTCTTTGAGTTTTGTAGATACATCACAATCTAATTTTGAGTAAACTACCATATTGCATGCATCTAATATTACACGAAAGGCGGATTCATTCGTATGTACTCGAAATTGGGGCAAGCCACTTTATGTCAATAGAAATATAGATAACAAAATTGACAAACCTTTTTTAGCTTGCTGCTTTTTTGTATTTCCTAATTGGCCTGATACATCTTGTAACCGCTTCTCTAGTTCCTGTTTTTTCTCTGCCATTTGTTCATCTTTAGATTTCCCAGACACTTTACGATCTGAAATAATTAAACAATTTGTAAGCCTCATTTTATATGTAATGATCAAAATCTTGAAACAACTGAAAGAATAAGATTCGATTTCACCAAATAGGATTATCGGTTAATTTTATGGAATATCTGTGAAACTTACGCGTCTTTTTCCGCAGACATGATGCAACATAATTCTCAAGTTCCCGAAGCGTGGACGGTTTCAGCGTTTCAAAATCAATCTCTATCTCGTCGGGATTCGAATCGCGTAGCGACGGTTCTCTGCTTTGAATAATGTGCACCACCTTCCCGAGTTTATCGCCTGATTGGAAAAAAGCAATCATAAGTGAGATGAATCGAAATCGAAACCACAAACGAATTATGTTAACAACAACCCAAGAGTCACTCTCAGGCTAGCCACAAAGCAATCAAGAGAAAAGAACAAGAGAAAAGAACAATAGAAAAATCACTTCAGTTAAGAAATAAATAACACTACATACATACTCGTGTTATTTATTAGCGATCTTGACGGGTCATTCATTTTAAGAACATATTTTCATCTGTATTTTACTGGTGTTCACTCTGTCTTTTCTTAATGGCACTCTTGCATAATGGCACAAAGTGCAAAAATGACCGACTTTTAACTTCATTTCAAGAACTGTGATAGAATAATAAAAAAGGGTCATAGTAAAACTCAAAGCTCCAGAAGCTTCCAGTTTATAATAATAACTACTAAAATAACCGACGACGCCATACAGGGGAGGCAAAATGGGTTTATTGGGTTTTTAAAACTTTTGTCTATGGCCAACCCTATGGAAAATAGGCTTGACTTTATGTATAAATAAAATAGAAAGCTCGAAACAAGAAAACCCTGTGTTATGGTAACCAGCCAAGGAAATCGCAAACAATCAAAGCACTATCAAATTACAACAGTCTCTAGTGGTAATCGAATCCAGCTGTAAAACTCCTCAACTTTAGCAGAAAAACGGATATATTTAGTTGTTTTTTGGAAAAATAGACAGAAGTTATGTTAATATTTTCTTTTATTTAAGTTTTCAACCATTCCATTGTTAATTTTCTATCTAGAATATTTTGGTATTAATAACGAATTGTTGTAAACTGTACTGTTGTGCAATTTAATAAATAACTAAATAAAATAAACACAAACATGATGTAATTTGTACACTTTACATACGTTAAAACAAACAGATGCCCATCAGCTCGCTCGAAAGACAATCTTAGTCAGATTGTTGGCAGCAGCTGGATGAAGATGGCCGAGGACAGAAAGAAGTGGCTTATATAGGGGGAAGCCTATGTCCACCGACCCACCGACCGACCGACCGACCGACCGACCAACAGACCAACAGACCAACCGACGGACAGACCGACTGACTGACGAAATTTTAGCTTAGTGGAAGTCAGAGGCGTGTCACTCACCGGGCAGCTTGTTGATGTCGAGCGACAGCTGCCGCTTCTCGTCGTAGGACATGGGCTTGGCTAGATCCTCGTCGTCGGAGTCGGGGTGCGGGAGGGCGTGCGCGGGCGGCGCGGCCGGCGCCGAGCCCTTACGCTTGCCGGCGGCGGCGCCACGCGCGCTCGCCTTGCCGGCCGCGCCCGCGCCTGCGCCCGCGCCCGCCGCACCGCCGCGCTTGCTGCCGCCCTTGCCGCGCGCGCCGCTCGGCGCCGCTGTTGCACAACACGTCTTTACTCAATACTCACATCTAATATATAAAAATCTCGTGTCACAGTGTTTGTTATCGAACTCCTAACGAGAAATGGAAACGATTACACCGATTTTTATTTTTATTTTTTTGTGTATATTTGGTAGGTCTAATTAATATGGCAAAACCACGTTTTCCGAGTCAGCTAGTAAAGATATATTTTCTAACGGCCTTATTAAATTTATAAAAACACGATTCGTCTAAAGCACTCCTAAGACGCAGTTTATTTAATATGTGTTTACGCAAAATAAGCAAAAGTATAAAAGTCCCAATTTGTGTTTATTAGCCCATTCTTCTGAAAGAAGGCTCGTGCCCTGTAGTGAGATTTATAGCCGATTATTACACAATTTAAAAACGAACGAGGCATCGTTCTTTTACAAATAACACCATTATACTCCATAGAGTGGGTGTTAAAGCACACTTTCTCGATACCGAAGAAACCGTTTCAAGATTAATCGATCGAGAGAACCGCCGACTTTGTTCCTATTTTGCCCATTTGGTTCGCCCAATCCACCCGTTTTATTAGTTCATTTACGTTTGTGAACTCATAGTTCAAGTTCATTGGCTTGTGTATGGAACAAGCCTGCTCCACTTAAACATATTCTATCCTTTCCATGAAAGTAAGAGTTGCAACAGATGTTACGGTAATGTTTATTTAAGTGTGTCTTACCTAAATTGTCGCCAATGTTGTTAGCTTTAGCACCGTAAGCGGCGGTCGCATTGGCTTTTGGTAGGCCACTGTTGACTATCTGCTTCTTAGTCTTGTCCTTTACTTTCTTCTTCGCCTTTTTCTTGGCATTAGATTCTTCTACCAGCTTTCTCATTTTCTCTTGGAGGACCAGCAATTCTTTTTCTAATAATTTGACTTTGTTATTACGCTCTTCTTCGGAATCGTCAGACTCTGATTCGGATTCGGAACCTGATTCGGAACTAGACGCAGAACTTCCCTTTTCCATATTGTGAGCCATGCCTGCGTGCAAGGGCTCATCGGGGATTTTGGCATATCTGGAAACCAAAGATGATTAAAAACACAGCTCTCTGATGTAGTAACTACCTACATCTTACATGATATGAATCACATTCACCTCATCTCGAAGACATCCTGTAGTTTCCGCGCCATAGCAACAACATCATGATCTGGAGGGTTATACTTGTAGCAATTGGTAAATATTAGACGAACATCAGTCGCGAATTCGGCGGCGGTCTTGTAGGCTCTGTTGTCCATTTTTTGCTTTACGGTTCCAAGATCCATAGGCTTCTTAATAATGTCAAAGTAATCGTGAAGACCAAGTAATTCAGCATCGACGGGCTTGTAAAACGGCCACGCATACCCCTGGGAAATTTAAATTGTTATTGGTGCAATAGAAAACTTTCACAAAGAATAAATACACCTCGCATAACGCCACAAAATCCAACTGAGGATAACAAAAACAAAATGGCGGTCCGATTCCGGAGCGCCCCCTACGAATACGCGGGCACTCGCATAGGAAAGTACAAATTACCGAATGTTTCTTGGAGAAGAGCTCCTTGAGGATCTCGTTGCAGCTCTTAAGCGCGTCCGAGAGTTTCTCCTTGTTCTTGGCCATCTGCGGCGTAAGCGCAGAGTGGTGCGCTGCGCCCGCGCCGCCCGCGCCCGCGCCCGGCGATAGCCCGCCGCCGCCCATCTTGAAGCTCTCGTCAACTGCTCTGCTGGCCTGGTATACCGATATCATCTACTAAGTCTAAAGGCGAAATCAGACTGTTCCATTTTCGTAAGGAAATAGCCAGCCTACCTGGCGGGCCTAGCAATGCATCTAATAGTAATCTTTCGGATTATTTCGGAAGATAGGGGCTACCTGTCGTGCTCGACTTTTGCCTTTCACGAAAATACCAGTGGAAAATTTACTTCCAAGCTTCGGCTTGGGTATCGCGGACCTAGTAGCATAGCCTGAGTCGTTGGTTTTAGAGGTCCACGATAACCTAAATAAATATATGTAGCCTGTAAATACTGGGGATGTTCACATACCTCAACGCTTACTATAATGTCCCAACTATTAGGCTGATTGCGGAAATCTAAGGTCTTACTAACTAGCCCTTATCCGCTCCAAAATACTCATTCCCAAAAGTGTCCAGATAATATGGCGACCTGCGAATTTTCATGTTGCTATACTAGGAGCAGGACGGTATAGGTGCTGGGCAAGCCTACTCAATCTAAAACAATGTCCCAGGTACTGCAGAGTCAGAGTGGTCTCTTCACCCACCTAGTGTGAGTAAAGGTGCCACTGGACGCTGTATAAATTATCTCATTACGTAGATCCAAACGCCAAAGTAATACTACGAGCATAATCACCGAAGGTGAGTCGATGACACCCATTTTCATTACCTTGTTAATAAAATATATCTTATCTATTTCACATTCATTTCATGTTTTACATTTAAATTAAACTCGCAAAGTTATTTATTGATCCACTTCACGAATGCTGCGACTGCGATCACATCCTCATCACTACTAGTTCAAACGTCATAGGAGGAGTCTGATAGTACTGATTGACAGGCTAAGTTCCAGAGATTTGTAGTCAGTGGTGAAATTATCAATTCTATGTATTAGCAAAATTCTGAAAGTTCCTATGATATTCGCTAATAGCCACTTTATCTAAGTATTATATGACATACACACCTAGAATCACGCCGAAAATATAGGTACATACCTTCTTCTGGCGTCCACTCTCTCGCCTAGTAGATATTTTGGCCGGCTTTGGTCCACTCTGCTGGTCAACGGTCGGCGTGGTGTAGCCACCCTCGAATGAGCTTCCCATAGGCGTGGTTGTGTCAGCCTTTCTTTTAACACCCTTTTTCACCTAAAATTGTGCAACCAAATTAGAACACCAGTTATTGTGGTGTTGATGACTGATGTCAGGCATTCTCATGTGTGTGTGTGTACATTTTATCTAACAGACATAAGAGATAGCTCACCTTTGCTGGTTGTGTTTGAGACAGGGCGACGGGTGTCATCGTGGTGACCGGCGGCGCGGCAGGTGGGGTTACGTGGAAATTTGAGGGCTGCGTCGCGACCTGAACATTACTTTTAATTTAACAACTCTAACATATCTGAAGCTGTATCTCGGGGCACAGTAAATGCTGAAATTTGTATTAATAATAATCGGCGAGACTCAGTGTCTAATTAATCTCTAGCTGGGTGAGATTTCCAGGAAGTATAACACATCAGCAGTAAGTACATAGCATAATATATTTTATATATAAAGGAATATACTGGGCTGTCAATGGTTGTGGACTTAATTGTGACTAAAGTATTTAAACCATTAATGAAAATCGTTGATATACAGAAAATATAATGCGATCTAATAATTTGCTGCTTCATTGATCTCAATGATTCAAGCGATTCGCGAAGCCACTCGCGATTTCTATTTCTTTACTTTAATTTTATTTGAAAACCTTTTAAGACAAAAGTAATTTTACATAGAAAGAAAATTACAGGCTCTACAAAATTTAAACATAACAACATAAACTTTATTTATAAAAACACGATTCCTCAAAAGCACTCCCCAAATGCGGTTTAAGTTTAATAGTCTGTAATAAAGCCCTTTACCACAGACTATTTATTGTAAGTATTTACATTGCATTTAAGGAGTATTTAAAGGAATTGTGTTTTAATAAATAAGACTAAATCTTAAATCCTGGATGTATGGTATGGATTAAACATACCTGCTGCGGAAGGCCCGTGTGAGTGGCGGGCGTGGGCGTTGCGGCAGCCGGCGCGGGGGCGGCGGCGGCGGCGGCGGCGGCGGCGGGCGGCAGCGCGGGCGCCGTAGTGCTGTTGGTGGAACCAACGAGCGCGGGGTGCGGCGGCGGCACCTTGACAGGCCTTGGCAGAGCGCCCGGCGCGGCGGGTGTGGCGGGCGCGCCGCTTGAGCCCGCGGCGCTAGGACGCTTCTTCGCAGCACTCTTGCCGCCCTTCGATGGCGTCTCGATCTCCTTCTCCTCCTTGTCCATTTGAGCGATCTATGGAGAGACTGCGCTGTAGTCTTCGATCGAAGGAAACATCTATTCTGGCCTTCTAAGCGCAGAGGTCGTATATGAGCCTGTTGAGTGTAGCAGATAGGACCTTTGCACTAAGCAGCACAGCTTTGGCCTTAAAAGACTAGGGCAATGATAAAAAGCAACTCACCCGATTCAAAAATAATTTCTCCAAAGTTTGTGCCATTACGACAACATCTTCGCCGGGCTTGTTGTATACGTAGCAGTTTGTGAACATGGTGTTGAAATCCTGGATACATTCTTGAGCCGAGTGATAGTAATTTGATTCGAGTCGCTTTTTTATTGTTCCCAAATCCATAGGCTTTTTGATAATTTTGTGATAGTCCTAAAAAGGTAACAGGTCTGTTAGAATCAACCACAAATACATATTTTTACATTTCTGCTATTTTAATTTGGCATTGGTTCAAATTAGAAGTGTCAGAAAGGTAAACACAAGACAGCCTATACACAGTACACTGCAGACGGTCTCGCTTGAGCATGGTAATTTTCAAAATCATCACTAACACAGTTGAGGATTGTGGCCCACTGCTTCCACAGCATATATGAAACACATTGTCTTTATACACAACTTATTATGCTGGATTTCTTCACATTGGACAAGCTGAAACATGCAGAAATAAAATAACATAGCACTTACAGGTATGTTTAACTTCTTTGCGTCAACTGGCTGATGGAATGGCCACGCAAATTGGTGTTTCCATACTGCCTTCATGACATTCTTCTGGAGAAACTGCAGTTGGTTGGTTACCCGCCCCTGTCGACGCGATTGGTCGTCTTGCGACGCACCATTTACGGTCTCCACTGAGGGCTGAGAAATAAAACAATTTTAATGTAAATGGTTCTTAAAAAATGTAAAATATTTTTCTAGATAACACTTTTGTTGACCTGTCCTTACCGTGCTGGTAGTAGCAAGAGGGTCAACTGCTTGCTGCATCGTGCTGGAGTCAGCAATCTACCTGCCAAAAAGATGCATCAACTGCAATGGTCTGATGTATGAAGCCAAATCTACAAACTTAATAGTAGAACTAAAGGGTAACAAAGGGACCCTTGTCAGGCTCCTCTGTCAGGTTTAAGTTAAGGGATATGTTTGTATGCAGATCCGCTTTTTTTACTAGAACTTTACAGATGTCAAATCGGTTTGTGCTGTACATAATTTTTTCTTAGTTAACAGAGGCAGTGTTGTGTTCTCTCCTGCTTATTCAGTAGACAAGGATGAAATTTTCACATAAAAAAACAGTTTCTCTTTGACATTATTGTTCTACATATGTACATACTTATCTTAAAATTGACTATGATTTTTTCATTAAATGAGACATTAACACTCACCTCAATAGTGACAAGAGGCTCGTCTAATCTCTGACTAAGAGGCATCAGCTAAATCCTCCTATAGCATTAGAGTTTTCTAGCATATTCAGATTGGTTTTTTGGTGCCTTTGCACCTACAATCCATTCATCCCATGAAATGATGATGAAATGAGATTCTACCTGAAAACAAAATAGGTTTTTTGACTGATTGCATGTAATTTGTATTTATAGGTTTTACCATGTTGATAAAGAATGTGACTGATTTGTGTTATCACATCTATTTTCCTGGTCTCTCAGCGGCAAGGCAATAAAATAATTGACCTTTAGTCAACTATTATACTAAATTAATATAGAAAGAAAGTTGTTTCTAGCAAGATAGGACAGTATGCCACCATGAGTCACCGTACGGCTTGTTTGTGATGGAAGAGTAAATTTTTTATATTACTTGTAACTTTTGTAAATAGCCAGTTTAAGTTGACTGCTCATGGCTATTTGCATTAAAATAATCAACAAGCTCTGTCTTACCTTGCATGCAAGGTTATTGGCAAGGTAGTATGTTTTCACCACTTGCCAAAAACAAGGATGCTGTCTCACCTGCAATTAAAATTACTCCTATTAAGGCATGAGCTGTGACAGCTTGAAATTAAAAGTAGCTATTGGTATAATTTAAGAGATTACAATGTGGAGCATTGAATAGATAAATAACATTCACACAATACAATCACTTGTCCTGCCCCTGTACTTTAAGGTGGATCTTGAATCTGTGTCAAAATATGTTTCATATCTGAGTTTGGAATAGGTTATAATCTTCTTGGAGCCCGGCAGCCTACAGGCAGCCTCATTTATTGTTATTTCTATTGCTCTAAAACATCAGACCTAAATGATAGAAAATCTACCCAGTGGACATGTCAGAAAATAATGCTGGTGGTCCTTAACTAGGATACCCCGTGATATGGTAACAAGACAAGTTCGCAAACATGGAAATATACATTTGTATACACAATACATATTGTACAAATTAAAGTACAGGAGAATGATAAGTACTTCTAATTTCTGCCTTAGCTCCAGGAATAATATTGTTTCCGCATTGATACTCCAGTGACATAGCTCAACTCAAAAGGATTGTCAATAACAGCATTCAATGCACAAACTGAGGTCACACAGACTTATTTAATTTGTTACATATACATGTCTTTATTCTTGGAAGGCTAGTGATAACCACACCCGCAGTAATGACAACTACAGGTTCCCCCCAAAATTTTTTTTTTCATAACAATATTCTAATGTAAAATATCAGGTGACTCATGAATGAATATCGCTTTCCCTAAAACAAATTGTAATTGATCATTTTGAAAGAGGCTATATTGATTCAGAAAGAAATTGATATACTGCCACTTCTGAACAGGACCATTTTATTAGAGCGACCAGAAATTATGCATTAGATACCTCGAAGCTGCATAGAATGTTCTAAAAATCAAATAGGTAGGTACATAATATCTAGATTCAACCCTAGACCTGAAAGCCATCACAATGTAGGTAGATAATTAGATATACTATTATGACAAAACATCCATACCTACAGCAGACTCCATTCATATCAAACTATAACGTAAACTTTCACTAAATAAAACAATAGAACTTCACAGCACATTCGTTCTGTTGCAGAGCTGAAGCTCGAGAAAAAGCCAAATTAGTCCGAAAAGAGGCCATGAACCAAGATTATGAAATTTCACACCAAAGTTTGATTGCACACTCACTTATTCTTTCGATAAAGAAACACACATAAAAGAGATGTGAAATAACACTAATTTGTATGGAAATACGCGATATAAAGCCAAAAAATGCGGATAAATAACTTACGAAAAGACATTGAACGCCAATATGGCGGATGAACTAAAAATACTGTCGTCTAATGAAAGTAAATTCGACCTTTCTGCTTCAGCTAGTAAACACTTCACATATTAATAATGTTCATGGTGATATCATAATTCTGTATAATTCATAGTTTATCATCAACAAAAATCACTTTTCTATAAAAACAAAAAATAGCACAACACGGACTCGCAAGCTCTAGAAAGGGCTTCAGACATGGCGGACAAACGAACGACAAACAAGAAGAGCGAGCGTCCTAAAAATTCAAAATATATCTGTTGTATTTCTGAAAGGAAAAATATGACTTATTTTGTAAAGGAAAAATATCATTTCATTTAATTATTATTGTTATATTCTTCGATGTCATTCCGACGTCGAGCATGCATACGATTTAATTCGTGAAATTTCAAATGAAAAAATCCGAATTCCACGCTACGCAGCCAAGCGCTCAGTCAGTGTTGCTATCACAATATTCACAATCACAATTTTAAAAAAAATCTAACCTAATCTATGATCAAAAATCCTGCATGCACATTCATAGCCGAAGAGGTAGATAGAGATAATTACAATTTTAAGCATTGTGTATTGAAAAGTTAAGGACAGACGTGCTCAAAAGCATGCTCATAAGCTTGCTTACAATTAGCATGCTCTGCAACTGTTAACATTTGCCAGCAATAAGCATGCTTGTTTTCAGCATACTCATAAATAAGCATAGTCAAAGCAAACGTATGGACAGACGTGCTATTTGGCACCAGGCTCTCGATCCAATTGGATGTACCAAGATATAGTTTTACTTCAGACGAGTTTTACTTCATTTCTACACTGGAATGTATTGATGAAGTTACTACGAATGACACTAAATGGCACGAGAAGCTCTACTTATGTGGTAGTAATGTTAGTCATACATTTAAGTTGGATTCAGGCTCAGATGTGAATGTCATCTCAAGGAAGACATTGTTAGAGCTAGGTCTCTCACTTGATAGTATCACTGAAGATCATACCCGTGCACAGTCATTCTGCGGGAATAATGTTCCATTTGTGGGTGCGTACATTATAAAATGGATGTATAGAAATGCTCAGTACAACCTAAAGTTTTTGATATCAGAATGTGATTGTCATAGCATTTTAGGTAAAAGTGCTTTGGAACTCCAATTGGAGACCTTAGGGCTGATTAAAAGAGTATACAATGTAGATGTGCAGAGTTATGAGGACCTATTTAAGGGTCTCGGTAAGTTACCGGGGTATTATAGGATACCAATAGAAAGTAATTCGAGCCCTTGCATTTGCCCGGTCAGGAACATACCTGTAGGGGTCAGGGATCAGTTGCGGGCGGAGCTTAACCGTATGGAGGAGATGGGTGTTATTAGAAAAGTAACACATCCAACGCAGTGGGTTAAAGCCATTGTAGTTGCAGCCAAAAAAGATGGTAATCTGCGGGTGTGTTTAGATCCAAGACCACTGAACAGAGTAATCCGACGCCAACATTACCCATTGCCATCGCTGACTGAGATAGCCACTCAGTTACACGGTGCTAAGGTTTTCAGTAAACTGGATGCGAGGTGCGGGTTTTGGATGGTCCAGCTGAATGATGACAGTGCTGAGTTATGCACCTTTGGGACTCCATTCGGCCGATACCAGTATCTTCGGTTGCCGTATGGCATTAACTCAGCGTCGGAGGTATTCCATGCCAAGGTACGTCAACTATTAGAAGATCTGGAAGGCGTAGACTCGTTTGTGGATGACATCATCGTCTGGGGAGCCACTAAGGATGAGCACAACGCACGTTTAAAAAGTGTCTTAGATCGGGCGAGGCAAGTAGGTATAAAATTCAACAGGGACAAATGCGAATTTGCGTTAGCCGAGATTACATATCTAGGTCATACGTTTAGTGCAGAGGGCATGAAAGTGGATGAGTCAAAGCTAAGAGCAATCAAGGAGATGCCTAGTCCATGTGATCGGCAATCATTGGAGCGATTTCTGGGATGATTAATTATGTGAGTAAATTTATCCCAAATTACTCATATAAGGTTGGTCTTCTACGTGGCTTGCTAAAGAAAGACAGCGAGTGGTCATGGGGCGCATGCGAGGAGAAAATCGTAGAGCAGCTGAAGCGTGAGTTGTGTGAGGCGCCGGTGCTGGCGTCGTTTGACCCGCAGCAACCTGCTACATTGTCGGTGGACGCGAGCTCGCACGCACTGGGTGCGGTGTTGCTGCAGGGCGGCCGTCCGGTCGAGTTTGCATCGTTGACACTCACTGATACACAGCAGCTATATGCGCAGATTGAAAAGGAGATGCGATTGCCTTTGCTCTGGAGAGGTTCCATCAGTATGTATTTGGTAAGTCTGATATAACGGTGGAAACTGATCACAAACCCTTGGAGACCCTGTTTGTAAAATCACTCGATTCTGTTCCAGCAAGGCTGCAACGCATGATGTTGCGCGTACAAAGATACGATTTTAAAGTTGAATATAAACCGGGAAAATATATGTATATGGCTGATACCCTGTCACGAGCTCCACTTCTAGACGTATTGCAGAATGGGATAACTGAAGAAGTGGAGGAGCAGACCTGTTTTATGGTAGAACATTTAAGGTTTAGCACTGAAAAGTTGCGTTTAATAAAAAAGGTCACTGAGGAAAACAGGGAGTGTCAAGTACTAAATAATTACATATTGGACGGTTGGCCGCAAAATAAATATGATGCAGACGAATTGGTGAGACCCATATGGTCTTACAGGGAATTTTTAGCGTACGTAGATGGTATTGTGCTTAAGGACGGGTTGGTGTTCATTCCCAGTCAGCTTCGGGCGGAGATGTTATCTCGCATGCACGAGGGGCACCTTGGCATAGACAGGTGCAAACGCCGTGCGCGGGATGTAATGTTCTGGCCGGGCATGTCGCGCGACGTAGAGCGCGTGGTTCGCGCTTGCCGTACTTGCAGGGAACAAGCGGCGCGGCCGCCACAGGAGCCTATGTTGCCTCATCATATACCGGTTCTACCGTGGGCAAAGGTAGGATCAGACATCTTTGAGTACAATAAAAAATATTTTCTCATTTTGGTGGATTATCTTTCCAACTTTATAGAGGTATGTGCAATGACCACCATCACGTCAAAAAGTGTGATCAATTTGCTCGTCATGGAATATCTCAGGAGCTAGTGACTGATAACGGTCCGGCGTATGCATCAAGGGAGTTTCAAAACTTCAAGGAGATTTGGGGATTTGAGCACGTTACATCGTCGCCCAATTACCCACAATCGAATGGGCGTAGTGAGAGGGCAGTTAGAACGGTGAAAGCGTTACTCAAAAAATCAGTGGAAAAAAAAGAAGATTATTACATAGCGCTTCTAAATTATAGAACAGCACCGCGGGACGGTATAGCTAGTCCGGCTCAGTTGCTTATGGGACGGCGACTAAACACGCGGCTACCGGTACATGATACCTGACTTGTGCCCGAAAGGGACACCTCTGGGGATTATCGTAAAATGATCCAAAATCAAAAAAATAGTAAGACGCGCTTCGACGAACATGCGTGGGCATTGCCTCAGCTCGTCGTCGGCGATGAAGTGATCGCGCTGAACGGAGACCGGCGGCGTGTAGCGCGTGTGGTGGAGCGGGCCCCGGAGCCGCGATCCTACTTTGTTAGGGAAACGCTTGGCGGCCGTCTGCTTCGAAGGAACCGTCGACAGCTGCTAAGATTGCAACCCGAGGTAGACCCTTCGACGTCTAATGCGGGGACTGCTTGTCAGAGTGAACAAGTGACCAGAGGCAACCAAAGTGTTAATCGTCCTGAAAGGGCAACTGCAAGATCAGCGAAAGACAAGGTGAAAGATCTAATTAAAAACAAGCAACTGTAGAAGGCCCCCAAGGTCCCCCCTTAGTTTATGTTTGTTTGTTTGATTGTTTTATTAGAATAAGTTATTGAGTTTTTTTTTTTTTCTATGAGGGGATGATGATGGGAACTTGAAGGGAAAGATGTTGTATATTCTATGAATAAAGCACTCGTCGAATGGCCATCTTGACGTTTACTTCATCAATTACCAGGAGACGGGCAGCAGCGTCTTCCTGAGATTCCAACCGCATACTGCGATTGCCAAGCGTTGTGGGGATTATGGCAAAACCTGCAGTGGTCGTCAAATAGCTGATGATGGTGATGATGAACTTTTTCAGAATACATTTAAAATTGAAAGATAAATTTATTACAAATTAGGTATTTAAACCATATGGAAACTTCACAAACCCAATGAAAAATTCATATTAATTATTTCACCAAAGGACAGCCGATCCAACGACAAGTACAAATATTAACGTCCATGCCCATGAATGAAGTCAATGGTTTGACTTTTTCAAAAAATCTTTCTATACTTCGTTCCACGAGTCGAACTCCTAGGGAACCAAATACTTACATCTCATGGTCAATGCACGCGGCTAAGAGATAAGCGAAAAAATTAGCGAAGACGGTCCGCTGTTGAAGTGGCTATTGATGGTCACGCGCATTAAGCAAAGCAATGGGCGCATATGGACGATTTTCTTTGGAAGCTCGTTTCGTGGAATATAGTACATGAGAATGGTGCTATGCAAGCATGCTTGAACTCCGAAGAAATTATGAGAAAAACTGATCGTGAAAACAATATAAATATAGATCTCTCAGCTTTATAACGCTTGTCCAGTTTTATACATGGTGTCCAGTGCAGCAGGCCTGCACACTCCGTTTTTTTTTACGAACGAAGCGTGAGTGTTAAAAGCGCCGGCGTTTTGTTTTTAGGGTTCCGTGTATTTTTAATTTTTGAAATTTTTTTTCGTTACATTTCACTCCCGTACCCTCTTATCTTACCCGGCCGGTACCTAAGTACTTTTGTAAGTGGCGTAGTCTTTTGTTCTAGGCTGGCAACATTGTCGTGTGGAAAGAATACCGCGCGAAATCTTGTCTATGGGCCCCTAGTGTTGCGAAGCTACTTGAAGGCGTGGCGTGGCCCACTGTGTTCTGTGGGCCCACTTACGTGGGCGAGTGGAGGGGTATTAATAGTGCATCATGGATGTAATAAAGAGAGACCACAAAATAATGGTCAGACACTCGTCTCTTCTGTGTGGCCATGCCTTAATTTTCCTTGCTTCGCTTTTTAATTTAACACCTCCTTGGTGTAGAGCAAAGGTGTGGAATGACCGTGTGGACTACCTACCATTCAGTGAACAAACGCAATTATTATATTGCTCTGTGCAAGTCACAGATTATTTGAAATGTCATAAATGTCAATGCCAAGAAGTCCTTCTTTTCTCCGATCACTACAATTTTACTTTCACCAATCTTTGAAACAATAATAATGCATGGATTGACAAACTTTTTTACAGCGAATTAAATCTTCAAACCAGTTAATATTGTGAAAGGAAATTGTAGGAGAAACCATCTCTATTCACAGTGCCTACGTAACTAATCGGTGAAGGATCGTACGGTGAGAATAGAATTATGTAAATGTAGCAAAACTTGCTTGAGTAAAACGTGCATGTGCCTATCATTGTATAAATAAACTATTTTAAAGTAGGTACATACCCATATTACCCATTACTTTTTTCAGTAGAGAAAATCTAACCTACTCTCTCACTGTGGTCTAGATTCTACTTGTCTTTACATTTCTTTGTATTGATCTCACTACCTACATTTAAGTAAAGGTAACATTCGTTTTTATCTGTATTGTAATTGTAACCTTTTACTTTCATAAATCTTTATCTATGTTGGTATCTGAAGCAAGTGAATGTAATGCCCTGTTTCTATCTGTCAAGCCAATTATTGTCAATTGACTGATCAAATGAAGCGAAAGTTGTGTCGACTTTATATTGTAATAGTTCAGTGATTCTTTTGCTGTAGTGAAAGAAATTAAACAAACTTATATTTAGTTTGTATTTGGTTGACTAGATTTTTTACTGCAAATTATATTTGTTAAAAAAAATGCAATCACTCCATAATTTTCTCTGCTGACAAATTACATGTAAGTTAATCCAGACTTAACTTAATAATGTGCAGTGCATACAAAACTTGTAGTTGGAAAACTTTCTCTATAATATACTGACCTATCCCTTTTACTTCACTAAAATACTGACTCCCAGTTTCATATTTGGCAAATTCACTAATGATATTCAGTAGGTTTCTTAACCCGGCGGTACTCGCTACTGGGTAAAAAATACCACAGAGTAGTTTAATTTGTTTCCATCTTTTATTCTATGCGCCCCCGGTCCACATGATTCTAGGTAGCTTCGACGCGATAATATACCCTCCCTTAGCACAGGTAACAGTTCAGTTGGCGTGCGGCGATTGGTGGCAACGGATATGTAAAGTGAGTATGGGTGAAAAATACCCGGTAGCGACGGTTCTTGTTACTTTATTTTCGATATGTTTGCTATTGTTTTTTCTTGTTTTAGATCGATATAAGATGAATCCTCCACTGGCGGATACAATAATAAAAGAATTGCTTCAGGAATAAGAAAATGTGTCAGAAGTAGACGATAATGAAGTGCACAGCGAACACGAAAATGAAACTGAGCAGGAAGCGGACTCAGATTTAGAGAGTATTATTTATGTTCGTCGTGGATGTCGTAGAAGGCGACTAAGGAAATCAATTACCAGGAGACGGGCAGCAGCGTCTTCCTGAGATTCCAACCACATACTGTGATCGCCAACCCGCCTGCCAAGCGTAGCGATTATGGCGAAACCCCTCATGGTCATGAAAACCACGAAGGAAGCCTATGTCCTGCAGTAGGCGTCAAATGGGTGATGATGATGATGATGATTTACGTTCGACCTGCAGATTCTGAGTTACCACATGAAGATCAAGAAGAGCCGCTGCGGCCAATTGAAGGAGGGTATTTAGAAGATGTACCATTGAAGTATGTTAGGCGAGGGAAGTTTACTGGCAAAGAGCAACTCAGTGGCAAGTTTGTCCTCCATCGCTTCGTGTACGTACAAGATCCCATAACAAAATGTGTACCGGGACCGATTGGCGAAGGACGATCTTGTTCGTCTATTTTAGATGCTTGGGATCTCATAGTCGTGCGAATTGTGCCTCAAAAAGACATGCCGCGAGCATACAATTCCAATTTGTGGTGATTGCTGTAACAAGGTGAAGTAGTTACTTTGATGCCAAAGTTCTTTTATTATAAAGGTGCCTTTATTTTGTTATTATTTTGCTAGGTAATAAGTGTATTTTTGATATTGATCTCAATTTTGGGTAATTAGTAAGAAAAAATACTATTTTTGTTCATTTTTCGAATATTGTGAGAAAAAAGTTCTAATTTTCTTGATTGTTTTAGCATAAGCTTTCATTTTAAATAAATAAATGTTATAACTTCCATTCACCATTTTATTTATGAAAAATGCTTATAATAATACCACTAAAATGTTAAAAACTTAAATAGTTTCTTATTTTCCCAAATAAGGGCAACTTAACACTGTGGTATTTTTTACCCGGTAGCGAGTGTTTGTGTTTGAAAATAGGTAGCGAGTACCGCCGGGTTAAAAAACTGGTGAAGCTCATATTCTTGCTAGCCAGGAGTTAAACAAGTGTATAGTGATATTGGCATCACTTAAAAACAAATGACATAGAAGTTATTATTAAAATTCTTTATTGCATAAAAGTTTTGCACATAGGTGAGCTTAATGCTACTTAGCATTATCTACCAGCTAACCTAAGTTTTGAAGACAAGATTAGCAAAGTTGCTAACTTATACAGAGAAATTCTCAGGTATCTAGTCAGTCCTCATTCTATTAAGGAAAAAATATACTTCAGGGCACCTGCTAGGTACCCTGAAGACATTTTTAAGTATGTACTTTCTACTACCAATGAGGGGTTAAAGATGTTTGGGATCATTATGCCTGCACTGCATGTGTGAGAACATAATATTACAATGCTGGCATTGTTTTTGGTTGTCGACATTTGTTTAATAAACTTGCCATTGCTTCCATAACAGTTGTATGTTGAATGTTATATTTTTTCATACAAGCTTCTTTCTTGTACTTATTTCAAGATTGAAGCTGGTGGATAAATGATAAGTGTATTTTTAGGGGTTCCGAAAATGTCTCATGAACACCATTCCATGAATCATGGGAATCATCCACAGAACCATGACATGGGACATGACAAGGAACACATAGTGATGGGCCATATGGATGGACATAACATTAGCATAAATGAATCTTATTTTAACAGACAAGATGTGAGTAACTTATTTATTCTTAAAAAATTATTTCAAAGTCATGACGTAATAATAAGGTACTCTTGTTCTAGTTTCCAAGTGACAGTACACAAGAGATGAACGTCCATGAGCTCAGTCATAGTGGACATGGTGCGCATAGTGCACATTCTATGTTGGGAGCTGGTTCCATGGCCATGACGGTGAGTGTTGGACTACACTGATTGTAGTAAGAATCCCGTTTCTTTTACAAGTATATCTATACAAGGATACCTAAAAAATTTGCAATTGATGAAACATATGTCTTGGTACTTTTGCAAGTGCTGTGGTCTCGGTAGACTTTGTACTTGCAAAAGTACCGAAACGTCGGAAAAATGAAAAAAAAAAAAACTAGTTAATATTTGTGCAAATTCAGTTTCGATTATTTCTAGTGCTTGTGTTAACCTTAAAAAATACTAAACTTTTACTCTTTGAGTTTTGAAATTTTTTTTGTTTAATCTTCCAATCGAAATTTATGATTTGTTCTGGTTTTTTTCTCTCTAATTGCTCTCGAGTTTTGAAATTTTTTTTGTTTTATTTTCAAATTGAAATTGATGATTGGTTCTAGTTTTTAGGTTTCAGTACCCGAAGGGTGCCAAATGGGACCCTATTACTAAAACTTCGCTGTCCGTCCGTCTGTGTGTCTGTCTGTCTTTCTGTTTGTCTGACTGTCTGTCACCAGGCTGTATTTCATGGACCGTGATAGCTAGGCAGTTGAAATTTTCACAGATGATGTATTTCTGTTGTCGCTGTAACAAAAAATACTAAAAACAGAATAAAATAAATATTTAAGGGGGGCTCCGATACAATAAACGTAATTATTTCGCCGTTTTTTGCTCGATATTAATAACGGCAACAGGTAGACGCTTGAAATATTAACAGAATATTTAGTTCTATATATTCGCTTCAAAAATAGTTCTATAAGTCGTCGACATAGCCCAGCGGATTAGTAAGTTGAAGTGGCAGTGGGCGGGGCACATAGCACGCAGAACTGATGGCCGATGGGGCCGAAAAGTTCTCGAATGGAGACCACATATCGGCAAGCGCAGCGTGGGACGACCAGCCACAAGATGGACAGATGACGTCATTCAAGTGGCAGGAAGACGCTGGATGCAGGCCGCTTCCAACCGGTCTTTTTGGAAATCCATGGAGGAGGCCTATGTCCAGCAGTGGACTTCTTGTGGCTGAATGATGAATGATGATGATGAAATATTTCAGGGAGCTCCCATACAATAAACGTGATTTTTTGCCGGTTTTTCTCGACTTGTGGACGTTGTGGACTAAAAGAGGATGTAGTGACTAGAATTGAGAAAGGAATGTTGCGTTGGTTTGGACATGTGGAGAGGATGAAGGAAGAAAGATTGACAAAACAAATATATCGAGCGAATGTGGATGGAAGGGGCGACCCAGACGGACATACTCCGACCAAATAGGGGATGTATTAGCAAAGGGTAAGATAAAAAGTACCCGACACCGGCGTGCGTGCATGCAACGACTAATGAATGTTGAGGAAGCTAAAGTGATCTGTCAGGATCGTAGCAAGCGGCAGTCCCTGGCCTCTGCCTACCCCTCTGGGATACAGGCGTGAGTTTATGTTATGTTTTTCTCGATCTTTGTGTCTAATGTTGTATAGATAATGGTACGGAACCCTTCGTGCGCGAGTCCGGCTCGCACTTGGCTGGGTTTTTTGCTGTGTAATGGAACTGTTTAATAGGTAATAGTTAAAACCACAGGGATATTGGGGTAAGGCATACATCTATTGGGATTTTGTGTTTATAGGCCATCTTCTGGGCCCTAGTTCATCCTGGAACATGCCATTAGAATGCATGCCTACACTAAAATTACTTGCTTCATTACAGGGCCTTCGCAAAGACATACAATTTTTGTTTGACTCACTCCAGACATTTGCAAATTTCAGTTCCATGGTGGATGTGATGAAACAATTCTATTCTCTTGGTGGAAGGTTACAGAGGTTGGGGAGTTTGTTGGCTCATTTTTGGCAATATTCATAATGGCATTATTCTATGAAGGGTAAATATAACCACTTCTTGTTTGTGTATCTCTAGTAGTAATGGTATTCCAAAAGTAATGTTTTGTGTTTCTTTTTCAGGCTGAAATATTACAGGAAACATTTATTGTGGAAAACATATGCTGGCCTCCAGTATTGTGCCGTTTCCCCGCCTGACAAGGGGGTTTCAAATGTGTGTGCACCAGACGAACCACAAATACAGTGAGTAACATTAATTAATGTGTCCAAAATATCTTCAGAAAAAGTATCATAATAACATAATCAATAATAACAATCTCTAAACATAAGTAGGTAAGGAAAATAACCTCTCCCAGTACCAGAAAATATGCATTCCAAGACATCGCCATCATAGCCAAATTTCGGCTAAATTTGTTCAGCCATTTATTATTCGTATTTGTAACATAGATCTATCGAAATGTACATCTTTCTAATAATAGTGGGATTTAAAAATTTTTCCTTTTTAACCGACTTCAAAAAATGAAGAGGTTATCAATTCGACGCGTATGTTTTTTTTTTATCACACCTGCTCTGAAAATACATACTAATTATACCAATTAGAGGGAAGAAACGCCTTTATCCCGCCCTTCAAATCCTTTCATCCCAAGGTATGGAAGTTTGTATGAAAATCCTTCCGACCCAAGGGTGGGAAGTATGTATGAAATTCCATTACATACCCGGTTTTTTTTTTAATTTGTCAGCAGTCATACTGCAAAGAGACTTTAACTGTCTACTAATTAAATTTCAAGTAAATTGTTACTGGCCACATACAGTTTTTTTTTACCAGCTACCAACCTCCTTGGTGCATACAGAAAATTAAAAACGAAATTATTTTTGTATATAAAACGCGCGGAATCACGGAAGAAGTGGCTGCATGACCTTATGATCTTAGCCTACTCCAGAAACGGGCGAATAAAAAAAGGAAAAGCCCGCGCATTTTCGCAAAAACTTCGATTGATTTAGCATTTATCTTTGTGTTTTTTGTAAAATATGGATACTTCGAGCGACAGTGATGATGTTATCCCTAACACACCGCCAGAACTGTTAGAGACGGATAATTGTACTTTTAACTAAATATAAACATTTCTATGCATTTATGTCTATAATTTTCTTCGTAGGTGTAATAAATAGTACATTACTTCAGAGGGAAGAAAGTGACAGTTCCATACCGAGATTATGGCATTTGCGCCACGAGCTTGCGAGGGGCGCAAACCATTTGAGGTATGGAACTGTACTTTATCCTGAGGTATGTATAGTGCTTTTTATTACACCTACGAGGAAAATTATAGACAAATGCATAGAAAAATAATTTCGTTTTTAATTTTCTGTATGCACCAAGGAGGTTGGTAACTGGTAAAAAAAAAACTGTATGTGGCCAGTAACAATTTACTTGAAATTTAATTAGTAGACAGTTAAAGTCTCTTTGCAGTATGACTGCTGACAAATTTAAAAAAAAAACCGGGTATGTAATGGAATTTCATACATACTTCCCACCCTTGGGTCGGAAGGATTTTCATACAAACTTCCATACCTTGGGATGAAAGGATTTGAAGGGCGGGATAAAGGCGTTTCTTCCCTCTAATTGGTATAATCAGTATGTATTTTCAGAGCAGGTGTGATAAAAAAGCACTATACATACCTCAGGATAAAGTACAGTTCCATACCTCAAATGGTTTCTTCCCTCTAATTGGTATAATCAGTATGTATTTTCAGAGCAGGTGTGATAAAAAAGCACTATACATACCTCAGGATAAAGTACAGTTCCATACCTCAAATGGTTTGCGCCCCTCGCAAGCTCGTGGCGCAAATGCCATAATCTCGGTATGGAACTGTCACTTTCTTCCCTCTGAAATAATGTACTATTTTGTTGTTTGAATCTCTTATGCATGAACCAGATGTTATCGTACTACTATTTTTATTTAATACACAAGCAGCTTTAAGCTGATGCATGTATCACTTTCGTGCAGTTATTATTGAAAAGATAACTGTTAAGTGTGAACCTAGTGAATCATGAAAAGTGGTTAGGTACACAATAGTCTGATAACATGCGCAATAAATAATCTTGTCTAGCATAACTTTCCTGCATCTTATTTGTGAAAAACATTGACCGAACATAATCACTGACCGCAAAACTGAGCCACACACAAGACAATGTGTGTAATTTATAATGTAGAGCTTCTCAATATTCGAAATGAAACACAATATTTAACATACCTATGTATTGAAGTTTTATTTACGATTTTTTCTTTTTACAGAACAGTGCCACATGTCCTCGAGCGAAATGTGTAAGTATAATTCAGGACTAATTCTGTTCATGCGCTTATAATGGCCAATGGCCATAGTTTAATAATAATACATCCACTCATGCATATGTATCTGACTTGGGCGCTAACTACAAGGTACCTTGTGGACTTGTAGAGCAAGGGCAAATCACAATATTGACTCTTAAGGTGAGACAATTCCCATACAAATTATTTTTTTCCAATTTGTTGAAAATGTTAAGTACTTAATCTGTTTTTAAATCTGTTTAATCTGTTTATTATTTTAGGTTTTTATTTGCGCTAATACAGTTTCTTAAAGAAAAACAGTCGTTTAATAGCTTAAATAAGTTAGACAATTTAGTACATTCAAACATTATCGATCTTCTTTAACCTATTAAACTACTGTTTTATTCAAGGAAATCAGACAATTCCAGTGTATAATTATGTGTTGTTTTTAACAAATTTAGAAATAATAATTTATGGGAATCGTCGTACCTTAACTGTTATTTATTATCTAGTAATTGTTATCTGTGATGACTATCTACAGTCTTCGCTACAATAATGCCTATCCTACAAGAATATCAAGGTCTGTGCTCACCAAAGGCACCAAGGCAATTATTATTGTCTTGGCATTCCTCTCGCTCGTATTTTACAGTAACAAAGAACTTGTTATGAACTGGATCTTAATAGAGAGGCCATGTTACAAACCGGCCAAGTGCGAGTCGGACTCGCGCACGAAGGGTTCCGTATCACTATCTATACAACATTCGAATATTTGAAGCGTCTACCTGTTGCCGTTATTAATATCGAGCAAAAAACGACAGAATCACGTTTGATGTATGGGATGTATGGGTGGACTAGCCGTTAAGGCGCTTAACTACCAAGACAGAGGTCATGGGTTCGATTCCCACAGGGGGCCGCCGTACATTTGTACAAATGGCCTCAATCTGGGTGTATTCCCATGTTTGTGATGTCCTTGCCTGGTTACCATAGCACAGGGTATCCAAGTTTGGGACCAGGTCAAGTGATTGTGTTGTGTGGAAATTATTTATTTACCCTATTTTCTTTTTAGTATTGGTTGTTATAGCAGCAACTGAAATATATCGTCTATTAAAATTTCAACTATCTAACTATCACAGTTCATGAAATACACCTGGTGACAGACTGACGGACGGACAGCGAAGTCTTAGTAATAGGGTCCCTTACCCTTTGGGTACGGAACCCTAAAAAATATTAATCATTGTGGTTTAACTCAATTCTTTGAGATTGAGACCAATAAAACGCTAAAAATCTTTTCTTATGTAAGTGGCCGCAGGGCACAGGCCTCTTAGAGAGAGTGTACGGACTTAATTACCACGCGTGCCCTCCGCGGATTGGCAATTTCAAGCGCGGAGGTAAGTGAACACCTCACACTCAGGTTTTCTCACGATGTTTTTCTTCACCGTTAGCGCGTGGTACTGCTACTACAACTTCGCAAATGTACGTAACTTAGAAAACAAAGTCCTTGGTCCATGTCGCCATTCGACCTCACGACCTCCTAAATGTGAGTCAGGCGTTTTACCGGTGCGCTACCACCCCTGAAAATTTATTTTTTAATACTTTGAGTTTTTCTATATAATATAAAATAAAAACAATGACTCCGATCAAGTTTGAGGCAAGTTCCCCATTAAAAATGTTAGTGGAAGGCAGCAGCCTCTTAACAACTGATCAAACATACTTGTTTATGTGTCTTTGCAAATATTGGATCCATAGTGAAATAGACAAATAAATAATAATGAACTTAACCTTCAATGAGCAGTACTTTGTATTGAATAATAAAATTGTTTGATTTTAATGGCTCCCCTCATAATTGGATAACTTCATTTGTTTATCTTCCTTATTTGTTATAATGTGCTCCTCCCATTTCACATTTAGGTAAAAAAAAACCTTAAAGTTTATAAATGAACCCTTTATATTTGTTCCAGCCCAAGCATGCTGAGTATGCCGCACTACTGGCAGACTTTGCTCCATGGCCTGCAAGTGCTCGTGAGCTATGTGTTAATGTTGGTATTCATGACATACAACACTTGGCTCTGCGCCGCCGTTGTGCTTGGCTCTGCCACGGGCTACTTCCTCTTCGGTTGGCGCGAGTCCGTCATCGTTGACTTCACTGAACACTGTCACTGATATTGGCTTACACACCTGCAGGGAAACCCTTAGTATTATTATTTGAGGCTGCTTTTCATGAGCTCAAAATGGTGTAAAACATTACCAAGACATACTATATCATGATGTATCCTCTAATTTTATAAGAGTTATAGCCTTTACTGCTATCTGTAAAATCATTTATATTAGATCTATATCTACTAGGATATTGTTACCTGTGTATTTTTAGGACACTGAAACGGATAATAAAAGATTTGGAGATAATGTTTACACTTATTTTTAATTGATATTCTTATGGAAAAGTATGATTAATTGAAAAATTACTGAAGTTAAGAGTTCAAATGAATAATATATGAGAATATTTTACATCTTTGGTGGATTTAAATTAAACAATGGCAGCGGTAAACTAGTGGGTAGAACATTAGACTCGGAAGCGCGAGAACCAGTTTCGATTCCCAGTGCAAGCATGTACCTATGACATTGTCTTCTAAGTCATGTACATGTGTGAAGTTATAGTAGCAATACCACTTGCTAACTGAGAAGGATACCTGAGTGACTGAGCTATTCATATACCTACCTGTCTGAGCTATTCGCTAAAATCGCCAATCCGCGGTGGGCACGCGTGATGATTAAGCCCATACTCTCTCTGAGAGAAGGCCCTTGCTCTACAGTGGGATATATATAGGCTGCTTATAAAAACAATAGCAAAGTAACTACATTGGTAGTGGTCACTCAACAGAAGCTGGGGCGTTGAGTTTGAGTTGATTTGCCTTTGGATTTAACTTAAACAATGGCACATACAGTAACTACACTGGTAGTGGTCACTCAAAAGAAGTTGGGGCATATTCAGATTGAGCTGGTTTGCCTGGAACTATCTTGTTTAATAGTTTATTTGGTACCATCCTTTAGAGGCTTATGTTTATGGATTAAGTGCTTCTTAAGATTGGATGTGCTGTTGCACCTGTAGCCACACAGGTGGCAGCAATAGGGTCGTTCGCTAGTGTGGGTCCGCTTGTGAGCCTTCAGTGAGTTCACATAGTTAGACCTGAATGTGCATTTGTCACACATATATGGCCTTTCATTTGAATGTACCCGCTTGTGTTTAGTTAAGTTGGTCAGCAGTTTGGTCCTGTAGTTGCAGCCAGAGTGACCACAGCAATGTACGCTGTCTATAGGAACATCATTGTCATTGTTACACCTGAAATGATATGAAGGCTGAGCATCAGTTTGTAAGCCTTTGCATTTTTTTTTAATCTATATCAAATTCACTCCAGAGTAACATTTAAAGAGCAACCTATTCATATGGAATAGTTTGACCGGACCAAAGTAAAAGGGAAACAGTGAGTCTTTTAAATTAAAACTTTACCCAATGTGGCAAGGGTTGGTGGGCGAGATTCCATACGATTTCATACAAAGAATTCTAAAATGTGTTTAATTTGGTGTGGTTAGGTTCACCTTAAAGTACATTAATGTTTTAACATTTACCTAGTTGAGTGGAATGTAAAATCTTTGGGGCATCTTAGAGAATAAGTTTTCTTTCTTTCTAAAGGTTCGTGTACCTTTCTTAGATTATGTCTGGCCTAGAATAAAATATCAATTAGTTATATTTGTAACATTGTCATCCAAAACAACATTAGTTCTAGGTTCTAAACCCACTTTTATATACTTTGGTTTTATATCTTCATGTGACTCATCTTCTATTTGATTGGAACTAAGTGAAGAATCATCTTCGCTCGTATTTATATCTCTATCAGTCGCATTGTATCTTTCAAAAGTTTTACCATTTACTTCATCAATGTCAACAAGTGTTATACTATTATTTATCACATCACTTTCAATGTTTTTACAGGTGTTTTCAGTTTTACTAGTTAGGTTCTTCGTAATATTAGACAATAGCTGAGATACAATAGATTTCGGTTGAGGACAAAACCTGATAGCCTTGGAAAGAGCAGGTCGACCTCTGGGATTGGTATGTGTACTTTTAACGGCTACTTTATCTGAACTTTTGACAACTTGTAAAGGATCTTCTCGGTCCATATTCTTACTATTAAATGCCGTTAGAAAATATGATTTGGTCTACATTTTCAATAAAGAATAGGTAGATTGTATACAAAGAATCTGCGAATTTTGACAGATGTCAGTTCTATTTTCTTGTCGTTTGACACTTGACAGTTGGCTCTTTTTTTACCCGACTGCGTATGATCTTTTAGCGCCTATGTATGTTTCATAATATAACGACATAGAAGTGGAACAACAAGGACGATTTTGAGAAAAAGGGATAAAAATGAAAGGTATTGATGGCGTGACTACCCAGAACACACTTGTGTAAGTGTCACAGGTAGGGACATGGACTTAGATAGGCCGCGATGTTTGCAACCTAATGGGTACTGTCGCGGATACCGCGATGTCAGGCTTCACATTTGGTAAGTGTGAACGTGCCGTTAACATTATTTTATCTGTTGATATATACGTTACCAATTTCTGAACGCAACCCTTTGGTTTGACAGTATGAGGAGCCACATTTAAAAAATATGATAAGAGTAGACATAAAAATGGCGCGAACAAGAATTCGGGCGCTATGATTTGACGGTGAGAGGGAGCAGGCTGTGGAAGCCAGCGAGCCACGATAAAACTCGTAGCTGCGCTGCCCGCTGCCTGTCCTGTCGTTACCGGTGAGTCGCTATTTGTTCATCTTACACGCCTGTCTATTACGTGGTACGCTCATGTGTGTTGTGGCGATTCGGAGATGAGGTCTCCTGATTCATGAGCCGCGATTTGTTGCTCCGCGGGCTCGAGTATACTATGGATAAGAATGAGGACACTGTCATGGAGGACAGTGTCATGCTTTGGCGGCAGTGGCAGGACTATAAGGGGTGATGTGGAGGTCCTGTGGGGTGAGTACACTCACCCCCTATATATATATGTATGGGCGCGATAGAAGGCAGACGGACTGAGAGGTCGTGACTTGCCCAGAATGGCAGGCCTTCTATCTCGATATGAGTGGCATGGAGAGATGCATTGTGCCGGCCTACACGGCGGCTTCTTATGAATGTGTTGTGTGTGTCAGAACGTTAAGTGAGTTGCTAGAGTCATTCATTAGACCCTAGACTGCCCACAATGGCAGGCTCCTTGTACGTTTACACTTCCTCAGAAGAGTTGTTAGAGTATTCAGATTCTATACTGCCCAGGACGGCAGGCTCTTCACATGCTACAATCCTAGAGGAGTTGATAGAATATTCAGGTTCTATACTGCCCAGAAAGGCGGGCTCCTGTGAATAATAATATGAGAGTGGGTAGAAGTAATAATACTGTACCGCCCAGAAAGGCGGGCTCTAACGAACATGTATTTAATGGTTTCAATACACTAATTCTGAATCGTTACAATAACATACTGAATTGTCTGTAATCTTATGTCGCAATCAATACCTACAGGTATATTTCTTCATAGATATATCAATAGTCGCGACATAAATTGGTGGAGGAGCTGGGATATATCTGCTGAAACCGAGGCCTTTCACATGCAAAGCGAAGTCGTAAATTTCTATTTAATCATCATTAAATTTCATGATTTAAGATAGGTTATATTTTTAATCTGTCGAAATTTTCAGAGGGTATCACGTTGTTGAGAACACTTACTTGTCTGTGTCCTGTCTAAGTAAAACACATTCTCCTTGCACGAACAAAAAAAAAAAAAAAAAAACTTAATAAATTATAATGGTTTTTTACTTGTGGTTGTTGTTTTATTTAAAAAATAAATAAATAAATAAAAAAGAAATCTTAATGTTATATAATCGTACGTTTATACATTTTACAATAATACGATTTATTTTTTTTGTTCTTTTCTTCCTCGAGGAAACGAAAGACAATGTGTGAATGCATCTTTAAGTTCGTGCGCGTGTTTCCGAACGAATCCGTAAATTTGCCGCTAACCGCTCCTTTACTTGTCAAAAATTTTCACTAGAAAAGTTGTGGATTGTTTGTTAAGTGTTTATGTGATAAAAACTGGAAATTGTTGTTAATATAATAAAGGTAAGTGAACTACCGGCCACCATTCACTGGGAATGGTGATTTTAGCTAGTTTTACGTTATAAGTACGATGTAGATTACTTTTTACAGTACATCCATTTCATCAGACTAGATGTACTTATTATGTTTCTATGTTTTACTATGATGCTTTATTGTGAATAATTTGTTACTAGAGGTGCCGATTATATCTTCACCTTAATGGTTCATCGTGTTTAACAGAGCATCATTTCGTATCGGTATAGTCGTTATCGTAATTAATAATTACCTATAATGTTTAGCGTCCATGAATATGATGTTGACAATAGGCACTTGGTAGGTAGGCCCAGGATGCTGCCTTTCGTTCCACTTCTATAAAACGTTGCATTTTTCAAACTAAAAATGAAGTCAGTCAAGATACATAGTTAATCTGTGTAGTTCACAATATAAGTAAATATAAATAATAATTTCAGTGTATACTTGGGCTGAGCCGGTCTACAAGCGGTGGCAGTACATCTTCAAGATTGATGCTGATAAAATAAGGTAGTGTTTATAATCAAGTTAATCACATATTGACAAAATTAAATGTGAAGTATTCCTATTAGTATCTTATTGGAATCCTGGTATAATTTCAGTAAGCACCACAATGGAGGCTGCCATAAGTGCCAGGCTGAAGAAGAGACATCAACACTTAGTGCAACTGTCGGAGCAAGCCAACAATTTGCTGGCCGGAGAAACAGGCATCTCATTACTAGATCTAACTAATACAAAGGTCAACCTTAAGACTGCTATACAGGCTCTGGAGAGAGAGACACATGTGTATCTAGAAAAGTGTGCTGGTGGGTCCGGTATTGACACCGACCAGCTAATGGAAACACAAATGGCCGCCGAAGGGATTCTCTCTCAACTTGAGGCATTTGACACCGTATCAACTGTTGATGGCACCCCTGCACAAAACAATAGTTTTCATTCGGCTAAGTTACCCAAATTGAACCTATCAACTTTTGATGGAGATGTACTGAAGTTCACTGAGTTCTGGGACCAGTTTGAAGCAAATGTAGGTTGTAAGAATTTAAAGGATGTGGAAAAGTTGGCCTATTTAATGAAATGTCTTACAGGAAAAGCATTAGAAACACTCGAGGGATTGGGTACAACAAGTCTTAACTACCCAGTTGCAAGGAAAATGCTGATAAAGAGATTTGGTACCAAACAACGGGTAGTAGATGCCCACCACCTGGCTCTTATCAACCTGCCCAAGACAGCTGCATTCGCGGGCAACTGCAGAAGAACATTGAACCTCATAGAGAAACATTTACGGGTTCTTGACACACTAGGTGAGGACGTGAATAGTAACCACTTCCGTGTCTGCATTATTTCTAAATTCCCGGAGACTGTTGTGTACCAAGTCAATTTGAAGACTGGTGGCGAAGCCACAGTGTCATCTCTACGTGAGGCTTTGGACCATGTTATTACGGCCATGGAACTATCGTCGGCTTCAGGAAGTGATGCAGTGCAAGTACCTATCACAGATACAGCTGGCACCACGTCATCCTTACACATAATACAACGGAGTCAAAAGAGAAAATTACCCATGCCGGGCAATAAGGACCTGAAGAAAAAACGTTTCAAAGGAACTACTAAATGTAACTTCTGTGGAGACAATCACTACCCTGACCAGTGCATGAAGTACCCTACCTTGAAGGACAGGAAGGCTAGACTTAAAGATCGTTGCTATGTATGTCTTCGGATGGGTCACAGAAGCAATAAATGCAATTCAAGGTCTACCTGTGTCCACTGTGGTGGCAGGCACAATCGTGCATTGTGTTACAAAAAATTGCATTACGATAAGGATGTGAAACAACAAGCACAAAAGGTAGTAGATAAGTCTGCTACTGATGCCAGCAGCAAAGGTAAAATGTCTGAAAATTGTGTCAAGGACACACAGAGCTTTTCTGTCTCTAATCATTTTACCTTCTTGCAGACCGCTGTGGCCAAGATTAATAACGTACCAGTCAGACTCCTCTTAGACTCCGGTAGTCAGAGGAGCTACCTAAATAACCGGACAGCGAGAAGACTCAACTTAATACCTGACAAGTCAGACCTACTTATGATATATACCTTTGGCTCAGAGACACCTAAAGAGATGTTAAGCCCATCAGTAGAAATCGAAGTGACGACGAAACGTGGCATCACACAAATGATACGAGTGAATGTTGTAAGCCACATCACTGATAGACTGCCAGTGGCATCACTGGGCTCTGAGAGTGACTGTGAAAAGATAGATTTCCTTGCTGATGATGATACGATTGGGGAAGCTGTTGACCTACTGATAGGTAATGATTACTACTTTTCATTTATAAGAGAAAAGAGGATTAAGGCACGTGATCACTTATACCTGATAAACTCTGACTTTGGCTGGTTGATATCTGGAAACATCACAGAAGAGAAGGGAGATAATGTTTTGTCAGTAATAACCTATTGTCAATGCTATCAGCCTGAAGGCAGTTATTTCACTGAACCAGATTTACCACTGAGGAATATTGACATGAAATTTCTGTGGTCTTTGGAGAGCATTGGTATCCTGGATTCCCCGAAAGCAAGTAGAGAAGAGGAGGTTGTTAAATACTTCAATGATACTACGCTTTACAAGGACGGTCGTTATGAAGTGAAGTGGCCTTGGGTACAGTTTCCACCTGACCTACCTACCAACTTTGGCTTGACATTCGGAAGATTGAAGTCTCTCTTGAAAAAAATAGATGAGGACACCCTGACAGAATACACTGCGATCTTTCGAGAACAAATGGACGCGGGCATCATAGAGATTGTAGAACCGAAGTCATCTTCTTGGACTCAAGTAAATCCACCTGTCCATTACCTTCCGCACCACATGGTAAAGCAGAAGGACAAAAGAGGTCGTATAGTCTATGACGCTTCTGCTAAAGTTAAGGGCCAGAAAAGTCTTAATGAATGTTTGTACAGTGGACCGTCTATGTTGGAGGACCTTACTGGTTTATTACTGAAGTTTCGAACCGGAAGGATAGGAATAACAGCGGATGTCGAGAAAGCTTTCTTGCAAGTATCTCTTCAAGATGAAGACAGAAATGTGACTAGATTCCTATGGGTGAAAGACCCTACAAAGGAACTAACAGAAGATAATCTTATCCACCTGAGATTTTGCAGGGTACCTTTCGGAATAATCTCTTCTCCGTTCCTGCTAACAGCTACTATTCGACATCATATTGCTCGAACCAATAAAGACCTACTCGCAAAGATCGCAGACAAGTGCTATGTCGACAATTTAGTACTGGCAGTGGATTCTAAGGACGAAGCCATAAATCTATATAAGGACACAAGGAGTATATTCAATGAGATTTCCATGAACATCAGAGATTGGATGACCAACAGTAAAGAGTTTTTTGGCGTTGATTCCTGAAGATCAACAGGCAAAAGAGACCGAGCTAATAAAGATTCTTGGATTAAAATGGGACTTGAAACAAGATAAGCTGATCTTGAATTTTGACAAGATTTCTGAAGAAGTAGAAACTGGATCCATAACTAAGAGAGATATCCTAAGCACGATATCCAAGCTGTACGACCCTTGTGGCATCGTGGCCCCCGCAATTCTGCCAGCAAAGTTAATATTTCAGGAACTTTGCATTCAGAAAATAAAATGGGACGCCGTTCTACCCGATAATCTGAAACAAAAATGGGAAACCGTACTTGATGAGTTGAAATTGGCCAAGAACGTCAACTTACCGCGATACGTCGGGCACTGTATGCCGACAGGTGAAATTCGGTATGAACTACATTGTTTCTGTGACGCCTCTAAAGATGCATTTGCCGCAGTAGTGTACCTACGGATGATCGTTGGTAAAGTAACCAAGACAGCCTTCCTTATGTCAAAATCTCGAGTAACACCACATGAAGATAAAGATGACCTGAAAATACCGAGATTGGAACTTTTAGCATGCCTTATTGGTAGTAGGCTTATCAGATATATTAAAAACAATATCGATGTGACTATATCCCGACAAGTCTTGTGGACTGATAGTCAAATAGTTCTGGCTTGGATGAAATCTAACAAACTCCTGCCTCCATTCGTACAGCGACGTATAAATGAGATCAAGCAAAACAAGGAATTGGAATCGTACTACGTGAATACTAAAGCCAATCCAGCAGATATAGCTACTAGACCCGAGTTATGGCAAGCGAAACAAACCCTATGGTTTCATGGACCTGAATTTCTGGCCAGGGATGAAACGTGCTGGCCTTCCATGGTAGTAAGAGATCAGAGTGTGCTGCTTTTGGCCGGGGAGGCTCTGGACGGTACAGATGTCGTAGACGGTCCAGAGATGACCACTAAAGGCTATGAAACTAACTACGAAGACACTACACACCACTTGGTCGACAATGAGGTTGAGTCATCTACTTTGGAGTTTGCCTTGCCATCAGAAGATGTCGAAATGACGGAGAATGAAAACAATGAAGTAGAGGCTCTGAAAAAGCTCCAAGCAAAATACTTCTCAGAAGAAGTATCTGGCAAAGAGACCCATTTGTCTAGGAACCTTGGTTTATTTGTTGATGTGGACGGACTTCTGAGAAGCAAGGGTCGCATAGGCAATGCTGGATGCCCATATGACACTAAACATCCAATTCTTATACCTAAAAACAGCTCTTTCACTGATAAAATTATCCAGAAAGTGCATTGTGATAACTATCATATTGGAGTTCCACACACACTCAATATCTTGAGAAGCAAATATTGGATACCTCATGGCAGAGCGCAAGTTTCAAAAGTGCTTAGCAAATGTCCTAAATGTATAAAACATGGCGGAGGTCCCTACAAGCTACCACCTGCCGCTGTTCTACCTTCAGAGAGGGTAAATTATAGTAACCCATTTACCTACGTCGGAATAGACTATATGGGACCTTTGTTTGTGGATACGAGCGCTGGAAAACAGAAACGATGGATCTGCTTGTTCACGTGTCTGGCTATACGTGCAATTCATCTAGAAATCGTGAATGATTTAACAGCTCAGGAATGTCTACTCGCTTTACGGAGATTCATAGCAACTAGAAACCTACCGAAGAAAATCGTATCAGACAATGCGCTCTATTTCAAACTCGTTTCCGAAGTCCTGTCGAACCCCTACTGCCAAGAAAATGGAATACAGTGGAAGTTCATTCCACAATTAGCACCCTGGCATGGCGGTGTTTACGAAAGACTTGTGGGTCTGGTTAAAAACTGCCTCAAGCGTACGCTGGATAAGCATCTCCTAAATGACCATCAACTGTTGACAGTAGCGAAAGAAGTGGAAGTTGTGATTAACACCAGGCCACTTACGACTGTTGGGACGGAACCAGAACACGTTTTGAAACCATCGGACTTCTTGTCGTTCAATAACTGCTTAGTGCCAGTGCCTTCTGGCCATGTTACTGGTAATGAGACAAGCACTAAAATCGACCTAATGGGAAGTTGGAAGAAAGGACACGCAGTCATTGGTGAGTTCCAAAAAATGTTCACGACTCACTATCTGACCAGTCTACGTGAACGGTACAGACACTCTTGTAAGCAACCCAGAGTGAAGTCAGGCCGTCTACCGAGGATCGGTGATATTGTTCAACTGAAGGATGCTGCCAAAAACCGAGAAAATTGGAAGGTGGGAAAGATATCGTCTCTCATTAGAAGTGCAGATGGCCAATGTCGAATTGCGAAAGTGATAGTCGGTGATACAGAGTTCACTCGTTCTATAGGCCACTTATATCCATTGGAAGCTGACGTTAGTGATGGGTCAATAGAACCTACCAATGTTGAGAGTGATGCGTCTACGGACCCAATTCTCATAAGCCAAGCTGACGAACTTCATCCTTGTGCAGCCAATGACCCGGTGCCTCTAATCCCAGATGGTGAATTTACTTACCATGTCGATTTGGAAGAGAGTGGTCCAAATCCTAGAGAAGGCCACGAACATATGGATATAGATTCTTCTGAAAGTCAACCCGCACAACTCAATGTGGGACCTGCTGAGGTGCAGCCGTCTTCTGCTAGTGATGTAAATGTAGCAGATGATAATACAGGAAAGGCAGATGATGAAGTCCCACCACCACCTGTCACCGAGGTGGCTGAGCCTTTAACCAGACGGGATGCTGCCATTCGGGCTAGACAGAAAATAGCCGAATGGACCCGTCAGTTGATGGCGTTGCTATAGCACGCTTTCGCCGTTGGGAGTGTCGCGGATACCGCGATGTCAGGCTTCACATTTGGTAAGTGTGAACGTGCCGTTAACATTATTTTATCTGTTGATATATACGTTACCAATTTCTGAACGCAACCCTTTGGTTTGACAGTATGAGGAGCCACATTTAAAAAATATGATAAGAGTAGACATAAAAATGGCGCGAACAAGAATTCGGGCGCTATGATTTGACGGTGAGAGGGAGCAGGCTGTGGAAGCCAGCGAGCCACGATAAAACTCGTAGCTGCGCTGCCCGCTGCCTGTCCTGTCGTTACCGGTGAGTCGCTATTTGTTCATCTTACACGCCTGTCTATTACGTGGTACGCTCATGTGTGTTGTGGCGATTCGGAGATGAGGTCTCCTGATTCATGAGCCGCGATTTGTTGCTCCGCGGGCTCGAGTATACTATGGATAAGAATGAGGACACTGTCATGGAGGACAGTGTCATGCTTTGGCGGCAGTGGCAGGACTATAAGGGGTGATGTGGAGGTCCTGTGGGGTGAGTACACTCACCCCCTATATATATATGTATGGGCGCGATAGAAGGCAGACGGACTGAGAGGTCGTGACTTGCCCAGAATGGCAGGCCTTCTATCTCGATATGAGTGGCATGGAGAGATGCATTGTGCCGGCCTACACGGCGGCTTCTTATGAATGTGTTGTGTGTGTCAGAACGTTAAGTGAGTTGCTAGAGTCATTCATTAGACCCTAGACTGCCCACAATGGCAGGCTCCTTGTACGTTTACACTTCCTCAGAAGAGTTGTTAGAGTATTCAGATTCTATACTGCCCAGGACGGCAGGCTCTTCACATGCTACAATCCTAGAGGAGTTGATAGAATATTCAGGTTCTATACTGCCCAGAAAGGCGGGCTCCTGTGAATAATAATATGAGAGTGGGTAGAAGTAATAATACTGTACCGCCCAGAAAGGCGGGCTCTAACGAACATGTATTTAATGGTTTCAATACACTAATTCTGAATCGTTACAATAACATACTGAATTGTCTGTAATCTTATGTCGCAATCAATACCTACAGGTATATTTCTTCATAGATATATCAATAGTCGCGACAGGTACTTTCCGTTGACCTAAAATCGTGACACGCAAGTTATCTCAGCACAATTAAGACCGACCACAGCCATAGGTAGCGCGCCCTACCGCCACTTTTATAACAGTATCAGAAGCGAGAGACAGCCACCGGTGTTCGGAAGCCGCCTTTTATAACCCGCTTTGCTGCGCAGTCGTACGATGAACTCCGACACATCAGAATGTAAATCCCAAATAGCGGGACACGCTGTGATCTTGGATTGGATCACATCCATTGAGGCGTCGTGCTTCATGGTGACGCGTGCGATGCGTAGGGCCCCTCGGTTAATTGCGTGACGGGTGGAGCACTAGAGCGGTGCGACAATGGCGTGTGCGGCGTCTTGTGTGGGCCGCAGTGACCAAAAGTGGAGAGTCGCGAACACCGTGTGCGGCGAGTTTGAAGAAAATATTTGGAAAAAGCTTGTTAACTGCTTGTCGCTGGCCACCGTGGCTGTGGTCGGTCGCACGTTTGAGCCGAGCGTAAAAGAAAAAAATCTAATAATTACGTTTTTTTTTTGTAGATATTTTTTATCTAACCTCGATTATGTCCCACTACTGGGCAAAAGCCTCTAATTCAGTTCTCCACTCCTCCCTGTTCATGGCTACCTTCTGCTAACCCGGTAGAAAGGTAATGAGGTCGTCCAAGTTTTGCGATACCCGTTGCATGGAATCCAGTCGGTGGCAATTTTCGCCCAGTTGTCTGGGCCCATACGGCTCACGTGGTCCGCCCAATTCTGCAGCAGCTTCAGCTTAGCGGTCGCAGCTTCAAAACCGACAATCTTGAATCTGGAGCGCAGTATTATGTTTCGGATTTTGTCAATCCTTTACCCCCAGTATACTGCGCTCTATTGCCTGCTCAAAAACGTTGAGGCTGGACTTCTGATGTTTGGTCAAAGACCAGGTCTAAGTACCGTAAGTTAGGGTAGGCGTTTTTCGCTTTAGGGCAAGTGGTAACTTCCTCTTCAGAATGTTTATCGAATAAAAATGTGATTTATGAGTTTGCAAATTTCGAGATATTTGATTTAAAAAAAAAGAACGTGGTTAATAGTCGCCCCACTAGCGCCAGTTTTTTTCTTTGTTTTGTCTTCGTCCGGAATCCTACTATTATTATAAGTTCGTGAAGATGTTTGTTACTCAATCACGCAATAAGGGCTATTCACACCTTAGCATTTACATAAAACTTGGCGTACAGATTGACAAAGACCTGAATTGGGACATACCTAGTATACTTGATATCCCGGTAATGCGTTCCCGTGGGCTAATAATTATTTTAAGTTTAAAATAGATGGCGTTGTGCGAGCGAACGTTGTGTATTAAAAATAGATGGCGTTGCGCAATTATCGTATATATGGATTCTGTGGCAATATGAAGTTTGCCGGGACAGTAAGTAGGATAATAAGTATTGAAATATGATATTAATTAATAAAAAAATATCATTAAAAAAGATCAGTTAAAACATCAGTCTAGCCGTTCATTTGTCATATGGTATAACAAAACGCAACTGACAGCTCAGGATGCAGCAGCTAGGTAATGTTAAATATGGTTTGTTTTGATATCGCAAAACGTCGAAATTAAACTTGACGGGTAGATGTCACCACGTTATAAGAGTCGGCACTTGCTAACAACACGTTTTCAAAATTATGAACGTAGTTTGTACCAACCTAACAAAAAATAGTATAATACCAACATGAGAATGAAATTGCAAAACATTAGTGATGGACTGCTTATCGATATCGATAAAAAAAATTCGAGACGTCTCTCCCCTTACCTCATTTTCATGCTTTGAAAATTAAAGTAGGCGATAAATCCCAACACAGTAGGTCAACTCAATTATTTCGAGTATGACATGGTGTGAATCACAGAACAATAAAAACAGTAGAAGTGTAAAGTAGGCGTGTCGCGTGTGCCACTATTATGCGGAGTTCCGCGCAACCTAGCCCAGTTCGCCGCAGAGTGTTGTTTAAGCTGCTTGTGTCAACCATAACGGAAAAAAAAGGATTGCGCTGTAAATATGCCTTATTGCTCCATTTTGGAGTGCAAAAACGATAGCCGCACCAAAAACATCACCCATGGTGGCATTTCGTATCATCGGTAAGTAGCATTTCATTTAATTTTTATAAGTTTCTCAATTTTCAATTCCGTTAGGCATTTTACAGCAATGCAAAATACAAAAATGAACTCTGTGTGAATGCAATAAGGTCTATTTCTGTCTTTGTCATTAAATGGAGCGATTCTAGAATGTTCGCTACTCGATCGTACATTGAACTCTCGAAAATAGTGAGATGGTGTTGTCGATAAAGTTATCGATATTCGTTTCGTGCAGAGTTTGAGTGGTTTTACTACTGTTTCCTAGTTATCGAGTTAAAAATTAAAATGAATGTAATAATAATTTTAAATTAATTCTAGGCTGACTTATGATATTATTTCCACGTACCTACATGTAATAGTACGCGTAACTTCTTGTAAAAAATGTACGTCTTATGATCATTTCCGAATCTTCGAATAAAAGACTGAAATATATTCCCACTGCTTTTCAGATTTCCTAAAGATCCTTTTCAGAAGGAAAAATGGATCGATGCGACAGGGAGACAAAATTGGATGCCAGCAAAGACAAGTACAGTAAAGGACAGTAAAGATATATATATTTATTTAAGCTTTGTATATTTTTCATTGTTTGTTACTAATTGATTATATAAAAAACTGGTTGGTTGGTTCCTTTTTTTCTTAGTAAAGTTGATCCTTTAACTATTGCATTTGTAATATTAGTATGGATAGATATATACTAGCTTTTGCCCGCGATTCACCCCCCCATTTAACCTCCTTAGGGAATGATATCCGGGTTAAAAATATCCTATGTGCTTCCCGGGGCCGATTTATATATATATAAATATATATATATATATATATATATATATATATATATATATATATATATATCCATACTAATATTACAAATGTGATAATGTGTCTGTTACCTCTTCAAGCTTAAACCGCTGAATTGATTGCGATGAAATTTGGTATGGAGATAGTTTGAGTGGTCCCGGGAAGGACATGGATAGTTTTTATCCCAGAAATCATCCTATCCCCCATCTGAATCGGTTCAGATCGGTACAGAAACACAGACACACTTGCATTTACAGTATGTATATGGATTAGTATGGATATATGAACAAAGGAGATTACTGTACAAGCTAGTACAATAATCTCCTTTGTGTAAATAATACTAAAATCTTAGATAAGGATAAAAACAATGAAAATCCTATACTATTAATGTCTTATTTTCGCTTAAATTCATAATCACAGATATTATGATAGTAAAAGTTATTATCGATATCATAAGCTACGCACTACGCACATCACTAGTGCAATCGATGGACATCTGTTGCCGGGCGGCCGAACTACATGTTTTGTTGATGCGTCGTAGTTCGGCTACTTGTCACTAGATGACAGCACTTTCTATGCAATTTTTGGATTTTGTTTTCAAACATCGTAAGTAACAGACAAATACAACGTAATTTCGACAGCGTGGCCCTGTCATAAGGTTTAAAATATGTCAACATGCTGGGGTTTATAATTTCATCTTAAGTAAAACGACACGGCCAATAATGTTCAAGATTTCTTTGTAGTTAACCATGTGATAGTGTGAGTACTGGCGACAGCGGTTCCGATTGTAATTCAGGCGTATGCCACTTCCACTGTTTTTTTCTGTTCCGTGGTGTGAATGGATTATCGCTTACTTTCATAATGAAAAAGGCATTTTTTTTAAATCAAATCATTTATTTAGCATCAGGTGTAGAAAACAATGTCACCAATGCGTCACGTCGCTATCAAAACTTTGCACTTTGGTCGAATTTCAGATCTTTGGAGTCTGCAACAAACAAAACAATAAGTCAAAAAATATATTATCTATACCGCAAAATTGAGCAAAATAAAACAACATAAATCATTTCTGTTCTTGCTGTGTGGTGTTCGACGTTTAAAATTAAGTAGTTGTGATCAATTTTAGACAGCATGTAGAAATATCTGGCAGAAATCAATCGTCCAAAATATCGATAAAAAAGTACCACATGGGTACCGCACTACAACCGGCGTTAATTTAAATTTGTCAAAATCGTAAATTGTTCTAAATAATTCAGTTGTTTTATCCAAGCGCATTAAATAAATATCAAAATTTGCGTACATTTATTATGATAAACTTGCTAATTTTACCTGTTTGGCTCCAGTGGATATCTGGTTAAGAATATGCCAGACGTACATTAATTTCTGACTCTTCTAATGCCACAAATTTCACATTTCCTCAATGCTTTTCCTCCCATATTTCTTGTTTAATCACTTTTCACGCACTACACCTATTGCTAAAGTTAAAATAAATAAAATAATGCCACACAAAAACGACAAACGAACAAAATTACCGGCCATTTGCAAAATAATACGTAATACCAACATTACCAACATTAGATTTCACATATAACCCGACTTAATTTTAAATCATGATACATCTACGTGATTCACTGCGGAGTTAATGCCTTTTGTTTTAGCAGGATTATATTTTTTGTTTCAATGTTGGCACAAAGTACGTTCATAATATTTTTTGTATGGAGTGACGAGGGCCTGGTAGATGTTTTGTCTTTTTAATCTTTGATCGATGTAAGTATTTATTTTATGCAAGTGTTACGAGTTTCTACGAGTATTATTATAAATACTAACAATGCCACCAAGAAGATCGTATCTTTCCCGACAAAGCCGTTATGCAATTAGGATTCAAAACATCGCGAATGAAACCAATGAATAAGAACAAAAAAATTCACGTGAAGAGCGCCGCATTAGTATAACCCGACTTCGTGCTTCTCAATCACAAGAGCCAGGAGATTTCTGCACTTACACACAATAGAGTACAAGAATAACATACTATACTTATTCCTACAAGGAATCCCTTCCAGTAAACCCAAGATTAGAAATATATTATTAATCGTCATGGTGAATGCAAGACGAATCGGAAATTGAACTTTAAACTCAAACGGCATATCGGTTGGGATCATCAAAATCCTCGGAATGAGAACTTCCTCACCTTTGAATTTTCCTTTGAGTATCGTCGCGTAAATCACATTGATAATCAGTTTACTTATCACCAAACGTATTCCGATTTCCGTTGCATAGTTTTGGTTGGTTTATGTTTCGAAGCATGTTCACTACCGAGCCAACCTTTAGTCGTAAATTGTGCGGTGGTAAGCCAGGCAATTAGATCAAAAATTAAATTGATTAGTTGGTGGCTTCATGGTTACTATGTTCAAGGATAATTTTGAATTAATTTTAAAATTATAAATCTGCTCATTCATTGACTGTCAGGCGGAACGAAGTTCGCTGGGTCGGCTAGTAAGTTATAAATAATTAAACGGTACCCTCATTGACGATAATTAAACCACTCATAGCAAACATCAATTTAAAATGTTAATTTTTTTTTATTCTAAATAATATCATGAAACTAAAACAAGAAAACCGAAATTGTCCGCTTTTTCATCGTCCGTCAAATACAGTTCGGTCAAATCCAACTAGCAGTTTTGATGTTAGTGCAAGATGCAAGACGCCGGTTTCGGGTACTCAGTCATAATAAGTAATGATTAAACGAACTTACCTAATTAGCGTCTTTTATTTTATTTATTTATTTAACATAATAACTTATTATTACAGGATTAGCACCTAATGCAACAAGTTAAAAACATTTTAAAATCTTCACAAAAAAAAAATTAACAATTCAACATACAATCGTTATCTATTTACTATTAAACTAACTAGTTTTAACTTCTCAAATACTATACATATTAATTATAATAACACATAATATTTAATGCCGTCCTAGTGAATTCACCCCGAGTACATCCAAAAACATCAATTTTTTCCGAGATGGTATTTATGGTGCGGAGTGCGCGCGTCAGCGGCGCCTCGGCCAGCAGGTTGGTGCGCGCGCGCGGCACCAGCAGCAGCGGCGGTCGCCGGCGGCGCCGCGCGTAGCCGTCCGGCACACACAGTGTCAGCTGTCCCAGCATTTCCGGGTTGTGTATTACTCCCACCAAAACTTTGTGTAAATATGAGACTAAGGTGAGATCCCGCCTCACTCTAAGTTGGTTGTATCCCACCATCCCTAGTACAAAAAGAGTGGGATATATAAGAGGATAGGAAGGATACACCCCGTAATACCGGAAATAAAAAAAGCGAACAAATTTATTTTGGATTCTCTCCACCATTGTGTTGTATTTGGCCTCATGTGTGGACCAAACTTCAGTACCATATTCTAGCTGACTTCTGACTAGACTATTATAAAGAACTGTTATTGCTTTCACATTTGTAAAATTACGAACCCCCCGTAAAACAAACCCTAAATTTCTGTAAGCTTTTTTACATATATTTAAAATATGTTCATTGTACTTCAAATCAGATTTTAATAAAATCCCTAAATCTTTTATCTCATTTACTTTCTTTAAATCGTGGTCATTTATCTGATAATTAAAAACTATTGGCGTGTGTTTTCTGGTAAATGTCTTCCTGAGATTCCAACCACATACCTACTGCGATCGCCAACCCGCCTGCCACGCGTGGCGATTATGGCAAAACCCCTCATGGTTATGAAAAACATGAGGGAGGCCTGTGTCCTGCAGTGGGCGTTAAATGGCTGATGATGATGATGATGAAACGAACTTACCTGTAACTGTAAGTGAAGTTCTATCATAATTATACGAGCTTTATCCGAATATATGTTTTGTTGACACAGTAGTAACATACACGGTGTCGCTATAATGACCGTGCATTTGAGAGGTAGATATAAAAAAACAAAAAACTACCAACTATAAGCGACCTGTCACTCGAGTGGCCATCATTTAGTTTAGAGCTTTTGTCAGTGTTGACCACAGAGTACTTTTTAAGTAAGTTGGAGGAATGTCCTGTTCATGTCTCGGACCGCGTCACCTCGCTGCGTCTCCATCTGAGCAACGACAATTATATCAATGTGATTAGCGTTTATGCACCAACTTTAGACAAGGATGATGATGTGAAGAACAAGTTTTATGAAGAAGTAACTCAACTACTCTCTCAGATACGACCCAGAGAACAAGTTTTACTTCTAGGCGACTTCAATGCAAGAGTTGGACAGGACCATGAAGCGTGGCCTAAAGTTCTTGGAAAGCATGGGATCGGCCATATGAACAGTAACGGCCAGCTTCTACTTAGTCTATGTTCCCAGTTCGAACTAGCCATAACTAACACTATGTTCAGGCTACCATCAAAATACAAAACAACCTGGATGCACCCAAGATCCAAGCATTGGCACCTAATTGACTTTGCTATAGTCCGCCAAAGAGATGTCTCCCAGGTGCACATCACTCGCGTCATGCGTGGAGCAGACTGCTGGACGGACCACAGACTCGTCATTACTAAGCTGCGACTTCGCCTACATCCACCGCGTAGGACCGAAAAAGTTAAAGTATTGGCTTAAACCTACATCATCTGGCCAGTAAAGAAACGCAGCAGCGGTACGTCTCTGCAGTAAACCAGGCGCTGAGTACACTTGACGTTGAAGGCGGTGATTTTCAAGCCAATTGGAGCGTTCTTTCTTCTAACGTGCTAGAAACAGGTACTCAGATCCTGGGTCTTAAATCTCGGAAGAACGAGGACTGGTTTGACGAGAGTGAGGGGATGCTATCGGAGGCAATTAAAAGGCACCGAGCTCTTTTGCGTCAACAACATCAAGGACCCCAGCACCGTAACATCACAGATGAGCTAAAAAGAAGTGGAGCTGAGCTCCGAAGACTGACTAGGCGAACTAAGGATGCATGGTGGAAAGATAAGAGCCAACACATGCAGTGGCTTGCCAATACTAACCAACTCGGTGCCTTCTACGCAGAACTGCGGAAGCTGATTGGTAGTACCCAGCGATGCAACGTACCTCTTAAATCCTCGGATGGTAATCAGTTGCTGAAAAGCAGGGAAGATGTGTTGAAGAGATGGGCAGAGCACTTTAACATCTTGCTCAACGTGGACCGTTCTGTGGACATGCAACACATCAGCTTGATCCCTGCGCTACCACCTGCTGCCGGGTTGGACGACCCACTGTCTTTGAAAGAGGTAGTTAGGGCCCTAAAAGAACAAAAGAATAAGAAAGCGACAGGGATTGACAACTTACCAGGAGAGCTACTCAAATATGGAGGCGATGAGCTGCACACAAAACTCTGGAAATTGTTCGGGCAAATGTGGGATGAAGAACTTGTACCAGCAGACTTTAGAGTCTCTCGCATCTGCTCGCTATACAAGAATAAAGGCGACCGTTCTGACTGCAATTCGTACCGTGGCATAACACTCCTCTCTGTTCCTGGTAAAGTGTTTGCCCGAACACTACTGAACCGACTGATGACCCTCTCGGAGAGGATTCTACCAGAAACCCAGTTCGGATTCCGACCAGATCGAGGAACTTGTGAAGCTATCTTTTCCGTTCGTCAAATACAGGAAAAAAAGCAGAGAACAGAGTCAAAATCTGTATCTCTGTTTTGTTGACCTAGAGAAAGCTTTTGACAGTGTGCCTCGTGAAGCCCTTTGGAAGATTCTGGAGAAGGTCGGATGCACTGAGAAAATTGTCAGACTGATTAGACTCCTGCACGATGACATGGAATGCTTTGTGTCAGTCAATGGTGAACGAACAGGGTTCTTCCCTGTAAGCTGCGGCGTGAAACAAGGCTGCGTGCTCGCGCCCACTCTGTTTGCCTTGTATTTTGCAGTTGTAGTCCGTGATGCTCTGCAACATATCTCGGAAGGTGTTAGAATCCGTTTTCGCACAGATGGCTCTCTTTTTAACCTAGCTAGACTGAAAGCCCACACCAAAGTGTCATACGCCACAATAACAGACATAATGTATGCCGATGACTTGTGTTTTGTAGCTGAAACCCAAGAAGATCTGCAAAGGCTAATGACCAACCTCGACGAGTCATGTAAGAAGTTTGGTCTTAAAATCAGTGTGAAGAAAACCGAAGTGATGGCTAACACACTCTACGAAGAACCGCTAACTATCAAACTCGGAAAGGAAGTTCTGAAGCAAGTGGAGAAATTCAAATACTTGGGCAGTAGGTACTATAACATCAAAGTGCGACCTTGACCCTGAACTAAACGGGAGGATAGGTGCTGCTTCTGCAGCTTTCGGTAAACTCCGCAGCAAGGTCTTCAGCTCCCATGATATCAAGCTGGGCACAAAAGTATCTGTCTACATGGCGGTCGTCCTCCCAAACCTCCTCCACTCGTCAGAGACATGGTGCCTATACCGAAAGCACATTCGTGCCCTTGACAAATTCCACCTTCGATGCCTCCGCGATATTATGAACATAAAGTGGTCGGACCGTGTCAGGAACACGGAAGTTGTTCGACGTGCCAAAGTCTGCGGCATAGAGGCCTACATTATGCGGCAACAGCTGCGGTGGTGCGGACATGTCTCCCGTATGGCTGAGGAGAGAGTGGCGAAGCGCATCTTTTACTCTGAACTTAAGGACGGCAATCGGAAACAAGGCGGCCAGCTCCTTAGATACAAGGATGTTCAGAAGAGGCATATGAAAAGGTGCAACATTGAGCCCTCTCAGTGGGAGCGTAAAGCGGAAGATCGCCCAGCGTGGAGACTACTAGTGCAGGGCAGTGTAGACGAGTTTGAAAGGAGGAGACTGCTCGACTTAGATGCCAAGCGCGACGAGCTAAAGGCCCGACCACCGGCGGCCATACAATATAACTACGTCAATGGTGTCTTGACGTGCGCCCAATGTGCTCGCACTTTCCGAGCCAAGATCGGCTACACCAGTCACCTGAGGGCACACCAGCGAAACCCTCAACCATAAAGAAATGAGAGTCCTGTATGCGGTCGCTATGGCCGAACACGGCTAGGAGGATATATATATACTTTTTATATACGGAAATAGAGACCAATCTTGATGGTCAAATAAGGAAACATTTTGTGCGCCGGTGTCGCCGCCTGTTTTTGTTATATGGAACTATTTCGTTTTACTACATAGATAGCTATCTTTAGTAGGTGTGTTCTGTGGTAGCTGGTAGCTATACGCTATAGCTTATCTAGCTGTCTACAATACGCTATTATTATGTAAAAGCACTGAATAAATGAACAATTGGTTGCATTCCATTTATTTTTATTAACAAATACAATGGATATATTAAGTAGTACCAATCTTGCAATCAATAATTCATCTACACTTAAATAAAACACAACAGTAACCTTAACGTTTTATTGGTCTTTTAGAGCATTTCCTAAAGTATTTTTTTGCTTTTATCTCTAACATGGCCTCATCGTCTTGGCAGTCCATTTTTCCGTTTAATATTTTATTTACATTTTTAGCATAGTGATATAAAAAGAATCGGGAGGTAACAGTTATTAAATAAATCACATTGTAAAAAATCAAAATCCACAAACATTAACAAATTATTTTTTATGACAACTTTCAAATGGTTTTCTTTAATACATTTCTTTAATATTAAATTTGTTACGTCTTGGACTGCCGATATGCAAATTACTACTGCATCAGTAGGACTGCAAAGCCACCGACGACCGGAATACTCTCTGTACTTTATATATTCGCTTTTCTTCTGTAGCTATTAAAGTTTTTTTACATGTTTTACAGTTTTTGAAAACTTTTTGCCTTACTTTTCTTATAAAATACCCACTTACATATTGTAAGGGTCCCATTATTCGAGGATCATCTTTCGTTTTGATATCTTCAATCACCACAGTGGGTATAAAATTGAAATCAGATCTCGCCGGAGCTTTACAGTCATCTGTGACGATAAAAGGGAATAAAAGGGCTTATTATTATTATAATTAAAAGCGTGGTGAAGGCTCCTTCAAATTTCTCCGGTGTGGGATTTGTGTTGCGGCACCCGTGGCTCCTAATAGCACCAAAAAAGTTTTCAATAGGATCCTGGTTCAGGTGCCGCATCCAAATGGAGGTCACTTTATACTTCTGCTGGAGATTTTTCATCAACACTTCTATTCCGTTAAGTGTCCATGCCCAGTTACTTAAAGTCGGTATGTGTTCTGCCTTCTTAGTAGTAGGGTGAACAAATTTCATATTTTTTAATTTCTGTTTCGCCTCCGCCCATACTTTATGGTGGGCTGAATGTGGAGTTACCGGTCCCAAAAGTGGCTTCCCAAAACGTTTTTCTTTTTTATTGTAGCTCCCATTTAATGAGTTGAAAAGATTGTCAAGAAACATGAGAAAGTCGGCTGTCTCCATTGACTCTCTGGGGAGAATTCCTTTATCTGCAAAAAAATAATGCAATATATAAAAAACAGTTGATAATATAGAAAAAAATAAAGAAAACCTAGGCGTTTTCTTATTTCATAAATAGTGTGGAGAAATTCAAAACTACAAGAGATGAGAGGGAGATAAGAGATCATATTGAAACTGGAATAAAAATCAAGACCGTCGAAATTTCTACGCCATACAGAAATGGTCTGTAAAATATTATTTCGTGATAATATAGCGACTTTAAAAAATATGTCAAGGCAAAAGATAGAACACGCCTAGATAAGTGTGCGTTCGGGGATTTTAAGTACTTTTTGAGTATGTTTTTTATTCTTTAGCTTTTGGTTCAAAAAGTTATTTATGAAATATTAAAGATAACTAAGCGTAGATAGAAAAATTATAAATGTACAAGTTTTAAACAAAAAATATCTGAAAACGTAAAATTCGCATACCGTTAGGAGCCTCTTTGTATCTTTTTTTGGCTTACGATTGAAACTGCTTAAAACATTTTTTTTATGTAGCCTATAAACATCCCACTGCAGGGCACAGGCCTTCTCTCAGCGAAGAGAACGGGCTTAATCACCACATGAGCTCACCATGGATTGGCGATTTCAAGTGCTGATGTATGGAATATACATAAGACACTCAGGTTTCCTCACTATGTTTTCCTTTAGGAGTGTCCTATGTTCAAATCACAGCCCCTAGCATGTACCAATTATTTTCTAAGTTACATACATTCGGTTATTTGTATTAACAATACCATTCGTTCAAACATTTTATGACAAATAAATAAACTTTCAATCATTTACCTGCCAGATATCCCATGTTAGATGCAACAGTTCTGCTGAATATTTGACTAGCAAATTTGACCTTCATTTTATTTCTTGCTACCTTCTCTGGTAACACATGGTTTTCCGTTAATTTCGGTATAAGTCTTATACCTCTGTAGCCAGGGTTTTCTTTTAATAATAATACAAGGTGATCCCATTTGGCAGTGCATTTGAGCCCATTTTCATTTATGTACTCTAAATTTTTTGTCAGTAAATTATTTCGCATGCATTTCAATAGATGCGGAGGGTCGTACAGTGGTACCACTTCACGGCCATTGATTAAGAAGACATTTTCTTTAGGCTCTTGTCCTTTTCTAAGATAAATACCTCGTGTCTCTTGTAATAACAGTTTAATAGCATTCCTGTTGTTTGCGCCTTGATCGCATACTGTTGCCACTACAATGAGCCCTGCCTCTTGAAGTTCTTTAATAATTTCTTTAACTTGTGCAGCAATTTGTTGACCACTTGTCGCAGCAGCAGAAAATGTATATGCTACAGGTTGTTTGTAGTTTTTGGTAAGGCCTCTAACCATATACACCTGAGCATGATCGGCAAATTCTTCCTTTGTTGTGTTACCGTCTGTGACAAATCCAATAATCTTGTCTTTTCTCTCATTGTATGTTATGTGCGCTGCGCAACACAAATTAAGGAGTCTCTGTCTCAAGAGTGAAGCACAAGCAAAGTACTAACCGGAGGAGAATAAACTCGACTCAACGGTATAGGTTCTCATCAAAAATAGCACAAAACACAAAAATTCAAAAACTGGCTAAACTTTTGTGAATGATGGCCGTTATAGAAAAACGTCAAACTCAAAACGGAGTTCAATTTCAGCCATATTTAGAGTGTTGCCATATTTGATTTTAATATACTACCACAAAGATGAAAATATACGTGATCAATAATTAATAAAGCGACAAACATTTTAAATATATGAGTACATAATATTATAAAAATTAGGTTACGAAAAAAAATATTCATTTTCCACTTAGTACGTATCAACATAAATTAAATCATGGTTTCGGAATCATAAAATTACTAAAAAGTAGAAATTCCCATATGATGCCCCACCATTTAGGTTGTTAATTTAGGGACGCACCGATTCTCATAATTCTCTGAAGCACATTGGTACATACTCAATTTAATACCTTTAGTAGCCTACTACCGCCATCTTTCTTTGTCTTATGGAAGCATGCAAATATAGAACGACTAAATTGAAAAGTAGTAATTTTTGACCGACTTGTGTTGACATTTTGTTAATGACATAAAAGTAAGTAGGTACCTACACATTTTTGAGGGTGGGATTCTAATATATTCGGATAATGAGCGTTTTTCCTTTTTTTTTCTTGGTTCTATAAGATAATCTAGATGGCGCGGCGTCATTCGTTTGTACATTTTGTGACTGATTGTCAAAGTTAGTCCACAGATTACTAAAAAAAAAGAGGGAACCTCTCACAGACGAAGGAAAAACATTCTTAGTCTGTGGGGATTCTACCTCTATGGTCCAACATGAAGGCGGTGTGGTGTGCGCGTGGTGGTCGCCAAGGATACTCTTGGGTGGTCGCACAGTGTGCGTGTGTTTGTGTCAAATTGAGTTTTTTTCGAGCATTGTTTTTCGTTATTAATTTTCGTAAAGACTGAAACAAGAAACCAAGCTTATGTGACGTTCTATAAACCTCAACTTTCATTCTTTGATCAATAACAAAAATGTCTCAACAAGAAGTTTCATGTGGACTAGAGTTTTCATCTACACCCGATTTGCAAGCTTGTTTGACTACAGCTCTTCATAGTAATTACTCGTTTATTGTTTCTCCTATTGTGCATCCGCGGTTTCGGAGGAACCATGTGATGATGCGGAGTGGCGTCGCGGGCTTCACGAGGTCCGATATGCTGCTGTCGCCACAGGATTGGACAATTCGGGTAGTCGGTAAGCTGTCGCCTTACCTGGACGTGGACTCTCCGTCGCCTGTCGCCAGACAGTTGCACGAAGACTGCCTTAACGAGGAGCTTTCCTACTGCAAAGGCCTTGGCCTTCCTGCGCTCACATTAACCTTACATGGAAGAGAAACAACAAACTTAGCTAGGATACTGCAATCTTACTATGAAAACAGGTAAATTAACTTGCGATGTCTCTATTTATTGTTAACAGACTCACTGCTCTTGCAGAAACTTGGAATACATTTGACTACTAAGTGAGGTTGAAGGCACTTTAATCTGTACCGTCTGAATGTTTCCACAGTGAATGATTTTCTACCAATGTGAACCTCCTGGTACAGTCGACAGCACATCAAGCTTCACACCCGTGCACTCTACTCAGTTACGTTATGGGCGAATTGGCGACTAAAATTTAAAGGTTGATGTGCTGTCGACTGTACATGATGCCACCAGCCCCTATATTATGCGCATCCTAGATCCTAGTGTTATTGTATCATCTTTATGAATAAAATTACTTATTACCTATTATGATTATCAAATCCTGAACAATTGGGGATGCAAAGTATTTTTTTGGAGGGCTGTGCTGTGGAGGGCACATGTAAGGTAATATCTGGCCTTTTCGTCTGTGCGCCTCCTTCCTCTCAAGCTGACAGTTGTCAAACTGACGTCAAGTCTGTTGTTTGTCGGCACCTTGAGGCTTTCATTCAATGCAGAGTTTGCACCACCATCTCGATTTCTATGTAGGTAGCTGGGATATGTAAAAATCTTTGTTCCGGCTGTTAATTGTTTGCACAAGACTGTACAAAGCATCTAACGTACGAGCCGCAATTAATTTTGGAAATGTAATGGGCAAAAGTTTCTTTACAGCGGTCCAAATGTGTAATGGTCATCGAGTAAAGTATAAAGTGCATGGGCGAAAAAGCCGGGTCAAAATGTAAGCGAGCTATAATTCGGTGTCATGACTTACAATATTTTTATAAAATCATAGCAAGTATTTAACTTGATTAATCGCAGAAAAAATGAAATCAGTTTCTTCTAATTATGTCTTAATTCAGAAAAAAATATAAAGCAAAGTCAAAAATTTTTATTCACTATAAAAACAAAATGTTTACTTAACGAACGTCAAAGCTAGTTTCGCAGTTAGTTTCACAATTAATAGATTATGCGGAGAAGAAGCTAACAAAGAAACTCCACATTTATTCTTTTCAACACAGGTTTGCTTAATTAACAGAGTTTTCAACGTAAACTTACACTACAATAGATACAATCGTTCCTGTTAACATTATTTAAATACCAGACATCCTTGTCTTCCAAATAATCATTAATGTTATAATAGGCTTTTTCGCACAGAGTATAATATGTAGCCCAAAAAAAACAATCGAATTCCAATCATCTATCTGACAAATACCATACAAATTGCTCTCGCAGACATCAGGATTCCGACAAGATTGGGTAATTAATTATTAATTAAGGCACTAGATCAATCAACCAATCAGATAGGATGAGGCCATGTTTTGTTAATTTTATACCATATTTATTTATGTTTACAATCAGTTTTATTAGGTTGCAGTGATGATTTTACAGTCCAATCAAAGAGTTTTTTAGTTTCACATTTCTTTTCAAAAGCTTTGCTATGAAGGAACGAATTTGTTTATTTTCAGTCATCACCCATCCCCGATCTGGGCGCGTGTGCCTATGGTATGCAACAGAACTTTGCAACACAGTTTAGGGGAAGCTGAGGACAATGAAGAGCCTTGGGATGAGCCCTGGTACTGGTGGTCGTTGTTTCACGAGCGCATGGACTGGGACAAACGTATCAGTATTATGTTGGAGTTGTCAGCTGACCTCCCACCAAGCTCAATACTCAAACGTTGGCTTGGTGAGCCTGTCAAAGCTGTTGTCGTACCTACATCAATATTTTATAACAATAAGAAAGGGTATGTTTATTGCCACTGTTGGAAGTTATAACCACTAGTCCCATACTTAACTGTCCATTTATTTTAAATTTTTAAGGATCCATACCTAAAGGTTGCTAAGCTAGACTATTAATATGCGTACCAGATTTGTCTGTCTGTTCTAGAAAGGGCTTTATCTTTTAATCAGTTAGTACTGATGTAACCAGTTAAAATTTTCACAGAATGTTTTATTATTTTCGTTAAAAATACATAAACTCACACCAGCATCCCAAAGGGGTAGGCAGAAACCAGGGTTTGCCACCTTATGTGATCAACATTAATTAGTCAGGTTCAAATACAAAAAATACTAATACAAGAAATGTGATTCTTACGTTTTTTGTCTTTGATCTATCATAAAAATATACAAATGTAAAACTTTGTGTAATCCCATAAAAATGCAAACCGGCCAAGTGCGAGTCCCGACCTGAATGAAAGAAGGCACATTTTTCTTAAGTAAATAAGTGTAGCAAGTGGCAGACCCTGGTCTCTGCCTACGCCCCAGGGGCGAGCTTATGTTATGTTTTTAAATGTACCTGGCCGGCACCAGCCAGTTCCATTATCTTACCAGTTAAATATGTCTTTTTTAAATATTTCACATATTTTTTTTTACACCTATTATAATATTTCACATTGATTTCAAATCTCCTCTGATTGGTGATTCTCGTATCAACATATCCCATTTTCCAGCTATCCAGTGCTCTCACGGCAGCACCAGAATTTCGTGATGAGCCTGGTGGAGCGTGACGCGCAGGTGGTCATCAGCGGAGCACGCCGAGCCAACCTAGAGTACTATGTGCAGTTCTTATACCGAATGTGGCAGAGAAGGACACCGCAAGCTGTTGATCCTATGCTGAGCTATGCTAAAGGGTATGTAAAGTTGCTCTTAGAAGTGTTTGTAGCCAACTTCAAGCTGTCTTCTAGGTTTTAGAATAACTATTTAAACACTGTTAAATAAGAATTAAATTTGGAAAGACTAGCTTGGAGATTTTTGGTTGTTTTTTTTCTCCAAAGCTATCTAGATCGTGCTTGCAATAGAGACCTATTAATTTACAACATTCATTAAATCACAATTTCTGCATTACATTGAATGAAAAACTCACAGTGTTATTTATAATGTTCCCTGCTTAATACTACAACGCAGTGAAAAATGTCTGTGAGTGTGTTTGATGTCAACATCTTGGCGTTTTTAATTCGAAGATATCGTTCTTTCAATCAAGTGAAACAAACTTTATAAGGTCGTATGAAAGTCAAATGAAAATGAAATGTGGTCCTTGAGAAGTATGTCTGGTGTTACTTTGAATGACGGGATAGGTACGCAATAGTTTGATTAGAGAACGTTGTGGACTGAAAGAGGATGTAGTGACTAGAATTGAGAAAGGAATGTTGCGTTGGATTGGACATGTGGAGAGGATGAAGGAAGAAAGATTGACTAAACAAATATATCAAGGGCCGGTAAGGGACGTCCCAGGCGGATATTCATAAGCAGCCTATACATATACGTCCCACTGTACGGCACAGGCCTTCTCTCAGGAAAAGAGTATGGGCTTAATCACCACGCGTGCCCACCGCAGATTGGCGATTTCAAGCGCTGAGGTATGTGTGTAGCTCAGACACTCAGGTTTCCTCACGATGTTTTCCTTCGCCGTTAGCGAGTGGTGTTGCTACTTCGCAAATGTACATAACTTAGAAAACAAAATCATAGGTACATGCCCGCACTGGGAATTGAACCTGGCTCTCTCGCTTCCGAGTCCAATTTTCTACCCACTAGGCTACCACCGCATGCCGCAGGCGGACATACTTCGACCAAATAGGGGGTATTAGCAAAGGGCAAGATAAAAAGTACCCGAAATCGGCGTGCGTGCATGCAACGACTAATGAATGTGAAGGAAGCGAAAGTTATCTGTCAGGATCGTTGCAAGTGGCAGTCGCTGGTCTCTGCCTACCCCTCTGGCATACAGGCGTGAGTTTATTTATGTATGTATGCATGTACGAAAGTCAAACACTTATTCCCGAAAATACAAGAAATCAGTGAATATTATAAAGAATGATGAGTCATAACCATCCTTGGTCATAACGTATCCACCCTTGTAGCAACTTGAGCTATACTATTAGAACGGTCTTTGAAAATAACATAACATAAACTCACGCCTGTATCCCAGAGGGGTAGGCAGAGACCAGGGACTGCCACTTGCTACATATGCCATTAATTAAAAACATAACTTGTAAAAAAACCAAGTCTCGCAACTCAGTTCTTCTAACGTAAAAAATTGTGAGATCCAAGTATTAACAAGTTGGTTAATTTATTGAATAAATGGATTGACTTTGTTTTTTTTACAAATTATGGTTTTAATGGCTTCTCATTTCTTTTTGTTAGTGTTCGTTCACGGCAATTTAAAGTCTACTTAATACTTTGCGGGATTTTGGTTCAACTTCCCACGTCCCATTCTTGCTTTTTCATTCCATTGACCATTTTACAAGTTACCTTTGAACATAATTATATCTAGGTACCTTTATACACCTATTATTCCATTATATTATACATATTATACAGAAACACCGATTCATTCACTGCAAACATAACTTTGTAATCCTATATATTTATATAGGATCAGTTCGTGTATCTAGAAAACTGGGCCGAAATTGCAAAATATATTAATTTTGTCCTTGATTTATAAACTAAACACGATTGTATTCTAAATTTGAAGCTTCTACGTCTGCTAGAAGTGCCTTAGAGTTTTGATGATCGGTCAGCCAGCCAGTGAGCGACAAAACTAAACAAAATTAAGAAATTTGACTAGTTATGATTCTTAAACTACTCGTTCAAATTGAATAAAATTTGATATATACCGTGTTTGTATAATGCCTGCTTGGTTACTGAAAATTCAGGCTTCTAGTTTTGTCCACAACGAAGTTATAGGGGGTCGAAAATGGCCTGAACTGAAAAGGATGGTACGGCCGGCCGTGCCGCTTTTTTGCTCGACTTGGCGGGGGCACTACCGTGCCCCCAGATTTTATATTACGGCAACTTTATAGCTTGCTGAAGAAAAAAAGTTACCTATTTGACATTAAAATATGCTGAAATCCTTCATGAATTCACTCATCCCTAGCGCTATCGACGCGCGCGCTTTAACGTAAAAATTTATAACTTCTTTCTTAAATTCATGCATTGATTCGTTCGTTCATTTCTAGGGTTCCGTACCCGAAGGGTGCCAAACGGGATTACTAAGAATTCACTGTCCGTCTGTCACCAGGCTGTATCTCATGAAGATTATGTATTTCTGTTGTCGCTGTAACAACAAATAGTAAAAAGAGAATAAAATAAATATTAAAGGGTCCTACACAACAAACGTTGTCTAAAGACACCGCTCGCCATCTAGCGGCTATCTATGTAACCTTCACAGCGCCGGTGTCATGTCCTTAAATGTCAATGTTAAACGCTTCTTGTTGATTTCTATAGATGGCGCTGTTCTCAAATTCGATCTTTGTCCAATGTTGTATAGATAACGGTACGGAACCCTTCATGCGCGAGTCCGACACGCACTTGGCCGGTTTTTGAGTGTTTACCTGTTTTAAAATGACACTTAGTTTTTAATGCTGCAAGGGGTGGGTATGGGGTCCATGCAAATGTACCCATTGTTCTTAGCATTATATTTACGGACCTTATAACTTAAAAATACCATAACATTTGTAACTATTATTTAGGACAATGCCCATTGTGCTCTGTATCTTTACAATTTTTTATGTCATATGCTCTTGTGTACAAGAAATAATATTCTTGTCTTTTGGTATTTAGATGGGAAGATTACTTGCAAATACCACTGCAGCCTTTGGCAGACAACTTGGACACACATACATACAATGTGTTTGAAAAGGACCCAGTGAAGTACGACCAGTATCAGAGAGCGATCACACAAGCGCTGCAGCACTTGCAGATACAGGAATTGAGTAAAAATATCAAGGATAATGTAAGTACAATCCATCTAGACATCAATATAATTTCTCACTTTCGTGGAAATGTTGCATTGGAAATTTGATAATTCTGAGAGTGGAGTTTATCTTGTATACTTTCACCATTAATTTTGGGTGGTTTTTAAGACAAATGAATGTGCCTGACAATAGATATCGAATAGTTTTTAGGGTTTTTAGGGTTCCGTGAGAGCGTTGGTAGCCTAGTGGGTAGAACATCGGACTCGGAAGCGAGAGACCCAGGTTCGATCCCAAGTGCGGGCATGTACCTATGACTTGGTTTTCTAAGTTATGTACATTGTAAAGTTATAGTAGCAATACCACACGCTAACTGTGAAGGAAAACATCGTGAGGAAACCTGAGTGTCTGAGCTATTCACATACCTCAGCGCTTGAAATCGCCAATCCGCGGTGGGCACGCGTGGTGATTAAGCCCATACTCTCTCCTTGAGAGAAGGCCTGTGCGCTACAGTGGGACGCATATAGGCTGATTATGCTTAGGGTTCCGTACCTCAGAAAGAAAAACGGAACGCTTATAGGATCACTTTGTTGTCCGTCCGTCCGTCCGTCCGTCTATCTGTCGAGTTGAAATTAAAACCGCATACTTAGGTCTACAGCCTCTTGAAGCTGTTAAAAATCAAACTTCTAAGTTAACGTAAAAAAAAGTAACTGTCGTTTATGCCGCAAAAAACGTATATTTCGACACTCAAGGGTATCAAAATGTATAGGGTACTTTCCGTTGACCTAGAACTATGAAATTTGGCAAGTAATATCGTATTATATACAAATACCTACAGGGAAAAATCTGAAAACTACATTTGTAAATAAATCATAGAAAACTTAGTCTGAAGTTCGAAAAAGGCTCGGAAATAACTGCGAGACTCGATTCTTGAACTATTTATAAGATGTAAGTACCATTTCTACCTACCATTTCCTTCCGTGGATGTCGTAGAAGGCGACTAAAGAAATCAATTACCAGGAGACGGGCACCAGCGTCTTTCTGAGATTCCAACCGCATACTGCGATCGCCAACGCGCCTGCCAAGCGTGGCGTGGCGATTATGGCAAAACCTCTCATGGTTAGGGAGGCCTATGTCCTGCAGTGGGCGTCAAACGGCTGATGATGAAGTCCCTACCTACAAATTTGTACGGAACCCTCGGTGCGCGAGTCCGACTCACACTTGGCCAAACAAGATTTATCAACTATTTTTTTTTATTTACGCCGATAGTTAAAATTAATTCCTAAATATGCCATTTTTAATTACTAATTACATAACCGCGGCTTTCAAACCACCCTGAAATCAGCGAATATATTCTGGCTTGAAAAATAAAGAGGAAAGCAGTGGCCTAATTACGCGCACCAAATTCTGAGCGATTCCAATCATCTAACTGTCAAATTTCATACTAATTTGACAGACGATTGGAATCGCTCAGGATTTGGTGAGCGTAATATAGGGGCTGATCTCTACTATCAATTAACATTAGCTAATCTACCTATTTAAAAACAGTTGGCGGGAGTCGGACTCTTACTTAGCCCATTTTAATAACCATAACCATAAATATATAGGGTGTGATATAAATAATGGTTAACCTGAAAATGGTTTCTTCAGTATCGATAACTTGATCAGTTCCAGTAAATTTTTAATTTATTTTATTTTCAAAAATTTTTAAGGTGTTACGAAAAATTGAAGTAAATTTACTGAAGACTTGAAACTTACCTGTAAGGAAATCCGCCATAAAAACGCGTATTCGGTGACATCGCAACAGAATACCTATTGCAAGAGATAGAGCCCTTTTTAGGGTTCCGTAGTCCGACAAGGAACCCTTATAGTTTCGCCATGTCCGTCGGTTTGTCTGTGTGTCTGTCCGTCCGCGGCCTAGCTCAAAGACCGGTACTAGAAAGCTGTAATTTGGTGTGTGTGTGTATATACATATTGTTACGACGGTGGATAGGAGGTAAAACTTCGAACGCGTTTTTCCGTGCCTTGGAGGCGTTTTCAGCAGGCTGAAATACCGTTTCGGACCGTTTCAGACGGTGTTCTGTCACATACTAGTTTATCAAAATTTCAACCAAGTTACCATAGTTTTCAGGCGCCTGAAACATGTTTTCAGTCCGTTTTAGGCCACCCTCTATCGGGGAAAACGGGACCCCTTATGGGCCCTTGAAGTACATTTCAGTGTATGAAGAAATTTTCAATAGGGGTGAAAGAGATAGCACTATTAGAGAGGGATAGTTATAGTCCGAACATTCCGGAAAGAGACAGAGACTACACGATCGAGTGAGACGGCAGAACCTTCCACGACTTGATGGAGTTTTCGAGAACATCTCAAACGATATAAGCGGGGACGACGCGTACAGCGAGTCAGTTTTATTTTGGAGGCGGAAGTGAAACGAAATACAAGCGAAGGAAGGACGGCAATTATCGGATTAGTGCAGTGTGATTTACTCCCGGTTTCTCGTACACTAACAAGCTGTTAATCTACTGTTAACAGCTGTCAGTGGTTTTTTTTGTATGCACTTTGGTCAATAATAATTGACAGCTGTTAACAGTAGATTGACAGAAGAAGAAGAAGAAGGACACTTATTATACCAACAAGATACATCACAGAAACAAAATAAGCAGATGAGTAACATAATATACACAACAACAGAAAGAAAACTAAATACACAACAGACAAAACGAATAGATAAAACAGGACCATAGATGTAGCCTGTGGTGTATCTAAGACAGCATGTTAGTGTACGAGAAACTGGGGATGAGTGTTTATTTAGAGAAAAGTGTTGTGAAGTGAAGAAGTAGTGTGAAAATAAATCCTACTCTTATTCATCGGTTTATAAAGCGCTTTTTCAATCACGAACCCACCCCTAGAACGTAACAATATTTATCCCGCCTACAAAGTTAAACAATTAAATGTTGGAAATATTTTTTTTTACTGTAGCTCCACTAAGATGAAAAGTGGGGATGATTTTTTTTTCTCGTCTACCCCCTCATGTGGGGTGTCGTTGGATTGGTCGTTCAAAAATATTGTAGGGCTAGGAAGACCATTTTTCGATTTAGGGTTCCGTTTGCGAAATATTAAGCTTCAAAGCGCAAATTTTTGTCAGAGTAGGGTGCCCCCCCCCCCTTCTTCTCCTAGCTAAACGGTTGATTGTAGAAACGTGAAAAAATTCAGGGTAGTAGCACATATAATGAACTTGAAAGGAAAAGTATCACGGCTAAGTAGGCTTTACTAGTTAATGAGTAATAGGCAACCAACTTATAAAAGTAAAATTTCGTACAAAATCCATTGAAAATGTCTTCTAACAACTTCTTGTTAGTTCTGTAAAGCAGGTAAAAAAAAACCCTCTTTCTACGGAACCCTACATGGCGCGTGGCCCGACACGCACTTGGTCGGTTTTTTCTTTCTTCTATTGTGCAGCATTTAATAAGCTTAGTAATTGTGTCCCATTGGAACTCTTAGCACTCAACTCTAGCAATCTTCTTATTAGAATGAAATTATTTCAGTTGAAACCACAAGAAGACCCCCTCATCACGCCGATGGATCAGGGCGACGCAAAGCCGACGTGCGATAAGGTGTTCACCGTGATGGTGCTAGGAGCTGGGCGGGGGCCGCTGGTCAGAGCCACGCTCAACGCTGCCGACCTCACCCGCTGTCGCGTGAAGGTAACATTCAGGGAGTTGGGTAGTTCTCATTTTGAAAAACGGAAAGTCACAATCATTGAGGACATTTTTAACTCGAATAATTTAGATAGATACATAAATAATTTATTTGTGCTTAGAGACACACTCATACATAAAGCAATAAGTACATAAAAGTTGATGACATACAATAGTTTAGGTACAAGTATAGACTTATCATAAAGTTATATGGCACTTTTAGGCCATATATGGGTGTGCTACAGAAGCTCAAAAGGCCGTATCTCAGCATTATAAATATCCACTTTAATTAAGCAGATATTTTACTGATTTTCAGCTACAGCCAAAGAGGGTGAGAACGGCGATGATAGATATTTATAGATAATCATTAAAATGTTTAAAAAATAAAAAAAAGTACAAATCAAACCATAACAGATAACAAGAAACTATATTACATTAAATATTGAGCAGACATTGAGACTATCTTCATCTTGCAGAAGAGAGCCATCCGATTTATTTACAAGTTAGGTAGTAGGGATTCGCTAAGAGTATTCTGACTGTTAAGATCAGTTGCATGTCAATACATTTATGAGAATATGATGTACGTTAGAAAAAATATCAAAGACTTCGAAAATGTTGGTGGCCACCATAATGTTAATACTAGAAATAAACATAAATTGTCATTTCCACTATTTAGACTTGCAAAAGTTAACACATCCTTTATGGGGCACTGTATAAGGTTCTACAACAAAATTCCTCAAGATATATTAGAGTTACCTCCAACGCGATTTAAAAAATGTGTTAAGCACATTTTGTGCAAAAAGGCTTACTATAACATCGAGGATTATTTAGAAGACAAAGATATTTGGCATTAAACAGTAGATTAATATTATTTAAAGGACGATTGTGACTAGTGTTCAACATATTTATGACTAATATTTTAAGTTGAAAACTCTGTTAATTAAGTTAAAACGTGTTTTGAAAATAATAAATGTGGAGTTTCTTTGTTAGCTTCTTCTCCACATAATCCATTAATTGTGAAACTAACAACTTTTACGTTCATTAAGTAAACATTCTGTTTTTACAATGAATAAAAATATTTGAATCGAATTGAATTATTTTAGAATTTCATTATAATTAAGGTCTATTGATTTCATTCTTCATAAGATTTGTTTACCAGGGAAGTAGTGTTTTGTGTAATTAGTGTGTTGTTGCATAGTCGTTATACTGCTAGTTATTTATTTATTTATATCATTTCATTATTTATTTTAGCAATTTATTAACAATAATTATTTACACCATAATTTTTTTATGTAATACTTATTAATACTTGAACGTCAATCCATGGACACGTAGTTTAAAAGTTTTGTAAGACAAGTAAATTTCTCACTGTCATGAAACCGCCACCTACGTCAAGAGCTTAGGAACTCCTAGTTTTTGTAAATCAAGCATGTAAGCTTTAAAATGTTTTTTAAAAGTAATTTTCACTGGTATTTGCCTTATGGGTGGAGAAATAATGTTCCAGCACAGTATTACCTTAGGTGTTTGCACGTTTAGTGAATAGTAACCATTAACTCTAAGGTAGTAATTATTTACCTCAAGGAGATTCATAAAATAAAAAAAATATATATCTATGGTTGTGACTTAATTTTTCTAATTGAGAATTACCCAGTTGATATATTCGTAAATCGTAATGAATAATAATAACTTCCACAAAATATATTCAATTGCCCTAGTCTCAAACTGGAATATTCTGTGCTATGGTAACCACGCAACGACATCACAGACATGGAAATACAGCCAGACTGACTGAAGCCATTTGTAAAAATCAAGTACGGCGGCCTCCAGTGGGAATCGAACCAAGACCTCTGTTTTAGTAGTCAAGTGTGTTAACTGCTAGACCAGTAAGGCAGTCAATTTAGCTTTGACAAACATTATCAATCATCATCATGCCCCCTGTTGAGTATAGACGTACGAATAAAATAAACCATGGAAGTTTCTTCCTACAAAATTCACTCTCAAAAATGGCCCCAGCCCTCCCGATTAGTCTTTACCAATGAAATGATCGCAAGATGGACTGTAAAGTAAATAACTCTGTGATTGGTTCATTCTGTGCGCCGTGCGTGACGACGTGAACGTTGATTGGGCGATAGTAAATGACAGCGTAACTTATGATTGGTTGTATGTATAGAAAAACGTGAAACCATTGACTTCTTAATGGATAACCCGTCGAATTATCTAGGTACCTCGCCAGATGGCGGTCTGACGGTGGCAGGCGCATACATTTTGCCGGGTAATACTGAACTCGCTTGGTAACACGATTAACAAGCCCCGCCCGCCTTCCCGCAATTGAACGTGGGGTTATTTTCTACCGTTAGTTAGACATGTTCTTAACTATCACTGGTATAGACCTGTCCCCCAAATGCTTAACAAAATCCTCACACGGTCCCTTCAAACATCACTCATGATAACATGATAATTTTTATTTATGTATGTTCATTCTACATATATTTATTTCATATTTATGTACCGTTTATGTATGTGTATTAAATATATAAATATCTTGCTTAGTATTGTTTAGTTGCACCGACTAACCGTCATTTAGCTTCTCATTTTTTTCCGTCAATGGTTATCTGGAAGAAATTACTTTTAGTAATAGGGCCGCCACTTGTACTGTACTGTACTTATTGTTAAGTTCTCATATGTAATTCTTGGTGTAAATACAATAAAGAAATCTATCACTCATGGTCCCTTGCCATCTGCATCCACAGACCTTCCGCCGACTTAACGATGTCGTCCGACCGTCGGGCTGGTGGTCTGCCCACTGTCTTTTTATCCTCGGCCGCCACTCATTTATTTATTAATTGCACAGAAAAAATCTCTTTTTGTAGAAAGGCGTAAATAGCATTTTCTATCAGTTAGCTTTTGGTTTGTGGTTAGTACTTATGGCTTAGAGAGTACCTTTCATGTTTGTGTTTTTCCCGGTGCAATAAAGAATATTCTTATCTTATCTTATCTTAGAGAGTGCAATATTATAAACGCTTTTAGTACAATATTGTCCTTATTAATATTATAAACGCGAAAAATTGTATGTATGGATGGATGTTTGTTACTCTTTCACGCAAAAACCGCTGAACGGATCCGGATGAAATTTTGCATTATAGTCTGGATTAGCACATAGGCTATTTTTTATCCCGGAAAAATACACATCAAAATTACCACTCGAAACGAAGTCGCGGGCAACAGCTAGTAAGTTCATAAATTCATAGTAAACGTAATATAAATACACTAGCTGACTCGGCAAACGTTGTTTTGCCATATTAATAAAATAATTCGCAAAATTAGCAGATCCGTGTTTATGATAATATAATTATACTCAATACACCTGCGTTCCATCTTTCCAGTGGCTTAATTTCTGACCCCAAGATTGTCTTTCTAATCGTAGCGCTGGGAGGAGGGAGAGCTAAGTGGTACATACATTACTTTTACTGTGGTCACAATAAGGGAAATCGGTCGACGCCTGAGAAGTCGTGGGTATGACCATCGTTCCGGGGCATACCTGATGCAGAGGATTTCCCTGGCGGTGCAGCGGGGGAACGCTGCTAGCGTCATGGGAACTTTTGGGTCAGGCGTGTCCCGGGGCGGTATATTTAATTAGTTTAATTTAATATTTAGTTTACTCCTTAGCAACAAAAAGTATGTGTGTAATATTTAGTTAAGTTATTAAAATGTAACAACCCTAAAACTTGTGAATTCTGGAATACTAATTACATGTAGAGTCAGTGGATACGAAATTAAGCAAACAGTAAATATAATGAAATTACATAAAAAGTGTTCACATTTCTTCACTCTCTTGTGTCCTTAATATATTCAATTTATGAATGTGTATACTTATATAGATATTCAGTTTCTTCTATACACGCTGCTATTAAGATTTATTTCTTATTCTATTTATTTCCGTTTCCTTTTTTATCACATATTTGGTAATGTTATTATATTTTCTCATTTAAAATAAATTACTACTATTATTATATTACAATATCATATTTTATCATTTGTGTCCGTCCGAATAATAAAAGAATGTATATAATGGCAAAATAATTATAATAAAAGTTTAATAGGTTTGGTGTGGGGACGGATTAAGAATAGCGTCACTCCATTTCCTTCCGTGGATGTCGTAGAAAATCAATTACCAGGAGATGGGCAGCAGCGTCTTCCAGAGATTCCAGGTGCATACTGCGATCGCCAACCCGCGATCTGCCAAGCGTGGCATTATGGCAAAACCCCCTCATGGTTATGAAAACCAAGAAGGAGGCCTATGTCCTGCAGTGGGCGTCAAATTTTGACGCTTTGCCATAATGCCACGCTTGGCAGGCGGGTTGGCGATCGCAGTATGCGCCTGGAATCTCTGGAAGACGCTGCTGCCCATCTCCTGGTAATTGATTTCCTTAGTCGCTTTCTACGACATCCACGGAAGGAAATGGAGTGACGCTATTCTTAATCCGGCGCCACACCAAACCCATAAAACTTTTATTATAATTATTTTGCCATTATATACATTCTTTTATTATTCGGGCGGACACAAATGATAATATATGATATTGTAATATAATGATAGTAGTAATTTATTTTAAATGAGAAAATATAATAACATCATAAAAAAGGAAACGGAAATAAATAAAATAAGAAATAAATTTAGTCTTAATAGCAGCGTGTATACAAGAAACGGTCAAATGGCTGATGATGAATGGGTTTGGGGCCGATACTACCGGGATTGCCTGGTATTGGCCCGGGTGAGTATTGACCTCTTACTTGGTGAGGGGTTAATTTCGTACCCGGTCTGGTGGGGTGGTTTGGTGGGGTCGGTCCGAAGCTCACTCACGTTTAGCGCTAAGCTTACGATAAGTTTACTATCAGTTTAAATAGTTGAACCTGTTATTGGCCTTACTTATTAGACATTACTTTAAGTTATGAAACTTTATAACGCTGTTGGTTTTTTGAATAAAATAAAAAATAAAATTAGCCTACGACACTCAGAGACACCAAGTATACACAAAAAAATTTTATGAAAATTGGTGAAGCCGTTTCAGAGGAGTTCGATAACAAACACAGAAATGAGATTTTTTAAGTTTTTTTTTTCATTTATGCACAAAGTAAACTTAAATAACTTATTCTACTAGCAGGCGAAAACCACAATAAGTGTATCTGCCGCTGTTATCACTCTGTTAGGTTATACAAGTATGTATATGGGTTCATATCAACACAAAGAACCTTATTCTATTGTACCATCTGCATGTATGTAATACTCATGTTTGAACAAATAAATTGAAATTGAATTCAATTCATGGCATGGTTACCTTGGAAGTAACATGCCACTTCGTAACATTAGACCAATATTCTTTTTAATTTCAGCTGATTTGGTGCCTCTTGCATCTCTATTAATATTCGTATTTGCACAGACTACAACCCATACCTATTTATTTTCCGGTAAACTCTCCAGTATAAGGTTGCTTGGAAGAAATCGATGTTAGTAATTTTCTTTTATAACTGCGGTTTCTGTAATTCTTTTCTGGCGTACAATAAAAAATATTCTTATCTTATCTTTCGCTCTCTTGTAGGTGATAGCTGTGGAGAAGAACCCGAGCGCGGTCGTTGTGTTGGCTGCACAAGCGCGGGAACTGTGGCGCGACCGTGACGTCACCGTGATGCCGGGGGACATGCGATACATCAGCCTCGAGTCCAAGGCCGATATTATAGTCTCCGAGCTGCTGGGTAAGGTATACTACATACATACATCTAGGGCAGAGCGGTAGAGTGCCGGCTTCTGATTCAGGAGGTCACAATTATTTTCGTGAGTTCGAATCCTGACCAATGACTTTGTTTGCTGAGTTACGTACTATTGTGAAATTGAAGTACCAATACCGCTCGCTAACCGTGAAGGAAAACATCTTGAGGAATTCCTAGCTTCAGGTATTTACATACCTTAGCGCTTGTTACGTACAATGGCCCAACTATGAGGGTGAGTGCGGAAATCTCAGGTCCAACTGAACTACATCTAGGGCAGGGATGGCGAACCAAAAAATATTTTTGGCACCAATCGAGAAAGCAAGAAAGTTCACTTTGAATATCAACAAACCCTATGTCAAAATTATTTGATGGTCTATGGCCTCATCAAACATTTCTTAGAAGAAATGGCACGTGGATCCGTAAATGTTCGCCATTCCTAATATAGGGTTATTTCTAACATGCGCAAGTCCCGAAGCACTCCGAGTTTGTTATACAACGACATTCGTTCCTTATTTTCTCAGATTTATATTTTTTGAAATGTCAGGGTTTTACATAATGTTATTTGAGCGCTTTACGAGCGATTGACCATGCCCTATAGGATAACTAGCCTTAGAGCTGTATTTGTTCTACCAAAGTACATACAGTTTGAAATTTGTTCAGTCCTCTGTACCAGAATAACGGCTTTCAAACATAACCTTCGGCCAGCGACGTCCTTTTTAATAAGTACAAAGTTTAGATACAAAACTGGCATGCTAGGTTTTAGATACCTATATGCTAGTTCTACAGAACTCATAATTTACTTTCGATAAATCCCGCTTAATTACTCTAATATGCCACGAAAACGAAACCTATACTCCGCGACGTCCCCATAAATTAAGTCTATTTTGACGGTTCATTGCGTTTAGGTTTAGAGTCTACATGTTCTAAAATTGATTACGTCCCGGTCTCGACTGTAACGATGTGCCGTTAGTAATAACGCCAATTGTCGTACGGCCAGGCTCCTGGGGCGACAACGAGCTGTCACCAGAGTGCCTGGACGGCGCTGCCGGCCTGTTGAAACCGGACGGCATCTCGATCCCGTGCTCGTATACGTCGCACGTCGCGCCGATAAGCTCGCCGCGTCTGTGGGCGGCAGCGAAAGGCGCCGCCGGTACCGGCATGCAAGACCAGCAACGGAAGAACCTTGAGACCCTGTGGGTCGTCTACATGCAGAATATCCACGACATTGGCGAGACGAAGGTGAGTATCAGTGCTAAAAACAATAATAGCGTCGTTTTACCTGGAATAAAACGCTTGTTAAATACTTACTGTATTTGAAGCTTTAGAGTTTGAGATAGGCAACCTCCTTTTCCGTGCCAGTCGATGCTGCTTGAACCCTAATCGTCGCACTTTGCTACTCTGTGGCACTCTTTACCAACCAGGCCTCCTTGCGAGTAATGATTTCTGAACGCGCGACGGCCATCATGCTTGTCATTGTTTCGAAAACCACAGGCAGGAATTTTATTTCAGGTAAAACGCGGCTATTAAATTCTGTACGTTATTTGAAGCTTTGAGTTTGAGACGTATTTGTTATCGCCTGGTGGCAGCGGACGCGAATGTGAGATGATTCACAGTTACCTATATGTGTGTATAATACAAAACAGTACAAAGCTGGGTATTTACTAATCTAAAATATTCCAATAGATGTCCACAGACCCAATATTACGAGTAATTAAATTTTACCCCAATTCTTTGAAGTTAGGACAATAACATAATTTGCAGGTAAGTACAAATATATAAAGGATAGATAGATCAACCGTAAAATATATGGGTTGGTAGGATTCGGAGCTTATGCGATCTATCAACTATTATAGAACTGTTAAAAATCAACAGGGTTTCTCCACTGATAAAAACATCCTTATCAGCCATATCTGAGTTTTGTAGTAGAATCTTCTGACCAGAGTAACTTGAACGTAATAACAAGTAAACATTTATTCTGTATCAGACTATTTTGGAAGTTATAGTTTAAAAACCTATTTAGAGGCTAAAAATTCCACCCATGCCGGGACTTGAACCCGCGACCTCTGGATCACCGTGCCAGAGCTCTCCCAACTGGGCAAGTGTAAGCATCGATGAAATTTCGAGCCTCTTTACAAACTTCTCTGTATTACGTACAGGCAGCGACATCTGGCCGAAGCAATGTACATCACTTGCAGCCCCGAGTAACCCACTTTGCAGTTAGGTTTTATTAACATTGGAATGATATCGCTGTACCTACATGATGATATTCTTTTTGTTGCACTAACCCGTACTGAGGATAATTTAAAAACCTATTTAGAAGCTATAAATTCCACCCATGCCGGGACTTGCACCCGCGACCTCAGGCTCACCGTGCCATGTTATAAAAAAAAAATCAGGAAATAAGTATTTAAAATCGGGTGCAATACCACAAGAAAAAGTTGTCCGCATTACGCAAATCAAATGAAAATTATCTTTCATAAATTGAAATTTAAAAAATATATGAGCATTATCAGTTTATTTAACATATTATCTATTCGACGCATCTTTGAAAGTAACTTTTTTATTTCATTATATTATTTTTTGTTGCACTAACCCGTGCTGAGGACAATTATAAAAACCTATTTAGAGGCAAAAAAATCCACTTATTATTATTCCAAATATTATTAAACGCAAAATAAACTCGGGCCATCTGCCTAACAAGGAACGTAAGTGCTTTCTGCAAAAAATGTGCGAGCGAGCGAGCGCCATCTTGCGTGTTTGACCTCAACCACTTATCGATTAAAACTAAATTAACTAAAAGAAAAAGATGAAGACGTGATGACATGACATTTTCGTTAAAGTACTCTCGTTAGATAACTAGTAGCGTCATTTAGATTCACACTCTGTAACTAAATTTCGAACTACGCTTCAAAGTATGGCGATGATCACTCCTGTCTTTAAATAGTCCTTGGTCCAACATAAAGTTCAAAATATCGATATCTTTTAACTTTTTGTCAATCCCTAATGCTTGTTTGTATAGGCGCTCGCACACATCAAAAGTTGCAGTGGTGTGACTGCATTGGCCAATTGCAACGCTTGCTTTCGTGGCCTTCGACTCACGCAAACATGTATAAGCCTGCGTGCCTATTGCTTAGATTAGTAGTCGTAAAGAACGGTGGGGGTTGAAGCGGCGACAGGCAGCGGTTCCCGTACAAAATACGCGCTAGGGCAATTCTAACTCATTTGCTCTGTTCTGTGCTTTGATCGATAACTGAATAGGTACTAAAAATTGGAGGGCATCGACACCACGCCGTAGACTTTTTCGTTTCGACAAAATCAAAGATATACATTGTCGGAATTATAATCTGAAAAAATGTTTATAACACACGGTGACACCGTTCTATACTTACTGTCGTGTTTTTTATATACAAATAACACGAGAATACCACATTTTTTAGAATATTTGTAGTTTTTGTCGACTGAAATTACCGGAAAAGACGCCAATAATAACGAGCAAAGATGGCCGTCGCGCGTTCAGAAAAAAAATTAACATTGATTATTCTTGTACGGTAATGTAGGTTTTTAAGAATCTTAGGCAGACTTGCACCAATGTGGCTTAAACAGCATTTAACTAAAAGTTGATTTAAATGACGATAGACTGATATAGAAACGGTATGACCACCTATACGTTCCATTCCGCGAGGGCAGTTGAGGGGTTAAGTGACAATTAAGAAGTGGTGCAAATCGGCCTTAGTGCGTTTGTACAGAATGAGCTACACTAACTGCTCGGATGATACACGTATCGTCGTGTATACCGGCGATATTAGTGCACTCGGCGATGTCGGAGATGTTTTCTAATTTCTGCGATATTGTAGCGAAACATAGTCTGAGCTGTGAAATGTTTGTGATAAAGACATGAGATGAGTCAATAGTATGCAGAGTAATAGAGTGACATGTAACATACGCGGTGTTTCGCACATCTGCCGCGCGAATGCGCGTCAGTGTGTCTTCAATGGAAAATGTCTCATCTAAACACTCAGTCTTCAAGGCTTTTACTACCCCCAACACGCTGCGAAAGCACCCCAATAGTTTGTTTTTTTTTTGTTTCCAGCCATTATTCACATTTGACCACCCGTCCAAGGGAATGATGGATCACGAAGGCCTCGAAGTACGCGACCACAGGGACCTGCCGTTGCCAGACAACCGGCGCTGCGCAACTCTCACGTGGCAAGTGGAAAAAGACAACGTTATGCACGGTTTCGGCGGCTACTTCGACTGTCAGCTGTTTGGCAAGGAGATGATCAGCATTGTCCCTGCCACGCACAGCCACGGGATGATTTCGTGGTTTCCGGTCTTCATTCCTATCAAGGTTACTGTTTTGTTGCGAAACCATATTTACATATTCTACACTTGTAGAAGTTGCATTACTGTATCAACGCACGTTGCGTTTGTGTTATTTAAAATTAATTAGGACATTGAATTTAACAGCCGGTGGAGTTACGTTCTTAGAGATAGCATTAAACAATGCTTTGTCCGCCGAGTGCCCAATACGCAAACGAGTTTTGCAATTTCTTAAAACTTGTGAATGTAGTTTTATAAACAGTGCAGTGACTGTCTAGCGTAAACTGACCTAGTTTTTCTATATTTCTTTAGCAGAAACTCTTTAGTAGGCACTCTAGTGATATATAAAAAAGCGTTTTGTTTTTTACCCGACTGAAAAGCAAAAGAAGGCGCGCGTATTTATGTTTCTTTATGACCAAATGGCAAAATGTTGGACCGGTTTTGACAAATGAAGGTTTTGACGAAGCGAGTGTCACTAGCGCACGTCAGCAGTTATGCTGTTAGTGAAAAGCCTTCAAAAATCTTTAAATAAAAACAAATGAACCCGTCTGCTAGAAGCACGACCAGAAATTAGTCTAAGTTTGGTTGCCTACAAAAATTCAACGAAGCTGAGGATTTAAATTGTATGGACTTTATTTTTATAATAACTACTAGATGTGCCTGCATACAATCTATTTGGGGCTCAGTGATTGCTGTGTAAAAACATAACAAACAGACAGATTTAATTACTTTCACGTTTATAATATTAGTTCGGATTCGGCCGTTTTCGTGACACCCACTGATAGGCAACTGCCTCACTTTGTTTTTCCACGTTTAGCTTTCTTCTTCTTATGATGCCTCTCCGACTAGCGAACGTTGGAAGTCAGCTCTGAAAATCTCTGTCTCTTGCAAGGCGGAAGAGCTCGGCAGGACTTGCGATCTCAGGCCACTCCCTTAGGCTTCTCAATCATTTCTTCCTTTAGTTTTCCTTTTGGCTTACCTTTAGTTTTATTTAATTGCAGACCCCTCTACGTGTGCAGAAAGGTGACGTCATTACGGCGGCTTTCTGGCGCTGCGTGAGCTCTCGCCGTGTCTGGTACGAATGGACCGCTCGCGTGGGCAACCAGACCACGCCGCTCCATAACAGTAACGGCCGCAGTTCCGAGATGTTGTTGTAACTTTATCTTGTTTCTGCTGAGACTCAAAGGCGAACGCAATCTGTTTTATGTGAGCAGTTAGAGAAGTATCAAGAAAAAATTCGCCGACAAAATTGCGTGAAAATTCTCAGAACTCACAAACATGACAACGTCGACTCGACGGAAATAGTTCCAAATGACTGCGAACCGCAAGCCATTGCAGGTGGGATTCTTTTTCACGCAAAATTAAATACCGTGATAGTTAAACGCAGAGTTAAGAAACCTAAGAAAATGCGCAATTTCTAAAACACATCTATTACAGTTTATTATTTACAACAACTTTTGTTCTACGTAATTGATTTCCTTTCGCCTTCTACGACATCCACGGGAGGAAATGGAATCACGCTATTCTTAATCCGCCGCCACACGGCAATTTCATACCATGTATTATATATTGACTTAATATTCTGCGAAAATGATTTGCCTGTGGCTGCAAAATAGCTTTAAAAAATATATTTATATAACACCTGCTCGTCAATGGCATATTATGTGTCATGCAAACTCAACTTAAAGCAAGTCATTTGTGTCCTATGGTCTAGCCGGGTCATTATAAATGTACTGAATTTCATAATCCCCTAGGGAATTATGACATTTGAATTTGGAATGCAATCAACATTGAATATACGAGCTCCTTGCAATTCATGACCAAATGTCAAAATTAGAATATAAATTTATTCAAAATTAGAATGAAAACTTTTCATAGAGCCCTAAATCAAGGAGAATTCTTTTTAATTGTATTATGTTTTATTGCCTCGCAGTGTTTATATAAAGTAGAGTATGCATTTTGGGGATAAAGCAGTGTATTTGTCTCGGGCGTTTTTGAACCCCTCGGCCTCGGGATTCTAGCATTAACTCCCTCGCTTCGCTCGGGAGTTAACTCTGTAACTCCCTCGCCTCGCTCGTGAGTTAACCCTAGGATCCCTCGTCCTTGGGGTTCAAAATATCGCCCGAGACATAATACACTGCTTTATCCCCTTAATGCATAATCTACTATTAAGTAGTTATTTCGAAAAATATAAATCTGAAAAAGGTCATAGAAGAAAATATGTTGTGAAATATTTCAGGAATTTCGTATTTTTAAGCTTATCCTGGAGAGTGCGCGTCATGAATAAGCTCTCATTTGGTAGAAGATAGATAGATACATTGTATTTATAAATATGTATGTGAAATAAATAAAAGTTGTTTTTGTAAATTGAAAGTTTTATGTATCCTAACTATGGAGGTTTCCATACTTTTAATTTCTAAACAAATGGCTATATTGCACTTTTATTTCTGAAATGTATCTCAAAACACAAACATGATTATTATCTATAAAGTCTAAAAATCATGCAACATAAAATTATTATTAACTTTACACTGGATAAATTTACTTTTTTTTCCGACAAAAAAACAAGTAAGTTTATCTGGTGTTAGCATATTAAGGTGTAGTGCTTACGAAAGTTTTAGTTCGAAAACAACATAAAATTATTCTTAAAATCAAATTAGCTGGTCTTTTATAATTTGGTGATGTTCATTTCAGCATGGAACTCTACAATATCTTGGTCCCACCTCTTTTCAAAATATATTCCTGAAAAGAAATATTATTCCTGAGTAAGTTAAAATACTACCTACCTATGATTAAATATTACATATTAGAGTCAAACAAAGATCAGTCTCATTCTAATTATGTGTGGAATATACTTGGGTATTATCTTGAGCCTGAGCTAAGTATGTATTGCTTTACTTTGCTTGGCCTGAGCGAAGTAGTAATGAAGAACTTTCACAAAAATATGTTTTAATCTCATTGGTAAGGCCATGTTAAAAAATAAATAATCGTGGTATTATTTTAATAATATAAGCTGGTGAAGTAATTGTAGTCACAAACATAATGCTTTATAAAGTATGAAGTGTTTATGAATACTTGAGTTATGTTGTAAAATAATATTTATGTGCGTTTCCTATAAGAATAAGAAAACATTTAGAATTCAATATAAAAACTGAATCTAAACAGTTTTTTATTATCAGAGTAACTATATTTTATGAGACCTGTAAAATCCTAAAAAATAGGTATCTAAGTTTTGCTATGTTTAAACACAATGTCACTATAATCTAAGTTGGAAGTAAGTTCCCCATGCTGTAATACAAAAAGTATTACAGAATTACTAAACTTTGCCTAGGCTGTACTTAGCTTATTCACTCAGTAAATCTTTAAGACTCAACCTTTTTGTGAGCTCTCGAATTGATACATATGGTATTATTTATAAAAATATGATTCCTCTAAAACACTCCTCAGAGGGATTTTAAATAATCGGTCCTTCAGTCTTTCCCTTTACTATTTAAACTGAAACGGACAAACAATGTCTAGTGGCAACTTCTACCTACACTTAAATAATCAATCACTGCCTGGGATATATTGCATTATCAACCACCCCTGCATCCTCTCGGAGTAGAATGTCAGCTTAGTTGGCTTAAAAATTATATGTAACTATACTCGGCAAGCCTTGTTTTGCCATATTAATTAGCCTACAACCTATTCTGAGCCCTACCAAATATACACAAAAAAATTCAATACAAATTGTTAAAACCATTTCAGAGGAGTTCGATAACAAACATTGACGCGAGATTTTTATAATATTAGATAATGTACCTTGAAAAAACTTGGCATTATTGCCAGTTCTGATAGCCCATGGCAAATAGCATTTCAAATACAGCTGTCTGTGCTTAGGCATGAGACGAGCAGCACCCCAAATGCCACCACTGATGCACATGGGGAGCCGGGTTTGGATGCCTTCCACCCATTTCACTGCGACCTAAACAAGACATAGCTTTCAGTTAGGTATCTAAAGATATCTATGACACATGGCCAACACAAAAATTCTAAGGTGGAGTGTCACCAATATAAAGTTAGGGCCTTTCAATGTTTTAACATAGAGGTAAGCCATTGTTAACTCATGGTATTTCTTCTCATGGTTCACCCAGGTAGTCCAAGGAGGTTAAGTAGGGGCACTGTAGTTGGCAATTATTACTCACTTCTCCCAACATATTTGTCCTCATAAACAGTGATGCGTGAACAAGGTCATGGACTTCTCGATATCTTTGCATAACATATGCTAAGTCTGGGTCTGCGATAAATTGCACGGGCAGCCTGGTGTCTGCTGTTATTTTGTTATCCCTCATGAAGTCTGCGTAAACTCGTCCAAGTGTATTTTTTCGCATATTACCTAGTTGCTCAAACGAAACAGTATGTGAATTGATACGAGGCATTTCTCTTAATATTTCCGCGCCTTCTGAGGTTTCTAACATTTTCTGGCGCATGTAACGCAGCGAACTTTCTCCAGTTACTTCCCCCAAACAGGCAATCATATCGCCTCTGTGCGGATTGAGGAGAGCAATAGCTGCTGATCCACACGATAGCAGCGTCTTCTGTAAGGTGGTAGTAGGAATGAAATTCTGCTTCATTTCCTCTAGAAATGCAATAGATTGCGGCGAAGCCATAGAAAATGGCCGTATTAACGGCAAATATCTCATTTCAATTCAGTAAAACTTATTGAATTGAAGCGAGATTTACATTAAATTCAAACGTCAAAAAAAATGTAAACAACACATAGGTTTTATGTAATCCTTTTAGTCTGTGGGGAATTTTTTGACGTATGTGCAGTCGACAACATCAATCACATCAAGGTCGACTTTGTATGGAGCGTCAGCGACAGTTCCTGATTGGTCAGAAAAAGTGGGCTACAGAAATCACCAATCAGAAGCCTTCGCGATATCTCTCTGTCATAGTACTCTTTTTTTAAAGCGTTGTCATAAAATCACAGATTAATTAAAACATAAAATACAAGTTTTCGTTTCTTTTTTGTAATCTGTGTGCATTTTGCTCTGTCGCTCCATTTGTAGAAAGTTTTGAAAAAATATTTTCATCAAAGATGCACGAGAAAAGAAAGTGTTGTCATTGTGGGAGGAAGCCGGACAGCAGCAGTGCTTTATACCGCTTCCCTAAACCTGGTGTGACTAATCGTCAATGGTTAGTATACTTTTCCTCAAACTTCGCCGTTACCAATTACCTAAGTACCTACTACCTACCTCATATAAAATGAATTATGTTTTGCAGGTCTGAAGAATGGGCCAAATATTGTTTCCCGGAACAGAATTGGTCCTCGGCACAATTCCAGCGAGAGCTGTATAGCAGTCACAAGATGTTGTGCTCACGACATTTCAGGCTAGGGGCATTCTTGGATTTGTCCGTGGATAAGAGAATTCATAAGAATGCTTTTCCAGAAAATGAAGAACACTTTGGTATGTAGATTATATTGTGATAGATAATATAATGTGTAGTGAGGTAGGTCCAACTAAAACCATTTTTTGCTTTTTAAGGTTTTCAGCCCATCCGATAATGGCCATTCATACTGTAAAATACGACAGAACAGCTATTTAGAGCCTATGCCAGGTCCATCCATATCCACGGATCCGTGTGAGCAGCCTGCAGCACCTAAGGTTAGTGTAATTTATTTATTTTTATTCTATTGTGGTATTAAATCTTTTAGGGCTATGCTCGAGGTTTCTCTGAAAGATCGAATTCGAAACGAGATGATCCGACAGAGAACCAGAGTCACTGACATAGCCCACCGAATTAGCATGCTAAAGTGGCAGTGGGCCGACCATATCATCCAAATGATTAAATCTTTTGTGGTAATGCATATAAGTGATGACTTATGGCACTGAAACGTGGTCTCTAACTATGGGCCTCATAAGAAAGCTCAAGGTCACGCAACAAGCTATGGAAAGGGTTATGCTCGGAATTTCTCTACGAGATCGAATCAGAAATGATGAGATTCGTAGACGAACGAAAGTCGTCGACATAGCCCAGCGGATTAGTAAGTTGAAGTGGCAGTGGGCGGGGCACATAGCACGCAGAACTGATGGCCGATGGGGCCGAAAAGTTCTCGAATGGAGACCACATATCGGCAAGCGCAGCGTAGGACGACCAGCCACAAGATGGACAGATGACCTCATCCAAGTGGCAGGAAGACGCTGGATGCAGGCCGCTTCCAACCGGTCTTTTTGGAAATCCATGGAGGAGGCCTATGTCCAGCAGTGGACTTCTTGTGGCTGAATGATGATGATGATGAATGCATATAAATAGAACCCTGTTTTTCTACAATATCTTTTGCTATCTACTTTAGTTTTATGTTGCTTTGCCTTTTTTGTGTGGTAGAAATGCAAACTCTAACAATATCCATTCATTTGTATTTCACACTCACTTCCATAGTCCAAATCAAATCAAATCTTTTATTTGTCCATTTTTTGTTTTGTTTGTATAAACTGCATATATTAACCATAAATATATTTTAAGGTTTTCAGTCCATGTGACAGCTCCTGCGTGCTTTTGATGGCCCATAGGCAGCTCCACACAGCCGCAAATAGGAGACCCGGCAATGGTCGTAGAGATGGTAATAGTTAATGACTTTGACAATGACCACCATGAACACTGGACTCCTGCGAGCTTATGATGGCCTTTGAGGTAGCTTTACATAGCCGCGAAGAGGGGACCGGGCGAGTGTCAAGGTGATTTTGATGGCTTCAAAGGCGACTTGGAAAAAAAGAGGCTATAACTTGCATTTATCTTCCGTTGTGCAGCATGGCACTTGTATTCAGAATTTAAATATTTAAATACAGTTATTATTTCTATACACATCCCTACACCCTTGTTTGATAAAATGTAAATAAATATTGTTAAACTAGAATGCTACTGTTTTACTTAATGGTACCCAAAATCATCCCAAAATATGGTCGTAGGGATACCAATCAAAATCCTCGGCCGGTCATATGGAATGCAAACTTTTGCCAAAGGCGAGCTGCTATTGGCAAAAGTTTGTATTCCATACGACCGGCCAAGGATTTTTATCGGTCCATGAAAGCCGCCACAAATTTGAATTTCCCGCCAAGCCCGCTGCTATAAAGTTGCTTTGGGTTGCAAACGAGATGGCGCTACTAGGCATGAAAAATGTCGCTTTTTTTTTCTATGGTGTTGACATTCTTCTCGGGTATATGTGTTCTGTGGACACGGCACGGTTCCCTTTACCAAAGAGTACCTACCTATATAATCACTACCTACCCTCTACGTTCCTGGGGGAGACGCTAGACGTTGCAACAAAAAGACCCTGTTCTACTGTATTCGACTGTACTATTAGTAGTGATGTACAAGTCCGAAATGTTCGAACAATCGAAACGATTGTACAAAGTAGTTTCTATTTTCAGTTGATTCCAATATTGACGAGCTTTTTTTAAGCAAGGAAGGCGAGGGGAAGGCAGACACCACCTCCTATTACGCGCACCAAATCCTGAACGATTCTAATCTAATTTGACAGTTACACGATTGGAATCGCTCAGGATTTGGGTGCCCATAATTAGGCCCCAGGGTGTACCACTTGCCATGATTCTGGCAAACCTCTTTCGATTTATCAACATTCATTAGTCGTTCCATCCACTCACGCCATGGTGCTCTTCCTCAGTCCTACAAACTCAACGTTATCATTAGTCGTTAACCATCGAGCCACTCGCTGTCATCTAGGTATTTAGGACTGTTTGTGTTTGTTATAAAATGCGAGATTTTAAGGTAATGTCGAACATTGGTGTCCACTGTCCAGTCTAGAGTAAGAACCATTATGTTTTGATGATTCTTTTTTTTTCGCTTCGTCGACTCGCTCGATTGACGTCGATCTGTAGTGCGTTCCGATTTGCTCATGATCGCTCAAAGTCGCAAATCGGAACGCACGGCTAGTAACGTAGTCAGTTTAGCGCCATTTACAGAGTCCGTCGGAACCACTTTTTTTTCTTAAAAGTAAAAAAAAATTTTAAATAATAAATAAAAGCCGACTTCGAAACACTACAGCACTAAAAAGTTAGAAATTATTTAAATAATTAGAAGTAGAAGTATTTATACATGTAGGTATTAATTCTAACTTTTCAGTGGTAGTGTTTCAAAGTCGCTTTTTATTAAAAAAAAAAAATTTCATTTTTTTGTGGGGGAGCGGGAGAAAAATAAATAAGTCTCTTATAACCATAATTTACCCTACTTAATTCGTTGCTTTAACCCTTTACCGCAAGATATTTTATTTTTCGCCAAAAAAATGTATGTTATAGGGCATTAAAAATAAAACAACCCGTTTTTTTTTGTTTTTCCATATTTATTATTATATTCGAAAAAATACAAAAAACCACTTTGGTCCAAATTGTGCACACTATGCAGAAAGGACAGATGTCATATTGTACCATTATGCAATAAAGGAATAAAAAAAATATTAACTTAGGTGAAACGCGGAGTAACAATTGCGATGGTTATTTAAACACAAATTCACGTCGCATTTGCTGCATAAGACGTGTGAGCGTCCATTGCAACCCGGCATTTTGCATCTTTGGCGGATGCCCCATTGTGGTATATGGTCATATCTGTCCAGTCGCACATCTTGTTGAGGCATTATACAGACTGCACCTCTCTTTCTCTTCTCGTCTTCAGGCAAGGGTATTATGCTATGCAAGCCACCATAAAATATTTTTGGATCCATCCTAAAAAAAAGTGAAAAAAGATAAAAAGATGCGAAGAAAACCAGTGAAGCTATATAATATAAAATTAAATTTTGGTACAGTACATTTAAATAGGGAGACGAGCTGACACCCTTGCTAGATTAATATCAATCTGTGTTACAGAGTGTCAGGCTCAAAGCCCGTTGTAATTAAGGGGTGACGATTAGGTTGCAACTTCAAATAGGTATGATGTGAGTTCCAACAAGGGATGTTACGAATGTCGTATTTTTGACATTCGCGAATGCGAATGTGCGAATGCGAATGTTGAGTGAGAAATAGCGCTAAAACACCTTAAGTCAACATATTTCATAGTTTTATTCGTTTCTTACTCTAATAATAATAATGATAGTATCATTATGATACAAAATGGAAGCACTATTTAAATGGAAATATTATTTCTATTATTATATACTTTACCGCGCGAAAGGACCAACAAGAGACCCCGGTCGGCGGCGCATCGCAGCGGGCGAGACGCGACGCGACACGACTTGTACACATTCGCATTCGCAAAACATTCGCATCGATTTATGCGAATGCGGATGTTTATCCGAATGTTTAAAATGATGCGAATCATTCGCATAAGTGAATGCAAATATTCGTAACAACCCTGGCTCCAACATAGTTTACATTTCTGAAACTTTTTTAAAAATTATATCGAAAACGATTAATAATCCGTGTAGCGCCGGATTAAGAATAGCGTCACTCCATTTCCTCCCGTGGATGTCGTAGAAGGCGAAGAAAATAAATTACTAGCAGACGGGCAGGCCCCCTGAGGGAGGCCTATGTCCTGAAGTGGGCGTCAAAGGGCTGATGATGATGATGATGAAGCCCTAAGTGTGTGTGTGTGTGTGTGTGTGTGTGTGTGTGTGTGTGTGTGTGTGTATGTGCGGGCGAGATAAAACTATCCTGACTTGACCAACTCCTCTGTTTTGTCATAAGATAGGTTAAGGAGGCTGATTTTAATATAATATACACCAACTTTCATCCACCAACCCAACCCACACTAAATGGTGGCGCAATGGCCAATAGTACAAAAATAAAGCCCTACGATTTTATTGCTTTTTTTAAAAATCAATCAGAAATCAATAATTTATTTCAACGTAAAGAATTTACATTCTGTTTGCTGAATGTCAATGTACTATGTTACTATGTTAGCCGCTGCCTTCGGGCTGTATTTGTAGTGGAGAAAAAGGCAGCGGAAAAAAAAAACTCCACTCTGACCATCTTTTCTCAAATCATCTTAAACTTATACATCAAAGCCTATATGATAATTATGATTCTGTGATAGCCACCAATAACTTTAAAAGCCAAAATAACACTTCTTACAAAAGTAGGAAAATTATTAATGCTGCGGCCAGACACACGAACAGCACCCGTTCACGAACATAACGCAGGGGTCAGCCATCACCAGTCTCAACCATTTTAGAGGGAGATAGGTGACGCGGCCACCACGCCACCATTCGAATGTTATAATATTAATAATTAAATAACAATGAAATCGCAGTGGAATTGGCTTACTACCAAGGGCTTATATCGTTCATATACTCATCTATTCTATAATAGGTTTTTTTACATAGCGATTTTTTAATGAATGTTTTAAATTTATTTTCAGACAAGGATAGAACATGTTCTGGAATTCTGTTTTCTAATTTTCTGAACAATCTTTTATCGGTTTTGAATTTTGACGTGTGGATACAACCGTGCGAGTGGCTAAATCTAAACTGGGCACAGACTTATCGACTTTGCGGCGCGCTAGAGGTCGTAATTTTCATCGAAAATAAAATAACGAAATTCTAGGTCTGAACGCGCTCTACAAGTTTAATACGAGACGTTTTATCGATATCTTAATTTATATGTGTAAACAGCAATTGGTAATTTTTTGTTTTTATTTTAACAGTTTTGTTGAGTTTTGTGGTGACATCTATAATATCCGCCCCGGGTGCTACCCATGCTTGCTACGCCCACAGAACACATTGCTACGCCCGACTGCTTACGAGAACATGATGATTTTTGGGCCACGGTTTTTCCAAGGCAACATTGGCCGTCCTCGACTGGCAATACAGAGATTTGAAGTCTGTCTCAGTGTTGCCACCTTAGTGGATTTTCCACTAAAACTGGTGGTTTCAACCTCCACTTTAGTGGTGAAGTATTGCTTTTAGTGGCTAGTGGATTTTTCTAATGGTTTAGTAAAATTCACTTTCAATTACGGAATATACTATAACTCCATCGCTAAGCAAAGTTTTCAGAAATGAATAACCTTACACAACGCGTGCGAAGCCGCGGGCAGAAACTAGTTAAGAATGAGATTGTATTGGAAGAAAAGTGCTGTAATGAATATTATACAATTCCAATTTTGACGACCTCCGTGGCGCAGCGGTAGCGCATCTGCCTACTATGCGAGAGGTCCCGGGTTCGAATCCCGGCTGGGAGCAAAAAAAAAACCCAGGTCTTGGATGTTTACGTGTTTGTGATGTCGTTGTTTCTGGTCCTCACGACACAGGTTATCTTAGTGTGGGGCCAGAAGCAATGTATGTGCCTGTAGGTAAATAAAAAAAAATAAAAAAAATTGTTACAAAAAAAATCGGGAACCCACGATGACGGTGCAGACCAAAATTTGAAGAAGACTAATTAAAATAGCAGTCAATTAATACAAAGAACATTACAATTCAATAATAGAAACAAATTAAAACTGGTATTTAAAATTGAAACAATTGAGCTAACTGAAGAATGTTATAAACAATCTATAGGTAGCTCAACTGATCCACATCAATACCAGTTTATTATTGAATCATTTGATGTTCATGTGGATTTACTTATTGTTAATATTTTATTACGTAATAATAAAGGTTATTTACTAAAATACGTACATACTGTTTTCATTCGTAAAAACTATAATTTGTTTAGTGGAAATTTTAGCGATTGTTACATCAGGACCGTTTTTTGTTAGTGGTTTTAGAGGTTGCATCTGGTGGATGGAGAGCTAGTTTAACTGTTGGCAACACTGGTCTATCTATCTATAATAAATATCGTCTGTGCCGAAGAGTATATAATCACTTGGTCTGTGCTTTTGATTGAAGTTTTGCTAGCTTGTCGTCTTTACAGATTAATTTTAACAAATTCGTGGCAGTTTAGTTCTTTGGGCTCTTTATGTACATAACGATTATTATAAAATAATATGTTTTGTGGCAGTCAGTATTGCAAGTGATTTTCATCGATAACTCACCCGATGTACCTAACATAACCTCCAACAATATTAGAAAGTAACTGGGTCTTCCCATGCGGGATGGATGAAGGCTACGTGGGATTAAGATAAATATTCGGATAGATTTGGGACTGCAGAATTTCTATAAATGGCAGCAGTTATGTCGACTCAGAAGAAACCTTTGAAAATTGCCAGCCTGAAGGCAAACATTACAAAGGAGCTGAACTTTTTGAAAGGCATATTTTCTGTTCTCGTCCTACCATCGCAGAACAGCGGTGAGATCTAATTGTATACCTAATTTAGACAATTGAGAATTTTGATTCAGATATTTGTTTGGTTCGGGGATTTCGTGGTACAGGATAAATTGAGTGGACTTTATGACGGGTGTCGGTAGGCTGCTTATTGAGTGCCATTGAAGGTGGAGTTTTAGGAAGGATGGAAGACCAGGTCTGATAGCGAAGGGGTCAAAGGTCAGCGCGCCTTGGACAGGAGCCGTTTCCTGTGCCTCGATTTACCTTCCACAACTGCCCACCGTGAGTAGCGTAAGCTGACCTGGTCCATCCTTCAGCTTCCTTACACACATGCGATAAAGACGAGAGCCAAAAGCAATAAGTGTCAAGAATGGTGGCTAATAGCAGCAAAACCAACAGGGATGCAGCCTCGACAACAACTTCAAACCAATAGGGGCGACTCTAGGATCCAGTAATCGGGATCCTCACATCGTAAGGAAACCTGGGTGTCTGAGCTATTCACATACCTCAGTGCTTGAAATCACCAATCCGCGGTGGGCACGCATGGTGATTAAGCCGATACTCTCTCTCTAAGAGAAGGCCTGTGCCCTACAGTGGGTCATATATAAGCTGCTTATAGAGGAATATTTCTTAAGGAATCCGAACAGACATACTGATACTTAAGTATTTACTAAGTGCAATTGTTAATTTGGAAACCAGCGGTAATTGAGCTGTATTTATTTGAGCTAAATTGAATGAATTTGCATTTCAGGTGAGTATGATGCTGACGGATACGAAATGGTTAAGGGCAAGGGTCCTCAAGAACATGACACTACTGAAGTACCCAAAAGAGCTCACAGCATAGCCGAACTCGAAGAAAGACTTGAAAAAATTAAGTCCCAAAGCAATTTTAATTTGAAAACTAAACTAATGAAAAAAAGTTTGAGCAGCAAATTAAACAAAAAGATTAAAAAACAGGGAAGAGTAACTAAAACTCATGTAAAACCTACTGTTGATATGTCAAGCACAACCACAGTGAAGAAAGAAAAGAAAGTTGGTGCCACTCCCAATGCTGCCAAGCCAGTCTTTAATACTGATGGGAAATTAGTCTTCTCTAAATTTGACTTTGCTAATATAGGACAAAAAGTATATAGGACAGGTAATTTACATTTCTTCTATGATAATAAATAGAGACCGGATTATATGCAAATGCATATTGCATATTTAGTACCTTTTCAGCGTTAGTTGCATATTTTAGAAAAATAAAATGTATATTGCATATTTACGCTCGATCTCGCTCATCGTTCGATGCTTTTCATAGTAGGACGGGACGTCCGATCGCTAAGTAGGCGGTTAGCGGACTGCCTGGGTTTGAACCCTTGTGTGAAATTGATAGTTTCATCAACGGGATGGGTGAAATTTTGCCCGGCACAGTAAGCCCAAACATTGCACCCAAATTTAAATTCTGCCCAGTAACATCAGTAGACGTAGAACACTCTTTTTCCGCTTACAAAAATTTATTAAGCGATCGTAGACACAATTTGTCTACAGAACATTTAGAACAGTACTTAGTAGTACATATTTTTAAAGGTAAATTTTAAATTTCATTGTTACTGAAGTAGGTATATCTTGTAACAGTTTTTTTCACAAATACGATTTTCAGTACAAGCCTTTATAAGATAAAATAAAATATTTAAAAATATGACTTTATTTTTTCCTGTTTAATTGTATGCATATTTTGGCCCATTTTAAGGATTTTCGTGCATATTTTAGCTATTTTACTTGCATATTTGCATGCATATTTTGGGCATTTTTTGGTGCATATAATCCGGTCTCTAATAATAAATATTCAACTACTTTTCGTAATTTGTTACTGCATTAATTTTGTAATTTCTTTTCTGTTTACAGAAAAAACGAAGACAGAAAAAAATCCAAAAAAAATATTGGAAAACATGGAAAAACAAAAGGCGAAATTCCGTGAACTGGAAGAGAGGCAAGAAGATGAAAAAGTACGAGAAATAAGAGAAAAAGAAGCTTGGAAGAACATTTTACAAAAAGCAGAAGGGCAAAAGATCAAAGATGATCCCATTTTGTTGAAAAAATCTGTCAAAAAAATGGTAAGTTGGTTAAGTAATCCTATATCACACCTGTTTCAGGGGTTAGTCAACAAGGAGCCCTTATGTTTTGCCGTGTCCATCAGTCTGTCTGTCTACGGCTTCGCTTAGACAATTTATTTCTACTAAAAAGCTGAAATTTGGCATAGACATTCTAAAACTTCTAAGAGCCAGTTTCTGAATTGAGAATTTCTCATAGTGCTGTCTCTGCGAATTTCTCAGAAAAGAGCGTGACAGAACGTTACTTAAGTATTTACTCAATTCAGAAACTGGCTCTAAGACATCCTCTCCTACACTGAAAAAGGCATTGCCCTAAATATTGACAATAGTTACAAATGATACTTAGTTTTAAAGGTATTATAAGCAACCTATATAAGTCCCACAGTAGGGCACAGGCCTTCTCTCAGAGAGAGAGTATGGGCTTAATCACCACGCGTGCCCACCGCGGATTGGCGATTTCAAGCGCTGAGGTATGTGAATAGCTCAGACACCCAGGTTTCCTCACGATGTTTTCCTTCACCGTTAGCGAGTGGTATTGCTACTATAACTTATATTTAAAGGTATAAGGTCTGTGAATATAATGTTACAATTATAAATGGAGAACTAGCACAAAAAAACGTTTTAGTATAATTATAGTATAGTATAAAGATAAATGTGTTTGATTTTTTTCTCTATGACTAATACTTTTCACAATGTGACCTGGGCCCTGTTTCATATAACTTAACTCGACCGACATTTGTCAGTAAACAATAATGCGTTTCAAATGTATTTCACTTTACAAATGCCGCGTAATGTGTTTCATAAAACACATTACTATGAAATGTCGCAATTCACTATTAAAATGTCGCACAATGTGTTTAATAAAGGAATAGTAGTGACCGGCAATAAACTGACACTTCTAATGCAAAATGTCACGATTTTTCGTTTATGAAACGGCGGTAAATATAAAATTACCACGATTACTAAAAACTCCACGACAATTTTGACCGGCGGCGTGCGAGTGCCTGTCACTGTCAAACAGCAACAGCATCGACAATTTGATTATTCGACATTTCACTCACACATCTTTGTGAAGGTGTTCCAAAATTAATTTAGTAGCTAGGCGTTCAATAAGATCTACATTGATTTTTTTTTATTTTATCACCTAGAACACTTTTTTATAATTATATAATTGAAGTTTTAACAAGAAAATATAATACTTTTGAATTGGTCCTTAAAACGTAGCTCATTTTAAAACAACAATAAAAAATGGCTCCCACCATCCCGCAATCCGAGCCTTCGAGGATTCCCGCGCTTCTCTCGCTCTTTTTCTATTGGTGATTCTTGCTTTAGTTTTACTTGTCGTCAAATAGATGGCGCTAAGAGTAAAACAAATACTCAAAGCTGAATCTTGTGACAGTAGTCTCAAGTGATGTATTAGTGAAACGTAAAACAAGAAGTATAAGTATTTGTAAAAGCAATTTGAAGTAAATGTGGTGACAAGTCCTACAAGATGTGATTGTAAGGGGAATGGTGAATATTAGTTATATAAAACACAGGTAAGGCGAAATTAGTGACAACTGACAAGTAGCTTTATGAAACAGGGCCCTGTCGAAGTCATTCTAGTCACGTGGTACAAAAACGTAAACTATCTCGTCACATCTTGCTTGTAACACCTTATAATGTATGATGAAGCGTTTATCAATATTGAGTTGATCTCGTAAATGTTTTATGCATCTACACCCTTATAAGAAAACGTTCAGAATTCAATGAAAAAACTAAATCTAGTAAGGTATGTGTTATTGGAGTACTTTATTAATTTTTTTTTATTCTTTTATTTTAAAATTTTTATATTGTATTCTATGGTATATTTATAATTTTCACTGATTTCTTGTATTTTTGTGAATAAGTGTGTGAATAATTCGACCCCTCTTAACGTTCGTTTCACACATCAATGAAAGTACCATTAAAATTTCGGAATAAACAACACCAATACATTTTATCTCGGTATTCCGTAAAAAAAAACAAATATAATATCTATCTTCTTTTTGTTGCACTGACCCGTGCTGAGGACAATTTTAAAAATCTATTTAGAGGCTAAAAATTCCGCCCATGCCGGGACTCGAACCCGCGACCTCTGGCTAACCGTGCCAGCGCCCAACTGAGCTAATGGGCAAGTACAAGCATCAGCGAAATTTCGAGCCTCTTTACAAACTTATCTGTATTACGGTGGAATTTTTAGCCTCTAAATAGGTTTGTAAAATTGCCCTCAGCACAACAAAAAGAAATAGTCATATAGGTACAGCGATATCATTCCGATGTAAAAACCTAACTGTAAAGTGGGTTACTCCGGGCTGCAAGTGATGTAAATTCCTTCGGTCAGATGTCGCTGCCTGTACGTAATACAGATAAGTTTGTAGAGGCTCGAAATTTCGCTGATGCTTGTACTTGCCCATTAGCTCAGTTGGGAGAGCGCTGGCACGGTTAGCCAGAGGTCGTGGGTTCAAGTCCCGGCATGCGTGGAATTTTTAGCCTCTAAATAGGTTTTTAAAATATAATATCTTTTATGTTTGCACAAATTAGTTCTTGGATGAAATTGGTAATACGGTATTTGACACGATCAACAATAAATTATTTCATATTCTCGATTAAAACAAAAATTACAAAATATCTCGGAAAATGTATCTCTTTTAGTCAATTACTAGTTATTACAATTTTTAAATAGATTAAACATAAAAAGAGTGGTCTGAAATGTGACGTCTCATAAGCAAAAAATTCCGTTTTAAAAGTAACTCATTTGATATTTTTTCAAATACCCAATTTTCAATAGGTATTTAGGACAATGCCCATTGGACGTTCAAAATTATTGTGGGTGTATGAAAACCATGTTTAGGGTTCCGTACCTCAAAAGGAAAAAACGGAAACTCTTGTAGGATCACTTTTTCGATTAAGGGATCCGTTTAAGTAATATTAAGTTTTAAAGCGTAAATGTTACAGTAGCTTCCTCCTCTCTCCTAGCTAAGCCTTTGTTTGTAGAAACTTAAAATAATCGGGGCATTAGCATATATTATATTAAAGTTAAAAGGAAAACTATCTCGGCTAAGTAGACTTTAAAATTTAATGAGTAAAAGTAGACCAACTTATAAAAGGAAACCTTCGTACAAATTACATTGCAAATTACTTTGCTGAAGTTGTTGTAGTTAAGTAAAATAAAATCCTAATATAAACTAAAAGCCCTTCCTTCTAGGTTCCTATATTTTGACCACCTACGCACTTTGCCGGCTTTCTTTTATGGCAGTGCCGGTCGCCAATTCTGTATTACAAAATTGGTACCAAACAAACATAGTTAAAAATGCTATATTTCAGGATCAAAAGAAAAAACTGAGTAAGAAACAGTGGGACAACAGGATAACAATAGTCCAACAAAAGAAGGACGAGAGGCAGAAGAAACGCCAAGAAAACATTTCGAAGAAGAAGAAAGAAAAGAAATCTAAAGTTGTGAAAGCAGCAGTAAAACGTGGACGTGTTGTTATATGATGAACAATTATTATTGTAATGATAATAATTACCATGATAAGTGCATTAATAAACTGTGTACAAATTAAAATCTTGTTTTTGAATTACCAATAGATTTTTTCAAAACAAGTTGGATGTACATATATTTTTTAAAAACAAGTTAATTTAGTACATAAGTGTAAGATTGTCTTGTAAGATGAAACAAAGATTTAAGGAAACATTGTTTATTCATGAAAATCATGTTCTAATTAAAGTTTAAATACTAAACAAAATGAATAAATTATAGACAACTTTTTTCAAAAGGGAATGAATGATCTGCTAAAACAAATTATTTTTTAAATTCCTTGTCGAAACAGTGCCTTGTGGTTTAAGTTTACAAGGATACGAAAATAATTCTTTGTAGGTACCTATACTAAATTAGTGGTGGCGTTTGGTAAAATGGTTAATTGCAGAACTCATCTCTTTAAAATCTTTACACAGGTAGCTTAGCTCTGCAAGAGTAGTTTGAATTTTATTAGCTACGAAACTCGCACCTACAGCTGTTTTACAGTCGAAAGTTCTAGAAGGTAAAACTATTATAAGAACTAAATCAATATGAACACATTTATTTTTCTTAATCTACTTTAAGGGAAGTGCTATATAAATATATAAAATTATGATATATTTAACTCTTCAGCTTCCAGATTTGGTTGGTTTACCAAAAGTCTTTATATGGATGACCCATACATTTTAATCATTTTGATGAATGTTGGTTTGAGCACAATCATTGTGGTCGCAACTACAACTTACAGCCATTCGGCTATTGTAATAGGGGTTAAAGTATGAAATTGTCGTTTTATTGCAATAGGTTCTTTGAATTGACATAGAATCTTCATGGTTTGAGGTTTTCGAATGAAACTTTTTTCAAATGGTTTCTATGATGTTCTTTTTTTAAAAAATGTGAAACATTTGAATATCGACTTTCTATTGTTTATGTTATTCAATTTAGACAAGAAAGATGGATACTGCGAAAATTCGAGTGATTTTTGAATACGAGTTCCGACGCGGAACTAACGCGGCAGAAACAGCCCGCAATATCAATACTGCGTTTGGAGAGGGGTCTACTAATGAACGCACCGTGCGATTTTGGTTTAAACGCTTTCGTGATGGAAATTTCGACTTAAAGAACGAGCCACGAGGAAGACCGCCCACACAGGTGAATAACGATGAATTAAGAGAGATAGTGGAAGCCGACCCTAGTCAAACTACCCAGGAATTAGCGGCATGGTTTAACGTTACCTTACCCACAAGATTGACTCACTTGCGTCAAATCAATAAAATTAAAAAAATACGAAAAATGGGTGCCTCATAATCACTCGAATTTTTGCAGTATCCATCTTTCTTGTCTAAATTGAATAACAAAAACAATTGAAAGTCGATATTCAAATGTTTCACATTTTTTAAAAAAAGAACATCATAGAAACCATTTGAAAAAAGTTTCATTCGAAAACCTCAAACCATGCAGATTCTATGTCAATTCAAAGAACCTATTGCAATAAAACGGCAATTTCATACTTTAACCCCTAATATAACAAAGTTTCTGAGACTTGATAACCTTAGATACATAAAAATCAGCAAACACCAATGGAAACAAAAATTGTAAATAATAATATACTGTGTTATTGAAATAATGCCAAACATTAAAACTTTTTTTCAGTATCGAAACTAATGTTTTAACCGACTTCAAAAAAGGAGATTTTTTTTGGCTGTGTTCTCGCATAACTCCGCCAAATCTTAACCGATTTCGACAATTCTTTTTTTGTTTGAATAGATATAACGTCCCATTGCAATTGGTCCCATTTTTATTTGGTGAAGATCTGATGAAGACTTTCAGAGATTGAGAACGAACTCTTCAATGGACAGCAGTAAATAAGGCCTAATGGGGCCCATCCTTTCATAAAATAGCGTAAAAGTAGTCCCAAGGCATTCAGGAGACAAGGTACCTAATTTGGTGGTGTTCTGGTGAAGACTTTCGGAGATGGAAATTGAGAACTTCAAATTTTAAAGCAACGAATTAGTAGGGTAAATTATGGTTATAAGGATTTGTTTATTTTTCTCCGGGTACCCCAATAAAAGTTGAGAAATAAAAATCCTTACTAATATTATAAACGCGAAAGTTTGTATGTGTGGATGGATGTTCGTTACTCTTTCACGCAAAAACGGCTGAACGGATCCGGATGAAATTTTGCACTGAGATAGATTATAGAGCATAGGCTATTTTTTATCCCGGAAAAATACACATCAAAATTACCACACGAAAACTGGGCACCGACTCCAAATTATACTTCTATACGATTTTTGTTTTTTATTTAATTTTTTTTATAACAAGACGTTCATTTAATAATTGAACTACTTCCAATAAAGCAAAAGTTCAAAAGTTGCAAAAAAAATTTTTTTTTTACAAACATTTCATGAATTTTCTGACAATTTTCATCCAACCAAGCTTCACAATTGGTCTTTTGGGCGAAAATTACTGAAAAATGTAAATGTCGCCTTGTGAAAAGAGTTGCACTGCATTAATTTTTAAGATGGATTAAAAAAAATACTGTTAAAAAAAGAATTTTAAATTAATTTTTGGAAGTTGTCGAATAACTGTTGATACTGAAAAAAATCGTTATCAGATTTAGTTGCCTCATTGCATATATCCTCGAAATAATAGCAACAGAAACAATATCAATAGAAGAAGGTCCTTTTGTACAGCCTCATCAGAAATATTAAGTCTTATCTGAGGTCATTACAGCCTAGGTTCTCAGCAAGCTTGTATTTCTAGGGCGAAATTTTGTTTAAAGTAAAAGTATAATAATAATTGAAAGATTAGTATAAAACAAGTGTACCCTTAAATAGCTTCATCATGGCCTTAGTAATTTTACAAACTTTATTCTATGCCCAGAGCTCTTAACTAGTTTTCTAATTCCAACATTACCAAAAAAACCTCCTTAACCTTTGACAATACAATTTTAGCTTATAATAAAAAACAAATGTAAATAATAGGTGGGTAAACATTACAAAAAGTAAGCCTCAGTACAAAATTTCCAAAAACTCAAAAATATGATTAATTATATAAAAATAATGTTTGTATGTAACAGAAATTTCTTACATCAGGTTTATATGTTTTTTAATTAAAATAAGTTTAAGACAGTGATTTTATCATAAAATTATGGGATATACCTAAGTATTCCGTGAACATAACAAAACATATCTTTAAATAACACTAGGCTTAGCCAAAGTGGTACATTGCACTATTTAATTATTATATTCTTTCACTTTATTAAATTCTAATTACATATTCAATAAAAACAAAAACACTTTACTGTAACAAAATGTAGATAGATACAATATTTTTCGGCACTTGTAGCTGAATGTAAGAAAACCTAAAAAAAAAAAACCATTTTGAAAACACCCATCAATAGGCACTCTGTGCAAATCTTGTCCTAGCTGTATATTCTAAGTAATATTACCATTATATTATTTTTCAAATCGCAAAACAACATGAATATAAACACAAAGTTGAAACTTCTCGATCTAGTGCATATTATGTGCTGATTAGTGTAAGCAATGATCATGTTTGACATAGGTAGAGAAAATAATTCAAACATGCAACTGCTATGCAAGTATGTATATCTCATTTCATTCAGCTTTGAATTATATGCAAAGAAACTGTTGAAATTGTGAAAATACTAAATTGACAATACCTTCCAAGGACTGAAAAAAAGAAGGAAATTGTGCAAACAAAACTTGCCCGCATGTTGCATGCTAGCTTTGGAGTCAGTCATCATATCTGTATTTCTTGCATATAGCTACTACGACTTTTATACGTAGCGCTCAACTTGCTTGAACTCTGCTTTCCTTAGAACCAATGTACCTACTGTACGAGTCAACAAGGTTGGTCACGTTTGGAGATGACTCCTACTCTGCCGTAACACAGTTTTATAACAAGCGCGGAGAGTAGTTGTTGCTGTCTTACTGTTGCCGCTTATTGTTAGACTTTGCAAAATATGTAATAGGCACACTCGAATGTAAACACGATTCGGTCGCGATGCAAACGCGATAGTCACGTTTGGAGATGACTCCTACTCTGCCGTAACACAGTTTTATAACAAGCGCGGAGAGTAGTTGTTGCTGTCTTACTGTTGCCGCTTATTGTTAGACTTTGCAAAATATGTAATAGGCACACTCGAATGTAAACACGATTCGGTCGCGATGCAAACGCGATACCGTCGCGCTTCTGTCGCGATGCAAATGCGATTCAGTAACGGAACCAAAATGCCTGCGATCGCTACAGTTGCAAGATGGACTCCGTTGGACCGATGGACAACAGCACTCTCGATCTCTCTGTGTGGCACTACTCATGCGCCACCCTTCCTCCGTTCTCCTCCGATGTCTTCCGATACGCTCGCGCGTTTGCATCGATACAGTCGCGATGCTGTAACGCGTTGGCATCGCTTCTGGAGAGCGTTGCAAATGCGACTAAAGCGCGTTCGTAGCGATGCTGTTGCGTAAAAAGTCGTCGTGGGCGAGGGGCCTAAGAGTCATACTTTGCAAAGTAAGTTTAATAAGGTACCCTAGCGCATTAAGTCTTTATACATGTGTAACAGTATGACATTATTCTTATACCAAATAAAGTATTTGTATTTGTTGATAGAAATTTTTCAAATATGGGGAGCAATAATGTCTATCGAATCGTCAGCTTGTTCTGGGTCAATCAATAAATTAATTAATTTAAGAAATAACAACCCATGTTATCAATTTCTTGACTTAGAGGTATTTAAAAAAATTTTTTTGCATCACCCAGACCAAAGCTAAATGAAACGAAACATAGGCGTTGGAAGCACTGATACAAAATATAAATCACTATCACTAAAATTGGATTTAACCTCTGCTCCCTATGTCAATAATTGTGTTACAACTGGGATTGAGAATTGGTTATTTATTGGGTTTTTCCCCGTACTTAACCAGACTATGCATTGATTGGTGGCTCTTGAGAGCTGTGTTGGCATGTGGTGCTGTGCACACACCTTTGGAAAATATGTGAAATTAAAATTATAACACAATTAATGACTAAGTGAATGTTAGTCAAGCCATCTTTCTTAGAAAATGTCTTGCTTGATGCAGTTTATACCTATTATTAGGTCACTAGCAGCAACTATGATAATATAGCATCTACATAAGAAACCACTTTCCCAGCTCAAAATATAGGATGGATACATGGGTAGGTACTACAAAGTACCTACAACATAGTAAAAAATAAAACTATAAATTCAGTTGTCTGTGACTTAGCATATTATCAAAGTTATAACTAAAATATACTTTTATTTCTTCTTATGTAATAAAATTATAAAAAAATAAAATAGCTCTAGATTAATTTTACCCCAATTCAATTCATAAAAAAATTTATGATGTAATACTGCATAATTTTTTTGTCAGTCATTGTTATGGAAAGAAATGTTTTAAAAGAAATTGCAGGGTAAAATGTAATTTGAGGAATAATAATGCATTTTTTGTAGGTTTTATACATACAATAAGGAGAGTGAGTCACCTTATGTGTTGTTTTAGTTGCTTAGTTCTACAGTATATCTATTAACTTACTAAAGTCTAATTACAAACTGGTAATAATAAAGCAAGTCGTGAGGCGGGATATTTGCATCAGTCTTGTGAAATTTTCAATTATGTGAAAACTTTACGGTTATACAATTTAACTATGTATTTGGTTTTATAAAAATTAAAAGAAACCATTATAAAATGCTTTAGCCTTAGCCTGGTTTATGAATTTTAAACATATCAGTTTAATTCAGATTTGAGAGAGGACATTGTGGCATCCAACACTCTTCCAGAAGCATAACCGGGGATATTCAAATAAGCAGGTTTGTCATGCTCACAGACCCCAGGCTGCGTGCAGCAGCGGTTCATATTGACCAGGCTGGCTCCACTGCCACTTCCTCCCGCCTCAACATTAGATCCTCGACATATCATTTTGTGGTTTGTGAATTGTTCCAGAGAACGAAGCTGCTCACCACAATACTCACATTTTAACTCTCTTGCATGTACTTTCTTATGACTATTTAATGACCTTGAATTGTCAAAAACTTTAGTACACATGTCACAGTACTTTAAGATCTTTTCTCCTGTACACACAACCTTGTGGTTGTTGAGTCGATCCAGGGACATGTAGCGTTTGTTATTGCAGAGGTCACACTTGAACTGTTTCTGTGGTACACGTCCCGTGTGTACCTGCATGTGCTTTCGCAGGTTGCTCTTGTCTTTGATGTATTTGGAGCATACAGAGCACTTGTTCACATCTTTACGGGTATGACTCGCATCCAAGTGTCTACGTAGATGGGACTTCTTATGAAAAGGCTCTAAACAGATTTGGCAACGAAATGGTTTCTGTGCTGGATGTACTCCAGTCAAGTGAGTGTTGAACTCAAGAATTGTTGGGTAGCTTTTACGACAGTGAGGACAATGGAAGAGTTTTCGACAACTTGGAGGACTTGAGTCACAAAAAGGGTCCGAACAGTCATCACAGAACGAGTCTAATCCAACTGGGGGATTGGCAGTTTCTTGTTGTAAATGCTCTAGCTCATTGTGAAGCGGGTCACGATCTGGTGTGCCTGCTCCACTAGGCTCCTGTTTCACCTTAGTCTGATCGCTGCCTTCGGAGTAGTCATCCTGTGAAGGAGTATTGCGCGACGTGCTGGCCAACATCCACCAGGGGTTGTAGTGCCAAGCTCCCAACCCTGCTTGAACAGTTTGAGCTTTCAAGTCGCTTTGCTTTGTTTGAGTTTCTGCATTATTGAAGCCTGGAAAGCTAGGCAACTCACCACCCTGCGGCTTGGATCTCTCGAATATACTGTGCTGCGATATCAAGTTCTCGTAATCGCTAGCAGTTAGTTTTCTCTCGCTGCCATCACCTGGATCTCTTTTCGACATAATTACAGATTTGTTCTGAAATCAGATTAATAAAAAATCACAATAAAAGTTACAAGAATAACCAAGAAAATAATTATGTACGTAGGTGATATGAATGTACTGAATGAATATGTAACTTTGTTGTGCTGCACGCACAGCTCGTGAACTTGCAGAGCAATAAATAAACAACGCAATTACTGCCCAAACTCGATGTAGTACAATTGTTGTAAGCTACGTGTTATATTGTGTACCAGTAATGTATTACATCTAAAACCAATTTTTTTGAGATACAAAGAAAATAATGTTACATGAGTATATTGTTTGTTCACTTGAAAATAAACAAGGTGTTGTATACCTATGTCGTGCGTTAATTGGAGATGATGGAAAGCCCGAAATTTGTTTGAAGATGTAGAGCTAAATTCTGAGAATTACCCATAATATTGAAAAACGATACTCACACAAAATAGACTCAAAATATTAAAATCATTGAAAATTCACGCATCGTTTGGAAATCGTATGAATGACGGCCATTTTGTTTGTGTTTGATTTAATTTTTTATGTAGTAGGTATGTGCTGTGCTGTGCTGCTTGCTATTCTCTCAAAGGGGCGTGGAATGTAGCTGTGTTTACACAAGAACGCCTTCCTCACAGAGAAGCAGGAAGTTGTGACCTTTCGTCCTCCTTACTTTCGTCATATAAAACCGAGGTAAGCTAGAGTGCGATAGAAAGAGAATCACTGAAGAAAGCTCGTTAGTGTAAGCTAAGCTATTGGAATGTTATTTGTTGCTACTTGCTAGTGCAAAAATCGAGTTCACAATATTTATAATATTATGTTATGGCCCATCAGGCCCATTGAATTCACAGTTCACACTATACCTACGTTCCGAAAGAGTAGGTGGGGTTCTTCGATCGAATAGGTAACTAATTTCATATCTACTGAACAGCTGCACTGCGCTGCAGCCATAGAGGGCCCTCCTTCCACTTTGATCCACAGTGGCGCTCCACATGTGGATCCTTTGAAACTAATTATTGTTCCTCTTAAATCCACATGTGGATCCTTTGAAACTAATTGTTCCTCTTAAATCCACATGTGGGTTACTTGCCACAGATAGACCAGAGTATAAAAAAGTAGGTTTCAATGTGTCACTCGTCAAACATACTTCTAGAGAAACTATGAGAATATAATTGTATTGCCTTTATATCATGATTTCATTTAATGTGTATTTTATTTGCATTGTGATGATCTTATCTGTATAGGGTTTGTGATAGATAGGGTATAACTACCCCATCAGGTATAGTACTTTACTTTTTTGATAGCCCTGTCAATCCATGTCCTAGCAACGGTTGTTGTTTATAATAAAATGTTTTTTCCATTACAGTCTCATCAACACGCCTCGCAATTCTAATTGATAAAATTAGTCTTAACATGGTAGCAGAGCGTTAGGAAAAATAATAATAATAATAATAACGGTTGTTCGGCGCTTGCTAACACTGAGTATCTGCACAGACACAACCTTGTAGCCAGGATTCTCCATCAGGCGCTCGCTCTGGAATATGGCCTCATCGCACAGAGACTACCGTATTACAAGTACACACCGGAAACCGTGCTCGAAAACGACCGCGTCAAGCTCTACTGGGACCGGCCCATTATCACGGACAGGACTATTCTCTCGAATAAGCCTGATATTGTGGTGGTGGATCGGGCGCAGAATAGGGCGTTTTTGGTCGACATCACTGTCCCATATGATGAGAACCTCGTGAAAGCCGAAACGGATAAGAAAACCAAGTATCTGGACCTGGCGCACGAGGTTACCGATATGTGGGGGGTGGTGTCCACCGAAATCGTTCCTATAGTCGTGTCCGCGAATGGGTTAATTCCAACCAACGCTGACCATCTGAGGCGGTTGGAACTACGTGTAGGCATGCTTCCGACTATCATGCAGAAGGCGGTGCTGCTTCATACAGCCCGGATAGTCCGACGTTTTCTCTCGTTGTCGCCCTGACCTCCGGCCGCTTGGACTCCTCAGCCGTAGGGTGTCCGTCTGGCCATTTTGGCCGTTCTTTTGTATCAACCCATAATAATAATAATCGGAGTGTGTGATCAATCAAGTTTCAACGAAATTCTGGAAGATAGAGTCAAAATGCAATCACCTAGTTGCAAAATTGACATCGGTTATGGAAGGTGTAAAAAACTGGTTGACTTGGAAATTCAAGGCAACATTACTGTTAAGACGTATGTCCGGTGGATTGGATGCGGTAAGCGGTAATCTCAAAAAACCCGAACCTGTAAAACCTGATACCGCCACTGCCGAAGAAATTTCTAAGTATAATACAGCTCTCGATCACTACAATAAAACAGATAGTTCCGCATGCTCACTGCAAATATGTCAGATGAAATTCTTCAGAAAATAATGAATGCGCTTTAACTCATCCAAAGAAGTTTGGGACGAATTACATCGTTTATTCGATGGCACGTCTGGAGACAAAAGTTACGCACTATGTTTGGAGATTTTCGGCTATTTCGACATTACGACTCATGTCTCAAAAATCAAAACTATTTGGTCACATTTGAAAAGTGAACTAATGAAGATAGACAAATCAGAATTACCGGATATCCTATTAATCTGTAAAATTCTTGGTACTCTAGCTGAAGTATACTTCTCTTTCAAATCAAGCTGGATGTTGATGACAAAGACTGACAGAACGATAGAAAATCTGACTACTCAACTCTGTGCCTGAGAGCAGTCGCTCTATCTCATTGAAGAATGAAGGTCTTGCAGAAGCTCTAGTCATACAGAATAGCAATAAAGCAAAGAAGAAATGTGGATACTGTGGAAAAGTCGGTCATAAGGTCAGACAATGTCATAAATGGAAAAGGCTGACGGGAAACCAGCCAAGTCAGAAAATAAACAGACAACAAGCGATCTGAACTCAATACTATTGCAAGTCACTACGGACGTAAATTCAATGCTTACAAACTATGATAAATCAAGTTGGTTTGTCGACAATGGTGCAACTAGTCACGTTGCTTGCCGAAATGACTACTTCTCTAGTTTCCAGCATTTTAAAGATATTCGTAGAGTGACGACTGCTAATGGAGCTACTGTCAAATCTATTGGCAAAGGTACTGTTGACTTGAAAACGGATTTCAATGGCAAGGAATCCAGGTTAACACTCTGTGAAATATGGTACGTACCTGATATTATGCGAAACGTATTTTCTATACTGGCCACTCAAGACAGACTAAATAATAGTGTTTTCATGTCTGAACGGGAACAATGCTCGCTGAAAGTTGATGGACAAGTAATATTGACTGGCAATCGTGTCAAGAATGGAGGCTTGTACAAGCTCAATGTAGGTAGAGACTATAACAAAGTCAATTCCTGAACTGAACGCTGTATCAACAGATAACCTGCTAAAACTTTACCACGAAAGGTTAGCCCACCAGAACAAGAAACATGTCAAAGGAGTTATTGAACGGAAACTCGGAATTAAAGTTCGTCTAGATTCTGAATTATGTACTGGATGTATTTACGGAAAAACGCCGGCAAACATTTGGAACAAGAGAACGAGCTAAAGTACCTGCAAAAATTATATACGCTGATGTATGCGGAATCGCTCGTAGCCCCGGCTGCCTGAGTGAACTTAAACGATCACGAAGGTTAAGCAACACAGGGCGCGTTCAGTGCATGGATGGGTCGCCGTCTATGCCTAACGCTAGTGGCATTTTTCCGAGCGGTTCCGTGCTTCGCAAGGCACGTTAAGCTGTTGGTGCCGGCTGCAATCGATAGATGGCAGTCGTTAAGCCAAGTCAGAGGCCTTAGGGCGGCTTGACAACTTCTGACAGTAGACGAGCCACTAGTCTACAAGCCTCCACAAATCCGGACTTGGCCCCCGTGGTGGAGTATGGCCTATACCTTCCTCAGGGAAGAGACCCGTGCCCCTCGGTGGGGACATAATGGGTTGATGATGATGATGCGGTCCATTCCCCCCTTCCTTCAATAAATTTCGCTACTTCGTTCTGTTCAAAGACGACTATAGCAAGTATCATCACGTTTATTTCCTGCGACAAAATCGGAAGTTCACCTAAAGCTCCGACAAATGTTACAAGAATGTAAAGTGGCTCGTCACTGTAAAATAATTTCTTCGTGATAACGGAGGTGAATTTGATAACGAGACCATAAGGTGTATTCTACAAGAAGCTGGGATGAGACAAAGGCTCACGATGCCCTATACGCCGAAACAAAATGGCCTTAGTGAACATGAAAATAGAACCTTAGTCGAAGCCGATCGTACAATGATGCATGCTCACGAAGAATTACCTCACGCTACATGGGTAGAGTTGATAAATACTACTGCGTACGTTCTGAACAGAACTGGTCCAACTTCAGAAAATGGTAAATCACCATTTGAATTTTGGTTTAAGAAAAAGCCAGCAATCAGTCACCTAAAAGTGATTGGATGTGAATGTTACGCTCATGTCCCTAAACAAAAGAGAGCAAAGCTGTCTAAAAAGGCTGAGAAATGCATTCTTATCGGATATGATGGTGATGAAGGCTATCGCTTACTGAGTAAAAATGGTAAACTCATAAGGTCAAGAGACGTTACATTTAATGAGTCAGTAGTTATGCCGTTTGGACCAGATGATTCGGAAGAACAGCCTTCAGTCGAAATCAATTTTTCACTTTCAGCACCACCAATGTGTGATGCAAGGGAGGATAATAGCATCGAAAACAGCGCGGTTTGCACTTCGAGTAGCCCTGATGAGCCCAGTTCGACTGTGCCTCCCACATCGTCGGATCTAGCTGTGAGTCGGGAGGTCAAGCCGACTCTACTAAACCATTTCAACCGTCTCCAGATACATCACTGCCAGGATCACCTTCTTATGAAGATGCTTTAGATGATGGTGATGATAATGAGGCTGAGGCACCAAGAAACTCAGATGATATAGCTGAGATAGCTACAGGAATGAATCTACGAGACAGAAATGAGATACGACCACGTACTCGATTCGGAGATTATGTCATGATGTCAGCTGATGTTTTAAATGAGATCAAAGAACCAGAGAGGCAATGACTAGTCCCCATAAAGATCAGTGGGTTGAAGCAATGGAGATTGAGGTGAAGGAGAATAAAACCTGGATACTGGTTGATCTTCCAAAAGACAGAAAGCCGATATCCTGTAAATGGATATATAAGATCAAAACCAATGCAGATGGCTCGTTTGACAAATTTAAGGCAAGGATAGTTGCTAGAGGGTATACACAGAAAGAGGGCATCGACTATAACGAGACTTTCAGCCCAATTGCTAAGATGACGACAATAATATCGTTGCTGCAAATGAAGGTTTGATGTATCAACCGCATTTCTGTATGGTTCACTAAACGAAGAAATCTATATGAATCAACCTGATGGCTACTCTAATGGATCTAAAAAGGTGTGTAGACTCAAAATAAATCTATATTATGGACTCTAGCAAGCACCTCGGTGCTGGAACAAATGGATGGTGGATTACTTGAAGACCATCGGATTTAAATAATGTGTTAATGACCCCCGCCTATTTGTCCGGAACCGTGGGAGTGACATACTTATTCTCTCTCTCTACTTAGCCGCTGCAACGAATCAGGAAGATTCTGATAAGTTAGTTAGAGAGTTGAAAAGAAGATTTAAAATAACAATAAAAGATGGGTCATATTTTTTAGGTTTAGAAATAAAGGACCAGAACGGTAATATAAAAGTATCACAGAAACACTGTGCAAAGAAAGTGTTAGTTCGCTTTGGTATGAGTGACTCCAAGCCCGTCACTACTCCTATGCAGAAATATGGATTGCCAGATCTGGATAAAGAGGTGGTAGAGCCTGCTTCGTTTCCGTATAGAAAAGCTGTGGGAGCACTTGTATACTTGACCGTTGTATCGCGAACTCTAAAAAACCCTTCTAAAGAAGACATCCAGAGACTGAAACGTATCCTACCGATATATCAAAGGAACGTTAGACCATGGAAGAGCTTTTAAAAAGAGTTTTAATGCTGGAATTCTGGAATGCTACAGTGATTCTGACCATAGTGGAGATCAAAGCACCGGACGGTCGACATCAGGCATATTATGCTTATACTCTGGAGAAGCGATATCTTGGACGAGTCGACGACAAACATGTGTTGCGACATCAAGAACTGAAGCTGAATTGGTTGCTGCCAGTGAAGCATCTAGAGAGATTGCCTGGATCAAAAGACTCTTTGGTGAAATATCAGACTTGAAGGAGGTACCCAAACTGAAGGTCGATAATGATGCAGCCATAAAGATCTCACACAACCCCGAACTCCATAGAAGAACCAAGCATATTGCTATCAGACATTTCTATGTGAGAGAACTCGTTGCTGATGGTGAAATACAGCGAGTTCCAATTGGCGGATTTATTGACCAAAGCATTACATAAGCCACGGATTGAATCAATCGCAATGCAAATTGTTTTGGTACATTGAGGGTTGCCAAAAAGAGAGGATGTTAAGAACTATTTGATAGTACTTTACTTCTTTGATAGCCCTGTCAATCCATGTCTTAGCAACGGTTGTTGTTTATAATAAAATGTTTTTCCATTACTGTCTCATCAACACGCCCCTCAATTTTAATGGATAAAATAATCCTAACAATTTTCTTGCAATGTCACCCGTAACGCAACTAGTTAAGAGTGTATGCATGTAAAGGTTGATGTGCTATAATGCCGCGTCCACACGCTTGCTGAGTCTCCACAAGCCGCCACAAATTCAAGGTTGATAGGATGTTTGTCTTGGGTTGTCGTCGCTTGTGAGCACTTGCCGCTGATCCGAATTGTGTCGGTATTTTAGGCACAAATCAATGGAAGCTTGCGGCAAACGCTTGCAACGGTTTGCAATGTATCTACAAGTTTGTGGGTAGTAGTTTAGTATCGATAAATAAAAAAACCGGCCAAGTGCATGTCGGGCCACACCCAGTGTAAGGTTTCGTAGAAAGAGGGGGTTTTATCAGCTTTACAGAACTAAAAACTTCATTAAAGTAATTTTCAATAGATTTTGTACGAAGTTTTCTTTTTATTAATTGGTCGCCAACTGTTACTCATTAACTTGAAAAGCCTACTTAGCCGTGATAGTTTTCCGTTAAAGTTCAGTATATTATTATGTACTACTACCTGAATTTCACGTTTTTCACGTTTATAAAATCACCCGTCAGCCAGGAGAAGGGGTAGAGGGGAGAAATTGTATTCCCGTTTTGTCGGCGTGATTAGTATGTAGAAATTTGGCATAGGTATAATTAATCATAATTATGTCTGTGCCAAATTTCAGCTTTCTAGACTAATTGTCTGTGAGCTAGGCCACGGACAGAGAGACAGACAGACAAACATACGAAACTATTAGGGTTCCTTGTCGACTACGGAACCCTAAAAATAATTTAATTTTAAGAATTAATTTTTAAAGCTGACACGAGGTGCACGTCTGCACGCTTGCTTGTCCAGGACATACTAACGTCTTCGCAAGCGTATGGTATGTTTATTCATAATTTGCCAAGTATTTGTAGAGGTTCGCAGCTTGCGACAAACGGCAAGCGTGTGGACGCGGCATAACATTCAAAGAATATTTTTGTTAGCATCTAAAAAATCCTAATCTGTGAACAACCAACGTAACCTAAAAATTTGGTCCACAGACTAACAGTAGTCTGTGGATCAGTTTTTTCGTACCTTACTATGTTGTTATTGTAGGATTTTATTAGATGCTTTTAGTCCATCTGTGATCCATATTACTTGCGAACTTGAGGAAAGGCAGAAATTCAGATAAAACGCTATGGAATGGTTAACATCGAAACTTTTTCAAAGTATTTGGAAACCCACTGTTATTGCTGTCAGGTAAGTCACACACAATTTTTGTTCATTGGTGTGTTAAGTAGTAAAAGGCACAACTCATCGAACTCCTTAATTTTTCGGTAGGACGAGATACCATGCAGATAAAACAAGGCTTGTAAGACGCTACGGATATGAAGAGAAAATTTGGTCCGGGGGATTGTTGCCTAGAAGTCAGGGCAAAGCTCTACCCATGCCAGAGTACAGGTACCTAAGTGGTTTCTGTTTCGTTACGGTTCTTTAAATATCTCGTGTGACTTCGAAATTAAATTGGGATATTATTGTATTACCTTCCTCAGGGAAGAGACCCGTGCCCCTCGGTGGGGTCATAATGGGTTGATGATGATGATGATTATTGTCCCCAGACCACTTAATCCCTGGACAGAGCGAAGAGCACTGTTTGGACAGAACGACTACATCGACATCCTGGGTCCAGGAAACCTCCACCCTGTGAAGACTCTGTACAATATTCCCTCGTGGATTAGAGGTGTCAGCGGACATGAGTATCATGTATGCAAACTACCTTAACCAGAATTTCTCTCAACCCATCAGCCCATTGAAATCGATTCTTATTTTTGTTTTATTTATTTTATTTTATTAATTTAACAAAGTCCACAGCCTAAAGTTACAACAGAACAGATAGGTAGTTCTAGTTATATTCTACTATAACTTCACAAATGTACGTAACTTAGAAAACAAAGTCATTGGTACATGCCGGGATTCGAACCCACGACCTCCCGAATGCGAAGCCGGCGTTCTACCGCCCCGCTACCACAGCTCTTAAACAGATAGGTAATTAATGTAGCCCAAGCTAGGCCAACGGACCAATATTTTTTAAACTAATCTTATTTACTAGGCACAGTTTTAGAAATTTTACAGCCAGGCATAAACAAATAAAAAAGCAAAATTAACATGAATCATGCAAAGTTCGGCGTGTGTGTGTGTGTGTATGTGTGAGAATGAAGAGAAAGACTAGACTTCAAGTTTTACTTTTTATAGTTTCTATAACCTGCTGTTTGAAAGTTTCTTGAAACACATGAAATCAATGTCTGAGAGTGATTTATATTGTATGTTTGAGGCAAGCGACAGTTTATAGAAATTTGAGCATAGTTCGTGTGGACAAAAGGAATGTGGAAGATACTATGGATGTCGTGTCAAGTGTGATTAGATGGGGCTCATAAGTTTAGTAAAGTATTAACTAGTTCAAGGCTGTCCACAGTGCTTTGTCTATATAATATAATCCCATATCCCATGTCTATATATTACCTCATTGTGCAATTTTATGACCCTAACATCTATTGATTCGCAGTACTATATAAACCAGTCAATCATTGATGAGGTGGTGATCATTGATTGCTTGTTCCAGATTTTGCTAAGAAAAAAGAAGATGTGGTCAAAGTCAGCTTCTCCTGTCGTGAGACCTACAAAGTGGAAACACTTAGAGAAGCGCCTATCCTTCCTCTACAGGAAACTCAACAGGAAGACCAAGACTGGTGCCTCTCCTGATTAAACCTGCTTGGAAATTATTAGTATAAAGGTGCCGTTAATTAATAAACAATGTAGATAAGTATTACACATTTTTAATATTCTATTAGTTTAATACATACTATATTCAGTTCCTGTGTACAGATAATATGGCGTGAAGCCTTTTACCGTGAGTCTCCATATTGTTAGCTAGAGAAACAATATTTTAACTAGAGACTGGATCATATGCATTTGCAAGTTTTGCCAGAAATACAGAACCCTGTATTGTAGGTACTCTGAGGCAGTTAACAAATTATAACTGAAGTAAAACTATCTATTAACTAATAACAGAACAAAATACTTAAAAACTAAACAAAACTATTGATTTAAAAAAAAGCCAGCAATTATAAATTTTCATGTATGGTGAATATCTAGCCCCGTTCTTGCAGTAGTTGCATATTTGAGCAAAAGTTTTGAAATCATGCTATTTACCTATCTCTATCTTTGCTTTATCTCTATCTCATTCTGAAGGAATAAGGAAAATACGAAGAAAATTTGTCTTATAAATTCGTCGATGCGAGAGCTATTCCCGAGTAAACGCAAATAAAAGTTTGTTTCAAAACATACTTAACAATAGGATAGAGGACCCAGGATTTGAACCCTTATGTCACAATGAAGTTTGCACAGTCACCTTAGTGGATGTAGCATCCTTTTCCACTTACAAAAAGGTATTAAGAGATTACATAAGCAGCCTATATACATTCCACTGTAGGGCACACGGCACAGGCCTTCTCTCAGGGAGAGAGTATGGGCTTAATCACCACAGGTGCCCACCGCGAATTGGCGATTTCAAGCGCTGAGGTATGTGAATAGCTCAGGCACTCAGGTTTCCTCACGATGTTTTCTGCACCGGAAGCGAGTGGTATTGCTACTATAACTTCACAAATGTACATAACGTAGAAAACAAAGTCATGGGTACATGCCCGCACTGGGAATCGAACCTGGGTCTCTCGCTACTGACTCCAATGTTCTACCCACTAGGCTACCACCGCTGTGCTGATTAAGAGATTGTAGACACAATTTGTCTAAGACCGCATTTTTCAATAGTCAGATAAAACTTAAATGGAGAATAAAACTGATGTAGTAACTGTCTTGCCGTATTATTTAGACAGTGATAGCATGCAATTTATTCTCCAGTTAAGTTTTATCTGACTATTGAAAAATTGGCCCTAAGGGTCATTATTTTAGAGCAGTACTTAGTCGTGTGCATGCATATTTTGGGATTGTTGCTTACAATCCAATCTCTAATTATAATAATACTATTATATCACATCACAAAAGATAACCTTAGAAGTAAGGTTAAATGACTTAAAGATTGTAGTGCTATGTTTTGTTACATAATTTTTGAAAGTCCTTTGCATGCACATTTTATCTATCCCTCAGAGGCCACTTTAAATTTTCACTAGTTCTCACATTCCAAAAAAATTCCACACTCATTCATCACGAGGCAGGTAGTAATCATGTCGGGGCGTCGACGCGCAACCCCCAGTCTTGCTTGATCATGTCCGCGGCTTTCTCCGCGATCATGACGACGGGCGCGTGTGTGTGGGACGCGGGGATACGCGGCATGACGGACGCGTCCGCCACGCGCAGGTTACGTGCGCCGTGCACGGCCAGCCGCGGGCTTACCACCGCCGTCGGCTCGCCTGCCGGGCCCATCTTACAGGTGCCCACCTGGAATACGGAACGGAGATTTTAGTTCGCATTTGTTTCACATCTGCTGAGCCGAAGCAGAAACCGAAGAGGTAAAAAAGTTTTCGTGTAGAGACATGGGCATAGCTATTTATTGGCAACTGTTCCAAGAGCAGGCGCAGCTCTACCTTTGATGCTAGGAGGCCTCGCAGGCCTGGCTGATTAATTAGAATTTTTATTTGCGTTTCTAAACCTTTCACTGTTTTCTAAGCCAACAACCCAAAAGTGGTTAAGTCTGTCAATATTCGACAATCCTTAGTAGTATCCAATTACAAAATCTCAATGACATATGATGTGAGAGCTCGCGCGTCAAGGGTTGCGATTGGAAAAGGTTGCAAGGGCCGCGCTGCTAGACGAATGAAACAGTTCGGGTATCATCGCCCCCTCGTAGATCTTCAGCCCGGTCAATTCTTGTAAGAAAACGGTGCTAATTCATGGCCGAGCAGGATCTTCAGCCCACTCAATTCTTGTAAGAAAATGCTACTAATTCATGGCCGAGGACATGATGAAGTGGCGTTCCTTAGGGGAAGTGATTAATTGTGATTTATTTTTCTATGCTGGGCCAGCGTAGAATTTTTTTTCAGTGTAGAAAAAAAAGTTATGCATCGTGTTATGCATTACAGCGAGTACGTAAGCTACGTTGCGGCTGCCTGAAACTTATTCGTATAATACATATTATGTATGTATTTGACGTCGCAAGCTAAAGCTACCCGCCGGAATAAATTCTCAATTACGAGTCCCGACAAACTGCTATAGATGATCCCGTGAGACTTGACAGCCGAGCCAGTTCCGCTACAGACTGCAAATGGTCTCCGGATGCCTGGCTGAGCCCCGAGCGGGGCGCTATGTGACCGGTTTATCTAGTGGGCCTTAAATAAGTAATTCAGGAACCTGATGGTCCAGCGTGATGGATGTCTGCATAATCGCGCACTCCCAGTACTCGTCGGAGTCGAAGAGAAACCGCTCGCAGCCCGGGAAGGGCGTGCTGTGCAGACGCGTGCCGTATCGCTGGAACGCGCGCGTCTTGATTACTTGCTCGGTCTGTGAATGGACAAACAGATGCGGAATGATCATTGGAAGAAGAGAAACATTGAGTAAAAGGAACTGTCACGAAAAAATGTTTTAATCTCATTGAACAGGCCATGATTCAAGATTAACGGTCTTACTTAAAAAAAAAACACGATGCCTTAAAACACTCCTCAGAGGCAGATTAAATAGTCTGTGGTAAAGGGATAAACGTAACCCCATATTATTCATATTGCGTGTGGCGCCGGATTAAGAATAGCGTCACTGCCTTTCCTTCCGTGGATGTCGTAGAAGGCGACTAAGGAAATAAATTACCAGGAGACGGGCAGCAGCGTCTTCCTGAGATTCCAACCGCATACTGCCATCGCCAACCCGCCTGCCTGCTCATGGTTATGAAAACCACGAAGAAGACCTATGTCCTGCAGTGGGCGTCAAATGACTGATGATGATGATGATGATTCATACTGCCTCTGAGGAGTGTTTTAGAGGGATCATGTTTTTATAAATAAGACTACGAGATTAATTAATGGCGAGTTCCGAGTGGCGCCGGATTAAGAATAGCCTCACTCCATTTCCTTCCGTGGATGTCGTAGAAGGCGACTACGGAAATCAATTACCAGGAGACGGGAACCAGCGTCTTCCTGAGATTCCAACCGCATACTGCGATCGCCAACCCGCCTGCCAAGCGTGGCGTTTATGGCAAAACCCCTCATGGTCAAACTATGAGGGAGGCCTGTGTCCTGCAGTGGGCGTCGGGTGGCTGATGATGATGATGATTAATTAATAATATATATATTTTCTAACAATGTTTTTATGAGTCCCCTTATTAGGAAAGGTTAAGAATTCAGTTACTAGAGTAACTTGATTTTTAGGGTTCCGTACCCGAGGCAGTTGAAATTTTCACAGATGTAGGATTTCTGTTGCCGCTATAACAACAAATACTAAAAACAGAATAAAATAAATATTTAAGGGGAGCTCCCATACTACAAACGTGATTTTTTTTGCAGTTTTTTCTCGATATTAATAACGGCTATATTAGGTAGACGCTTCAAATATTCACAGAATATTTAGTTCTATATTTGCTTCAAAAATAAATAATGAAATTAAAATAAAATAAATATTTAAGGGGGCCTCCCATACAACAAACGTGATTTTTTGCCGTTTTTTCTCAATCTTTGTGTCTAATGTTGTATAGATAATGGTACGGAACCCTTATCTATACAGCAAGTGGCAATCCCTGGTCTCTGCCTACCCCTCTGGGATACAGGCTTGAGTTTATGTTATATGTTACGGAATCCTTCGTGCGCTAGTCCGACTCGCACTTGGCCGGTTTTTTATTAACATTTTTTGGGACCCTGTAAAACCCTGAGAAATATATTTTCATGGGTTTGTTTTTTAATTCTTTTGAATATTTCTGTGTCTATGAGTTTTTGTATGGTATTAAACAATATCGTTCCAATCTACGTTTGACGTAAGTTCCCCATTGAAAGAAATGAGTTTCGTTCATATACCTAGTTCAGACATGGGTGCGTGACAGCAAATGATGACCTGCGAATAGTCAATTCGCAACTATGGCTGCCTGCGGAATGCATTTGCCTTAGTGAGATCGGAACAATCAAGAGCAATACGCTGAATCGTTTCGCTAGGTATACCTATTTAATATTTAGGTCAATCGTAACCATAACAATTCGATTAAGAGAATTCGCCACTTTATTGTTATTGCGAAAATAAAGTCTGCTATAAATAACTCTAGCGCGCGGGGTGACCGAATATAGGCCGCGGAGTTTCCTCGCTGATGAAACTGACCAAATAGTCCGCCTCGTTTTTCTATGCAACCTAAGTAACTGCTGAGTATCTACCTACATTACAATAAAACCTGTGACAAATTTGTTTATTAATAATCACACAAAATGTTAAAATTAAATTCATTTGCAAAAACCTTCCTCAAACATAAAATGGGAAATTAATATAAAATACGCACAGAAGAAAACATACCTAGCCCACGCTCGTTCGTATTTCGTAACCTGTACATTTATTGTGAACTGACCAGTCTTACGCCCTCGCGCATCGCCTTCATATCCTCTGGGTGGTCGAAGTAGTTGGGATTAATGCGCGGTGGGTCGCTCACTTTGGCACTGCGCAGAGTTAGGCGTCCCACGCTGCGTGGTCGGATCAGCACCGGGTTCATCGCGAACGTGCTCTGACGCACTTGTGGCGGAAGAGATCCATACACACGCCAGTACCATTCATCTGTTATACCTATAAACAAACCGAAATGTAGCACGCTGTTCCATTTAAAAAATGTTATATCTAGGAATGGAATCCGGGATACCTACCTACGATTCGTGTGCAAATCTGACCTCGTTACAATTCTATCAAACAAAACATTACGTTATTATACCCTATTGGCCTATTAAAATAGTTTTCATACCGATAGATACCAGACCAGTCCTTCTAACTTTATTGTATGTAAGAGGTAAAGCTACTATGTTACCCAGCAAGGATCGCAGTACCCCCAGTTGGTCGCCAGCCAAGGAGCCGGCTCCCATGACCAGTTCGATGTCGGGCCGTCCCTCGGCCGGGTCAGAGGCCGCCACAGACGTCCGCGTGAAGGCCAGCCCCGCCGCCCCCCCGGGCAAGGTCAGCGGCCCGCGACCCGCTAGGTAAGCGGCTTGGACCAGCGGTGACGCCGCCGTCATCTGCGAACGCAACACATCAAGCGGTTCTATAGCGCATCACACTCGCCAGGCGCGGTAAATTATATTATACGATATAGCACGGCGTATATTTCAAGGCGGTGGTAGCCTAGTGGGTAGAACATTGGACTCGGAAGTGAGAGACCCAGGTTCGATTCGCAGTGCGGGCATGTACCTATGACTTTGGTTTCTAAGTTACGTATATTTGTGACGTTATATTAGCAATACTACTCGCTAACGGTGGAGGAAAACATCGTAAGGAAATCTGAGTGTCAAATGAAATCGCCATTCCGCGGTGGGCACACACGGTGATTAAGCCCGTACTCTCTCCCTGAGACAAGGCCTGTGTCCTACAGTGGGACGTATATATAGGCTGCTTATGATGATGTTTCAAGTATTAAGTATAGCGCCCGTTTGTGGACATCTGTCCTAGTAAAATGGCAAGTGTAATGTTTGTAAGAAAGAATGATGTCATATCATAAGCAGCTTATATACGTCCCACTGTAGGGCACAGGCCTTCTCTCCGAGAATAATGTCATAGTATTAGTACGGATAATACCAAAAAGTCTAGGCCTGTCTCCTTAGACCGGCTGAATTCCCTTCTTACCCACGGTCCACCTCTTGAGACCACCTGGGTGAACCATGGGAATTTTTGTTTTACAACGGACGTTGCCGGGTAAGGGTGGGTAAGGAGCGGCTGAATTTTGTACGGAAAATATGCCTTGCTTGCTACTATAGCGCGTGTGTGATAAGCTGTAAAGTGAAGAAAGCGGTTAGCTTTTGTGAGGATTTATGTTTTTTGTAGTATGTTTTTGACATAGTCAAGGATGAAAGACCGATCGTACGTATTTGGAAATAATATTTGCATAATGCTTAGATGGTATACAGGGAAAGTACCTTGAATATTGTTGATGGAACATTTTACTGAAAGGAGACATTTAAAAAACAATTTAAACTGCACTCATAGATTTTTGAATAAGCACATGGTTGAACCGGGAATCGAACCATCATCATCATCATCATTTAGCCACAAGAAGTACACTGCTGGAATCGAACCAGCTACACGAAAAAAGAAATTACCCCGTAGCTTTATCATACCGATCGAAAGGCTTCATCATAAGGATTATTATTTGCTGTATAACATAGTGTCAGAAATAAAAGGAAGACCATGAATTCTAACATTTTGAATTCAAAATGAATCTATTTAATTTATCAAAATGCTCAAAATGGGTCCTATTCTGTTGAATACAAAGTCACACTATTTTGATTATTTCGCTCCCTGTCGAATTTTTGACCATTTGTGGTGGATATTTATGTAGCTCGTGGACACTTCATACTGGTTCTTGTAAACTAATTTTTTTTTTGTAAAAATAATGTCCTTTTTTCAATAAATTTTTCCATCTACAATATTCAAGGTACTTTCACTCCATGTGGCATAGCCGTGGGACGCCCTTTATAATGCATTGACCAAAAACGGAAACTGTATGATACAATTTTGTCCAATATTTTGATATCATATGGCACAGTGACTTGTTTCTATCCCATGTTTTATTGGTTTTATTCCCAGATAGCTTAGCCCAGAAACTAGGACGTTAGAAACTAGGTTCAAACTTCAAGTAAGTTTGCAAGTATGTCACAAAATGTTAAGATAAATTATTGACGTACAGCACACTGAAGGGCTGATCTTCTGAAATAGGTTCTATACTTTCGACTTGCGTAGACCCCCAATGCCATCTCATGAACCCCATTTTTTTTCATTGTTATGGTCCTCTTGCAGGTTTTTTATAGACTCCATTGACCATTTCCGACTAGTGTAGACGATCGCCCAAGTGAATTTTGAATAATGATAGATTACAAAACAGTGTGGTCCTTTTTAATTATCGTTAGACATTAATCATACTATCATTCTATGGAAAACAGCGAGAGGTACTAAGTTGGGTACTTCGAACGTAAGCATGTGGCAGTTTAATTCTCCTATTGTCACCTTCACTTTGATAGCTACTAAGCCTTAAATGCGTACAATATGCGACATGCTCTCGACAAAACATTCTTACAGATCGAAAATATTAGGTACTTACATCGTTGACACAAAGTCTCGAGTCATTGACGATGAAGGCGTTCCCAGAGAACGTAACGTGATCTTGAAGGTTGTGACCGACAGGGAGATCGACTAGCGGGTCTATTCCTACGTCCCTCAGGTGGTCGGCCGGGCCTATTCCCGAAACCATCAGCAGCTGCGCTGAGCCGATGCTGCCAGCGGATACCACCACCTCGTGGCGAGCGCGGACCTGAAACCTAGTACATCTTAGTGAGTCCCTTAATTTCCTTATAAAGTTTAGTATTTAAGATTCCTTATTTACCTTTTCTTATGCTTCATAAACTCTACGCCGTAAATAGCTTTACTTTTTGGCTCAATGAGTAGTCTTGTTGCAACAGAATACTTAGATATTTTTAGGTTTGCTCTATGTCGAATTGGTTCTAAAAATGCCTTTGATGTGCTGCAACGTCTACCTCTGCGCATAGTAGCTTGAGGCTTGGAGAAGCCGATGACTTGTTCTCCATTCGGGTCGTTCCACGAATACCCGAGTTCTTCCCCCGCTTTCTTAAACAAATCTTCAAGCGGCGAGCGGAACGGCGAGTACTCTATATTTAAATATCCGCCAACTCCATGGTAAGAGGAGTTCCGTAATTCTCTTATACCTATGTTTTCAGACTTTTTGAAATAGGGCAGAACTTGTGCGTAATCCCAGCCTTCGTTGCCCATTTTAGCCCAGTCATTGTAATCCTCAGCGTGACCTCGTTGGTAGATTAAAAAGTTTAGTACGCTGCTCCCTCCAAGCACTTTGCCGCGCGGCATGAAGCAGACGTTTCCTCGCAAATCTCTACACGCTTTGGCTTGCGGTTCCGAATTGTAGCCCCAATTCATGGGTGTTATTGCAAGGAAAGGTGCGAATATAGGTATGTCTGAGAAGAAGTTTTCATTGCCTCCGGCTTCAAGTAACAATACTTTCCAGTCAGCTACTTCGCTGAGCCGGTTGGCAAGGACGCACCCGGCAGAGCCGGCGCCGATTACTATGAAGTCGAACTCCTCCTTGTTTCGCGGGGAATAGTCTGGCACGAAGCCCTCCTTGGCATTGCGCGGGAGTGGCCGGAACAGATCTGTCCAGAAGTCGAAGAACTGGAACGGTTGCTGCGAGTTGACTATTGTTACGAACCAGAGAATGAAGGGCCATCGCATTTTGATTTTCTCTTTGTTAAAATCATGTGTTCTTTGTTTTGTTCTTTACTCTGAAAAGACATGTTATTTGCATTTAAATAAGAGTTTAAGTAAATTAAACATGATTGTGATTCAGTGCAGGGGCGCGGTCGACAAAGGTCTTGTTATCACTATTCAGTCGGCGATCTGTGGTTTGGTTTCCAGAATACAAATGTATCGATGATCTGCCCACACCGATGCGTAAGTCGTTGAATTTTATTATTATACCTTACCTTATAAGTAATGTAAAGCCTTTCAAGGACTATCAATAAATTCCTAAGACGTTATATTCCTTGTAATGCATAGGTAATAAAGGTTTGTTCACGCTGACTCTACCGAACCGCTTAGTGACGAAGGAATGTGATTGTTGCTTTCGGGCGGTCTCGTCCTTCGTATAGGTCGCCGGGCCTGCGGCTGATTTCGATATATTGGTGTAAAGGTTATCGATTTGTGCTAAGCAGCTGTTATCCTTGTTTTAGATGTATAGGAATACCAAACTATACTTGGAATAACTTAAGTGTAGGTAGTTCTGGCACAATGTGTTACTGGGGCAATTGAATATGCCCAACACACAAGGCATTGTTACCTTCGTGGTGCGTACATAACGCACCCATTAGCACTACACAGCAAATTGTTATCTATTAACGACTTCTGAACATGACCCTTATTTACAATGGTACATTTGGAGTAATTTTGCAAAGTTACTTGCACCAACTAATTAGTTTTAAAGTACCTACTGACATTTTATTACTGGAAGGCTCAATTACTTGCATAAGGTTAGGTAGGTAAATGCTTAGAGCTATGTAGTGTTAGATTAAAAGGGGTTTTATAAGGCCTTACAATATTTATTTGCGCGAGACAATATTTTACGCGGCAGATATATTTGCGGTTCACAGGAGAAAGAGGGTTGGGGGGTGTGTAATCGCCCCTGATTGGTTCGATTTCCGTTTGTCATCTAACAGTAGGCAACATCCGTTGTCGAAACTACGGAAGCTTGATCGGTACAAATACAAATACCTACTTTACTTGTAAAGCTGGGTGGTAGCTCGGTAGTTTGTTAATTTGGCTTAAAATAGTATAACTAATCGCGAATATCTAGTCAACTCATAACTAATTTATTCAACTCAGAGCTCAATATTGGTTCAAAATTTCGCTCAAATGAAAGCCAAATTAGGACGTCGTAGCACGACGCGACGTCGTATCGTGTTTATGTGTGGGAGCCCGAATTCAACAGAAGTTTAGGCACATCGCCCCGCCACAGACAGTGATATGAGCCTGGTGTTTGTGGATATAATAGGCTATGAAATGATAGCTTTGAGTTGGCCTAGACATATCTGTTGCTGAAAATAATAAGAATCCCAAATTTTTGTGTACCTACTAAATATTAAGGTTTTTATATTTTGAATGAATAAACGTATATGAAAAAAAGTATTTATTTTCTCTCAGGCGTAGGTGTGCATGTGCAGTGCGTGAAAAAATCATTTAGTACGTATTAACTACCTTTCTACTATTCTAAAAGCGATTGTCAACTCATGAGTTATCTGATACACACCCGCGGATTGTCGTTGAAGCAACCCTCACCAGTGATAGTTAAAAACATAGATGTCTAACTAGCGCTAAAAATAGGCTTGTCAATTGTGTTACCAATCGGAGTGAATTCAGTATTACCCGGCAAAATATCTATGCACCTGCCACTGTCAAACCGCCATCTTGCTAGGGTTATATGTCATGAAGTCAATGGTTTGACGTTTTTGTATAAAACCAATCATAAGTTACGCTGTCATTTACTGTCGCCCAATCAACGTTCACGTCGTCACGCATGGCGCACAGAATGAACCAATCACAGAGTAATTTACTCTATTAAGAGGACGGGGGCCATTTTTTATAGTGATTTTTTTAGTATTTCTCATACGTACTTCTATGGTTTTTTTTATTCATAAACCCTCACACACAATTGATATTGCGAAGAAGGTGTACGTTTGTTGCATAATTCAATTTTCATAATTCAAAACAAAGCAAAGCAGAAGTATTGTTCAAAGCCATTTAGATATTGATTTTGTGCACTGTTATGCTATGATTAGATTGGCAGATGCTTAGGTCATTAATAAACCACGTTATTCTACCTTGCTAGCGCTTGTCCTGCATACTACAAATGTTTGATATTCAAATTTATAAAAACTTGCTAGGTCTTGCCCAAGATAGGAGCGGATTTCCTAAAAATAAGCAGTAAGTAAAGCTATAATGGCGAAACAGTTCATACATTGCCTATGGGCAATTAGATAGTATACTTTATCCATTCATAGATCTTAGGCCGTGCAAAATAAACGTTACGCAAAATTCACAACTTGTTCTGACTTTGCATTGGTTGAATTCTTGTAGTTTGCTATTGGAACAAGGTTATATTTACGTAGGTATACAGAGAGAAAATTCTATAGGACGGGTATGTACCGGTTGTCTCTTTAATTATAATAATTTATTGCGAATTCAAGACCTTTTGGCCCACTTTTATGACAATTAAAGCGAGTCTGCACTGTCAGTCAGCTGATGTGAAATGGATCAGTGAGGTTTGGCGCGTTTCGTTTGTAATCAATCACTCCAAAAAAACTAATTAATTGGGCTGCCAATGTAATTTTGTCATTGGGCAATTGCACGGATCCATTTTTAAAAAATAAATGGGTAATGGGGTGTAACAAAGTGCCTATATCGGTACATCCCAAAATTGGGGGGCTTTCTCGTCGTCGTCGCGATTTAGAAATTTTCTCCATAGTAAATATTGTTCGTATTGACGTGTAGAATCACGCATTTCCATATGTGTATGGGGATTTCGTTATATTACGTATATAAATATGAAATGCATCTGTTCATAGTAAAGGGTTTATTTATCTATGTTTATCTCATCATCTACCCAATTATGTCCCCACCGAGGGGCACGGGTCTCTTCCCTGAGGAACTGGAACACAACATTACAGTCTGTATCTCTGAGTGTTTTTAATATCTTCAACTGTTGTATTTATCGACCTACAAAAATAGCAATCTCGGTTCTAAAAACAAATCTTTGGGATAAAATTATATCGTCGAAATGTTTTCTAACAGCTTCAAAGAAGACACTTGGACATGAAAATGGATTGAATCTTAAAATTTGACAAAAATGCTTTTGCTTTTGGTTTAGGGGTGAAACTGAAAGGTTTTACAGCTGGAATGTAAAACCTCTGCACTACATTCGAAAACTTTGCGATTCAAGAAGTCTCATAACAGATAATTCAACGGAAAATTCTTTTGAAAATGTTAATTTAAAACAGCAAAGTCGACCGTAACGCCCGTAAAGGTTGATGAGCTTTTAACTGTACTAACTCTTGCAAGTGAATGTATGCCGTTACCTAATAAAGTTTAATAATAAACTTCGGGTCGTATCAAGCAAGTATTATTAAATTTCATACAGTCATTGTTGCAGAGCTTCTCATTAAATCGCTTCGATATTGACACCGTTTATTAGACTTGCGGTGTTGTGGTACCTACTTCTATGCCAGTTGCAGGTTGATTGAATTTGAATGTGGTGGCAAACGATTTGAGCCGCGTTTCATAGCGCTATGTTACAATTCATAGTTTATTATTGCCCGGTTCCTATATTTAACGGATCGTTATTGGTGATCGGTAACTTATGCTTAACAAGCGTCCCGTAACTTGAGTAGCTGGTTAATGTTTAAAAAATTGTTAGGAACCTTACAAATTGCTATCTCCATACATTATCGTACGGTATATTATTCGAAACCGTTTTTAAGAGGAATACTTGAGTAGACATTTTAACCATCCGTAAACAAAACGAGTCGTTCCTGAATATGGGAACCGGGCATATGACAATTCGATGTACCTTGCGTTACCGAGTCTTCCTACTTGCTAATCTGTGTGTTGGTCGACTTTGTAATATCGAATTGTCATAATAAACCGTAAGTTGTAGTACTATGAAACAGGGCTCTAGGTCGCGTCTTGAAGACTCGAAAATTCCGAGTCTTCCTGCTTGTTAATCTGTGGGTTAGTCGACTTTGCAATCTACATCGAAATGTCATAGTTAAGCATGTTTTGTAGTTATATGAAATAGGCCCCTGGGGGCTAATTCTCTAAGATTAAACTGTGCCACACAAATATAAAACTACATAGTTTGGTACACTTATTGCGAGAGCGGTGGTGGAACCCCTGCCTCACGTGCGAGAGGTCGATGGTTTACATCCCGGCATGTACTTATGATATGTACCTTAAGTGCATATTTGTTCATTTGTAGTAACAATAACACTCTAACGGTGAAGGAAAACAATGTGATTTGATTTTAGGTCGGGCTCTCCGAGCGCAACAAATCGTGCGCTCGGAGTATAGGTGGGGGAAAAGTAGGTAGGCATTTTTGAAATTACACAAACATAAATCCTATGTTTTTATTAATTCTTTCAACGTCAAGAAATTTTTAATATCATTGAATAATAATGTCATTGAATTTTCAAAGTTAAATGTAGGGGTTGGTATTTCTTGATTTAATAAAATGAATAAATGACCTAATACGAGCAAACAATTTGATATAATTACATATTGCTTCCCGTATTTTAACGATTTCTAATGATTGTTCGTTTACATGTAGACCAAAGCTGAATGACATGAAATTGACATGCACAAATAGCTTTATCGTATTGCTACATTGATTAGGTGCCCACTGTCCACAGCACGCGAAATTAATATTGTTTTATTTATTCGTTTTGTCTGTTGTGTATTTAGTTTTCCTTCTGTGTTGTGCATATTATGTTACTTATGTGCTTATTTTGTTTCTGTGATGTATCTTGTTGGTATAATAAATGTCTTTCTTCTTCTTCTTCTTCTTCTTCTAAAACACCTACGTGATGGATATAATAACAACCACCAAAATAAAACCTAAAAAAATATGATTGTATTTTTAGTTACAATTTAAAGTGGCAGTACAGTGGCTTGCCACTGGTCTCGTTTAATTTGCACTAATACGATCTAGCGTCAAAGTTCATTGAGTGAGGCGTAGAGCATGTGATTTCGTCACTAAGCCTTAAATGCTAGGAAACCTAGGTAGGTACAGTGATGATCAACCTCTAAATGTTTGTTACAAAGTCGCCCGTAACACAACTTAGTAAAGTGCACGGATGTAAATGCCGGCGTACTAGCTACTAGTACATACTTGTACTTAATGGGTACGTAATACCGGCTTGCAACTGAGAATTCCGGCGTGGAGAATTTCCGAAGCGTTAAGAAAAGTTTCGCATGAGATTTGATTTGGTTTATGGAGAGTATGTGTCAGCCTACGAATAAAAAATATAGAAGTATTTCTTCCTACAAAATTCACTCTCAAAAACGGCCTCTGTTCTCTTGATTAGTCTGTACCAATGAAATAAGCGCAATATGTGCTGAAGGGTAAATCACTCTGGTTGGTTCCTTCTGTGCGCCATACATGCTTGGTTTTATACAAAAACGTCGAACCATTGACTTCATGATGTATAACCCCTCGAAATATCTAGGTACCTCCCAAGTTGGCGGTCTGACGGTGGCAGGTGCAAAGATATTTTGCCGGGTAATACCGAACTCGCTCCGATTGGTAACACAATTGACGCCCGCCTTCCCACAAATGAACGTGGGATCATTCTATCTATCTATCTATGTTTTTAACTATCACTGGTGTCGGCCATTTAAACCTAAGTAGTGGTTTAATCCGCGGTAAACGGACAGGCCATTATTGAGGAGTCTAGTATGTAGAACTATTGATAAGATAGGTAATGTCGCAGCTACATACATTTGGACGATAGCCGTAACTAAACGAGAACGTCGGACTGGTAGTTTCATACATTTACTAAGAAGTTTGTGCGACCGTTGTATGAATCCAACTGTTCTGTGGAATCCAACGTGTCGTGCAACTCGTGCAGTTATGGTTATCGTCAAATGTGAAACCGGCAATTGGTAAATGAAGATTCAACGACAGTTGAGGATTGAAAAGTAGGTGTTTTCTGGACCCCTTTTCCCCCAAATAGTCTTATGCAAACTTTAAAACTAGCAATGTATTATACATTTTCATCAAATACGCGAATACGAATAGCCAAGTGACGCGCCAGATAAATGAGCAGCATTTGGCGACACTACTCGCGGACATTGACCGAATACCACAAATGTAGCTCATGTAGCCCCAGACCATATCCTACCGTGTGTGCGAGGAGCCTAGTCAGGTCGATTGCCAGTGCCAGTGTGGCTAGAATGGGGAACATGCCTCAGACTTAGATTGAAGTGACACTGTATTTATACCGTAGAAGAGGACATTATAGAAAACCTCCTAATTGTTAAAAACTACAAAAATTTTTTTTTCAAAATTACCGTTCTCAAAAAATTCATAAAATCAAGTTGCTATAATAATAAAAACAAATATAACTTAGATTTTGTTTTTTCGTTAAATTCTAACACGAGTATCTATAGGCACAAAAAACATTACTTTACGAGATAACTCAAATATTGGTAAATTTATGCTTCATAAATTGTAATTAGGCTTTGGTAGTGTTGTGACGTCACAGGTTATGCCCATAACCATGTATGGAGTATTTTTTAACCACGTGACCAGAACTACTTTTTGACAGGACAAAATTGTAGAGAAGAATCACGATTTATCATTCAAGACTTTTAAATGGCCTATTAAATGAGACCCATTTTTTTTTGCAAGTTCTCCATTGAACACACTTGTTTGACTTGTTTCAGAACTTGCACAGCTCATTCCCATGTATCGTAGAGTTGTGTAATTGACTTTGATTTATTGCAGTTGTTTGCACTCGCGGTTTGTTCGTTTTGGAGTGGATAGATCCTACCTGGACAATAGCCAAGTACCTACTTAATATGTAGTAAAGTAAATATAGTGGCGGCTAAAAGAGATATACTAGTAAACATTATCGTGCTATCTAAATATACTCATATCTTCAGTGAATCATAAAAGCAGGCATCGAACAGTAAAGGTGTGCTTTCATGTCGTCGATAGACTGTTACGTACAGTAATAAATAATAAAGAATGACACATAGTAGAAATACAACTGAAAGCATCTTTTTTAGGGTTCCGTACCCAAAGGGTAAGGGTATAACCTAAGACTCCGCTGTCCGTCCGTCCGTCCGTCCGTCTGTCTAGCTGTCCAACTGGTTCATGAGATACAGCCTAGTGACAGACACCAGGCTGTATGTCATAAACCAGTTAGACAGTTGAAATTTTCCCAGATGATGTATTTCGGTTGCCGCTATAGCAACAAATACTAAAAACAAAATAAAATAAATATTTTAGGGGGCTCCCACAAAACAAACGTGATATTTTTGCCGTTTTTTGCTCGATGTTAATAACGGCAACAGGTAGACGCTTGAAATATTCAAATGTTGTATAGATAATGGTACGGAACCCTTCCTGCGCGAGTCCGACTCGCACTTGGCTGTTTTTTTTATATATAACCAAAGCCACCTTGAAATGGATAAAACACAAACAAAAAACATTTTATTCGGTATCGTCAATTTTACTACTGCGAAAGTTTGGGCGTGTAAAATTGTGGATGTTTGTTACTCGTTATCACGCCAGAACGGCTGAACGGAACTGGATTAAATTAGGCACAGAAGTAGGTCATAGGCTGGAATAGCACATAGGCTACTTTTTATCCCAGAAAAGTACACATCAAAATTTCTACGGGAATGAAGTCGCGGTCAACAGATAGTAATATGTAATAGTATAAAAATCGTAAATTCTCAAAGTATGCGGGAGTGATCAAACGGTTTTGCGTTTATAAAATTTGAAAGTAGGTTTCGGATTTATGGGGTCCAATGTATTAATAAAACGTTAGTGGCAATCACCGTCAATAGGATAATTAATCCCTCACGCACGCCTGTTCCTCATATAGCTCCTGTTATGAGGGTATCCTAAGGCATCTCTATTACGCGCAGCCAGTGCTACCATTGTAACGCCTGAAGTTCTTAAAAGTTTTTAAGCAGGAAAAACTTTTCAAAACATTTTTACCCGGAAAGCGCGTATCTAAGGCTGCCTTTCGCCCAATCCTTCTGTGTAACTCTGATTAGTTATTATCTGGATTCTGGATAGTAATAAAAGTTTTACGAGTGCCTCCTAGTCACTTCACTACAGACATTCCTCAAGTTATCCAAGTAATTCTATTGACAAAATGCCGAAAGCCTACTAAAGGTCGTCACTTTACGTGTTGGACACCCGCCGCCTCCGTAAGTTGGGAATCAGTTTCCCTTAAAGTTTTTGAGTGTGTGTTTCATTTGACAAGAATACTAACGTTAATGGGAAAAGTTTAACTCATTAGTGTAGAAAATTTAATAAAATCCTAATAAACTGAGTGATGGTAGATATCACCTACCTGTTTCATACGTCCAATACTGTACAGGTTTGGTTTATCCTCACATCCCACATTCACACTTGACGAATTTATTTTATATAAAGGACATCTCGTTAATTGGATAGGTAGGTTGAACTCTCAACACCGGTTTGGTTCTGCTTATGCTCAGGTAGTCGGGTAAGGGCGCGTGCGTGCGCCGGTCCACACAATTTAAAACTGCGGTGACCTTTAAACGAGATTGATACTTATACTAGGAGCCAATTATGCGATGTTTCATCGGATATTGAGATGCTAGGTCAAGGTGGGCCGATGCAAATTTTAATCAGGTGGAAGCTAAATAAGGAAAGGAAATGGGTTAATTTAATTTGAAGTTTCTCGGAAGCTCTACCTTGTATTTACGAGAAAAGTTGGAGGTGTAATGTTGCACCTACGTTTAAATTTTTTATACATTTTCTTGAGATTTACTTAGTTAATAAATTTGCTACGTAAAATTATTTTTTGAATCGATAAATAATAAACCGTTACTTAGTCTGTCTGAATTTGAGCGTAGATACGTACGTATGCTGTACTAGGGGGGTTCAATAAGTAGTGAGAAGGAAGATCTTAAAAAAATCTTCATCTTCATTCACTGCGGCGATCACTACGTCATCATCGTCGAATTTCGGGCCTCTTAGATATTCTTTCAATCTCGGAAATAAATAAAAGTTACTAGGAGCTAAGTCTGGGAGAATATGGATATGCCATCATTGATGGCAGCCATCGCAACTTTGGACTTGTGCGCTGGGGCGTTATCTTGATGAAACAAAACAATTTTAGCGAGTTTTCCACGCCGTTTTTCGTGTATTCCGTCACGCAACATTTTGATTTGTTCTGCGTTCATATTCCCCGTAATAGTGGCTCCATGACTGAGGTATTCAATCATCAACAACCATTGGCTGTCCCAAAAAAAGAGAATCCATGATCTTGCCGGCGGAATGGAAGCCATATTTTATCCATAGTTAGAAATCGAGCAAAAAACCGTTCAGGATCTTGATGTAACAGTTCTAAACAGCTTTGTGAAAATTCTCTGCCTGGTTCGTTTTTGCTTGGCTGTTAGGCACTCAACGCGCTGAGACTTTTTTCATTCCCAAATGGTCATGTCATGGTCATCATTATGAACACTCTCTATTGAAATCTTTAGTTCTTGAGCTATAAAACGAACAGAAAGACGATCCGCCAAAACACTTTTTTATAATTTCTTCAGTTACTGCAGTCGTAGGGCGCTCTGAGCGCGAGTCGCAATTAGTGGATGTTCTTCCCCTCTTAAATTTAGCACACCAACGCGCAACCGTAGAAGGAGGAGCATGAACCCCTGACGTATCTTACAAGTCTTGTTTTACTTGTTCCGTAGTAAAATTTTTCAAACATAGATATATAATTAAGGCGCGAACTTAAATTTTTTCCATTGTCGATTACTCGTTGCGACATAACAAGTAAGAACCTTCTATAATTGAAAAAACAAAAGAGCATCAATCTTTTTTTTATCATGTCGACATATAAGTGGGCTATGCCTGCTAGTATTTTCTTTTTCTTTATCCAAGGAGTTTATACCTCATTCTCACCACATATTGAACATCCCTCGCATGTTACCGAATAAGTTAAACAAACACTGAGTAACCAAATTAATTTATTACCTTTGAGACAGTAGGTAAATACAAATTCACTTTGTGTGTAAAAGGTTTTACAATAAATTATTAAATTATAACACCTATGATATTTACGAACAATTTACTAGCTAGGCAGTTTCATCCTTGGGAGGATTAACAATAAACTTACTAATTACCTAACGCTACGATATTTACACACAGATTTAAAATAGTTTTGTTTTCTATGTGCAGGTTCTATTCTCTAACAAAATCCAATTATCCTCCTACATAAGCCTCGATTGGTCTCGTAGGTCGTTCGCTACTAGCCTACACAATAAGCGTCGACAGGGTTGAACCCTGTTTTATCTGTGTTCTAGAAACTAGAAAGTTTTTATTGCCTCAAGCCGAATTAGGCCATGTGGCAAATTTTCAAAATTGTTTTACTTTTCTAAAATTATTCACAAAGGTCTATATTGCCAAGTTGTGGTTTAACCTCCTCAGTCCTGACCTTGAAAATAACAATGGTTTTCTATTATTATTTTCAAGGCCAGGACTGATGAGGAGGTCATGCACCAACATTTCCACCAATGACTGCCCTAACTCTACCGTGATCGCTATTCGGACCGTCACTCCGGTGTCGCTAAAACCGCAAGGGTATGTCGAGGAAGAGCTTCAGCCGCTCGCCGATGTCGGCGACGGCAGGGCGCTCCTCGTCCCCGGGCTAGCTGTCGGCGCCGGTTTCATCGGTTTCTTCCTCGTCGAGTGGCTGGCTGGTGAGCGCGGCCCACAGCGGCGAGCGCGCGCCCAGCGCAGCCGAACCCCGGCGCTAGCTGTCGTGGGCGCCCGCCACGGCCGCCACCGCCGCGCCCGCTGCACCCAGCAGGATCGCGCCCACCTCGCGGTCCGGCGTCAGCTCCACCTGTCACACCGACGAAACATCAAATCTCTACCCAGCCAGGTTTCGTACGCGATTACTGGATCGATAACGCCCTACGGATCAAAGAGATGGTATAGTCTCAGCAGAGTCGGGCGGACCATAAAACGTAGAGGAAGTAGGTAGCAAGCATCGATGGTCATGAGAGAGAAAAGGCTGAGACCGCAATTACACTAATATTTAACAAACAGGATGTAAAATCCTTTACGTTGAAATTTTCTTAGATTAGGTATTATGGTGGTGCGCTGAGATGACATCGTCATTGGCAGATCAGCTAACAGCAGATCAGTATTATTTCAGACGACCACCTTACTTTAAAGAGTGTCTGTGTAGTGTGTAGGTACACTAAAGCGGCAAAAGGTTATTTGTTTTTGTCGTGATTGGTAAATTTTGGTAATCCTGCTACACACATTCACGTGAATTGACAATCTTGAATATCGCGTCCCCGCTCCGGATGAAAGTATAGGCAGGTTTACATGGCCGGTACCAGATTTACATGGCCAGGCAATTTCGGCGGTGCCTAATGGATCTGGTTGACATTGAATTTTGGCCCTCCTTTCCCGTGGTACATTGTAATTGAGTTCACGCCGGTGCGATACCATCGTTTTCTGGGGTCGCGCCTACGTTTACTCAATGAGGATGATTGTGATGTTTACAACCGATGTTTGAAAATATCGAACTCGGTACACTTGTATTATGTTATGTGGAAATTATTAATATTGGTGGCGACATTTGAGCCTCAAATATCTCAAAACGCCTCAAAATTTGAGGCACGGATGTAAATTCTAAATGGTTTTCAATCCACTTGAGTAGATTTTAATAACTTGATGCAGTTAGCGTGTTTTGGAAATTTAGAATCATACATACATACATACATAACCTCACGCCTGTATCTCAGAGGGGTAGACAGAGACCAGGGACTGCCACTTGCTACGATCCTGACAGATCACTTTCGCTCAACATTCATTAATCGTTGCATGCACGCACGCCGGTTTCGGGTACTTTTTATCTTGCCCTTTGCTAATACATCCCCTATTTGGTCGATGTATGTCGCCCTGGGTCGTCCCTTACCGGCCCTTCCACCCACATTCGCTCGATATACGTGTTTCGAATTATTCTGACCGTATTATACCCTTTGCCACAAACTGAACGTAACTGTTTAGAGTGCACGTAGGTAAAGGTTGATGCGACATGCCTGCGAGAGCGTGGTCTGCTCAGGGTCGGAGCGCTCCTCTAGCACGGTGTCGAGCTCGAGCGTGGGCTGCGCGCGCGGCGACCGCACGAGGCTGACGGCCCGCGCGCGCGCCTTTACCGGCGACAGCCGCACCACCGACAGCTCGCCGCGGTCCAGCTCGCAGTTGCGCCTCCTGGCACGCTCCCTGCGATGCGGAACTTGCGTCAAACTTGCGGTGTTATTGATAAAAACACGATTCCTCTAAAACACTCCTCAGACGCAGCTTAAATCTGTGGTTCATCATCATCATCAGCCACTTGACGCCCACTGCAGGACATAGGCCTCCTTCGTGGTTTTCATAACCATGAGGGGTTTTGCCATAATTGTAATTGATTTCCTTAGTCGCCTTCTACGACTTTCACGGGAGGAAATGGAGTGACGCTATTCTTAATCCGGCGCCACACGGAGCGCGGAAATCTGTGGTTACGTTTTTCGTTTCAGTTACGAACTCGAGCGACCCCACAGTCCCTGGACTCCCTTAAAGGTCCATCCACGTTATAACGGGCCGACGACGTGCGGCAGCACGATTTTAATCTGAAATAGACCTTAAGTACTTTGGTATTAAGTTAGAACTTCGCTCCACTATCACAGTGGTGGTAGCGGAGCTGTAGAACGCCAGCTTCGCATTCGGGAGGTCGTGGGTTCGAATCCCGCAATGTACCAATGACTTTGTTTTCTAAGTAACGTACATTTGTGAAGATGTAGTAGCAATACCACTAGCTAACGGTGAAGGAAAAGATCATGAGGAAACGTGAGGTGTTCAAATACCTCAGCGCTTGAAATTTTCAATTCGCGGTGGACACGCGTGGTAATTAAGCCCGTTCTCTGAGAGAAGGCATGTGTGGAACATATATAGGCTACATAAAAATACAATACGACTTTAAAAAAAAAGTCCGGCTCCGTGACGGCAACGGGCCGCCCGTGGTAGCCGAACTTCATCCGGGTAGTCTCTAATAGTATTGCATTAAGGATTATTTTAGATTGAAATCTTGCCGACACCTTGTAATTTAAATCCTGTCTCTGGGAGCAAAGCTCACAGAGGTGCCCCAAGCTTTTTATCTGGTTGAAGGGAACTTAGACGTGGGTGCAAAAATATACTCGAGGACGCGAGGAGAATGTGGGCGCGGTGCCAAAGTAGTAACGTTAAACTTTTGCGTTCACGGATTTGATCTAAAAGCCGTATAAATCATGAGAAATGCAATCAATGGTAAGATTTTTAGTCTGAATAGGATTAAATTGCCAAGTTTACGAATTAAACATGAGTCGCTGAATAATCGCAGAACATAATTGGATGCAAAAGCCACCTGGTTCACGAGCAGAAAGAACATAATTGGATGCAAAAGCCACCTGGTTCACGAGCAGAAAAAATTTTCTATGTTAAAATGTTTCAGCGAAAATTGTTTAACAAAAATGTCAATCACGGTAATAGTGATTTTTAGGAACTAGGACGATGAACCTAAAACTAAAAACGAGTGATTAGATAGCAAACTTCTGACCGCGGACCGGACGACGCGATGCAGCGTCTGACGGCCGGAAAGCTTGGAAAACCACGAGGGAGGCCTATGTCCTGCAGTGGGCGTCAAATGGCTGATTATGATGATGATGAGATAGCATTTCGCTGAAAACGGCCGTGTTTTGACCGAAATTATGCCATCTTCCCCTAACTTTTTGGGCATAAGTTCTATGTTTATATCCTAGTTCCTAAAAATTAGGTAGGTACTATCCGTGTGGTGCTGGATTAAGAATAGCGTCACTCCATTTCATTTCGTGGATTACCAGTCGACGGGCAGCAGCGTCTTCCTGAGATTCCAACCGCATACTACGATCGCCAACCCGCCTGCCAAGCGTGGCGATTATGGCAAAACCCTTTATGGTTAGTAAAAAAAAAACCATAGGGAGGCCTATGTTCTGCAGTTGGCGTAAAAATGGCTGATGATTATGATGATGAGGTAGGTACTTACTGTGATTAAGATTTTTGTAACACACTTTTTGCAAAACCGTATTATAACAGAAGTTATGATTTATTTTCATTGGTGGCGCTAGTAAATCGTGCGGACCCACTTAAGTCATTGTTTTCATTAGTTTAAGCGACGCAAGGGTCTGTCCACGTTCCAACGAGCCAGCGGCGACGTGCGGGCGGCACGCTTTCAATCTAAAATAATTCTTAAATACTAACGAAGTTAGAGACGTGCAAGATAAGCCCGTTGCCCTGACGGCACGTCGCATCTGCCGTATCTTTTTTGCGCTAGTATTGTTAAAAAATAAACCTTAAATAAAACACTTGTATGATTATATCCGGGCTTCGAACCTATAACCTCCCGAATGAGAAGCCGGCGTTCTACCGCTCCGCTACCACAAATCCATTTTACAAATCCTATTTTTAAGTTTTTAGGACCGACGTCACCAACAAATTATATTTTGGATACTAAAAAATATACCAAAAATGACTATTCATTTTGGTATATTTTTTGGTAAAGCTCAAATAAAACCATCTAGTTATAATTCATACTCATATTGACATTTTGTTTTATGCAAAAATGTTTAAGTACGAAATTATATAAATAATGACAGACTGCCCTAGATAGGACATTGACAAGTAAATAGTTATTTGTTATGCAAGGCTGCAAAGTTAATTTTTGGCGCGAGTACCTTGTATTGAAACCTGAGCAAGCGAAGGATTTTAGGATTTAGCCACGAGCGAAGCGAGTGGTTCAAATATAGAATCCTGAGCGTAGCGAGGGTTTCAAAGGTACGAGACGCTAAATAACTTTGCTGCCGAGCGCAACACACAACTTTTCACCCCACTAAAGCGAGGAAAATGTTAGGTGCAAGAAAAACAGTTTTAATAAATATTAAATTACTGTTTATTTATTTCAAAAATTAAAAGTAAAATTACTACAATTGGTAATATTGAAAGTTAATTTTTTTTTTAAATCAAATTTTCTTGCCGGCCAGTGCGATTCTTTAAATGAGGCTGGCGCATGACATGAAATAAGTATTTGCATTTCAATCATCAATGGACTGGCTGCAGAGAATATAAACTATTACGAAACCAATGAGGTTCTATATTATATGTAATTTATTGTACGAAACCTTTATTGAATAAAAATATTCGAATTTTAAAAACACTTTCCACGCTAGCGGATAAAGTGCGATTTTCCACGCAGATTTCGAATGATAAACAGAGCTTTTACGAGCTAGTGAGGTGAAAATATTTTTTTTTCGGATTTCAAATACTAAGCATGAGAGTGTAAAGTGTATTTTAAAACACTTGATTTAGTACTAACCTCATCGGAGGACCCAGCCTTGGGGTTTATATTACTTTGTATCGTTGCGCCCGCACGTCGCCGGTTCGTCTAATGCGGATAGTCCTGAAAAGGCAAAACGAGGTTTCGGCGCGTGTTTGTAAAGGATCAGCGCAATTACCTGGCCAGCTTCGCCCTCCGCCGCAGGCAGCAGATGACGGTGAGGGCCAGCAGGGGGAACCCGAAGATGCACGATACTATCGGCACCACGATTGACTCGGGAGACACTGTACAAGAGGACACAAGCAAAAGGTTAAAAACCGTACTGAGTCCAAAAACTATATTGACTGCCTCGTTGGTGTAGCGGTTAACACGCTTGACGGCCAAAACAGGTCGTAGGTTCGATTCCCACTGGAGGCCGCCGAAATGAAGGGTAAAGATTTCTCACAAAAAAGAACAAAAATGCTTGCATTAAATTAAAATAAATATTTACTGATTATAAGTTATCGCTTCCTCCTAAAAATTGAGGTAGCCAAATAATACAAATAAAAATACACTTTTCTTGTCTTTTTTCGGCAAATTGATTTATTTATTTCTATAGTTGACGACGATTTCGGCTTCTATAGACAATAGTGACAAGTCTGATAGCCGTTCCTGTCCAATCGAAGTCCTTAGGTAATTTTTATCACTTTTAATTTTGAAAAACTTCTTTCAGCTGTTGCGGTTGTATCTCTGGACTCGTTTAGCAGACCATTGAATAAATTTTAATTTATTATTTCGCTCAGTCTACTTAAAAGATTACTTAGTAAAATACTAGCTTTCTAAGTCTTTATTCTCATGCTGCAGGGCTCTGATAATAGGATTAATGATTTCAAATAGTGAAGAAAAAAATGTGACAAGCACTAAGAAATCATAACTGTCTAAAACGTTAATTATATTTTTACAATCTTCACGTTCATCTTTTTTTAATCCAAATTAAGTACGTACAAAGTTTTCGTGATTAATAGATAATTTTTCTTTATCGTCGTTCGTTGAAGACCATCCAGTAGGACATACCTTTAAGGGTAATTTTATATTTTTCAGATGAACCGTTACTCAACATTGCCCAGCGTTTTATACTATGCCTAAACAAACTATATATTTTTTCTAAATTATCGAAAAATTTTAGCTTACACACGTTAGGGGCCTCTGTAGCCTGGGGGCCCCGGATCATTGATACGGCTGATACGGCGGTAGCTCCGCCCCTGGGTGGAACATCCGTAAATACATACCTACATACACACGCTGCTAAAATCAGAACCTTTTGGCTCTACCGTAGTCGCCTAAAAAGAGTGTGTGGTTATGACCACACGATAGTGAAAACTTATATGATACTAGCTGTCCCAGCAAACTTCGTACCGCCACAGAATCCGTTTATACGATTCTTGCACAACGCTATCTATTTTTAAAACACAACGTTCACTCGCACAACGCCATCTATTTTAAACTGAAAATAAATATTAGAAATAGATGAAAAATAGGATACGTACGCCATGCTATGAGGTAGACGAGAAAAAAATAATCCACAATTTGGGTGGATTAGATATTAAATTTCTGGTGTGAAATAAACGGAATAAACGGAATACGGTGTTATTTATAAAAACATGATTGCTCTGCAACACTCTCCGAGTGCAGTATAAATAGTCGTGTGTAAAAGAAAAAACAATTTTAAACTGCATTTCAGAAGTGTTTCAACGTCACTATCGTGTTTTTGTGAATCACCTTGGTCTGTTCTATAAACAGATTCGGCGATTATGGAAAGAGAATCGCTCTTCCTGGAAAATTTGACTAGTTGGATGAAACACTTGAATGCTATCAAAAAAGTATTTTACATGTTTTTTTTACGTTTTTATTTCTCTATCCACGAAGGTAAATATAGAATCCATTTATTACACACCAATAGCATTACTATGCTGATCTAGTTATTTATTTTATTTATTTTTACACTGTTGTAACCTGATCACAAGTAAGACTAAACAATATCTGTCTAACAATCTTATTTATAAAAAGTCGATTCCACTAAAACACTCTTAAGACGTTGTTAAAGTCGATTTATGAGATAAATTCCTGTTATAAACAGGCTTTAACTCTGTCTTATGAGTGTTTTTACTTTTATAAATAAGAGTATACTTAATATACTTACGAATTAATAATGCATATTGCATTATACAACATCATCACATATAATTTAATTATTATCTTACAACTAATTAATTATTGTATAGTCCACAAAGATCTTTTTGGTGGTAACGTGAACATAGTCACAGGTAGTTTGCACATCGCTTATTGTCTTTACAGTGTATGTGTGAGTAATTGACGTTGTGTGATGCGTAGTAAATTACTATTAGTCAATAACTAAAGTATTCAATTACTCTTACATGCACTGTAAAGACCGCAAACGATCTGCGAGTGAGAAAATTTCGCTTAAGAATTATATTAATAATATTTATATGACAATTTCCTGACGATTTTTAACAGCTTAAAATTTTGGCTGAACATCATTTGAATTCAGTAAAATAGTTTTTTCGTAACTTACTGAATCATTAATCTCGCTGTGGAGCACATTGAAGCACAAAATGAAAGGCTGCGAGAGAAAATCCAGACCATATATCGACAAAGACCCTGTATTTTGCTCGTTGATAGGACCTTCCAATTTTCCAAAGGAATGATAAAACTAATGAAACGAAAATTGGCTCTTATTGGAAATTTCATACTGAGCAAGCTAAGAAGTTGGAAAATTAATTTCGGTAAAATAGAGATTGGGTTCCACTTTGTATCTCATTTTGTATATGCAACAGTTGATGTTATGGATCAACTTCAGACCTTTTTTTTTAATAGAAATCTAAAAATATATTTGCTGCGACTAAACTTGCACTGAACACATACATACAGTGATTACTAAAGATAGCACTTGTTCTGCAAGGTGACTTAGAATGCTTTCGACGTTTTTTTATATGTTTTTTTATATTTTTTTAACTATTTCTAAATCATGGTTAGGAGATAATCTAACCATGATTTAGAAATAGGTGGCGCGTCGCAAAATGGCGCGTCATAAAAAAATTGTTTTTTTTTTGTTGTCAAAATTACTTCACTTTAGCACAAACAAACAATGTCAAGACGGAAAGTAATTATAATAAAAAAACTATAGTCGAGCGTGTTATGGTCGGCGCCGGCCAACTCAATTGCTTAAGTATATCGAACGACAGAAAAATAAACATAATAGAAAACATTTTTCAACGTTACCGTACTTCCTATAACTTTCAATTTGGATTCATAGTTTCGAACCAAGGGTAGGATATCACGAATATTTACAAATGTGTTATACAATTACGGGTTCGTATAATATCATCACGCGATCCGTTGAGGGTGGAAACTGATATCACACTCGAGGTGTGTTTCTGATCTCGATATCAGTTTCACCTACAAAAAAGAGAATGAAGAGTAGAATCTGATCGTGTGACCCGATTCCACCGAAACTATTACAAATGTCGACTTTCACGAATTGTTCGAAAATGGGTTGGGGAATCAGTTGTGTCTAAAATTCCCAGAGATGTGCTAAGGAAACCTGCGAAAAGGCCATTCAAGTGAAGTTGTCAGATGATGAGCATGCCCAAGACAGAGGTCGTGGGTTCGATTCCCACAGGGGGCCGCCGTACATTTGTACAAATGGCCTCAGTCTGGGTGTATTTCCATGTTTGTGATGTCCTTGCCTGGTTACCATAGCACAGGGTATCCTAGTGTGGGACCAGGTCAAGTGATTGTGTTGTGTGGAAGTTATTATTATTATTATGTGCGAGCGCGGCCAGTGCCGCTTGTTCTCAAGGAACACGTTGAACAAACTAGGAGTTATGAGACCATCTACCGGGTTCACTACTCGGACTACGGAAGCCGATTGTTCCTGTCATTGAAGAGAATCATGATGTGAGTTTATGTGGTGACTATAAGATTATAATCTTATGTTAAAACGCGATTTTTACCTGTTGCCGCGTACTAAAGAGCTCTTAGCGAATTTTACTAGGGGAGATAAATATACGGATATATACCTCAAGTTGGCGCTATATCCATTGCATTCGCTTTTGAAGGAGGTGAGCTGGGAATGGGATCGAGGATCTTGCTATGATCGTAGAGTGCTGTTACGAGGACGGTCGACCGCTTATTCTGTTAGAGGACAGCAGCACCTACGGGCTGGGCGCCGTGCTAGAGCATCGCCATGACGACGGCTCGAAGCGCCCGGTGAGCATTGTGTCGTGCAGACTCAATGTAGAGCGCGAAGAGCGAGGAGCAAACAGACCTATGGACAGACTTATTTGGGGCTAAGTTGAGATTCTACCAGAGTGTAGTGAGCTGTCTTCGGCGTTGGGCAGCACGCTTGGTGGTATATGATTTTTCGGGGGTATTTGTGCGTTCAATTGAAAACAGGCTCGCTGATAATCGGTGGCTGCTATTGCTGAAGGAAGAGGATTGTTCCACAGCGACCAGCGTGTCTTCTATGCACATTAGAAGTAGGTATTCATTAGCGCATGCTGGTATTGGATCGACTTATGTTGTGGAAAAATGCCCATATCATTCGTAAGAAATATTTGGAGACACTTTGGGTTGCGTGGCAGACGTGAGCGCTGTTTCGGAAGTTTTCAACAACAGGGTGATGGAACTGAGTGGGGATTCGCAGCGGCCGCGGCCGTGACTGCCACCGCCATACGATGCGTCTGCGCGAGCATTCGTTGCGCAAAGAAAACTCTACTATGAAATGAATAGTTTTTGCTGTTACATAAGGATAAGATGCATAGTGATGTTAAGGGATGATATTTATGTTAGGTTCTTTTATGTGTGCCTAAGTTTATGAGGGAGTTTCGATATAAAAATAAACGTCAGTCATGTGTCAACTCCAGCCTTTGATTCTTTACATAGGCTACATAAAAACATGATTTTCTTTTAACTTTTTGCGTCTCTATTTATTTATTTATTTATGTATTTGCATGTTTTATAAAGTTAAAGTTTTGATTTAGAGTTTAAAGAGTGGCGGGGATTAACTTAATCGTGGAGACCTTTCGTAAATAAATACCGTATCTAGCGTTAGACCTCTAACGTGTTGGGAGAAGGAAGGATCGTAGATCAAATATATCAGGCACTGCACGATGCAAGCATTGGAGACCTGTTTCGCTAGGTCTTGGCTAGACATAAAGAAGAAGAAGAGCTTGCGGCCAACCTCCACTGGAAGAAGAATCGTTGTCAAATATAGGTAAATAAGGCGATTTAAATTGCGTTCAAGCGCTTGAAATTGCCAATCGGCGGTGAGTACGCGTGGTAATTAAGCCCATACTCTCTGGGAGAAGGCCTGTGCCTTCTTTCCTGTGGGACGCGTATAGGCTACGTACAAGAATACGATTTATGTGGGCTGGTCAGAATGAAAGAGCTGGTGGAAGTAGTTTGCGTGAATCTAATTAACAGGAACGTAACGTTAGGCTGTAATACATAGATGGGTAGGTCAATTTGTTTCAGTTAGTAGGCAAAGAGCCTTCGTGGCGTGGCGGTAGTTGGTAGGTAGTCAAGTCGGCCGCGTTGACTCGCTCGAGAAACTTTAGACATGAGACGCGAGTACATCAGGTCCCTAAACTCACGTACCAGAAAACACAAAAACATTTTATTTCCTTTTTAGTGCGTTTCCTTAAAGTCCTACAGGGCCTTTCGTATGTCCTAATACGGCAGATAAAGTGATAGTAGTTGTCGGCCTCACAAACACTTATTCGGATTGCCGGGAAAACGATTGTTCAAAGACAGCCCCATTGAAGTGTCACACGTGCGGAATGCCAATACAGTTTTGATTAAAATCGTTTCACTTTTGAGTGAGGTGAGCCGCGTGACAGCTTAGGGCTATAGACTACTTACCCGGCGCGGAGCCGCCCGCTGTACGATTTCTTTGTTTGATACATTCGCCAACGAGTTTGCATAAAAGGTGTGTAGAGCGTCAGCAGCGCATTACCATGACAAAGAGACGGACGGTTGGAAAAAGATACTTATTCAATATGCACGCAGATGCGCGAAATTTACTTTTTAACACAGGTAGGTACCTAAGTCCTACATGGGACTTGGGCTTTTGCTCTGAGTCTAAGCACTGCACCGTGCACCATCTGAATCCGCCGCATATGACTCATAATTTGTCTTTGTCTTCTTAATCGCTCCGAGAGCGATTTGTTTGAAACCCGAACGGTTTTTATACCTAACAATATTTTTTTAAATGCAAAAAGGCGGCGGCGCGGCGGCTTCTTGTCATCGCTGGTAGACTGGACAATCAGGACAGGCCTTACCTGCTGCTGGTCGTTGTTTTATGCTTCGGTTTTTAGGGTTCCGTAGCCGACAAGGAACCATTATAGTTTCGACATGTGCGTCCGTCTGTCTGTCTGTCTGTCTCTTTGTCCATGGCCTAGGTCAGAGACAATTACTACGAGAAAGCTGAAACACAGAGAGACATATTAATCACGCCGAGAAAACGGTAGAATACAGTCATAATTTTTTTTTACCTACACCTAAATTACGAACGCAATTTTTTTTCTCGCCTACACTATAGTGGGCATATCCTTAGTTGGTCGTTTTAAAACATTCTGGGTTTTGGAAGTTATTTTTTGGATTTACGGTTCCATTTCCAAAATATGAGCCTTAAAGCGCATATTTTTGTCCGAGTAGGTCGTCCTCCTCTCCTGGTTAAACGGTTGATTGTGGAAACGTGAAAAAATTCACGATAGTAGCACATATCATCATTCAGCCACAAGAAGTCCACTGTTGGACATAGGCCTCCTCCATGGATTTCCAAAAAGACCGGTTGGAAGCGGCCTGCATCCAGCGTCTTCCTGCCACTTGGATGAGGTCATCTGTCCATCTTGTGGCTGGTCGTCCTACGCTGCGCTTGCCGATATGTGGTCTCCATTCGAGAACTTTTCGGCCCCATCGGCCATCAGTTCTGCGTGCTATGTGCCCCGCCCACTGCCACTTCAACTTACTAATCCGCACATATAATGAACTTAAAAGGAAAACCATCGCGGCTAAGTAAGCTTTACAAGTTAACGAGTAATAGGCGACTAACTTATCAAAGGAAAACTTCGTACAAAATCCACTGAATTGAATAATTACGTTGATGAAGTTGTTAGCTCTGTAAAGCAGATAAAACCCCCTCTTTCTACGGAACCATACACGGCGCAGTTTTTAAAAACTTCTCCGGTTTTTAAAAGCTGGGGCAGATGCTAATAATTTTGATGTCATATGGACGTGACATATCATTTCATATTTGACATTAGGTACTTTTTTGTTTCAAATTTGAAATTTTTTCCATTTTTAACGCACAGTTTTAAGGTACTTGTAACTGTAAATATTTTATTAATTTTAAGAGTCATGAAAGGGATTTTAGCCATTAAACACCACGCTGGCCAATGCGTCTTGCTTGGTGAGTCTTACCGGGAAACATCGGACGAGACTAGCAAAAGACGGGTTGGGTTGGCGTGAAAGAGAAGAGGCGTATGCCCAACAGTAGGCTTTTTTAATGGGCTAATTAGATAGATAGATTAACATTTCAAGTAATTTCAAATAAATTATTAATAAAAAGAATTACTGCGGGACTTCAAAATCCTACCTGTTACTTACCAGTCGGATATACCACAATCGGCGTAGGCCTCTTGTGTCCATTGATGGGCGGGGCGACCACGGGTCCGGAGGCGGTGGTCGGCGCGGGCGTCGCGGCCGGCGTGCTCGTGGCCACGTCGCGCGCGGCGCGTCCGGTGCGCAGGCGCTCCAGGAAGCCGTGCGCATGCGACGCCATCGTGCGCGTCATCCTGCACAAGCAAATATTAACTTTATCGGTTCATGCACACATATAAATGTTTATGGTTGTCTTGATGGCGCGTCACCATTTGTACGCTTAACGCATGTATTTGTACGCTTATAGCAAATGGTATGATAAACATGAATACCAAGACTGATTTGGGGGTGTTTCACGTTTCTGTTGTCCTTGCCTAGGATAGCCTAACTTAAGACCAGAATAAGTGATTGTGTTGTGTGGAAGTTATTATTTTGATTATAGGTATGACCGCCCCGACTACCATCTGACACCTACTGGTAAATCTTTTCACGCCATCGCGAACCGCATTTAGTATCAATATGTTAAGAAAAAGAAAGGTATTGATTGACACAATATAAATTAAGCGTTACAGCGTTTGATTTATTTTTGCACTTGTCAGTTCATAGAAAGTTATAAACGCAATCTTTTCTTGCTATTCAAGGAGACAAAAGGCTTGAGATTATGCGTTTGTTCTCCAACAATACTCATATCATGGGAATTATTTAGCCAGATTCACAACGCAACGTCCTCATTAATAAGATCGAAATATAGATAGCACCCTTAATAGCAGCAAACCTTACAAGTACTTAGGTTATTATGATTGTGATTAATTGACCCACTGGGCCGCACCAGACGTGATCGGGCGGGCGGTTTATCACTTTGCGAACTTCACCTTTCGGCTAACGTGCCAGAAGGACATTAATTAATCTGCAGGCAATGCGTTGATACCACGGAAAGTGACTTTTTGTGCTCTACCAACCCTCAACTATTATTCTCGTGTATATTTAGCTGGGTAGGTATTAGCGACATGCGTACCTACTTCCGTTTGGGCACCCCTTCCCGGGGCGAGCTCGGCTGGCAATAAAACGTTCACTTGATAGGCTTCTATTTGCCGAACACGAAAGCTTATGGGATTCGTTGGAAGTGGTATCGACTTTTCAGTCGGGTCCTTTATTAAAAAAGTTTTTTTTACGATTTTTTAAGCAACCCGCTGTCTGAAGAGGGTAAGGACATATTTGAAATGGCGTGATGCAGGGCCATTGTACATTATATTTCAGTGGAGTCGAATTTCGCCATGTTTAATTCTCAAAATCCCAGTGGGCCGAAAATCAGTGACGGGGCCAAATTAAACCAAGAACCAAGGTTTGACTTTGCTAATGTAGCCTTATTCCTACACTTTTATGCTAAAAAATAAGTACAACAATGAATCAAATGTGAGAAACATCACACCACATAATGTAATGGCTGCGGCGCCGACGACTCAGAAGTGACTGGTGCTTAATTAGTTTAAATTTAAAACACAAAACAAATTAAAGTCCTTGAGTAACCTATTAGATTATGACCTTGAAAAGAACAATTAAAAGCCGTTGTTATGGTAGTCCGATCGGGTCATTTAGAATTCTACAGATTAAATACACGTTTGCGTACCTACTTAGCTTTAAAATTATCGCCCCATGACTATACGCCATAAGGTCGAGGTCGTTGGTGCAATTTGTTCCACTTGTGTTGTCATGTGGAGGTTGCACTTTTAATCGCGCTTGACACAGTTTTATGCTGAACTACGCGTTGAGTATAAGTTGAAGTTCATTCAGGGTCATCGCTAAAATGCGCAATTACTGAAACAGTATTGGATCAACTATTTGAGACAATAAGATCTCTATAGATCCGTTTTTTTATGCGAGTGTCAAAAAATAAAAAACTGAAATAAAAATAACCGACAACCCGACTGCTGAGCATTAACTACTAAGTAGGCGGGACCCAAATTCAACATTGTAACTCATTGCGAGGAGCTGGGTTGGTCCCCTCTGCCCGGCAGTCAGGTTGTTGGTTATTTTTTATTTCATGTTTTTGTTCAATTATTTGTAACTGATATTTTTCATACATTTTTTTTCGAAATATCAAGGTTTAGATTTCTAATGAAAATCGAGCTTATAGTCCAATACCAATGTCACCATCTCAGCTATATCATTGTTCTACATAGAAGTATCTCCATTCTACTTAACACGTTATTAAGCAGTATCTATCAGCCAGCTCAAGTGCAAAGCAAAAAACTGTAACCACATAATATAAAATTACAAAAAAAACGTCGGAAAACAATTGTGGTCGAAACTGACAAACTCTCATTGACGCGTTTTATTGAGAGTTTGTCAGTGACTCAATGGGAGTTTACACTTAGTGAAAAAAATCGGGTACAAATAAGTTCCACTTTTGCTAAAAACGCTGTATTTACCTATCATGAAAACACTGTAAATTAAGCAAAGTTATCTATTAGCGGCTCGCAAGTGTGGTGTAAAGTAACTTATGAATTTTAGATGTGGCTTCCATAATACATTAATGAGGCCTCTATGACAATGTTATGTAAAATAGAGTACGTTATGTGCCGCTGAAGCACTCGTTTATATTACCTTATGTAAATGCTTCTTTTTTGTGTAAAATAAAGTGAAGTAAATTATAAAGTTTTCAGACATCAACCTTTATTTTTACCACACATTTTAGAAATGTAAATAAAAGACAACATTTGTGCTCTGCGTTCCTTTAGTAGTGCTTACACGTCGGGATCGTACCATATACCGTCGGGAATTCAGTTAATTGTTTACCTACTAAAGTAACTAAACAATAGGGATTAAACCCGTTAAATGTATAACTGCGTTCCTTTTACATGCATGCATAAACTCTGCCTGTATCCTTAAGGGGTAGCCAGAGACCAAGTGGCAGGGTCCTGTGCTGTGACACAATTGCCCTTTTGGTTTTTTTACCCGACTACGGCGGAGCGCAAAAAGAGGGTATTGTGTTTAGCTCTTATTATGCATTTTTGTAATTATAAGTATGTCCGATTCTATGTTCATAATTCCTTAACCATTAGTCAGATTTTGACAAACAAGATCTCAATCGATTGGTCGTGTTTGCGCGAGTGGCTTAGGCTATATATAACTAGCGTGAATTCGACAAAAAGATGTAAATCACTAAAAAGACAAATATAAAAAAACTTTAATAAAGAAAAATATGACCAACAGCCCGCTGAGCATTAACTACTAAGCAGGCGGAACCCAAATTCAACAATTTAACTCATTGCGAGGTACCTAGGTTGGTCCCGCCTGCTTAGTACTTAATGCTCAGCAGTCGGGTTGTTGGTTATTTTTTATTTCAGTATTTTTTTTAATTTTTTTTGTTCATTATTTATTTTCTCTTTGTTCTAAAATAAAAATAAATATTGCTTTTATGCTTTTATATACCCTTTTGTGACTATTACTGAGTACAGTGTTGTATTTTTGCATGACTTGCCATTTCCACAAGGACAGTATTGTGCGATACACCAAATTGATATTAGATATGTCAAAACTGATTAGCATAAAATATAATACAAGGTTCGCAATACTCGATACGCGGTGGGCGCGGGCGCGGCAGGCTTGCAACCGGTTTGATGAAATCTTTCAAATATTCATAAGAGTTCGGGTGACTGAGGAAGCCTAATAAAATACTTCATCTTTTATTGCGATTGAGTGCGAAAAATGAATCATGAATTTGCAACAAAGCATTTAATTTTGTCGAGTTTAGGGAGAGCAGTAGATTTTTGACGATTAATCTTGGCCTCCTTTTAAATGAAGACGAATAAAGTTAAGATTGCACTACCGGCTCAACTAGATACTTCACCTACACAATCATATCTCTAATCGAGCGAAGCAAAGCTCATTTCTCTAATCGAATGGCCTCCTCATGAATCTAACTCTAATCTAACCTTCATTTGAATTTGGTGGAATTTGGGCTGAATCTAATTCAAAGCTCTAATAAATACAGTTTATTAGTGCAGTGCCGCTCACCTCCCGTATATTCAAGTTGAACGGCGCAAATTCAAACAATACACGGGAAGCGGAACGCTTCGGTCGGTGTGCTCAGACTCACCTACCCGGTGCACCAGAAACTCCCGACTTTATTTTCCGGGCATCGAGCGGGAAGTGTATAAATTCGTCGGTTTCTTTCCTTGAAATATGTTTAGTTATTTTGAGGCCCGAGATGAGCGGGTGTTGGGATCGCGAGCGGTTTGGCGCTGGCGATGGGCGGAGGTCGGGAGCGCGCGGCCGCTCCCGTGGGTTCTCTGTGCCGTACTGATCTGATTGTAGCGGACACGTCTCGGCGCTGGGCGGGAAAATAACCCGATGCATGCACAGCAACTCCATTCGCTCTGCGGTCAGTGTATTTTGGGTGAAACAATTGCATACCCAGTCCATAGACCAGCGAGATTAGATCTACGAATGAAAAGCTCAGATGTCAAAGATGACAAAGAGAGTAAAAAATGTATCACACTTAGAGAAACGCCGTTGGCAGCGAAATGCTGTAGAAGTCATTATCACGGTACATTAGGTTCATTTTCTCTTTCTAGATTGGTTTTAGCAATGCCGTGCTAAGAGCTGTTGTAGAAAATTGTATTTTGAATAAAAGAAGGGAAGGTTGAGTTTAGTGGATGTATTTTTTACACTCTGCTTATTTTAATACGCGAAATTTTGTGCTGCAAGAGTCAGTAATAAAACCTGGCGTGCTATTAATTTCACTACCTAAAAAGGTGAACGGAAGTAACAAACATCGATTTATTGGGATGAACTCAGACTACTACAACAAATTTTGAACGATATGCTTTATGTCTGCGCTAGTTGAGAGAAAGCTACAGGATTTCACGTTTTTTTGCGGGCTCATTTATTTTAATATAATTAAACTAATTAGATAATTAAAATCCATAGTTTGTTACTATGACTTATTTTATAGTGTTAGTGCGAGCTATTTCTATGTACATTTACTTTTTACCATTGCTTAATTAGCGCTAAGTCATAGCGTTCTGCGACTACATAGAGTTGTGTGCTGTAGCTGGCGCGCAGTCTGCAGAGCGTCGTCGCGGCGCAGCGCTTGCGTAGTACAGTGTAAATACAATCAGTGCGCGCCTCCGCGAACATGCCGGACGCACTGCAGCTGCGCCCCACTCCTAACAACATTCTTAAAGCATTGTTGTACTGCATTCAATGATTTTTTTGTGTAATTAGTCCACAGACTACACGAATACAGTAAGCCTTGAAGAGGGTCAGCTTGACCACAGTTGTACACTTTCTAAACCTATGAGCTGTCACATTGGCCCTAATTGATAGCTCTCTACGTTCGCGGCCAATGTCAGCGTCGTAATTCAAATCGGCCGTCACTATGTGACCCAAGTATTTGAATGACGTCACTCGTAAGAGGCAACCCGTCGAGCGCTATCGCTGGTACATTAGCAGGGCATTTCCTCCTAGCCTTCCGCCTATACTGCCTCCTCAATACTGTATGGTATTAATTACTAGAAAATTAATTAAATATGTTGATTATCTCTACTCTATTAATTTAGCTGAACGTTGTGGACTAAAAGAGGATGTAGTGACTAGAATTGAGATAGGAATGTTGCGTTGGTTTGGACATATGGAGAGGACGAAGGTAGAAATATTGACGAAAGAAATATACCGAATGTGAGCGGAAGGACCGGTAAGGGTCATCTCAGGCGGACATGCTTTGACCAAATACGGGAAATATTAGCGAACGGCGAGATAAAAAGTAACAGAAACCGGCAACTGGCAACCGGCAAAACGGGTTGCGTGCATGCCTAACGAATGTTGATGAAGCGGAAGAGGTCTGTCAGAATCGTGGGAAGTGGCAAACCCTGGTCTCTACCTACCCCTCCGGGATACAGGCGTGAATTTTTGTAATCTAATGTAATCTCCACTCTACTCATACTCGTAGGTAAATACGAACATTAATAGCGCCTTTGTATATCGAAATTTGTTACACTTCAAAGGCTGTCTGTATCCATATCCATATATATGTAAATGTACCTTCCAAAATTTCTGTTTCATTATGTTAGCTGTAATTAGCTGTTAACTGTTTCATTATATTGAGCTAACATAATGAAACAGGTATTTTGGAAGTAATGAGTTCATCAATATAAGTAGGCAGAATACAGTCTGTGACAGTGCGAACTGCCTTACTGTAGGTACTAGCTTTATTAGGTTATATCTTTACTCATTTATCATTTTATACGCGATATCGGCACAGTACATACAAAGATAGTAAGTAATCTTCGTGCCCGCGCGAAGCATAATAGTACAGTACAAATAAAGATAGTAAGTAAACTTCGGGTCCGCGCGACACTAGCTAAAATGGCAAGGGCTGTGTGGCTCAGTGACGCCGGGCGATGTACTGGAAATTTCATGTACTGGAAATTCGCAACTTTTGACAATTAAAATACGCGACCAGCGTCATCGTACTACCCCCTGCTGATATTGTTTGTTTATGCTTAAGTGAAGTAATTCTGGAACAAAAAAAAAAATTGACGCTAATTTTTTTTCGAAACTAGCACCATTATTGCCATTGCAGAAAGTTGAATTCCTAAAATGTTGAGTTTGTTAAAAGATGAATTTGCAGAAAGATGAAATCTTTTAAAGGATTGGGCCGGCAGAAATGGGGAAGCAACTTTAAAATGATATAACTGACCCCGCAAACGTTATTTTGTCATATTAATTATTAGCTTACGACCTATTTTCAGACCTAATCGAAAAATCTTTGTAGTCGTTTCGGAGGAGTTCGATAACAAACACTGTGACACGAGATTTTTATAAATTAGATTACAAAAAGAACATTTCCCTTAACTAAAATAATATAACATTTTGGGAAAATGTATATTTCGGGATTTCAACTTTATCAGAATCCAATATATTGCAAAACTAAAAAATCCCCCGTTTTGGGAAATTATGTATTTCGGGATTTAAACTTTCACCAACTTCAAAAACCATCCAACATTTTGGGATATATCGACTTTTTGATAATTCGAGTGTCTGTTCCGAAAGGTCTGTAGTATATCATTAAGTTTACTTCATAATCACGCAGTAAACTCGTCGCTGTAAAAGTGTTACTTATTTAGCATTTTCACGAGCCATAAACCTTTAACTGCTTATACAAATACATGGAGCAGTGTTATAAAATCCTTTATTTAAGTATGTTTGTCACTTTGCGATGTTGGGCGATGTTGAAGCATCTAAGGATAGAACGCCATTTATATTAATGAAGTTTTGATTAAAACATTTTCCATTGAAACAATGCCCGACTTTGCCAGCCTTATAAAAATGCATAAGTTAATTCTCTCCCTATAATTAGTTTGATTTTATAATAAAGTCGGTCTAAAGTTAAGTAGGTACCTATAGAGAGCTCATTAATTTGGGCTGTGTGTCTATATTTTTCGCCGGATAATTATTATAGACAGTGATTGTAAAAGAGTGACAAAGTAAATGAGATTTTGGAACCCCATCAACCTGAGCGAAGTAAATATTAATCTATTAATTGTGAAACTAACAGCTTTGACGTTCATTAAGTAAACATTTTGTTTTCATAGTAAATAATTTTTTTTACTTTGACTTTACTGACTCGGCAATCTACAGCCATTTTACAGCGTCATAAACTGGGCAATTTAATTACAAATAGAGTGATGTAGGAGAGAGAATCGCAGACTGGCAGGCAAGTCCATAAAAAGCCTGGCCTCCACTGCCTCGCCAATTCGAATCACGAATCCGAATTCAAATCAATAATTAAGAAACCACGTTTGTTAGTATCGCACCAAGCCGACTTTCTAAAAAAAAATTAAGCAAAATCATCGGAGTGAATAAAATGGTGTGAGAATATTTATGAAATCATCTTTGTCTCCGAAATACATTATAATCGATATATATATTTTTTTTTTTTTTATTTTATTTATTAAAGCACATCCTCGATAAAAATAAATAGTAATAAATTAAAGTTACCTCTTAAAAGAAATATTTAGCAGTCTTATCTGAATTTATATATTTATATAAATATATACCGGGTGTCCCGAAACTCAACGATAGCCTGGCACTGGGCGAGAGGCCATGGTATACCAGTTATGGAAAAAATAACAAAAATTAAGCGATAATAGACATATTTCGAAAAAGTTGAAAATTTTACACCCTTGGTCACATTTTTAAGTACCTACTGTGATCACAGTTTACACAATTTTACAGCGATTTTTTTAATAATGTAATCTCAAATGACTGTGCTATTTATAATATATATATGTGTATTTTCAGTTAATGCATGTCATTTTTTCAATTAATTAGGGAATCCATTTGTTCCAATTGTTCACTTAATTCCCTGTCTGTCTTCTCTTTTATTGATTTCCACACCCACAGTGATGGCTAAAGGCTTGTGTGTCAACCTCTTAAGCTGCTATGTGAGCCGCCCCTGTTGCCCCACGGTCTGCCGGATTACACAAACTACAGGCCGCTACAAGAGACAGCACCGGATTTACGATTTTTCCGACCCGGATCAAAAACTTGACATTGGCGCCCCCCTGCACTACCCCAAGGCCCGCATACAAAACACTTGAATAGAACGTGTGATGAGTGTTTTGTTTTGTTTCGCGAACACGATCTAAAATCCAACCAAGATCTAGAATAGTATTAGCAAAGGGCAAGATAAAAAGTACCCGAAACCGGCGTGCGTGCATGCAACGACTAATGAATGTTGAGGAAGCGAAAGTGATCTGTCACGATCGTAGCAAGTGGCAGTCCCTGGTCTCTGCCTACCCCTCTGGGATACAGGCGTGAGTTTATGTATGTATGCAATTTTTGAGACCACAATACTATACGATTTTTTGGCTAAAATTTTCGTTTGTTCGTACAAAATTGTTAGTATTCAAATGTAAATATATTTTTCTGGCAAATGCCTTAACTTTTTCCCCGTGATATTGTGATGAAGGAACGCGTTCGTGAATTTGGCGCCCATTAGGTAGCCGCCCGGGGCGGGTGTCCCCTCTCGCCCCCCTGGATCTGGGCCTGACGAGAGGGATCCTTTACCACCATAGATACATACCTACACTGATAGTCTGTAGCTGTGATCGCTTTCACTGTAAGTGCGAGTCTGAAATAAAAGAGGTATTACTCGCGTGTTGCTTACTGTATTGTCTGATCTCTCCTTCTTTACCGTTTGACAGCAAAGATTAGCATCGCGCAATGATACAGAATGATATTATGTCGGGTTTCATTTTGGCACGTAGAAAGTCCTTCTTTTCGCTTCCTGAGCCCCACCGCCATTTGCTGGTGATCTCATGTAAGTACGAACATGTACTTATTCCGTAGAAATGGCTCCAGTTCGCTAAAGCGGATAGAGATTACCTGATCTGCCAAGTGTAACGATCTATAAAAGAAAAAGTCCATAACTTAGCTCCTAAAAGTCATAGTAGAGTCATCGGGCAGTGGACAAAGTATCTATTAAAGGCCTTTTTAACAATTCCCTTTGTGTGGACGTATTTTATTCAGAGTAGAGAATCCTTTGACACAAAGGATGTGTTACACAGTGAGACTGAAGCTGAACCCTATAGTTTTTCTGAAATACGGGTTTCCATTGTATTTGCATTGACTATTGACCGAGAGGGCGTCATTCATAGCGGTGAGTAAGTATTCACACTCAGTCACACTGCTCTCGTAGTTGATCCGTTTAGTTAGTCGGTGCGGAATAAGGGTATTTTATTTATGCAGATCGTCTTCTAATGCCCTCTGTGGAGCAGCTGCCGTCTAGATAATTAATCGACACTAACTTTATCCTTTGTTTTAGCGAAATTTGTCGTTTATCTTTAGCTCTTGTCGATAGGGTAGAATTTAACGCCTCATTAACTAAATGCTGAGTTCTATCGCCGAATTAAAATAGTCAAACAATGATTATCGAAATAATCTTTTAATTACGAGATTAGGTTCCCATTTAACCGTGAATGGATTAAAGATACTTAGTGTCGATAGAGTAGATTTTAACGCCTCATTAACTAAATGCAGGGTCTTATCGCCGAATTAAAATATTCAAAGGACGTATAAATTGTCGAAATAATCTTTAATTACGAGATTAGGTTCCCATTTACCCGTGAATGGATTAAAGATACGTAGAGTTCGTTCGAAAACATTTAGGTTCTAGGGATGAATTTGACTCGGCCGCCGCGGGCTGGCGCAAGGGTGAGTGCGTAGGGGTCGCTTTCCACGTCATACGGGTTATGGGGCTCGACCCGGAAGTTGCGCATTAACTGCGCGAGCGCCGCGCGCACTTGGAGCATCCCGTAGCGTTTGCCTGAGGAAACATTAAATGATGGTAGAATATGGTACGATGAAGTTACAAAAACTTATATCGAATCGTATATGAGGTACTAAGGTAATTCTATTCTTATTTTCACTCAAGTTGACCTTTTAGTGGCATTCGCACGCACCGGGCGGACAACCACTTAACTATTGTGTCTGTATCATTTTATTTGCAAATTAGCCCGTAACGTAACTGAGCAGGGTGCACGGATTTTAATGTTGATATGCTGTCGACTGCATCTCTCTTTCTTTCGCACGAGCGAAAACGAACGAGTGAACGTTTTACTGCATTGAGGCACGATTCCATTTATTCTCTGCGGCAATGAAAAATTACAAGTGATTCATGTACAGTCGACAGCGTTTACGTTTTGTAAGAAAATTTTGTATTTTAGATGGAAAGTCGCCTTTAATATAACTAAATAGAATGCACACGTGTACGTGACTATACCGCCTTTTTTCTTTACGTAGCAATCTTACTGTATTATGCCGAGATATCCCCTGAATGGCAGTATTCTATTTACTCTCTCCAGTCTGGATTGAATGGGGTACGAACCAATGCAAAAGCGCGGGCCCTCGCCGAAGGGTATGAATGTGAACTGCCGGTTGTCTCCCTCCTGGCTGGCTATGAACCGCTCCGGGCGCCACTCCATCGGCTCAGGGTAGTTCTGCGGGTCGTGGTGGATGGCTCCGACGTTCACGAACACGGGGGTGCCCTTTTCTACGACGAGTTTGTCGTCGAGCTTGTACTCCTTGATGCATATGCGGTCTAAGTGGGGGACCGGAGGGTATTTTCTTAACGTTTCTACGAGAGGAAAAAAGAATGAATGAGTGACTGCGTGATTGCACCTGAAACAAACACTGTACAGTCGATAGCGTATCAACCTTTACATACGTGCTCTTTAATCAGTTACTTTAAGGGCGGCTTTGCAGCAAAAATGTAAAGGTTGACCTGCTGTCGACTGTACCGTATTCATTATGTGTTGCAATATTTTCCTGACGTCGAATAAAACAGTATTCTCCAATGTAAATTGAGTAGGCACTCCTGGGCCTGTTAATCTGTACCTCTCACGTGTGACCAAGTAAGCAGAGTTATTAACTAATTTTTTTGTGTCTGTCTATGACAATTTATTTATTATATCCTAGCGGAACTACCTAATTGATTAAGTAAATCGAAATCAACTCATGCCAATCCATCCTTTCCAATTAGCCAACGCTATTTTTGGGAAAGCTGATGTGACATGGTATTAAGGAAACAGAGGGACATAAACAGCGGGACGGTCTCCGTAATGCATAGTTAGTTGTTCAATAAACGCAATATTAGCAAGGCAATGACTGCATTGTTGACACTGATGGTGGCATACTAACCATTTTTTACACAGATATGCTCGTTTTTGTACAATGGATTTTTATATTTCTCGTACCCTAGCAATCTATGAATTCAGAGAAAACAGCTGTCAGATTTTTAGGAACTGGAATAATACGTAAAACAGAATAAATTCAGCAAACTGAGCTTATTCGACAGAAATAAAGGTCGGTTTTCGGAGCGGTGGTAGCCTAATGGTTCTAACCATATATACCATATCTATAACTGGACTCGGAAGCGAAAGACCCAGGTTCGATTCCCAGTACAGGCATGTACCTACTTTGACTTTGTTTTCTAAGTTATGTACATTTATAAAGTTATGGTAGCAATACCATTCGCTGACGGTGAAGGAAAACATCGTGAGGAAACGCTTGAAATCGCCAATGCGCGGTGGACACGCGTGGTGATTAAGCCCATACTCTCTCTCTGAGAGAAGGCCTATGCTCTACCGTGGGATGTATATACGCTGCTTATGATGGAAGGTCGGTTTTCAAATTCCTACTAAAAATTTAAATTAAAAGTTGAATTCGGCTTGCGACTGTAAAACTTTAGTAGAGCACTAAATTCGCTGAAGTCACTCTGAAAATTAGGAAAGGAAAATGGCGTTCTCACCGAGTATACAGGCGGTAAGGAGTTTCATTCCCAAAAGATCTTCAAATTCCAACACCTCTTTCCCGGTTTCCTGATGGGTACGCTCTACTTCCGCGATTACTTCATCCTAGACAGTGGAAAAAGTATAATTATACCTTTAAGCCAATACAGGGTTATTTTTGAACTAAAATTTTGTAGGCAACTAGGCACCCAGAGGGGCATGGGTAAAAAAAACAGTCAAATGCGATTCGGACTTACTTATGAGAGTTTCATACCACCATATTTATTATAATATTACGTATTTACAAAAGTGTGTTTTTTTTCATTCAGTTCCTTAGCGGGAGTCCTTTTTTATTTTGTCATTGTTCTAAAGGGGCTAAAATATAGGTACTTAATGTGACCCACTTTGATACGTTTCTACGATAGCGCAAAAACAAAAAAAAAAACAAAAATCATGGTTATCACGTTTCTTCACTGGAGACATGCTTTATTTTTTTACCTTTTGTATTATTTATATTATTTGTTGGGAAATCAGCCGAAACAAGACATATCTATTCGTGAACATTACAACTCGCTACCCATTAGGGTTCAAGAGATAAATCCCTTTAAATGTCAAATGGTCCAACAGACAGAGATCGTAGAAATCTGTATTAGGATCCCGTATGCATACTTGGGTTACCGAAGAGAAGATTGTACGAGATTACATTAGGAATCTGCTTCCATGCTCAGTACGTACTTGTATTTCAGGATGGTAGGCCAGCTCGTGCAGACACAAGCTGAGTGTGGTGGACGACGTGTCTACTGAGCCAATCACGAACACACACGCTTGGGCCAGCATCAGGTTGTCATGAAGATCTGAAAATAAGTACCAATATTGCACGTGGGAAAGAGAAAGCGCGCAAACGAACAGGTACAGTCAACAACATTAACTTTTACACGCTTGAACTCCTCTCAGTTACGTTATGATCGACCTGCTGTCGACTGTACTATAACCTCCTTGTTTTAAGCCGGCACACAGTAAGGATCTTTACATTCTTTAGTTTCTAAAATCAGACAATCAGCCCACCTCTGCCCACTTCTGGGTTTAAGTCTTTTCCCCATCATGCCATCTTTCGCGGTCTTTTTAAAATACCCAAGCTCTTCAGGGCAAGCTACCACTTTCCGTAAAGCGAAAACTCGTCGGCATGTGCATCCTGCCTATCCTAACCTATAGTGCTCAGTCCTGGTCTTTGACCAAACTTCAGAAGTCTAGACTTAAGGTTTGTCAACGGCCGATGGAGCGCAGCATCGTGGTTTTAAGAAGGAGGGACCGAATTCGGAATATCACGCTGCGCCCCATAACCAAAGTTAGTGGTGTTGGAGCTGCGACCGCAAAGTTAGAATGGAATTGGGGGTGCCACGTAATTCGTATGGGCCCAGACACATGGGCAAAAGTTGCCACTGACTGGATCCCACGGGACGGATACCGCAAACGTAGCCGACCAAGGCGGAGATGGTGGGACGATCTCACGAACTTTCTGCGGGGTAGCAGGAAACGGGCGGTGACAGGGAGGAGTGGAGAGCTAAAGGGGAGGCCTCTGCTCAGCAGTGGGACACGAAATTAGATTAAAATCTTATTCAAAAATATGTGTTTACCCGAATGTAATTAATAATATGGTAATTTATTTAAATAGAGCTAACACACAGTACACAATATCGTTCTTGACAAAATCTATCTGAAGCAGGAGAGAAAATAGATGCACCTTTACTGCTGTAGATTGCCTCGTTGGTACAGCGGCCCGCTTGACTACCATAACAGAGGTCGTGGATTCATTTCCCGCCGTACTTTGATTTGTACAAATGCCCCAGTTTGGATGTTTTTTCATGTTAGTCATGTCTGGTTATATATCTGGTTATAGTGATTGTGTTCTGTGGATGTTATTACTTTTTTCAAAATATTTTTGTTCACTTTGGCGCACTTATGTAGCCAAACAGGTTATTGCTTGAGTTACTTACTAGGATCTCCATCGGTAGGTAACGTCATATTTTCCTTCATCACGAGCAGGCGGTTGACCAGGTCCCTCTCTTCGTATTGTCCCTTCTCCTTCCTTTCATTGACCACGGACCAGAACATGTTCCTTGCGTATTCCGTCGCCTTGTTTGAGAAGAATCTTAGCCTGAAAGCAAGCCTCTGCTTTTGAGATTTAAATTGAGTAGCTGACGTTTCAAGACGAGTCGCGTTAATTTATAAATATTGGACAGGTAGGTGAGATTTATTTACTTGGTATTCAAGGGGTGGCTATTGCAAAGAATGCGCCCAGGCCCAAAGGCCCAGGTAGCCCCTCAAATGTTACCTCATGATCCGAGCCATGACGGGCACAAGAAAGTGGAGCGTGAACTCCAGGCCGCGCCAGAATGTGAACCGCACCATGTTGTTGGTGATGTACCAGAGAGGGCAGTCTCCGCCGCTCAGCGCACTCATGCGCAGCCCGAAGATCGTGTATGCGACCGTGTCCGATGTGTACATAGAGAAAATCTCCTGAGGAGAGTATTAATCAATCAGCCCGTATTCGTTCGCTGCTGGACATTATAGGTCTCCCCCAAAGTACGCCACTTCCTTCATTTTTTTTCTTCCTGAGAAGAGTATATCGCAAGAGTTCAATTGAGATATCGTATGTTTGGAGTCGTACGAGTACAGGCCGTTGCAATGCTATCGGCTAATGTGAAGTCACGAACCTGCAATACGTAATCAGGCAGAAAAACGTATCCGGAAGATGCATGAGATACAGAAAACGAATAGTAATCACAGGATACAGGCGATGTGTGTGTATGTATAAATGTATGAGCAAGTGAGTGCGTGAGTGAGTGAGTGAGTGAGTGAGTGAGGGAGTGAGCTAGTAAGCCAGTAAATGAGCCAGTGAGTCTTTCACAAAAAATAATAAATGAATGAATGAACATTAGCAGGTTGATATAATTGACCTTGAGCTTTATTTCTTTATGATCCTCGGTGTCACGCTTGATCTTCTTCACCAGCTCTTGAGCGTTACCGTTCATCAGCTCCGTGATCATTTTGAGCCTGGCTGAGGTAAACATCGGAGTCATTTCGCGGCGCATGTAGGACCATATTGGGTTCTGGAGCAAAAAAATACAGACAGTCAAGAGCGTGTCGAGTATAGTAAGTGTTTAACTATTTAGGTTTTATTTTTATTTGGTTCTTTATTTGAATTAATTTCCCGAACTAAAACATGTTCTGCGGAACCATTAAGAGAAGTGCAGGTAGTTTATGGGTATGTTTAGATTTAGTCTAGACTTTTTATGCACAGCGGAAGTCTTTCAGCTATAGGTATACCTAGAAACACTAATTCGACAGAGAATACATTTGCAAAAAAGACCTAGTAAGTAAAAGCGGTGGTGGTAGCTCACTTATAACGCTTACAATACAGCTGGGAGGTCCGGAATTTACTTCTTTGTAATTTGTAGTAGCGATACGACTTTAACAGTAAAATATCTTCCAATTCATGCGAAGTGTCAAGCACAGGACTCCCTTACAAGAGGCAGGAGTATACAAGCTTGACTGTGAATGTGGTTCCTCGTACATTGGTGAAACTAAGCGTACCATAGCTGAGCGGGTGAAGGAACATAATAATATCGCGGACGTGAAACATTTAATAAACGCTCTGGTAGATCTGCAGTCAGTGAACATACACTCAGCGGTACCAACCACTTCATTAATTTTGATAAAGTTCAAGTTATAGCCCGAGAGGACCGTTTCTTTCCTAGAATGATACGCGAGGCAATAGAGATCCGCCGGCATCCAAATTTCAATAGAGAATGTGGTTGGAACATAGCTACAGCATGTATAAAATTAGTTTAAAAGTAATTTAAATAAAAAAAATTGCCAAAATATTTTTGGAATGTAACTTAACAATTTTTGCCGAGGGTAGTAAACTAACAGTTAATGCTTTCAAAAAGACGCCTGTCACCTCAGTCTAGCGAGACCACGGTACTTTTAAAAGTCCCGATACGTCGGAAAATTGTAAAATGGAAAAGTAAACTAGTAAATATCCGATAAAATTCAGTTTTATTCTGTAAAATATCGTGAAGAAATCTGAGTGACCGAGGTGTTCACATGTCCCACCGCTTGAAATCGCCTTTGGGCACGCGTGGTGATTAAGACCACACTCCCACTCTTTCTCTCTGAGAAGAGGCTTGTATCACACATAGGCCGTATGTAGGCTGTTTATGTATATGTATTTTATATTAAAACTGTACCCTTCCAGGGCCGTGTTTCACGATAAACAAGAGCAAGAGATCCGGCTTCCGAAAGACAAAACATAAATTTGATAAAGACACTTAACATAGAAAGAAAAGTTCCGGGCCGGAGCGAGATTCGAACCTGCGCCTAACGCTGCCAATATTGTCTACACCTATTATCTCTTTTGTTTATCCAGCCCAACATGGGTGTGCTGTTAAGAATCAATTCAAAACGTAACATAAAAAACACTTTATAGCAGAACAAAAAAAAAACCGACCAAGTGCGAGTCGGACTCGCGCACGAAAGGTTCCGTACCATTATCTATACAACATTAGACAGTCAGATCCAGAAGAAAATGGAAAAAAATCACATTTGTAGTATGAGAGCCCCCCTTAATATATTTTATTTTAATTATTTATAAAAAAATTGTAATACTTTGTTTATTTATTTGCTTCTTACTAAGTAAGTTACAGAGTGAGCCTAAAAATATAATATAAAAGGATGTTCTTAGATTTAAAAAAATTTTGAAAAGAATATACAACTAAATATTCTGTGAATATTTTAAGCGTCAACCTGTTGCCGTTATTAATATCGAACAAAAAACGGCAAAAAAATCACGTTTGTTGTATAGGAGCCCCCCTTAATATATATTATTTTAATTTAATTATTTATGTTTGAAGTGAATATACAACTAAATATTCTATGATATTTCAAGCGTCTACCTGTTGCCGTTATTAATATCAATAATACCGGCAGCTCGATATTATTAATTATTTACATTATTAATATCGAGCTGTTGCCGTTATTAATAGGAGCCCCACTTAAATATTTATTTTATTCTGTTTTTAGTATTTGGTTTTATAGCGGCAACAAAATACGTGAAAATTTTAACTGTCTAGCTATCACGGTTCATGACATACAGCCTGTTGACAGACAGACAGACGGATAGTGGAGTCTCAGTAATAGAGTCCCGTTTTTGCCCTTTGGCAAACCAAGCACCAATTTACCTTAGCAGTAAGCAGGTTCAGAGAGCCTATGGGGTCTGTAGAGCGTGAGGCGTAGATGTATCGGTCTTCAAAATGCTCGAAATCCCTGACGAGGATATTCCGCGCCAACCTCGCAGACTGCACTATCAGCGCCGGTTTGTGCCCAAGGAACATGCCCACGTACTCCTGCGGAAACTTCTTCGCAAAATCCGAGAGGTAATCGTACCAACTTTTCCTCATCAGGAACGAAAGACTCCCGACAAATGGCATCGGTTTCTCGTATGGAATACCGCGTTTCTTCCAGTATCCATGGTTGTGGCGTATGTAGAAGTAGACGACGGTTAGAACTGCAACTGCACTTATTAATAGGAATTTGATCAAATAGCCTAAAATTACGGCTATGGACAGATCCATTTCGATTGGCGAACGCTGAGCGTCTAATTTTATGGAGTTAATCGCACAAGACCGGCGCGTCTTATCACGTTTGAAGTAGGTAGGTAACCAGTTTAAAAAAATTATTACGTATATCAAATACGTAACTATTTGATAAGAAATTATTTGCGATTCATACTCCTGGTTATGCAATAAAGTGTCTCTATCTATCTATCTATTGTATTGTAAGCATACCTAAACAACGATCGATTGTAACTTATAAACAATAAGGCCGCCAATTGCACTGTATTTTTGTAAATATTTCATGTTTGTGTTTTTCCTGGTACAATAAAGAATATTCTTATCTTAAAAAATCAAAAATCAATTTTTTTTATTCAAAGTAGCACAGAAACTGTGACCTAATGAACGTAACAAGTTATACTAGGTGTCCATTTCAAAATCTAGATCATTTTGGAGAAAAAATGGACAAAAAAATTCCAAACTTAGTCTTTTGAAGTCCTTAATTTACAGAATTTAAATAAATATACTAAAACCTCGATTCAAATAAATATTCTCGAACCTTATCTTATATTAATAACTAATAATAACTTCCACACAACCTTGCCCTGCCCTATGATACCCTACACTATGGTAACCAGGCCAGGCTATCACAAACATGGAAATACGCACAGACTTATGCCATGTATATAAATGTACGGGGTCCCCCAGTGGGTATCGAACCCACGACCTCCGGCATGGTAATCACACGTGATACCGCTGGACCAACGAGGCAATCAAAATATAGCACGGTTAATTAAAGAAAGGGACTTGACAACTGTTTGCCTCTGCTCATCCAATATTGCCGTCTAGATAAAGGGAGGCAAATAGTTGCTTAGTCCTTTGCTGCAATATACCTACTTCCTTGTCATTGAGGAAGGCGCATTTCGATTTTAAATTCATGACAGCGAAATTCAACAGTATATTTATATTTTTCTTTATATTTTTAGGGTTCTGTAGTCTAAAAGGAACCATATAGTTTCGCCATGTCCGTCCATCTGTCTGTCTGTCCGTCTGTCTGTCCGAGGCTTAGCACGGAGACGATAAGTACTAGAGAACTGAAGTTTGGCATAGATGGAAGGAGCAGACAAAATACCTACCTGACTGTCGGGCTGGCAGAGTTTGTCTTGTGAAAACAAATATTCCGAAGGCACGCACGCCCTCGACCGCGTGCGGCTAGCCTATCGATCGATCAATGTTCGACTCGAAAAAACTAACTACATGCTGCTGAAGATGAGATATGGTACGTAGCAATGTAAATTATTAGTGTAGTTACCGAGTCACAGCGATGAATAGTGTTAAGTTAGCAAAAAGTTGCATTTAAAATAAGTTGTGCCATGTAAACGGAATGCACCAAGAACCCTCAAACCTAATCATACTTCGCGTTACGCGCAAAGTAACTCCTGAAACGCGTCAGTTAGAGTTTGTCATTTATGCACTGTTACTATATGAAAGGAACTGGTTACTATTAAGTTATACATTTAAAGGGTCTGATATTGATTATTTATTAGGTAAACAATTAAATTACTTATTTATTATTTTTGTTAGATATTATCGAATAACCCTTTTCTTGACAGTGTTATGTAACAACTTTTGATAATACTTTATTATACATTTTTTTAAATTTAATTTACTGTACAATGTGCTTAAAAAAAATGGCGTATTGTGAAAAAAAAAAACTAAAAACTTTTTTTGTTTTCAAGTGGCGCTGTTAGATATATAATGCAGGAAAAGCTTGTTTAATAGAATGGATAAAAAGACTTTACAGTCTTATTTATAAAAAGTCGATTCCACTAATACACTCTTAAGATGGAGTTAAAGCCGGCTTATGACAGGAATTTCTGTTATGAACAGGCTTGAACTATCAACAGTATTTTAGTGGACCGATTTTAAACAACAGTATATTTAAAACACATTATTATTATAGGAAAAAAGACCATGCATAATAAAAACGTGTAGTTTAAGAAAATTACACGAATTATGAGTGTTGGCCAGTCGCAGATTACACATGTTAGAGAGTAAGCCAGTAAAAGCAGACATTTTATAGATTCGATTTCAACTGAATACTGTCCGTAATTACCACCTGCGGCATTAAAACGTATGACAGCTGATTTTTTTCGCTATTTCTCTTGTGTTTTCTCTATAGTCCATTTGTTCGATTCGATTTGAATTCTATATCCGTATTGACGAAAAGAATAGGTACCTCATTTTCGGATGTGTGTGTATGGGAGTTTTAGATACATAAACACTATAGAAGGAAAGAGGGGTAGAGGAAGGCCACGGAGAAGCTATTTCGGCCAAGTAAAGAGAAGATGGATGTCGTAACACAGTTAACACTACTAGCCGTACTTTATTTGTACAAATTACCTCAGTCTGGGTGCATTTCCATGCTTGTCATGTCCTTGCCGGGTTACTATAGCACAGGGTATCCTAGTTTAGGGCCAGATCTAGTGATTGTGTTGTGTGGAAGTTATTATTATCATAAAAAGAAGAAGCTTGTGACAGGAGTACGTGGAAGATGCTGCACCGTCGCGAGTGTAACGCCTAAATATAATCATAATTACACCTTTTATTACACCCTTTATTACACCTTTTATGACGATTATAGAGAAATGTTTTAGGTATATTCCTGGTGTAAATACAATAAATAATATGCTATCTATCTATATATCCGTCTATTATTCAAACAAAATTAAATTTGTTTGGTGTATTAAGCGACATTTAAGAACTGGTGCAAATTGGCCTTTGATTACAAAAAATATTAAAGTATCTCGGAAAAGAAAATGTTGTAAATTCAAATCACGTCCACTACGAATTTGGTAAAACGGTCTCTCTATCTTGATACAATCTTGATCTGGCGATTTGCCGTTTACGAGTTTTGAAGTAAGCCTCAAGTTTATTGCGCGGCATTATCCTAGAATTTGTTCAAAGAACTCGCTAAATGAAATACTTAAACCGGATTAAAGAGTGACCTAAATCAAGTTATCTGTTTTCTCATCTCATCTCAGAATAACACGCTAAATAGAGCAATTTTCGCATGTCAATTCATCTCGACCAGCTAGATTCTGTAACTAAGTTGGATCTCACAGGCAGGAAATTAAAGTGCAGTTAGTACTGACACCGATATGTGCCAGATCCCGTACCAGGGAGTCCAATAATTTGAATGGCAGACACACCGGATATGCTATGACGTGACGCCATCCACTACGACATTGGATTGGCATATAATGTCTACGGGCTGCAGCGATCAAGGCTATGCTTGTATGTATTATTCGTTATTCTCACTTGGGTAGTCTCGATATCTAGATGGGACTACATAAGTTGGCTAAAATATTTTCTCTGTATTTTATATGTCTGGCTCTCAGCCACTAGTCTGAATACAGTATACAAAGGAACAACGGATATTCGGTAGTTCAGTTTATAAGATAGTAGGTGAACGGTTGTCAGAATTATAGTTATAAGGGATAAGCGGGTAACAAGCGCGTTACGATTCCGGCCAGCTGGCAGACAATGAAATATTGGAGCTGTTTCGGTGGCAGGAGCAAGCTCATTTTACGGTTCGGCGGCGGGCAGAGAGCGGCTACGTGACGCTCGCGCCGCGTTTATTGTCGAGCCGAATGCTTTACTTTATTTTGTTTTGTCTCTTTAGTGAACAGGCGGCTGCGTGACGTCATTAGGCAAGTTTCCGCGGCGGCTGAAACTCTGGCGTGTCACGAGCGGCAAGCGTCATCGCCTCACTACCGGCTACAGTACCTACCTACTCTAGCCTCGAATATTCACCCTTCCTCCTCCTGCCGGGTCCCGGCTCAAATATTCAGGCTGAGTGAAGCGGACTTGTTGGATAATTTACTCTGATATTCTGTTTATCCGCTCTACTTGTCATAAAAAATGTAGTTCGCTAATGGTGTCATCGCATTTTGGGAGGGATTTACCAATCCGCTTTTAGAGGGGTAGTTACATTTGATAGATGTATTTGTTTATTTCGGTTTGTGCGTAGGTTGGACTGCTATGGCTGACTATTTAGGTGTAATTTAATGATAATTTAAGTCTACCATTCCAATGTGTAAGTGCTCGACAAAGCTTCAGGCTTGGCGACCACCCGCCTGTACTCCGCTGATATGTTATAACAAATACATTTATCTTACGTCTCAGTTGCCTTCAGGGGCGGATGTAAGAGAGATGATGGGAGCTCTAAGCGAATACCTATGATGTAATACTATAGATAGATGAGTGAAAACTACGGCAAGCCAGCAACTGACTGATTAAGTAGATACTTAGCTAGGAGATACTCGTCGTAGAAGCAGAAGCGAACCCATATTTGTAGATTTGCGGGCTGATGCCCGCTAGCTCGGCTTTATATTCCTTTCCTCTCTTGCCAAATAAATAATGAATCGACCCCTGGATGGTATCGGCAGTACATAAACAAACTTGGCTCACTCTAAGGTCTAAGCAACGATAACTGCATAATGTTTTGGTAGGTGTTAGTAAATTATAAGTTGATTATAGCTACGAACTCTACCTTCCCCCTTTGCTTCCCCTATCTGGAATGTCAGAGCTATAATGGCGATAGCAACTAAAATAGCCTGAAGGAATAAAAAAAAACCGGCCAAGTGCGTGTCCGGCCACGCGCAGTGTAGGGTTCCCTAGTATCTGCTTTACAGAACTAAACACTTCATCAACGTAATTTGCAATGGGTTGTGTACGAAGTTTTCCTTTTATAAGTTGGTCGCCTTTTACTCGTTAACTTGTAAAGCCTGCTTAGCCGTGATAGTTTTCCTTTTAAGTTCATTATACGTGAAACTTTTCGTAATAAAGCTTAATATTTAACAAACGGAACCCTGAATCTAAAATGATCTTCCTACCATAATATTTACACTATGATGTAAATGAGAAAAAAAAATTGTGTCCCTAACTTAGGTGTAGGTAAACAAATTTATTTTTTTAAATTTTATTCAACCTTTTTTCGGTGTGATTAATATGTCTAAGCCAAATTTCAGCTTTCTCGTACTAATCGTCTCTGAGTTGCAAACAACAGACAGACAGAGAGGACTAACATGGCGGAACTATAAGGGTTCCTTGTCGAATACGGAATCCCTAAAAAATAGGAGTTGATAGTATCGGCAGTAGATATCTAATTTAAGTCCGTGGCCTATTTTTCGCTTAACTTTATTATTTGCGCTGACTGCGCTCAACTGATAAAAGGTTCACGAGCGAAGGAGCTGATCTGTTTTATGCAATTATGACCAAAGCCCCTCATGTAATAAGAGCTACTGACAGATATTGCAGGAAAATTGCTGGTCATTGTACCATATGAGCCACGTTCGGCAGCGTACGGGGAGGTTGTAATTGGTCTATTCGTCTTTCTTACTTTCGTAACGGCTCTAGACGAAATAACGGAACACTCATATTTCATCAGAAGCCTCGGCCATAAGATTGAGATAGGTCGTGATGGTTATTTTATAATGAGGAGAAATAATTTAGCAGACATTTTCGGAGTGTGATAAATGTTCCAGCCCTGAGTGCCTTGTTTCCGTCCTTTTATATGCTCGTAACGTAGCAAAGGGAGTCTCCGTAAATAAAGCTTTCTAACGCACAGTTGTCATTTGCGGTGCTCGTTTATTTAATTTTGCTCCACGAATGGTTTGAGCAGGCCTCACTGTTGCTTGCTGGTAAACAAAAATGCATCGACTAACGCTCTATATACTTCTGTTTATAACAACGATGACTTGATTTTCCTCTGTTTCTGTATATTTTACAGGTTATTTGCTCGAATAAGATTTGTACAATCAAGTAACAGCGGTGCGGTCAACAAATAATAGATGTAAAAACCGGCCAACTGAGACTTGCGCACTGAGTGTTCAGTACCATTATGCCGTATAATATCACAGATATTATAAATAAAATATATTTAAAATAAATATATTTTATAAATAAAATATGTTTTCTTTCATTCAGTTCGGGATATTTTCTTATTAAATCTGAAGTTTCACCATTCCAACTCACATTGGCCGTTTTTATTCGTAATTTTTAAGTACTTTTGAGTTTGCTCTATGACATAATGACATCACACCAATGTCTTACACGGGGCGGAAAAAGTACTTTTAATTTTTTTATGATTTTAACCTTTCAATGTTTTAAAAACATAGCTGAACGGTCAGACATAGGCGGGGTAGGCGACAGGATTCTGTCGAAATCCTAAAAAATATAATCAAATAAGCGAGATTATCCTCTTTGTAATTTAGCTGTATGTTCGCATCCCTGTTTTACATTCGTTCACTTTGTTGACTGATTATGTGGGTGGGTAATTCTGGAAGAGCAATTCATTTTACTTTTTCCAATTGAGGATTTTGTTCTGTAAAGCTAACGGAAGCTCACAGAGAGCGTTCAACGGGCTCTAGCATTGGCTGAGCGAGCTCGTCGGACAAAAAGATAAATATGGACTTTAGCGAGTCACGCTAAAATTAACGTAGATAAAAGATAAATAATATAAAAGTTTAAATACTACTTTAGAAAACTTATTTATAAGCTAACAACAAATCAATAATTTAACCTAAGTAGCTAGGTACAAAGTTGAAAAAAAGGAAATATATCTGTGAGATATCTGAGATATAATAATACTGATAAACAAAAAGTGGATGAGTTTGCGTGTGTGTGCGTGTTTAAATGTGGATTTTTGTTTTCGAAATACACATTGAAGACTCAACGTTACTGAAGACGAGCGAGCTATTCCTTCATAGTTACAGTTAGGGATCCGCAGTTTCGCCTTTGTTATTTTTTTACTGCTAAATCATGTGCTTAAACATCAGAACAACACCCTATTTTGGTTTGTACTCTGTGATGGCAGAGAGAGCGTTGACTGCAATTAGGTTGGTATAATATACCTAGGCACCTAGGTACCTACTTAGGAGGCTGTTTCTGCGGGCTCAAGTTATGCCAAGTATAATTTTTAGTGTCGCGATGTTTATTATTATTATTATATTAAAAACCTTTCCATTGTTTTTACAAATTTCTCCCGCGGTGCAGTTTGTTGTTCATGCATGATTTATTCGGGGGCACGAGGCGCAACGTCTCAGCCGCCCCCACCCGCCATCAAACTACACTTACAAAACTTGTCCTCATAATACGAATTGTGATCTATCAGCCGACTGTGTCACCTCATATTCGGCTGATAGTTTTCCCGAGATTGGCAAAACTTTGCCAGCTTTATTGTGTCCGAGTGGCTACATAAAGATACTTGGTCGTGTCGCAAGCAATTTGCGCTAAAAATATAGGCAGTAGGGGAGGGTGGCCGGAGTGCCACCTACCATATAAATTTGTGCTGGAACCACAGATTAACGGAATCGAGAAGGCATAATCACTTTCATCTACGTAATATAACAGCCTCTCTTGAATCCTGAAATCTATCTCTCACGACTTAAATTCGTCTGCCAGAATAAATCGTACTGCCAGGATAAATCACACTGGATAAAAACCTCAGTGAAATCAACTGGCGCTTTGACCGCAAGCTTTAAATATCGACCTACATCTTAAGGAGGATACAATATACAGGGTGATGGTAAATTTGACCTAGATAGAGGATCTTAGATAGTACAGCCAATTCGCAAGAAATCATATCCTGTAAACGAGGGATTCAAAATCAACGTCGGGAGAGTTATTCTGGTTTGTAGACATTTAAGATTTATTTACATTCCACCAAAAAATTACCAAAGTGTAAAAACTACACTTCTCTCGTTGTACTAAGAAATTTTTTTAAGAGTGAAATACAATTCTGAGAAAAAATGTTGCCCAAAATATTTTTTTTAAGAAAATATGGCAATGAAAGCTAAGATAAAATACCAAAATTAATTTAATTTCAAAGCGATAACTAATAGAGACGTCTGACGAAACGCGTATTTTTTATATTTTAATAATAAATTTTATAATTCTTAAGTAACTTAAGAATTTAATTGATTTTAAATTTTTTATAGATAACTAGCTGACTCGGCAAACGTCGTTTTGCCATATTAATTAGCCTACGCCCTATTATCAGACCTACTACATGTACACAAAAAAAAACATAAAAATCGGCGAAGCCCTTTCGGAAGAATTCTATGTGTAGGTCGAGCGTTATTTTTTAACACCATGTTGTTTATTATTTTTTCTATATTTAAAAACCTATTTAGAGGCAAAAAATTCCACGCATGCCGGGATTAGAACCCGCGAATTCTGGCTAACCGTGCCAGCGCTCTCCCAACTGAGCTAATGGGCAGGTGCAGGCATCAGCGAAATTTCTGTACGTAATACAGAGAAGTTTAGAAGAAGTTTAACATCGGAATGATGTCGCTGTACCTACATGATTATATTCTTTTTTGTTGCTCTAACCCGCGCTGAGGAAAATTTTTAAAAACTTATTTAGAGGCTAAAAATTCCACCGATGCCGGGACTTGCACCCGCGACCTCTGGCTAACCGTGCAAGCGCTCTCCCAAGTGAACTAATGGGCAAGTGCAAGCATCGATGAAATTTCGAGCCCTTTACAAACTTCTCTGTATTACGTACAGGCAGCGACATCTGACCGAAGCGATTTACATCACTTGCAGCCCCGAGTAACACGGCTTCGTTTCGACAAACTAGAACTCGCAACACGTCCCATCCTTGGCTGAGTAGCAACATAGCAGATACTTGTTCTTCAATTTTCGACTTTATGGCCTATTACATAAAACTTCTCGACGGTCAGACGGGAGGCTACTTCCATTTAGTATCGAGTAGCGGTACTACAATACAAAGAGTGAGCGTCAAAATTAATTTCATTATTATTATTTGATTTTGATCATTGTTTATTTGAGCGAAAGGTTCATATTTTACTTGTAACTTTTGTGATGTAGACCTTTTCGGCATTGTCTTTATTTACCAATGACAGCTTGGCATTTATAGTGTGCGTTTGGTTTATATGTGTGAGTTTGGTCACACTGGTTTTCATACTAATGGATCATGTCACTACTTCTACTCTTTTTTTTGTTCTGTGGTACAAGACCTGTATCGTAATAAAACTTTTTATTTTTTATTTTTGGCCTATGCGTAGTGTTTGTCATAAGATTTTTATTTTCAGGTTTATAATCTTTGTATTATAGTCTCAGAGTAGATAAACAACTTTTTTGTGCCTAGCGGAGACATTGAAATTGGATATAATGGTTTTCATTAATCGGTTGGCTACTGACCTTGAAAAGAACAATTAAAAACCATTATTATGGCCTTGGCCATGGCCTAGACGCCAAGAACGGCTGCTTTTGGCATAAATGCTATATAATCCCAGGTCCGTGATTCTAGGTTGTCGGTCTTGGGTCCTAAAAATCACTATTAACATGATCGAAAGATTGGTCTAACACTTTTGCAAAAATGATCTCTAAAAATAGATATGATATACATTCATTCCATTGGTGGCGCTAATGTAACTGCACGAAGCCCCTTAAACGGCAACCCTGAGCTATCATGAGCATATTATTTTATTTTATAAAACGTTTTTGCAAAAAGTAAACATTGCTAATAATGGTGATAGCTATTTTGAGAAACTCTACCAACACCCTAGAAAGTAGATCCAAAGAACCTAGAAGATTAAAGCATTACGGCCGCTTTTAGCGAATCTCGATTTAAGTCCTAGGTTATTAACCTCAGTTATTAACACTTGGTTTTAGGTTATACCAACCTGTATTCTAAAAATACGTATATATTTTTGATGTTATCTTTTTGCAAAAACGTCTTGTGAAAAAGATTTTTTTCCATTGGTGACGCTAGTTAGCGCAGTAACGATAGCAACAAATAACACCCTGTGTACAACGTGTTGGGAGTCGACGCGAACACTTCGGAAGTTTCTTATAATGAAAGCAGCACGTTGTTTTAAGTAAGCCCCAACAAACAACACTCTTTCGCTTTAGTAAGTTAACTATGTCAAGGTTCACTGCAATCTGCTACGATTCCAACTTTGTTCTTGGCTACAGGGAACCCACGAGCTATCTACTAATTTCACTAAGTAAATACAAAAGCTATTTAGAGGCTAAAAATTCCACCCATACCGGGACTTGAACCCACGACCTCTGGCTAACCGTGCCAGCGCTCTTCCAACTGAGCTAATGGGTAAGTGCAGGCATCAGCGAAATTTCGAGCCTCTTTACAAACTTTCTCTGTATTAGGTTTTTAAATTGTCCTCAGCACGGGTTAGTGTTACAAAAAGAATATAAATACAAAAGCTTTCTGTCTCGTTCTTTTTTGAGAAATGTAAACAAACTGATAATTATGCACTCACTTAGTGAAATTCTCAATTCGGGAACCGATTGTTACCTAGTCTTGTTAAACAAATTAAAGTTATCAGCGTAACTCTGTAAACTAGTTGCGTAATAGATTAGTGTTTCGGATTCCATACAGACTGAAGTTGAACACTAATTTCAAAACAGATCTTCAATCTGTGATTAAGGCTTCCCTTTAGGGAAAAGACACACTGCAGACGACGACGCGAAAAATATTCCAACTGGATGCCACTCGGCAAGTTCTTGGGGCGGCCATTAATCTTGCTAATTACACTAAAATTTCGGTGGCAGAAAACGATCTCCACCTCGAGGGAATTCCGCCCGTCCGCCCCTCCGCAAATCCGGTGCCCGTAGGTCCTCAAGTCTTGTTTCCACTTTATTAAGGCAGAGCTGGCCGGCGTTTGGGCTGAATTATCGCGGCGGAGAACGTTTCGCAGACAATGGCGAGATTCCGCCGCAGATAGCTCCAGAAATTGGGTGCACAATGTTCCCGTTCAATCGATAAAACGCTGTAACCAAATAGGGGTGGGATCACGGTGGGACACTTCTATGGGCGTACGTGTTACTGTAAAAAAAATTAATTAAATTTGAACTGTTTATTTCAAAAGAAGAATTACATATAAAGGATCTTGACCATTAGCAGTATCGCTAAAATCTAAATAGTGTCACCAGTTTTCAGTGTCCATAATTCATGTTTTCAATTATAAAAAATAGGGGTTTTCTTATAAAACCATGACTTCTCCGTAATTCTAAATTAATAAAGTTATACAATAATTAATGCTTCCGGTTTAACGACCGCTGTCATCTTGATACAAATCTATTGATCCATTCACAGAACTGTTTAAATCTCAATCTGTGCATTCAATAATGTAGTGTTGCCGTCAGACCGACCGCTACTTTTCAAATCGAATGAATCGATACAGAGAAAAAATAGGTATATTTAGCTGAAAAAAAATAGCATAACATAACTTTTGTTATTTCGTTTGATAATACCTACTTCATTTGCATATTTCTTTATCCACCTGTTCATTTAGATTATTTGCGGTTTACTTTATATATTAGGTACTAACACTAGATAACAGATTCAACAGTGTGGACCTTCATCATCATCATCATCAGCCATTTAACGCCCACTGCAGGACATAGGCCTCCTTCGGGGTTTTCATAACCATGCGGGGTTTTACCATAATCGCCACGCTTGGCAGGCGGGTTGGCGATCGCAGTATGCGGTTGAAATCTCAAGAAAACGCTGCTGCCCATCTCCTGGTAATTTATTTCCTTAGTCGCCTTCTACGACATCTACGGAAGGAAATGGAGTGACGCTATTCTTAATCCAGTGCCACACGGATCTGTGGATCTTGTGGACCTTAATTTGACCGAATCGCTCGGATGCTGATCTTTAAATAAACCTTTAAATTAACTAGGAAAGCGGTGGTTATGTATTAACAGAACGCTTGCATCACATTCCAAGGTATTGTATGTGATTTTTTTTTAGCAGTACGACTGTCTAACGTTTACGGAAAACATCGAGAGGAAACATGTGTATGAGGTACACCCCATGCCCCCATACCTCACCTCACTCCAAAAAAGCTAAGCATAGTGGCAGATTACACTCCTCGGTCTTTTGTACATTCTGCCGCAGCGTATGTGTGTGGTCCTACGTATGTAAAGCCTTATCGGAAACCGGCTTGTTCGGGGGGCTGAAAGTCATCGAGCTTGCGTGCGAGACGATTCGTGCCCTAAAGTGGGAACATAACGTAATCAGTACCTACGCATGTAAAGATTTACATGCCTGACTGATTATGTTATGGATGACTTTGCAACTAAAATGTTATGGTTTATCTACATAGACTGCATATTATATGTTATTATGTAAAGGTGATATGAGGCATAATCACCGGGCTTTCTACTCGCATCACGTAAATCAATTATATTACATTTCAGTTATATTTTATGAAATGGTGACTGATAGAATCGAATTGATGATCGATATAAATTACATTTTGCAGCACTGAATGTCATCGTTCCTAATCTGTGCTACGTCCTGGCACCTATCATTATAACCACAGAGAATATAATCATATGTATTCTGTGATATAATCACCACGTTTTCAACGGTTTTGCGATGGTTTTCTTCATGTATATTTCTTTATTAACTATTTCGCATGAAGTCAGAATGTATATTTCTTTATTAACTATTTCGCATGAATTTTAGTATTTCTGTGAGACAGAGTCTCAGTAAAATAAATGCCTGTAAATGAGTTAAGCTAGAGACTTCTTGTGTTTTGGTAAGTCTCCATGCAATACTATTACATCCTCGTCCGGAGAATTACTTTAATGCTAACAATAGTATTTAAAAATTTTAAGCCAGTACTACAAATTAAGGTATTATTTCATTGTGGCATAACTTTGTTGCTAGCGATTCTAAGTGTCTTAATCACTTGATCGTTTTCCTTTATCTCTGGAAGCTGAATGTTCCACATGAGATTATATTGCTTCCAGAGGTTGCTCTAAGATGATAAGTGATATGAATTAATTAGACTACATACTTATATAACTTAATTTATAAGTAAAAGTATAGGCGTGCAGAGAAACACGGTATTTATGCAAAAGCTGGAACTATGGTAAATCTTAAGGTTAGAGGTAAAAGTCCTACATAATAATCGTTAATTGCAATCGGTAAATGGGGTTTTCTTCAGAAACCCATTAAATAATCGACTACGAATGATCCGAGAAACTTTCAATTAGTGCCCAGTCCCCTCGACTCACAAATAAGATTGCACACAAGAAAAACACAGAAATAAAAGCTTAAACCATTTTTCGTTCATGAGCAAATGACAATTAACCATACCAAATGATTAGACAAGGTAATAAATGAGCATGGCCAATATTTGCCGAACTCTAATGGTAACTCATGTCCTAGAATTTTGGTACTAGGAGTTACGAAACTCGTGCTTTTGCAGTAACATATTTTATGTTTTGGATCGTTTGCTGCAAGGGGCCGCGAGAGAGCTGAAAGGGCGCGCGCTCTCTTTTTAACCGACTTCTCAAATCTTTAACTTACGAAATGTTTGCTCGTGTTTTCGCAATTATTTTTAACACGTTGTTATCTGTGACGTTGCGAGTCTCCGCTAAAACATTTTTATTGTATTCATTTATTGTGTTCAGAACTTGGGTCTCTTTGAATTGTTTTCTGGAGACATCGCTATAATGGAGAACTTGCAAAAACATATACTTAGAACTCCCTAGAGAGATTATGTCAAAAGATGTCAAACTTGTGACGTCACAGTTTGCGCACGGTTTGTATGGAAAGTTTTTGTATGTATATAACAACTGATATTTTTTACAGTAATTCTATGCACGTGGTACAAAAACTTTCCATACAAATCGGGCGCCAACTGTGACGTCACAAGTTGCTAGTGTACGAAGCATTTATTAATAAATAGATAACACTTTATTAATAATTGTGTAATCTCGATAAATAATATTTTCATGTCTAAAACTTTACCAGAAAACGTTTAGAATTCAGTGGTAAAACGAAATCTAATAAGGTTTTAATTATTATACTGACGCTTGTAAAATCCTGAAAAAGAAAATAATTGTTTTAGTTTTTAATTATAAGGCGTTTTGCCACGTCCTGTATGGTATAAATACAACTTCACTCCAAGCAATTTTTGAACCAAGTTCCCCATTTAGTTGGACAGGTGTGTTTCATCTGAGGTTAGGTTTGTGGGGGCGGATTGACAGGGGACCTTCCGATAAGACTTTACGACTCGGGTTCGTGCTGTCGATGCCGCTGCCGTTTCCCTATCACTGGCGCGTTCACTACGCCACTTCGAAACACGCTTCACTTTGTATCATTTCACCTATGACCACTTTTTGGCCTCTTATCTATACTAGAATTCAATACATCAAATGACAATGTCATACACACGGCGGCAGATCCACCTTGATATTTTCCTTATAAAAGCACTATTCCTTAAAACACTCCACAAACGCCGTGTACAGCAGGGTCTGTGGTAGAGATTTTACAAGGGAAATACTTTACCACAGAGTTATAGTGCATTTATGGAGTGTTTTAAGGGAATCGAGTTTTCATAACTAGCACCGTTAGACTCTTAGCGTTTTAAGAGATATAAAGTTGGTTTTAGACTATCGTGTACTCTCAACAAGATTTTGTGCCTCCATTAGATTTGCATCGACAGTGACATGGAAGCAGTTTTGGTTAAAATCTAGGTTTTTTCAAAATATCTCGTGCATTGAGCTTTAGCATAAACTATCTTCTGTCGTGTCAAAACAACTGTTAGGGGAATAATAGTATATAGTGGTGGCGGTACAAAACTCTCTTAAAGAAAGTTTATGCAACAAAGCAATGTACTGGAAAGTAGAAACAGAAATATAAGCAGAATTGATACGTAAATTGTGGTGCACTGTTCAATTGCTGTGATTGATAGAGTGAAGAACACATATCATGTATATGGAATTTCTGTTTTTTTTGTGAGTACCTAGGTGATACTTGATAGCTATACAGGATTCTATTGGAATTTTACTGAAAATTTATGGGAATAGGAGCTGCATCCTTTGATATTGATGCTGAAATATCCGCTTCAGGATTACTACAGATAATATTGATAATGTTTGCTGAATAGTGGCATTAGCTGATACAACGTTTTAAATAAATAAATGAAAATTTTCTTGATAATTACGTGGTTGAACTATATTTACTTTCTATTTAATATAAAAGAGAAAACATGAATGAACAAGTAGGTGTCTGCTGATAGCTAGGCTACTAAGTAGCCTGTAATATCTTACTGCTCTAGTGTGAAATGTGTCATCCTTATAGATTCAAAGAGTACCCTCCAGCGTGTAGCTCGATGTAACTCTAGGTTCCCCGATAGTCAGTTTTAAATATGATCCTATTTTTTTTATATAAAAGAGTTACCAACTGCCGTGCATTCCACCACATGCTAGTAGTATTTTTGAAAAAATATGAAGAGAACTGATTGGCTAATATTGCAATATCAGACGGAGATCTTACGTCCCCTTCGTCCCTTCATCTGCCAAACTTTTGTTTCAAACAAAAGACAAAAAATGAAATTTTTTGCAAAAAGTCTCTTTAAACGATCTGTAAAAGAAGATATGACTTTCTTCATTGAAGGCGCTACACGCATATTTAATACATTACTGCAATCTGCGAATATTTACTACATATCACTGATGAAATAATAATCCGTAAGACATTTCGTCCAGTAATAGATCGTGAATCGTGAACTAATAAACTGTAGAGTCGCGGTATTTGTTGCCCAAACAAAGACTCACGGGTAGCGTAACAAAAATCTAGTAAACAACTCCGCCAAAGCCTTTAAAAACGACTGGGAAATCAATCCTTTGATAGAAAAAAACAAGCTTATTTTCACACCTTTCCCCTGCTTCATAGAGTAATATTACGTGCTTCAAAGGACATAAAATTCTGGCGATAAGATAGTAGGAGCCATAAAAACCGGCCAAGTGCTAGTCGGACTCGCGCATCGAGGGTGTCGTACACAGATATGTGCCGTACTAGCATAAAAAATATGACTATATTTACTACGTTTCTATGACACCTTAGCTACTGTCAAATAAACTTTGGGCATAGTTATGAGAAAAACCTGGCCCATTTTAAAGTTGCATCATTGGAAAAGAATATTCGTTAGTGGCATTATCAAAACTACTTTTCAGACAGAATCGCACGAAACAAATTATGGGCAAAACAGCTTAATCTTCTTTCGAGGGCCTACAACAATTTACTATTGGATCTAGATATATTTTGGCTTTTAAAAATAGATTTTAAAAACTTCAATTTATGAGCCTGTTGGATTACTGAATAAATAATATTAATATTTAGCAAACCTGTGTGTTTTCGTTCATTTAGAGTGGGAGTTAGACTCACACTTGGCCAGTTTTTGTTATTTGTTGATGTATTGCAGATACTGCACTATTATCACACCAAGTTTGATTGTATTTAATTTACGATAGAGCAAAAACAACTTAAAACATCGCGTTTCTGTTGTTTGATTGTATATTTAGGCAATCTGCAATAATAACACGTATCGTGTGCAAACACTACACGTGTTTTTAAAGGTAAGACACACATACGTTGTAGGCTTAGTACAAATCCCATTGGCATTCTTTCGCTACAGAACCCTAAAACTGACTCCCTACCTCTCGTCAATAGTGGCGAGCTGAATGCTATGACGAGCAACGTTTGTTATGACAGTTTCTGCGATAGAAATATTCTTGGCAGCGAAGAGGTCTAGCTATTTATATCAAGGATTTGGGTAAAATTATGAGGTACATAAAATCCCCCGGGCAAGGTCCGGCTTCTTAACGAGACTGAGACTACGCTCGCGGTGAACCGCTCTATTCCTCCGATTGGGAATAATGCGTCGTGGTCCGCCGTACTCTCCGAGGGCAAGAATTGGGGTAATGTTTAACGCAAGGGTCGCCCCATCGGCCTATTACTCTGGTGGCGGCCCATAGGTCTTATAAAAGACTCGCCGATGCTTGCTTAGAGCTTCTGTTCTATTCATAATTGCAACCAGTAACGAGGTTTGCTACAAAGAATTTTCCTGACAACTTTTCGTTTCGTAAAACAAGAAAATTTGTAATGTTGTTTAATCCATTACAACCAAAACTTTTGGATAAAATAAAGCATTGACTGCAAAATAATAAAATATGTGTTTAAAAATTTTGAGAGTAGGTAGAGTCGGCAGCACATCAATCATCATCACATCAACAATACGTGTACTCTAAACCGCTGCGAGACAGCCAACTTGGTGAAATTTATTCTTAGAGTTACGTAACTCGTAAGAAACAAATGGAACACTTATATCCGGAATCAAGAGGGAGAGAGTCATACTCGCACTAGTCCCGTTCTAGTTCTTTATTTCCAAATCACCAAAAGTAGTTAGTACTTTGTTTTAGAGAAACGTAAAATGAACCCGTGGACGGGCTGATTAGCATAACAATAATGCCAGCGGCAAAATTTTCCAATCGTATTATTGAAAAAGTAAACGAAAAAACTTGAAGGGTCGAAAATTTTAACCTAAACTAACTAAACAAATTTCAAATCGATCATTTGCTAAGTGAATATATAAAATCTGTGATGAAAACATTCCATTTTTGTTACGGGTTTGTGGCTCAAGACAGACGGAAAAAACCACGGGACCCAAATGTCTAACGGTGCAGTAAAGTAAGAGTTTCCCAACATCTAAATTCAGGAGCCTCTCCAAGTTTCGACTTTCAACGTAAATTCCCACGAAAACGTACAAATTACTTTTCCGATCGTTTCGTCTGATTCTTTTCGTCTTCGAGAAGTTTTTATGTGTTTGTATACCTTACTTCGCTCACTAGATCAACCATAGCCACTATTTGCATAAGAGAGCTAAGGCAATAACTTATCTAATTAGGTTTGTTTTGATTTTCTTTATCTGGGGATAAGGGATAAGGATACAATGCTTTAGTTAGAACAAACTCATCGGAGTGTAGCCGCGTGCAGACGTGGGTCGGCGGCTCTTCCGTACGTGACCCTCAACTTGCGATTTATTAGCTTAGTTTGGGTGAATTTCACACGTTGTTAGGCAGCTGAGAAGGTAATTGGTGGTTATCTACCCTAATCAAAGGATGCCCTAAGCGTTGACAGCATTCGACGAGATTTGTGTGGAATAAACAGTTAAATATAATGTAGAATTACATTGAAATTCTGCAAACACAATGTAAATTCTTTACGTTTAAATTAATTTTTGATTTCTGTAAATAGGTACCTACGTATGTTTTCCGTTCATTGCTCTAGAGGCAACGCTATTTGTGATATAAACTACGTAATTGAAGAAGGTATGACGGAAGATATACGTATTTCTGCGCATGTTAGAGGTAACATTTGAAAGGTTTCTTCAGTAGGTACCTACTGATAATTAAATAACTTTCCATAGATAAGCAAAAGTTTAAGATTCACAAATGCAATCGTACAGTATAGAAACATTCCACCGTCAATTAGATATAATACACGTTACAGACCGTTCCTAAGATACATCTCTAAGGTATAATAGTATAAGGTTTTGTGGAAAGTGTCGATATAAAGACGACGAAAGATGTTACGACATGTCGCCCCAAAGGCGTACCGAAGCTGCGAAGATCAGCCGATCTAAAAATAGCCGATAAAAACTGGAACTGTTCCAAAATTCGTAGTAAAAGGCCGTGAAAGGGTTCTGCAGATACTTAAGTAGAGTTTTCGGACGTGATTACAGCGCAACCTACCTAGTAGTTACTTAGTTCATGACGTATTCCTATCTATCGTCCTGTAAACTGCCAGAAGGCTGTCGAAAAACTGAAATCTACTATTGTATTCGTTTAATGAAAAACAGTATTTCCCTTTGGTGAACTTCTAGACTAGACCAAGTTATTGATAGCCGCAGACTCGATCCAATACTGGGAGAACGAATTCCCAAAACGGCACAAGTTGTACGCTAGACTTTTTAAATCTATTTTGTATGCTCGTAGCTGCAGATCAAAGTGTCGAATGAAGTAGAAGTTTTCCTGAAAGTCGTTAAAGAAAATTATTTTTTAATGGTTTATTAGGTATTTCTCGCCGTCGGTGTTCATTATTAAAATGAGCTGGCGGCGCCAGTGACAGCGGCACTGACGGCCGGGAACACGCCTGCACTCCGGAGACACCCCGGTAATGAAACCACTTACAGTCCATTAAGAGAAGCAAAAATTTCTTTAATTATAAGGTAGACCGTTTTTTGCAAGATGAAACCAAATCAATAGTATCTCGCAGTGAAACTAAACACCAAACAAAAAGCAAGCATTTTCGTTGCTTTTTAGGGTTTCGTAAAAAAAAAACGGAACCCTTATAGGATCACTCGTGCGTCTGTCTATCCGTCCGTCTGTCACAGCCAATTTGCTCCGAATCTACTGGACCAAATCAGGTGAAATTTGGTAGGATGGTGTAATCCTATGACTCTAACACAGATGTGCAAAATATTTTTTTAAGTAAGGGTAATTTTCGGGGGACAAATTAGGAAATTAAAAAAACACATGTTCAACTCACACTTGGCCGGTTTTTTTGTTTTCAATCTGAATGTAATTAACCTGGAAGGTTTTTCTCGGCTTCATTTGTATGAATGGAGTCGATTTGTATGAATGGAGTCGATTCATTAACGTAGGTATATAATATCTATATCACAGGCGCAGTTACAAACCCGGGCAGTGGAAACCGAGAATCCCTTCTAACCCACGGTCCACCTCCTAAGACCACCTGGGTGAACCATGGGATTTTTTTTTACAACGGACCACCTTTGTTCGAATGGGTGTTCCTTGGGAAATATTTTTCTTTCTGTCACCAATAAAAAATAGAGCCTTTTAATGTTTTATCAGAGAGGTGGATCGTTGTAACAAAAATCCCACGGTTCACCCAGGTGGTCTCAGGAGGTAGAACATGGCCAGGCATGGCCAGGGCCGAGAATGTCTCTGTCCAATTACATTAATAATAGGCAAGCTGGACCTCACCACGGACCGATCGGTCGGTCGCAGCTCTGGCCTTGGTACAGTGTATCGAGGTAGACATACAGACACGCGTGTCGCAGAGTTTTTAGCCACAGTGCTTTCCTACAGGGACAAACCAAATTACTTTTAAGCAGAAGTTAGGTAACTTGATAAGTGTAGAACTAGTCTCAAGCCTGCAACCGAAAGGTTGGTTTATTTATTGGTTGTCATTCTAGTGTTTCTAAATGTTCTTCTCGGAGGATTATTAATTCAATGTTGCAAATACAGGGTTATTTCTAAAAAGAGAAATTACTGAAACACGGCGGTTAGAGGTTGCCATTTAAAACGATTTAACATTTTTGAAACCGTTGAATTTAATTTGTATTCTTTCTAATCTATAATCAATGCTGATTACTCGACTGGAAAGATATTCGTCTCGCTGTCAGATACTTATTTGAATTCGCTTCCGGTATTATAAGTGATTCCCGAGCGCGGGACGTGCCGAGGTGTTCCCAGCCGCAACTTTGTTACTGTAATCTCCGCCAGATCCGACGCGATGTTTAAATTCGCTCTAAATAAATTAAAACACCCAGTAAATACACCTTTCATTTAATTACAATTTTATTTACACTAACGAAATTCGTATTTGGTGGTCTTGCAGATGACAGAGTAAGTGATAATTTCCCTTTTGCTTAATTTACGTCGCTAAGAACTCACTCTCAAATACATATTGACAATTAATGGAATTACAAGAGTGTAAACCTTTTATTATTATCTACGGCTATATCACATGGTTGGGTTTAACAAAAACTTGGAAAGATGTGAACACAGTCAATGGTAACTTAATAACTTGCTTAATAATAATGGTACAACTAAACCTATTAACTCTTATCAGGCTAAAACTTTCAACATCATTGGATATAATAATTATCATTGAGCAAATCCAATGGCACGTTGTAAGCTCATTTTCGACGTCTGTCTGAACATCTTATGTCATTATGCTAAATTATGCAATAGGCATAGTTCCCATGTGTCTATCTGAGTAGGGTTTAACTGCAAATACGGCCCGCGAAATGCTCAACATATGTAAATGTAACGAGCCGCGACCGTGTATCCCACAAGTTGCATTTCGCGCGCGTTAGGCCGAATTACAAACAGGAACGAATGTGCTGCGCAACCCAATTATGCAGAATGAAAGCAATTCCGTCAAGAGCGTGAGATTTGTCGAATTCTGTCACCGTGCCGGTGCCTCGACGGGGAATGCAGGCACATTGCTTCGCGTGTGAAAACGACGGTACAGTGGAGAGGCGAGCTCAGTGCTCCCCGCTCGATCGCTTTTCAGTGGATGTCCACTGCGAGTGGACGCGACGTGCCCGCGAGCGTTTACTGTTTAGCTGCGGCGGGAACGCATCGCGACATCGCCTCTTACTTGCATTGGGCTGTTTATCGCAGAGATGCAACTTTAACGCACTCGCTGCACGTTGAGGCCACTCTATTGTGATTATTTATTTACATGCCTCCGCCATATACTCAATCCACAGGGGGAATTGAGATATGAGGCTGTCTTGGTTTATGAGTTTCTGTTTTGGTTCATAGATTTAAAGTTATATGAAAAGACACAATATCAGCGAGCTCACTTAACAGTGTTGACGTTTTACAACTTTTACTTAGAATACCTTATAAGTAAAAGTTCATTTATCAAATTCATATTAATAAGATATATTTTCGGTAACCATTTTTGCAAACTAGCCCTAGACATCTCTGTGGATATCTTTGCTAGATCGACACCGCCTCTTTCCTTGAAGAATATCTGATGTGTCCTTATGTTTTAAGTGCTATTGTGACGTCACTGGTTCTTCTTGGGCCCCCCGGTGCTGATGATCTTGAGCAGTCGGCAGACTGGCGCCTCGAAGGCTATTGAGATGACGAACGATGACAGGAACGCCAGCACCGCATACCCGGCGTACACGATCAGCTAGAAGTTACAAATCCATTTGAGTTGGTAATAAAAATTCCTAGCTGTTCCTGTTAATGAATAGAATTAACTTTGGAATTTTTGAATGGGCTTAGCACGCTCGTATTTCGCTGACTATCTACGCCTGTCGTAAATGTGAATAAATCTATTTAGGAATTATATTTTAACCTACAGCTACTTTTAACTGTCGTATCGATTTGAATCTTTGCAAGAATGTGGAATTCGGATGACAATACGCAAATTTGTTATCATTTAGCTGATCTGATGATGAACCTTAGAGAGGGTGAAGAAATTCTTTAAATCTCTTTGCTATTTCATCTAACCCTACTCCGTAATTTTTATTATTGTCATTTCTATTGCTAAGCAAGCTTTAATATCAGCAACAGTTCAAGTGTTCCTGATTGGATGCCACTGCTGCACTTTAATTGTAACTGAAAACGGTTAATAACATTACAGACAAAAACATGTTTTTAAGTTTGCTAAACTTGTGTTCCGCGTGGCGCTTATTAAGAATAGCGTCACTCCATTACCTTCCGTGGATGTCGTAGAAGACTAGGAGACGGGCAGCAGCGTCTTCCTGAAATTCTAACCGCATACTGCGATCGCCAACCCGCGTGCCAAGCGTGGCGATTATGGCAAAACCCCTCATGGTTACCACGAAGGAGGCCTATGTCCTGTGTCAAATCGCTGATAATGATAATAATGAAACTTGTGTTAAAATGGCGGCCCAAGGCTCTACTTCATAGAGCTACAATTCATGGTTTACTATGACAATTCGATGTACATTGCACAGTCGATTAAAAAGAACCACAAGTTAAAAAGTAGGAAGACTCGACTATGCAATGTACATCGAATTGTCATAATAAACTATAAATGGTAGTTCTATGAACTGCCCTGATATGATTTGACGCCATAAGCCACGCACACTCTTCGGGATTTTGCGATTTCCAATTGACAAATGAATTTATATCGCGTTGTTGATGGAACGGCGCATTTAAGGAACCATGAGTATGATGAATCGCTGTTTCACGAGTCTTGACTCTTGACTATAAATAGGTTCTTATGAACTTAGAAAGCTGTAACTTCGGATCATCACGCTCATCCGAAAAAACGACGACGGAATTACACTTTTGAAAAATGGGCTAGCTAAGTACATCGTGTTATAATACTCCTAAAGAGAAGTTAAATACGAGCTAACATCGACTGAATTTATATTAATTTTAGTCAAATGACGCCAGCGCATATTTATATACACTGATTCATACTACTTTCTGTAGAACCATCGTCGAAATGATCACCTGTTAAATTTGCAAAAATGCAATTACGTCGTCGTCGTTCCGGATGAGCGCCAGTCTTTTAAATATTCACATAAAGAAATATTTGCTCTATATAAAGAAGATAATAAATGTAGTAACTATTCTCGAAAACTGTTCGCGTGGTGTTGGTAACAATAGTTTTTTAGTCCGGTATGTTGAGGTATCTCCGTATGCAGACCAACGTCTCACCCGACCGAAATCAGACCGAAACTTAGCAAATACACAAAAGGGACCATCAAGTGGGATCACATTACACTCATCTAGACAAAGATTGGAATATAAAAGGGACCCATTCAAAGGTTCTTTAAAAATAATGGGAATAACTACAAAATTAATGACTCTAACGTAAATAATGTTACTTCACACTATCAAAATATTGTTAAACAACAATAAAATATCCCTATCCCTATAAGAAAAAACACATTTGACTGCAAAATAATTTCTGTCGCTATAAATTAATTAACAACACTAGATAGTTTTTACAATAAAATAAAGCCACAGGGTCTAATTGCTCTTAAACTTTAACAAGAGAAAGTGGCTTTAAAATGTGTTGGTTAATTTGATCGAAGTCTCAAGTCTTCATAGCTCAGTGGAATTGTGTCAAGATCCTGATACGGAGGATCCGAGTTCGGTGCCCAACTATTCATTTTAAAGTTAACGGAACATTTTTAGTTAAAAGTAGCATTTCTAATGATAACTTTTTATAGTTACTATCCCTAAAATTTTACAGAGCAAATCATTTATATTAAAGATCATAAGTTATAGTTGGAAACCTCTATTTTAAAGTGTTTGACACTTTTGACAGATTATCTTGTCGTAAATCGCCTAGAGCAATTTATTAATGGCTTTATGACAGTTGAAGACGAAAGGCAAAAATAAAATGATTTTTTTTAAACCGCGTCCGAACTTTAGCGCGATTCAACAAAACGAGAATAAGTCGCAGGTATCCTTTTGAAATTAACGTATTACGTCAGATAATTTATTATCCGCGTTATGAGTTTCAAAAGAATTCGTTTACTTAAGGAAATATCATATTAACTTTTTACGTTTTTAATTATTTATTCGTCTAGTTACGTGGCAATCGTTATTATAGGTACCCTATTTTCTGAGGTGCTTTAGGTACTTTATTGCCCCTTACACATTTTCATAATTCTAATATCTTTTTCTAATATAACAGATTCAAGTTTAATTCAATAGTTTGCTGTTCATTTAATTTGTTCCTTTTTCTACTTATGTTTAACTAACATAAATCTACTTATCGAATATAACCCAACCCAACCCAACCCAAGTAAAAAAAATATGTTCCCGTACTGGGCTGTTTATTTGATATTACGTAAAGGTAAAGCCAAAGATACGCCTCAGAATTAATTTAATTAAGTACCTCGCCCGCTTCCCGGCGGTACACACAGCTCACGAGATCGTGAAATCGTTTACAACTCGCGCGGCGGGTATTAATTTCACCCCGAGTTTATTTCACTTTTCCTGTGAAATATCACAGATGTCGAAGATCTGTGATATAGAATTCTCTCAGGTTCGGCCCGCATTAATTCTTAATCGGGTTCTCCATTGGGAGCCATCGCACTGGGCCACTCCACTTGCCTTGTTCATTTGCATGTTTTCGTTCAACATAATTTATAGTTTGCGTCAACCTTTGTCAAGAGCACAATTTGTACACGGGGAAAAGTTTAAAACTGGAGCAAAATATCCTGTGGCATCATGACCTGAATCCCTTATCAGTCGTAAACTTACAGCCCGGCAATTTGTAGGACGAAGAGTAATTTATATAAAAGTTGGGTAGACAACAATTCAAAATACGATACAAGCGTCTTGTAAGACTGAAAGTTCTATTAGGCAGAGCAACTCTGTGCTCTAAGTTTTAGTTCTTTAGAGTCATCAGATATAACGACATTACAGGGCCATCACGCAAAAAATGTTTCGTTGCATTTTGCGAGTGGCAATGTAGAGTAAATATTGGTATTGCTATTACAAATTCACAAATTAACGTAACTTTCGAAACAAAATCGCAATTCGAACCCAAGACCGAAGAAGTGGTCTAGCTATCACCGTTTTTACCACTTATGCTTTTCCCACCGCCATCGCCAAAAGAATGTGGAGGAATTTTCTAATCAGCCGAAAAAAAGGGTGTGGGTAGCCTCTATCGTTTGATCGAATGCGAGCGCGGGCAAGAGTAAAGATCTGTTTGACGAGGCTGGGGTTGATAGATAACTGAATACGGTTAACCCGGCTAAATAGCGTGCCTTGGAAAGGTTTTAAAGTTTTTATTTATGATTACAACTTATACCTATATTTAATTTTATTCAGTGTTTGTCTAAGTATTGGCCTCTGCACCTACGTAATGAGATGATTTATACAGCGTCCAGTGGCACCTTCACTCACACTATAGATGGGTGAAGAACTATTTGTTCACTTCGATAGTATTGCAAAATTCTTTTCGTTTCACCCAGACAAAACCTGAATGAAAAGAAATACAAACAAATAAAAATATTTCATAACATGAGCAGCATATGTTGGATACATCGTGTTATTAAAAAAACAGAAAATATGAAAATATGAGTATAGAAATTAAACCTCCTCAAAAAAAGGTTTAAATTTTTTTAGGGTTGTGTGCCCCAAAAGGAAAAACGGAACCCTTACAGGATCACTTTGTTGTCCATCCGTCAGTCTGTCAAGACCTTTTACCTCGAGAACGCGTGAAGGTATCGAGTTGAAATTAAAACCATATACTCAAGTCCACAGTCCCTTGAAGCTGTGAAAAAATCAAACTTGTAAGTTAATGTAAAAAAAGGTTACGGCTATTTCATCCGAAAAAATGTATATTTCGACATTCTCAAGGGAATCAAAATTTATAGGTTATACTTTCCGTTGACCTAGAACTATGAAATTTGGCAAACAATATCGTCTTACACTACAAGTATAGGGAAAAATCTAAAAACTATACATTTGTAATTAGACCATAAACAATTAGTCTTTGAAGTTCGGGAAAAGCTTGGTACCTAGTACGGAGTCCTTGATGGGCGAGTGGGGCTCGCACTTGTCCGATATTTTTTACATTTGCACACAAATTCACCGCGCGCGTTATGTTTCAAGAATGTAAAAAGTATACAAAAATGTAGTATTGTATACTTCTATTTATTGGATTGGCGTGTTTTTTAGCCCAGAGGTGTGTAAACACCTGCATATATACCTACAATTGCCTGTACACCTACAATCTACATACTGGTATCGAATGTACGTCAATAACATCATCATCAGCCATTTGACGCCCACTGCAGGACATAGGCCTCCTTCGTGGTTTTCATAACCATGAAGGATTTCGCCATCATCGCCACGCTTGGCAGGCGGGTAGGTGATGATAATAATAATATACTATGCTGGTAACGAATGCAGCCAGCCTCCTACCGACGCGCCACCACTGCCCCCTAATAAAAAGTCCGCCTATAAAATCAAACAACAAAGACACTCACGACCATAGAATTCTGAAGGTGGAATGGTCCGTCCATGAGGAAAGTGGAGTACATCATGATGGTGGGGTGGATGAGGTAGGCGCAGTAGGTGAGCCGGCTCAGCGGCAGCAGGCCGCGGTACGACAGGCCCGAGTTGATGAGACCGCCGTAGCCCGCGCAGCACGCGATGGCCACCCACGCCAGGGCCACGCCCCAACCTGCACAGGAGATACAACGTGTCCGTGTTCTAACACACTTCTAAACCGGTTCAAGCATTAAGGCCGTCGCGTGTGAGCAAGGCTGTTCTTACGCTGTTGTTACTTATCTGCTTATTTAATTCCTATAATGAGTTCCGTCCACAATGTCAAAAATATAAAAAATAAAATAAGTAAAAAGGAAACAAAAAAAAAACACACACACCGTACAGTACAGTCAATTAAATAAACCGCCCCGGGACATATCCGACCCAAACGTACCCAAATCTGCTTATTTTGTTTCTATGATGTGTCTTGTTGGTATAATGTCTTTCTTCTTTTTCTTCTTCTAAAGTTGTATAAATTTCGACTCGCACTTGGCCGGTTGTTTATTTTGGGAGAAGTGTAAAAATACCTTTACACACAAAGCAAATGTGTGCCTGAAGCGAGGAGGAAGAAAATTCCTTATAACACCCGCACAAGACTCCGGCAAAATAGTAAGTCCGCTACATTATTCAAATAGAGTGAAATGAGAACGAACTCTTACCGTGATTTACGTTAATTGCGCAAACCCTTTCCGTGTGAAGGGAGTTCCAGTGCCATAATATGAACAAATTTGCATACGTGGCACGAGGTTTTAAATTATATATTGAAGGGTTTTATCACCTGTATGCCCGACACTGACGTAGAAGGCCGTGGGCCAAACTTCGAAGTAGCCGTCAACCATCCCGAAGATAAGACTGCCCATAATGGCGATGGAGGCCGGCCAGCCGACCATCACCAGCCAGTACGGCATCTTCACTTGGCACTTGGTTTTGTGCAAATACCAACCCACCATCATTCCTGAAACGACACATGAATTTTGGGTGGTTTGAGAGCCATAGCAAAATGAACGTGCCTTAACAGCAGCTATCAAATACGCTGGTTTGTATTTTTAAAGAAGAGACTTTCCTAAAATTACTCGACACAAACTGGAATCTATTGGAACCATTACTAGCTATATGTCGCGGGTCATTGTTCTGATAGACGGAGAGGCGGTACTAATTATTCGCGCATTTTTTTAAACAAGATTTCTCAACTCATTTTTATTATTTACGTCTATACTTAAAAGTAATACTCTAAATAGACGCCATTTTTTATTACTAATTACATAACCGCAGTTTTCAAACCACCCAAATTTCAGCGTGTACGTAAGTTACATAGACGTATAGACGAAAAGGACATTCCCTTAAAATATTTGTGACGATTCCAATTGACCCCGTAGTCTTTTTAGATAAGACAAGTCACCAGCAGACGCCCGAGTAGTAACGCCTGGAACATATTTACATTTACCCGGCACGTACCATTGCCCTCAGCTTAGTCGACTTAATCTACCGGAAAGATAAAGTCAATACGTACCTACGTACAGTAGACAGCAGATCAACCTTTAAACTCGTGCACTCTAATCAGTTACGTTACGGACGACTTTTCAACACAAACGTAAAGGACATGCTATCCACTGTACGCACGGCACCAACTAAGCCGCGAATGTTTTCCTTACGATGTTTTCCTTTACCATCAGCGAGTCGTATTGCATCTACAAATTGACAAATGTGCGTAAGTTTGGAATAAACTCATGGTACACTGTGTTGACTGCCTCGTTGGTCGAGAGGTAACATGCGTGTTTACTAATACAGAGGTCGTGGGTTCAACTCCCGCAAGGGACCGCTGTACATTTATTTGTATAAATGACGTTCTTGTCTGGTTGCTATGGCACGGCTTGTCATAGTTTAGTACCAGAGCAAGTGATTGTGTTGCCTGGAAGTTATTATTATTACGTACAGTCGACAGCAGCTCCACCTGTGCGTACATTTTTAGCTACCTCAGTGTTCTAACTCAGTAGAGTGCACGCATGTAAAAGTCGATAAACTGACGACAGTACATGTAACAATCGTGGTTTAAAATTAGGTTGTGTTGAGAAATAAGCTGAGTCAGGGCAACGACACAAACAAGGCGGTTATTGCATTTGCAAACAACTTTGCGCAAAGCATCAACATCTTAGCTCCCCGCTAAATGGATGACTTGACCTCCTTCCAGCTATGCACAAACAACAATTTTCCTATTACGCACAACGACGAGCGCCATTCTTGCTTTTTGACGAAACTTTGATTACTTTCTATCTGGCGTACGGAAGTTTGTTGAATAAAACTAAACTCCGTTGGAAAATAATTGAATTTTCATTCTATCAAATGTCAGGTAAATGCTCCGGGTTATACAGTAATTGGAAAGGGATCGGTCGTACAGATAAGAGTACATGTTGGAGACAGAATACGTATCCAATTGAAGTGGCTCTTTGATGTGTCACTTTACTATTTTGGTGCGATGTGGGCTCCCCAAACACAAACGTGGCCGTAGGTACTCCGGGACTACTCGAGTGAGTGAACGCGAGCGGTACTTTATAGAATTCATCCACTTTGTCCACTACATTGGTTTTTGTGGACCCTTTTGCCGTTTTGAACTCAAGAAAGGTCACCGCAAAATCGCCGAAATTAAGTTGGAATTAGTTCTAACCTATAAGGTACGGGCCAATTCTGGACCACGGCTTGTCATAGAGTGGGTCGAACATTTCAAACGGCTCCTGGATACGAGCTTTGTACTGATGCCACACCGATATGTAGATCGTGGTCATCCATGACGTCACCATCACTACTCCAAGGGAAACCATTGAGAACTTCGGGTACCTGAAAAAAATCACAGTATTAAATAGACATCGCACAATTTGCGTTACTTTTCACAATCTATGTTTTAGAACTTACTTGACAGACATCAGTAGAAGTATGATCCCGACGACATAGAACTGCGTATCGTTGGCCATGTACCACGACCAGACCATGCACATCTCGCGCTGAGGATACAAGTTGTTGATGTAGAGCAGATTGCGCCACCAGTAGAGGTCACAGTTGATGTGGTCGAAGATAGCTGGTTCGAACATGGATAGGTTGATGACATGCCTCAAGGCGACCTCGTTGACGCCAATGACAAAGCCGTACGCGGGACTCAGGCGCACCACGCGGTAGCTGAATAGGACGAGGAAGTCTTTGATCATGGCGAAGAGTTCGTTCTTCGAGTAAAGTTTCTGCTTTGGCTTCTCGAGGAAATCTTGTGTGAAGGAGTTTTGGCTGATCACTGAGACGGACAGCGCAGAGTTGGCGAAGCCGTTCTGTTGTGATTTCTTAACGCTGTCATGCGACCTTTTTGCCGCCTTCTTGTCCTCCGTCCGCAGGAAAAGAACGGTTACTAACAAACCGCTGTGGGAAAAGAGATGTTTAATTATGAATTGTTTAGAATACGTATGTGGGATAATGATTGAATAAAATTATCCCAGATTAACACCAGAGTAAAATACTACATTACATACGGGAATTTTATACATCTTAAAATTTTCATAAAAGAAAAAGTTTATAATTTAATTGCAAATTTAACAAAAGGTAGAGTCGCTTGAAACGAAAAAATGTCTATTTAAAATGTCCGTGATTATGTTTTCAAAGGCTGATGAAGGCCACTTTTGTCAGATCATTTGAAATGTTAGAATTTGTGAGCGAGAGCGGTGCCAAAGGGAACAGCAACCTTAACATGCTTATCTGCTCATCATCATCAACCCATAGCAGTCCACTGCAGGACATGGGTCTCCACCTCCACGCTTGGAGATCGCAGTGTTTGGTGGTCTGGTATCACAGATCAACGCTGCTGCCCGTTCCCTGGTTTCCGTTTTTTTTTGCTCTGCTCATAATTCAGCTCATCAATACGAACAACTTTTATTATGGGACCAAGTTTGATCATCATCATCAGCCGACCGCTGCTCACTGCTTATTTTTATCACAGGGTATCCTAGTGTGCTGCTAGAAGCAATGTATCTGTAAATGTTGATGTTTTTGATATCGCGAACAAAAATAAGTTTGTATAAAACAGCTGTCATTTTTTCGCTATTTGAAAACGTGCTATTCTGTTCCATCTTAAGCTTGAGTCTGCGCCACCACTGAGGTCCATTGAGTTAAGACATTTTCGTCCTTATTTCATTGCAGACAAGGATCTTCTCCGTGGGACATAAGTGATGACGCGTGCTCTACTTAATTCTAATCTATAAAAGGTACAAGGCGGTCGTTCCCAACGCACAGGCGCGTAAGATAATACAAGATAAGACTATTCTTTGTAACCCAAGGATTCTTGTTGCAACCGCAACCTACCTGATGAAGAAGAAAGTGTCGACGCAGTAGGAGGCGTTCCCGACGCTCTGGTACATGAAGTTCCGTTCCGTGACAGTGCGCATGGTCTTGTTGTCGGCGATGTAGAACACCGCCAGGTACGTGTGCACCATTATCACCCACGCCACCGACAGGAACCTGCGGGGAACTACTCGTCAGGGGCGTGGCTGGAACTACTCGTCGACTGCCTCGCTGGACTAGCCTGGCACTAGGACTAGCAGAGCGGTGGTAGCGGAGCGGTAGAACGCCGGCTTCTCATTCGGGAGGTCGTGGGTGAAGGAAAGAAGGAAAACAACGTAAGAAAACCCCAGTGTCTGTGGTATTTACATACCTTAGCGCTTGCTACGTACAATGGTCTAACTATGAGGCTAAGTGCGGACATCTCAGGACTAACTAACTAACTAGTCGTTACGGCGCTTACTACCAAGATAGAGGTCGGTGGTTCGATTCCCACTGGGGCCGCCGTACTTTTGTACAAATGGCCTCAGTCTGGGTGTGTTACCTTGCTTCTGATGTCCTTGCCTGGTTACCATAGCACAGAGTATCCTAGTTCGGGACCAGGTCAAGTGATTGTGTTGTAAGGAAGTTAGTATTATTATTACTACTTTTTTCTTTTTAATATTTTTTCCCGAAACACAACAAATTTTGTGTCAATCACAATCTCCTTTCAACTGACTTTGTTTTCTAAGTTACGTACATCTGTGAAGTTGTGTTAGCTATACCACTACAGTGCCTGAAATGTTTACAATTTCCAATTCGCGGTGGGCACGCGTGGTGATTAAGTCCATACTCTTTCTCTCAGAGAAGGCATGTGCCCTGCATCGGGACGTATATAGTACATAATGTCATAATTTCGATTTTTTTTTCGGAATACATCGTGAGTAACCTGAGTGCCTTAGGTATTCACATATCTCACCGCTTGAAATTGCCAATCTTTAGTCAAAGTGATTAAGCCCATACTCTCTCTGAGAGAAGGCTTTACAGAAAGGCCTTACAGTGGGATGTCTTTGTATATATAGGCTGAATTATAACCCATTATAATATTTTGAGGGGTTTTGCGTTTGCGTTTACTTAGTTTGCGGACATACTTCGACCAAATAGGGGATGTATTAGCAAAGGGCAAGATAAAAAGTACCCGAAACCGGCGTGCATGCATGTAACGACTAATGAATGTTGAGTAAGCGAAAGTGATCTGTCAGGATCGTGGCAAGTGGCAGTAGCTGATCTCTGCCTATCCCTCTGGGTTACAGGCGTGAGTTTATGTATGTATGTATGTCACTTAGTCATCAGTGATTGTGGTGCGCGGTGGCCTTATTGATTTGGTGTAATTTGTTGATAAGGGAGTAAGAAGGAAAGGCGCCCTGGGAAAAGAGATATAAGTACCGTATTTAATAATAATAACTTCTACACAACGTAATCACTTGACCTGGTCCCAAACTAGGATACCCTGCCTTATGGTAATCAGGCAAGGACATCACAAACATGGAAATATACCCAGACTGAGGCCATTTGTACAAATTTACGGCGGCCCCCAGTGGAATTCTAACCCACGGCCTCAATGTTGGTAGTAAGCGCCCTAACGGCTAGTAGAACGAGGCAGTCAAAATTTAACATTATCACATGCGTTATATTCTGGTTCTCTTTTCCCAGGGGCATTATTTTAAGATTTTTTTTCATTGAATTTTTTCAGCAGCATTCAAATTATTTGTTTAATTAGTTTAATCTAAGTGCATTAAAATTATTTACGGCAATTCTAAAATTTCCTATGACATAATGTCCGGCAGATACCTTGAACAAAAATGCACTCAGGCGATGGACATTTAATTTGGTAATTTGAAAAGAAACGTCCGCGCTAATGAGACCCAAAATACGTCCATGAGACGTCAAAGTCACTCGTTGCCATTATTTCTGACAAAAATAAAAAAGACAAAAGCTTACAAGTTGTATCACACCAAATGAAAGCCTACCAATGCAACACCCGCACACATATATACAGACGTCACACGTCCGCAGCTTTATCACAAAGGCATAGACGAGAATCGTACAAAGGCAGCAACATTTATTGTTTCAGTGACAGATGACGGACTCCCCGGGACGTAATTACGACGTGTAACAAATTACCTCACGCCGAGATACGCCAGGGCCGAGTTTCATAAAACTACAATTCGTACTTTATTACGACAATTCGATGTACATTGCGTAGCAAAGTCTTCCTACTTGTTAATCTGTGGGTCAATCGATTTTGCGTGATCAAATTGTCTTACATCATAATTAAATTACATCAAACATGAATATATAGTTTTATGAAACAAGCCCCAAGACGTTTGTACGGCCATTGGCGGTAGAGCAAAACGTAGTGTGGGATGCATGCAACCAGATACGGTTACCTCTAAAATTTTACTCATTGTCCTACATAAAATAATGTCTATTCTATTTAACACTTATGACTTTAGGCATTATATATCAACGCCTGAAACCATATGTGTTAAATAGCAGATCACCATGATAAAGCAGTAAAACCATAGAACTATATAAAATATTCAAACCGCGTAGAAAAAAGTTGTAAATCACCAACTCTGACTGACATACTCCAGTAATTCCACATTTTAGTAGTTACCATGTACTTTTTCTCCGGTAGAGGTAAAACAAAATATGGATCAAGTCATTTGCTGGTTATAGGTGACTAATCCAAGAAATACCCTTTTTTCTATTTCTTGATTTTAGACGTTAAGTAATCTGAAACGGAACATAAGTACAACTAGCTGTTGCCCGTAACATCGTTCACAAGGAACATTTTTAAAATGCTATAGCCCCCCAATGCCTCAAGTCTCAAATTGCCTTCTTATCCTGCACCCATAGCAGAGAACTCCGTTCCTCACGAAATCTTCTTCTTTGTACCCCCTCCCACCACTCTGGTTACGTCTCGAGCTCTTTCTGCGTCTCAGCCGTTCGTCTTTAAAACGCCCTCCCTGATTATATCCGTAAAGCCCCCTCTCGGAATTCTCTCAAAGCCCTTGTCCGGTAACACTTCCTCGAGAGTTACCCCAACCTCCCTTAGCCCCTTTTCATGATAAGGGTCTTTCAGTTACATGTCCTTTACTATTAATCATATTAATTTTTTGTCTGTATACATGGTAAATTATATCTATTCCCATGGCCTCTCATAGTGTGTACATATAATATGTATTTTATAGTGGTAAGGCTTATTGTATTTTAATATATTATATTGTATTATATGTATAAGACTATATTAATGTGTAAGTTTATTTAATTGCACGTTATAAAAGTATTTTTCTTAATTTCTTTAATTTTTTTTCTTTGCTCTCCTACCAACTCTTTCCTTTACCTCCTGCGGTTAAATGGTAGAAAATGCGTATGGCATTAAGTCCGCCGCATGGTACGATTTTTTTATGTAAGTGCAATAAAAGTATCAATAAATAAATAATTAATAAAGTGCTATTCCAGATTATAATCCATCTCTGTGCCAAATTTCATTTAGATCCGTTCAGCCATTATCGCGTGATTGAGTAAAAAACATCCGTCTATCCAAACTTTCGCATTTATAAGTAGTAATAACACTGTACACATATTTGTTAACCTCACCACGCGCTGTCAGTACTTGCACTTATTCCGTGCGTAATATGCCAAAAACTACCTGGGGTATATTCAGGAAAGACGAAGTGGCTGGATATTTCACTCGACAGAGATCGAACAATTTGACGCACTTTGGAGAGGCAGAAATGACTGGACTTTCACTTGGGGTCACAATTTCGTACCATTTAATTGAATACTACAATTAAAGTGCTTGTAATTGAGCTGTGCAAGCCTGACTTAAACAGGTTTTTAGCAAAATCTAGTTATCGTAGTAAAAAAATATATTACTCTTGAAAATATTTCTGAAAACATCTGTAGATCTATGTATGTCTGCGAAACACAATATAACCGAGATCCATCGATAAAAAATGCCGAGGTTACCCGTTAAACCATTATCAATGTCTGTTATTTATTTAATTTTACATATCGATAAGATTAAAAGACGCGACTCATCATATTTATGTTTGTACTTAATTCATTTACTCGGTTTTCGGTAACCCTCTTTTTTTCCAATTATTCACTTAATTTCTCTGTGTTTCTTCTCATTCATTCGTATCCACACCTAGAGTACTAACTAAGGCCTCTGTATCAACCACTTAATCATCACCTCATTCCGTGAAGACACGTGAGGGCCCCGTCAGCGGGCCGCTGCGTACTGAGGATGGTCCGGCCGTTGGTGAGCACAGAAAAAGACAGCAGCAGCTCCGCCCACATACCTGCAAATTTTGAAGTAAATTAAAACATATTCCATTAAGCTAAAGGGGAGGCTTTCGCCCAGCAGGATACTAAGTCGACTAATTAAAACAAATCATTTGCCTTTAATAAAAGGGCGTTGCAAAGGTGTAAACCTGTATAGAGCCCCAACTGTGTAAATTTATTAAAACTTACTTTAATTTGGGAGGTATTATTATGATATTCGATTAATCATTCAATCAGCCCACACTCGTCCACTGCTGGACAAAGGCCCCCACTCCACCATCCATCCTTATCCAGCTGCTGCCAGCAATCTGCCTCAGATCTTCGGTACAGCGAGCTGGTGGACGTCCTACGCTGCGTTTGCTGCGTAGTCTCCACTCGTGAAACTCGCCTCAAAACAACTACATTACTTTACCTTGCTTAATTTTAATACACAAGTTACTGCATATAAGAACCGAATCGCTATCGCTCATGCGCCCGCTTCGTACTTGGCAATCAAATTGTGAGCGTCGTCCACAACACAGGTACGCCTAGTGTGGAGTCGCTGTGAACTCACAAATTAAACTTTTGCTGCCTACCCACCTTTTGTAACCAAACACAATCATTATGTCAGTTACTATTGCTTTTTTTGTCTTGTTTGGTTAATTTTTGGATGGTCGGATGAAGCTTAACTTGGGAGTAAACTGCATGCTGTCGATGTGACGGCATCGGTTTTATTCTCCGGTGGGTTTTATCTGACTATTGAAAAACCCGGTCTAGCAAAGTAAGATTTTAAGTGGCGGTTAAATAAATAATTTTTCATTTTCATTTTCAATTTTCTAACCTACATAGTAAAATCCATTATTGGCTGCATGTACAAATTGTTAAGAACCTATTGTTTACTGCAATTGTATTGCTGTGGATTTCTGTTAAATAATAGTAGATTATGCATTAAGGGGATAAAGCAGTGTGTTATGTCTCGGGCGATATTTTGAACCCCAAGGACGAGGGATCCTAGGGTTAACTCACGAGCGAAGCGAGGGAGTTACAGAGTTAAAGCTAGAATCCCGAGGCCGAGGGGTTCAAAAACGCCCGAGACAAATACACTGCTTTATCCCCAAAATGCATACTCTATATAAACACTGCGAGGCAATAAAACATAATACAATTAAAAAGAATTCTCCTTGATTTAGGGCTCTATGAAAAGTTTTCATTCTAATTTTGAATAAATTCTTCTTGGTGTAGGGCTCTATGAAAAGTTTATATTCTAATTTTGACGTTTGGTCATGGATTGCAAGGAGCTCGTATATTCAATGTTGATTGCATTCCAAATTCAAATGTCATAATTCCCTAGGGGATTATGAAATTCAGTACATTTATAATGACCCGGCTAGACCATAGGACACAGATGACTTGCTTTAAGTTGAGTTTGCATGACACATAATATGCCATTGACGAGCAGGTGTTATATAAATAAAATAAAATAAAATAAAATAGAAGTCATGATTATTACATAAAAATTTTAATTTAATTATGAGATTGCCATGCCGCTCTCCTTAAAATTACGTACTAAAATTACAAAATAATTTTATGTATAATCATTACTTTTCTACTATAGTTTATCGCACTGAATAATAAAATTCAAACTGTAGCCGACCACGGTTCGAAAAGTTTGTTTTACACCTCGAACATGAACAAAATCGTAACATGAAGCCGAATGAACATTCGCTCGTGAAATTAGTGAACAGCAATTTGGCATTCGTTAACGAGTATAAAACATAATTATCTGGGTCAAAACCGTAAAAAATTGTTATTTTATAATGCTGTGCTGTGGGCGGACCTAAAGAAATATACATACATATGCGCGAAAACTGTAACTTGCTCTGCTCTTGCAGTCAGGTGGCACGGCACAGATATTCAAGTGATTTTCGAGAGTTGGTTCATGTTGTGGGCATCGTTAGCGTAAGTAAAACAAGGCGAGCGCATGAAAAGGCCCCTATCTACCCGGATATTTATTGAAATGTTACAGGTTGGAAAGAAATTGCATTGGATCAAAGTTGGTGAAACTTTATTTGCTTTAATTATTAGTAGATAATTATTAGCTTTAATTAAAAACCGATCGATTTTGCAATTATTTGCGTCTGTATTCTGATATGATGCAACAGTGTGTATTGTGTATCAATATACAAAATGTACACTGTTGCATCATTCCAGTGCACTTATTCGGGGAAAAAGCTCATTAATCGGTTCAAAATTGAAGCCAAACTAAATATTTACTTGCCACGAGTGTCATTCATAAAGTGCTCTGAACGCGTTATCAATGCACTTAAATTGAAACTAAGGAAATGCTATATCGATGTTAATTTTACGTTTTCTATGTAGGTACATAAAGACTATCGGTCTTATTTATAAAAACACGGTTTCTCTAAAACTCTGTTTATCTGTGGCTACATCTTTTCCTTGTAAAATCTCCACCGCAGACTATTTTAATAGGCGTTTTTGAAGTGTGTAAGGAATTGGGTTTTTATAAATAAAACTGCTTATTTATAGATATATTATACTTTAAATAGAAAAAAATAGAAAAGCGGGTAATAGACATGGATACTTGAAAAGTGTCGGAGCCGAGTGAAGCTACGCAAACTCTATAAATTCATTAGACTCGGAATCAGGCTCGAGAGCCGAGATATTTCCTATCTTAGCCGAAGCACTAAATATGCACTCCCAGAAGTTGGACTCAGTATAACATCAATGTTTAAAACCATGCGTGCTCAAATGGTCTGGCGAGTAAGTGCCAAATCTCATCGAATTATGAGTAAACTAGCGAAAAACTGATTCAGTTTTTTGCTAGTTTCCTTATAATTCGTCCCTCGCTAAGGTACATATTTTCCGCTCCAGGAAGAGGTAATTATTATGAATGCATTATAAATAAATAACTTCCACACAACACACTATTATTAATCCTGGTCGCAAACTAGGTGCTATGGTAACTAAGCGAGGATATCACAAACATAGAAATACACCCAGACTGAAGCCATTTGTACAAATATAAGGCCATCCCAAGTAGAAATCGAACCCACGATCCCCGGCGTGTCAATCAGACGTTATACCGCTAAAGCAACGAGGCAGTTGTACTAGATTAAAGTATTAGTTAATCTTTTGTTAGTTATACTCTATTCGCCGGAGCGTGGAATGAGGGGGAAGTCGCTACGCTCTCTCCCGGCAACTTATGACCATTCAGTTGCGGCCTTTATAAAACACCTCTAATTAAGGCACTTGATTTCACAAAGTTCGTTTCTTACTTTTACTTGGAAGAATTAATAACTTTGCATAATACTTTAGACGCGTTATAAGCTTTCTTGTGTTCTACTTGGAGAGCGTTTGTGTTACGTGGAAATCCATATTACGTACAGTAAAAGGAATATCTTGTGCTAATAGTCAGCTACGGTTTAAGAGAAGTGAGTACCACGGCAGTGACTGCAAGTTTGACATTTTGATGTTTTTTTCCGTTTAGCTCAGCAAGCAAGCAAAGTTACTCAAAATGCCTATTAATTTGTCGTGTGAAGTTTGCGAACTCACACAAGGAACTCTTCTTATGTAACTCATCCTCGAGCAGCAGCAAACTAATGGCACGCCAGCCGCATTGGGACACCGGCGCCCTCAATGAGGCGCACCGGCGACCACACGATTACGCCGTGTGCCTACACCGTCGCGTGCGCAGCCTCACTCACCGCAACTCTCCCGGCGAAGGTCTTTGTCGTTATTGTCCTCTCGGTCGGCCTTCCCATCCACCGGCTCATTGTTGTTCAGCTGCAAATATTTACAAAGTACACATTAAAACGGGTGATACAATCGTGTGACATGTAATAGTAACGTATAATGTTCTTAAAACTAAGTGTTATCTTGTTATAATTTGACACAAGCATTATTACTGTATTTCGATTTTTCATTATGAAAGAAGCACATTTGGAAATTATTAGTAAATAGCTTCGATTTGTTATTGTGAGATAATTGTCGTAATTAAAAATCGACATTAATTTATGACAGATAAACTCAGCTTTGCGCTTTTGCACTTACTCTCAAGCGTTTCATAGACATAGTGTTTGTAAATGCAAATGAATAATTCATCTATCTATCTATCTATCTATTCAACGTCTATGAAATACGTGGGAATAAGCGCTCAATATCCCACCGCCATTCTACGCGATGGTATTCAGTATTGTGTCGCCTAGTGGGTCCCAGTCCCACTGACGTAACAAATCGTTTTGGCCAAATAGAGAGCCAATATTGTGACAGTTGACAAATAAGTTTTCTTTGAAGCTTTGCTGCTACAGAGCGACGCCAGATGGTACCTACGTCGAATTGTTCAATAATACAACTCTATTGAAGAAAATAACCGATATTTCGTTCATGTTTAAGTTACTACAAAATTGTTTAACCAAATGCTTACACACTAGAATATATATGAATAGAGTATGAAAGGAGCTTCACGCACCACCCTGTAGACAAAAGACCACCGCTTCACATAGACGAGAGCTGCCACGTAACATTCCTAGCGTCGCTGACTGTACCTAAAGCTCCCAAGCCCCTTGATGCTTGCGCAGTTGAAGCGTTGAGCGCTATTTCATCCCTCTCGCGAGGAACGTAGCACGTCCTGCCTCGTAGCGACTCAGACCGCTACGCCGTAGTGCATCGTAGCAAGGACGTGCTACGAGTTATGAGTGACATACTGACGTTTTGTTCGGCTACGACCGTAGCTCGAGCTTATATTATTGAGTCGGCTAGTTCCCGGCGCAAGGGCGCTTTGTGTGTCTAGGCTACGTATTGGCAATATGGGCGCTTTGTGTATGGCAGCTCAAGGCGAATCGACAATGGGATAATATCTGCCTGTCAGTTTCACACGGTATTAGCATTGTTATTAGCAGGAAAACTATGTTTAGTATATCTGTACATTATTAGACAGCGTAGTTAACATGCCAAGCGATTATTGCTACCAAGAAATGCTACTAATGCTGACAGGAAAACAATCTCCAAATTCCAACTGAGCGTTTTCCTGGCGATGTTTTGCCATAAAAGGAGGTACGAAGTTCTCACAGTAATCCAATAATGAGATTACTGGTAATCATAGAAATCGCCATGATTATACTACTACTCGTGCCCAAAACATGAAGGGCAGATATTTTATCTAGATATTTCATTATCGTGAGAAACCTTTGAAATTGATAATGCGCAGTGGGCACGCGTGATGGCGTATTTTTTTACGTTGACTTCTATTATATAGCGGAACTTTGCTATCCTTGTATAACTTTACATTATTCCCGAGAGAAAAAAATATGTTTTTCATTATTCTTCACAAATAAACGAGAATTATTGAGATAATTTGCTGCTGTGACCGTAAACCTTTTATTGGGTCATATCACTATTTTTTATCCACAGCACTGAATCAAATAGTTCATTTGTAAAAAATAACGGGAATGTGTGGTTTCAAGTTAAACAGTGGTAGCCTAGTTAAACCACAAAATAAAAAAAAAACTGTGAAAATTTTAAATTTCCCGTCACCCTACTATCGTTTCACCTTAAGCCTATACTCTCTCTCTCTTTGAGACAAGTCCTGTGCTTATGTCAAATCCCAACATTTCTATTGGAACGATTCCCGGGAGTATTCCCATAATGGTAAATGTTCCGGGAATATTGTAGGGCGTTTACTACGACGTTTATAGGCTGCTTATGTAACTATACTACGCTGTAGGCGGTACGAACCGTGTGTTTGGCGTGCGAGAGCTCGAGGTCGCGGCGCGGCGCGGCCAGCCGGTAAGCCCGCTCCAAGTGGCCCTCGTACAGGGAGGCAGCCAGCATCAGCAGGGCCACCGCCAAACCTACGGCCCTGGGGGCAACACGATTCAATCAAACCTAGAAACTGCTTGGCTCTGCCAATCAGAGTAGAGACCTGGGCCCCATATGATAGAACTACCATTCATGGTTTAATTATTTATTTATTTTACATGTGTATACCGTATGCGGGTTAAAATGGTTTACTACGACAATTTGATGTACATTGCATAGACAATTAACCATTGTACTTAACGGCTACGCAATGGTACATCGATTTTAGAACGTTGGAACTTTAAATAGCCTAGACCGTCGACCGTTGGCCGTCGACCAATAGGCGATGTATTAGGGAAGGGCAAGACAAAAAGTACCCAAAGCAGTCGAATGATGAATCAAAATAGATTTGTCACGATCGTGCCAAGTGGCAAACCCTGGTCTCTGACTACCCTTCCAGACCTATTGACTGTCAATCCGTTTTTGATGCGCAAAATAGTGTTTTTATTTTGTATCTCGCAGCCACAAAAATGTATAGTTCATGGAAAGCGGATTGCTTTGTGTATTGTTTGCTAATAGATGAGGCGCCTTAACATTTGTTGTGTCGTATTGTTGTTACAAACGTTTTTTCTTTTTTCATCTCTTGGAAAGCCTTTGCTCTGCAATGGGACGCAGACAAGCCGATTATGTAAAAGCAGATCTACAGTGAGATATTTTTCCCTTTGACTGCAAGAATAAGTGTCGCCATTTATATAGCATATATTATTTATTTAAACTGCACAGTCACACAAATACAAAGGCCGCTTCCTATTATACCGATAATTTTAAGCTCAGCGGAACGGCTCAAGTGACCCTTTGTGAGCACAAAGGAGTTGTTTATAAAGCAAACTTGAAAAGTTGCCCATACAAAACAAGCGAATAAGGAAAAGTTCCCAATTAAAACAGCCTTTGTTCGTGGTAATTACTCAATTCATCCCCTAATTCCGAGACAAAAGTGTATTTTAACAACATAAAATTAAAATTATTAATATGTAGGAAACTAAAAAAATTAAAAATTGTACTTTTATACTTTGGTAGTACTCTATTATTATAGAAGTATACCAAAAGAACATGCTAACCAAAAATACCTAAGCACTACGGTGTCTTGAACTCTACCTGAATTAACATCTCCAGACACTTTAGCTTTTGAGTAGTGACCACTCAGACCCTGTAGTACCTGGACAGCTATCTAGTGTAGGTAGGAGTTTCCACTTGATAACTTCCTCACAACACAATCACTTGTCCTGGTCCCAAACTAGGATACCCTATGTTATGGTAACCAGGCAAGAACATTGAGTGATATTTAGTTACCTACCTGAAAAAATTGGTTTCACTTACAATCCTACTAAATTCCTACTAACATTATAAATGTGAAAGTTTGTGAAGATGTATGGATGTTTGGAGGTTTGGATGTTTGGATGTTTGTTACTCAATCACGCAATAACGGCTGAACGGATTTGAACGGATGAAACTTAGCGTAAAGATAGGCAATGACTTGAATTGAGACATAGTATATTTGATATCCCGGGAATGCGTTCCCGTGGGATAATAATTATTTTAAGTTTAAAATAGATGGCGTTGTGCGAACGAACGTTGTGTTTTAAAAATAAATGGCGTTGTGCAAGAATCGTATAAACGGATTCTGTGGCGGTGCGACCCAGTCGGTGGGACGGCTAGTTCATTATAAAATTATCTCTTCATTTTACAAACGATTGTTTTGCCACTAACATTTAAATATAAAGGTTCATTTAATATGTAGCCATTTTGAAAATGCATTATTTATTATGTATCTATTAAACATCCATGTCAACATTTTACAGATAACAAATAATCCCTTTTGCAATACCAATTTAATTCGCTTTTTAAAGTAACCTATAGCAAACTAATTTTGTTTCGTCAGAAGCATTTATTGGTAACAAATAGGGAGCTCCGCTCGCTTCGCTCCCTCCGCGTAGCGAGATCACAAGCCTAACCCAACCTAACCTACTGTTCCCGGGCGAGCATGATTTTTTCGCAAGGGGCTCCACACCCCCGCACCCCTCGTGCCCTGTTTTCTTACTTGCGTGAACTGTTTATCTTAAATCATTTTAGTGGAACTTTGTCGACTTAACACAAATGTGTTAAGAAAACTTAGCTAATGTTCTGTTGCCAAATGACATTGTAAGGAAGAATTACTTTATGAGATGTAAGTTTTGTAAAACACTTTTATATTTAATTTAGAGTTGTGAAGTGATACATTTGCATTACGTTAATTGCATTTGCATTTACGTTATCTGAAAATTTGTTTAATAACTGTCGGAGATTCGAGGGGGACCCGTTCGTTACATTTAATTCAGAGCTATTTAACAGCATAACAATTACCTCGACGGCTGTAATTCCTCGCTAAACTCGAGCATATTTCATTGCTTTATATGGAAACTAGTCTCCGCACTGGAGTCAGACTAACCTACGGGTTTCGCGGCGTGCCTAGTAATTTATTCAACGGGAAGTCATCGACGGCGATGGTAAAACCGCGTCATTAAAATCATTATACGTTTAGTACCTGATCTTATGTTATATGTAACATGCAAAGATCAAGATACCTTGGATTACTTTCCTCTGAAGCTGACATATTTATAGATTTGCACATGTCCTGTCAGATTTTCTGCCTTACTTAGGGTAAACATAACCTAACATAAACTCACGCCTGTATCCCAGAGGGGTAGGCAAAGACCAGGGACTGCCACTTGCTACGATCCTGACAGATCACTTTCGCTTCCTCAACATTCATTATTCGTTTCGGGTATGCAATAGAAATGACGACTTGAGAAGTATGTCTGGTGTTACTTCGAATGACAGGATACGCAATACTGTGATTAGAGAACGTTGTGGACTGAAAGAGGATGTAGTGACAAGAATTGAGAAAGGAATGTTGCGTTGGTTTGGACATGTGGAGAGGATGAAGGAAGAAAGATTGACAAAACAAATATATCGAGCGAATGTTGATGGAAGGGCCGGTAAGGGACGACCCAGACGGACGTATTTCGACCAAATAGGAGATGCATTAGCAAAGGGCAAGATACTTAGGGTATCAGACTCTAAAATAAGATTTCCGGACAAAATTCCCGATTCTTCAGCAAATTTCCGGACGTTTTGTGTCCACTATAGGGACAGATTCCTCGTCAGAGAATATGCGCTGCGCGTTCACCGGTGTACTTGCCGCCTGTGCGTGCGTCGAGCAATTTCCGCCAATGAAAAGTATAATATTAATTATTATTTATATCTTGTATCATTCATCTACATAGATTATTTTTAAGGTTTCATTCCTTTTAAGTATTTGTATCAATCTACTATAATTTTTCTTTTTCAAAAATGCCGACGAAATCGATATTTCCCTAAGAGAGACCGCCCTAATTTCGGACGTGTCCTGAAAACTAATGCCATTTAGGGTTATAATCGAGTATTGGTTAAAACGTTCTTCGCTATAATGCTTTTTGAGCATGATAAGAAAGAAGTTAAGAATAAAACTAAGGAATAAGAAAGTTAAGAAGTTTTGTATATAACTTTAGTTTTGTATTAAAGTTAGCCAACACCGCGATTTCGACGGCTGCAAAAATAGGAAAACTATTTTTATTGTCCACTTCTCTATCTTCTTTAACGACAACTCTTCCCTATCCTGTAAATAGATTATTGTCCTCGGATCTTCCCGGATTATGCAACCGCTTTTCCTGGTACCGGATAGTAAAGAGTTTTTATCTTTATTTACTACGGATTTTGTATTTTACAAAAGACGATGTCAATCATATCGTTTCTTATACTAAATCGCTGCTTATCTATAACAAAAAAACTACAAAATTCTAGCTGCTCTTGATATATATTCAGCTATGATGCTCTGAAATATGCCTACATCTAATCTAAGGAGTTCCGGCAGTAAACGTCTTACCGAGTGAAATTTATCGCGCCTCGCAAAAAACTCCACGTGGGAAGAACAACATGCTTGAAAAGAACTTGTAACTAAGTGGTAGACAAATATTTAAGTTAAATAAGAGATTTTGCAAGTGGGTCATTGCATTCGAGTCTGCAAACATTAGGTGTCTTTGGTGAGTACCTGCATAATCGGCTTAGCGCTCACAGCACAGATAATCCATCTCGCGCGCCGCGATCGCACGTTGGCATTGCCGAAATTGCTAAACCAACAGATTGCACCATCTTTGTGACGCGCTCCAGTGAGTACGAGCAAAAGTGAACTCAACAAAAGCGTATGATAGAGCAGCGATTTAAACTTCCTCGATTTACTAATAAAGATACACAAAGCGGTTTCTTCCAAATGCAGTAAGTTAAAAAAAGTCTAAGAATTTTTTCAGACTTTTTTCACCACTTGCCTGTCCATTTGGCGATGAAGAAGAAAATTAAGTTGTAAATTAGAACATTTTATTATATGTATTATTCACTGTAAAACCACAATAAAATTTTAAAGATCATAATGCAAGGTCGCGGGTATGCAGTATCTATGCTTGTTGAGTCAATACGTCGTTAATATTTGCCGCACACACACGTATCTGTGACATCATAGCTTCCAAATGGGTGGGTTCATTGCGTTTTTTATTTAAAGATAATAATGGTTAAAAATTATTAAGCGTCTAAATGCCTTGGATAATATAATTGAAACACAAAAAGTAACTGCAACATAATTTACGTGTATTTCGTACGCGTAAGTATATTTAATTACGTGGAAAAGTCCGTTTTTTATTTTGGCTTGAATATATTGTATTATTCAGTTAAAACCGTTTTTTTAACTCTAACTTCCTATTCAACAATATTAATCAACACTACAATTAATTGTAGTTTAAATTGTTTAAACAATGCATTTCAAAGTCTACAATAATATAACCACTGTTTTTACTTTTTAAACGATCTTTCGTCTGATTTTTTTAAACACCATTAAGAAGCGGAAGATAGCGTATTTCGGAAATAAAATGCATAACATCAAATACAGTCTCCTTAAATTTACCATACAAGGCAAGAATTCAGGAAGAAGGAGACCTAAGAGACCAAATGCATCATGGCTACTCAACTACGAGTACTTCAGTTGTTCGGGCAGAGTACCATTTTCTTTTTTGTAGTAGCAGTCTTGAAAAGTAAGATAACCGAATTGCCAACCTCCAATAACAAACGACACATAAAGAAGAAGAAGAAGATGATATTTTTTTACAATAAAAATTATGATGATCTCCGGAACGCGTTAATAACTTGAACCTCGTTTGTTTATTGTAAGGCCATTCATGTAACCGATAACAAATAAGAAAGAAAATAAAGGAAGAAATACATTTATTGTAACAATTTAACAAATCACAAGAAAGAAAAGTACATGGTTTGCTGCAACCAAGATGTATAAACTGGTTAGTAGGTTTTGAAGACTGTAATACCTAAGTAGCGGTTAGCAGTATTTTTCATAACTTGGAATTGTAAAGAGATTTTTGTCGAAAATATTAAGCTGGTTGTGACTGCACAATGACGATAGGGTACCAGGGGCCTACTAGGGGGCTATCACGTTTGGGATAGCAATTAGTATGGAATTTGGCAGCTAGACCTTAGGAATCGTTTAAGATTTGATGCATTTCATTCAAGGCCTGAAATGGTAGTCATATTTTCCGTTTATGATAAACTATATAAGGTTTAGTGATTATTCTCCACCACCACAGCGCTTACGAGCTTACAAGTCAGCGCAATCCTTACAAGATGATGTGGAACTTGTGGTCGTGCAGCAGCTGGTAGGGTCCTGGCACCGGCCTGACGAACACCAGCTCCAAGTCAGCCCCCAGGCCGGCGGCGCGCGCGCGCTCGCGGTCTGCGCGCGCGGCGGCGCGCACGAGCGCATCCACACCGCGCGCCCCGCACGATGCCGGCATGCACTCGCCGAATGTCATCACCCTGCTCTGCGGACAGACGACATCTCGTTTATTTTATTTAGGACTTGCAGCCCTGCAGAAAAATAAGTAAGTATGATTACACAGAATTACTGCGTTTGCCACGAAATGGCAAACCTGCTCAAACGGCAAAACGCCCAACACCTCGCTGGATCCACGATCTGAGGCAGATTGCTGGCAGTGACTGGACGACGATGGCCGAGGCCAGAAGGAAGTGGCGAGACTTAGGGGAGACCTATGTCCAGCAGTAGACGAGTAGGTACGAATTGATTGATGATGATGATGACAAAAAAATAGATCTGGAGGTCTCTTAAGTAAATAAATTCATACAAGGTTTTTTCTAAAACATGCAATTCCTTGCATATTATATCGGTTAGGTGCGGAGCCCACTGATCCGTCTGGCAGGGGCATGGTGCGGACCTGGTGCGGACATGACGCAGGCATGGTACAGGCATGACGATAAAAGGCGTGGAGTGAAGCGAATTTTTAATCGGGCTCGGATTTGCAATCGGGCGCAGGCGCCTAAATTGCGTGCTATAGCACGTCCGAGAAAGGCTGTTACTCAACAGCCGTTCAGCCGTGACCTTAGTACAATGTGTTTGGTAGTGTATTTGAATGAAATAGAATAATTTCCGCGCCATGTCTCCGCAAAGCCCCAGATCAGTGGGCTCCGCCCCTTCGAGTCTGTCAATTGACAATGGTGCAAAAATAAAGCTCAAATAATTTTAAAATAATTTTATTGCTTTTATGAGAAGAAAACAGAGGAAATAAGGGACATGTATTTTTTCATTTCTTGTATTTATTTGGAAATAATAGTTATTTTTAAGTTTTCAAGTTTATTTTTAGGGCCGGAAGTGACGTAGGCTAGAAGGCAACAACAAAATAATCTTTGCCTCTACCTTTGCCGTTACTTGAAAAAAAAAAGTGTCACTTGTCATTGTCAAGTTGTCTGTGTTGTCTGCATGTCTGTTTGTTGATCCGAATAGATCGTGGTAGCTAACATTTTTTCTTTCACCTTTCGTTCTCAGAAAATCAAATTCGATTCGATATACCACAAACATGGAAGTAGTTTGTACGTAGTCCACAAACCATCACAAACTATCATCAAACTATAAAAACATTGTTGACATTTGACTTTTTTTTTTGCTCACAAAGGCAAAGACGTAGGCGTAGGTAGCTGTAGAGCCGCTGTACCGACTTTTTTTTTTATTTTGCAACGTTTCAATTATCTCTGCAACAAAACTACAGAAAAATCTTTGAGTATTTTTCTTGTATTTTGTGAAGCTTAATCTCCAAACGGTTTTTTTATTTCAGCTTAATATTTTTTTAAATTATTGTCCATTAGGTACAACTTTTGTTGTACGACTTTTTTTGTGTAATTTTCTAGTATACACCAGCAATTTTAATCATTATTTGTTTAGATTAAGATAAGCGCCCCAAATTTAATATAAATAGGTGATTGTATAAAATAAAACAAATGTAAGACCCAGTTTGTTGTCATTTTTGTTTTTGCTGCGTCCATACGGTGTAGCCATTAAACATTACACAGTAGATAAATTGTTTAGTACATTGCTGACAATAAAGTGTTTTTTTTTACTTTTTTACTATTATTGATTTCTTCCGATGAAACTAATCAACTTTTGTAAACTTTTCAAAATAAATATCACCTTTATCAAGAACTGATGTATATAACCTTCAGACAAGTCTAATCATGCAACTCGCCAGGGTCCTTACGTATGTTAGGCTATATAAAAACCTCACGTAGCGACAAAAAACATCTTGCAACTACCTAGTAACCCGACAATCTCGAGGCCCATTCAGTCAGTAGGAATGGCCGGATAGTGCAAGACTAAAAGACATTGGGAATTGAAACGTAAAGATTATAAGATCAGTGGTTATGTTTGTAGAGCGAAGTTATCCTGGAAACAAAATTTAAATGCATAGAGTGCAAGACAGTGGCCGCTTATCCGGCCGTGACCTATAAGGGTTGAATGAAATATAGTGAAAGGGATTCTAAGGGTTTTTTGACAGATGAGTTAGGAAACGCGGGCTGATGGGTAAATTGGGGATTATCTCGCCTACCTGAGGTATATGATGCTCGTCTACGGTGAGGTTGACCTTGGCGACGAAGAAATCTGCAGCAAATGGTGGCGTGTACGCGTAATACCGCTTCAACTGCAGGTCGCGGCATGCTTGTAGCGAACCCAGCCAGTACTCGTTCCCAAACAGCGTATTCGGATTGTACTGGCCAGACGCGTCGAATACTGCGCAAAAAGTAAAAAGCATTAAAAATTTAGAACGTTTCTTTTGTTCTTATTTATTTCGAGCCTGTGCCGAATACGGTGCAAGAAAGATAAACGTTCAAAAACAGATTTTTCCCCCTCAATATTTTCTCGCCGGAGCTTCTGGTTGAACGCACCGAAGACTGGACCAAAAGAAATGAAAATCGACTAAATTAAAATGGAACAGTGGCGTTGTCCTGCAGCGAGTACGTAGGTAGGTATATGCTGAGATGCTCACAATGAGGATGCTTCGTGTTTTCCAATAATGGAAACAGTTTTCTTTATAATTTTCAAATCAGACATATACTGATTGGAAAACTATTGTAAAGATGATGATGTCGCCAGTGTTAAAAGTTTTTGGGAAATCTTAATTTCCAAGAACAACATAGCATCAATAAAAGATAGACAGATAGAACGCAACAATACAAGATATAAGGTCGATACTTAAATATCAAACAAAATGCGTGGCTATTATTTACGTTCTAGGTGGTTCGTTCCTCTTCAGGCGCTACATTTTACGTCGCTGATAATTTTGTCGCCCTAGACATGTTGGGTTCATCTCCATATATCACTCCGCAGTGCAGCGAGCACCTAATAAATTCCACGTACTTAGCTTCCCGGGACGAGTACCAATAATAAAGTTGGAGTGGAAATACTAGAATAAGATAAGGGAAAAGTGTACGCAATTATCTTTTATGTCAAGCAGTTTAAAACTGAGTGTTTGTTAAACGCGGTTGCTTGTTTCAATCAGCCAAATGATCAATTAAATATTCATAGTCTCGTTAGAGACATTAATATGCAAAAGTGTGACCCCGATCTCGTTTGATTAAAAAAAAATGTTTATTAAAAAAATACATATTTGGAGGCTGCGCAGGGAGGGAGGTTTCCCGCGCCTGGCACCCGCTTGTGCACAAATAATGATAAATGGAAAACGCCCGCAGGTGGGTGGTTGCGGAGGGGTCAAACGCGAAGCATATCGGAATACTCCAGGGCCTCGATTCTCTTAGTACATTATACTTTTGCACCACTTGGGTGAACCGTGGGATTTTTTTTTTCACAGCGGTTCAACTCTCTGATAAAACATTAAAAGGCTCAATTTTTTTATGAGTGACGGTCCGCCTCAGAAGTTTGATCCTGGTCACTATAATATCTGTGGAATTTGTTTTAAGTGTTTTTACTAAATTTGCAACAGCAAATTGAATTGAAAAATGTTTTATTGCACTAAAAAAACTATAGTGAGCTTAATACTAGGTAGAATTTTCTTCCAGATAACCTACGTTGATGTGGAGAGTCGACAGTAAAGCACTTGACTTTTTGTACAGTCAATCGGAATCGCAATTTTATTAATACTTCGTTAGCAGTAAATCACACCTGAAACATCACTTGGAAACATACAATGGAAAACCATTTTTAATCCGTAATATAATTCAATTCAATGTTTGATTTTATGGCAGGAAATCTTACTTTCGTAATTATAATGTCATATCATAATTATGTTTTCACTTCCCATGCTCGTAAAGTTCGACTTTAAGTCGTGCGTAGACGACATAAAATCTCTTTCAGCTCTACTAGTGCATAAAGTACATTTTTCTCCTAAAACTAAGATAATGAGGCTCAGCAGCCAAACAGAGACCAAATATATAGCACAATTTCATTGAGAAGTATAATTTTATATAGAATACTGAAACTTGTTGTTTTATTTTATTCTTGCTACAATTATTTGAATTCCGTACATTTTCTGTAATTAAATTAATTATAGAAAACGTTTAAAAATGCGCCGAAATGCTTTTATGACTTGGCAGAAAACATGTATCTAAGTTTAAACTCAAAAGGTTAAAATTAAAAAAACATTAAGAAATAAATTGGCGGGAATAGGTTATTTTTTTGTTCTTTCACTGTACGACGATTTTATTGTCCGAAATTTTCCTTGCAATCGAAGTGAAAAGCAGAGTGTATAACTCAAGCCTAAATGTTCATTTTTATCCTCGACTATATTGGTCCTCCTGGCGCTCGGACCAATAAATTGCCTTGGATAAAAATGGATCGCGTTAAGCCTTTGTACAATACTATTTCTTTGATAACAAGGACGTCTTTGCGCTTGTCTTTGAAGAGTTTCGATATCAAGGTGTACGGTAGAAGAAAAACCGGCCAAGTGCGAGTCGAATTCGCTCACGAAGGGTTCCGTACCATTATCTACTCAATATTAGACACAAAGATCGAGAAAAAATGGCAAAAAATCACTTTTGTTGTTTGGGAGCCGCCCTTAAATATTAAATTTATTTTAATTTAATTATTTATTTTAGAAGCGGACATAGAATTAAATATTCTGTGAATATTTCAAGCGTCATATTGTCGCCGTTATTAATATCGAGAAAAAGATGCCAAAAAAATTACGTTTCTTGAATGGGAGCCCCCGTTAAATATCTATTTTATTCTGTCTTTGGTTAGTTTTGTTACAGCGGCAACAGAAATACATCATCTGTGAAAATTTTAACTGCCTAGCTATCACGGTTCATGAGATACATCCTGGTGACAGACAGACAGAAAGACAGATAGAGAGACAGACAGACAGACAGACAGACAGACAGATAGACAGACAGACAGACAGACAGACAGACGGTCAGTGAAGTCTTAGTAATAGGGTCCCGTTTGGAACCGTTCGGGTACAGAACCCTAAAAATATTTCCCAAAAACACCCAGGTGGACAAAGGTGTTCCATTGTAAAAAAAAACCCACAGTTCACCCAGGGGTCTCAGGAGGTGGACCGTGGGTAAGAAGGGCCATGAACGTCATACATTTGTGAATATGTAGTAGTAATACCACTCGCTAGCTGTGAAGGAAAACAGCATGAGGAAACCCTAGGGTCTGAGGTGTCCAAATACCTCAGTGCTTGCTATGTACAATAGCCCAACTATGAGGCTAAGTGCGCCAAACTCAGGTCCAACTAGAGCTAGAATTTGGCACGTAGCGCGTTAGGTGGCGCGCGTAGGCTTAAAGCGGCAATGAAATGAATTCGGTGCGTTCGTACAGTTGTTACTGTAGATAGATAGAATATTCTTTATTGTACACCAGAAAAAAATACAGTACTTATTGTACTACAATGCATTAGCAGAATCTAGGCCCAGATATCTACGTCGTAGGTAGATATCTGGGCCTAGATGCTGCCGAACTCCTACACCCTACACAAAGCCACTGATTTATAGCCGCATTTATTAATCGAAGCGCCCCGGAAATGGGCTCCACTTTTAATTTAATAACAGAATTTCGAATAAAATTCGTTTCCCTGATTGATGAGCGGCCCATGACTTGTGTTTGTCAGCAAATCTCTACAGATTATATTAATCAGCTGCCAAATCATTCACCAATTTAGAAAAAATCTTCCTCAAGCGGAATATTTTGCACTCTCAGAGCCAACGCTTTTGCAACGCAGCAAAGCCTGGCCCTGTTTTAGCGATGATTACACGCTCTAGTGGTGTAAATAGAATGACAAATTAGAGTTCGCTCGCTCTGGTGCCCTTCGCGTTTGAAGGATGACTTAGAGAGACTTAGACCTAACTCACAGATAATCCGATCTTACAGACTACGCGCAGCCTTTTTATACTTATTTTACCAATTTAAGACCAAGCTGCTTTCCACGAAATATTTTTTGTAAATTGACAGCCCAAGGAAGTCATACATATTTTCCGAGATAATTTTGCACATTCATCATGAAGGCGTTAAGGCTCACATAAAATCGGTGAGACTGTAATGACTGTGGTAAGAAAACTATCACTTAATTTAGGTACGGCGACGGTGAAAAGTGCCTTTACTAGAGGGGTGACTGGTTTGTCTCGACAAGTACTGTCACTGACTCGGATAAGGTTGTACAACTTGGTTGAACCGAGAATTGTTGAGCTATATTATAACACGGTTAATTTAAGAAAGTATCTGAAAACTATTTGCCCCTTCGCTCACATATTACTACCGTCTGTGATGTGTGAGCGAAAGACGCATAGCATTTCAGGTGTTCCAATTTTTTTTCTATAATTGTGTTATAATATTTTAATACAGTTGCTCAAAAAGTGGCGTATTGCAGGGACGTATAGCGTTCGGGATGTGGGCTATTACACACTCGTGCTTTTTTTTTACCTTTCCCGCACTCGTGCGTTCTCTTTCCCAACTGTCAAAATAATGTCTATTAAAAAGAATAACCAACCATGAAGTTTTTACTAAAAAAAATCATAGAAGTTTTTATGATTCATGCAAATACGTATATTTGTAAAAAGAAGCTACTAATTTGTTTCAATATCAGATTTAATTATTTGATTGAATGAGTTTGGTTAGGTTTCATTTCATTTCATCTCATTAAATTTCATTTTCATTTCATATCAATAAAAAACTTCTACTGAAGACTTGGCTGTATGGGCATAGTTTCCTTTGCCTACCAGAATGGGTGAAGAAGAAAAAAAAACTGCTTATGTTCTACGGTTGGCGCCATTTTTCAGAAATTTTCTTTGCGAGTTTAGTTGTTTGTTGCACAAAATGAGTAATTTCGACCCTAGTTTTTTTGAATTAACACCACCGGAACTCAGTATAATTGCACAAAATGCTTCGGAGAACATTTTACCGGAAAAGTCAAAAAGTCGCTACATATCTACATACGACGAATTTATTGCGTGGAGAGAAGAGAAAAAAGCAAATAGTTTTTCATTTTTTCGCAACTGTATTAAAAATAGTCGTTCAGTACACGTGCGGAACCGTCATTGCAACTTGTTCCGACTGTCAACCCTCGCCTTCGGCTGCGCCTCGGCTCGGGTAGACATTTGTCGGAACTCTTTGCAATGACAGCCTTTCCACACTTGTAATGAAATATACTATTCTACTCCTTATTTTCTCCGGCGTAACCACCTTTTGCGGGTCTTGGCTACCTTAATCTTCTTCCATTTCACTCTGTCTTTGGCTTCCCTACTCCAAGATACTCCTAAAATCACAATCCTCCCACAGCTTCTTGGGTCTTCCTCTGAGATTTTTCTGTTGCGGAGTCCACTTGGAAATGCTTTGGAGTCCATTCTTTTCAAGTAACCTGCCATCCAAGACTTGGTGACTTACAGAAAACCTGGCAATCGTTTCTTTTATAACTTTTAATATTTATTACAATATTTAAAATGCGTATTATATATTTAAAATGTGTATTGAAATACTTCAGTATTCCTTGGAATCAAATTAATTTCATAGCAAAATTCCGCGCTTTGCACAGGAAATATTCAACACTTTGTAAATGTTTGTACAACTACAGTGAAGTTGCATTTAATTTGTTTGCCAGGATTCTCTTGGCAGCTCTATTGCAGATTGATGTTGCCCGTAACTCCAGAGTTCCTAATTGAATATTTCGCGAAAAGCTCAACTGTGAAACTCTAGTTATTCACCTCCCTAGGGCTGACCCGACTTACAAATACATTTCAGATGCCCTGACCTACATAAACACTCGGAACTTTGTTTGCGCCTGGCCGTCTGAGGAACGACTAATGTAGCTGTTTCAACAAAGTTCTTTTTTTGACAGGTAATGATTCTTTCTTTTCAGAAACTAATCGCCAGATTCTGAATTAAGAGTTTCACTAATTTCATTTACAAAGAGGTTAAAAATGTAGTCGATCAAAACGAGATTTTGGAGAAACCCACGCTAACCGCCGGTTTCTGACTTAACCCTGAGTTTTAAAAATGAGGGGGAATCAATTGTGATGGCTATGCCTGTCTACTTTTCTGTTTATGTGTCTGTCTGTGGCATCACAGCTTCCGAACGGATGGACCAATTTCAATGCAGTTTTTAATTGAAAACTAATTTAATTGGTATGGTTCTTTTGAGGTATAACTCGTCTTTACAAAATATCAGCTCTTCTACACATTTTAATGCTGCTCGTGGCAATTTTAGTTTCGACTAGCCGATATTTTTTCGCAATTTTTAAGGTTGCCCATAGAAAAGTTGATCTTATCGAACAATAAACCCCTCCATTTTCACATATCATTATTGGATATACTGGTAGCATAAAGCTGATACTTGTTTATCTTAGGGATTTTGTTACACCCTTTATCTAAAATCACGCTAAATCGGCTGCGTGAAAGAAACATCATAATTTTACAAACTATTTTGTTTTTTGTTTTCTTTCTCTAGTGTTATAAGGAAGTAACGATTGTCAAAGCCTTAAGGGTGATGTGACAAAATCTATTCGGATCTGGGTAGGCATGTTTAAACAATGTTTTGAAATCTTGTTTATACAAGTTGCTATGTTTTAAAACGCGTGAAATGCCAACGCTCACTCGGACTGATTCGTTCATTACAAGCCGCAAAGCAAAGATTGCGTAACAAAGCGTTGCGGTTCCCAAAATTACGCTGTTTAATGAAATTACTAACAGCACAGTTTACGGAAAAGTATTTATGTGTTATTGTTTCTTTCGTAATAGTACTTAATTAGGTGACAGAGTGTACGCCGCGGTGCGTGGCGCACACCAGTCGCGTGCAGACATTGTGCAGCGCAATTCCTTTAACCTGACACACAAACTTAACCCAATTAATCTGCCGTATTAAGACTACTACTATGGCATACCAACATTCATATAATAACAACTCTTCCTTTCAACGCCGAACTTGACCAAGAGTTCGAGCTAAAGCTTTCGAGCTAGCGTATGTAGAGCACAGTCAATCACAGTTATCAAAGAAGCAATCACGTAACAAGCGTACGCATGAAGTGATTCATAATTTCCAGTTTATTTTGACGCCAACTGTGTCTGGCCAATTATGCATTTGGATTAATGGTGGCCATGCGGGCGGAGCCGGTCCGCTCTGTAGAAGAACACAGCAGCGGCGGCGAAATCCGATTATCTCATTACGTTTACGGCCACGGTCCGTGCGCGGGTGTGTCGCAACACTCACGCATCGTTGGATGAAACGAATATCGTCGACTTTCACGAGTTGCCAAATAAAATTTGCGATTTACACGGCTTAGTTTGCGCAAGTGCTTCATTGCGTTGCGAAGATGCGGTTCCTTTACGTGGGTAAACAGTGTATCTAGCCGAGTAAGTACTAAGCATTCACTTACATTGTACTCGCTCGAGATGAAGTGGTGTTTGTGCCGCGTGCGCCGCGGCGATTATGTCATCTACAGCGCCCATTGCCCAACGAACCCGCTGACCACACATACAGCTTTAACCGCGGCTAATTAGCCGAAATTATGCGACAATTTGCATATTATCATCGTTATGTTAACTCTCTAGCCCCGGTTGAGGACTTGAGTTGAGGATAACAGTGTGTCATACAAGATTGACATCCTTCATATGTCTTGCATTATGTATGTTCATAAGTAGAATCTTAATTTTAATTTTGTCGCACGTGTGACATAACAATATTTTACATAGTCTTTTTTAGAAACTTAATTTAAGTAATTTCTATTCGTGTTTACAACAAGTACCTATTCTTGCGAAACGTATTATGTAGGTCGGTGGAAGAATAAAAGGCAAAGGTCACCGTCATCACTTTCACTGTCTTTTGAATGTCTGACGCACTGTAATACAATCAAATTATGGTCAGATATAAATTAACACTTTGCTAATAGAGGGATTATTTTAATGAGGAGCACTATCTTAACACAAGAATTTTTCGTTGGATCTAATGAAGCGTAGCTCCTACTTTCCAATTCAAGTACAATCTCATATTTATTTTACCATTTCGTAACGGTAGATAAAAATGTATTGATCAAATGTGTCCGCGTCATAGGGTAGGCCTATACCTAGGATCGGTCTATTCTCTCTAGTAAGCTAATGAGGGGAAAGTCCATACATAAGCTAAACAAAGGCACAAACAAACAACGGACCGACAACTGCGGTTAGATCCGATTATTCAGAGTGTGGTGCAGATAAAGCGAATAGAGGAATGAAACAAACGTGTTTTCGTTTACAAAAAAAATCTAGGAATTCCTTTGCTCTGAAGTAACTGAAGCTTTGTTATTCTCGTTCAGAAAGTTAAGGCAATCATGAGCAATGCATTTGTATGTTGTAATAGAGGTGAGTGGAAGATAAAGCACACACAGATGATTTTTAGTACCTATCACCCGGCATTAACTCTGCTGGCATCCCACATACACAAAATAAAAGTTCACTACTCAATGAATACACAAACAAATGGAAAGCTCACTACTCGGCAAAAAGATCTACATTATGCAATCAAAACCATTCCACTCGCATAACAGATCTTTGTGCTACACTGAGGGGTGCACGGCGTGAATTTCCTTGCTCCAGCTCAGAATCGATAAAAATGTTTTTAACGATAAATTTAAAACGCAATTTTCTTCAGGCTTCACGGTCCCTGTGAATATATTAAGGAGGTAAATAATTGCAAAGTGGCAAGGAGAGCTCGGTAGACAGTATAGAACTCCCGCTGTGACAAAGGTCGGCGGCGACATAAATTCAGGTTGTCACACGGTAACGACTGCTATTTCTGTATTATAAGGGGTTACCACAAAAATGCGCAATTCCTGCAATACGTCAATTCGCAAGGTACAGTTTTTTTGTGCCACTTATTATATTTTTTTCCTAATTAAGACATAATTATAAGAAACAACTCATTTTTTCTGCGATTAATCAAGTTAATCACTCGCCAAGATTTTTTTTTATTATTGAAGGTGTGACGTCATTTGTACGGGTAAGAAAATCATTTGTCTGTGTCTGTGGTCTGTTGTGGTTGACTGACTGACACTGTATGTGCTGACACTTCATTCAAAGCTTGTGTTTTTGTGTTTTGTCGAGATACTTATTTCATTATTCTCTTAAATAACGATTTTGGTTATAAACCCGGACACCGATTTATAGGTCGCTTACATTTTAACCCGGCTATTCCAGCCACGTTATGTTTGTTACTGGCAATCATGTACTCCAGTATCATAATGCTATCAAGGTGTAGCAAATTATTTGCATTGGCTCGAAGAAACTTATCCATTTACGAGAGCATATACCCCATCCAGGCAAAATGTGCTTAGGTCATCGGTGGGCTTTGTTCTCGAAATGGTTTTGGATACAGCCCCTCCAAAAAAAACACTGCGTCCCCAATAGGTTGACATTTTTTACTTAAATTTTCCTTTTTATTTAAGACGTTTTAAAAATGTTTACTGTTTTTTTGTTCCTTTCATAGATAAACATAAGTGTTTCATAAAATAGACATTCTTCTTTGTTGGACACTTATTCACCGGAGGTTACGACATTGGTAAATCCGGATGTATATTTCGAAAAATATAAATCCGACAAAAAATTTATAGAACAAAACACAAACTCTAATTGAGGTGTTCCAGGAATTACGCATTTTAGAGTTAATGCAATACTGTATAAGGGAAACAAGATGGACATAATACAAACAGCTGCTTGTAACCCAAGCTAAACTTGACAGACGAGTCTCTTTTTCAACCAAATTATCAGAATTTTAGGTCAAAGTAACCTAGCAAGTTGTATACTTAGATTCCCTAGTAGTGTCCTTAAACTATAATATATAAAAATCTCGTGTCACAGAGTTTGTTATCAAACACCTCCGAAACGGTTCAACGATTTTTATGATTTTTTTGTGTGTATTAGATAGGTCTGAGAATAGTCTTTAGGTACAAATCATCATCAGCCATTTGACGCCCACTGCAGGACATGGGCCTCCTTCGTGGTTTTCATAACCATGAGGGGTTTTGCAGGCCACGCTTGGCAGGCGGGTTGGCGATCGCAGTATGTGGTTGGAATCTCAGGAAGACGCTGCTGCCCGTCTCCTGGTAATTGATTTCCTTAGTTGCCTTCTACGACATCCACGGAAGGAAATGGAGTGACGCTATTCTTAATCCGGCGCCACACTTTAGGTACAAATGATGAGTTGGAAAATAGCTTGTGGTTTCAAATTGTAACAGTATCATTTTCCCTATTTATTACACCTGCGTGAAAAATCCATTTGAGGACAGTGAAAAATTATATCACAATAAATAATTGAGTTTGACAAAAAGTATGAAGGTCTTTTTTTCCCTTTTTGGATCCCTTTGTGTCGCTGCACGCTGTCAAAAACATAAGGGTCACATAAAGCAAAGTTCCGTGGGAATTTTTCCGCACTGATCGATTGCCAAGTTCAGAAACATTCCACGGTGTGGCCGCGGGCTATGGCTACAACTTTTTCAACAGAATTGACAGGTGCACTTACTTTGAGCAAACTTGCCATAAATCGCATCATGATTGATTTATACATGCGAATGCAAGTTCTTACATATTGGATTCACTTGTTTGTTTCGGCTGCCCGGGCAATTTAATAGAGGGCGAATTTACCGTATTGGAATTTATCGCTCTTTCCTGGTAGAAGTTTTACAGGCCTATTTTCAGCAGGCAAGCACCTAACTTAATTTTGTTTAGTATCAAACCTAATTAAGATTCGGTGCCTGGTAATTGGGCGAAATCTCTGGCGGCAGTATTGAGTTCCATTTCAGTAAAGCGATGTTGCTCCTAGTTTTGAAAATTTTCTGATTCACTTGATTTCAACGACGTCGTCACAGTAAGATTGAAAAATGTGTCGGTGTCCGTGCATTCTGGGACTAATGATGTATCTATCTAGGAACCTCGTTCGAATGAGATAAGCTTTCAGCGTTTTTGAGTGCATCTATAGGTACTGCGATAAACTAACACAGTAAGTGTAAGAACATTGAATGAAAGAAACACAGCCTGGCCTGTCACATTAAGGATTGATTGCGAACTTAGGGAAAATATACTAGCCACTCCTCGGTACCTAATTACGTACAATAAGTAATTCTAGTTTGTAGCAATTATTAAATAAATATACTTCATGTCTTCATTTCAGCACTGTGATGTGGCGCAATTAATTTCAAGTTTAATTAAAACCAGTCAACGTGTTGCCAACTGTAGTTTAATATTCATAATATTAAATAGTTACAAAAGTTTTTCGCCCGCAAACCACGGAGTTCTAACTGAAATGTGTTTTTTTAAGGTTCCGTAGTCAACAAGGAGTTTTGCCATGTCTGTCCGTCTGTCTGTCTGTCCGCGGTTTAACACAGAGACTATAAGTACTAGAGACCTGTTTGGCATAGATATACATATTTATTACGCTGACAAAACGGTACAATAAAATCCCGATAAAAAAATTCTTAGGATAGGGAAATTAGGGATGCAATTTTTTTTTCTCACTAACGCCAGTGTGGGGTGTCGTTGGATTGGTCTTCCAATATTGTGAGTGTAGGAAGACAATTTTTTGAGTTAGGGTTCCGTTTGTGAAATATTATAGCTCAATTTTTTGTCAGAGTAGCGCGTATCAACAGATCAGATCTACAGATCTTGACCAAAGTACTATTTTATAAAAATAATAGGTTAATGAAATCGGACATGATAAAGAATTACCGCTGCACATAAAAATAAAAGAAGAAGAGCGAGAGCGAGAGCGTGAGTGAGCGTAAGTGAGCGTAAGTGAGCGTAAGTGAGAGTGAGAGTGAGAGTGAGTGTGAGTGTGAGTGAGAGTGAGAGAGAGTGAGAGTGAGAGTGAGAGTGAGAGTGAGAGTGAGAGTGAGAGTGAGAGTGAGAGTGAGAGTGAGAGTGAGAGTGAGAGTGAGAGTGAGAGTGAGAGTGAGAGTGAGAGTGAGAGTGAGAGTGAGAGTGAGAGTGAGAGTGAGAGTGAGAGTGAGAGTGAGAGTGAGAGTGAGAGTGAGAGTGAGAGTGAGAGTGAGAGTGAGAGTGAGAGTGAGAGTGAGAGTGAGAGTGAGAGTGAGAGTGAGAGTGAGAGTGAGAGTGAGAGTGAGAGTGAGAGTGAGAGTGAGAGTGAGGGTGAGGGTGAGGGTGAGGGTGAGGGTGAGGGTGAGGGTGAGGGTGAGGGTGAGGGTGAGGGTGAGGGTGAGGGTGAGGATGAGGGTGAGGGTGAGGGCGAGGGCGAGAGCGAGGGTGAGGGTGAAGGTGAGGGTGGGGATGAGGGTGAGAGTGAGAGTGAGCGAGAGCGAGAGTGAGTGAGAGTGAGAGCGAGAATAAAAATAAAAATATTTATTTGCTAAAGCATGGTAATTACAAATTATGTAGGTTTTGACTTAAAGTTATGGTACAGGCATGCTCTACCCATTAGAGCGCGCAAATATGTTTCTTTTTTGTTAAACAAAAATCCTATTTATTACGTTAATTAGTGACTATAAATCTTACACAGTAAATAAATAATAACAAAACATTTTTTCTCACATCTAATTAACTTTAGTAATTTAACGTGAGATCAATGGTCCACTTTAAAAAAAATTAAATAAAAAGTAAAAACCGACTTCGAACTACATCACTAAAAAGCTAGAAATAATGTAAATAAGTAGAAGTATGTATAAATGTAGGTATTATTTAGAGTCGATGCCCAAAAAATATGTGCTGGTCATGAAACTTATAACCACAATTTACCCTACTTAATTTGTTGCTTTAAAATTTGACGTTCTCAATTTCCATGTCCGAATGTCTTCACCAGAGTATCACGCTATTTTATGAAACATACGGATATTACTAAATGGCAAGCAGTAAATCGGCCCCATTAGGGCTGATTTACTGCTTGCCATTTAAGATTTCCGTTCTCTATCTCTGAAAGTCTTCATCAGATCATCACCAAAATGGGACCAATGGGACGTTATATCAATTCTAACAAAAAAAGATTTGTCGAAATCGGTTAAGATTTGACGGAGTTATGCGAAAACATAGCAAATATATATATATATATATATACCTATATACGCGTCGAATTGATAACCTCCTCCTTTTTTGAAGACGGTTAAAAAGTCCTTTACACTATCTTGTTGTCTATGAGAATATATGAATAAACTGAGAATCTGCTCCTTTTTTTTTGAAGTTGATCAAACTGAAGGCGGATTAGCTTATATTAACTTATACCGTGTAGCGGTAGCTACAACTGCTTAATTTATGCCTGCATATTGCATAATGGGCATTCATTGTCCTTTTAAAGGTATAATATCATATCATTTTAAAGGTATAACATCAGTTAATATGATGCTATAATAAAATATTAATAATATTTTCCTCTGTGATAATATACACTAATTTCTCGTATTTTGTGAATATCTGTATTTTTTGTTTTTTGATTTTTTTTTACTTTCTTTTGACCTTCTGGAGTTTGCATCACACGTGAATGAAAGAAGGTTTAATGTATTTGCATAAAAAACAAGAAGATGTTAACATCTCGGTACCCTGCAAAAAAAATTTCTACATTTGTACAGATTAGGATTATTTTTAGTATTGTTTGTTTTGATGACATATTTCCTTAAAGTAGCCCAAACCAAAATATTCAACCCAGAATCTCAAAGTTATCTATTTTCTCAAAAAAAAAATTATAGAAATAGATCTTTATTATTTTAGGACAGTGCCCATTCCATATTCGTGTCCAGACTATTTCTCCGCTATTTGCCCTTACTCGACTCTTCTAAGAAGAGATTAGAACTCATACCTAATAATCCGTTCTTGGCCAACGGCTAAATGTAACATATTATTTAAATTTCTGTGAGTGAAACTAAATTCCCCCTAAAGAAAACTTCTGGAAAGTGAGGTTCAAAATCGCAAAATTATTGTCTTTTCCACAGCTGGTAATTTTTTCGCGATTTTCTAAGTGGTCCCCTCAGTAAAAGTTGTTCATATTGACAATAGATGATCATATGAAGACCCAAAACGAGTGTAGGGTATGAGTTCTAAACTTTTCTATGAAGTATATTGCCCAGCAGAAACTTAAACAAACATCAGCGCATCAGGCATGAGTTTGCGATGGACGCATAAGAGCAAATTCGTTTTGAAATACTAAAATCCGGAGATACAGTATTTAAGTCACATTCCGCATCCCCACCGCGACCCGTAATACATCATTGCGAAGTTATAGTCATATGGTCAAGTTATTTGTCGGACAATATTATACGGGCATTTCTCCACGGGGTTCGAACTTGACGGCCCGGCGCATAACATGTCCAGATTATCAAAATATACCCCTGCAAAAAATACTACAGTATCCTCTAGGTCCTCGTCTACCTGGAGAACATGCAAACTTTGCTGAAAACCATTTGCAACTCACAGAAAAAAATCTGAAATGGCTGAAAATGACCTTCGGTGGCTTGTCCCCAACCCAAAACTTGAGAATTTATAATTATTTTTGTAAAACTCAGACTGTTTTCGGGGAATGTGTTTATGTTCACATATTCTCAGATAGTTAAAGTACCTCTCATTTAAATACCATAAGAATCTAAACAATAGCTCGCCTACAATAGCAAGATGTTTGAGTGTCCCTTGCTTCTGTCTGAATTCGGTGGCACTTATGAACCAAGCGTTTCTTCGGTCGTAGATTACTCTAGGAATTCGCAGTGTGGATGAGCCATTTTGTCAGTAACGCCGTAGCGCCCGAGGTCAACGGACGGGTGATTGAATGAAAGTCTTGGGAAATATCAGGGTAAGTAATTGATTCTTGAGATTTGGTCCAGGGCACACTTCGACTTCGGTGGAGGTGTTATTGGAAAGAATACTTGTTGACTGTAAAATCTAGTGCTTACTGTATAATTTATCTCAGTGACTAATTTCTAGTGCCTTGAGCTGGGGTTGATACGTGTTGTTGTTTAAGAGTGAACTTGAAAAAACATATCTTTTCTGATTACGGTGTGCCTGATTTCGGTGGCTTTTTGAGCACCGAAGTCAGAAAAACTTCCACCGAAGTCAAATTTTCCTGATTTCAGTGTATTTCGTTCGAATTTAGAGAACCGAGGTCAGATTCCTTACATGTAAGTTTCAAGTAGGATATGCGCATTTGTTTTTTTTAAACTAATCGCGAACTGTGAAACAAAACATCGTGTGGAAACCTATGAATAGTTTTACACGTGTAGATATTTTGTTTACTGTTAATAATAACGACAAAAATACATATGTTGTTTCTGTCATAATTGATTTCAGTTAGATTGTTAGTTAACTTGAAAATGTGAAACATGTGTACCTATTCGTGTGTACATTTTTTCATGTGTATGTGTGTGCTTATTATGTCTGTATTTGTGAATTATGTGAATGTGTCAACAATGGCAAGTTTAAAGTACCTACAAGAAAGAAAGTGGGTGTACATTTCTTTAACATAGTTTTCTTATAGTTTGTGGTCAGTCGGTGTGTACGTTTATGTAGGTATGTACAGTAGGCTCTACATCAACCTACTCTACCTACCACTCTATTCTATTTCAGCTGACCATGGAGCAAATAAAGCAAAAACAAGCTGCAAAAAAAACAGGAACAAAAAGAAAGAAAGAGTTTGAAGGAGCGTGCTAGGAAAGTAAAAATCAAGAGTGAATCCTTTATGAACGACTTAAGGAAAAAGACAGACAGCTTTACTTAAAAAGGAAGATGGAAGGGAAGATTGTTAAGCTATCTTTACCTGTACTTTGTATTACCTCATAAATTAAGTATAAAAGACAATATTTTTAAGAAAGATATATTTTTCTTAGTAAGTTTTACCTTTATGTTAAATAAATATTTTCCGAAGACTGATTTAAGTCTGAAAAACATTTATGGAAAGTTATGTTTGTCGATTTTTTAATTATCTCAATTACTATTATTGACAAGTACAAACCGTAGCATAAAAAAATATAATAAAAACATATCTTTGAATGTTTACACAACATTTTGTGTTGAAAAAGTCCAAAAGACTATTTTGCTAAGTAAATTTTATAATAAGGTTATCGACAATGTTAAACAAATATGTTCATAAGACTGATTTAAGTTTAAGGAAAGTTTTGTTTGTAGAATTTTTATTTGATTATTATTAAACACATTTTACCTACGTAGATTATTTTATTCCATTTTATGGCATTTAAAGTTGAGTAATGTTAAATTCGCTTTTCATGAAAAAAACGTTAAAATGGAATAAAATAAAGTCCGGAAGTAAAATTCGCATAGTATGTGTAATTTTGTTAAAATCATTTATCTCTTTCATAACTAATTATGCCATGTTAATACCAAATAAAGGGTGTCTCGAATTGCTTTTTGTTTTTGGTGTAGTCACTTTATAAAAACAAGGCTATACGAAGACAAAAATGTATAGTTTGACTTTATTGCGAGTTTTGATAAAATTTTGCCACTTTTTTTTGGAAGGATTATTATTTTTCTTTCTAGAATAGTTAGCTAGAAATAGTTAGATTTTTAGCGCTTGCATGACGAGCTGACAGACTGACAGATGAGAAAAACTGACTGAAAAAATGTGATTTTAGGTAAAAGAAGTAGGCACTATAGAGCTTAATAATGTATGAGAATTACAATAAACAAGTTGATTGATTATATCTGCCCGGTTTTTATTTATTATATCCTCTTTTAATTACTAGACAATGCCTAACATTACTGGTATCAAATTGTGACTTTGGCACGTTAAATGATTCTCTGGTCCTTTTCTGATTCCAGTGAATTATTTCCTGATGTCGATGCTTACAATCTGATTTCGGTGCAGGTAGTCGGATTTCGGTGTTAGTTTTTCTGATTTCGGTGCTGGTAGTCTGATTTCGGTGTAGTCTGATTTCGGTGATTTAAATATTTCGTTTTATAACCGAGAATCTGGCTACCCAAAATATATCATGATTTATAGTTTTTAGCCCTTTATCCAAAACAATCGATAAAATTCCCGAAAGACGAAAAAAAAAACGACCACCGAAGTCAGCCATTTTTGCCTCTTCTGGAGAAATACCCATACCTAGTCCCATCAATTCCTAAACTCTCCCTGGTTACGTCACGACGTCCTATACAATATATCCAGCGCGATTGCAAAACACGCTAATTAATCATCGGCAACGTGAACAATAAAAAAGTTCTGTTGTTCTCTCTTAATAACCATTGAATTAATAAAGATAAAAGCCAATTCTAGGGGCTTAATCAATCGAGAAGCTTTCGAATGTAATCTTTCATTTTACGTAATTGATTTTGAGTATTTTGAAGCTTTGGTGGGGCTCTTCGGACCTGAACGATGACATGTGATATTTACTTAGCAGATTTATTTACCTACTCAGAAAATTAAACACTTCTAATAACTCAGAGGCTTCGATAGCGATTAAGCCCCTGTAAAATCTTTCTTTACTTTTGTTGCCAAGATATCTACTTAAATTCCGTGTTAAAGGGCACCATGCAGTAAAACTAGCGGCACCAACGGAACATCTTTTTTAAGGTTCCGTACCCGAAGGGTGCTGAACGGGACCCTATTACTAAGACTTCACTGTCCGTCTATCTGTATGTCTGTCTGTCACCAGGCTGTATCTCGTGAACCGTGATAGCTAGGCAGTTGAATTTTTTTTTACAGATTATGTATTTCTGTTGCCGCTATAATAACAAATACTAAAAACAGAATAAAATAAATATTTAAGAGGGACTCCCATACAATAAACGTAATATTTTTTGCCGTTTTTTGCTTGATATATATAACGGCAACAGTTAGACGCTTGAAATATTCACAGAATATTTAGTTCTATGTTCGCTTTAAAATTTATAATTAAATTAAAATAAAATAAATATTTAAGGGGCGCTACCATACAACAAACGTGATATTTTGCGGGTTTTTCTTGATCTTTGTGTCCAATGTCGTATAGATAATGGTACGGAACCCTTCGTGCGCGAGTTCGACTCGCACTTGGCCGGTTTTTTTAGATTGTTTTTGTAAAAAGTGTCAGATCACTATGTTAAACGTTTTAATAGTGATTTTTAGTACCCAAAGCCGTGAACCTAAGGCAAAAAACCCTGCATTAGATAGCATTAACACCAAAAACGGCCGCTATCTATTCCCAGGTCCCTGAACCTAGGCTCTCGGTCGTGGGTCCTATAAGTCACTATTAACGTGATTGAGAGATCTGACACATTCTGCACAAAATATCTGAAAAAAAAAAGATGTGTTTTTTTCACTGGCTAGTTTTATTGAATGTAACCCCTTAAAACGCTTTCGTAGAAAGATTCCAGCAGAACAAAGGGGAATATTTCTTCTCCTTCTTTACAATAAACGTTTCCAACCTTTAACTGTAAATATCTTTTGTTAACATGAATATGAATATTTGGTGGCCGAATTCAGATACTCCGTATCAGAATCTTGTTACTATTACACTGAACTATCAAGACATGAGACTTTGGTGAAATTAAACTATACGTTTTAAAGGCTTTTAGTCCTCAGGACAAATATCTAAGTTGACTTACTTTTGGACGCCCACACCTTCCCGCTGTTCAGTGCAGTGATATAGTTCTTCATATCTTTGAGGCACTGCTCCGTCAGTTCTTCAGTAGCGTTACTGCTGCTGACCAGGTCTAGCCAGTCATGATGGTCCAGTAGGCTCTTCATCCACGCCATGCGGGAGCTCCCCCGCGTCTCGTTCACACTCCCTCTTACCACACTCACAAGCACTAGCAAAGTCACGGCTCTAAACATTATTGTTGAATTATGAAGCATTTTATTTGCAGTTCAGTTGAGAGGCAATATCAAGTCATCTTGCAGAAGGTCGCAGGCGTCAGCACCAGAAGTCCATTGTTTTGAGTTGATCTGTGGAAAGAAAAAAAAAACACGTCTAAGTTTTTTGTAAACTTATCTCGACTTCACCCGGGAGTTGATTCTGAAAAGTGACACTTAGGTATACTACGAACATTCCTACACAGGAGATGCTCCTGTGAAAGTTTGATATAAACAAGAGAATCTGGTTTGCGGCTTCGCCAGTCAAGCCCTTCAGGACCGATACGTTAAAAAAATACCCTTCAGGTGTCTGTTTTAACGTATCGATCACATACGATAGTAACAGATCGATCGGTTTACCTATTTGCACATGGAAAATAAAACAATACGCCTTTAAAACGTTCTAATCGATAATGGAATGAAATATGCCGGCTTATTACTGGTTGCCTCAAACCGACCCGGGTACAACTGATGTTTCCACTGACTGTCATTGCGCCCCCACACATCCGCAGGGCTGTGGCGAGCTCCATGGAAAAATTCAAAATGGACACTGACTACAACACCAATGCCCCAGTGCGTCAAAGGCTGCCAAGCCGAAGCAGCTTTCTAAAATGCGTCAACCCATTGACCACGAGGCTAGCGCAAGCGAGCTGCAACCTCTGGGCCCAGGCGGTTTCTTTGCCTACCCCGTTTGTGTCGCTGTCGGAGAGCCTCCCTGGACATAAATTGCCCTGGGCAATATGGAAATCCCTGAACTGGCTGCGGACCCGTATCGGCCGAAGTAAGGATAACATGTCCAGGTTTTTGTGGTACTACCCAGACGATGGACCATCATTCGTCGTGCCCTGCGTGCCGTAACACCTGCTTTCAGGAGGGCCTAATGATTGCAAGTGATAACGCAGTCAGCGTCGCAGCAGCTAACACAGTTATTGAACAGTTGTGGTCCACAACTGTTTAATAAAAAAGACTTTGATGAAAATTGTTTTGCCATGACACGCTAAGAAGAAAACGCCTGAAAAGCTGTGAAAAAGATCGATTGTTTTAAAAACTCATAAACTGAAAGTAGGGAAAAGCAATCTAATTCGTCGGATTCGTGATGTTTTCCGGTATACTCTCGCAACCAGCGCGCTCGATCTCTCCCTCGATTGCCGATTGTTATTCCGAGAGAATTATTCAAACATTACAGTGAACTGCACTCTCCTATCAGGCTGCTTTAGCGAACTATTCAAATAACTCTGGTGAGCAGTGATAAATAAATTCGAGTACTTAAGTACTCTAAGTTTTAATTTAGAATAGGGTTTGCCATTAGTAAGTGCAAAGTATCGACTTGTTTCATTGGACTAAAATGTACTATATACTTTACTTTAAAAATACGCAATTACTACACATGTCTATTAAAGTTTGTGTTTTCCGGCAATTTTTGTTCCGTTTCTTTTCTCAGATTGATATAATTCGAAATAATATCAGAGTTTAAAGATTTTATAAAGTTTGCGCCTTTAGTAAATCATTCCGGTAATTCATTTCGTACATAGAGGAAAGTCCATTCTGTTTTGGCTCCTCGTTGGTTCATTCATGCCAGAGGTCGTGGGTTAATTTGTACAAATAACGTCAGTCTGGATGATATTCCTTGTTTCTAATGTCCTTGTCTGGTAGCCATCGAGCAGAGTGTCCTAGTTAGTTTGTGTCTTAGTCAACACAATTTATTGTCATGTTATTCAATTTAAATGATTTTAAGCACTAACTATCCGATAGCACTACTACCAACATAAAAATAAAAATGTGGTAAATGGGATTTTACAAAGTTCTAGAACAAAAGTTAATGACGAAACCCTGTATACCTAGTCATGCTTCATTACGATATGATTCGCTGTAATATATAACGTGTTGATTTGTAAAGTAACGCCCGGCTCAGGGTACTTTCTACACTGATGAGTAATTCGTGTTGATACACGAATAACTTATACTATCGGGTCGACCTCTAAATCGCGAAAAAAAATGTCTGAGCCATACTAAAATTCGATACCTACTGAAAAAAATATATGGAACAGCTGTTTTTATTTTTAGTTTTTAGAGTTGGTCCCACAGTAAAAGTTGTTCGCATTGATGAGTAGAATGAAGTATACGCTGGGTTGGGCGTTACTTTACAAATCAACACCTCGCATAGTAGTGATGGGCAGGGGAAAATGTTAAGGACAACGGGGAACTTAAAATTGGAAACAGACTATTATTTATCTTTATTGAAATAATTTACTGTACACTCAGTACATATATGTGTGAATTATAGTAAATAACTGAGCGGAATTAGTTGAACAAAGACACCATATTCAATTTATAAGATCTCGTCACACGAGAACATTCCTCGGCGAACATACTTCCCGAGCCATCTCTAAATATGAGTTGTACGATATTCAATTTCAATTTTTTTTGTGGGCTCTTCTAATCCCAGTTGAAACGATTCACCACCAAACTCGGTAATAGGTATTCCACGATGAAAATTTAATGAGTAAACAGAGTAAACTCACGCTTGACTCCATCCGCGAGTAATCCGTTTGGGAATACAGCGCAATATTTTCACTGCGAAATTGTGATTTATAAGACGATAAGAATCTATTTCTGCGTAAAAACTGGCGTTTAAAGCAAATGAAATATTAGAGTTGAGACTCTTAAAAAAAACATTGATGATGAATAGTTGTACGGTGTTTATGGGCCATAAAGTATTAGGGGTTAAAGTATGAAATTGCCGTTTTATTGCAATAGGTTCTTTGAATTGACATAGAATCTTCATGGTTTAAGGTTTTCGAATGAAACTTTTTTCAAATGGCTTCTATGATGTTCTTTTTTTAAAAAATGTGAAACATTTGAATATCGACTTTCAATTGTTTTTGTTATTCAATTTAGACAAGAAAGATGGATACTGCGAAAATTCGAGTGATTATGAGGCACCCATTTTTCGTATTTTTTTATTTTATTGATTTGACGCAAGTGAGTCAATATTGTGGGTAAGGTAACGTTAAACCATGCCGCTAATTCCTGGGTAGTTTGACTAGGGTCGGCTTCCACTATCTCTCTTAATTCATCGTTATTCACCTGTGTGGGCGGTCTTCCTCGTGGCTCGTTCTTTAAGTCGAAATTTCCATCACGAAAGCGTTTAAACCAAAATCGCACGGTGCGTTCATTAGTAGACCCCTCTCCAAACGCAGCATTGATATTGCGGGCTGTTTCTGCCGCGTTAGTTCCGCGTCGGAACTCGTATTCAAAAATCACTCTAATTTTCGCAGTATCCATCTTTCTTGTCTAAATTGAATAACAAAAACAATTGAAAGTCGATATTCAAATGTTTCACATTTTTTAAAAAAAGAACATCATAGAAACCATTTGAAAAAAGTTTCATTCGAAAACCTCAAACCATGAAGATTCTATGTCAATTCAAAGAACCTATTGCAATAAAACGGCAATTTCATACTTTAACCCCTATTACTACCCACTTTACACCGGACCAGCGACACGTAGCAGGAACTTTACAAACTAAAATCAACCTTACATACTGTTAAGATTATAATATATTACCATTGTAACGAAAAAAGCCCGGCCACGTATGGCCGACGAGCACGACACGGGAACAGCCTTTTTTTGCACTTGTATTGTAGTCTCTAACTTCTTAAATATTTAAGGATTATTTTAGATTGAAATCGTGCCGCCCGCACGTAACCGGACCGTTGTTCCGTGTGCTCCGTTGTATCTCTATTTAGTCTGTGCTCCGTTGCATTGTTTAGTAGAGAAACATAGTAATTTTGTAGTGTTCTGTAACAGAAAATGGAAGTGAAACTTTACGAGATTGTGAAACATTTTTATTTATTTTATCTATAACTAATAATTTCTTCCACGACCTTAACGTCGCATTGTCTAGACGAGTTTTGCGCGGAAGCATAACATTACGTGGCAGGTGCCGAGCCTCCCATTACGTTAAGTACATGGCAAACGTGACATGTGATATGTTCACGCCGCGTTAATAGTCGTCAAGGGAGCGCGGCGAATTGCTTTCACATCGCGGCAAGCCCCTCTACTCTCGACATTAATTTGACTAAGGGACCCGATTAAAGGCTCTTTCAAAAAGGAAATCACTATAAAATAATGGCTCTCACGAAAATAATGCTATTTCGCAATGAGAATAAATTGTTAGACTACCATAAATTAAACCCCGTATAATAAAAATACATCTGACCATAAAATAGATTTTGCCGCGGTATAAATAAAAAAACAGCTCTAAAATAGATAGTTTGCACTAAAAACAAAGCCTCAATGTCTCATCGTTCGTTGTAAACTTTAAAGAGACATTAGTGCCTATTCAGTTATTAATTTTACCCGACTGCTGCGAAGCCGAAAGGAGAGTAATTGTTTTTGACTCATATGTAGGTAAGTATGTCCGATTCTATGTTCCCGCATAACTCCTCCAATAGACAGATTTTGACAAATAATATCTCAATCAGTTCGACGTGCTTGCGTGAGTGTCAGTCTACATGAATTCAGCATAAAGCCAACAAAAAAATGAAAACTCACTAAAACCAAAAATAAAAAACTGAAAAAAAAGACTGTTTAAATTTATAACCAACAACCCGACTGCTGATCATTAATTACTAAGCAGGCGTGTACAATATTGAATTTGGGTCCCGCCTGCTTAGTAGTTAATGTTCAGCAGTTGGGTTGCTGGTTATTTTTATTACAGTTTTTTATTTTAAAGTTACAAGTTGATTTTTTAGGGTTCCGTAGTCGACAAGGAAATACATAATTAATTACGCCGACAAAGCTGCAGAATAAAATCTTATATTGGTTTTTTTATGGTACACCTAAATGCTACACCCTACACCTAAATTAGGGATGCAATTTTTTTTCTCTCCTACAACATAGTACATTGTTGTACATTACGTACAGTACGTTGTACGTTACCCGTTGGATTGATCGTTTAAAAGGAGGGACTAGAGGGACGCTGAATTAAAGAGCCTTAAATTGATACGACAAATACAGGTAACTATAACAAAATAGCGTAAAAATTCGTGGAAGAAATTATTAGTTATAGATAAAATAAATAAAAATGTTTCGCAGTCTCGTAAAGTTTCACTTCCATTTTCTGTTACAGAACACTACAAAATTACTATGTTTCTCTACTAAACAATGCAACGGAGCACAGACTAAATAGAGATACAACGGAGCACACGGAACACAGACTAAATAGATATACAATAGAGCACACGGAGCACAGACTAAATAGAGATACAACGGAGCAATAAGGTTGGTTGTGTAGGTAAAGAGTTTGAATATTGTTGTTTTTTTTGTATGCTGAAAGGCATTTTTTACCGTTTCAATGTGGTTTCAATGTAGGTATGTAACCTGTCGCTGACGAAATTGATTTCGACAGTAGCATATAAAAGTAATTAATATGGTGAGTGAGACTACGTGAGTTCACAAGCAACCTAACATGACCTAACTACAGGTTTTGGGGTGAGTTTTTTTATTGCGGGAGGCTCGCAGCCCACTGCACCCCTTCCCCCTCCCTTTTTTTGTTTCAGAACCATTAGCTTTCGTCATTTTGTTTTTTGACGAAAGCTAATGGTTCTTTGACTTTGTGTTAAAAAAACCGGCCAAGTGCGAGTCGGACTCATGCACGAAGGGTTTCGTACCATTATCTATACAACATTAAACACAAAGATCGAGAAAAAACGGCAAAAAAATCACGTTTTTTGTATGGAAGCTCTCCTAACATATTTATTTTATCTTAATTTAATTCTTTATTAAAGAGAATATAGAACCTACCTATTGCCGTTATTAATATCGTGCAAAAAAGGCAAACTGCCAAGCTACCACGGTTCATGAGATACAGCCTGGTGACAGACAGACAGACAGACGGACAGTGAAGTCTTAGTAATAAGGTCCTGTTTGGCACCATTCGGGTATGGAATCCTAAAAACGGTGTCATGTCGGGTTTGCCACTTGCCATGGTTCTGTCAAACTTCGTTCGCATACACATTTAACGGGTCTGATCGCGATTGTGTGTGAAATGAATGAAATCATTCAGACCATTGAAAAAATATAAGAAAGATAGGTCCGTTGATTTTGGACCGATCTTATCAATTTATGAAAGGAATTTCGAAGCTTTAAAACAAAAAGGGGGACGATATATAACCGAAATACCGACATTCTGTTCCATCAAAAACGCACTTTTCCTTCAGCAACTCTCCATCGTCGATTGCCTGGAAGAAATTGCTATAAGCAATAAGGCCGCCAATTGTACTGCATTTTTGTAAATATTTCATGTTTGTGTTTTTCCTTGTACAATAAAGAATATTCTTATGTTATCTTATCGTATCTCTTTATAGGGCACGCCAAAAGTATTTGGGTTCCGTAAGATTAATTTTTGAAAAGCTGAAGGATGTACAATTGTACAGGTCCCAGATATTTATAAAAAAATGGTTTGCCAAGATGGCGATGGCGATGACAAAATTTTGACTTTTGCTATTGCTCTAAGCAAAAAAATATACAATCTCAGAAAAATCTCCCATACTTTGGTGATGGTACATTCCGATGTGAACCGAAGCATTCTACCAGTTATTCTCCGTACACGCTGACCTGGGTTCAACCGAAAAAACGACATTTGTGGTACCTTTAGTATACGGACTACTGCCGAATAAGTTGAAGCTACCTATATTCGTTTTTAGGGTTCCGTACCTCAAAAGGAAAAAAACGGAACCCTTATAGGATCACTTTGTTGTCCGTCTGTCCGTCCGTCCGTCCGTCTGTCAAGACCCTTTTTCTCAGGAACGCGTGGAGGTATGAAGCTGAAATTTATATCAATTACTCAGGTCTACTGTCCCTTGAAGCTGTAAAAAAATCAAACTTCTAAGCCAACGCAATCAAAAGATACAGCCGTTTATGCCGCAAATTTTCGACACTTGTAAGGGAATCAAAACCTACAGGGTGCTTCCCGTGAACTCAGAATCTTGAAATTTGGTACGAAGCAACGTCTTATAGCATAGATAAAGGAAAAATTACGAAAACCATAAATTTTTAGTTTCATCACATAATATATTTTTTTTTAATAATTTTAAACTTACTACCCATTTCCTCATAAACGCGTAGAGGTATTAAATTGAAATTCATACCAAATACTCAGGTCTATAATACCTTTAAGCTGTAACAAAATCTAACTTCTATGTCAACGCAATCAAAAGAAACAGCAATTTAAGCTGCATATTTTGAAACTCGCAAGTACTCGCAAGGGAATCAAAACCTAAAGGGTACTTCCAGTCGACCTAGAATCTTGAAATTTGGCATGAAGCAACGTTTTATAGCACACATAAAGGAAAAATTCCGAAAACCTTAAATTTTTAGTTACATTACAAAATATATATTTTTTAATAAATATAAACTTATTACTTTTTTCCTCATGAACGCGTAGAGCTATCAAGTTGAAATTCATATCAAATACTTAGATCTAATTGCCTTTAACCCGTGAAAAAATGTTGTTGACATTGCAGGTTTGTACGGAACCCTCGGTGCGCGAGTCCGACTCGCACTTGGCCGGTTTTTTTAAATTATGTCGGGATTTACTTGGCATGAATCTTAATGTTTCTAAATGTGATTACGAGCAGGCCCAAATAAACGGCGTCAAAAATGTTTTTGTGGAAGCGCATATTAGTGGCTGTTTTTACCATTTTAATAACGCTGTCTGGAAGAAGTCCAAAGTGCCGAAGAAGTGCCTCCACATAACCCGCCGTAACGTGATACACCACGGACAATCATAATTAGGTAGTTTATTTTTGCGTAAAAGATGAAAAAATTTTCAATCGACATTTTCTATTTATACATTGTTTTATAACAAAATAAATTTTTTATGTTCCGGTCAGATGAGGATCAAATCTTTACGTTTCGGAACGTAGCAAACGGTAGTTTTTTTATTAGTTTTATGTTGGTTTTTACGCCTGACACTTAAAAAAAATTTACAACGAATAAGATTAAGAAAGAAAAAAGAAACAATGTCTTTCGTCGATTCGGTTTTATCTGTTCATTAATATGGGATTGACCTCCCAAATACTTGACACTGGCTAGGCGCAAACCGTGTAGAGCTATAATAAAAAAAATATATATATATTTTGTTCCCGCTGAAGTTTGTTGATTTCCATAGCAACCGATTGACTCTTTTAGTACCTACCGAGAACTCAGAGGTCATCTAATATTGGTTTTCCTATACCGTCAGTTGCGTCACGTGGTTATTCATAGTGGTAAATTTATTACCAACTAAAGAAAGTATTTATTGTAATTTTCTTATCCCGATGTTAGTGTGATATGTTATCCGGTAGTGTATGCTAGTTATAATAGAACTTAGGGCCATATGGCGCTAATTTGTTTCTAAACATATTCTATGTACAGATTTATTAAAAATGTATAGAATAGATTATTACCTTGCGCTTTCGATGCGATCTAAAGTCTAAATAAGCTTAATGATTTTTCTTACAACTAAAACATTTACTGAGCCGTTACTTCTGACACTTGATTGTTGCACAATTTGGAAACAATAATATCGAGAGTAAGGGGGAATCCCGGATGATTGGCAGCTGGCACCCGTCGCGGTATTGGCACTCAACTCTATTTTATTTACACAATGAAAGCGGCTGCGAACTCGGCTTTTATGAAAATACTCACTTGCTCTGCCCCAACTTCGTTCGCGTGAGTTCGAGCCAAAATTCAGAAATACGTAATAGATAGATAAAAACGCTTTATTGCACACCAGAAATTTGAAGAGATATATAATCGGCGGTCTTATAGTTAAAAGCGATATCTTCCAGACAACCTTAGGATGGACAGGACTGAAAGAAGATAAGAGTGGGTAGGTAGTTGTACATAAGACAGGTCAGATGTAACTATCAAAAAAAAACCTTACTAAATTTTTTTCCCCCAAAAACAACTAAAAAGACTCGTAAAAAGTCTTGAACAAGGCCATTTACACTTTTTGTACTTTTCATCAGTATTCCGAGCAAATGAAGTCGCGGGAAATGTTAAAGAAGAAAAGGTTTGACGTCAAAAACGTATAATAACAATGACTCATTGTTCCCGGTCGCCCTAATCTTTAACCCTCTGAAGGGTATTTCTTCCGGTTTTCTCAGCGGAAGCCTGCGCCGTCTTTCATTCAGTTGAATTAAATGTTCGTGTCATTATTCATACAATTACTTAAAGCGCGACCCTGCTGCACTGCCACGCTAGCCTACGTAATGGAAACGATACATCATTTCACTCTTTGCATTTTCAGTAAATATCTCTCCGGTAGAGACAGGATTTAACGGTCACTAGACTTTGATAAAGTAAGACAATTTATAAACTTAAAAAAAAAAATAGTTCGAAGTTATAGAGTCAGTGACAACCACACTGGGTATCTAGGGATTTTGGCTTTAGGAACAAGAAAACTTTACTAATATAATTAATTACCCTTAATTTCACATGCGTAACAATCTTTTACGGTTTTCAGCTGTTTTTAGGTAAGTTTGTCAAATTACCAACTGACCATTCTGATAACAGATTAATAACGTACGAAAAACCAGAGATTACTTATGTTAAATTCACAAGATAGTGTAAACGTTTTTTTTTTTATTTTTTTTTTAAAAAGATTTAATAATTAACTTCCACACAATACAATCACTTGACCTGGTCCCAAACTACGATACCCTGTGCTATGGTAACCAGGCAAGGACGTTACACCCAGACTGAAGCCATTTGTAAAAATACGGCTGACCCCAGTGGGAATCGAACCCACGACCTCTGTTTTGGTAGCTAAGCACCTTAACGGCTAGACCAACCAGACAGTCACTATAGGTACTATATTTGTTTTGGCAAGATAGCGCAATGTACATTTCTCTCCTAAAGATTAGTATTATAGCTGTATAAAGATAAAATATAGCCTTCTCGGAGTCATATCGCCGGTACATTAGCATGAATATGAATGCATGACCTACATTTGATATTCGGAGCTTTATGGATTATGCAGACGCAGGAGGCAGGGCTTCGACCGCTTGGCAACAGTGTCGCCTGTGCGCGGCAATATTCTAGTCACCGGTAAAATTTTGCACGTCTCTGCCATAACCTAACCTTGTACCTACTTTCTGAACATACAATCTTAATAACTGTTATCATAAGTTCGATATTTTAATCTGTGCTTTGTATGCATAACCTGCAAGGCACTATATTATATTATTTGGCAATCAAAACTGAACGTGCCAATTTAGCTAATAATAGAGCTAGATTCCATATACAGGGCGATTCGTATGTGAAGTTGACTCAATTAACGCCACATAATAACACAACGGGTATAGGCCTTTATCCTTCTCGCCTTTGTTCAGTCCACGCATGCGTATGACGTTTATTAGAGCGGACATACTTGGCTAGAGCTAGTTGCGGCGTGCCGTAGGCAAGTTTCCGTAAGCATTGTTAGCAACTTGCTCGGTATTTCAATAATGATACCGCGGCCGCCCCCGGCTATACAACTAAACAACTTGCTGACACTGCATTTCTAAATGAGCGCAATCCCGTTTTCCAAAGCCGCCAAGTTTTACCCGCTTGACCTGACCAGCTGCTTGACTCCCCGACGTGAACTCATTAGTGATCATTTCCTCATTAACTCGCCCAACAAAGGTAACAGATTCAGAGGACGGAGGCGAAGTTCGCGAGTGTAATGAATTTGAATACCCTTTGCAAACTTTTAATTTACTACTACGATACCTAAAAGAGCGCTGATCGAGCGGCTGAATTTTTCCGGATTTTTCAATAGTCAGATAAAACTTAACTGGAGAATAAAACTGATGTTGTCACTGTCTTTTCCTATGATTTAGACATGATAGCATGCAATTTATTCTCCAGTTAAGTTTTATCTGACTATTAAAAAATTGGCCCTTAGTATGTGGGGCGTTGGTCGACACACTGGAAAGTAATTAAGTACCTACTTTGACTTTATATCCTTCCGTTATAGCGATCGTGTGGAAATGCGAAAAAGGTATGTTAGGTATACAGCAAGTGGCAAGTGACCGTGTGGTGCCGGATTAAGAATAGCGTCACTCCATTTCCTTCCGTGGATGTCGTAGAAGGCGACTAAGGAAATACATTACCAGGAGATGGGCAGCAGCGTTTTCCTGAGATTCCAACCGCATACTGCGATCGCCAACCCGCCTGCCAAGCGTAGCGGTTATGGCAAAACCCCTCATGGTTACGAAAACCATGACGGAGGTCTATGCCCTGCAGTGGGCGTCAAATGGCTGATGATGATGAAGTGGCAAAACCTGGTCTCTGCCTACGCCTCCGGGATACATGCGTGAGTACAGTTTCAGTTAAATTACAACGGTAATGTGGTCTACTGGTGTGAATGGTTTTTATGAACTTTCAGTTCATTTTCCTTTAGGTACCTAGAGGTTTGTTTGCGTGAGGAAGGTTACTGTCTATTTTAAAACTATTTTATTATTAGACGGACATACTTCGACCAAATAGAGGATGTATTAACAAAGGGCAAGATAAAAAGTACCCGAAACCGGCGTGCGTGCATGCAACGACTAATGAATGTTGAGGAAGCGAAAGTGATCTGTCAGGGTCGTAGCAAGTGGCAGTCCCTGGTCTCTGCCTACCCCTCTGGGATACAGGCGTGAGTTTATGTTATGTTGTTTATGTTGTTGTATTATTACCTCAGTAGGTAATAATTCTAAAACAGACAATAACCTTGAACTTACGACCTATGGAGATAGCTCTTATATCCCGCAAGCTTTATTATAACCACCGAAGTAATAAGCAATCACAATACGCCGATCGTTAAAATTATATAAGCACGCAAACAAATCTCTACCTCATGAAAATTTACGTCACCTACAAACAGATATGGGCCATTTTGCATTTTAACTATTTGAAAAAATACTCGTCGGAAACGTTCTCAAATTTGTAGTCTGAATAAATAAAGAGAAGAAAAGTGTCATCTTCGACGAGCGTGTTGGAAAAATACTTGGCGCCTTGTAGGGCTCATTAACAAATTTACTAGGGACCGGGGAAAGTGGGTGGTCACTTAACCATAAACCATAAAGATGTGCTATACTTTTCTTGGAATAAACTGTAAATCAATTACTAGGCTGGGCATCAACAAAAATTTTCCGTCCCAACTTTCGATTACTACGTATATACCTACATAATAATTATTTCTCAGAGCTCCCGAGTTACTTCAACAAAAGTTCTTACGAACTAATTGTACTTTATTTGCGGAGAAAAAACACACAGATTTCCCAGGTGTAGGCATCTGGAAGCAGGCATGAATTTATGATGTTGGAACGTGTTGACTGACAGAATTTCTGAGGATTTCTAATGTCACACAAATGACAATGTTTATATTCATGCGTTGAATTTTGTATGAGGCTCGTTGTGCGTGTAGGCGAGGCAGACATTGCAGAGCGGTCCCGCTAGGTCCAGAGACTGATATTCTGGACAGGTATTTGCAATCTATCCAATCACATGCACTACCACTGCTTCCAGTGATTCATTGGAAGGGTGCGAGCACTAATGCTCACTTAATGGTCTCCATTCTACTAATAAAATACCCCTCCATTGTTCACAGATCGACCCTACTCGGAAGGCATTATTCAAATAGTAAGTAAAAATCTTTAACAAGGAAAGTGATCAATCATCGAGCACCTAGGTGTTATCAGGAGTGTAATTAGCGTCACGTGTAACGGCATTGTTGCGTCGAAAGTAAAAGTATAGATTCACTGGAGGCGATGAGCTGGTGAGCCGGAGCCGTGTCACCGTGCACGTGACGCAAGCTCTGCAGTAACATCACCTCAAGGTAAAACTAACAAATGGTGAAAGTTCACCGGCGGGTTAGCGCTGCGGCGTGCTTAGAGAGATGACTCCGGCCGCGGCATTTTATTGGCACTCCATAAGTCAATACTTACGAAATGCCGGATGTATTGGGGGCGGGTGACGGGCACACGTTAGTTTTCGACATTTCCACTTAACACGCAGTTTGGAACAAGCGCCTGAAATGGAGCGGCAACAAAACAGGACCGGTTCTCTGCGGTTACGCAACCGATCGCCGCGCTGCAACGATTTTACCTGAATTCCGTTGCATTGATTTACTGGGTTATACCATACCTACCTAACTACTTTTTTTAATTGTACGCTTAGTGAACATAAAACGAGTAAAATTTGCCAATAAGTAACTCGATGTCTACCTAAATATTATCCTCAAATTGTGAAATGGAAATTCCTCAAAGAGTTTTATGAGGAAACATGTAGAGTCTAGAACTAGCAGACTGTGGGTTGATGTCCTAACTCTCAGGAGCTATTAGGAGTTGCACACAACACGGTAAATGTTTTAGCAGAGTTGTTCATGTCACAATTCCCCGTTAAGGTGAGTGGAGTCTCATTGGGTGGTGATATAATGTACCTACCAGTGCCTGTTGCACTTGTCACACTATGACATAACTTGACAGAGACACGCGCAACCGGGAGCGCCATGTGCCACTTATCTCTATTAATCATGCTTGCAGCCTATTAATTAAAAGTAAGCCTACGTAACTTAATTCCAAGAGAAAAACTGTTAAGTTACTTTTCTGCACACACTTTTATATCCCTCTACAATCCGTTGCATTAGAGTATCGATAGTTTCCGCCCCCGCTTGTCTGTAGTTACCTTACTTGACTGCGGCAGTGTTGTTGCACAACTTAAGAAAGGGCAGCATTTTTACATGAACCATGTCAAGCCAGTATCGATAGAGTTATCCGCGCCAATTGTAAAAAAAACTTTTAAAATGATTAATAAACAAGAAAAATAAGACAAACCTCCAACAGTAAAATTCCAAATTCCAGGCGAATATTAAATGGTCAGGGAACTGCACTTTGAACCGACACTTCCTCAGAGTTTTAGTGGATCTAGGATGATACGACAGTTATGTCTTAGAACCTTTCGTTGGGCTCTAGGCTCGCCGGTGAGCTGCGCGTGAGTCGACTGCCGTGCGGACACTGAGCCCGCGCGCCGCGCCGACCGGTATGAAAGTACGTTACATCAAATTAATATCACTTACTTGCAACCAGCTTAGCCTTTACGCCTCGCGCCTAGCCAATTCATGACAACCTTCTACAAATTGCCTCCTGACAAAAGCTACTGATTATTCGCGCATGTCTCTATTGAATAATGTTATAGGTATGTAGCAATTTACTATGATCACTTTCACGTTTGATCCCACGTACGTTCTAGACGTACGTCTGGGATCCCGATCAAACGTAATTTAATTAAACTTAATATTGAATTCAGAAAATTAATTCTTTAAAATTATATTTCTCATTTATATTACCAATTAACACGAAACACTATTAGAAAACATTTATACTCGCTCTCTCCCTCTCTCTCTCTCTCTCTCTATCTCTGAGAGAAGGCCTGCGCTCTACAAAAATTACTTATTTCAGAAAGGCAACACGGCATGGTCAGAACAATATGACTCCTCGACACGTCGGCCCTAACAAATTACCTGCTGTCCCTCGGCAAACTGTAATACAATATTCTTTCCAGCGCGGCTCTAAATTGATATTCGTTTACCTACTTCAGCTATTCGGCTCTCCGGCCCAACATGTCCTACTAATATTATAAATGTGAAAGTTTGTGAAGATGTTTGTTACTTAATCACGTAATACAGCTAAACGGATTTAGATTATATTTAGTATGGAGATAGTTTGAGTTCCGGAGAAGGACATAATTTTCATCCCAAAAATTACTCATTCCATGCGGTTGAAGTCGCGGGCAAAAGCTTGTATAATATTTATTTATTGATATTTTTATTGCACTTAAAGTATTTGTAAGAGTCCGGAAAACGTTTTGAAGTACAAAATTATGCCACCAAAAATTTATTTTACACTCATTTAGTACCTGTATGTATATATTCTATAATAAAGTGTAACAATAACACTTTATTGGACCGGAAGGACAAACTTTTTTTTTAATAGCCCTTTAGTGTTTCTATTTCCACCTACCGTATACTTAGTAAATTGTATCCTTATAAATATCCCGTGATATTTCAGATTCTACGTATATTTTGTAACCTACCCAACTACCCACGTGGGATTTAATGGTGACGATCGCGTCTCCCCTTAAACGATCTTATCTAAACATTTCTGCTGTACGTTAATGGCATGTAGTCAGTGGAGCGGTGACTTTTATCATTTAAGTACTTCTTTTATTGGTCTTTATTAGACTAATGGTCAATTTCTGAATTGAGAATTTCGCTAAGTAAATGGTTAACTGTAGTGCTGTCTCTTCCAATTTCTCAGAAAAGAGCATGAACAGAACGTTACTTCAGTATTTACTTAGTGAATTGCTCAATTCAGAAACCGACGCTCTGGAAACAGTGTGCTTTCGTGCATATATTATCTACTTAATTAATCGGTGTTTTAAAGTATTACGAATATAAAACAAGCATAAAATATCTGACGTCGGATCAAACAAAGGGTAAACGGGGGTGTTAAACAATAATTCTCGCTCACGCCCGGTTATGAATAAAAAGCGAAATGAAAGACGCGGCGGTGGCTCTGTATATCAGCATAATTTTAATTAAACACAAACAGTGATCGGCTCCATTTCTGCGAGTTCCGTGTTGAATTAATTGTTGTCGGGGTGAAGTCGTAGCCTGTGCCTTCAGTGGACGCTGAAATATTAAATATTAAGACCGGTTGAACAAAGACCCGTTTAGAAGGTCGGCACATGGAGTAAGCCTAGGGCCTAATTAATTTCATACAACTACAATTCATGGTTTACTATGACAATAGATAAATAGAAAGCTCTTTATTGCACACTATACTCTATTTCATATAACAAAAGACAGAAGGTGATATAAAGGGCAAAAGGTTTTTTACTGTGCACACTTCCATGTTGTAAAAGTACACAAATATAACAAAAATATACATAAAGTGAAATAAACGGCAAATATTTTTACTGTGCACACTTTCATAAATCTGTTGTGAAATAACACGAAAAATGAATTCATTTATTATTTTGCAACAATGAAATAAATAAACAAAAACAATTCCAAAAGTGTGCATTATAAAAGACCTACGATTTCAGAGATCTGCAACAATTGGAACGTATTTTTTGCGAAGTATATAGTGCGATCAAATTACTTGCCGGCCGGCACTTGGCTGGTGTTTTTATTTACTAGAATCAGCACAGGTACACTAATAACTCATTTTAAATCTTTACAGCAGCGAATATATCGTATTATGTTAATGTAGGTAGGTACCAAACAAGGAAATGTCTGGAAATTTAAAAAATATGAAATAAACCAGTCCCTCTACTCATGTCAATATGCCAATATTTATAGGACATCTTATTTAAAATAAAGGTTTCAACTACAAATTACAATCTTTAATATAAACGGTTTGCTTAATTGATATACTTAGCTATTCACAACGCAAACGCTCTATGATGAAAGCTTCCTCTTAAATTAAATTTGCTACAATACGGCGCTCGTAGGTAGTAATTCAGAAATTTGATTAAGGTCTACAAAGGGGCTACATGCCTTAGAACAGACTAGTTCTGACAATACTACAGTACCTAAAATGCAGACAAGATAATGAAAATGGCCTAGTTGTATGTATCTTGCTTCTAAGAATCTTTCTTACGGCATAAAACGGGAGGCGTAGAATTCAGAACACTAAAGATGGACAATTGTATAGGTACACAAGGCGATAAACTCAGTCCCCAGGTGCGGCGCCGTGCGGGTACACCCCACGGAGCTAATCCGCGGCAAATATACGCCGGAATGTGTACCAATACTAAAAACGCCCGCGGATTTCCGTATCACTTTGATGGGGGGATCAGTCGTTGTTGTATTTCACTTTAGCAGATTCCTCGTCCCTCGTGAGCCCTTTGATGTACCAGCTCCTATGGGAACCTTACCATCCGCGTATGAATATACTCGTAATATATTTTTAAGCGTGCGTACTATTTTATTTTACCTCTGTGTTGAAATAATAAGTAAGACAGCAGTATATTTTATGTAAGTAGAGCCAACTGGCACAGAAATAACAATGTTCCCCTTTTGAGCGTACCAGCTGAAACGTTCCATACTTAATTGGATTTTTAAAGGCGTTTCATTTTATTCTTACACGCAATTTTCACCCTCGTTAAATAATATGACAGCGTAACGCAGCGTGCTTGGATTCTTCGTGATTAAAAAACGATATAAAATATAAAAAACAGACTAAGTACGTATCTTCCGTGCTTTAAACAACAACAAGTCATTTTCAATTTTTGTTCCAAGTTTTCCTTTTATAAGTTGGTCGATTATTACTCGTTAATTTGTAAAGCCTACATAGCCGTGATAGTTTTCCTTTAACTTCATTATGTGCTACTACCCTGATTTTTTTCACGTGTCTATAATCCACCGTTTAACCTGGACGAGAGGGGAGGCCCTACTCTACCAAATTCGAAAAATAGTTTTCCTACACCCAGAATATTTTTAGTGATACCCGACACTATGGGGTATACGAGAAAAAAAAATCCCAAGTTTACGCGTAGGGGAAAGACATACCCTAAAATAAATAACATTTTGTTCTACCGTTTTGTCGGGGGGTTTATATGTATATCTATGCCAAATTTCAGTTTTCTGGTACTAATCTTCCTTAAGCTAAGCCGCGGACAGACATACGGACCAACATGGGGAAACTATAAGGGTTCCTTGTTGACTAAAGGACCCTAAAAATTGACCTTCCAGCGATAAATGAAACAGCGATGGATATTTATCTTATTGGTTCAATTAAAGAGTTCATCTGAAATCTTGGAAATCAACTGTCAAGATATGTGATGATCCTGATTAAATGACAATGCCAATGCTTTGGTGTTTGGTAGTAATAGTTAGCTATTAAAAAACATAACTTGTAAAAAAACCAAGTCTCGCAACTCAGTTCTTCTACCGCAAAAAGTTGTGTGATCCACGTAATACCAAGTCGGCTAATTTATTCAATAAATGGATTGAGCACGTGTACAGCGTGTCGAACGTAGTACAACATTGTAGTTTTTATGTACGCTGACGACATGTGTCTTTTGTATGCTGGCGAGAACATTGCAGATATGGCTAACAAAGTACAGGTGATTTTGAAAATAATAGGGGTTAAAGTATGAAATTGCCGTTTTATTGCAATAGGTTCTTTGAATTGACATAGAATCTTCATGGTTTGAGGTTTTCGAATGAAACTTTTTTCAAATGGTTTCTATGATGTTCTTTTTTTAAAAAATGTGAAACATTTGAATATCGACTTTCAATTGTTTTTGTTATTCAATTTAGACAAGAAAGATGGATACTGCGAAAATTCGAGTGATTTTTGAATACGAGTTCCGACGCGGAACTAACGCGGCAAAACAGCCCGCAATATCAATGCTGCGTTTGGAGAGGGGTCTACTAATGAACGCACCGTGCGATTTTGGTTTAAACGCTTTCGTGATGGAAATTTCGACTTAAAGAACGAGCCACGAGGAAGACCGCCCACACAGGTGAATAACGATGAATTAAGAGAGATAGTGGAAGCCGACCCTAGTCAAACTACCCCGGAATTAGCGGCATGGTTTAACGTTACCTTACCCACAATATTGACTCACTTGCGTCAAATTAATAAAATAAAAAAATACGAAAAATGGGTGCCTCATGATCACTCGAATTTTCGCAGTATCCATCTTTCTTGTCTAAATTGAATAACAAAAACAATTGAAAGTCGATATTCAAATGTTTCACATTTTTTAAAAAAAGAACATCATAGAAACCATTTGAAAAAAGTTTCATTCGAAAACCTCAAACCATGAAGATTCTATGTCAATTCAAAGAACCTATTGCAATAAAACGGCAATTTCATACTTTAACCCCTAATATAACGAAATGGGTCCATGATAATGTTATAATTTTTAATCTCGGGAAACCTATATGCATATTTTTTCGCCGATCAAACAGAAATAAAAGTATTAGGCCATACTTATGAATGTATCCATAATAGTAAACAAACTTGTAACTGTGAAAGCTTAGAATTGGTGGATGAATGCAGATATCTCGGGCTTACCGTACACAAGCACTTTAATTGGAAATCGCATGTCAATGTTGTATGTAATAGGCTGAGATCTATATAAGTTTCACCATCTAGGCAGAATATTAAGCAAACATAAACACATAAACATTTACATACTAGGACACCCTGTGTCGTGAGAACCAGAAACAACGACATCACAAACATGTAAACATCCAAGACCTGGGGTTTATTTTTTTGTCCCCAGCCGGGATTCGAACCCGGGACCTCTCGCATGGTATACTGTTTGTTACGGACTAGCAAACGCATTAATAACGGACTTACATTTTAAAACTATTTGGACGAAATAAAGCTGCAAGTAAGACTGATAAAATATGTAGTGGACAAAAATTTAAAGCCCAAGATACCATTGTGCGTGTAGTTATAGGCCCTTATTGTAGCCAAAATAGCGTTAAGCTAACTGTAGGCCGTAAAACATCTTGACCGTTAGTGCTTACCAAATTACTTAGTCCCCGGGCTTTCAAATCCTGCCGTTTGGGTTTTATAGCGCACGTTGAGCAAACTTTATGCCACTGCGAGATTTAAGTGTCAGATATGATGATCCGCTCCGCCATAAGCGCCAGCACGTATTTATGTTAGTTTACGTATGTAATACGAACGTAATGATTTGAGAAAAGATGGTCAGAGTGGAGTTTCTTTTCCCGCTGCCTTTTTCTCCACTACAAATACGGCCTAAAGGCAGCGGCTAACATAGTACATTAACATTCAGCAAACAGAATGTAAATTCTTTACGTTGAAATAAATTATTGGTTTCTGATTTCCGAACTAAGCCAAGGATGTTGCTTGCTGGTTTGCAGTTAGTTTAATGCATTTTAATAAATTTGCTGGAGTTAATACTTAATACCCTTCATGACACACGGAACCGAGACGTGGACACTCACGGTTCGACTAGTCCAACAATTCAAAGTCGCTCAGCGAGCTATGAAGAGGCTATGCTCGGTGTTTCTCTGCGGGATCGAATTTGAAACGAAGTAATTCGCCAAGGGACCTAAAGTGATCGACATAGCTCAACGGATTAGCAATCTGAAGTAGCAGTGGGCTCGTCACATCAGCCGTAGGACCGATAACCGTTGGGGTAGACTGGTTCTAGAGTGAAGACCGCGAATCGGCAAACGTAGCGTAGGACGCCCTGTGACCAGGTGGAGCGACGACATTCGCAAAGCGATGGGCAGTGAAATAGAAATAAAAATGTTTATTTGTCTTCAACATAGTAAGGCACAATAATTACTTATGCTAAAATGACTGGAATAATGACTGCAAAGGAAGAGCCGAAGATCGGGCTCAGTGGCGTGTCTTGAGAGAGGCCTATGTCCAGCAGTGGACTGACACCGGTTGATTATGATGATGATGATGAATATTTAATTAACGATTATAACGATTACCTATAGCATAAGACGGTCGTCTATAGCGTAAGACCAAAAAGACAATGGTGACGTGACGATCTCGACCGACCGTCATGGTTGGGTCGGCCCAGGACAGAAAGATGTGGTCAGATTTGGGGGAGGCATTTACCCATAGAAGAAGCTACGTAAAAGAAAGCGTTACTTATGTTAACCACCTAACTGTAGTCTTGTGAAACAGGCATCTAACTGAAGCTTTTACTTTGCGCGAAAAATTGTCCAACTTTTAATTGCAGTGAGCGCGTTGATGTCTTTTTTCGCGTCGTAGCCAGCGAATGGATCGTAGCCATATCGTAGCATCTTTCGTAGCATGAAACTATCATCGATAGGCGGATAAGGGTATATCTTCGTATAGTAGGATCTTAATTTCTCAAAATACCGGGGGCTGAAGCTTCTCGCCTCTATAGGCGTTTACCCTCGTTACCCAACATGTGACCCCTGGGTGGTGCCAAACGAGTAGCATCACTGTGGTAGACTGCGACCTACTAAAGCGATGTCTATATTTATGTATTAAGTGTGTTATTGGCAATAAATGTAGTTCACTTTCACTTTCACTCGTCGTTTTCCATCCGGCGTCCATTCCATTCCATCTAACAGTCAGGTATCTCTCCACTACCGATTTTATTTTATGCAGCATACCATCAGAAATCAATAATTTATTTCAACGTAAAGAATTTACATTCTGTTTGGTGAATGTCAATGTTACTATGTTAGCCGCTGCCTTCGGGCCGTATTTGTAGTGGAGAAAAAGGCAGCGGAAAAAAAACTCCACTCTTACATGCAGCTTAATGTCTTAAATCTAAAGAAACTTGCATGATTGAACTGGTCAACGGAACAAGTTGATTTTTGCATGAATTGTATCACTAATTTAGTTCCAATTTGTTTTCACTTCCCATGCATGACATTGTATCAAAATTCAATATAATTATTTCAATTAAAACCAAACAATCAAGGATGTTTTAGCCAATACGTTCTTGCAAACAATAGACAATAGATTGCCTGCTTAAATTGTAAAATTAATATAATGCCTATTCATGTCGTGTCGCCCACGATACAGTCTATGCCTAGTGTGGGGTCACCTTTCACTCTTCAGTGATTTATACAAAATTTTATTCTTAGTATCTAAGCGCTGTATGTATAACCATTGTTATCTGGCATTGTGTACTATTCTTCTGATAAATAAATATTATTTGATTTGATACGTTGCTCTGATATTACTTGTTAAGTATAACGGGTTATTTTTGAAATAAGCAACTCCTGAAATATGTCGATTACAGTTTGTCATTTTATAACAACTTTTTTCTACGAACTACAAACTTTTTGTTCAGTTTTTCATTATCATAAAAAAAATCTGCTGTGGCGATATTTGATAGATATTGCCTGAAACCTAGAACCATATGGGTTAAATAGAATAATCTTCTATGTAGAACAATGATTTAGTGAAGGCTGCTGCATTGGTAGAGTGCGCAAAGCACGAATTTAATAAAGTTACACAAATCCTCATATTTTGAAAAATCTTAATCTAAAAAAATCATAGAACTAAAATTTTGTTAAATGAATACTAACTCTAATCGGGGTGTCTCAGGAATGGCGCATTGTCATAACAACAATTGGGTAAATTACAATTAAAAAATATTATTATAAGTTATTTAATTATAAATTAAATTACCCTAACAAAAAACATCTACTTCAATGATAAATTCAGGGTCAGCCAAGTCTAGCCTCCAAGGGCGTAAATCGTCTGTAGCGAAGTTGAAAACCTTTTTCTGTCCTCCACCACTTTTGCAATATATTTCTTGCGCGCTGGCCGGCTTGAAGGATTACACCGCTGAAAGCTTTTTGTCAACATAATAAACGTATTGTATCACACACTGGGCCTCTTTGGCGGAGATTTACGTGGAAATTTATTTACGGGCGTTAGTAGCAACCTAGGTACCTGGTAATTTAGGAATTCTCCCTGCGAGTTGGGAATGTTACTCAGAACGTTTCTAGATTGGCTGTGGGGTTTTTTCATAAGCTTAAAATAAATCCATAAAATTACTATTAAATATTTTCCAATCAGAAGAAGATACAAGATGCAAAACTTATATTGGAACTAACATGCCACAATAAGAGTAAATAGAGAGGAGTCACAACTGGGGGATATAAAAAGGGCGTCCGGCAAGGATGTATCTTGTCTCTTACACTATTCAACCTTTACTGGGAGGCGGTTATGGCCGTAGCACTAGAAGATATTGACTGTGGTGTCAGAACAAACTTGCAATACGCTGATGGCACGGTGCTAATGGCCGCTTCAGAGTCGGAACTATAGGAAATTGTGGACAGGGTCAAAGAGTGTAGCGAGGCGGCGGGCCTTAGAACAACAAAACCAAGTTAATGGTCGTCTCCGCAAACCGCAACCTGAACACAAGCATCAAAGTGTCAGGACAAAAACTGGAAAGAGTTACAAATATCATGGCACCTGACTGACTGAAAATGGGGATTGTGATACCGAAATAAAAGCCCGCATAGAGATCGCCAGAAGCACCTTCAATAACATGAAGAAAGTACTTACCAGCCGTCTGTTACGGTGCTACATTTGGCCGATTCTTTTATACGGATGCGGGTCCAAGACAATTAAAGAGGATCTCAGGAAACGTATAGGCATTCTACAGATGCATGCTTAAAACTAGTTGGACTCAAAAGGTTGTCAATGAGGAGGTCCTACGACGTGTCAACAAGAAGCGCGAGCTTTAGAATACCATCCGAAATAGAAAGATTGCATACTTGGGGCATGTACTCAGACACCCAAGATATCGTCTCCTATTAGGAAAATCGCTGGCAAGAGACACGTAGGCCGGAGGAAGAAATCCTGGTTGAGAAACCTACGGGACTGGACTGGAATCGCAAGTGCTGCCAAGCTCTTCCGCCTTGCGAGAATCAGAGATAAATATACGGAGCTGACTGCCAACCTTCGCTAGTCGGAGATGCACCATAAGAAGAAGAAGATTTTCCATTCGATAATTCTGTAGGCGTGCCTGAAACGGGGATCATACTCACTAAATGTAGATAACATCCTGTACTTGTTTTATGAGTCCGATGAAATAAATAAATAATGTTGGTAAAACGTTTTTTAAGCAGTTATTAAAGGGAACTTTAAAACTAAAATAAAAAATTATAGGGGATGAAAGTTTGAATATAAGTTCGGTATTGTTGAAGGTACAAATATGAAAATAAGCCACACCTCGGATTGAGTGTAACCGTTGACTAAACGAAAGCAGGAGGACCTTTATTCAACGTTATTTTTTTACACTAATTAGAGTTCGTAATTTTTTCGGTTGCTGCGACATATTTAGTGTACTAAAGCTCAAATTTCTTAAAATTATGTAAACCTATTAGGGTTTACCCAGAAAAATAACAATCTGTGAAATCATACTTGAACAAAAGTTGTAGTAAAACAAAAACTGTTACTGACGTGTTTCAATAATTTTGCATTTCAAAAGTAACCCTGTATCTACTACAATCTTTAACCGACTTCAAAAGGAAGAGGTTCTCAATTCTTTACTTTTACGTCTATCCGTTCGTAGACATTGAGGTTTCGTTCACAGGCAGCCTACCCATTTGTGCATACCTGAAGAGGCTTATTGCTTCCCTGGGCTTCGTGTTTGCGGCGACTTTAGGCCCCCTGTTCATTGCGCTACTCCACTACACCTAGTTCCCAACTAAAGATGAATACTTGTCTAGTTTTACAACTACTTTCCTTGTTTCCAATTAGCAACGATTTCAATGTTTTCCCCAATTGCGAAAGCAAAGAAGGGTTATTTTTCGCGCGTGTGTATACAAGCTGTGGTTTTGGTAAATAACCCCCGACTCAGTGATGCTAGCCTAAGTAATGCTGGTACCTGAATGTGTTTTAATTTTTTCCTAAACATATAATTTTTATTCAAAAATTCCCTGTTTTTTCGTTCTGAAGTGTGGGTTCGTGTCGTGTGGGTTCGAGAATCGATAAAGCGCACGCGTCGGCCGCCTACCGGAAAAACCGACCGCGCCAACACTTTATGATTGATTTAGTGATTAGTTAAATGATTACTTAATACTCATAAATTTTTGGATATTTACCTAAAAAAAATTTTTTTGCATATTTTTGCATCAGTGTAGCCTTAGATTAATTAATACATCTATCTATGAGTGTAGTGTTATAGACGGGTTATAGTTTACAAAATTACAGATATGTATGTTTTTTTTAATGACGCAGAGGCCAAACGGCTGGACTGATATCGACAAATGAAATGTCAAGTGAAAGGTATTGACGACGTGAGTGTCATAGGGTGTATGACGTCACGAAGAAAATAAAATAACTGATTCCACCGTTTGCCACCATGTTATTAGAGTCATGCTACAATAATGCTCCAAAACAAAAACAAAATAAACAAATAACACAACTACTGAAAAGGCCAAAACAAGGCCTAATCCAATCCGTTGAATATAAGCAGACGGGACTAAACTTACCTACTAAAAGCTCAACGAGCCACCTGCTGAGCTTTTAAAATTCAATACTCATTCAGGCCTTGTAAAGCAAGCCTTTTCATCTGTTGTTTTTGTATACATTTTTTTAACAAAAATAAAGCAACCTTATTCTGGGTGTTTCGGAAATCAATACCTTTTGAGAGCAACTCCTAAACATCGAAAAAAAAGAGCTTTGTATTATTCTCGAAAAGTCTTCTGCCGACTGTCTATGGACTCTGGACTCTTTGGTTAGTCAAAAACTCACAGTGGAAAAAGGGCCCAGGGCCAGTTTCTGAGTTGAGAATTTGGCTAAGAAAATAGTTAACTGTAGTGCTGTCTCTTCGAATTTCTCAGAAAAGAGCGTGGCAGAACGTTACTTAAGTATTTACTTAGTGAAATTCTCAATTCAGAAACCGGCCCCCAGTCCATTACGAATTGACACTTCCAGTGCTTATCCTGAGATTTAAAGGTGGCGACAGTCCGCTATATCACGTGCGCCTGAAAATTTGTTTTTGCATTATTTAAGGTGGAAAGGTGAACTGAAATACAGCTGTGAAGATAGGCAGGTCAGACGTATTTGCAAATGTAAATGAGATATTATTATTTAAGCTTAGGTACCTTTGTACACTATATTTTCTCGTGGAAAATTTAAGATCCAGTGAGACTGAGGTTACGTAAGATTTTTTCTTTCCAGTATTTGTAAAAAAAAACATAATTTTCATCATATTTCATCTATATACGAATGTTAGACATTTACATAAGCCTCTTCTTTGTCATGTTAAAGACAAATTGAAATTCACAGAAATAACCATATTTTCTTACTAACACCAAAGTGGGCTGCGACATGTATTTGTTAACCTATTTCATATGTCTTCAAACGTATGATGTACCAACATAATCTTACGCCCGCAAATTATGCTGTCGTTTTGCTACATACAGCGTGCAAGTTGCGGTTTGTTTGCAAGATAGGCCTATTCACAGTTGAACCTGACTGGTGGAAGCTTTTAGTACGTGGGCTATTGCATTCTAAATCTGCGCTGCCCACAGCCTGTGGCCTAGTAAGGTGTAGTGGTATACGTTGTGAAGGCAACATTTTTCGCGTGGCGCAACGCTAGGGCTGTCCGCCGTGTTACATAATGGAGAATAATCTCGGCTCAAGCAGGAAAACTATTTAAATATTTGCGCAATTCCTCGACCCCGGGATGGCGCTCCGTTCCCGCGAAACTCGTTTGCTTGCCAGCTGTAAGTAGCTTTTCAATGGGAAGATTGTTACACGCACGCGATCACATTATACATTGCCTGTTGCCACAACCGCCTCTTCTCTGCTGTTTATAAAAGCGGCAACGGTGTGGCTGCTAAATTAGTAACGATTAAATGTTTGCTAGTTTGTGGTTGAGATTATTATACAACCGTTGCGTGATAGTGACACGGAAGACGGAGCCGCACTCGGCCAATGGAGCAGTATACTGTACAGCATGCAAAGCGCTATAAACTACCTATTTAAGAGTAAAACGGCACGGGAATCGGAAATTAGAGCATGCCAAGTAGCCAGTAGTAAACAAGCCAGATTAATCAAGCTACAGAGTTAAGCCTGTTTCATTGCATTTGACGTTTAAATCGATGGTCTTGCTGCGACCCGGCGTAACCCATGCATCTAGTCTCGAGTTAGGCAATAGGATATACTACGTATGTAACTGTAGCAGATCCCTGAAGCATTGCGTGGAGTTTGGAATAGTATGAGGAATTGTGGATCAACTATTTGTCTACCTAGGTACCGTATATGTGAACTTTTGTCTTGTTGCTGGATATGGGTTAATCCATTATTATTTATTTTTACATGTCTTTTAAGCGCTTGAACCGATTTAAAAGTGGGTTTTGTTGTAAAATTCTTATTTCATCACGAGTAACATAATAAAATCCTTATGTTCAGTTTTTGCAATATTCCAACCGCCACGAAGCAAATTGGTATCACCTAATTTTCTTTACTTTGTATGACTTGAAAAATCTGGACATTATGTTACTTTGTTTGTATTATAGGACTCTGACAGTAAAATACCAAATCCATACTGTATGAATGGAAAAAGGGGCTGTGTTCCTTTATCCGTTCCGCTATCATTTTAAAATATACTTAACGTCCTTTAAAAAGAAAAACTTTAAACCAACGTTTGCACTTTTTTAGATTCTTTCAGAACTAAACACTTTAAAATCTGGATACGTGTTTCTTTCATTGTACCATAGAAATACATGAAAGAAAATCAAAACACCAAAAAAAAGTATTTAACACAATAATGTACCAAATTTTTTTCCCGATACAGACAGAAGAACTCTACATTATTTGGAACTTGTATGTACATATACTTGTATATTATCTGTTGGAACACCAACAGATAACATACAGGGGTAAGGGTGCGGTTCGTCAAACTACCCTGTTGGTCAAAGGTGCAAAGTATAACACAATAGCTTAGTTTTAGTAGGGTCGAGTCTAGTATAATGAATGCGCTATTTCGCTTCAGTATTGAGTTTCAATAAAATATAAACTACAATTTTTTTAACTAAAACTTTAGCTTAACTTCAGATTCACTTGCTTGTTGTTTTGTCGGAAGAGTCCGACCAGGATTACATATTTTCTACAATTTTTTTCCCATGCCAAGTTTCATGTCCTTTTTGAACCCTTAGTGGCAGAAATTTAAGAAATCCTGAAACACAATCTTTAAAATGAAAATGTAAAATGAAAAAATAAACGAGTAAATATCCGTGCAAATTCAGTTTTTATTATATCTAGTGCACGCTTTAACCTTAGAAAATACTACACAATCTATGTTCACAACCTTTATTTATATTGTAGAGTACGTTTGCAAAGTTTCAGGAAGAACTACAAAACAAGTAACTTGTGTACCCTTTTGAAACCTTTAGGAGCAGCAATTTATATTTTAAATATGTATTATAAAATAAAAAAACTGACTGGATGATTGGCATAACAGGTAAATTTTTTTGCACACCTAGAGTTGTTTTTTTTAAATCCTGAAACACCTAGTTATTTAAGGGCCGGTTTCTGAATTGAGAATTTCACTAAGTAAATACTTCAGTAACGTTCTGTCACGCTCTTTTCTGAGAAATTCTAAGAGACAGCACTATAGCTAACTAACTTAGCGAGATTCTCAATTCAGAAACTGGCCCTATTTATTTTATTTCTAGAGTATATGTTCAAAGTTTCACAAGAATCTGAGCAAAAGATAAGTAGACCCTAGATTAAATAGAACCTAAACGCATCTCCTGTCCAAATGTTATAGGTATAGCCGCCTGGGATGGGCATTGATCTAAACTAATATTACAAAGAGGAAAGGTTTGTAAGTTTATATGTTTTTAAGCTTGTAGCAGGGGGTAATTTACGAAAGTGGTTAACTGATTTAAAAAATTCTTTTACCAGTATTTAGAATGGACCTTTAGGGTGGACATAGGAAATAGACTAATCCGTTTACCACGCGAACGTAGTGGCGGGCACTGCTAGTAGGGTGTAAGGGCAAAGTTTTTTGTGTACTTATCTCGACCCTTTCCAAAGGTTAGGTGCACTGCACGTCGCGCAACCATCATGAACGTAAATGTCTGCACATTAAAGATCTGCCTTATCACAGCTAAGCTGTAACTAAGAACGAGTGCCGACCATGTCTGTGGCCGACAGACAGTACTAAAAGGAAACTTTTAGTGCACTTATCTCAGCCTTTCGTCTGTCTGATATTTTTCTTTCATATAATTTACTTCGCAGCTGTTACTGGTGTGGGTTTCCATTCCATTCTGTTATTTCTATAGCCAACTTTTATGGCCGGGACGTGACAGACAAAGCATGTCTCAGCGGGAACATTAAATTCCTAGTTTGACGTTCGAGGCGAACTGAATTTATTGCGAAAGTAACTTTTATAGAGTGCTCAGTTCACTCTTTCCAATTGTCCAGTAGGTAACTATGGGTATTTTATGAATACTTTATCGTGGACTGATGTTTTATGAATTTCCGCTGGGATAAAGCTTATGGTCTTTATATGCCCATTCAAGAACCAAACCGTCGATTATTAGTTAAGAAATTACTTCACGTATTTCGGGTTTCATTAGCGGGGGCGCGGGATGTGACTAAAAATTGTTTCAGTTTAGTGAAATTAACAAATAATTTAAAAAAAAATGCTCTCGTGTCCACTGCAAGCTCGTCCCGACTGCGCGGATTTTTGTCCAAGTTACCAGTAGGTACCTTCGTATTTTATTAATTTCAAAGTTGTATAAACGTATTTACAGGCAGTATAAACGACATCCATATAACATTTTCATTATATTAACAGTCGTTTGTAACATAAGTACCTACAAGTAGAGTGCACGTATGTAAAGGTCGATCGCATATAAAATGCATTTTCTATAAGGACGATCTAAAGTCCAAAATCTGTACTCAGCAATACAAATCCAAAATAAGAAAGATTATTCAGTGAGTAAGTAACTTGTACGGCGCTTGATTCTGTCTCCTGCCTTGTAGCACTTGATTCGACGTAGGCATTTTGTATTTTGTCGATTCAACTTGAAGAGAATCATGCGTGACGAGTGTCGTACTTACTCTGTACGAGTGAAAGAATATGGTACAAATTCTTCCCCGGGGAAACATAGAAATATGTAAATAGATGATCGGAAACAAAAACTTCTGACGGAGAAGGAAACCTCTAGCGCTTAAAAAACCCGGACAAGTTTGAGTAGAACTCGCGGCCTCAAGGCCCCAACATACGATTTCAAAGTTAATTTGTGGCCATTAACTTTGTAATCGTGTTTACGTCGTATTTGTGGTTGTTCTTTTACAAAACCCATCTGCAAATCTAATCTGAGTATTTTCTCAATCGTGTTTATGAGCACAATAAACACGATTGAGAGAATACTCAGAAATTTTTATCAAAAACGATCTGTAAGATTTTCTTTTTTCATTCGTAGCGCTCTTAAAATGGATCCCTTTAAAACATTTTTTTTTCTTATACTACTAAATTTAAGATTTCTGGTGCTGTGCTGCTTTCTGGTAAATTAGGTACGTGATTTTAGGTAAACAGAAAGTACGTAAGGTTTATTTTAATTGTATTGACAATGCAGCTTGAATTAGTTGTACCTTCGAGGAACGGTGAGCCTTTGTTTTCAACTTGATAGCTTTATTAGTGTTAGTCCAGACTGTGGTCCAGACAACAAAGTGATCCTATAAGGGTTCCATTTTTTTCTTTTGAGGAGTGGGACCTCTAATAATGTTTAGAACTTTTATTCCGTAACGACCAACTAAACGGATCAACTAGTTGTTCCGATCGGAACTCAGTACGTGGTTTTATTGCTATCGGACCAACTACTCAAATCAACCATATTAAGCTTATATAAGAGTTCCCAACGGAACAACTATGAATTTGGACGGAGTGGAATAGTATACTTCTGAAGACAAAAAGTACTAGGCTTGCATAAACTGAAGATGTTAGGTTCCCTTTTATATTAACCAAACCACGAACCACGAAAGGTGACTAAAGTATAGTCAGGTAATTTCCCAGACTTTATTATACTTGCTCCAAGCTTATGCAAGCTTAGTACTTTTTGGCCCGTTGACCGGTAAGTGCCTACTTCAAAAGCAAGAGTACTTATCTACGTAGGTAACATATGTTTCGCGGTACCAAGCTGGAGTTGTTCCAATAGGAAAGAAAATAGTTGATCTACCTTGTTCCTCTTTGACCAACGGAAATCGTTGTTCCGTGTGGCATAAAAATAGTTGATCAGATTTTAGTTGGTCAAAATAGTTGATCACAACGGAACAAGGGAATATGAAGATGACAAAATTTATTATATAGAGGTTAATGGCATCGGTATTTGTGTATTATTTGAGATCTTTAAAAAAAACCTTCGCAGACAACGCCTTAATAATAAATATATGTGTCAAATGATACCTAATAGGAAAAGACAGCGTCTTATGGCAACTCCTAACCTATACATAAACTCACGCTTGTATCTCGGAGGCGTGAGCAGAGACCAGGGGTTGCCACTTGCCACGATCTTGACAGACCTTTCGCTATTAGTCGTTGCAATCTCGCACACCGGTCTTGGGTACTAACCTATACAGGTAAAAATACTGCCACGTTACTGACACCCCTTAAACGGAAATAAAAAATCAACATCAAAAACCGTCATACTAAATACTGATATGTGGACTAAAGCTCAAAACCCGGAAACAGGCGGACTAAGGATATTGATGAAGCAAAAGAGGTTTATTGCCATTCCGCCGTGGGCACGCGTGGTGGTTAAGCCCATAATCACTCTCTGCTGAAAGAAGGCCTCTGCCCTACAGTGGGACGCGACGTAGGCTGCATTATTTACATTATAATGAAGTCCTGAGCTTGCATAACGTTTTTCTTTTACTCGTATGTGACGAGGTCATGACCGGTCGTTCCCCTGGCGCCGAAGGTGACTGGGCACAGGACCTTGTGCCACAGTGACACTAACATTCACTTTTGTACTTGATTATTGAAGAAGGGGTAGATAACACTGTACTTAAGCGGCAATTAAGCAATAAGCAGATAATTGAGTTTTGCGATTGGCGGCAAATTAAACCAGTCTGTGTAATGTCCTCGTATAGTTTTATTTTTCATAAAAAATCAAATGCGCCCTTTCATACTTCATCACGTTTTAAATATACTATGTATCGATATCTTCGCATATTGCAAATATTCAGAAAATAGCATTGGCTAATTACGACATTTAGCTAGCAATAATAACTATGTAAATTTCAATTAACATAAGCTTTTAATATAATACATCATGTGATATTGGATATAATATTGCATTACTCATTCATTTATTAATTACATAGCAAATTATGGAGTCTATTTTAATTTGAAATAAGGTTTTTAAAGTTTACATATTTTACATTTCATTACAATTACATTTAGATCTATTTTTGCTATAATTTTAATTATCAATAGCGGATCACATGAAGAAGCAAGGAGTACGACTATCATAAGTACAAATTAGACCTTAACACATAAACAGGTGGCACAATGAAGATCTAGACAAAATACACAATTACCAACTATTCTATCGCTATACTTCATACATGAAAATATGTATGACAACCAACAATATACACAATAAATAAATCATGGAATGTTCTTATGATTTTACGTTTTTTTGTTCAGAAGGGCTATCGTCAGAACATCGATCGGAATAGACAGGGCAAAATATAAAAATATCGTTACACCTAAACTTTACAGTTACGATAAATTATAGCAAAAATACGTGTTCACTATGATATAGGCCACAAGAAGTTACTGACTGCGTGCGCATTGCACATCAACGTCCGTGTAGCGACTCACTCACTGGTGTCCACTCGCCGCGCGTGCGTCCACCGCGGTTCACCGAGGTCTACCGCGGTTCACCGAGGTCCATCGCGGTCCAACGCGGCCCACCGCAGTCCACCGTCGCACACGCTCGCTACACTATCGCGCTTCCCTCACTGACCCGCGGGGCGTTCCTCGCTGCTGTAGCGCCTGCAACAAATTAACCTCACGTTAACCTCAAAACATACCATTAAGAAATTATACTTTATGATTTTAACTAGCTTTCGTTCCTTAGATTGTCGCTTAGAAGATCGGTGTGTTAAGTGTCCCTTTCTCTTTTGCTTTATGGACAGTTATTATGTTATTAAAGTACGGTAGTAAATGCCGTAGTAATATAAAATCCGGCGGAACATGCCCTGATATAAAACGATTAAATTGCAAATATGTTTGTAATTTAATCACAATGAAGCTTGCTGTTACGTCTCGCACGTTCTAAAATAATGAGTATACTTTGACAAATGTTTTCCGAAGTGGTAGTAGACAATAAAATAACGGACTTTTTTTTTTAAAAACTTAACTTTTCATACACTTAGTTTTTGATAGAGAAACAGGGCGTAAGAAGTTCATAGTTTCAGTTGACTTTTGAAGTTTTTATCCAAAGCTGAGTATAGGCATAGACCAAAATTGGTATATGGTATAGGATAACAAAAATTAGTGTTCTCTATCTATCTAAAATGTCCCTGAATTTATTCTCTAGCAACGCCTCATACATACCTCAGTTTGTGAAAAGTATACTCATTATTTTGAAAACATAAAAAAATATGTGTGAGGCCCAGCGTAGAAGCAGTCTTAACGTCTTGGGGAACATTTACTTGTTTGCCTCGTTGGCCTTGCGATTAAAATGCTTCCCTACCAAAACCGAAGCCGTGAGTTCGATTCCCGCTGGGAGCCACCGTAATTTTTTTTTGTACAAATGGCCTCAGACTGGGTGTATTTCCATGTACATGATATCCTTGCCTGATAACCATAGCACAGGGTATCTTAGTTTGGGGCCAGCACAATTGATGGTCTTGTGTGGATGTTATTATTATTTATCAGCGGGCCCGCCGGTCACACTATTTTCCTTTTGTTCTAAAACTAGATGTTAAATAAATAAGAATGCATTTTCTCGAAATAACCACACCTCTAATCTCGTCGTTATTGTGTTCAAATTGCGTCACAATTAAAGGCAATAAGTCAGAAATAACGACTTAGTAAACGTTTTAGTTTCTTACAAATAGCATTAAACTTATTGGAACTTCAGAGCGCATCGTATACTGGAAGCATATTTTGGCCAAACTATTCAATAAATGTACTCAATTGTAACGCGAGTTGACTAAATTGGCGTCGGGAGTAGAGAGGCTGAAATTAAAATAGATAGAGAACACTTTGTTGTACGTAAAAGTGGAAATTACACAGATATTGTTTAACCTAAGAGTACAGACGGCGGACTTACGACTAAAAGTGATCTCTTCCAGAAAACCTTTGGGATGAACTGGACTAATACATTGGAGAAGGAAGTAGATGTACAAACATAAAAAACCCCCCAAAACATCGGGTACTAAAGTAATTAAATTTTACCTAATAAATAATCGCGATTAAACCCGTTAAATATAATTATATAAATATAATTCAAACCGAGTTAGCTAGTACTCGTTTGACTGGCTGACTCGTTTTGAATCTGAAGCTGAACGCAAACGTTGTTTTGCCATATTTAGACCTACTAAATATCAACTCATATCAGAGGACTTTCATAACAAACACTGTGACACGAGATTCTTATATATTAGAAGACGTATGAAAATCGCGAGTCATTAAAAAATACTAACATAAAAAAGTATAATTTCAAAAATAGTAAGTACCTCGCGCGCTAATGCGTCGGCGCATAAAGCGTGGTGGCGATGTAAGTTGTGGGCACGAATCCCTCCTCTCGGGTGTTGGGCCGGCGCACGCGCGTCCAGCCGTCACCGGCGTCCGTCTCCAGCACAAGTAGCTTCTCGCCGCTCTCCATTCGCATCGTTGACCCGGTGCCGTTCGCTGGAAAGGGAGCAGGGGGTTGTAATGGGGAACTTGCGTCTAACTTAGATTGGAGTGACTTTCCTTTTATACCATAGAAATCATATACAAACCTAAAAAAAATTTTGAAATAAACCAATAAAAATATTTTTTTGGGGTTTTCAGGGTCTCAAAATATGCGAAAACACAAAAGTTGCTCTAATAACATAAAACTTATTAGATTTCGTTTTGTCATTGAATTCTCGACGTTTTAGAAGAAGAAGAAGAAGAAAGACATTTATTATACCAACAAGATACTGGGTGTACTGTACATGCATAAAAACATTATTTTACGAGACAAATCAAATATTGATAAACGCTTCATACATTACGTTACGTTAGGTAGTGACGTCATAGTCTAAGGTCTATTTGTATGGCGCGTTTTAGAACCACGTGACTATTTTGACTTTTCGACTGATTATATTATAAAAAAAAAAGTATAATTTGCAGAGAAAAAAAATACCACGTTTATTTATCTTTTAACGTGTCCTCTCCTATTCTATTAAAACATTTTTAGTGCAAAGTCTCCATTGCGGCCTGGGGCCTAATTGTCTATCTTTTGAATCTATCGCGATTCCTTTCAAACGCTTCAAAATTGAATGGATGCTGACGAACTTCAGACTGCATTTAACCTATCCTTATCACTTTTAATGACAGCTCGTCTCAAATAAATGCCGTCTGAATTTCGACAGCACCTTTCAAATGTCAAATTGAAAGGGATCGCGATAGATTCAAAAGATAGACAATTAGGCCCCTGGTTAGATGGTTTATATAGCGTCTAGTGGTAACTACAATCTACACTGGATATGTAAAGGATAGATAAGATGACCTCAGACGCTGTGTTGCCTGGGAACTATTGTTCTGCATATACGTCCAACTGTAGGGCGTTCTTCCAATGAGAGAGAATGGGCTTGATCACCACGCGTGCTTTCCTGAGATATGTGAATACTAAGTTTCCTATGTATTCTTTCGCATTATATTATTATTATTAATGTTATTTTCAAGATCAGGACTTAGGAGGTTCGTGTTTGCTAGCGGTATGTGATCGCAGCGAGACTGAAGGCCGAGCACCGTTCGGCTCGGGTAGTACGATGGAACGAGACACGCTTTTTGTGGCGCTAAAATGGCAGAATTTGACAATTAATGTACTGCAAAGTCGCGACTTTGTAAATCAATTGTAAAAAAAGGGAGTATTGAATAATTTTAGCAGAATTAGATACTAACTTAGAATAAGTATAATTTATGTAAGAAGAAGTAATTAATGAATTAAGTAAGAAGCAGAATTAGTTACTATCTTTATGGACTATTAATTAACTGCATAAATAAATTAATAAAATCCAATCAAAATGTAATGTATTTAAAACTGAATTATAACTATGCATGTAGTCATATTGTACGTCAAAATGTAACTAAAATGTAAAAATGCGTGCTTACCTGAAAAAGGGAAATAAAAGGCTATATTATTAAAGTCGCGACTTTTGACATTTTAATCGCGCGCCTAGCGTCCTCGTACTACCCATGCTGGCCCAGACCTCATTGTTCCCACGCACAAATCCCAACTATAAGTAACTAGCCGGGGGTCGGCGCGTGTGTGCGCGCAGTGGCTTAGCCCTACATGTTACACTAGCGACATCGAGGAACAAAAAAACATATCTTACAGATTGTATTTGCAAAAAGTGTCCGTACCATCTCTCATTTTAAGACCCACGACTGAGAACCTAGGAACGCGGACCCGAGACTAGCATTATTGCCAAAAACGACCGTTAGTCGTACGTTTTTTGCCTTAATTCACGGCCATGGGTCCGAAAAATTACTCTTAATCAGTTAATCTTAATCGAGAGATTGTGTACACTTTTTCCAAATAGGGTCTATAAAAAAAGATACGATTGTTTTCCCTTTGTGGAGCCAGTGTTACTCCATGGAGCCCCTCAACAGTCCACGTCTCACCTTCAAACGGATACAGCGCCTTGCAGTAGCCGAGCGGCTGCAGGTCGGGCTCGTAATACTCGAAGTCGGACTCGTGGTCGTCGGCGTGGTAGTCGCCGTTCGCGTGGTCGGCGTGCTGCGCCGCCAGCTCGCCGCCGAGCCCCGACTCGGGCGAGCCGCCGGCGGCGCGGGCGCCCGCCGCGCCGTTCGCGCCGCCGCCCGCGCCCGTGCCCGTGCTCACTGACGACTCGGACGCGGAGCGCGAGAGCGACTCGCTGTTCGAACCGATGCTGAGGCCAACGGAGAGGAGTGTCAAATGGGGGAACAGTGTGCAAGAAGATTCACTCCTTCCACTAGGATCAGGGGTGGTCCAGTAATCACGTGACGCTCGAAAGTGGTGAGGGGGAGGTGTAGTGAGATATCACGTGTATTTATTCTGAACGCGCGATTTGTCAACCGAAAAACATACCTTGTACCAAAAAAATGGTGGGGAGTCTAAAACCTCACCACGTCTTTAGTAAAGTCATCAACTCATCGAGTCGCTGGTCTGCATACCAAACATTATAGATCAATTTTGTGCAGCCCGGATTTAACCGTGTTTCACCACAAGGTTGATCGCTAGTCGTGTTAAGGCTCCTGTTACTTCTAGCATGCTGTCTAGCGAGATGGTTGGCGTGACTCTAGCAGTTGGCTCTATGCGGTTAGCGGCGCGAGCGATACCTCGCTGCTTAGCCCTAGTAGCGACTGCTATGTGCAAGTGAAGTCACCTAGTAGGGGGTACAGCGGCTGCTGTGTGTTATAATGTACCGGGGGTTCCCAGGGGGTCCTAATGGAGCTTCGGCGGATGCTGTGTGGATTCCTTGTGCGAGTGCAGTCACCACTTGGGGGTTGGGCGGTTGCAAGCAATGCAAGTGAATTAGGTACCTTGTGGCCTGAGGTGGCGCGAGGCCGTTCGTCCGCGCTGCGGGATTAAGCGGCGCGGCTGAAACCTGGCTGCTTGCCTCCGCTAGCAGTTCCTCGAACTTGCGTAGCTGGGCGCGCAGCTTCTTTAGCTTGTCGCAGCACTCGTTCAGTTGGCCTGCGGAGGTGTGCCCGTTTGGTATAGGATACAGTTTTAACCCTTAATCGCCACTTTAAATTGAACCTTACTAACTTAAAATAAAGTCCAAAACCAATGAAAAAATCGTACTACCCATGCCCGGGTTAAGCTGATACCAATGGGGAGTCAAGTGAAAACGGTCAGAAATCGATACTTATAAAATAGTACTGACAGACAACGCACAGCCTAAGCCCGTGGTCTAGAAGCTTTGATATTTAGATGGGACTTTGGGACGTATGCTTAGAAGAAGAGATTGAAGAGATTTTTCACAATACCATGCCTAAATGAGTAAAAAGGGTTGATAAAAAGTTGTTAGTATTACAAAAAAAATCGACAAATTTAAAGTTTCTCTGTCCTCAACCAAGAATATTAGGAAACATATACGTAATTAAATGCCTGATAAATAGACCTGACAGAAATAATATATATTTATCACAATAGAAAATAAAGTAGCACGATTGAAAGTATGCTTAAACTTCGGACATACCTTCAACTGTCATTGGATCGCCTAGCGTGGGGTTTGTTTCGTAAACGCCTTTCATTTTCATTAGACCGTCCATAGCAGCCTGTTCTTGTGCAACCTGTAACGCAAACAAAAATGGAAGCTTTGCTTTTGTAACAAGGTTAATATTTCAACGTTACAGAATATTCTTTCAACATACCTGTTTACTGAGTTCCTGTACTTTAGCCATCAATTTCTTTCTCTTTTGATTCGGTGGTAAGTCTGAGTAATCCTCCTTTCCGTCCATAGTTATGTTGTTCTGAAATATATCCCTGCGATTAGTAGGCCCCCAATAATAGCTTTTCAACGTGCGATGAGCATACTTAGTCGTCGTCCTAATATAACTATTGTGTTACCAGTGATCGGAATGAGGGAGTAATTTTTGTTACTCGCGACATGTTGGCATAGTATGGCTACGGGGCAGTTTTGGGCGTAACGTGGTTGGTAGATTTTAATAGCAACTTTAAAATTCCAACGACGTTAGGGAATTTGTAATTGCAATTAATGTATCCAATGCCGCCAATTGTATCTTTTCTTTTGTCATTGCTGTTTCTGTAACATTTTTTTCCGGTATACAATAAAGAATATTCTTATCTTATCTTATCTTATCCGTGATCCGTGTGGCGCCGGATCAAGAATAGCGTCACTCCATTTCCTTCCGTGGATGTCGTAGATGGCGACTAAGGAAATAAATTACCAGGAAACGGGCAGCAGCGTCTTCCTGAGATTCCAACCGCATACTGAGATCGCCAACCCGCCTGCCAAGCGTGGCGATTATGGCAAAACCCCTCATAGTTATGAAAACCACGAAGGAGGCCTATGTCCTGCAGTGGACGTCAAATGGCTGATGATGATGATGAATGTATTTTGTTTGTTTACTTATTTACTTTGAGTTTCTGTGGCAATTTTCTTTCTTCCTTTAAGGCCTCTTTAACACCGCTATAAGCGGATGGCATTACAATCCAAAGCCGGACAGATTTTAGTTTTTAAATCCCGGGAGCTTGCGGGTACATCATGTCAATGCAGCGTTTGCCGCAATTTGCCTCAAAACGACTCTCTCGTTCCGATCACTGCTGAACACTGTTAGATAGCATTCTATACGAACTTTTACAAAAATTCATTAGACATTCGTGATCCGACTACGATTTTTGGACTCCTCTAGTTTATTTCGAACTCACTCATACTTCTAAACCCTAGACCATCCAAAACCTCAGTATGATTTTTTTACAATGTTTTAAAAACCATAACTGTTTTCAGTCGCTCGCAAACAATCCCAACAAAGTCACAAAATTAATATGAAAATATTAGGTACTTATTAATACACACAATATTTTATGTAAAACACATACTCTTATGAAGCAGTGCACGAAAATCACCAACGACGCTGTGCCATTAGAACAAACAATACACCAACCACCGCTACGAAAAAAATTCTACAAAAGACAAGAACACAAAATAACGGTGCAATGAGATGCCGACACACAGCCACACCGGAGAAACCCACGGGCCTCTCCCCACTGACCTTGAAGGAGTTGCACGCCTCGACAATCTTCTGTCGCCAAAGCGCAGGTTAGGATGACGGCGCGGGGTAAGCAGAAAACAAAATGAAATGAGACATGGAACGGAAACACAGGGGCCGGCGCGGTGCCGGCCGGGAAACAAATGAAGAACGCAGGAAATTCGGTGCGTTTAGGTCAAACAAAACTTTCTAGTAAAGCACATAGATAGCGTAATGGCGAGTGGAAAACCTCAAGGCAACTGCGAATAGGGGATTTATTCTGATACGGGAATCTATTATGCTCACTATCGGCCATCGGCACCAATGAACAAAATTTTATTTTACATATCGTTTTTCTCAAAAGTGGCAAATCGCTCAATCCTGTAAAGCGTTTTTACGAATCTTATGGGTAAACGACAGTTTTTCTTTTTTTAAATATGTAAATGATTTTAATAAAACGTTTTGTGACGCTAACGTGCCAGAATTTGACAATGGGCATTGTCCTAGTAAATAAGATCTGCTTTTTTTATAGAGAAAATAAGTAATATTGAGAGCCTGGGCTGAATATTTAGATATGAGCTGCTTTTATTAATTTTTAAAGCAAAGAAAAGAACCAGTGTCTAGGAAATCGGAAGTGCGTCATGCACGGAAGTACGTCATCAAGTGAGATCCTACGAGCTCTCAGTTTCTAGTGAGACTATGGCTCGATACGAGAAGTCTAAATAAACAAATCCAAAAAGACTTCTAGTTTGTGCAAATGAAAAATATGTATTATATTTGTTTTTTACGGAACACCGAGATGTCAATATCTTGGCGTATTTTTATTCAAAAATATTAAAATTTCATTTACGTGTAAAACGAACGTTAGTAGGTCGAATTAGTCACACACTTATTCACAAAAATAACAGAAATCAGTGAATATTATTGATTTATAATTCTAGCATTATAATCACCGACCTTATACCTTTAAAATGAAGTATCATTTGTAACTATTATCAATATTTAGGACAATGCACATTAATGTACATACTGGAAAGTAGCGGGTTTTGACGTTAAAACGCGCGACTCGGGTCATCGTGCTGCCTAAGCCCGAACCCAAGTTATTAATCCTAGGTTTTCGTAGGTCTTAAAGATCACTATATTATTATGATTTAGACTGTTCTTACGTGGAGGATGCGGTCTCGCTCGCACAATTTAACATTTTTTGTGATTGTAATAAAATTACGTATAAGTACTTTTGATAAATGTGGTCCGAGGGTTTGATAGATAATTAAATTGCGTATATTTAGGGCATATTTTCTTATACTGTACTAAGTTGAGATGATTTTTGTATTCCAAAATTAATAATTTTGGGAAAAACTTTTCTTTGTTAAACACTACGTGCAGAAAAACGAGAATGTAATTAAAATGTAATAATTTAATTATGCATCAAACCCTCAGGCCACAAAAGTTTACTCATTTTTTTACACCAATTAATTTTTTTTTTAATTGTACGAGCAAGACAGCACGCTCGACGTAAGATTTTTATGTCACTTTTTGCAAAAACGATCTGTAAAAGAGGATATGATTTCTTTATTCATTGGTGTCGCTAGTTAACCTCATGCAGCAGCTTGACATAAAAGTGTGCAAAAACCAGAGTAGCTGAATTTGACGGATGGTTTTACTACATGGACGCATCAAAGACGCATTGAGATGAAAAGTTTGAGCGTGACCATGAGGTTAGACGCCATAGAATAAAAACATATCTCAAATTCAATGGTTTATTGCACCTTTACCTCAGTAGCATCCAGTGCCAGTCGGTTGAACGTAATACTTGTGTCATATTATAACTTTCGCTCTTGTTGACTTGGGGTAATATTCCTTGAGTAAAATAAACTGTGTTACGTATTAGGGAAGAGAACAGGGTCGTGTGGCCATGCGGTATCACTTACATCGCCAACCGCTGGTTGCACTTACGTTTGTCCATCGCACGAAACCGACGCCACAGTCAAATTGAGACAATACGACGTTTGTAAACCCATTTAGCGGGTGGGGATCGAGGGGTAACAGATAAAAATAAAAATTAGTACCGCCATAAGATTACAATGCAACCGGTACTGAGTCATTCGTCATTATGGTGACATTCGCGTTAATTATCGAAACGTTACGCAAACACTGATGACTAAATACCAGTTGGACAAACATACGCCCGTAAATAAAATGAAATGACAATGAAAATATGTAACAAATTATTACAGGTACGATATTGTTACTGAATACATGAATACTTTTTCATAATAATATTAAGCATGCCCAAAAATATGCGATAAAATATTCAAAATAGGAAGCTACGTCAAGCCATGGAAATAGGACATGCACCCGGATCAGTTCGTGGAGAGGAATTGGATAGAACTCGGTTCCTCCATAAAAGCCGACCTGGGCGCATGCCTTACACAACTCCACATACGTACGCAGCCCAACAAATACATGATGAATGTGGACATTATCCATGTGGTTAGATTTTCTGGGCATACCGTTCAGGAAACCTGGATGTACCGCCCAGAAAATGTAACCACATCGGTGAATAAGCGCATTTAGTCAATGAGCTTATTCACCATTGAAATTTGACATTAGAGACGATACTTTCGATACGCTAAAGTTCAATCATGAATTTCTAAATCACGTTTGAGCATTATTCTTTCACTGTACAGATTTATAACTTTTGTGCGCGAATAAAAGGACAGGCTCATATCTGTATTTTCTCTCGCTCGCAAATTATTGCGTTAGTTTTCTTTTCTACTCTAATAATAAATAGGTACATAGGAATTGCTTCCGATACTGAATCTGTTATTGGAGTTTTCCCTGTGTGACTAATGCCTGTTAATTAAAGAAATGGACTGGACAATTATTTGCCTCTCGCTCATACAATATTGCCTTCTATATTGTGCGAATGTGAAGGAAATATTTATTGAGCCCACCCTTCCAGTGGCAATAGCTTGCAGCGGGCAGACTACTATTGTTTAACTATAGTCTCTTTTTTTACTTCTTTTTTATTTTAATTCGAGAAGCTAGCTAATCAGGGATACGCCAACTTCTCGATCAGTAGCGAAAGTGTGAATGCACCAGACGATTTACGCAGCGCCTTGGCAACTTTCACCTTCACTAGATGAGTGAAGTTAAAACACAATTGGTGCTCAATGTTCTCAGTCTATCCACCTAAGGGCCACTTCACCTAGCATAGGCGAGACTTGCCAAGACCACGTAGCCGCGACTGAGCCTCACCTTGTTCGAGCTGAATATGGACAGCAGGCCGCCGCGCTTCTTGATCCGGTTGCCGGAGACGGTCCCGCGCGCGGCCGTTAGGTGGTTGAGGTGATGGTGTGGCGGCGCGTCCGTGGTGTCGCCGCCGGCGCCGCGCTGTTCTTCGAAAGGCACGTCTTCCGGCGGCAGGAAGCCGGACTTGTACCTCTCTATTACTAGCTGGGTGTCCTGCGGGTGGGATTTAGAAGGTTACTTGCGTTTGCACTAAGAAATCGTTCGACTGAAAATGGAATAGTAAAATGATTCTATCTATCTATCTATCTATGATCTTTATGTCTTACTATAGATGAGCCATGTCCCGGTACGACTTTTGATATTACGAGGTTGGGGTTCATCGAACGACACGCCCCTCTGGCGGCAGGAAGCAGGACTTGTACCTCTCTATTACTAGCTGGGTGTCTTGCCGGTGGTCTTGTAAAGTAAAAATTATTGTCTGGGCATGGATAAATTGCTCTTTAGGTCCTACTGTGTATGAGTCATTTCAAGGTACGACTTTTGATACTACGAGGGTTGGATTTCTTGAACGGCACTTCTTCCGGTTACTGGAAGCCTGACTTGTACCTCTCTATTACTAGCTGGGTGTCCTGCGGGCGGGTTTGGAGGTGGGGTGTATTTTGTGAAATACAAATTATCTTATTGATAAGATCCACCGACTGGGGAGGGATAAATGCTCTTTAGGTGTTATTGTGGTTGAACCACTTCCCCTTTCGACTTTTAGTAAGCTCAGGGTAAAGAAAAATAATATCTTCTTTTAATATCTTTGGTTTTGCAAAAGGAAGATAAATCTCAAGCTATCTAATATTTCATGTTTGTGCTTTTCCTGGTACAATAAAGAACATTCTTGTGTTATCTTATCTCAAGCTATTTTCAGAACCTACAGCAAAGACCCTAGGGTCAATAACCTAGGAATTTAAAAGATTTCCGCTAAAAACGGCTGCTTTTAGGTATGACGCGTTTTTTCACTGACTGACGACGGGGCCGGGCCGGGACGAGCCGGGCTGGTTTGTGGATTGTGGTTGTGGATGTTTTTTACAAGCTTGTCACGCGGGATGGGATTTTCGAGGGTTAGTAGTATAATGTTGCGTTCGCAAAACACGAGCCACGAAGCAGAGAGATGCACTCTCCCTATTGGGGTAGACGAGCCATTTCAGCATTGACTTACTTTGATTTCTTCGCTCGGAAATCGATACAACTCTCAACGCGTTGTCCACAGCGTTAAGAATATCGCACTATCAAGCCCGGTAGGGGCATTTGTATTTTCACATTGTAGACAAATTGTATTGTAGATCTGTTTCCCGACAGACGAAAGAAACCTCAATTTATTGACGAAGAAATCGATTGAGATTTATTCTTCTATGGTTTGCAGATCTTACCTCTTTCTCATTAATCCCACCAGCGGCGGTCTCCATTCCGTCCAGACATTGCATTATGATTGGGAAAACTTTCCGTTCGACGTCCACAGAACTCAGCATAAAGTTCTTTATATTCTTGATTCGCTTCTCGTCCAGATCCTGAAATAGGAAACGTTCAAGTTTACATAACACGTCGCAGGGGGTTTTATTTTAAAACAAGGAACCGGAATTCGTGTCGTTAAGATGTTTTACGGAAATAGAAGCGTATTTACAATTTGTAGATTTTCGTTGACCCGGTTGGCGACGCGCCAAAGTGCAAGCCGCTGCATTCAGCAGCGACGTTTTCTCCGAATAGTTTTAAGTTCACTTGAGATTTATTGGAAATGTCAGAAACAGATGATTGCCGTTCTGGTACTGAGAAAATTTTGCTATATTATGGGTTATGGCGACGATTAACTTAATAATAATAATTATTATGGGGGGACAAAAAATATAATAGTCTCGTCTGACCAAAATGGCCAGACGGACGCCCTCCGGCTGAGGAGTCCAAGCGGCCGGAGGTAAGGGCGACAACGAGAGAAAACGTTGGACTATCCGGGCTGTATCAAGCAGCACAGACTTCTGCATGAAGCATGCCCACACGGAGTTCCAACCGCCTCAGATGATCAGCGAGACTGGTTGGAATTAACCCATTCGCGGAGAGGACTATGGGATCGATTTCGGTGGACACCACCCCCCAAATATCGGTAACCTCGTACACCAGGTTTTCTTGTCCGTTTCGGCTTTCACGAGGTTCTCATCATATGGGACAGTGATGTCGATCAAAAACGCCTTATTCTGCGCCCGGTCCACCACCACAATATCAGGCTTATTCGAGAGAAAAGTCCTGTCCGTGATAATGGGCCGGTCCCAGTAGAGCTTGGCGCGGTCGTTTTCGAGCACGGCTTCCGGTGTGTACTTGTAATACGGTAGTCTCTGTGCGACGAGGCCATATTTCAGAGCGAGCGCCTGATGGAGAATCCTGGCTACAAGGTTGTGTCTGTGCAGATACTCAGTGTTAGCATGCACCGAACAACCGGAAATAACATGCCTGAGTGACTCACCGGGATGGCGAAACACCCAGCAAATATCGGCAGTGCCGTCCTTCAGGATGTATTTCCTATAGTTGTTGGTCTTGATAACCTGATCTTATATTGCACAGACAAAACCCAGGGTTTCCTCGAACAGGTCACCGAAACGTAGCCAGTATATGGAGGCCTTCGTATCGAGGTAGGGCTCGTGTAGAGCCTTGAAGAACCTCCCATGCAGCTCCTTCTCCTTCCATATGTCCTCCCGCCAGTACCACCGGGTCTTGCCATTGCTCGTTGGCTAAGGCCAGAGGGGTAAGTCCTTTATCACATCTTATGACATCTCTATGCATCGGACTGTCCGTCATCGTCAGGAAATAGTTTCGGAGGTTGCTTACCTCGCGATTGTGCATAGTCTGGGCACTCAATAGCCCACGACCACCATGCTTTCGTGGCAAGTACAACCTCATCACTGACGATTTCGGGTGATGGAATATATGGAGAGACATAGTTGTGCGAACTTTCCTATCCAGAAGTTCAGTCTGATTCCACCTGAGTATGCCGAACGTGTACATGATGGTGGGCATGACCCAGCCGTTATAAGCGCGTATCTTGTTCACGCCTGACAAATAGCTCGTAAGCACTTGTGTCAGACGCGAAAAGAAGACGCTGCAAACTGACTGTTTCATATCCGCCTCCATGACGTTGATACTCTGTGACATACCCAGGTACCGGTATGTTTCAGCTTCGGAGAGGGTTCTTAAATTGACGGGCATAGAGGGATCTACGCCCTCAGAATGTGTTATCCTCCCCCTTTCCACATGCATAACCGCACACTTCTCGACCCCTAGCTCCATCCTAATGGATCCACTAAAGCCAGATGTGATTTTTAGTAGATCCATCAGGCGAGTCCGTGTTGGGGCAAGAAGTTTGAGGTCATCCATGTAAAAGAGGTCACGAACTTTCGTACCTCCTCTCCCAAACTGAAATCCCGTCCCCGATTTCTCCAGCAGTGCTTACAGGATTTATTATTATTTAATACTATTATTGCACTTAACCTAATGTACAATACGGCGGACTCAATGCCATAAGCATTTTCTTACCAGTCAACGGCAGGAGGTGGAAGAAAGATACACAAATGTTTAATCCATTTGAAAATGCAAGCTGATACAATCTATTAACGTTAAACGTAGGGTTCGACTGCCTTGTTTGTCTAGCCGTTAAGGCGCTTAGCTACCAAAGCAGAGGTTAGCGTGACCACTGCCACGTGACACTAGCGTGATCGTGAGGATCTACGAGATGAAAAGGTCCGATTTATAAGTGAGATAGGCTTATACCCAACAATCCTCTATAGTAGATTGCATTTATGGATAGAGAACTGTGGGAGAATAAAAGAGAAAAAATGGAGGGATAGACAAGTGCCCTGTTTAAATACACACCTGCAGGCGCTTGAAGCACTGCTACAGCCGATGCCCGTATTACTCAGTCGTCCTGCTATTCCACGAACGCAATGAAAGAGATAGACAAGTACCCCATTGACGCAGGCATGTGACTGCTGCTCAAAGCACTCCGACAGCAGCTGCTCCTAGTACTGTCGCTGCGCCTTAGACGTCTTGTGCAGCTGTCCCACACACGCAATTAAAGAGAGACTCAAAGAGGAATGAAAAGTGCCCTGTTTACACAAATGCAGCAGCTTAAAGCACTGCGGCAGCCGCTGCGCGTAGTGCTATCATTATTGCTTCATGTACTCAAATAAAGAGAAATAGAAGGAAGCATGGACAAGCGCTCTGTTTACACACCTGCAGCTGCTTGAAGCAATGCGGCAGCCTCTGCTCGTAGTGTTGCCTCTGTGCCTCGTTGGTCTTGCGCAGCTGCTCCACGTACTCGTGCTTGGCTTCCTCGCACGCCTGGCTGCGAAGCTTCATATTTGCCTTCTGTTTCTCCACCTCCGCTCGACTGGATCGAAAATGAACTCGTTAATAAATAGAAGAAGAAACGTTTATAAAAGAACCGTTAGAACCGTTAGATATTTACAACTTTTAATTACGTAAATTTTTGAATTATGTAGTACTACCACTCGCTAACTGTGAAGGAAAACACCATAAGGAAACCTGAGTATCGGAAGTGTTCACACCTCAGCTCTTGAAATCGCCAATCCGAGGTGGGTACACGTGGTGATTAAACCCACACTCCATCTCTAAGAGAAGACCTGTTCACTGTTGGAGGACGTGTATCGGCTGTACGTACGGGGAATCTCCCCCGGAATAGTAAGTTATAATCACGAGTGTAAATGCATAATATGCAGTAGATGGAAATGCCATTAGGTGACTGTCTCATTGGTCTAGAGCGGTAACACGCTTAGCTATCAAGACAGAGATTGTGGGTTTCGATTTTCTTTTCATGTTGTGATGTTTTTTCCTGGGTCTTAGTTTGGGACCAGGTCAAGTAATTGCGTTGTACGGAAGTAATTATTATTTTACAATGATTAACACACTTTTTGCAAACATCACTCGCGGTGTGTCTCTTTTTATGCAGATGGGGCAGCAGACTCAGCACCGTGAGCGGTGAGCGCTGCTTTTCAGTAGATAGGGATAAAACTAAGTACCTAAATAAAGTATTTGGGATTAAACAAAGCTGCGATGTTACTGATATAACAGCGTATTTACTTGAAGGTCAAATACTTGAAGATAAAGAGACCCTTCAAGTTGTAAATCTGCTTCACAAAACAAACCTAAGGCATATGTTTCGCTTTTCGTTTCCATAAGTTATTCAAATAGTTTGTTTCAGTCAACACGTCAAGGTCTTTATTGTTGAGTAACCTCGACATTAGCTAGAAATAAATGAAAACACATTCCAACGCTCAAACAGGAAACACTAGTGCTACATGCGGATTTAACTGATCTAGGCAAATTTTTCTCGTTCCGTGATGGTAATGTTACCTAAAGTACCTTTGATAATAATTGTTGTGACGCAGAATAGTTAAACCGCTTGCTAGTGCACCGTCCCACTAAGATCCGCTACGTCGAAATAGTATATTTCATTACAAGTGTGGAAAGGCTGTCATTGCAAAGAGTTCCGACAAATGTCTACCCGAGCCGAGGCGCAGCCGAAGGCGAGGGTTGACAGTCGGAACAAGTTGCAATGACGGTTCCGCACGTGTACTGAACGACTATTTTTAATACAGTTGCGAAAAAATAAAAAACTATTTGCTTTTTTCTCTTCTCTCCACGCAATAAATTAATGTAGCGACTTTTTGACTTTTCCGGTAAAATGTTCTCCGAAGCATTTTGTGCAATTATACTGAGTTCCGGTGGTGTTAATTCAAAAAAACTAGGGTCGAAATTACTCATTTTGTGCAACAAACAACTAAACTCGCAAAGAAAATTTCTGAAAAATGGCGCCAACCGTAGAATATAAGCAGTTTTTTTTTCTTCTTCACCCATTCTGGTAGGCAAAGGAAACTATGCCCATACAGCCAAGTCTTCAGTAGAAGTTTTTTATTGATATGAAATGAAAATGAAATTTAATGAGATGAAATGAAATGAAACCTAACCAAACTCATTCAATCAAATAATTAAATCTGATATTGAAACAAATTAGTAGCTTCTTTTTAGAAATATACGTATTTGCATGAATCATAAAAACTTCTATGATTTTTTTTAGTAAAAACTTCATGGTTGGTTATTCTTTTTAATAGACATTATTTTGACAGTTGGGAAAGAGAACGCACGAGTGCGGGAAAGATAAAAAAAAAGCACGAGTGTGTAATAGCCCACATCCCGAACGCTATACGTCCCTGCAATACGCCACTTTTTGAGCAACTGTATTAAAAACTATATTAATCACATGGCGTTAGTACCACCACTTCCTACACGTTCTCACTCAGGTATTGCTGGATAACGTGTTTAACTAACCTTAGGTTGCGATCGTCGGCCCTCTGAAATAATTCGAACGCCCGCTTCGACTCGCGCGCCGCCGCCTCGTAATTGTTTGGTAAACAACTATGGCACGAAATCACATTGACGGACGCTGCATGATTTACCCCCAGTTTCTCGTACACTAACACGCTGTTAATCTACTGTTAACAGCTGTCAATTGACCAGTGTATACAAAAAAAAACCACTGACAGCTAATTAACAGTAGATTAACAGCTTCTCAGTGTACGAGAAACCGGGGTTTAGTCGATTTTAGTATAGCGAGCTGTTTCGCGCCCTCGCTCCGGTATTGCTGGATAACGTGTTTAACTAACCTCAGGTTGAGATCGGCGTCGGCCCGCTGGAAAGCGTCGAGCGCCCGCTCCGACTCCCGCGCCGCCCGCTCGTAGGCGCGCCGCGCCCGGTCCAGCGCGGCTATGGCCGAATTCAGCACCGCCATTTGTTTTGCACCCTCGTTCAGGTGTTGCTATAAGTTGAAGATACAAATATTTTAAATCGTCTTTTTATTGTATCCTCCTTCGTGGTGTACATTTTTTTAGAATACGAAGAATGGGTGTCGCAGACGGGGTAGATCAAGAAGACGGTGGCGAGACGATTTCGTTCCGCAGTGGTCTGCTCCTATATTACGCGCACCAAATCCCGAACGATTCCAATCGTCTAGCTCAGTGTTTTTCAACGCAACCTTTACAAGTAAAAAATTGTAGCGACCCCCCAGACACCAAGACCATAATGCCAGTAATTTCAAAGATGATGTAGTTAGAAAAACCTACAACTATGTTGCCATATCCTTTTTACCAAATATCGTGACTTGAGTGTCAAAAAGTGGGGCTAGTCCCACTTTAAGTCTTTCGGGGCAGCAACATAATATGCCTCATGTTCAAAGCACTTTGCGCGTGAGGACGACCAAAAATGTACTACAGTGGCTTTTTCATTTGGTAACATAAAAATTCTGCGCCCTAAAAACAAAAAGCTAAGCTTGAAAGGTCTTGAAAGCTAGCCAGAGAATTTATGGTGTCTAAATTGACGGAGGCATTTTCATAGAAATTTGGTACACTTTACTTGATTATACAAGATTCGTCTTATAGACGCGCGTCAGCGCGCCCGAAAATGTTCTAAATTGATGGTGCCAATTTCATTAAGTTCTGTAAAAACTCAGCGTTTTCAAAAACTCATCTAGAATTAACTGAACTTACAGTGGCACTTTCATAAACACTCACCGCCTTCTAATATAAAAGACGCCTTATAGGCACCGGTTAGCGCGGCCGCAAATTTACTAAATTGTTGGGGCCAATTTCATTGAAACCCTGCGCCCTCAAAAATAAGAGACCTCGGCCTTATAATGGCCCCCAAAAATGTATTAAATGAATTTGAAAATGAATTTTCGGAACTTACACTCCCAAAAAGAACATTTCATAAATTGACGGTGGGAAGTTCATCATCAGCCACCTGACGCCCACTGCAGGACATAGGCCTCCTTCGTGGTTTTCATAACCATGAGAGGTTTTGCCATAATCGCCACGCTTGGCAGGCGGGTTGGCGATCGCAGTATGCGGTTGGAATCTCAGGAAGACTCTGCTGCCCGTGTCCTGGTTATTGATTTCCTTAGTCGCCTTCTACGATATCCACGGAAGGAAATGGAGTGATGCTATTCTTAATCCGGCGCCACACGGAAGTTCATTAGTTCCGTAAAAACACATAAAAGTTCATGATGGAGCCAAAATTTTAATAGACTGACATTTTGGTTTTGGACATTGGATTGACATTTTCATATCATAAATAAAAGAAGTTCCTGACCGTTGGTTTTATTCTACCAGTGCCGCCAAATTGGCGAACTGACAACACTAACTACAACCTTGCTAACTACTTTTACCTGGCTGGCGACCGCGACCCCCCCGAGCAAGATGTCGCGACTCCCAATGGGGGTCGCGCCCCACAGTTTGAAAAACACTGGTCAGAATTTAGAAGAAGAAGAAGAAGAAGAAAGACATTTATTATACCAACAAGATACATCACAGAAACAAAACAAGCACACAAGCAACATAATATGCACAACAACAGAAAGAACGATTAGAATCGCTCAGGGTTTGGTGCGCATAATTAGGATCCTGACGAGAGAAAGATCTAAACCGAGTTGGGAGAGGCATTTGCCCAGCAGTAGAATACAGAAGATGCTACTTAAAACAAAGTAGACGATCACGATCGTTCAATCCACATTAGTCTTCCTTTGTGCGCTTTGCTCTGCTTGGTATAAGACCGGTTAGCCTCCGTGCTATTGTCGACTGTCTCTTGCCAAAGCTAGCTAAAGAGCTCTTTTTTTCTTTCTCTGTGGTTTGCGAAGTTATCTATCTGTTCTATCATTTGATTAAGTAGACTCTACACCAGAAATCTTTACATATTTTAGCATAGATCAGATAATATCTCTTTCTCTTTTGCTTCTTTAGTGATTTACGTCGAACTGTCTACAGCCATTAAACAATGCATTGAACAGACAGGGCACGAACCTAAGGGTCGGTAAAACATTTTTGGTCTACTCCTAGGTCGACTAGCGACAAATCACTGGATAACTAAGTAAATAAATACTTATATTATCCAGGGATAAACGACTAGATAGCTAATTGACCGAGTTGTCAGTCACACAATTTATCTGTGGATAGCGTTTTTGGACTTATTCATAAAAGGATAGAGCTTACTTACGGATAAACAGATAGTGTTGTCAGATAGCGTTTGCGCAAGCCGGCCTTTTAGAAAACAAAGGTGCCTGGTAGAGTTGTACGAGAAAATCAATGGCCTTAAATGGGCAGAAGATTACTGTAACGATCATACACTGCGTGCAATGGATAAATACAAAAAATCGAATATATAAAAATCTCGAGTCACAGTGTTTGTTATCGAACTCGTCCGAAACGGCTTCACCGATTTTTATGAAATTTTTCGTGTGTATTTGGTAGGTCTAAGAATAGGTCGTAGGCTAATTGATATGGCAAAACAAGGTTTCCCAGCTCAGCTTATACATATAAATAAGCGGTGGTAGCAGAGCGTTAGAACGCCGGCTTCTCACTCGGGAGGTCGTGGGTTCGAATCCCGGCATGTACCAGTGAGTTTTTTTCTAAGTTACGTACATTTGTCAGGTTATAGTACTAGCAATACCACGCTAAAACTGTGAAGTAAAACATCGCGAGGAAACCTGAGTGTCTGAGGTGTTCACATAGCTCAGCGCTTGAAATTGCCAATCCGCGGTGGGCACGCGTGGTAATTAAGCCCATACTCTCTCTGAGAGAAGGCCTATGCCCTACAGTAACAGTGGGACGTACATAGGTTGCATTATTAACGGGTAAATGGCCGATACACTGGCCTAATGTTCGATCGGGCCGTTAGATAACAGCTTTCTCTAATAGTAAATGTTGTGACAGTATTATTTGTGGAAGTTTAGTGGGCACTTTCGATGCGAGCGATAAGGATATGAATATTTACACAGCGATACCGGCTGACACATGCGGTACATTCGTGAGACTGATATCGTTGAGCAAATCATGCAACATGGAATAGGCTTGGCCATACGAGATTGCAAAGCTGGTTTTAAATCAATAATCACTCATTGTCATCACATCAGGCAATTGCTACACATTTGCTACTAGCTAGCTAACCGAGCAGCCGAGAGTGGAAAATTGTTGCTAGATTAAAGCGTGCCCTGAGATTGCCTCGCCCAGGTTACATTTTTCCAGTCATATGCACTGTACTATTTTAGCTGAGAATGAGGAACATGCGTAAAATTTAGATTGGGGTGACATTGTATTTATACCATAAAGGTCATAGAAAAGGATCATAAAAAAAAAAAAAATACAGACATATTTTTGGTGAGCAAAAATTCAAAAACTATTGACAAAAAAAATTCCGGGTTTTCAGGTGTAAACAAGGCGAAAATAGTTATTTGTTATGCAAGGCTGCAAAGTTAATTTTTGGCGCGAGTACCTTGTATTGAAACCTGAGCAAGCGAAGGATTCTAGGATTGAGCCACGAGCGAAGCGAGTGGTTCAAATATAGAATCCTGAGCGTAGCGAGGGTTTCAAAGGTACGAGACGCTAAATAACTTTGCTGCCGAGCGCAACACACAACTTTTCACCTCACTAAAGCGAGGAAAATGTTAGGTGCAAGAAAAACAGTTTTAATAAATATTAAATTACTGTTTATTTATTTTAAATTTATATCTTCGTCGCTGCTAGCTTCGCTCATATTTTATGATTTCTTTCGATTTTATCAAAAAACAAACCAAAATAATGGAAGTAAAGTGAATTCAATAAAGAGAAGAAAATTTTGAAAGTTTTTTTTTTAAATCAAATTTTCTTGCCGGCCAGTGCGATTCTTTAAATGAGGCTGGCGCATGACATGAAATAAGTATTTGCATTTCAATCATCAATGGACTGGCTGCAGAGAATATCAACTATTACGAAACCAATGAGGTTCTATATATATGTAATTTATTGTACGAAACTTTTATTGAATAAAAATATTCGAATTTTAAAAACACTTTCCACGCTAGCGGATAAAGTGCGATTTTCCACGCAGATTTCGAATGATAAACAGAGCTTTTACGAGCTAGTGAGGTGAAATAAGTATTTGCATTTCAATCATCAATGGACTGGCTGCAGAGAATATAAACTATTACGAAACCAATGAGGTTCTATATATATGTAATTTATTGTACGAAACCTTTATTGAATAAAAATATTCAAATTTTAAAAACACTTTCCACGCTAGCGGATAAAGTGCGATTTTCCACGCAGATTTCGAATGATAAACAGAGCTTTTACGAGCTAGTGAGGTGAAAAATAAATTACTTCGATAATGATTTAGTTTTTCCATTGAATTCTAAACCTTTTCTAATTAACACATAAAACATAATTTTAATAAATAAATGCTTCATACATTACAAGTCGGTAAATTGTGATGTCATTGTGTGCATCTGATTTATATGAAGCTTCTTTGCACTACTTTCGACCAGTTATTTTATGAAAAGTAAGTATTAGGTAATTGTAGAAAACGAGAAAACTGGATTTTTCCAAGTGTCCTTCGCCGCTCTACTATCGGTCATATTCAGGAAATAAACCTGTAATTATTGATCACTAAAAGTCATGTTAAGAGCATAGAGAAACATTTTTAAAACCGGCCTATGGGCATTATGCCCCAGTAACACATTTTCTGTGAAAATGTTAACTCACGGAACCCGAATAAAAAACCGATCCATTTTTTGTCCAAAATGATGTAATTTTGAAATGGACACCTGGTTTAACTTGTAACGTTCATTAAGTCGCAGTTTCTGTGTTACTTTGAAGAAATTGAAGAAGAAAAAATTGATTTGATTTGATTTAATTTCAAATTAACAGCGGTACCTGTTCCTGAAAAAAGGGCCATGACAGGCAGACGGACGAACTTAGGTACAGACGGACAACAAGAGATCCGTCCGATAGAACGGACGGCAACGTTTTTTTTTTCCTTTTAAGGTACGGAACATTAAAAATATTACCAATACATAATTACCTAATTAGTTTAACACAACTAGTTACTTTCCTTAATTTGTATGATAAAGCTTAGCTCGCTACAATTGACGTCAATTATAAAACGTTTGTTATTATTAGCTATAGCTTGGTCAGTCAACAGCACATAAACATTTGCACAAGTGTGCCCTATGTAGTTACGCTATGACTTAGTTTACATAGTCGAATATGTTTCTTAGTATAATAATATTATAAAGAACTCAATAGCACGTTAGAATACCAGATAGACACGTCCCGTCGATGCAACGTTGTGCTTTTCGCAAAATGTCCCGTTCGCAAAACGTCCCGTTTTCTAATCTGTAAATGGAAGTTGAAGACTTAAGATTAAAACCACGTTTCTTGTATATTTTTATTTTATTCTTTTATTTGCTAGTAAACTTTCGGGAATAACACATATTTAATGAAAATTTCAACTTGATACCGACTACGGTTCAAGAGTAAAAGCTATATAGGTCAGACAGAAGGGCAGACAGTCTGGCCGGGTGTCCGAAAGGAACCTATTAATATTAATAGGCATTTGAGATAGGGACCTTTTGCGAACGGGACGTTTTGAGACGCGGGATGTTTTAGTGTAAAGGTAAGGAATGTTCGATTGGAATCGCCACAAAATTATTTAATTTTTCCCCATCTTGCTTGGCAAATTCGCGGTGGGCAGAGACCACGGATAGCCACTTATAACGATCCTGGCAAACCTTTTTCGCTTCATCAACACTTATTAGTCGCTGCATGCACACACGCCGTTTTCGAGTAGGTACATTAATTTGGATAATATACACTTGAAAACAAAAAGGTTACTGACGGACATGCACAGACTAAGCCAGTGGACCTAGATATAAGAAATTTCAAGGGAATATTCCATCGCTTAACAAGCTGGTGTTTTATACTAAAACGGGTCCAAACATCCCGAACCCTCCGCGGTTGAGGACAAATTTAATGTATGGCGATTAATCGCCTTTCACGCGTACCTTCCTTTCCTCGCGCAGCTCCTTGGCGAGAAGGTGGAGCTCGCGCACGACGTTGGACTGGAGATTCTCGGCCACCACTTCTCGCTGGCCGGCGAAGTCACCGAGCTCCTGCAGGAGTTGTCTGAACGCCTTGCATGCTGTGTATCTGGAATAAAAGGACGTGTTCAATAGGGCCACCTAACCAAGATACAATGAGCCAGTAATAGTACAAAGGAGGCTGCATTGAAATGGTTTAGGTGGAAGGGACAATAGTCGATTATATCCGCACTTGGAAAGCTTATGGCCAACAGTTTAATGCAACCAAAGATCGTCCAAATTATATTGCTTATGTACAACAAAGTATACACTAGACTAATAATATTATATAACAATTCTAAGTGGCAGAAATCATTTGTGTTAATTCACTTTGACGCGGAAAATAAATAAGTAGGTATATTGAGAGTTTTTTACAATGACAAGTAGCGGACACAAAAATTACGACCCTTTGATATAACAAGAGATTAATAGCCTTACGAAAGAAGGAAGCATAAAGTCTACTGGATAGATTGGCAGACTATTGACCTGTCCGTGATATGATCATAAAACAGTTAATTGGCAAACGTCTGCATCTGCTGCTATAACGAGGCATTATGAACTTGCACCGAACGGCCTTATGTTAAAGGAATTAGTTTGCACAATAATACAAAGCGTTGCCATTGACGTAATCAAATTTTCATTAAGTCACGCTTTCGTAAAACATAGACAGTTTGTGCTGACAATAATATTGGATATAAAACATACATCGGGCGAGCTATGCCAAGGCACACTGGGTTATGTTAAATCGACCCTGGACGTGCGCCAAGAGGCTTTTCGGCCCAAGGGCCCGACGTGCCTGTGCAGACTTTTATAATAATTGCACAATGCACACACAATGTACAATAACAATGAACTAACACTTACTGATATTCATCCTCCTCTTTTCTTTTTGGTTGATAATTTTTCACGAGCCTCCTGGAATCAAAAGAATGGAATGAATGTTACGAGTACATAATTGTCCGACAGTAATAGATATGGAAACATAAAATAATATCAAGATTAACAGTGTGATAGCAAAAGTTTGAGGGGGGTGTAGGTGAATTATAGACTGAGATATTATCGATGCTGTCAATCGTAGGGTTTAGTCAAAAGGTAAAGTAGCAATGATAATCAAAAAGCAATCTAGAGTGGGTGACGCAATTTTCAATTTTGATTTAAAAATGACAGAATGAAAGAAATACCAAAAAAAAAATGGTGTAAATAGGTTTACACCTACAATTTACATCCAATTACCGACTTCCGACAACACTTGTTTGTTTCAATTCTGGATCAATTACCGTCACAGTGGACTCTCACCCGGATACCAATTGCTACAATATTACAATAATTACCTAATATTATCACGATTTAAAAGGTCATTAGTTATTCGTTGAGGCATCAGTTTGCGCGCGCAGTGAAAGTGCTTTCGACATATTACAACTGGTGTCACCGGTTTGAAAATGCGCAACACTATGCCTGCCTGTTACGAATAAATTTATAGTTGCTTCTGTCTGTGGTGTGGACGCGATGCTTTTTTCCAATTTTATAATCGACTTGAATGAATGATACTTAAATTATGTATATTCTGAACGTGATCGCGTGACAAAATGTAAGATAAGAATTTAATCAGTGGAGAGTCAGAAAGATAGTGGTTGTATTGGCATTCAAATTTTGCTATTTGAAGGTTGTTGCATATGCACTCACCTTAGTTTTGTTGCATATTCTAGTTCTATCGCGCAACGCTCCTTTACAAAGTTACCATACTTGTCTAAGAATTCAATTCCTTTATGCGTGTGGGCGGCTAAGTTATCATATTGATCCTGTGAACAAAGAAAGCCACATGTTATTACACTGTCTCGCCAATCTCCCAACACAATTTGGTAATCAAGTTCGATTGTGTAAACAATACAATAAAATGATTTAGGTCACAAAATGCAGAGTACTGTCATCGCCGAATGAAGAGGAAACGAGTCGGGTGATACGAGGTCATCCCGACGGGAAGCTGCACCAACCTCATGATGATAAGTCCATTCATTTGTTCCTACAACCGTTTACTGGTACATCTTCTACCTACTTGGTGTAACAATTGTTTTTAGGGTTCCGTACCTCAGGAAAAACTGAACCCTTATAGGATCACTTTGTTGTCCGTCCGTCCGTCCGTCCGTCCGTCCGTCCGTCCGGATGCCGCAAAAGAAAACGATATTTCGATACTCAAGGGAATCAACATTCGTAGGGTACTTTCCGTTGACTATGAAATTTGGCAAGTAATATCGTTTTATACTACAAATACAGGGAAAATCTGACAACTATACATTTGTAATTAAATCATAAAAAAAATTGTCTGACGTTCGGGAAAAGCCCGGAAAAACTGCGAGACTCGATTCCTGAACTATTTATAATATGTAAGTACATACCTACCTACAAATTTGTACGGCCCCCTCGGTGCGCGAGTCCGACTCTCACTTGGCCGGTTTTTTCATAGTAAATGTTGTCCTTATTGACGAGTAAAACCCCCCCATTTTCGTAAGTATATGGGGACTTTGATACACTCTGTATGGTACAATTAAAGCAGCCAATTTCAACAGTGTCTATTACAAACATCATTCCATTCCCAGGCCGCCCAAAAAAGCTGGACACAATCCTCATTCGTGATCCAATTTTGTGAAATCTTGCTTCATCCGAATTCCTTAGTAGTAAAGAAAGCATTCTACGGTGTTATTACTAGCAGGGTCTTTCCCATTCCCACTGTTAGCCCTGTGCCCGCGGGCACTCGTACGCAGATTGCATGCGGAGATGCACGGTGCGGTGGCGGTCCGCGCACGCAATGTTGGCATCAGGCGCAGCGCTAGAGCGCCCTTGACTTGCGCTGGGGCGACCAGAGTGCATCGACACGGTCTGTCTGCCAGAACTGGCACCTTTGAAATCATTTGGACGTATACTTAATCACACTACTATCAACAGTCAAAACCCAAAGACGATGTTGATTGCACACTTCACGCGTATACTGATAGGAATCGACTAATCGCTTGCCACGATATTGCATGTGATGCAGATTCCGGTCTCAACACTTCTTGATAAAACAAGATTTCAAAAAAATCGTTGAAGATATTGAACCTCATGGAGTTCCTAAAACCACATATGGCAAATATTGCCACAAATACTAATCACCATCAAGGTTTCTGTTAATTCACATTATGTTACTTTCTTAATTTAGAGGAACACGAGGCTACGAGGAACATCACATATTCAATTTTACCATAAAAAGCGACATATTTCTGCATAGACGCTATTATAATAATTATGTCAATTGACGATGATAAAATTTTTATCCTCATGTCTGTGATCGTCTGTAACTTAGTTTGAAACGTGAAACCTTTGAATCAAATTTATTGAATGCGTGAATGAAGGATAATTTAACAGCTTTTGGAGAATATGACGTCCACAATAAAACCTATTATAGAGTTTAATTGGAGAGCCATTCATAGGACGGAACGAATAACAGGATCTACAATACAAAACAAGTATGGTATTAATTGCTTGGTATCGATTCCTATTGGATATAATATCTACAACACAACTCTTGCTGACTTCTGGAATATTGTAAGTTGAAACATTAGTAAGTATTATCCCTATCCACGTTAGATAAATACAGCCATTGACATTATACTTATTGCCGTCTCATACTTGTACCGTTGTGCCGATATGACCAGAGAATATCGAGACCAGTTAGGCACCGTTAGTTTTTTAAAAGCTGTCATTCAATGTTTTCAACGTTTCATTGAATGCCCAACAAACGCTTCATTACCTACATCGCTTTATTAAGGTGGTCATTAGAAAATATAAATTTAATTTGCAATATTATAGGCCGACAAATCTATCGTATCGATCATTTCTTATTCAATAATCTTAGCTTTGGGTCATTGTGATTATTTGTGATGGTAAGTACTGACTAGCTTTTGTATGGCATATTATACTTTTTTCACAACGTTTTTCGTACCACTAAGCGAGTAAACCCTTGATGAATCTATAATAACCAGAAGAGTTTCAAAAGACGCGTCTACTTGATATAGCCCATAGACAGTATTTAGTGCATGTAGTGTACGACAAATATTACGCAGGTTCGTTAACCCATACGACTTCGCAACACACCAGAGAGAGACGGGACGTGGGTGAACAAGCTCTTGGTGTGACAAGTTTGAAAAAAACTCGCTCCGAGCACCGCGGATCGTATGTGGCTTTACTTAGGCTTATTAAAACTGGAGTTATTTCTGGAATCATCAAACGTGGCCAGTTCAACCGCAGTGTCTGAAGCAGACGCTAGAGAAAACTTCTCCCATTCGCATTTCTGATGTGCGAATCTGTCATTCCAGTCATCAAACAATCGTATTGCATGTTGGCTATTCGGAAATCGGTTTTCTTCGTTTTTTTTTTTCTTTTTTACAGAGGCTTATTTATTAAGCTCGTGTATTTTTTATCTTCGAATAGATTAATCTGTCGAAAAGTTCGCAAATGAACCAAACATGTACCTTAATTGTAACTTGAGTCAGCAGAACCTTATGATTGAGATTCAAAAACGAAACTTTACCACCCTAATTTAAGTATCCTTCGAGTCTTATATGACCTAGATAACCAGGCCGAGCTCAAAAAGGGCGGTAAGTAGAGTAAGTAAGTACCCTAGTTAGAGTGCGCGCCGTCACGTCCGCAGCCGTTGTCAGTTGAAGGCGGTTGTGGGCGGCGCGGTATGCGATGCGCATGCGCACGCCACACGAGGCCCATCAGTATGCGGAGTGCCATTGTGTGGTCTGCGGACATATGTAGCTTGCTACCGGCCCTTTTGCCAATTAATCAATCGCCGAACGTTTGCGTGACGAATATACTACATGTGCCATGTCATTTGGCGCTTCTTTTACACCTCTTGAAATATCTCCCTACCTTTATCGGTAGGTATATACATATTCAAAATGTACGAGCGCAGACTACTAAACAGACATGACTAACGGCCATGAAATTCAGTAAACAAGCAGTTTATGACATGTTTTATTTGGACACTAAACATTAATAATATTAGCAGAACGTTCACACCATATTTTAATGGCAAGGGTTCATTATTTACACTTCAGTATTGATTCGCCGAAACATTATTATCAGTAAGTACGATAGTAAACTATGCTACACGTGCTAGGAGAATAGCAAACATATTTCGGATAGCAGTTTCATTTTGGCACATGGCGTTGCGAAGTGGCGTGTCATTGAACTTGTCTGAGGACGTTTACTATGAGCGACGCAGCATAGTGTGGCATGTCAACACCATTTGGTTGCGACATACCACAACAATATGCGATAGCCAAACACTAGCACGATCCCAAAGGTAAACATGAAACCGCTCTCTATATCTCGTTTCCATTACAAATAATGTTGTAATACTTCCTCTTAGATTGCTAATCAATTGCTCAGACAATGTTAAATGGTTAACATTTCGAGTAGAGAACCTTGAATCTGTCTTGCGTATCAGAGCGTCTCGCTTGGATGCCAATGTTACGTACGATACAGATTGTATCAGGTAACGCATTAGAATGCCAGTACCTCGGCAATAGCAAACAAACAACGGATCTGTCAATATGTTTACTGTAAACAGGGTTTGCACAACACCCACATCACAGGCATTTACAATGTTTGAAATATGTTTTATGTTTCCGATTGTCGCGTTGGAGTCATACCGGACGGCGCAGTGTTTCGATTGATTCCATCCATCCAACGGTGAATCATATCGGAGGAACGCCCTGGCGTCCTTAGCTGATTAGCGCTGTGACTCATCATCGTTTAATACCAATACAATGACCATCACCTTGATAAGATTACGTTTCCGTAGTTCATAACAGAAAGGGATCGTTTGTTATTGTATTGACTTCAGGTCGTTATGATATGCAGTGCAGCCATATGAATGACGGATATTCAAGTAAATTTGTGATTTCTTATTAGTGTGACCCCGCTGGTTTGGTGTCATTCAGATGTAGGTTTCACCGGGTGATGATTTCACGGTAAGAGTACGCTCTCCGGAGATATCATGAATCAACTAGGTGAATCAAATTATCTTAGTACTTTTCTTGCTTGTTGTGGAACTATTGTTGAAATGCAGAACTATGTACCTACCTATTTTTTCTAATAAAAACGTATTCACATCCGACGGAATTCATAACAGTAGTTGTTGTAGCTTGAATTAGCTAAAGTAACCAACGCAATATACTTAGAATTCGGGGTAGGTGACATCATTCAAAACAAAAACGCTTATAATATCATCTGTGCTATTTATTGGTAAACAACTGACCTACTACAACTACTGTATTAGTAAACTAACTACTGTAGATTACATAGACCAGGCCTGTTTAATTACGGGTAAGTACCTAGGTACAAAGATTTATAAAATAATCCCACTGCGACAGCCACAGCCGAGTTTCACAAAACTACAATTCGTAGTTTATTACGACAAATTGAGGTACATTGCGTAGCAGAGTCTACTTGTTAATCTGTGGGTTAATCGACTTTGCAATATACACCAAATTGTCAAAGTAAACCATGAAATAGGCCCCAGCTCTTAGATGTACTGATGGTCCAGTCCGAGGGTTAAGATTTTTCCCTGTGCCGATGACCTTGAGCGTTTGACACAGGTGTGCAGCACTTCAACATTTCGCCGCTAGATGACACGACTGAATTAATTCCTAGTAGTAATCTCCATAGAAAGACGCTCGCGCTGCCGCACACACACAGTCTCATTCCCTTCGCGTAAGCACACGCCGCCAAACGCACACATATATAGCCGAATTTCGAACGCGTCGAGCGAGCCCAGCGGTTTCTACTTTTCTAGCCGGCTCGCCAGCCCGCCCGCGTACGCGTAGATTGAATAGACTTCAATCTAATGCCTTCTTGTATAGCATGCGTCATTACAAACAAAAAAGATAAAGGTAGGTACATCTCTTCAAAACTTATCTATGCTTTGTAGAAAGAATAGCTTTCAATCAAAAATCACATGTTTAGTAAGTGCGTATTTATTTACCTACCTACTTATGAAATAGTACATGTTTTTGCACAACAACAGGTTTTTATGTCAAAAAGTGAAAAAAAATCATCTTATCTTTTTTCAATAAAGTGAATTTGACTTTGATTTCACATGGATGTATTTCGGGACTCAGTGGCAGAATTGGAACGTAGGAAGCGACTTCCCCATATGAAATAAAAAATATATTTCTAATGCCTATTCCATGGAAAGTAGAAATTACGACCATTTTAATTGTTATCCGGATTTTACGTCGTTAGGGTTGTCACGCTCTCAGATAGTAATTTATAATCCGGATCTGATTTGATTTTGAAAAAAATATGTAAATACCTGGTGCCGTTATTATTGATATTAATTAAAATAGTAACATGATATACATCGCATATAACAACTTTATGTACACGGTGTGACGTGAAGAATGTATATAGGTACATAAAGTTGATCAGCGAAAAACACCTAGATAAAATTGTTGTCCCATTTTGATATTACTAACTTGAAATTTTCTATACGATTAGTTTTTTTGCTAAAACCGACGGAGAAAATCGAAAACTTGGAGAAGCTGGTCTCCATGAGTTTCTTTTTTTTCAACGGCTTGGGATAATGGTAACACTTAGGGGTGGTCTTTTAAAACAACATAAACTCGTTGCATAAACCCTAGATAGGACGGTGACGTAAATTAATTTTTATGGCAAATTTAATAGTGCCGATTGAAAAGTAAAATTGCTTAAATTTTCAACCAACACCTAATGCAGGTTTTGCCACCGGGCCCCGCTGGTCTAGCGGCTGGACTAATATGGTATCAACTTTATAGTCACACAGCGTTTGAATGCTAAAATAACTAGACGTGTGAAAATTCTTGAATTTTTGGTTGTTCTAATTTCGGTCTTATCAGGTGCTAAAAGATTTCCAAGTTCCACATATGGTGTAAACTTGGAATTTTCCATCCTTACAGGGTGATCCCTCAAACCGATAAGAAAAATCTGACTTGGAAAATCCGGTCTCTACAGCTTTTTTGTCAAAGCCTGAGAAAACGGTAACATTACGGGGTAGTCTTGTCGAACAAATGTTGAATAAGACCTTGGGTTGGATGACAACGTTAACTTACTTTTTACAAAATGGCGTAAGTCAAATTTCAAGCTGGCTCCTAAAAATTTAAAAATTCTGATTTTTATCTCTGGCTCCGTTTTTCTATGAAAATTAGTATTGGAGGTTTTTGTGGTCGCTGATGACTACTCTGCGCCATGTATTGAACGCAGGTTTGATGACTTCCAGCCTCCCGAACAAGCCGGTTTCCGAAAGGGCTTTAGTACCATTAGACCACATCCACACGTTGCGGCAAATTATACAGAAGACTGAGGAGTATAATTTGCCATTATGCTTTGCGTTTGTGGACTTTGAGAAAGCCTTCGATTCGATCGAGTTATGGACAGTGCTCGAGTCTCTCCAGCGTTGCCGTATTGACTATCGGTATATCGAGGTGCTGAAATGCTTGTACAACAGTCCACTATGACCACAGAACCACTATGTCGGTCCGAGTACAGGAACAGAATTCGGACGCAATTCCATTAAAAAAGGGCGTAAGACAGGGAGACGTTATATCTCCAAAAATGTTCACAAACGGACTGGAAGATACCTTCAAGCTTCTGGAATGTCAGGGACGCGGCATCAATATCAATGGCGAGTACATCACTCACCTTCGATTTGCCGACGATATAGTAGTCATGGCAGAAACGATGGAAGACCTCGGCATAATGCTCAAAGACCTCAGTCGAGTTTCCCAACGGGTGGGCCTTGAAATGAACATGGACAAAACGAAGGTCATATCGAATGCTCGTTTTGTGCCCACCCCAATAACATTGGGGAACTCGACTCTCGAAGTTGTAGACGAATACGTCTACTCAGGACAAACAGTCCAACTAGGCCGGTCCAACTTTGTGAAAGAGGTCGAATCCAACTTGGCTGGGCAGCATTCGGGAAACTTAGAAAAGTCCTTTCGTCTAATATACATCAATCACTCAAGACAAAATTATACAACCAGTGATGACTTAAGGCACTGAAACGTGGCCTCTCACTATGGGCCTCCTAAGAAAGCTCAAGGTCACGCAAATAGCTATGGAAAGGCCTATGCTTTCTCTACGATATCGAATCAGAAATGATGAGATTCGTAGAGGAACGAAAGTCACCTTAGCCCAGCGGATTACTAAGTTGAAGTGACAGTGGGCGGGGCACATAGCAAGCAGAACTAATGGCCGATGGGGCCGAAAAGTTCTCGAATGGAGACCACATATCGGCAAGCGCTGCGTAGGACGACCAGCCGACAGATGACCTCATCCAAGTGCCAGGAAGACGCTGGATGAAATCCGCTTCCAACTGGTCTTTTTGGAAATGCATGGAGGAGGCCTATATCCAGCAGTGGACTTCTTGTGTTTCCATGACTCGAGAGGTTTCTTTACAAAAGCTGCTGAAAACTTAAAATATAGTGTAAAAATACAGAGGTTTTTATAAACATTTTAAAATAGTGGAAATTTTGATAAATTTGAAGCTTGGATTAAGATTTTGGCTCAAAATCTTTGAATTTAAATCATCGACTTTACGCATTTTTTTATTTTATTTTACACTACGCGCATTCACTAAAGCGGTTTCAAAAGGGTGAATATGTGTCATCGCTATCGTGCCTGTGTGGCCAATAGTCCATTGAGCAAATCTGACTCGATAATTTTTTTTCTATGGTATAACACAAACAAAATTATAAAAATTTTAAGAACAAAAGCAAAATAATTAATTTTTTACAGAAGAAAAAAAAACATTTCAAAATGGATATTGACCAAAGAAATAAAACAAAAATTATGAAAATGGAAAAAGACTTCGTTGCTAAGGATGTTGGTAAAAGAGCTACAAATGGATTTGAGTGCTTATTTGGCCTGCATCCTTGTTTCAGCACAAAGACTGATAAATATAATTATTAATCAACAGTGCCTCCTCGTCTTAACTTATATTGGTATATTATAACAGATTAATCTGTTGATAATCGTATTAATAGTGTAATTCATACCATTTCTATTATTTCATTCCAATAGCACAGGAAACATACAGCATTTAAGTGATTTTTGGCGTTAAAGCTGATAGTTAAAAACTATCTATACTATAGTGCAGGGAATTCTAGTTTGATTGCGTTGTGTGGACGTTATTATTATTATTATAATTTTGGAACTCCCCACCGACGAATATTTTCAAGATAAATTACACTATTCATTGTGACACTTAAATAAAAATATGTAATATCGGTAAACCAGGAACGCAGATTTTTGTTTAATCTACTGTGTGATACAGTACTTCTATTTCTATTTGGTTACTTTTTGTTACACTTTTCCTTTTTGTTAAGGTTTCAGTTGTTTTTTTTTGTTACGTGTACAAAAAATTACCTACTTTCTTTTGTTGTCATTATAATTACGGAACCCAAAAAATATTATGCGCGTTAAATTATATATTTAAATTACGTTGTACCTAAAAATGAGCACCGAATAAATCTTGAATAAAAAAAACCCGGATTTTGTGCCAACCCTAGCAAAAACAATTGAATAGGATCAACTTATACATGTCATGGAAGTGTGATTTATATTACATGTAGGGAAGGTAAAGAGCATAATTATTGCAGTGTAGATAACTTATCCCAATACAGCGGAATTTCGAGAAAATAAAAAAACTAAAAACAAGTACCTACACACGTATATAAATTATAATTCCTACAAAATTTTTAGCATTACTCCATTGATTCTTCTAACAATACTTCCGCATGTACAATAAAATGCGTGATAAAAATATACAGCGTTTTATTTTATTTAAAACAGAAAAACATGTCAGGCAGATAGAAAAAAAATTCAGAGACGAAATCTACACAGATTCGTTTTGTATGTTTAGAAAAGGTTCTAAACAACATTATTGACACAATTCATATAACTATGTAAAATATTTTTCTATATATCCGGATGGGAACGACCGAGCCGAGTTCGATAGCGCTATCTTCTTCTGTCACTACGGAAGTGAGCGGTGCGGAAATACTAAGTACTGTAATTCGGCTTGGTTCACTCAAAGGTTATGAATCAAGTATTATTCGTAACGCCCCAATCGAAATTATTATTTACCAACACATTATTTACCGCCTATGTACCCTACAATCTAACGAGGAGGCGAAGTGCGAGCGCAAGGAGTGAAACAAAACTCAATCAAACTAAAATGAACCTTAAATGCTAGTAATTAGAGACTACAAGGCTCGAGCAACAAGTCTGGCCGCGTGCGGCCGACCTAATCGCGACAATAAATGGATTATAATACATAGGTACCGTGATTTAGGCACAAATAGTAAAACGATGTTTCGCTTAGATTGGTAATGTTACAATAGCTCGGATGGGAAGAGGCGTCCCTTGAACGGCAGAGAGCTCTTGGTTCGAATACTAGTAAATGATCGGTTTCCTTTTTACTTTTCTTTTTTAGTTATTTACTTAAATAAAAAAATACAAGAATTGGGATTTTATATTGTATGTTTTTCTAACGATTGAAGCTCGATCACTACTACAAAAATCAGTTGCCGTGCGTTGGTCTTGCAAACACTCGAAAATGTCTCCACCGATTGGACTAATAGCTATGTAATATTTTTTTGTTTTGTTCGGACATGGGACGTGGGGCGAGGGCGCGGAAAAGACCCATCCCTTCAGGAGCCTGTTTCATAGAACTACAATTCATTGTGACTATGACAATTCGATGTACATTGCAAAGCCGATTAACCCACAGATTAACAAATAGACTCTGCTGCGCAGTGTACTTCGAATTGTCATAATAAACTACGAAATTATAGTTTTATGAAACTTGACCCAGTACATTTTGTACGAAAGTGAATTGGAAAGATGCGGCGTCTTTTTCGGTCCCTCGCCCCACGTCCTTGGCCTACAATCGGTAATTTTGTATGAGAATTGCTACTTTGAATTAATTTCACTATATGGCGCTCGAGGTGAACTTTGGAAGGTTGATTTATGATTGATAAATCGCTTATGAAAAGTGACAATGAAATCAATGGTGATGCGAAGAGCGCCTGATCACAGACAACAGGCAACGAGTAGGCTGGGCGTTCCTCGTAAGGCGTAATGTGATAAATTGGTGAAAACGTTTTTTCTGAATGAGTAACTATTGTTCCTGTTAGTTTTAAACATTAACATACAAGATTTTGATATTGCCCGTAAGACTGTATAAGCTTAAACGTAATCCACTGCGCATTTAAAATGGTATATAAATTCTTAGCTTTTTTTTAAGCATTCTTACGGAATATATTTACTCATAGAAGGCGTAAGGTTATGACAGTTGTCAAACATCCAATAGGGAATCAAGGAGTTAAATTATATCATATATTAATTTCAACGGTCTGCAATGTTCCTAGAGGATGTCACAAGCGATTCAAAAACGTTTGCTAGCCAGTTCCAGCACACTGTAGCCCCTTAATGTCTCATTCGAGACAGTTAGGAGGAGTCCTTACAAGTTTAGTACATAGCTCAGCGGATTAGTAAGTTGAAGTGGCAGTGGGCGGGGCACATAGCACGCAGAACTGATGGCCGATGGGGCCGAAAAGTTCTCGAATGGAGACCACATATCGGCAAGCGCAGCGTAAGACGACCAGCCACAAGATGGACAGATGACCTCATCCAAGTGGCAGGAAGGCGCTGGATGCAGGCCGCTTCCAACCGGTCTTTTTGGAAATCCATGGAGGCCTATTTCCAGCAGTGGACTTCTTGTGGCTGAATGATTACAAGTATATCCTCTCCTTTTGCTACACGACCTATGGGTAGCACGGCAGATGACATAATTTTAAATTCGTAAAAAGGTATTAACATTATACGTTGCCTTTTCGTATATTAACAAACCTCTGACAAATATTCAGGTTGGCTTTTAATTAATTAAAAACCATTACGACGGCTTGAGTAACCCTGCGCTTTTAGAAAGCAGCAGCATACTCGCCTCATACTCGACGTAGCAAAGAGGTAGACCAATTTACAAAAATTACTTTTACCATTACGCGAAACATTTGCGGCGGGCGACACAGATTACGTTGCGTCATTAGACGATACACACAAACTTGCATTGCAAATGGGTATTTTATCCAAGCGCGTATTGAGGAAAAATTACAAGAATCTGTTTCTGTTTGTGTGACCTCGAATCGGTAATGGAACCATTTAAAGTGGTAACGCATCACCGAGATAACATTCACTTAACAAGCTTTTTACGGGCCTAATAATCAACAATACGCCGTGATTAACCAAAGACTGATTTCGGGAGACGTCAGTACAGAATGTGAGTCACAGCCGGGATCACATGACGTCACGGGGTTAGTCAGGCAGGCGGCTGGAAGGGTGCCATGATTACACAAACTCACAACTCCAATGAAACTTTTGGTTCTGCAATACAATTCGTAGAGTCCTTTGCTTCAAGTTTTTGCTTCAATTTCGCTTTCATAAAATTCAAGGTGGATTGTGAAACCGTAGAATATTCAGAGCGATACGGGCGACATTGAATCGAGATGGAAAATTCCTAGTGGCCATTCATTTGCAGGGTGCACGCCCTTGCCTGCGTCACCCCGCGCGTGAGTCAGCCACCCTCGCCACCCTCTCGCCTGCTGAGCCCAGACGGGGCGGGCGCAGACGTAAATAGACAGAAATGGATACGAAAACGACACACGCGAAATTTTGATACACTCTGCCTGTCTTGCTCCGACCTTGCGCCTAATATCGGGCAGCCACTTTAATAGCCCGCAATGATAACAATAAAGGTAGTAAACCAGGATAAAGGGAATGATGAAAAGGAAGCAAATACCTACGTCACTGATTAAAAAGGCAAAACATACCAGTTTCAATAAAACGTCGGCCGTCATAAATTACATAGAAAACGAATGAAGATCGACTAATATAAATAATAGCAAAAAACTTTTTTGAGATCATGGACAAGTTTTAAATTGAGAGTGAAATTAGATGACAGATTCCAAGGTATCTCGATGTCTTATTAGAAGGCTGTAAATTATGTCTTGTTTCAACCAGGGAAACTGCTTTGGCACAAACTGAGGGCCTTGTCACACTAAGCAGCTGTTTCGCAATTGATAACAGTTGACCTAGCTTGATGCATAGCAGCAGTTTATTTCAATTAGGTTCTACGTTCCGTCATATCTATTGAATTTTCTGAATCAAATCAAGCACGCAAATTAAAAACAGTAATATGGAGCCAAAGCGTGAACTGTACTGTAACCTAGTAGAATCACGTTAACAACATCTACGTATAGTATGAAGATTTGCTTGGGCAAAAATCATTTCACGTTCTCCGTTTTAAACTGACTTTCCATTGTGTCTGTACGTTTGTCACTTTAACAATGTACACACTAATGTCCCTCGTCGTACACGTAACATATTAAATTATTTAACTTTCGTTAGATCAGGCGAACAGCTCTTATATTACGCGCACCAAATCCTCAGCGATTCCAATCATCTAAATGTCAATATCCATACTAATTGCTATCGCAAACGTCAGGATTCCCGATAGGATTTGGTGCGAATTTAGGCCTCTGTGGAATGCTGATGTCTGGGCATAGGCAAAGTCAAATCGTTCAAACTTGTGATTTTTCATAGTATGTAATTTTTTTATGTTTGAAATTACGTTAACACGTCATATAATTTGCAAAGAAAACGTGAAGAAAATCGATAACCTACGGTGGAGACGATATCCAGTTTACCAGAAAGAAAAAGAGTGCGGACTGTGATCAAGCCCCGCTACACTCGAGAGAGTAAGAAGAAACAGCGCAAAGTCACATTCCTTCCGTTCCACAAGGTCTGGTGTTAGTAAGCCCGAAATCCGATTTAACGCCCATTACGAAAGAATACAATGCGCATTACAAAACCTATGTGAAACGTGCCTCGCCGTCCATCAACACTTAGCATGTCGCGGCCACCGATTCAAAAGTTCCCAACACGTAGAGTTTTATTGCCACTACTTTTGGCACTTTCTATATTACGCTTGGCTTTGTTCTGTGCACGTTTATGAAATAACAACAAGAGTATTACGCTCGATATCTATCTATCTATAAACAGAGAACGACGTGATAGTTTGTGGTAGCGAAGCGACGTTGACAACCTCACAAAACTGCACAGGACGTACCCTACAGTCAAAAGATCGTGAAAGAAACAGAAAGTAGTGAGTAATGATGTTGTCACTGTGAACAGTGTTCTTTGGATAAGGGTCCCGTAAATATTGAGTAGCAAACAACAGCGAAAGCTTTCTCCAGGCCGGTTTCTGAATTGAGAAATTCACTAAGTAAATACTTAAGTAACGCTCTGTCACGCTCTTTTCTGATAAATTCGAAGAGACAGCGCTACAGTTAACTATTTACTTAGCGAAATTCTCAATTCAGAAACTGGCCCTCTGTGGCAGAGGTCGGAAACACAAATACGATATTCAAATTTCAATAATGTACGACCATACATGTTCCATTCTATCAATCTGTCGGTCTTGTTACGGACGAGCTGGTTCGCTCGTAAGCAATAATTTTCCGGTGCCATTACAGATGAATTACCGCAATCCTATAGCAACTTCATGTACCTCTGAATGGGCGAGGCTTTTATACCTCTGCTGTTGTGAAAGTCCACAATAATACGACACGATCAGTCGGCTGGAACTACCTCAATCGACATAGCATGTGCAAAAACTGAGCCACGCTATTGGATTACGTCACGGATCGATTTTAAGACCTCCGGGAGCACAGTACAGGGAAAGCTTACGCGGCAATTTTAGCTGCAGTACTGCAACTAGGCAACCTCGCCTCGAGTGATGCCTTATTGAGCTGCTATATAATTGTTTTGGTGCTGTTTTCTTTGTAAGTGATCCCGGAATTTTAAGTTCATAATGCTATTTATCAATAATGCCATTCAGATGCACATGCTCAATGCAGAGTTATTTCCTATCGTCAAGCACACTATTCTCACGGCTCGTCCGGGCCTACGTACGCCTATCGTCAATAACAGGAATTGGCCTAAGCCATTTTTCCCGATAACGGGCAGGTACATTGCACATATACTACATAGACCAGTGTTGAACAAACTGTAAGCAATTTGTTACGCTCGTTAGGATCGGTCATTTTCTTTAAACGGCTGCTTACTATGCAACTGTGAAATAAGTACAAAAACATAAACTTGTTCGAGGTTAACAAGTGGACCACATTCCGAGCTTTGCATTTCATCAGGTAGATAAAGGTATACATATCCTGGCCTGTTGACTGTAGCCTCCACTAAAAAGCATAAAACATGTGTGTATAGTATACGGAACGGTATTCATTATGAAGCTGGCATTTTTTAATCCCAGACAGAAAGAAGTGAGCGGACTGCAGTGAGCCTACCGAACACTGAAACTGTTACCGGCTTCGTTAACTTTTTCGAGTTGCATGCTACTGGCTACACTCATGCACCCTAGCTCAACACAAAAGGCTTACTTGTGTAAAGTTCTTCTGACGTGGGTCTAGTTTGTTGAGATTCCACTCCGCTAATTTATCATTACAAATGTCTAAGATTGCCTTAGAAAGGGCCGCGGTCCTAGATGTTCACACAGCTCCAGAGGACGCTTAAAAGACGCAAAGTGCGTGGGAGCGCAGCGGGTGCATTGTGTAGTCTTCGCTTTAATAACAAAAACCTTTTTGTTATTCTATCGCTCATTGTTACACAAAAGGGCTCGTTCTCCGTATTAAATTCACACTAAAACAAATAAGGATGATTGTACACCTTATGAGTGAAATGGCTATTCATGAGTAGATGGGATGAAATCCTAACACCTAATTTATTTAATGAAACAGAAATTGTTTGTTTACAAATTAACGCATGTTCTCTATCTTAACAACGTTCCTGCATTCCATCTTGCATCTGTAGTTTATTTCTGTACTTATAGGTAGATATCCTCAAGTCAATACTTGCACCCTCGGAAGGGATGTAAGAATTACATTAGTATTTCGGTGGGGCCAAAGGTAGACTACGAAGGGTGGTCGAGAAAAATGAGAGCTTCAATAAAAGCGATTGCATCGAAATCGGATTGCCATTCACATTTTAAAGGGTACCTGTAACTTTAAGGAATTGCTACGAACTGGATATGTGTGGAACTGTTGTAAGGTGGGTGGTTCTTGGAACAGCAGCACAAAATGGTCTGTCAGTGTGTTATGTATGTGGTTCAAGCACGAGCTTCAGCCATTGTTCGTGGAGATACGCGTACTTCCGCTCTCTCGTGGAAAAATGCATGCGCGCATTCATCGGACTGAGTTCGGTGCTGCGTACGAGTATACTTGAGAACATTCTGGATTCATAAAAACCTATTTAAAGGATTTTTAGCCTTGCCGGGACTTGAACCCGACTTGAAATATGTTTTTAAAAATTGTCCTTAGCACGGATTAGTGCAACAAAGAATATTGTTCTGGATTCAATTTGTACCATTTGACTCGGAGGAAATCCCGTTGCGGACGTTCCAAAATAATGCTCGGGTAACCCTAACAATACAATAGAATACATCTATCGTAGCAATTACGAGAATTTATTAATTGCAACTTTTCGTTCCGTTTTACTTTGATCCAAGGACTGGTTAAACAAGCCAACGCGGTTACGACTAGGTTTCTCACGAAACCATAGCAATTACCTTGTACCCGACACTTGGTGCGTGCATTGTAGAACTTGTATAATATTGTACAAGTTCAATTAGAGCAAACAGACTCCACAGCGCTCTTTACGCGGCGGCAAGCTGGCGCCGACGTACAAGAGGCCACTGTTCTGGGCGTCTCAATGTAAACAGCGCAATTATGGACATATTGCTCTTAGCGCGGTCGATCAATCTCCAAGTCTCATGCCACTTGCTACTTAACTATAATATTATAACGATGATGACGAATCCTTTCGACCAAGTTCGGACAAGGCGACTATTACGGCTGGGGACAGCGTCTGTGTGGTGACGTGGTGAGTATTATAGGCTACCTAACAACTCGCTTTTAAGTGGGTGTAGGATGTAGACACAGGCAATCCGACGACTAATCGGTCGAGAAAAAGTATGTTACAATAGTTCGACAAACAAATCAATTGACCTCTGTTTAACCTTGCTTCAGGATTAGCAGATGTTGCTGCGAACTATTGAAATTTGATTACTCTTCTTGTAGATATTTTATTTTATAGATGGTTAAACGCACACAATAAAAGTAAACAATAAAACTATGCAAATTGGGTACCGGTTCACAGGCGAATATACGGTTGCTTGATGAATTTGATTTCCGTGGTGTGCATAGTATAGAAAATTGTGGGATGCAACCGACGTAAGAGTGCGAGTGCATAATTTTACAGTCAAGTGAACACGAGACCGGTGTGGAGGGGTCAATCCACCGGCAGGTGCGCCGCGGAACCTTTAACCGATATGCCAGCTCCAACACCGCATCTCAATGCGATCGTCTGTTAACCGAAAACCTGTTAAGTAAGACCCTAAATTACAATGTAGCATCGTACTAAAACAGTGTATTCTCGAGACCTTTGGCACTCCCAGTCAAAGATCTCCAGAATAAGTTATATCGTGGCACACATAAACCGTAATTAGTGTCTGAGTAAATAAACATATTTTTCCTCAATATCAAATCATGAGTGTACACGACATCTTGACTCTTGACAATCTGAATTTAAGTCTGTGCCTTTTCCATGAGAAAGGATCAGCACAGTATTTAGTATTTAGGAGACATCCAAATTGTGCGAGCGTAACAACAGACACGCTTAACTGCCACTGACAGTAGGTACATACTTGTCATTGTAGAGTCGCCTCTTTGTGAATTGATATCAAAATCGTTTTGATCCGAGAGCACTGACATTGTCCAAATGGCCCCCTTCCTGACGTCAGTAGCCGAAAACTCTCGTACAGAGCTATTTCAGTTCTCAAGACGCAGCGCCCACGTTATATGACTAAACTGGTAAAATCAGGTGGCATTCAAAGTAGCTCGATTAATGAACAATGAAACTTCTTTAAATAGTTTTGTTTCGATGGTTGCAGCATACTCAAGTCAAGGTAATTAACTAATGCAAACCATATCCACAATAATCTACATTCAGAGTGGTACGTCATACGAGTGCCTCATTTAAGCATAGTCAGAGAAAAGCTACTATCCAACAAGCTTTAAGATCGTCTCAAGTGCTACTAAGTTCCCACGACATCCAACCAATCCACAGCCATAGAGCAGAACGGGCACAGAGCAAGAATATGCTAATAACGACGTGTTTTCCTGAATTCTAGCTAGGCCACTTGCCGATCCTCCAAATAAAAATACCGTAAACCTAAAATAGAAAACATAAACTGCCATAAAGAACGACTTGCCAACTACGACCGTTATATCCATCCGTATGAGGTTGATAAAAACAATAAATTTTGTACGACAAAGAGCAGAAGTGCATTAACCTACATCAATAGAGATGATGTTGTCTTCATTTAAAACGGAAACTGCGGAAGGTCACTCTCTACCTGCATAGAGTATTATAGGAAGACAAAGCAACAGTCGAAGAGAAGAACAAAACGAAAGCATGTTAATGTTTACAGCCATGTTCGAAATGCAAAGAGCCTGACTTATTCCCAGACAACGCAGATACTTTCACCCAGTGCAATAAAACCGACAACAGGATGCGTTTTACGACGATTGTCCGATTCTGTTAATAATATCAATAATAATATACCCGAAACCGGCGTGCGTGCATGCAACGACTAATGAATGTTGAGGAAGCGAAAGTGATCTGTCAGGATCGTAGCAAGTGGCAGTCCCTGGTCTCTGCCTACCCCTCTGGGATACAGGCGTGAGTTTATGTATGTATGTATGTATGTATATCAAAAACGCTACCTGAGTTGGACAAGTGATGATTCACTTCCACCCCAGAAATAACACGCGCGAGGCGGTCGCCAGCACACCATGTGTGTACGTTGAGCTCAACCAACATGTCTAATTGAAGGGGCCCGAATACATCGCATGCCGTTAGCACGCGTCCATGTTGAAACAGTGACGTAAATAAATAACCCTAGAAATGATATTAAAATAGTGCAACCACAAGAAACCACAAGATACAAAATGCAGATAGAAGTGGCGTACTTGGGGAAGGAATAAATCCGGTAGTGGACGAATATGGACCGATGGATTGGATTGGAATCACCACATACGGAATAGCAGCACAAAAAATATTCCAAGGATTGATGTGTGAACTGCCAATCTCACCACTTGAAATATTTCTCGAGCCTCAAGTGTGAAATGCGTAAGTTTTTCAGTTACGCAACACGAGAAACGAGTGCAGTGCAGTTCTCACAAAAGTGCAGCTCATTCATTCAGTCGGTTGAATCACAAAACAAGACTGCTTATACTGCTCGCTGGTAGCCGCAGGTGACGCATTCAATCGTGTCTGCCTCGTGCAATATCGGAGAACGGCACTACCATTCCAGCAAGCCACACAGATGAAAATGTTCTTGTTCGAACCGAGGAAACACTGCGTTCAAAGTAGGGCGTATGGTAATAATATTGATAGACACATGTATTACAGGTTCACTACATCTGTTGTGAAGTGCTAGGTGTGGCTTTTCCAAAATTTAGAAAGCTAGTAAACTGTCGAATTGTTCCACAAACGAGACCCGAAATATGTATTACAGGTAAGCAGTGTACTCAGCTGCGTTTCCTTTCACAATAGAACCTTGAAATTTAATCTCGCTAACCAGTTGCGCACATGTTGAGTTGCAATACAGTTTGGAGGCAAATTCTCATGCGAAAAACTCAAAAACGTTCTGTAATCGAGGGTACAAAACGCTTTTGAGTTCTGCGAATGGAACAATACCTTCCGCCAGCCCATGGCCATACCAACATCATATTATAATGGCCGAAACGCGGGAACTCGATATCCAATTGAAGATTGGACGCCGGCCTAAGGCGGTCCACTCGGGCTCCCCACTCTCTTTTTTTCTTTTATTTTCTAAAAAATCGCATTCTCGCCACCACAAGGGGGGTGTGACTCCGGTGTCCCGGCGTTGGCTGATGCGCCGAGGAAGAAGAGTAGCGCGTATTGAAGAAGATATTAATAGAGTACAGGCATTGAATTTGATATAGTGCAGACATTGAGAGATAAAAGTTAGACATAGCGAGAGCATGACAGACAAGAGTGTGAACAATTACAAGATTCAAAAGCATTAGTTTAGTAGACAATGAGAGCCGAAGCACAATTTAATGTGTATAATACATGCAGAAAGCGTGCAGCACGTTGCCTTTTTAGGGTTCCGTAGTCGACAAGGAACCCTTATAGTTTGAAACCCTGTCTGTTTGTCCGTCTGTCTGTCTGTCCGCGGCCTAGCTCAGAGACGATTAGTATGAGAAAGCTGATAGGGACCCCTACTTCCCCTAAATAAGGGATACAATTTCTTTTTCTCGCCTACACCATAGTGGGGAGCATCATTGGATTGGTCGTTTAAAAATATTGTAAGTGTAGGGAGATATTTTTTTTATTTAGGGTTGTTTTTTTGCGAAATATTAAGCTTTAAAGTGCAAAGTTTTCTCAGAGTAGGGCGTCCCTTCTCTTTCCTGGCTAGACGGTTGATTACAGTAACGTGAAAAAATTCAAGGTAGTAGCACATATAATGAACTTAAAAAGGAAAACTACTCCGGCTAACGCTTTGCAAGTTAACGGGTAATAGGCGACAAACTTATAAAAAGAAAACTTCGTACAAAATCCATTGAAGTTGTTAAATAAAGCAGATAAAACCCCCTCTTTCTACGGAACCCTACACTGCGCGTGGCCGGCACTTGGCCGGCTTTTAATTTCAGAATATAAAACACAGAACCTGCACAACTCGCCATACTTTATGACCATCGGAACCTTTCACTGAGAATAATGGCTATAATTGACTCTCTCAGCAGAAAGCTAATTATTTTTCTATCGTAAATAACTTGTTCTTAAAATAGCAATCTAACGAGCGTAAAAAAATGTTACAGTCGGCTCTAAATCAACGTACGGCTCGTGATAGGTAACAAGAGAATTTCATGAAAGCGACTAGAAGGCGAATGGAGCGCGACGCACGCGCTTCGCCCACTTCGTGGCTATTTATTAATTACCCAACTCATACTGGAGGGGACCATATTTTTCTACTAAGAGAGTAAGAGGTGATAAAGTTACAACCATTTCTTTCTTCCAATAATACTTCACAAGTCAAAGGTCCGCAAAGCAGACGGCCCGGTGCGGAATCACGCTGCCCACTTTCGCTACTCCACGAGAACAAACAGCAATCCCTAATTAAACACACGCTTCGCTCGCATACTCGCTAAATTATACGCGCTCAAGGAGAACGCGCATTTTGAAGCGCACGGCGAAACAGCTACGTTCTGCAGCAATATTGGACTCGGACTAGAACATTGGACTCGGAAGCGAGAGACCCAGGTTCGATTCCCAGTGCGGGCATGACCTATAACTTTGTTTTTAACCGACTTCAAAAAAGGAGGAGTTCAGTTGTTTCACGTAACGCCACGCGTCATCTTTTAAAATCGGCAATCCGCGGTGGGCACGGGTGGTAATTAAGGCATACGCTCTCTGTCTGAGATATGGCTTGTGTCCTGCAGTGCATCGAATATGGACGTCTTACAACAGTGAGTTGCGGACAAATAAGTGCTGAAGAAGAATAAGAATGGTAAAACAATACTAGTAAGAACAAGGTATCGCATATGCATAGAAACTGATCTCATCAGCACAAGTGAATGTTGATAGGTAATATTTAGTCAGGAGTTCGGATATAAGATGCCCTTGAAGCTTCAACGTCCAAAATGAGAAGAATCAGAAATATTTTATCATAATATATGCTATGAAACGGGTTGTCGCCGACGAGGCCGTGGCTGATATTAATTTGCAACGTCGACATTCCTCTCGACATAAACGTCTGTGTGAGATCGGCGGCGATGGTGCGCGCCATCTTGCTTGGGAGACCGGTTGCTTCCAGCTCTTCCAGCCAGCCGACCATGTAACACACCATATACGAAGAAAGAGCGAACACACTTTATATTCCTTAAGAGGCGCAAAAAATAAAAGTAAAGCCATGAGTCAGGTAAAAAAAAACTCGTTTATTTTGCTTCCTTATGTGTACGACAAATATGTGCTGCATCAGTGCCTATTTAGATACAGTCGATTAGAGCAGGGAATGACGATGATATGAGCGAAAGAAAAACTATATTTTGTAGTACGTATTCTCCCAAGTCTGTTACCAAGATCAAGCCCTCCGACATCTAACCTCAATATAAATAAAACACGCCGTTCCGGACTGCAGCAACAGGAAATCGATCCAATGCCAGAGGCTAATGGCTCCGTAAACAGAGTAACGGGCATCAGACGGCCCTTGCCTTCAGTGATCGAAAGCCGATAAAACCATTTAATAGATGCTACTCGCTCGTCTCAACGAGACATCATAATTTGTGACAACTACAGTCAGCAGAGAACGTCGGAGCTAGCGGAATAGTCAATCCCAGGAAGAGTAATCAAGAAAATTAAAATTTGCAACATGAGACCGCCCTTAAAGAAATCTTTTTTGAGAAATGTAGTGACGGCCCAGGACCTAAAGATTGAAAAAAGTCGTGACATATAGTTATAGGACGCATTATGCAAAGCCAGAGAAAATAAATCGGAAACCGGATATGCGAATTACAGGACGCTGCTCTAGCTTGGATTGTCCTGCTATGTAGCACATCACAATGTGTCAACGTACTGTCAAATCCGATACTGAAATAGACAGCTCCTCTGACTACACCGAGTGAGTGAGACAGAGGTCATGTTTCGCGCTATCAAGATCTTGATCTTGCTAGATAGGGATCTATGCTACGATTGCTGCAGTAAGGATCTTTATCATCCGATGCAGGCGGATGGCAGCGTTTATCGTTTCCGCCGCGGCCCGATTGCACCCGATCGATCTACACAATATCTACGACTGAATCCATCCGAAGGAACGCCAAGCCGTGCCGGATATTTGCTCTTACCAGAGCATTATAGAGTTCCTTGGCTATTCGTACAAAGTGATTTCATGATATAGATAAAACCAGTGTTTAAAGAAGTCCTTAACCAGTTAAAGTGGAAAATTTTATTTCTTACTTGCCTACCAACTACAAAACACACGCTGCCGATCAATTTTTACAAAAGCATTTAGTTGGAACAATGTTGGCCACATTATACTGAGAAATCCACGAATTGTTTTCTGATCAGATAATCAACATGCTTATCATTCCATTGTGTATTTGTGTAGCTACGCGTACGAAATCACACGTTTCATAGGCAAAACTGCGGAAAGTAGAACATTACCACCACCGTCGATCGGCCGCACGCAGTGCATCACGGGTTGCGTAAGCGCAGCGTTACTCACCTGAAACCAAACTCATTAGCACGTTTAGCTATGTCGTCTTCAATTAAAAACTGTCAAGAGAGTTATTCGATGTACTTAGATTTGATTTAACTGCGGTGCCAAATTTCTAGTTACAAAGAAGATACAATGTTGCAAATTGTAGCGAGGTTTAAATTAACCAACCAAATAGAGGCCTTTTGATCACGCTGACACCTGTGTACGACCTAGAACTTGAGTTCCGATAGCCGGCATGTGTAAACATGCGCGCAGTGGCGAATGAAACTCATGAAAGCTTCCGCGTCTGCACGGCGCTGGCCGTACCGGCGGCGGCTGCGCAACGCACGTGCCGCGAGAGAAATCCGGCTACATTAAACAACAGAGCAGTTTCTCTGTATCGACACGCCTCCAACGCTTTTATGTCACATCATTCCAACCGGGCTACGTTTGAAAGTAATTTACACAATCCAAACATTTGCAGTCAAAAGAAACATCATGATGATATTTTAGTCGTGAGAATACAGCAAAACTACCAACAATCAGAATGAAATTTATGCAAACTAATCATTAAGAGGGTTGTTGGTTCTACCAGTTAGTGAATTAACCACATCTAATGGGGTATCTTGTAACCAGTTACTTTAACCGTCAGTGATTAAAGTAATCATTTCATTTGAGTACCAGCATCCCGTTCCAGCTGTCAAGTAATGACGGCGCTACTTGTAAATCTGGTTAGGATTATCCTGCTAGGGCATCAACTCGATCCATCTCGCTGCAAAACGGTATGGCCGGGTTGTGCGATGAACAGGCGATAGGGATCTGACCCGAATGTTGCTGTCTCATATTAAGTGCGTGTACGTGAATCTTGAACGGGTCGCAAACGACTTCCCACTAATGCTCTGTGTAATACAACTTTAACGGTTATCTCCACCAGCGAGAATACAACGTGTTTATGACCGCGGTGGCCACCTAATGGACGGTTCCGTTAACTAGTATCACTAAAACCAACCATCATGCTCATGTAGTGTTGGAAAAAATCAAACGTCATTCGAATTTCCATTAAAATCGTTATTCAATAGTCGAAAGCGTCTTCGTACGAACCTTGTTTAATTTGAAAAATTATATCACAGGTGAGAGCGCAGATAGAGCGCAAACGGTCACTTTCCAAGGAGCTGTGTAGAATTTCTTTGCATTGAATAAAGAACGATCCACAGGGTTGCATAACAGAAGCAGTGGAGACATTGACCTTCCTTAACATGCAAACATATTCGACTGAGAAAGTTAACATTCGAGCAGAAATGTTTGGTATTCGGTTTGCGATGTTTGCGAAATAAAACGTGATTTACTATCGATGAACAGTTAATGATTAAACATCGAATCAAATTATTACTTAACTTATTTTAAGGGTTAGTAAATAATCTGCATAATCTTATTTATGACGTAAAACTTGTTTTAATTACTCTACAATAAATTTATTCCATATTAATACCTGGGTAAAAATTCATAATTGGATCTGAATACCCAAATTTAAAACGCGGATTGTTACAGATAGGTAATTCAGTTATTATTGTCAGAGACAGTCATAAATATGTAGGCTAAACTTTCACACACAGACCACACGACAAAGAAAGTGTTACTGTAGAATGTTCGGTTTTATAATTGCATGTATCCAATACTCTTCTCGAATATTTTAAGCGACAGCTGATAAATAAATTACACGTTGGATTATTTTCATTAGAAAATAGGTAAGTGATATTATATTAAGTGGCATTAATCACGCAGCCGGCCTAACTACTAATTTAGCGAGATTTGAAATACGTGTCAAGAATGTAGCCACAGAAAAAACGTTACGAACGTTCGCTCGGTCCATTTCAAATTGGATACGCCAATAACAATACTTTACGATCTAGAATACGAATACCAGATATTTCGAAACGGCCCCCGGAGAACATTTTTAGCATCTCAAGACGTTATTTTAAAAGTTGTACTGCAAGACTGACAATCAGATGGGAACGTGTTGGTTAAGTTTTTGATACGCGTGTGAACGTGTGTACGCTACGGGTCGAGCCATGGCATTTATCTGGAATGCCCATACACACGCCTTACGACGGATCAGGCGTCTAATTGCAACATCTAATTGCATCGAGGCTCCGCATCCATCAAACCTTATTTCAAGATGGGCTCGTGTTGCGCTCTCATCGGATTCTTTCGCGACAGCCGGAGGCGATAAAGATTCTCGAGACCGCTTTGTGTTGCATACAAGTAGATCTGTACGTTTGTAGATATTATGGTTGTTCCCAACCTGCAACTTTTTCAAGTATGCCGCAAGACGTCGCAAGTAGAAGAGTTTACAAACTATCTGCAATATTGTGATTGTGCCCGTTCATGATGGCTGAACGATTGCGTAACTTTGACATTTCAACGCATCCCACGAAGGCTCCCAAGCAATTGAATGTAATTGAACAATATTTGGCGAGTCAATTCTTTAGTAGTAAAGTAGAGATAGCATGTCGACTGTGATTGATACCATAATGGCGGGACCATAAATGTGGTACAGAACTTACAATAGGACTTCCAACCAATAAGGGCAATCCTCGGTCATACGAGTCTTATTAATTGCGTCGCAAAACCCAGCCAGAATACTAATGACCATGCAAAAAACATAAAGCATCATACACAATAGTTACACGTACGACGACTAGCGGCTGACTGGGCACGATGGCGACAAAGAAATGACATCATGACAATCAGTGTATTTAAACATAACAGATAAAAAATTGTATATTATTGAACTCCTAACCCCTCATGTTTTCAACTTCTCCGATAAGGACGCGGAAATGTTAATATCAAAGGTCTGGGTATCGATCTTTCAAAACTTTTAAAACTTGATTGCCGATATGTTTCAGAGCCACCGACCTGGACCCAATTTCATAAAACAGAAATTCATGGTTTATTATGACAATTCGATGCACATTGCATAGCTTATTGACCCACAGATTAACAAGTAGGAAGACTAATTGTATATCAAATTGCCATAATACACGTAGTTTTATGAAATGCGGCCCTGTATTTCAGTTCAAAACGTTACAATGGAATTGTTGTGCCGCTCCGCTCACCGCTCAGCCCAGTAGTTCGACGTGGGCCTCGGATTTCTGGTCGGACCGGTTTCGCGATGGAGTCTGCGGGGCGACCTGCTGGTGCCTGTGCGCCCGCTTGCTAAATGAAGCGCGCGCTCGCGCCGGCAAAACAATAACTGCACACGATTTGCCGTCAGCCTACAGTTCTAGAAGCTTCTTTGCACTGAACCACGAACGTCGGATATTAGGCGTTCTACCAACAATTTCAAATTACACAGGCCTACAAAAGAAAGAAAAATTGTTCAGCTCTGGTCGTAACTGTGGTAGAGGAAGAAGGTAATTATATACATTATACATATAAAGATAGTATGTAGTTATTGTAACCGTGTTGTAACCTGTCTGCTGTAGTTTACCAACAAATCTCATATTACGTTTTTTGCAAACATATTCGAAAACATCTAAGTTCTATAATAACAAATGAAGTTGTGTTCGTTACGTTTGCCGATTTATTTTGTAACTTCAAAAAAAATTGATAAAAGATACCTAGGAATGCTTCTTAATTTTTTTCCGTCAATGGTTCTCTGGAAGAAATTATTTGTAGTAATAAGGCCGCCAATTGTACGGTACTATATTATTGTTTAATTCTTATATGCAATTACTGGTGTACATACAATAAAGAATATTCTATCTATCTATGTTGCTCTAAATGCCTTGTATAAGCAGGTTACTAATGCCTTTTATAAGCAGGTTACTAATAGTCAACGCGTTGCAGTTTGCGATAGGTCCCATCTGGACTGTAGATAAAGCACGAATCAACTACGAACTTTACATAATTGTTAGTTTCCTTTATCATCGCTAGAGTTCCACTTATGCTATAACCTTCCAATGCTTCCTATTTAGTATAGCACTGCAGTCAGGTTGATATGTAACGTGTAGCTCTAAATATTTTGTGGCGGTATTTCTCGCTACAGGTAAAGGTCAAACTTCAGGGTAATCCAAGCCTAGTCCAATTAAAATGGAGCTCTTAGCGTCGGCTACCTTTGTTTTACGCCGGCCAAGTTAGTGAAGCGCCGCCCTCCTTGGTCAATAACTTATGATCCAATTTGCCCCCAAAGAAATGGGTTCCGTTTCTTCACACAGTACGAAAGTATTTCAAACTCCGTGAAACTCCATCCATCGAGGGGACTTGACGAGCTCGATAGCCACTCTATCTTCGGACCGGTTACAGAAAACGTTAAAAGTACCGAATGCGTAAGCTCTTCTGTTTAAATAGATCTATTGCCTCAGGCGGTATAATAAAGTGTTTGGTATACTAAATGTCTTTCTTTCATTCTTTCTCAGTGGATTTATGACTGATAAAGATCGATCTCCGTTAGGATTCTTATAGTCAAGTCAGTCTTCAAGACTAGCCTCGAATATGAGCTAAGTCCTTGGCTTTTTCACTTCAATATGTATAAGAAAATACTAAAAGAAGATACATACCTAGGTAGATTACATCTATCTTAGGACAGTAAGATCTTAAAGTAGGTACGCGTTTCCGCGATGATATCATCGCCCGCCGAGACTCCGTAATAGGATTGGGTCCTTTTTAGGGTTCCGTACCCGAAGGGTGCCAAACGGGACAATATTACCAAGACTTCACTGTCCGTCTATCTGTCTGTCCGTCTGTCTGTCTGTCACCAGGCTTTATCTCATGAACCGTGATAGCTAGGCAGTTGAAATTCACAGATGATGTATTTCTGTTGCCGCTATAACAACAAATACTAAAAACAGAATAAAATAAATATTTAAGGGGGGCTCCCATACAACAAATGGACTTTTTTGCCGTTTTTTGCTCGATATTAATAACGGCAACAATAAGATTAGAAGAAATAATATTCACAGAATATTTATTTCTATATTGGCTTCTAAAATAAATAATTAAATTAAAATAAATATTCAAGGGGGGCTCCCATACAACAAACGTGATGTTTTGCCGTTTTTGTCGATCTTTGTGTCTAATATTGTATAGATATATGTACGGAACACTTCGTGCGCGAGTCCGACTGGCACTTGGCCGGTTTTTTATTTCGGACAGCCAACGGACGCTGATTGTGACCCTGGTACTGGCTGAAAAAGTTCGGTTGTTATTACGAAACGTGAAGTTTTAATACTGGCTGAAAAAGTTCGGTTGTTATTACGAAACGTGAAGTTTTAACTTGAATTTCGAAATGCTATCGAAATACAAGTCAAAATCTTCTGTGAACGTACCTAACTTGTCATAGCTCCTTTCCAACCAAAATTACTGGTAGCGATCCGTGAGAGGATTTGCACTCTATGTGTCTTTTCGTGTTTTACAAACCTACTATCAATCTAAGTTGAAGAAATTAAATGTGCCAGCGTGTTTCTTTTCATCATATGGACGTTGAAGAGTAATTAGTGGTGCCGGGAAAAGGCTTTAAATCGCCAACCAGGAACTGACGTAGAGCAGCGAGCCCGGGCACGCTAGACGCTAGAGTTATTAGGGCCCGTACACAAAACTGCGATGCGACGTCGCATTGTAAAAATATGCGAACTTGCATCGCAAGAACTTGCGAATTTATTTGAATCGGTGTTCATAGTAGTATCTAGATAAACCCAAAATCTTCTTTGCTTCTTTTCCCTGTATCTTCTTGGCAATAAAAGAAGTGAGCACATGTTTTTGCGGTCCATGTCACGACCTAGTTGACGGTTGACGGTCGTCGAAGGAATGGTCACCCGAATCGTGGAAGGGAGATGCCTTGCCGCACGAAATCGCATCGCAGCAATTCGTGCCGCTTTTTTCTGCGTTGCGAATTCGCAGCCTTAAAGGTGCGGAGACCGGTGAGTTGCCAGGCCCATACAAATTATCTTCAATATTATGAGATTAGTATTTATAATACGAAATATTTAATTTCGCAAAAATATCCCAGCATAAAAAAAATCTACACCATATTTTTAACGACCAATAAAAAAACATAAAAGAACACTTGTGTACACTTGGAGGAATCTTCCTTATTTTTACTTTTGTTTTTTTTTATTATTATTTCTTAGGCAATCAGCCGTGATAACAAATTTTGTGACAATTTTAAGTCTTATTTATAAAAACACGATTCCTTTAATTAAAACACAACTCAAAGTCTTTGCCTACCACTCTGGGATACAGGCGTATGTCTTATGTAATGTAATGGTCAGACGGACAGACAGACAGACGTAGGCATAGAAATAGGGTCCTATTTCAGGCACGGAACCCTAAAAACGAGTAAAAACATGACCAGGCAATAGAGTCTAATACGCGCATAGTTCTACAATAGAACGGTATAAGCACGACAATAGCTGTTATTTGCCTCTATTTGGTAGTCCGCTAAGCAATAGCAGTACAATGTCATTCCAACGGTATGACCCGCGCAAACTAAATAGGCAGCTCTCGCGAAGAAGATCGAATCGCGCGATCGCCGAGTTAAGTCGTACGGGTTATAGCATTGGAATGATATTGGTTACCAGACAACTGATATATCAGGTTACTGATACAAACATAACCGTACTAATACGACTCTATTGAACAACTATGAGTTTTAGAGACTTGCCCCCCAGTATTGTATGTATTGTCTTGCGTAGCGAGCGGTATATCTGTCAAAGCGAAGGCGGTGAGACTCGTTGCTTTGACCACAATTTTTATAACTGTAATTTACAACAAAAATATGTTACTCACATCATCGTAGTCAGCAATAACGGCGGCCGAAAAAGTAATTAAACAAAAGAACAGTTTACTACACCTTGAGGCTCACGAGATCTGGGATTAAAGGTCACACATGAGATTTTATTATGATAGCCAAACGAAAACTAATTCACGTTGAATCTTTAATCACGACTATGAAGTTTTTTTAATATCATCTGGGCAATTGGCACTTAATGCAAATTGGCAACGTTTTCTCAAAGTCAAATAGCCTATAACATGGCCAAGCCTTAGTCGAATGTGTTGTGTTTTAAGTCGATATGTTAATAGGTTCCTATATAAATACAATAATAGTGTCACGAGAAATTACTGAATAGTAGTTAACAGCGGAGCGAGGAGGTAATATTAAAGTCAATATACCTAACTAAATTATTCCATGTTTGCACTTATGCCGTGCTTGACAAGCTATCAGTTACAAGCGACGCAACGCGGCGCCATTGAAGACTAGAAGCACACGACCCCGCTCTATAGCTTAGATAGAGGTCGTGGGTTCGATTCCCACTTGCGCGACGCTGCCAGCCGCTACCGCGAAGTAAAAGTAGACGATTAGGGACTATCGTTGCTATATGCAGCTGCATCGTAGTGTATAAAGGCCATTGCACATCGCGCACTATTCGGAAAACAGTTTAAGGTGTCGAGTGTCACGCAAATCTTTATCGTCTGAACAGACTTTATAGCATGATGGAGTCACGCACTGTCAGGCAGAATCGCGAAGAAAACGCTTGACTCAACCCACAGCCGACCAATGCGTCGTCGCTTTATTACAACGGGCAAGTGGATCTGTTACGAAACCATCAGCAATCTAGTTCAGGGGCAGAGCAGCTCAACGCTCAATAATTCACTTGTGTAAACACAACCACAACTTTTTTTTCTTTTACGCGCGGTTAAGTACCTAGGTACCTGTCATTGTATTCATGTGGACGACGCGAAATGCTTGCATTGACATTCAGTAATCAGCTAGCACTTACTTACTTTTTGACAATGTTGGAAAACACAATCACTGCTATATTTTGTAGTACAGTCGATAACATCTGTCACAACCGTGAACTCTACTCAGTTACGTTACGGGCGATTTTGTAACTAAAATGTAGAACTTTATGTTCTAGCAAATCTATTTCGAAGATTTTGTTTCTTTTTAAATTGTTTCTATTTGTCTGATCAACGACAGACAAGTAAATCAAGTATGCATAAAATTATGCATCAACATCGCGCCTGTTAGCCCGGAGCTCTCTTCAATGGGTGTTAGTTTCAAATCGAGTAATGGTAACAGGTAACAAATGAGCTAGTTTCACAACAGCTACACTAGCATGTCGAGAGGAATGCGGGTCGCCACCGGCCTTGCAGCTTGCCAACGTCCACTCTCGAGCAAATGGACACTGCTATGCTAGCTGCCGATGTAATGAGTACGTAGGGGCCGTTGACCGCTTTTACCCGTAGGCTCAGCAATATACTTTTACTTTACATAGGTTTTTCCTATTCGCAACAGCTGGGTGCCTGCTATCTGTCCATAATAAGTAAGTTTGTGAAAGCGCCACACATGAATATGCCAATCATTCCAGCCGGTAGGTGTCGCACGCGATCTTCTTTAATCCGTAGTTAACTATCCTCTATGGCAGCGATTCCTAATATGGGTGAACCTAAGCGTTCCGTTGAAAAGTCAATGGTGTTCCAAGAATCACATTTATCACTGAATCGTTGGATTATTTTGACTTAAATAATTCCTCAGCTCCCAATATTTTTTTGGATTTATGTAATGGATAGTGGCTGTACATACCTTTACAAGAAAGAAGTAAAGTTACCCAAAATTTAATATGGGGTTGCGTAAAATAAAAGAGGTTTCTTAGTGTTCCATAGTCTTAATAAAAAATTAGGAACCGTTGCTCTATGGTGCTTGTCCTGCAGTGCGACGTTCGCATTACATTGCCGTACCTTTGACCGACATGTAAAATTCCATGTTTTTCGAGTGTGTACTGTAATACGCTATTTTATTAACACTCAGATTACGGGCAATATTATTTTATTCTAGTCTTTTTTCATCGATTTCAGCGAGGCCGGGCCATTTGTATAAACGTTCCAGAACCCAATGGTTGCAAGACCGTAAAAAAATAACGAGAAGCTAAAGAATAGGTAGCAGTTAGGGTTGTTGATTCCAGGGTACAAGTCTATAAGTTGACTCTCCCTTCACATAACAAGCATAGCTTGGTGAGGAAGCTTTTTTGGCTTTTGGCGAGTTCAACATGGGCTTGGATCATTGTTCAACAGGAAGTAGACATGTTTTGATATGCGATTATTTGTCGACTGCTGGTAGTCCAGAATTTAGAACAGAGTGTTGCATTGTTTGATTAGAGATATTGGTCTTGCTTATTTGATGCGGGTTCTTGAAAAGGAAGTCCGGACCACAGAAGCTTTGCCATTTCACTATTTCAAAGGTGGAATCCTCACAACTTTAACAGGAGTAGGCAGGTAGAATGTCGTTCGGTTAAAGTGAAGTGCGATAGTTTATTTAAGTTTTTAAGATTGTAGAATGTCTAGCTAGTTTATTTAAGTTCATGGGGTAGGTAGGACTTATAATTGTGAAACTTGAAGCGGCGTTCGATGGTGTCTTCTCGGTTTTTTGTTGGGTTTTGCCGAGAGGGGGTCTGTCCGTTCAGTCATAGACCAATTTTCTTTTGCGTTTTAATTGTAAATAACTTGGAGTTTTTATGGATGTTGACTAGATTGTCTTGATTGGTCTTTGAATTGTTGTGGCACACTGACCGAATTAGTAACGGAGCGTCATGCGTTCGCCGGGATTGTACAATTTCCCCGACACTGTAGGACAGATGACTGACGTTAGGTTACCGAAATGTGTTAGCTAGGGTAAATTTTAATTGTAATTAAAATTTTATGATAGCCGGGGGGGAAATGTAACGATTCTTCTTTATTTCTTCGATTCTTCGATGTCAGTCGATCCTCAGCAAGGCTAGGGAATCGATGACATCTAAAAACAAAACGTAACGATTCCCTTCAAAATATTCAAAATAAGACGAGAAGGCTCTGCCAGCCAGCTACTATAAAGAAGAATCGTTACATTACTCATATTAGTAGGGTAACTCGGCTCAATGGCCATCTATCCTTTTTAATTCCTAGCTGGGCTGCTTCGTTATATTCTTCGTGAGCTAGCCCGAACAGTTACTATGACTAATGGGTAGGTAGGGGCAACGAAGTTCCCGAGTAACGTAAGTGCTTGTAATTATTACCTATGCTCATCTTACCAAGTGACTTTCACTTGCTATTGAGAGCTAAGTGAGACGCTTGTAGCCGGACATAAAGAATTTTCAAGAAAGTCTATAAGAAGGATATAATGCCCGACAAATAACTTGAATGGGTCTCGTTGGCGAGGGACGCGGGATGTAACTTAGAATTCTTCGGGCTTCAGTTAGTCAAATCAACAAATCTAATTATAAAAATCTCGTGTCAGTGTTTGTTATCGAACTCCTCCCAAACGGCTTCACCGATTTTTATAAATTTTTTGTTGTATATTTGGTAGGCCTGAGAATAGGTCGTAGGCTAATTAAAATGGCAAAATAACGTTTACCGAGTCAGCTAGTAATTAAATAATAAATTTGGCTGGCTCATGCGTGTTCATCGCAAACTCAACCCAACTGCGTGAATTTTTGTTCAAGTGTCGGGCATTAACAACTCACAATAATTAGAGTATGTACCTACCAATCAGGACGTGGAAAGTGACCGCCTAGCATAGCCGGCCTTTCCAATTTAATATCTATGTCTATCCACGTAACAACTAAAATCAAAAACTAAAATAATTCTTAATTTTACTGATAATACGTTAGTTAGAGTCTACGCAAAATTGGGCCACGACCCGTTCATTTGTACTGAGAATAGGCCCTCCTTTTATTGATAGCCGCAACGCAATGTAACAACAAAAACTATGTTCCGTCCTTTGTTTTTCGACCATAAGACAGGAATTGTATGATACGCTTCGGTATCATCTATCTAGATCGTTGTTGAACACAAAAAACGCGCTGACTCGTATCTATTCAATCTAACTCGCCAAGGACTTGTACTACGAAACTAGCGTCTCATTATACACACAGGACGTGGATGTTGAGTTAAGTATACGTAATATCCGCCAACTTATATTGCTAATTAACTACCAAGATTCACTAATTGAGATTCAAGATCTCAATCTTCACAAATGATAACCAAACTAAGGTTGATAATTTTTGTAATCTTGTTATGACAGATTAAGTTGTGTGGCGACATTTCTAGGAAACGATCTGGTTATGCTGGTTACAGAAAGGTAAGCTAAGAATTAGAAATGCTGTTACAACACTGTCTCTTTCCTTCACAACACTAAAACTATTGTGTTTTAATAGATGGGCTGCTTATTTGATAAAACAATAGTTATGCATGATGGTACCCATACAAATTGAACACAATGGCTACACATAATATGTAGCTAATATAGCATGACATTACTCGCCATGGTTTGAGAATGCAATACCTAGATGAGTTTTTGCCTTATGCAGTCGTGTATTCTTAGGTACATACTTATTACCAGGAAGGAAAATGTAACAAGTAGGTATAGAGCTCTTGCAAAAAGTTAGTAGGTCATTTCAATCACAAATTATTTAGCATCACACAGACACACTAATGGAATCATGAGTGAGCGTGGCGTCGTATCACGACTGCGAGATGCGCTGAGAATAACATGATCTGTGAATGTGCCTTTATGACTCCACAGGAGCTTGTGTGACAGCGACACCATGTGAATACTTAAAGAGTGGTAACACGGTCTGCTGGATCAAATGGTTGACAAGCTAAAAATTAAGCTGAATGGGCTTCATTCTTAGCTTTTGAGTTAAAGTACCTTAAAGGCATCATTGGATGATGCTGGCTTTAGTTAACTACACAAACCTAGGTATATGTAGTAAAGTAAAATAGGTTCACTCTGCTGTCCATCGATTAGTCTGTATGTCAGTCTGTCTGTCTGCATGTCTGGACCTTAGTGTTTGTCAGTCTCAGGAAGGTACAGAGCTATCAAGTAAAAATCAAATGAACACTAAAATGAATGATATTGAATGAATAATATGAAAGTACTTTATATTTTTTTAAGTTTCCAATGTAACTCCACTCAAAGAATATTCTATCTATCTATCAAAAAAAGAACAACACAACATGGCAACATTATTAGGTATGAGGTGAAATTGAAATTCAAACAAACCTCAGCCACAAAATAACCTAAATGACATCAGTAATATTTCTGTGTGTGGTTAGACTTTTAGCAACTGTTTTCAGAGCAAAAATGTTAACAGAATATCTATACTGAAGTAAACATTCTCAAACCTTTAGTTACTAATGATAACATATGGATATTTACACTGACAATTTGCTCTACATTATGCGCACCAAATCTTGATTGATCCAATCATCTAACTGTCAAATTAGTATGTATTTGACAGTTAGACGATTGGAATCGCTCAGGTTCTGGTGCACATAATTAGGCCCCTGAACTCAACTCTATACCTTTTACAATAAGTATGGTCCAATGTTAATCAGTTACATGTACTGTGACCTTTTCCTGATGAACAATAAATAATATTCTACTCAACATGAAATCCATATTTGAGTCATATTTTATTGATTTAGTAGGTACCTATCATTAATCCTGATTTAATTGAATTTACTCCATAAGAGACATGCTCTTTCAAATTCAAAGATAATTATTAAATCAGTGTTTACAACACAAAAGAAGCAACAAAATAAGTTTTATTTCAATTCCAAATTGGATTATGTCATAAGATTATGTCATTAGTTAATATTTTTTCCACTTACACTTTACTACCAAATTACGTTCAAATAAGTAGTGAGGGTAAATTGGCGAAGACAAATGAGTTATTCGGCATCTGGTTATCACATTTAATTTAAAATATTCCTAGAGAGCCAGATAGGCAAGTACAATAACCTAGTTTACCACTAGTTAAGAAGAGAAGATCGGAATCTTCTCTTTTCAATGTTAGGAGAAACAAAAACCAACAAGCCAGGGAGGCTCCACCAACAATCTTAAAACACCACCTCATGTGAAGTGCAGTGAGTAAGGCATACACTACCTTTGCGAAGTTTTAAACACAAAAACTCAACTCAATAGCACTGATGATTGTTTCAGAACACAATCATCATAACTCCATCTGGATCAGAGGGAATGAAAGTAATGTAAAGGAATGTAATTGCCGGCAAGTAACTGACAATAACCGATGGTAATTTGTTGACTTTGACTTTGCATGGACATATCTCGAGTTTTATTGGTGGGGGACTTGTGATGTTAATTCATCAGACTCTAGTTTAGTCAGATAACCAAACAATTGAAAAATTTTGCTCTCTCAATTGAGTGGATTCTTGTTTAAGTTAACTGTTGAGCGTTATAGGTAATTAGGTACACTTTTTATTATTGTAATTATTATAATAAAAAGGGTACCTATATCATTAAATAAGACGGTAAGTAAGTAAAGCCGGTTTTGATGGTCTTAGTATGCTCGGACCGTGTGCGTACAGTTTTAGTTGATTATGACGACGCACTCGGTACGAGCGCACTAAGACCGTCAAAACCTGGCTTAACTCAATACGCTAAATATTTGCATTACAATATTTTAGAACACAATTTTTTTACAAAAATAAAATTAGTAGGTAAGACATGCTTACGTCGGGGGGTAAAGTTCGGGGCGCGATATGATATGAGAGTATAAGAATTCCTACGTAAAATATCGGAGTACACTACCCGGTCTAATAGACTTCCACAACTTTCTAAGATCAAAGTAATAGCCTGCGTAGGTATCTAAAACTATATGATCTAAGAATTCCATGAAATCGCAATTTATTGTAGCCCACCGTTAACAGGCAGTAAATAGGAAGAAAGTTGTAGATGTAACTAAGGAAATTTTAGTCTGAAATAAGCAATAAAAGACGTTACCTATGTCTCGGAAGACTTACCCAAAGCTCTGTCCCCCAATTCATTTTCGCTGCGGTATAAAGCCTCAGTAACACAATAAACACATCGAAACTTCACGAGCACAATGCTTATAAAATCAATCATCAAACTTTTCAGATTTTATCACTATCACCATTTCATTTCAAACACATTCCAAGGAAATAAACATGGCTGACCGAAACCACTGACACCAAACTGGCTGAAGCGCAGCGCAGACTGACGTGAATTGAAAAGTAAAAATTGACACATTGTTTTGTGTCTATGGTTATTGTTGCAAGAGCAAAAAAAATTCCCAAATTATGGGGAAAACTGCCAAATTTTGGTAATGGGTTCATGACAAAAATATTCTGACACACCCCGACCATTAAAATAGAATAAATACCTCACCATATTGCAGCAAATCACAGGAACTAATTTCTTTTACTGGGAACAATAACTTCTTCTTCATTAATGAATGTCGATTTCTGTGAAACTGTCTGACAGTTGCTCAAGCGTGATCTTTTTTCAAGCTTTTTGAGTTTCGAGTGCGTTAAATTGTTGAAAACCATTCGTAGGTGTTAAAGAAAAGTAGTACATGATTTGATGAAATGTTCATTGGGTAGAAAGATTGGCTTTATCCCTTTACATAACAAAACCGTTGACAACTAGGCTAGGATTGAAATTGAAAAACGGTTTAATTATCACAAAAAATACAAAAATATCTTAACATAAATTGAGTGAATTAACGCTATGCGATAATCAGGATATGCTCAGCTTAATTCTGCGTGTACGAACATCAGCGCAGCGCTGATTTTCAGCACATCCTATTTGCTAGCAATTGACATGTTGGTAGCTAGACATGCTAGCCGATATTCAAAGTTAAAAAATATAAATAGACATTAGCACACGAGTAAACTGCATCACAAACATGACAAGTAGGCACTACAATTATTAATATCTTAAATAATAAGGCTAACACATAGGTGGAACCACTGGAATAGGAAACTGCTCCGAAGCGAGGAAGAATACATATTTGTGACAGCACCCGAGGGATGAAAAGGAATATGATTTGTGACATTTGGAAAATGCAAAGGTTTTAGGGGTGGTTGACGAACCCTTTGAACACCGTTATGAAAATTTACCACTTTGTGGTTTTGAAATTTAAAACAATATAAAAATATTGGTGGCAGCTTATCCAGCCTGATAACTGAAAATAAGTCTGAAACATCAGGAATTCAACCAATGACACCATTTGATCTTAAAGATCAAGAAATTTCGTACGAGTCCGTTGAATATTTAAATTCTGAATATGATGGTTGATGAACAACTACTAAGATTGCGCATGACCGAATGGTTTTGTTTACTTGATTTCAATTTCGTGTAAAGTAATTTAAAATAATAAAAGGTAACTTACGGTTAAACTTCTCTTACACAAATATATAATTGCGTGAAAACCTTCCTGAAAAAGTTCTTATTATAATTGTTACCATATAAAATAAAATGGGATGCCTTTAAATCAGGTTTTGTCTTTTCATAAATATGCTATACATCGTATTTTGTTATTATTTTTTAGCTTTATAATAAATGCGAGACACTATGAGTGACTCAAGATCTCCTTTTCCTAAAACTGAACGCACGTCTATTAACATGTGGCCATCATAAAAACAATATTTTTTCAATGTAATCTGCCATTCCGATAAGCTTTCAAAATGAAAAAAATGTTCAATAATTGCAATAATGAAAACATCTATCAATAATTTGTTTCCATCTTGGAAATCTTTTTCAGTTACATAATAAAACGTAAAATAATTTTAGCACAAATAAAAATCATTTAATAAAACTCTAGCTTATTTAATCAGAATCGGTAAAACTATTCGAAACAAATATTTTGATATGACGTTGTGCATTACCGCTGCGTGACTGCAGTAACGAGCCATCGGATCCTCTGCGCACTAAAGCACTTCGTCGCATCTCCTTTAAATAAAAAGTACAATTTTAATCACAGAGAGGTTCAAATGTATTTCAAGTTAGCATTAAAAGTCAGAAATTGACTGATAATTTGGCTTACCATAACAGGTTCCAAAATTATGTGATGGCTCGATCTTCTCGATGTAGATGGACCAGTAAGAGATGAATCCCGTGAAGATGGCAAAGGACTCTACAAATAAACAGATGCTGAATTGAGTGCATTGGCTTTTCATTTCATCTCTACTTTTTATATTTGTTAGTATTGCAGTTTTTGCGACAGAAGACTGACATGGTAAAAGCACTTCTTAATAAAACGAATAGCACTAAGCCACCATCTAAGAAATCTGTATTGGCTCATAAATCAAAAATCGCAACTCAGTATGGAAAATATACCCTTAAACCTATTTGGTCAATGGTAAACAGCTCTGGGAAACTGCATCAAGCTCGAATGTTGTTATTCTCTAATTTTCCTAGTCTAAAATGACAATAAATACACCTTGGTACATCACAAACAACAGACCTCATAAGGACTTAAAAATATTATTTATGTATCAAAATAATGTGCTGGTGGTGTGGGATGTGACGGGTCTTTTTTTAAAACATAAATTCTTTGGAGAAGTACCTAGTCGATTAGCAAACTCATTGTGTTTACTTTAGATCCAACATGTTATTGGCCCAGTCCCGATTGAAGCAAAGTAATACTTGTGAAAGTTTGGCAGAATGGCAGGGAATTACTTAGCGAACGTTCCTAAGTTGAAAGGCGAAAAAACTACGACAATTGGGTGTTTGCTGCGGAGAATTTTCTAATTTTGGAAGGTATTCATCAATAACGAGTCAAAAAATTAGAAGCCGCAGACGACGAAAAAGCGATAGCTAAACTAATAATGACGATAGATCCATCGCTCTATGTACATTTAATAAATGAAAAAACAGTGTTAAATTGTTCAACATTAATGAATGTTGAGGAAACGAAAGTGATCTATCAGCATCGTGGCCAGTGGCAGCCCCTGGTCTCTGCCTACCCCTCTGGGATAAAGGCGTAAGTTTATGTATGTATGTAAAAATCAAAACATAAAAAAAATTATATTCCCACCTTATAGTATTTTTTGTTGTTACCTTATTAGTAACGCATTTGTGGTTACCTGTAATAAGAGTGCACCTAAAATTTTTTTTAATTACTATGTAATTTTTGTGTAACTCTTGTCGGTGATCCTTACTGAAATAAAATAAATAAAAATACCTTCAAACTTGGAATAAAGCCAAAGTCCATTGGTAGAGGCACTGTTTGGAAGGCACTGTAAGTTCCGTCTTCAGAAGTCACTGATACAATAGACGGTCGAGCTGACAGTTGTTGAGCCAAAAGAACAGGGTCAGCATCTGAAAATTCATAAGTGTAGAAATTTTCAGTAGGTATTTAAGTACATTTTGTATGAAAGTGAATTTAAAAAACGACGCATCATTTCTGTGTGTCTTAGGCCTAAGACTGATCTTACCAATATTCATCCCTTTGGCAACTCTTCTGGCCTGAACCAATCTTCCTGCACTGCGCCGGAATCTAATTCCTTTTTCGGCTTCTCGTCTAAGTCTTTGAGCAGCTGCTGCTGATTCGGCAATAGCCATAGCCAGTGAACTCATTCCAGATCGTTTGAGATTTACGTCAATTAAGTGGCTCAAGCATATTGCATTGGCAAGTGAACTATCACTGGGCTGAAATTTGAGTATACTTGATTGAATAAAAAGTTTAATGGACATTAATAGTGATGTGATATCACCATTTTCATTACTGTAATTAAATAGTCAGTTTGTTTGTCAAAGGAATTTTACCGATCCAATACAATTCACACTTATGTCCAAGGATCTGAGAGGAGTTTTGGAAAGTCCTATTGCTCTTGCTAGTAGATCACCGCAGGTTGGAGGGTTCTCTGCACTGGTAGCGGACCAAACGCCAGCAGGAGCTTTTGTCAATGGCTTTGGCTTGATACCACATCCAGAAATATTTAGCCTGCAATATAACGACCAGGTTACTGTGTTAAATGATTAAATTGTGGATGTCTTAGATTAGCTAAAAAGGTACATAAAATAAACAGACGAGGTAAGATTGCATCCTCTAGCTATTGAAACTGCTATGTATGCAATGCCTTCAGATCCAAGTTTATCATTGAGTCGCAAATCCAAATATCGAAGTCCACAAACTGAATGATTGAGAGCATGTGATATACTCTCAGCACCCACAGGACCTGTAATAAAAAAATGAATAAGAATATAACAGACGTTGGTAGGTTTCACAATATAAATTAGATGGCTTAGTATACCAAATATATTATTAGCTAATATAATGTTACGTAGATGTTCATGTCTCGATAAGAACTTTGCAACGGATGCAGCGCCTTCATCGCCAATTTTGCAGTGACTAAAATCTAAGGTCTCCAATTTGTCATTTTCACTTATACCTCTTAGAATATATTTAACTTTCTGACAATTCATATCAGTTCTTGTAATGCTAGAAAAAGAAAGAGGAATAAAAAAATTAATTAGAAAAATATTAAATCAATACCTAAAGTGTTCACTATATCTATATATCAGTGGTTTCGCATAACTTAAATATTTTTTTTTACCTTAAAACTTTTAAATGACAGCATTTATCTAGACCCCGAGATAAGTTCTTTGCGTCATTATTTGTGAATTGAAATTGATCCCTACGATAGTTGATTCCAATATTCTGTAGCTGATACGTAATATAGAGCTCCACGAGATTATTTAAGCTTCCCAATGCTGCATGGAGAGATATGTGATCTACAAAATAAAAAGAAGATAAAAAATGACTATAAACAGTCATTAGATAACGTTCCAAAAGTAAATAAACTACTTATGCTTAAAACGACAAGGACCTTGTTCGACAAATGAGCTCCATGTTGTCATCTTCTGGGTAAGCGGAAATAAACCATATACTTATTAATATTTTTTATGAAAACTTGCCTCTGGTAATCTGTTCATTGACTTGTTGGCTTTGTTTCCTATCATTTAAAGATTGACTTGTAATCAATTCAGCCATTTCAGGAGATACATTTCTTTGTATTGGAATATCTGAAGGGACTAAACTTTTAATAGACAACTTTTTTATGTAAGGTCCACATAATTTTACCAACGTTGTTAGCTGTGAAAATATATGTTTTTAAATTAAATATCATAACTGAAGTACCAAATACATAAAAATTCAAAATAAATACCTTCTCGGGATCATATTGACAAGGATTAAGATTTTCTAAAAAATTTGCATAGTAACGAGACATGAAAGCGTTAATCCATTTACTCTCTTCCGTGATAATAGGTGAGTCACTCCATTTTGATTTGTAACATCTTTTCCAAAATATGTCACTTGAAATATTGTCTACAAGAATTTGTAATGGTATTTCGGTGTTCAAAATTTGCAAAAACAGTTCACGATCTTTATCAATAAGTTCTTCAAGCTTTGGCGTTCCTGAATATTATTAATATATTAGTAAGGTTAGAATCTCAAGCATTTCGGCTTTAGCATTCTGCATAATATGATAGATGATATTCGAATGAACTAAGTACAAACCGTTCCAATCTTCACATAGTTTTTTAATGCATAAAGAAGCTAAGGTTTTGGGATGATTAGTATTCCAATCAAAATCATCCGCTTTGATTGTTCTTTGAGGTTCCAAGTTTGTGGTAGTTTTGTAGGCTAAAAAAGTATTTGTGTTTATGCTTTCAGGAAGTCTCATGCTGTTGCTTAACTTCAAGTAGCTTTTCAATAATAATTAATATGGTGGCTCAACAAGATCTTGAAACCAAAGTCTGTTGATAACATTTTTATTGGTAAAACTTTTATTGAAACCTTCGTGTCCCTTAGTTACGATGTTACAAAAAAATTGCGTCTCTTTTCGTTACCTTGGTAACATTGTGATGTTATTTATTTATTACCATAGACAACGGGGCGCTAAGGGATTTTTTGGATTTTAGGATGGTATTAATCAAGTTTCTGTGCTTTCAATCATTTCCGTTTTATTTTGGAAGTGTCTAGACAGCCTCAAGCGGTCTTTCTACAAAAATGATTAAATATTCTCAAGCACACTTTTACAACTCATAATAGGAAATGTCCCACATAGGTACATTGTATTAAGATGTAGACGCGACTTCCGCGCGTGTGATTATGTAAAGAGTATTTTTTTTAACTACAATAGGATTACAATGTGTCTTTCTGCGGTGCGGTCAAGTTTCTTTCAGTCAGCTTGCTGCCGTTTAGGCATTTTGTTTAACGACTGCTTGCGACTATCACAACACTTCCTTTGTAATTTCTGAACGCAGTGCAGTGCAAAGTTGTGTTGTTAATTTTGACATGCATGACATGACATTGACAGCTCGTTGTTATTCATTCCATTTATTCGTCAAGAATTTGTAGCATTATTCTTGAATTGAATTATTATTTATTCCTTTGCGAGTACAATAGCAATGGATAAACACAATAGTTTAGAGTTGCTAAATTCAGATTTCTCTCTCTCCAAAAACGCAAGTTCTGACTCACTGGATTCTGATTCCAAATCGAGTTCATTGAATTCTAAACACGGACAGGACTCCGTAAGTTTCCTAAAAGGATTAATTTATTCGAATTGTTTATTATCGTAACAGTTCCATTGTGGCTTCCTCTGTGGTCTATAACGAGACATAAAACCCCATTGCTTTGATAGATCAGTCTTAGTGAACTTCATTGCATGCTACAGCTTTCTCCATCTTTCCAACATGAATAAAAGTGGATCTATTCATATTTGTTTATTCGTGAACCGTATCCATAGTAAAAATCATCATAACACGTTAATCAAGGCTGGTATTAAAATATGCTCAACAAAACTACCATTTAGCTTAAAACTATTCTTCCCATTTCTACCCTTTCCTAGCTTGTCTGGTCAGTACTAAGGAAGTGGGAGTAGTAATTAGTGGCAAAATTTTCTTTTGTAGTAACCAAAATGTGTTTGTTTGTTGTAGCCTCATGTTTTGGGTGATATCCAGCTACTCGATGGCGAGAAGGTGATGGGCGTGGCCCGTGATGTCACATACTTGTGCCCATACAGCGGTCCTTCCAGGGGAGTCCTCAAAGTCACAAATTATCAGCTTCACTTCAGGCCAACTGATGCTGCCACACAGCACAATACTTTGAGTGTTCCTTTGGGTGTGGTAAGTGGAAGAAGGATTGAAAGTTATTTTACATAAATTGATTACTAAAAAATCTACTTGTAATAGGGCATTAAAATATGAGTTTTGTTAGTTAAAATATAGGAAAATATTGGAAGGGAAGTTCCCTCATCCCCCCACCTAGGAAAAGTATACTTATGGAGTTACAATGTCTTCATTTGAACCTATAACCTAATTATGAGTGAATGATGCAGTTTTTGCATCATTTGCAGTAGTTAATGAACTGTTTTAGTGATTGGTACTAAGTTAATTGCCATGAATTAGTTTTGTGAGTCCTGGAATAAAGAAGTAGCCATTGAGGCTTAAGCTGGACCCCAATAGCCCCCCCCGACATTAATATCTGTAACTGGCTGACTTGGCAAACATTGTTTTGCCATTTTAATTAGCCTACAACCTATTCTCAGACCTACCAAATATACACAAAAATATCAAAAAAATTGGTGAAGCTGTTTTGGAGGGGTTTGATAACAAACACTGTGACAAGAGATTTTTATATATTAGATAACCCAAATAGATAACTGCAAATTTGTAACAGGTCCAGCCAGGAACCACTTTTATGATCTTTAATTTGTTGGATTGGTCTCCATCGCATAACTTAAAACAGGACCAATTTTTTATTTTTCATTTACCTATTGATTTTGAGGTACTAAATTTGCCAGCTAAGCTAGTGATAATTAAAATGAGGCCTATCTATGTATTATAGAAACATCTTTTTTTATAATACTGCCTTAACACAAAACAATCTTTTCCCAATAGGTATCTCGAATTGAAAAAGTCGGTGGTGCCTCATCAAAAGGTGAAAACTCCTACGGCATTGAAGTGTTTTGCAAGGTAAATTAAATAATGATGTATGGTATGCTAACGAAGATAAAGTGTACAACAATGAACATGCTAATTTCTATCCAAAATCCTGTTTCCCTCCAGGACATGAGAAACTTGCGCTTCGCTCACAAGCAAGAGAACCACTCTCGGCGAGGCATATTCGAGAAGCTTCAGCAGTTGGCGTTTCCGCTGTCTCATAGGCTACCGCTCTTCGCCTTCAGCTACTCTGAGAGTTTCCCTGAGGATGGCTGGCATGTGTATGATCCCATTTCTGAGCTTAGACGGATGGTGAGTTTAATTATTTTTACTTTTAATCATGTGAGGTACTGATAGAGGAGAAGGAGGTCTGAAAAACAACGCGATCAGTCACGTTGTACGTGCGACGAAAACATGTAATATTTTATGTGTAAAATATATTTTTCTTAAACCTCCTTTTTTTTGCAGCTTCAACTGCAGTTAATACCGAACTCGTAATTTTATTCATATCATGGTTTTCAAAATTAATATCTATAATTTATTAAAAATAAAACAGATTCCAAAAAATATTTGATATTTTCAATATAAATATACATGTGATGCTAGAAGGAGGAGGGGTAGCCAAAAAGCTGAAAAACCCCACCTTTTTAAAGAACATCGCAAAGATAAAGGTTACAGGATGAAGATAGAATATAAAGTTCTGTAGATTTTAAGTTTTTGCTAAATATTACAACCTGAAATTCCTTGCATCTTTCCTACAGGGCGTCAACAACGACATGTGGCGCATAACTCGCATAAACGACAAATACGAGATATGCGACAGCTACCCCGGCATTTGGGCGGTGCCCGCGGCTGCCAATGACGAATTGTTGCGCTCCGTCGCAGCGTTCCGCTCGCGCGGGCGGATTCCAGTGCTGGCCTGGATACATCCCAGCTCGCAAGCCACTATCACTAGGTGCAGCCAGCCCCTAGTTGGGGTAAGTGTTACTACTAAATTACTTTACGACTAAGGGCAGGTGGAGACAGCGGGAGACCCAGGTTCGATTCCCATTGCGGGTATGTACCTATGACTCTTCTTTCTAAGTTATGTACATTTGTGAAGTTATAGTAGCAATACCACTCGCTAACGGTGAAGGAAAACATCGTGAGGAAACCTGGGTGTCTGAGCTCATACCTCAGCGCTTGAAACCGCCAATCCGCGGTGGGCACGCGTGGTGATTAAGCCCATACTCTCTTTCTGAGAAAAAGCCTGTGCCCTACAGTGGGATGTATTCTATAGGCTGCTTATGAAGGGTAGGTTTCTGAATTGAGAATTTCACTGAGTAAATACTTAAGTAATGTTTTGTCACGCTCTTTTCTGAGAAATTCGAAGAGACAGTACTATAGTTAACTATTTACTTCTATTAGCGAAATTCTCAATTCAGAACCTGGCCCTAAGAAGACTTTAGGGGACCAATTAGGGCTACCTGCGGCTGTAAATGATGACTTGTTGCACTCAGAGATGGGAAATCTAGTGAAAAGTATTTATGGGTTCTGGTTCAGTACTAAGGATTTGAAGTAATGTTTATATTAAATTATAAACTTTAGTCTGTTTCCTGATATTTTTTTCCAAAAAATAAAATAAAAATTGCACTATCTTTCTCTGGTCACAAGGTTGTCTTGAAGAAATTGCTGTTATCTATAAGGGGGGGGGGGGCATTGTACTTTTTTCATTGTAACTTTAATTTATGTGTTTTGTTTCTTGTGTACAATTCTTATCTTATCTTTGTTTGTTGTTGGTTTGTTGGTTGTGTCATTGTCAGTGTCTCATTTGACTGCCTCATTGATGTAGCGGCTAACACGCTTGACTACCAAAACAGAGGTCGTGGGTTCGATTCCCATTGTAGGCCGCGATAATTGATTTGTACAATTCGCCTCAGTCTGGGTGTATTCTCATGTTTGTGATGTCATTGCCTGGTTACCATAGTACATGGTATCCTAATTTAGGACCAGGACAGCTGATTGCGTTGTGTGATTTTTTTTTAAAAAGCCATGATTATTATCATTGAATGTCTTATTTATGCATCTGATCGGGTGTTACCCGGTTATCCGGCTCTCAGGTGAGCGGCAAGCGCAGCCGCGAGGACGAGCGCTACATCCAGCTGATCATGGACGCGAATGCGCAGGCGCACAAGCTCTTCATCATGGATGCCCGGCCCAGCGCCAACGCCATCGCCAACAAGGTAGAGGCCAACCATAACTTACGACACGTCACGTTAAGGCGGCCTCTCGAGGAGCAATTCCTATGTAAACGTAGGTTGGTTTTTAGGGTTCCGTATCCGAAGGGTGCCAAACGGGACCCTATTACTAAGACTTCACTGTCCGTCTGTTTGTCTGTCTGTCCTTCTGTTTGTCTGTTACCAGGCTGTATCTCATGAACCGTGATAGCTGGACAGTTGAAATTTTCACAGATGATGTATTTCTGTTGCCCCTATAATAACAAATACTAAAAACAGAATAAAATAAATATTTAAGGGGGGCTTCCATACAGCAAACTTTGTTTAAAGACAAAGTTACAATCTATGTAACCTTCACCGCGCCGATGTCATGACTTTAAATGTCAATGTTAAACGCTTCTTGTTGGTTTCTATAGATGGCGCTGTTATCAAATTCGACCTGTGTCTAATGTTGTATAGATAATGGTACGGAACCCTTCGTGCGCGAGTCCGAAGCGCACGTGGCCGTTTTTTTTTACAAACGACATGCCACCGGATCGCAATGAAACTTTGTCAATACGTTTAGAGGGCACAAATCGAGATTTGATCGAAAGACATTATAGCCTTGGGAGTAGTTTCTATTAAAAAGGCTACTTATAATTTCTTTTTTATTCTATTATTCACGAGCATGATCACGAGCACGAGCAAACCTTGATTGGTGTCCTCTAAACATATTTGTAAAGTATCATTGAGATCCGGCACGTCGTTTGTGAATTACAACTAAATTATGTTTGTATGGGAATTGCTTCTTGAGTGCCCGCGTCGTGTGACAAGGGGGTAGGAGTCATAAGGCTGACATCAGCCTAACCATGCAATTATCAAAACTATACAGATCTAAGGTATCCTTAACTTCATAAATAATACTGGCGTTTCCGCGGTAAGATTCTGACAGAATACTCTGAAGCATTCACATTCATCAAATTCAGTTGGAGCGGCGTCACTAAAGCCGTTCTCTATCTAATCACATAATACGGTATTTGACACCATCAACAATAAATTATTTCATATGCTCGATTAAAACAAAAATTACAAAATATCTCGGAAAATGTATCTCTTTTAGTCAATCACTAGTTATTACAATTTTTAAATAGATTAAACATAAAAAGAGTACTCTGAAATGTGACGTCATAAGCAAGTATTTTCATACAAAATTCCGTTTTAAATGTAACTCATTTGATATTTTGTCAAATACCCAATTAACAAATGAAATACATCTTCCTCAGTATCGCAGACTGAGCTATTTGGACAGTTTGCTTTTTACTTAATAAAAAACCACGATAACAAAAAAATGTGCCTTGAAAGTAAACATTTATCAAAGGTATCTTTCCTCTTATTATAAAAAAAAATATTTGAGGGTGGTAGCCCAGTGGGTAGAACAATGGACTCGGAACCTGGAGACCCAGGTTCTATTCCCAGTGCGGCATGTACCTATGACTTTGTTTATTTTCAAAGTTACGTTTATCTACGAATTTGTAGTAGCAATACCACACGCTAACTGTGAAGGAAAACCTCGTGAAGAAACCCGCGGCTTGGTTGGCTCCGCACGTATTGACTTGTATTTACTGTGGGCTAGGCCGACTAAGCTGTCATTATGGTATAGGTGCTGGGCAAGCCTACTCCATCTAAAAAAACCGACCAAGTGCGTGTCGGGCCAAGTGCTGCGTAGGGTTCTGTAGACGGAGGATTTTTATCTGCTTTACAGAACTAACAACTTCATCAAAGTTATTTTCTATGGATTTTGTACGAAGTTTTCCTTTTATAAGTTGGTCGTCTATTACTCGTTAACTTGTAAAGCCTACTTAGCCGTGATAGTTTTCCTTTTAAGTTCATTATATGTGCTACTCCTCTGAATATTTTCCCGTTTCTACAATCAACCGTTTAACCGGGTTGGGGGGGGGGGGACGCCCTAAACGGACAAAAATTTGCGCTTGAAGGCTTAATATTTCGCAAACGGAACCCTAAATCGAAAAATGGTCTTTCTACACTTATAATATTTTTAAACGACAATCCAATGATATCCATAACGATAACCCACCCTATGGTGTAAGCGTGAAAATTGCATCCCTAATTTAGGTGTAGGTTCCTTGTCGATTACGGAACCCTAAAAGAACCATGTGGTCCCTTCACCCATCTAGTGTGAGTGAAGGTGCCACTGGACGCTGTATCATCTCACTCAGCTTTTATTACAATCATGAAAAAATGTTAGAAAGTGCGAGCGAGACTGCATGGTGTAACAGCAACCTCAAGCCCATGCCCAAAGCGAACCTCTAATCCCTATGTCCTCTTAAGGCCAAAGGGGGCGGCTACGAGTCGGAAGATGCGTACCAGAACGCGGAGCTGGTGTTTCTGGACATCCACAATATCCACGTGATGCGCGAGAGCCTCAGGAAGATCAAGGAGCTTTGCTTCCCGCAAATCGACCAGACCAGGTTTATTATGCATTTTCAGCTACAATGGGCATTGTCCTAAATATTGGCAATAGTTACAAATGATACTTAATTTTAAAGGTATAAGGTCAGTAACTATAATGCTACAATTATAAATTAATATTATTCACTGATTTCTTGTATTTTTGTGAATAAATGTGTGATTTATTCGACCTTCTAATGTTCGCTTCACACGTATGTAAGTAATATTTGTGAATAAAAAACGCCAAGTTATTAATATCTCGGCATTCATAAAAAAAACATCTTTTACATTTGCACAGATTAGATTTCTTTTTAGTTTATTTATTTAAAGAGTTCTTATATCGAGTCACGGTATCACTAGAAACTGACAGCTCGTATCATCTCAGTTGATAAGCTCTCAAAATTACCAATTTTCTTGAAAAAAAAAAAATACAAACACAGAACTTAATGTTTTTAGCATAATGCCCATTAGTATACGGATAAAATTATTTATGAATCCTCACCTGCGCCTCTATTATATAAGTCTTGGGGATGATCTGGGTTGAATGTTATTTTTTCATGTCAGAAATATAAATTATGCTGACACTTCGGAAAGTAGAGACTTGCATAATACAGGCGCTGACGATAATTTCACTGCTTCGACAAATTATTACAATGTATAATGTACATAATATATAATTTACCTTTCAGCCTACCTTTATGGCAGCTCTCACGATCTTTTGACAGACACCAATTAGATGGCAATAGCAGTAATTCCTTGACTCTTATTGATCTCTTTTTGAAAAGTCGCGATACGCAACGTTAGAGAATTTCGTTACGTTGAATCCCATTGTGTGCATACTATGTTATAAACAAAGCTACGACGATAATTGATGAATGAAATGAAATAATTTATCTCTGGAGGAGTTTAGACAGGGTTTTTTTTTAACTTCAGGTGGTTCAGTGGCATTGAGGCGAGCTGTTGGCTGAAGCACATCAAATGCATCTTAGCTGGCGCAGTACGCATTGTTGATAAGGTAAGATTTTATTCAAACGTAGGCCTTTAAATATTGTCCTGCCTGCACTAACCATAGATGGGTGATTGCCACCCATAAGCTGCCTTGATAGCTGAACAGTGAAATTGCCAACCATCATTTTGTAGTTATTGCCTGGGATTTATTTTTTAAACGGCGTAGGTTTTATTTTTGGTATTTTCAAGATTATAATACATTGTAATTTTTTAACGGGATTTTACTCAACAGTTTATATTATTAAATTGCTAATAAAGGCTATGTTCTTATAAACCCGATCAAACCTTGACTTCGTCCTCTAAACTTATTGCCATGTTCAAATAAAGGTTATAATGTACATGCCATGTGCCATGTACATTATAACCTTTATTTGACACAGAATATGAGTCAGGCCTTTGCGCAATAAAAAAAAATCTGTCCAGGTGGAGAACCACAAGACTTCTGTGCTGGTGCACTGTTCGGACGGATGGGACCGCACGGCGCAGCTGACCGCACTGGCGATGCTCATGTTGGATCCGCACTACCGCACGCTGCGCGGCTTTGAAGTTCTGCTCGAGAAGGAGTGGCTTTCCTTTGGCCACAAATTCCAGCTGGTATGTGTCCAATGAATGAATGAAGAATGAGAGAATAAATAAACGAATTAATGAAATTGTTTGTTACAAGTAAGTATCACACGAAATTGCCAGATTTTGGCGGTGGAAATGGCGTTTTCACATATAGTGTCGGAGTTTATTCGTGTTTCATTAATTCTCAGTTCAGGGTGTTTTAAAATGCGCTCTGAATCTTGAGTGAACTATTTCACATCGGCGTGAAGTGTACAATTGCTGTGTCAATAATGTAATTAGCAGTAGTATAAAGCGTGACGGATGGGACCGCACGGCGCAGTTGAGCGCACTCGCGATGCTCATGCTAGATGTGCACTCGCGATGCTCATGCTAGATGTGCACTCGCGATGCTCATGCTAGATGTGCACTCGCGATGCTCATGCTAGATGTGCACTCGCGATGCTCATGCTAGATGTGCACTCGCGATGCTCATGCTAGATGTGCACTCGCGATGCTCATGCTAGATGTGCACTCGCGATGCTCATGCTAGATGTGCACTCGCGATGCTCATGCTAGATGTGCACTCGCGATGCTCATGCTAGATGTGCACTCGCGATGCTCATGCTAGATGTGAACTCGCGATGCTCATGCTAGATGTGCACTCGCGATGCTCATGCTAGATGTGCACTCGCGATGCTCATGCTAGATGTGCACTCGCGATGCTCATGCTAGATGTGCACTCGCGATGCTCATGCTAGATGTGCACTCGCGATGCTCATGCTAGATGTGCACTCGCGATGCTCATGCTACATGTGCACTCGCGATGCTCATGCTAGATGTGCACTCGCGATGCTCATGCTAGATGTGCACTCGCGATGCTCATGCTAGATGTGCACTCGCGATGCTCATGCTAGATGCGCACTAACGCACGCTGCGCGGCTTCGAAGTTCTGCTTTCCTTTGGGAGAACAAATTCAAATATACAAATTCCAGCTGGTGTGTGTCAAATGAATGATTGAATGAATAAATAATCATTAATGTATTTATTCATTAAATCATTCAGAGAATTAATGAATAAGATTGTTTGTTTGGAAATATTAAATGAATTTGACAGTTTTTGACTATGAAAAGAGTCGCTTTAGCCATTTCGTATTTCATAACTTTTCGGGTATTTTAAAATGAGCTTTTTTTTGTTTGAATTCTTTGAAATCGCTCTGGACTGCTAAATTATTAAATAGCAATAGTATATAGAGTTGCACGCCGCAGCTGACCGCACTCGCAATGCTTATGCTTCGTCCGCACTAACGCACGCTGCGCGGCTTCGAAATGTTACTCGAGGAGTGGCTCTCCTTCGAGCACAACTTCCAGCTGGTATGAGTTCACTGATATTGTTTGTTAGAGAGGTCAGACGAACTTTTGTTCGAGAGTTTTGATGGTGAAAAATGTGTTGGAGAATGTTTGGTGTAAATGTGCTTCTTCTCTTTATCACTTAACTAACATAGCAGTGGATTGCTATAATATAGCAATAATATAGAGTTGACCGGTTGAGACCGCACTGGCGATGCTCATTCCGGATCGAGCGAGTGGCTCACTATCGGACACCAGTACCAACGTGTAGCTCGGATTGTTTTTGGTTAGGAATATAAAAAGGCATTCTAGAAAATATGTCCTAAGATGTTTCTGTGAAAAGTTACATACTTTTGGTTTGGTTTGGTTCTTCGACGTGACAAAGAAATGTCATCCAATATTTGAAAATGAAAATAATATGAATGAAAATGAAAATGTATCTATTATCGGTTCAGGATTACAGAAACCATAACTTTATTACACTAATTAATTATTACACACAATAGGCTAATTTTATACTAAGAAAATGCGTATTGCCCTGCATGCATCACAAAAAGAAAAATACTTATATTTCATCAATTAAATGATCATATAAAAAAAACGAGATAAGAACCAAAAACAACGTTGTCCTGTCGACAGGTGATCACTTTGGTTTCTAACTTTATATTTTGGAGGTATATTATTATTATATATATAATTCTTTAATAGTGTAAACTTCGTCGAGCTGCCGACCGCGCATACTTAAGCCTACCTACCAAGCCCACATGTTGGGTCTTGTTGGCCGTTCCCATCGCAGAGGCAAAGAGTTGACCTTTCATACACAATGCAAGATCAATGTGCCGCTGTGTGTTAAATGTCTTCTTATTATCACCTAGCGTATCGGTCACGGTGACGAGCGCCACTCGGACGCGGACCGTTCGCCCGTCTTCGTCCAGTGGGTGGACTGCGTATGGCAGCTGCAGCAACAGTTCCCGACAGCCTTTGAGTTCAACGAGCGGCTGCTGATCACCGTCGTCGACCATCTTTACTCCTGCCGCTTCGGGACATTCCTGTACAACACTGAGCGGGAACGGGTTAAGGATGGTAAGAGAAAGAGTGAGACAGTTGGTATAGGTAGATAGAAAAGAGAGAGAGAAGTGGGTGGACTGCGTATGGCAGCTGTAATAACAGTTTTTGACACCCTAGTGTCAGAGAATTAGTGTGAGATTCCCACGCGTACAAGTCGCGGGCAGTTTCCAATAATCGTCTATTGACTATCAGGCAACAACGTGGGGAACGAAAGATGTTACACAAAAAAAATCTTACTCCCGTGTATCCTACGAACCACATCAAACTTTGTCAGAGTTGATAAAAGCACGTCATTAATGACGTCGCAGATAGCTGTTATCATAGACATGACGAGCATTAAGTTCGCTTTTCAACTTAGGCAGATGCCCCAAGTTAGTACACATGAACAGAGGTACACGACAGATGCATCAAGCTAGCATGTCGTAGAGTATTATAATCCATGTTAGAGTTAACAATTCCCCCACCCAACCCCTTCTCAACTTCCAAACGTGAAAACGGAGACGGGCCCCCCCAAAAAAAAAAAAACAAGAGTCAGAGTTAATTTAACAGTCCCCATACCCACCCAATAACTCGACCCCTTCATAACCTCCAGAGGTGAAGACGAAGACGGCCTCCCTGTGGTCATACATCAACAGCAATCAGGAGCTCTACCTAAACCCGCTGTATTGGGGCCCGGCGTCTTTTGGGGCACATTCTGCGCCGGCCCTGGCGCGGCCTCAAGCGGTGCTCGTGCCTGTGGCTTCGCTGCGACTCATCAAGCTGTGGAAGGCGCTGTATTGCCGGTGGAACCCCACTATGAGGCAGCAGGCAAGTTCAGCTTGTATCACGTAACTTTTCATTGTATCGGTTTAAGCATTTAGACGACTCCAAAGTGACAAAATATGTATGCATTTGACAACTCCATACAGTGGAGGACTTACGTGGTCGCACATCTGGTACCGTCATCGAGGCTATTTAAATTACAATGCATTACTAAATTTAGAAATGGATTGAATGATGAGTGAAGTACTGAATGAACGAGAAATGGCTTCGGTTCACTAGCGCCACCATCGCCGCCACCGGTGCATAATTGTAATAAATCTGCTTACGTAATACTTTAACGGCCCCCAATCACCAAAGAGATCAATCAAAAGCATGTATCAACAAGTAACTGGCTGTGTGATAAGAAAACCGGGCGTGAGCTAAATTAAAAAAAAAGTTTGAAAAAATTTAAGTTCTATTTTTGTTCCTATTTTTTTTTAATAATCATATTCGGATTTTACTAAGTTTTTATAAAAACCGGCCAAAAGCGAGTCGAACTCGCGCACGAAGGGTTCCTTACCATTATTTATACTATTTCAAGCGTCTACCTGTTGCTGTTATTAATATCGAGTAAAGAACGGCAAAAATCACGTTTGTTACAACAAACGTGGAACCCCCCTTAATATTTATTTTATTCTCTTAGTTGTTATAGCGGCAACAGAAATACATCATCTGTGAAAATTTCAACTGCCTAGCTATCACGGTTCATGAGATACAGCCTGGTGACAGACAGACAGAATTACGTACTGTGGAGTCTTAGTAATGGGACCCTCCCTTACCCTTTTGGTACAGAACCCTAAAAATGCGTGTTCTTCAAGTAGGGAGAGTGAAACTATTTTATTAACTCCAGAGAAAATTGTATCGGACGCTAAAATTTTTTTTAAAACCTTCTATTCTATGGTTTTTTATAAGTTGCACTTACTTATTTTTTCATAGAGGGTGGTAAAAAGTTTAGTAGAGTGTCAATCTCAGGAGCAACACTATTTTGGTGTACTTTGAATCCCTCGCTGCGCTCAGGATTCTACTCTAGAATCCTTCGCTCCGCTCTGGATTCAAAGAAACACTCTCGCCTTAAAAATAGTTTTTTGCTCCCTGGGTAAACAATCTACGTTTACAAATTGTTTCTGCAAAAAGTGTCTTTCTATTCTCTCAATCATCTCCGTCGTAGGTCCCAAAAACACTAGCCATCAAAAACATAACTTGTAAAAAAAAAACAAGTCTCGCAACTCAGTTCTTCTACCGTAAAAAGTTATGAGATCGATTATTCGGTCCTTACTTAAGGGTCCTTCTGTCTTAAGTTATTACGTAATTAGCTAACCTAACAACATCCTTGTTTTATACACCAAACACTTATTGTATTCTAAATTTGAAGCGTCTATGTCTGCTAGAAGTGCCTTAGAGTTTTGTTGATCGGTCAGTTAGTCAGTGAGTGAGTGACAAAATTAATAAACTTTGACTAGTTATTATTCTTAGTTGATTCTAATTGAAAGAAATTTCAAACATACCGTGTTTATACAAAGCCTGCTTGGTTACTGAAAACTCAGGCTTCTAAAACTATCCACAACGAAGTTATAGGGAGGCCGAAAATGGCCTGAACTGCTTCGAGAAAAGGATGGTAAGGCCGTGCCACTTATTTGCTCGACTTGGCGGGGGCACTGCTGTGCCCCCAGATTTATATGACTGTAAAGATCTGTAATGATATGATATCTTTCCATCGGTGGCGCTAGTGAACCTCATTTAGCCCGTAATGCCAAGCTTAATTCAATTCAATTCGGTTAATTTATCATTATCGCCTTCCAGGACCCGATCTACCAGCGGACGCGCGAGCTGGTGGCTCTGCGCGCTCAGCTTGAGGCGGCCGTGGCGGCGGCGGCCGGCGAGCACGCGGCGCGCGCCTCCCGCCTCGCACTCACGCCGCCGCGCGTCGCCAGCCCGCACCACGTTTAGACGCCCGCACTAAACGGAGACGTCCTTGGCCGGCTTGGCCCGGACCACGTGTAGACGCCTGTACTATTCTTGGCCGGCTTGCCCTGTACCACTTGTAGACTCCTATACTATCTTTGGACGGCCCGGCCGGCACTAGGTGTAGGCGCCTGTACTATTGACCGGCTTGCCCTGTGTCACGTGTAGACGCCTATACTGTTTTTGGCAGGCCCGGCCCGCACGAGCTGTAGACGTCTGTACTATTCTTGGCCGGCTTGCCCTGTGCCACGTGAAGACGCCTATTCTGGCCCGCGCCACGCGTAGACGCCGGAACTGATGTTGGCTTTATTCTGTAGAGGCCTTCTTGTGTAGACGCCAGGCAACAGCAGTATGACCAAGGACTGTACTCTTTGGTCATACTGTTGTTGCCTGGCTCGGCCTGCACCACGTGTAGACCAGACTGCTGTTGCCTGGCTCGGCCAGCACCATTTGTAGACCGGATTGCTGTTGCCTTGCTCGGCCCGCACCATGTGTAGACCGGACTTCTGTTGCCTGGCCCGTTCCACGTGTAGACGCCTGCACCCGTCCTCATTCCAGTAGCTGGCCCGGCCCGCACCACGTGTAGACGCCGGTGCTGCCGTTGGCCGCTTTGAAAACGCCGTGTAATCGTTTCTTCAGTATATATAGTTCAACGACTTCTGATAAGCAAAAGTTTAACCACAGAACAAAAAAAAAAAAAAAAAGAGTAGAAGTCGTAAGTAGGCGGTCTTTGACAGTTCTTACCTCAGTTGCCGTGCGCTTCTAGTAAACTAAAAAATTATGAAAACTCTACTCTAAAATGCCTTATTGTGCTGTGTTAGAATGCAAAAATAAAAGTTGGGGACCAAAATGTACCGATCATGCTGTAACATTTCATCGGTAGTATTTCATTGTATTTTTAATTAAATTTGTATGACATGAGCAAGGAATCCAATCAGAAAGTAAGAAAGTGAAACCACCTTTATTTACTGCAGTGTAAAGTTCAATTTTCAACGAAGTTTGTGTATTTTTTCTAAAAACTTCTGTCAACATTTGAATAATTCTTAATTAGAGATGGGACACAACATGATAAAAATCTATCGTTAATAATTATATGTAGGTACTTAAGAATAGGTACCTACGTCTAAGTAGGTACTTTGGGAAAATAATTGTTGTTATTTTTTATTACTAAGACATGAGCACAGCTAGATTCCTCCTCACCAGCTTGTCAGGGATTAAAATGTATGGGGAAGTCACGTGACTTTCGTTGGCAAATGTCATCTCCATACAAAAGCAAAGCGTAAGCGTTAACAGAAAACAACATTGTAAATAAATATGTTAAAAAATAAACTCTGTACACGATAAGTTTTCTGGGCTTCGTTTCGACAAACAAACTAGAACTCGCAATACGTCCCATCCTTGGCTGAGTAGCGATATAGCAGATACTTGTTTTTCGATTTTCGACTTTCCAGCCTATTACATAAAACTTCTCGACGGTCAGACGGGCGGCTAGTTCCATCTAGTGTAGAGTAGCGGTACTACAATACAAAGAGTGAGTGTCAAACTTAATTTCATTATTGTCATTTGATTTTGATCATTGTTTATATGAGCGAAAGGTTCATATTTTACTTAGAACTCTTGTGATGTAGACCTTTTCGGCATTGTCTTTATTTACCAATGGCAGCTTGGCATTCATAGTTTGCTTTTGGTTAATATGTGTGAGTTTGGTCACACTGGTTTTCATACTAATAGATCATGTCACTAGTTCTACTCTTTTTTTTTGTTCTGTGGTGTCAAACTTAATTTCATTGTTATCATTTGATTTTGATCATTGTTTATATGAGCGAAAGGTTCATATTTTACTTGGAACTTTTGTGATGTAGACCTTTTCGGCATTGTCTTTATTTACAAATGGCAGCTTGGCATTCATAGTGTGCATTTGGTTTATATGTGTGAGTTTGGTCACACTGGTTTTCATACTAATAGATCATGTCACTACTTCTAATCTTTTTTTGTTCTGTGAGTTTAACATTCTTAGTATATTTTTTCACACAAATTGAACATTAAGTTTGAAGATTGTACAAAAATAAATAAATAAAATTGATAATTTTAAAGTTTACTCATAGTTTGAAACTGGTTTAATTTATCAATACTGAAGAAACGGTTTTGCGTTATTTCATTACACATAATTAAAGTTTTAGCCATGTTTCATCACCATGTTTGACGTGCCGTTCAGAGCTAAAACGGTTTCTCTTTATATGGATTTTCAACTTTTTTTAACAACAACAGTAGAACAACAAATGTTGTCCAAATCCAACGCCCAGTACAGCGATTCTTTGCTTGTTTTACATTTCTTAAACCTGAACCCTTAAACCCGTGCATGTAACGAATGAGTTGATGAAGCGAAAGTGATTTGTCAGGATCGTGGCAAGTGGCAGTCCCTGGTCTCTGCCTACCCCTCTGGGATACAGGCGTGGTTTTATGCTATGTTTTGTTTATGTTACATTTCTTAATATGCTTTAGGGTTTTGTTATTGGAATATAATAAGTTAATATTTGCCCATAGATAATATTATAATAATAGTTGATAATCTAAGTAAATAATTGTTTTCATAATCATCTAGTTTTAAACCGTTTAAAATTTGTAAATATGCCAAAAATATTTAGTATTATGCGAAAACAAGGAAATTATATTCTAGTTGTACGTAATTTTTTCTTTCATTTCGGAAAAGAAATGCTGAAGGTATCTGCTGATATACTGAGCTATAATATTTTTATATGAGTATTTATTAATTCCAAAATGTTGGATTGTGTGCAAGAACTGCTAATAAAGATGTTGTTGAGAGGCGTGAATCATCGTTATTAGCTCGTCATTATTACAGTACTGTGGCCTAATTACGCGCACCAAATCCTGAGCGATTCCAATCGTCTAACTGTCAAATTTCATACTAATTTGACAGTTAGAAGATTGGAATCGCTCAGGATTTGGTGAGCGTAAGATAGAGGCTGACCATACACTGTAATAAAATCAAAACTTTCGTGTGAAAGGCCATAGAAAAACGTATTTTATTTTTCCAATTTTTCTAAAGAAATATTTACAGATTGATACATATATTTAAAAAAAACGGCCAAGTGTGGACTCGCGCACGAAGGGTTCCGAACCATTATCTATACAATATTAGACAAAGATCGAATTTGAGAACAGCGCCATCTATAGAAACCAACAAGAAGGGTTTAACATTGACGTTTAACGACATGACATCAGCGCTTTGAAGGTTACATAGATGGCCGCTAGATGGCGAACGCTTTCTTTAGATAACGTTTGTTGTATGGGAGCCCTCTTAAATATTTATTTTTTCTGTTGTTAGTATTTGTTGTCATAGCGGCAACAGAAATACATCTGTGAAAATTTCAACTGCCTAGCTATCACGGTTCATAAGATACAGCCTGGTGACAGACACAGACAGATGGACAATGAAGTCTTAGTAATAGGGTCCCGTTTGGCACCTTTCGGGTATGGAACCATATATATATGCATTTTTGTTAAAAAATATCCGCATATTTTTAAAAAGAACCACGAAATATACAACGCAAGAGGCAGAAATGGAGATAAATTACATGTACCGTCCCAAACACTAGCTTTACACTCTCGCAACTCTTACCGTATGGCTATAAAGATTTATAATCACTTGCCTCAAAACATCTCAATCCTGCCTCTTACTAAATTTAAAACACAGTTACATAAATTCCTATTAGATAATATGACATGTATTACAGTGTAAGAGAATTTCTTGACGACCGTCTCATTAATTAACAACTTGGGTACCTACCTTTATAACAGAGTAAAAAACCTACTGATAGCAAAGAGAGTGTATATTCTCTTTGCTGATAGTTTGTGTTTAATATTCATTCTTAGATTCTAAATGTGTTATTTACATTATTCTCAAAGTCTAATATTTGCACATCTTAACATGCTCAACCAATGCATGTTCTTTTCATTTACTTTACCAGCTACTTTAATGTATTTACCATGCTTTAGAAAATAAAATGTTTTATCTTAAATTCAATCAAAACTGTAATTAAAGTGTGCAGCGTACGCAATAACATAAGAGTTTCAATTTGTGCTAAACTGAGCCAAGAGTAGTCGTAATGGAACACGCAAGACCGCCGCCGGAACTGAGCATGGATGGCAGCTCCGTCAGCAGGGCTGACGCCTGGAAGAGATGGAAGACACAGTTCTTGCTGTTCCTTAAGGCATCAGGGGTGCATAAAGAGGAATCAGGAGTGCAAGCAAGTTTGCTGATTAACCTAATTGGTCCGGATGGCTTTGATGTCTATCAAACGTTTACGTACCAAAGTGGTGAGTCATCAGAGAATGTGGAAACCGTTATAAAGAAGTTTGATGCTTATTTTGGTACTAAGCCGAACATAGCGCTGTCCAGATACAAATTCTTTACCCGGAACCAAGAAGACGGAGAATCCATTAATCACTATGTGACAGCACTCAAACTACTCAGCAAACTTGTGATTTTTCCACGCTAGAGGAAAGTTTGATCAGGGATCGAATCGTGTGTGGGGTAAAGAACGCGATTGTGAGAGATCGCATGCTGAGAACAGAGGAATTAACACTCGAGAGGGCTATAAAGATATGTATGGCAGATGAAGTATCCTCTGATGGTAGTCGTCAGCTGGAGCGTGGAGCGGGTCAGGGACTTGCTCGTGTGGATGCCGTGGGATCACGCGACGGGCACGCGCCGCGGCGACGTTGGCGCGGCGGGCGCTGGCGCGGGGCGGGCGGCGCGGCGCGCGGCACACGCGCTCTCCAGGGTTCACGGAATCCGGGGCAGCCGGCAGCGGCAAGTTGGTTAAAAGTGTGTAGTGGATGTGGCGCAGTGTCAGCCGGGAGCCTGCGTGGCTTCTAGAGTGAAATGCTACGAGTGTCAAGGCTACGGACACTTTGCTAGAATGTGTAGTTACAATAACTCTGCATCGAGAAAAGTATATGAGTATTGCCGAGAAGAAACAGATAAGGACTATAGCTGTGAGTCATTTTATATTTCTATGGTAGCTGATCGCTCTGGTAAATGTGATGAATGGTTTGAAACATTGTACTCTGATAGCGGTATGGAAAATTTTAAGTTGGATACGGGGGCAGATATTAATGTCATGTCCTATGAAACATTCGATCGTTTACAATTTGACTTATCGCTAATTAAACAGGAGAAAATAAAATTTCCTATACGGGAAACGTGATTCCCATCAGAGAGGTCTGTATGTTAAAGTTTTATCATGACAACCAATTGCATTTTTTAAGGTTCGCAATAGCGGACATAAAATGTCAAAGCGTATTGGGACGGAAATCTTGCCAGGAATTGGGGTTAGTAAAGAGAGTAAATTCAATTAATTTGACAGAGTACAATGATTTGTTTCACGGATTAGGTTGTCTGCCTGGCGTTCACCACATCGTCATAGACCCATTAGTAAAACCGGTCGTATGTGCACCGCGTAAGGTACCATTTTCAATGAGAGATCGATTAGTGACTGAATTAAATAAAATGATTAGTTTAGGTGTCATTCGGAAGGTGACTCATCCAACCCCATGGGTCAACGCTCTTGTTATCGCCGCGAAGAAAGATAACGGATTGCGTGTATGCCTTGATCCGCGTCCATTAAATCTCGCTGTGTTGCGCGCGCGCTTTCAACTGCCAACAATCACAGACTTGGCCACGCGCTTACAGGGCAGCTGTTTTTTTAGCGTTTTGGACGCAAATTCCGGATTTTGGATGATACAAATCGATGACGAAAAGACTTTTCTAAGTTTCCCGAAAGCTGCCCAGCCGAGTTGGATTCGACGATTGACCTCTTTCACGAAGTTGGACCGGCCTAGTTGGACTGTTTGTCCTAAGTAGACGTATTCGTCTACAACTTCGAATCAGAAATGATGAGATCCGTAGACGAACGAAAGTCGTCGACATAGCCCAGCGGATTAGTAAGTTGAAGTGGCAGTGGGCGGGGCACATAGCACGCAGAACTGATGGCCGATGGGGCCGAAAAGTTCTCGAATGGAGACCACATATCGGCAAGCGCAGCGTGGGACGACCAGCCACAAGATGGACAGATGACGTCATTCAAGTGGCAGGAAGACGCTGGATGCAGGCCGCTTCCAACCGGTCTTTTTGGAAATCCATGGAGGAGGCCTATGTCCAGCAGTGGACTTCTTGTGGCTGAATGATGATGATGATGAAATCGATGACGAAAGCGCAGATCTTTGTACCTTCTCGACTCCATTTGGTAGGTATCAATTCCTAAGATTGCCTTATGGAATAAATTGCGCCTCAGAGGTATTCCATGGTAAAATAGTAGATTAAGAGTAGACTCTTTTGTAGATGATATAATTGTATGGGGGAAAACGAGAGACGAACACGATTGTAGACTGAAAACACTTCTACTGAGGGCAAAGGACATTAATTTAAAATTTAATAAAACTAAGTGCAAAGTAGGGGTAGAAGAGGTTACGTAGGTATTTGGGGCATATTTTCGACAAAAATGGAATGAGGCCGGACGACAACAAAATTAGGGCAATTAAGGAGATGCAGCCACCAAGCGATAGAAAGGCATTGGAAAGATTTTTGGGGGCTGTTAACTTTTTAGCAAAATTCATACCAAATTATTCAGAGCATGCGGTGCCTTTGACCAATCTGCTGAAAAAATAAGTGTGTTGGTGCTGGGAAGCGGAGCATCAGCGTGCGTTCGACAAGCTGCGCTCACTCGTGTGTAGCGCGCCGGTGCTGGCGCTGTACGACCCGGCGCGGCCCGTCCTGCTGTCCGTGGACGCGAGCTCGCACACGCTGGGAGCCGTGCTGCTTCAGGCCGGCCGCCCGGTTGAGTATGCATCGCGCATGCTTACAGACACACAAGGCAGGTACGCGCAGATTGAAAAGGAGCTCCTGGCGATCGTATTTGCTTGTGAAAACTTCCATCAATACTTATTTGGCAAAAGTAAAGTGGTTGTTGAAAGTGATCACAAGCCCTTAGAGAGCATTTTTAAGAAACCGTTGATGTCCGTCCCAATTCGCTTGCAAAGAATGTTATTAAGAATAGAAGCATATGACTTGGTGGTTACTTATAAGCCGGGAAAGTTTATGTATATCCCGGACACATTATCTCGTGCGCCTCTCCCGGACATGTATAATGATGAGGTAACTAATAATTTGATATTACAAGTAAAATTACTACTTGATACTATAAATATATCAATGGCCAAATTGAAATTAATAAAAGATGAAACAATAAAGGATACACAGTTAGGGGCCATCCATAAAGTACGTCACACGAATTTCATGATTTTTAGACCCCCACCCCCTCCTTGTCACAGGTGGTCACATTTGTGAGACCCCCCCTCCCTAGTGTGACGTCACAAATTTGCAATTTTACATCTAAAAATTTTAAATTAAAACAGCAGTTCCACAATTAGTTTTATTTCCATTTTAATTTTTTTTTTATGAAATCAACATCAAATATTTGAAAAAATAACAAATCCATAAACTTTTGAATATGGACATTTCACACAATGCGTTTCATGAAAAAACACTGATACTATGGTCCGCTTGATAGGTAAACTAAGCGGCCCACACGATAGAAGAAGAAGACTATGGTAACTTTTACTTTCGCTTTTATTATATATATATTTTTTTAAATAAATTATATAAAATATAAATAAAGAATCGCTCGTAGCCCTGGCTGCCTGAGTGATCTTAAACGATCACGAAGGTTAAGCAACACAGGGCGCGTTCAGTGCATGGATGGGTCGCCGTCTATGCCTTACGCTAGTGGCATTTTTTCGAGCGGTTCCGTGCTTCGCAAGGCACGTTAAGCTGTTGGTGCCGGCTGCCGTCGATAGATGGCAGTCGTTAAGCCAAGTCAGAGGCCTTAGGGAGGCTTGACAACTTCTGACAGTAGACGAGCCTACAAGCCTCCACCAATCCGGACTTGGCCCCCGTGGTGGAGTATGGCCTATACCTTCCTCAGGGAAGAGACCCGTGCCTCTCGGGGGGGACATAATGGGTTGATGATGATAAATAAATAAAAAAAATATAATATAATGCAATTCCAATTAATATCATGATTAAATCGTGTCGTTTTGAGGTGAAAAATCGAACTTACTTTTCCCTCCTCCTCCGGCTCTAGTTGTATTCGTGATGTTGACGACGAAGGAATTTTCGAAAAAAAAATTCAATAATGTCGCTTTTTTTTCGTCATTTGTATCTGCAGCTCTTTGATTTTAGATTCCACTTCACCTTCAATGTTTTCACTACTTTTCAAAATTTTCCATAAGGAATTAACTTCTTCTTGTATATGCTGTTTTTTTTTATCAGCGTAAGTTGCACTGTAAGTTTCATACAGTTTACGGTAAAGATTACCTATATCTATCTTTTTGTTCATTTTGAACTTGTTTAATTGAAATAAGTTGTAAAAAAGTAACTGTATCGACAAAATAGCAGATCTGAAAAAACGACGTCGTTCACTGGGAGAAAGTCAGTTATCGAATGAAATAGAAACAATGAAATCACGCTAGGTCGCGCGTGCGGTGCGTTTGGCGGCATTAGTCAAAGGGCTCATAGTCGGCGCGTGCTGCGTGTCACTAGAGCGGGTATGAAGTCGTCAACAACAAACAAAACATTTCAAACCGTATGTTCATATAGATAGAGTAGAAATTATTTTTTAGTTTTAATTAATATTTCAAATTTCTTGATTCAATTTATTAAATTTGAAATGTGATGTCACAAAACTTAGGACCCCGCCCACCCCTTGTCACACCATGTCACACTTCGTCGACCCCCTCCCCCCCCCCCTTTACGTGTGACGTACTTTATGGATGACCCCTTACTGGCTTTAATAGAATGTATACAAAAAAGGTGGCCCAAGTATAAAGCTAATGTACCAAGGGAGTTAGGTGATTATTGGTCTTACAGAGAGGAATTGTTTGTTGTAGATCATGTAATCTTTAAAGGAAGTTTAGTTTTGATCCCACTCTCTCTACGCAAAGAGATGCTTTTCCGCATCCATGAAGGTCACCTAGGTATTGACAGATGTAAAAGAAGGGCTAGAGAAGTCATGTTCTGGCCTGGCATAACAAATGATATCGAATTATATGTGAAACGCCGACATGCCAGGAGAATTCAAACACGCCGAATCGTGAGCCGTTAATGCCAATAGAAATCCCGTCATTACCGTGGCACAAAATTAGTACAGACATTTTTGAATATGCTAACAAAAAGTTTATAATAGTAGTAGACTACTATTCGGGTTATGTAGAGGTAAGTGCATGTAACAATACTACAGCTGAAACAGTTATCGGCAATATTAAAGAAATATGTGCCCGCCACGGAATACCGGAAATATTGGTATCCGATAATGGACCACCTTACAACAGCCGCCAATTCAAAAAGTTTGCTGCTGAATGGGGCTTTGAGCATGTAACTACATCTCCTTACTACTCCCAAGCCAATGGCAAAGTAGAAAGAGCGGTGCAAACGGTTAAGAAGTTGCTTAAGAAATCAATTCAAAGTAGAAGTGATTTTCAGATGAGCTTATTAAATTACAGAAATACGCCACGTGACGGTTTGGATTCTCCTGCTCAATTACTAATGAGCCGCAGACTTAACTGTAAATTACCAGTTCATCCAGAATTGTTAAAACCTAAAGTTAGTGCTGAAAATCAATATAGCAAAATGGTTGAGAAACAGATGAGGTCAAAAATGTATTATAGCGCGAATGGACGGGACCTAAGTTCATTAAAAACTGGTGACGACGTTGTGATGATTCAAGGCAGGAATAGAAGTAGGGCTAAGGTGATAGCGAAAGCTGACACTCCGCGCTCTTATATTGTGAAAAACAGATTAGGTGTTTACCGGCGCAATAGGCGTCATCTGATTCAATGCGAACCACCAGCAGAAAACGATGAGTCTGTAATCAATCATCACAACGACGATGCCACTTGGTGTGATGCCGAGCAAACAACCCAGGATGTTAATCCTGATTGGTCAGGTGATGAAGGTGAACAATCAGATCTCATTTATGATTCTGGTTATTCACCGCCTCTAACTCGGTCAAGAGCAAAACAATTAAATTCAAAATAATTTATGTTTGGTTTAATTAGGTTATTCTATTTCTTTTTATTTTTTAAGGGGGTAAGTAGGTATTGGTTTGTTGTTAACTTATAAGGGGAAGATGTTATGGTGTAGCTAATGTCGGTAGAGGAGAATAAATAAATAATCAGTTGTCATTCTATGCTCTCGTGTTTCATTACAAAACAAAACGGAGTCGAACAAAAACATGAGATATATGAATCGTAATTGACCTCAGCAAGATAACTGTTTGTGAAAACTATGACGTACCTATGTTAGAGTATAAAAGATTGGATTGGATCGCCAAGCTGTAAAAATAGTTTTTTAAGAGTACGGGAGTCTGTTTGATAGTTGATTGGTAACCCTATGAAACTGTTTGAATAATTACTACGTCACGAGTCACGCGTTTTGTGGCGCTAAATTCGACAGTTAATGAACTGGAAAGTCGCGACTTTTGACGTTTAAAACGCGCGACTAGCGTTGTCGTACTTGTCGTACTACCCAGGGTTTTTCTTTGGGTATGATTTAAGCTATCATCAATTTATTAAGTTTTGAATGTTTTAAATAATAAGGTTTGTCCGTAAAATAATAGATGTGTCATCAAAGTGTAGTCGCCAAACAATATAAAAACAATTTCATAATAAATCACATATACTCATCGGGATATATTATAAAGTATCAAATAAATAGGTTTGTACTTATTTTAACAGGTTTGTCCTGATTTCTGTATAATCAAATTAAGGAAAAACGGTCATTAAAAAAATGAAATATGTAACGTAAAAAATTCATAAAGATCCAGAAAAAAAAGTTTTTGTGTACCTATGAATTTAACTACTATCTCAGAACACAATGTTCTGAGACTACTATCTTACATTAGGTACTTGTATACTGGTTGTACCTATTGTTGTTTTTAGGGATATCTACATCTGCGGTAGTCTTATTTACACTCTGTTAATATTTATTAATTAGTAAGTAGTATGAATGTATTAGAATAATAAATGAAACACAGAATTACTTAAAATCATAATAATTATTATTACCTAATACCAATCATAAAATTAAAATTGTACCTAATTGGCAGTAACCGAAGTAAAAAAAGAAATTGTACAGAAAAGAAACGAAAAAAGTAAGTAATTATTGAAGAATCAGCGCTGGTTTTGCTTTAGAGGGCCCCCTCTTTTCCTTTTTTGGCCGATAGGCACGTGTTTCCCTTCTGGTGGGGGGTTAGCCAGTTTTATTCGAATGGCGAACCCCATAATATGTTTGCACATATATTCCTTGTAAAATGCAGGGCAGTTGCATTCTAAATGCTTTTGTAACGTTTACCAGCTAGTATAGTATTTACTGTATATTATTATTATTATTATTACTATTATTAATACGGTTATTGCACCTGAGTAAAAAAAAATACAATGGCAATGTCAACCTATCGTATTTGAATACAACACATACATACAATCTGATACAACTACCCACCAAAAGCCTTCTTTAAACCAGGTTCAAAAATATTATTGTGGTTCTTACATGATTGGGAAATTGTGATATTGAAGAAATGAATGAACACAATACAAAAGCTTAAAAAGAAAAAAGAAATGTGTAAAGGACACTATTTATTATTTACTATTTGAATATTTAGAACATTACGTACTTACCAACAAAATTGTCATAATGTATTAATAAAAAAAGTTTAATATGTTTGAATTTCTTGTAGACAATCAACTTGTTAATTTGTGGAATCCTATTATTGGCTTTCGAACATTGTTACTACAGTACATTAATCTACTATTGTTAATTAAGCTGTTGGTTTCCCTAATAAACTTAAAATAAAATAAAATAAAATTTCCCATGCATCCAGTCAACATTGTGGGGTAGGCCCACTTTCCATTTGTTAAACCATTGGACTTTGTAATCATCAAAATCAGTCCATGCGATCTCAAAGTTCTGTATTTTGTCTCCCTTACCAGCCGGTATTTCCTAATGTTTAAAAGTATCATCACTGTAAGTCAGTGTTACTTCTTTAGACAACTTTGCCCATTGGTAGGCTTCTGTCCAGTCTCTTAGAGTCATCGTTGGTAATGTCACAACTGTCAAGCGTGTATTCATCTTTTATTACTCGGTTATGTGATTCCAAAGCATCATTAGTCGCTGGAGAACCATGCCAGTTACGGTTTTGTAATTTGTAACGAAAGTATTATTTGTAGAATTGAACGAAATAATTTGTAACTACTATACTGTTGACAAAATAACAAAAAAAAAAAACTAATCGCAATCTGCGGACGATAAAAGATTTATTTGATGACAGATCTACTATTCTGAGTAAGGAGCGGTTATTTTTGGAATAAACCTATTATTTTGAGAACAAAGTTTTTATTCAATGGATGAACTACGATTATGTTGATAATCCATCTCTTTTTCTACGTAAATATTGACATTATTTTGGTAATTTGTACCTGGCGATACTTTTTATTTTTCTGAGAATGAAAATATTTCGTGGCGATAGACCTATTAATTAGATAATACAAGTTGATGACAAATATAAACTTTGATGACACAAAATATAGTTCCCTTTTTCTTTTGTCTTCGGACGCCCACTCGCGCACGCAGTGGACGTATGTGGGCTGATTGATTGATGTCTGCAAATGGACACTAAGCGTCTATCTGCCTACATTCGTCCACTTCCGGACATAAGCCATCATCAAGGCATGAATACTTTTCTATGTTTGACCATATTCAACCAACCGGACCAAAGGTAATTAATCATTTACCGGGTAGTTATTTAAACGTGTTTAAAAAAAGTGTTTGGGCAGCATCTAATGGTCGGCAGAAACTTCCAAATTGATCAGCAGAAAATAGAAAATTCTAAATTGATCAGCTTCCAGATTGTATTAAAAATAAATAAATTTTGTTGACTAGGTTTGATTTATTTGCTGACCGCGTGTTGCTGTTTATTTATTTATTCGGCAGCCTAAAATAATTTATTAAGGTAATCAAAGTGAATTTATTTGTTGGCCATATCAGATTTTTTTGATAACCACGTGTTTGTTATGCTTTAAATAATTGTCTGTTCAAATGACTTGCTGATCAAATATTTACTTCGCTGATCATTTAATTACTTCCCATGTATAAACTGACGGCTTTGAAACATTGAAGGCACACAAGCACAAGACAATATTTTATATTTTAAAACCCTATTTAGAGGCTAAAAATTCCACCCATGCCGGGACTTGACGACCACGACCTCTGGCTAATCGATGGCATCAATAAATTTATAAAACATGTTACTCTAATTTCCTTGAAAAAAGCACTGCTAGGTATTTTTTTGCCATTTTAGGTCACAAATAGTTTTTTTTTCATTCTAAACTACTTTGGTAATAAAATCACATTTTATTCCTTTTTGTTGCACTAATCCGTGCTGAGCACAATTTTAAAAACCTGATTAGAGGCTAAAAATTCCACCCATGCCGGGACTTGTCCTTGCCATTAGCTCAGTTAGGAGAACGCTGGCACGGTTAGGAAGACGCTGGATGCAATCCGCTTTTAACCGGTCTTTTTGGAAATCCATGGAGGAGGCCTATGTCCAGCAGTGGACTTCTTGTGGCTGAATGATGATGATGGTGATGGCACGGTTGGCCAGAGGTCGCGGGTGCAAGTACCGGCATGGGCGGAATTTTTAGCCTCTAATTAGGTTTTAAAAATTGTCCTCAGCACAGATTAGTGTTAGATCCACAGTGTCTATATTGTTACGTTTAGTCTAAACGGTTTAGAGAATGGCATAAAGGTAGTATATACTAGAGGGGGCCTACACCCGTAAGAGTTTACACGTTCAGTCTGGCGTCAGTTCAGTCCGTGACCTTGATCAAGCTCGGATTGACGCCAGACTGATGTAGCTAGACGAGGTATTACACGGTCACTCAAGATGGATTTTGCATCAGTCCGAATGAAAACACCACGACAGCACCAAGCACAGACCTTTGATTATGGATTGAAAAAAAACCTGCGTTGCAATAATAATAGCTACGGCAATGAAAAAAACCGGCCAAGTGCGAGTCGGACTCGCGCACGAAGGGTTCCGTACCATTAGCTATACAACATTAGACACAAAGATAAAAAAAATCAGCAAAAAAGTCACGTTTGTTGTATGGGAGCCCCCTTAAATAATTATTTTATTTTGTTTTTAGTAGATATTGCTTGTTAGATATAGCGGCAACAGAAATACATCATCTGTGAAAATTTCAACTCTAGCTATCACGGTTCTTGAGATACAGCCTGGTGACAGACAGACAGGCAGACGGACGGACGGACGGACGGACGGACGGACGGACGGACGGACGGACGGACGGACGGATGGACGGACGGACGGACGGACAGACAGACAGACAGCGAAGTCTTAGTAATAGGGTCCCTTTTTACCCTTTGGGTACGGAACCCTAAAAAGGCCAAAAGAGGTTGTGGTGTAAACATAATGGTTGTTAAAAAGAGAATCCTCCTCCATGCTGCCTCAAGATTATAGTAGATATGCTGCCTAAAGTGCCTGAGTGTTGACCTAGCGTTGACTGGCGTTGACTGATGCAAGACTGATAACACATTCAGACGATCAAAATATTCGAATATCCGTCAGTCTGGTCCATCAGTCCATCAATCCATTGAATAGACAATCAGTCTGCCGTCAGTCTAACCAGACTGGTGGAATTGACTGACGCCAGAGTGAGCGTGTAAACTTCGTCAAAGGGACAGCAAATTTCCTGGGGTTACCAAACGAATAAAACACGATATGAGAAAGGGACGATATGAGAAAGGGACGCTTTGAGAAAGGGACGATATGACACAGGGACGTTTTGAGAAAGGGACAATTTTTGTCGGAGGGACATTGTCCGCTTAAATCTTTTAAAGTGTTATCCTGGTACTTTAACTCACAACACTGCTCACTCTGCCTTTATTCCATGAGCGGTCATCCACGTGCCCGGTCACAAAATTGCACTGTTTGTTACCTTAGCTTAACAAAAATCTTGCGTACCAGCGATAGTCTTTCTAGGTCTAAAATCCGACAACCCACGGACTATAAATAAGTTGAATAAAAACAACTACACGAAATTCGCGATATTCAATATGCTGTCAAGGGCGATTTTTTTTCAGCCCCCAGCACCAAACACGCATCTTCTACCAAGCCATACAAACTTAGTGTTAGTATAGACCTAATCAAAATTATGTGCATTTACTTACTAATACGTTTTATCTAAAAAGTAAAAATTTATAAATAAATACGGCAGGATGAAGCGGTACTTCAAAAAATGTCTGTGAGTTCTATAATTCTCGTAGAACAACAAATAATGTTTCCTTCGCATGAAGTATCGCGGCGAGTTCTTTAAATTTTTATGTTTATGTTAAAAATTCTTCGATTAAAATTACTCTAATGGTTAATTTATTACTATGCCAAATAAACTATATTTTGTGCAAAACATTACGACAGATTCAATGATTTTTTATAAATTTGTCATATGTACTGTCTATTAAACTTACTATATAGGTAAATTAAAATTTCGATTTGAGTAAAGCTTCACCTCTCTTTAGGGGTGTTGACATTTTTTCTAAGATAAATCTCAACATCTACTGTGTCTAAAACATCTATTATAGGCTAATATAAAAGGATAAAGCGAGTATACCTAATTAATGATTAAACGAACTTACCTGTAAGTAAAGTTCAATCATAATTATACGAGCTTTATCCGAATATATTAGCATCCCACCCACCCTCAAAAGTGTGTACTTTTGAATTATCTTTGAATTTTAAAATTCAACTATACCCAATGTCATTAACAAAATGTCAACACTGACAAAAGCTCTCAACTAAATGATGGCCGCTCGAGTGACAGGTCGCTGGGTAGTTGGGTGTTTTTTATATCTACCTCTCAAATACAGTGCGTGGTGGCGACACCGAGTGTGTTACTACTGTGTCTAAAACATCTATTCTAGGCTAATATATTCGGACAAAACTCGTATAATTATGATAGAACTTCAGTTACAGGTAAGTTCGTTTAATCATTAATTTTACCTTACTTACCCCCGGTGTCTCGTACACTAACAAGCTGTTAATCTACTGTTAACAGCTGTCAGTGGTTTTTTTGTGTGCACTTTGGTCAATTGACAACTGGTAACAGTAGATTAACAGCGTGTTAGTGTACGAGAAACTGGGGGTGAGTAAAGGAAAGATCACAGACAGATCAGATTTCAATATGTCAAAAAACGCAAATTGAACGAATGAAATAGTGATTTTCCTGACATCGCTATTTGCCGAATCAGTGTTGTCATACCAACAAGCAGATAAAACAATACTCTATCTTATCTCTTATCTAAGGAAGATATGTATATCGAAGAGAAGTTATGCTCGAGGATGGAATATAATATCGTAATGTTTTAAAATTTTAACCTAACGTTTCAGATAGGATAATAAACCTTGTGCTCCCCCCGCAGATGGTTTTCTGTATCTTTGTATTCTGTTGTTGCCGAAGCGGCCACTTTATCGGCGGTTTGTTACCTACCAACTTATTACAACTTCAATGTCCGTGGATGACGCGTGAACTCGAATCTTGTATTATTTTAAAGTATTGTTTTATTAATTTTTAATAATGCTTCGTGCCATCAACAGTGGCGGTGTTAGGTATAAGGCAGTCAATAAGTTTCGAAATGTTCAGCAAAGGAGGCCCTTTGCCTCCCGAGGCGAGGTGGTGTCTTCGGCTGACGTTGTTATCGTTGGTAAGTACTGTCATGTACTGTTTAAAATCGTATATTACAGCAAAAAACCTACCAGTCATTTTAAATGTGTGTTTTTGTAGGGGGTGGAATAGCAGGGTGTAATACATTGTATCAATTGACGAAGAGAGGTGTCAGCGCCGTTCTTCTGGAAAGGGCGAAGCTCACAAGTGGCACGACATGGCATACAGCAGGTGAGTATACACCTCATACAGGTTAATCCAAGGCAAATACCTACTATGATTAAGTTTTACTTTTATAACAACTGAATTTGTACGGATATTTACTCGTTTATTTTTTCATTTTATTTTTAGTTTTATGTAAAAGTTCTTAGAGTGCAAATTAGTCTGAAATATTCTAGTCCCATTCATCCTCTCACCGACCTCTGTTACATAACTGCCGCCTGACCTATTGCGCATACGCGCATATTGCGTTTTTATGTATGTGTTATAGTCAAAGTCCGATACATAGTCTCTTCGCGGAAGGACTGGTTTATCCTAGGTTTGGCCAAAGCCATCAGGCAATCCCCGAAATACATTTCAATTTCGCCCTTTGCCTGAAGTATTTTTAGTCAAACCCAGGAGCTCCTAACTTTTCAGTCAAACGTCGAAAGTAAATTATTCTGTTTCGGTTTTGGCCTAGTCAATCCTAGAAGCGACTGCAAAACTCGGTCAAACGTTGATCTGAACATGTTTCGCATAATTTTACTGTGTCAAGTTTTATTAAGACAAACGTTTATTATGCTAACGTTTTATTTTGGCAAGTGTTATATAGCAAATAATTGTTTGATTAAATTTATATTTCGCATTTTGTTTGTTAGGTCAGTACACATAAGCAAAAATAGGTTCGAAGTTCCAGGATGGAGCGGAGCGCAGCGACGCTCCATTCTGAAACTTCGGGTGTTAGTTCTTTTTTTTATATAAAAGCGAAAAAAAAAAATTCACTAAAAAACTTAGTTTTGTGTCAAACTTAAACTTACTCGCCAAACCCCGATTTAATAAAATTGTGTTTTGACGTTTGCCTGACCAAATTAGTCTCTCCCAGGTTTGACGAAAATTGTTTAGTCAAAGGCCGAAAATTTACATTTGTTTGGGCTTTGACTAAGTCATTCAGTCTGACCTGAGGATTGACCAGTCCAACCTAGGAGCGCCGGAGCTTCGGAGTTTGCCTATAACATATACATGAAAGACTGGCCAGCTATAATCTATTTTGAAAATATTATGATAAATATTTATAAGTAAAAATAAGTACGTTCCAATTAAAAAAAATCCTTTCATTTTTTGCGAGCTAATTTAAATTATCGTGCCATGAGAAATGGATCTGCGCCGGGAATATTTTCGCGCTATGATTTTTTACGATTTCAAATGTCGCCTGCAACCGGACGAATCGTACGATAGACTTCAAACGGTATTCATGGATGAAGGCCCTTCCAAGGCAACCGTGTATCGTTGGTAGGTATAACGGATTCAGTCGCGGTCGACTAACTTTGGGGGATGAAGAAATAGGTCGCTCTTTGACGCCCTTGGATCGGGAAGCGTTCATGAGATTGTATACCTACACGTGCATCTTCGCGAGAGGAGGATAGTTTCACGCTGGGCGCCGTACCTACAACCTCACCGACGACGCTCAGAAGCAGGCCCGGGTGGAATGGTGCCGTGATATGATAATGATAAACAAATTTTAAGCAAGCTCGTCTCGGCGTGTTTACGACATCATTACAGGTGATGAGTCCTAGATTTATCAATACGATCTAGAAACGAAGCGCCAGTCGTCGGTTTGGGTGTTTCCAAACGAATCAACGCCGAAGCGCCGCTTTACCAAAGTAAAGCGATCTAGAAGCAGGGGGGAAGATTTTGATTGCGAGCTTTTTCAATTTGACTGGCTATTTGGTATCAATTCCTTTACGGAACCAAAGAAGCATCAACGCCGAATGGTATAGGTACTACAACTTTACCCACCAACTCCAAACAGGGCTCCGCGGGCTACTGCTCCACCACGACAAAGCGCCCGCGCACACCGCGCTCAAAAAGAGACTTCCTGGACAGCACGCTGGTCAAACTCCTGGGTCACCCTTCTTACAGACCTGACCTAGCACCGTATGACTTCTTTTTATTCCCGAAAATAAAAAATCAGCTCAAAGGGATACAGTTTTAGTCGCCGGAAGATGCGTTTTCTGTCAGCGTTTGAGCAGGCTGTAAACGAGGTGTCTGCGGTGGACTGGACACGCATGAAATTTTGTATAGAATTTTGTGGAGAGTATTGCATTAGTGCACATTTTGCGACTTGCACACCGATCGACGGATCCCTTTGAAAAAATTTAATATAAAAATATTTGCATATAAAACACTTTATTTTATTTTCGCAAAACTTTCTGAGTGTCCTACGTACAGTACTCGTATCACCCTAGAAAAAAACGGCCAAGTGCATGTCGGGCCACGCGTAAGATTCTGTAACTAGGAGTGATCTTTACAGAACCAACAACTTAATCGACGTAATTGGAATTTGTACGAAGTTTCCCTTTTATAAGTTGGTTGTCTATTACTCGTTAACTTGTGAAGCCTACTTAACCGTTATAGTGTTCTTTTTAACTTGATTTGACATTGTCGCTTTTATTATTTTTCAATCACAGAACAAAAAAAAATTCAATACAATCAGTAGCACAATGCCAACTATTTTACAAATCTTCGTAAGTGAGATCGCAGTGTGCTTAAAGCCTATTGGCATAAAAATATTTGTTTAGTAACACGAAGCTCCCTTTTACAATCTGCAATACTTTAAATGCGTGCATTGCCATCGATTTGTACGATCAAGAACAAAAAGCGAAAACTTTTTATAATTATTAAAGTGGGCATGGTGCGATCTAATGTATGAAGATTCACAAAAGTTGTCATTGTGCTACCGATTGTATTGAAATGAAATAAAAGTAACAAAGTGCGATAGTGGGCATCGTGCTATCAAACCTTTAACTTAACAATATGTGCTACTACCGTTTTGCTACTACAATTACCCGTTTAGCCAGGAGATGGAAGGGACGCCCTACTCAAACAAAATTTTACGCTTTGAAGCTTAATATTTCGTAATCATCTTCAGCGATATTTACGCCTACTGCAGGACATGGCCTCCCTCATGGTTTTCCCTAACCATAAATGGTTTTGCCATAATCGCCACGCTTGGCAGGCGGGTTGGCGATCGCAGTATGCGGCTGGAATCTCAGGAAGACGCTGCTGCCCGTCTCCTGGTAATTTATTTCCTTAGTCGCCTTCTACGACATCCATGGAATGAAATGTAAAATATCTCGCAAACGGATGCCTAAATCGAAAAATGGTCTTCCTACACTTACAATATTTTTTAGTCGACGAACCCAATAAAAATAAAAAAAAACCGTTTATTTTTCAGATTTTATAAACTGTTTTGTCGGCGTGATTAATATGTATGTCTATGCCAAATTTCTAGTACTAGTCGTCTCTGAGGTAGGTCGCGGACAGAACGACAGACGCATAGACATAGCGGAACTTTAAGGGTTCTTTGTCGACTACGGAACTCTAAACAGAACTGATCAACCTCTATAGGTCTTTAGACGTAGAACGGTTTTTATCGTGATGTCGTAGAGTTGAATTCAGATTACGAGTGCAAAGCTCGGTGTATTGTCGCTTGAGCCTACTGTACCGTGTGCACACTCGCGGGAAGATGATCAATGTGCTGGCACGAGAAGATCGGACTTAACTAAGCCCCTGTTTCTCGTAAAGTAACAATCATCATCATCAGCCATTTGACGTCCACTGCAGGACATAGGCCTCCTTCGTGGTTAATTATTATAAAACCTGCTAAATTGTTATAAAACCACATAAATGATAATACGAAATAAAAAAAATAAATCAAAATAAATAAATAACAACAATAATACGTACATTGTATAAATATTGAAGATAATTACTAATCACGATTACTTATATACCATTAAGCAATAAAATAAAATAACTGGTGATAGGTTAAGGTTAAAAACTTAATCTACTGTTAACAACCTGTCTGTTGTCCAAAGTGCATAAAAACAAGTGCTAAGACAACTGTTACCGGGTAGACTAACAGATTCTTCGTGTAACTTGACTTAACAGGTATACCTCTATTCCAGGCATGGTGTGGTCTCTAAGACCATGCGATCTGGAAGTTAAACTGCTGCAGGACTCGAGGCGATTGTACAAGGAACTGGAACTGGAGGACGAAGACTATGCTGGATGGATCAACAATGGAGGATTGTTTATATCGCATAGTGAGGTGCGTCTCTTTTTTATGCAATCCAATTTCACGCTGATAAACAGCGCCGCTAGCTTTTATTCCAGAACATAGCTTGCTTAGTGCGATATAAATTTAAGACCGAACCCACAGCTTATTTTAGATCCCAGTCTGGGTGTTTCGGATGTCCTTGTTAGTTTACCACATCACAGGTTCCTGGTTTGGCAGCAGCTACACACCTACACCTATACTAGTGATAAAGAGGGGGAAGAACACTTGACTCACATTCACGAGGTCGTGGGTAACCGCATGTCCGCATGTATCAATGACTTGGTTTTCTAAGTTACGTACATTTGGGAATTTGTAGTAGCAATACCTGTGAAGGTAAACATCGTGAGGAAACCTGAGTGCCTGAGACATACCCTAGCGCTTGAAAACGCCAATCCGCGGTGAGCGCGTGTCGTGGTTAAGCCCATACTCTCTCTCTGAGAGAAGGCCTGTGCCCTATAGTGGGACGTATATGCCTATATACGTTAATATACATTAATATACTAGTGGTAAAGTATCCGTTCTCATTTCCCCAGGTCCGAAGCCAAGAATACATGCGGCTGCATACTCTGGGCAAAGCGATGGGCATCCCGAGTCAAATCCTAAGCCCGGAAGAGGCTCAGAAGATCGTCCCCATCCTGGACCCGACGGTTTTCAAAAGGGCGCTGTATGCGCCCCAGGATGGGTCCGTCGATCCTACCATGACGTGCACTACACTCACTAAAATCGCTACAAGGATGGGCGCTAAGGTTAGTTCTATTCTAATGTAAAGTCTACAAGACTATATTCGCAACTTTGTTCGCGTGCTAAGGTCTCCCTCCACTCACCCTATTGGAGGGATTTGCCTAGAATCTGTCCTAGTATCATGGCTGGTGTAGAGTAAGCGAGACGGTAATGCCAATGTTTCAACGGCTTCAAAGATATGCAATATACAATTGGCCATGCTACATTTTTTAATATGAACGGAAATCTCAAAACCATTTCGAGAATTTTGCCTTCCGTACAATTTCTATTTTTCAGATTTGTAAATAAGTCTATATTTTTTAAGATATTCAATGAAAAGCTTTGACCTTAAATGGCTTTTGTATGACGTCAGCAAAGGCAGTTTGAGTATGAGTCCTTTGCCTTACAAAAAAGAAAAACGAAATGTCAACGTGATGGTTCTACTGGTGCTGTCACTGAAGTCGCAGAGAGTGTAAAGAAGTATTGGAATTTGAGATTTCTTCCACTCGCATTGCACGATCGTTTACACGAATAAAAAGTTATAAATAAAAAAAATTAGAAAATTGCAATGTTTCTTTAGATTACATTTATGTTTTGGTTTATTAGAAATATAAAAATGAATTGCTATTCGTTGTACGGCTGGACCGCTTTGGCATTTTTTTTTAATTTGTGGAAGTCCAGAGAAAGTTTAAATAGCGAGAAGAAAAAAAAGATGGATAGATGTAGGCGATACGAAGTTCACGGTGTCATCTAGTAAATAAAATAAATAATAATATCTGTCTGGTGAATTACGAAAGGTCACCGACTTTTAGCTATTGGGATCACAGTCTGGCAGTTGAATGAGAAGAGATTGTTGTTCCAATTCTTTCATCTGCCATCGCTACGTCTTTTCATATAAGAGCAAGATTTTGCTACTGTTTTGTTATAGTCTGATAAGTTCCAATGTTCATTCGCGCAAATATGGCCTTTATTTTTCTGTAGATTGCCACAAAAAAGTAATTTCACATGTGCGCGAATGATCTCTTGATTTTAAAATTTGGGTATTGACTTTGGTGAACGTTTATTGAGACAGTTGAAATAAGGTGATCAATAACATAAACTCACGCCTGTATTCCAGAAGGGTAGGCAGAGACCAATGAAAGATAAAGAAGTTTATGTTTTATGTAGCATACATAGGATTAAATACTAGATAGAGGCAATCTAAGACAATCACGCTTTTTAAGTGCTAAATTTTGTATGTTGTGCAATAAAGTGTAACAAACAAACAAATAGAGTCATCGCCCAAGGCGCTCTACTTCTTTTTGACCTCGGCTCATGCCGTCGCTATCAGCAACCTGCCTCACATCGTCGGTCCAGCGAGTGGGTGGACGTCCTACGCTGCGTTCGCTAGTTCTGAATTCAAACTGTATAGGGAGAGATCCAGCAGCACTGATGGCTGAACGCTAAATTATTTTTGCTTGTTACTGGCAGGCCCATGTTTTTTTTATAATATTCTCCCATTTTTTTAGGTATACGAGGATTGTCCCGTTTTAGACATCCACTACACTCATAACTTGCTGGGAAATAAGGAGGTGACTGGCGTCCATACAGATAAGGGATTCATCAAGACGAAATGCGTGGTCAACTGTGGTGGTGAGAATTTTCATTCGGACACTTCTTACACGTTCTAATGAACTGCCTCTGAACATTGTATGTGGCGATCACATAGGTAGATACGCTAAAGAGAAAAAATCAACCAATAGATATCTCATATTACGACAAACATTCTCTAGTCTAGAGAAGTGATCGACCGTAAATTGAAGCTTAAATTACTGTATAAAGAGAAGAAGAAAAAATAAAAATACCCCCTCTAGCGTCCCGTCCTCTATTGCCCTACATTTTAATTTTGTTTAATGATTGTAAAAAAAAAGTAAGAGTACAAATATGCGGCATTAGAAAACAAAATTACGTATATTTATAGTTATTACTTTATTTTAAAAAGCCGCTATAGATCACGTTTGTTAAAAGTATAATTTTTTTTTACAATAATTTAAAATGTTGGATATGCGAGCGAGAGGAATGCCAGAAGTAAACGCAGCCTAAAACTTATTCGATTTGTATATTTGGCATAGTAACAGTCCGAGTCCGATTTCAGAATTATTTTTAATTGTTTCACTAAATGGTGCACCAAGGAAAGTTTCGAAGCAGTAGTGTCTCTTAAATACTAACCCAGCCTATAATCAGATGCCACTGGTATTCCCCATCTCTTCCACTGGCGTCCACCACTTCACGTACTCTTCGACCCCTTCGATCCGTTTCCAATAACGCTAAAAAAATAACACCATTTCGCAGGAGTAGACAAGTCAGGAACATCATAAAAAAATATATGTTAAAATTAAGAGGGCAACTTCATACACATGTAAGTAATAAATAATAATTATTAAATAATTCTAATTAATAGCATTAAGATTGTATTGTATACTAGACTCCTTAACTCATAAAATCTTTCTAGTTTAAGATTAGCTGTTAAGACTGGCATGTTATTGTTCATCTTTATAAAATAAACAGTTTAATTTTTTTTTTTTTTTAGGCGCTTGGGGACCCCGCGTCGCCCGTTTCGCCGGCGTGCCCTCCCTCCCTATAATTCCTTTCAAACACGCCTACGTGGTCTGCGATGCTATACCGGAAATCCGTGGTTGCCCCAACATCCGAGACCACGACCAGAATCTCTACATCAAGATGCAGGGCGAGACCGTCAGCGTGGGAGGCTATGAGAACAACCCGCATATGCTCGATCAAGTAAGTGAATCAGTTGACGATCCAACCTCTTTTCTGTGTATGAGGTTGTTCCCTCCGCCCGCGGCCTCACCCCCGGGGACGTCTGGAGGAGAGGAGCCACGTTGAAGTCAAAAGGACGCTTTGACATTTCACTTTGATTTTATCATCCGCGACTCCAAAACTCATCTTATTTTAGTTTCCTTGTTACATCCACTACACCTGGGTTGGGCACTAGTAGACAATTTCTGGGAGGTGACCCACCTGGCTCCCCCTTATCTCCCCACTATTATGACTTGAGTGACCATGTAAAAAGCTCCAACAGATGACGCTGGGATCGCAAATCCAGCGAATACTAGAGGTACACACACAACTTTTCTGTTCTTAATTCTACATAACTATGCATAAATTTTAATTTAATTTATGTTAATTTTTAATAAGCTTAGCAATGTCAAAAGGAAGAGCGGGGTATCTGTAACACAGGTTTCGACTTAGTACAGAGCCCCAATGACGTGTTTAATCTATAACCTCTGCTTATTGAATAAAGATTTTATTTATTATTATTATTGGATTTAAATGTCAAATGAAATGGCATATGAATTCTTTGTCAATAAATATAAGTGATTCCGTCGCCCCAGGTGCCAGACAACTTCCAGTTCCACCTGTACGAGTTGGACTGGGACGTGTTCGGCGTGCACATGAACAGCGCCGCCAACCTGTGTCCTAAGCTCGGCAAGATTGGGATCAAGAGTACTGTCTGCGGCCCCGAGTCCTTCACGCCGGATCACAAGCCGCTACTTGGCGAGGACCCTAATATTTTCGGTGAGGAGCATTTCCGCTGATACCCAGCTGAGCCCTAACTAACCATCGCCTCTATTATCTAACCCTCCTCTGAATTGGATGTCATGAGTTTTTTAAGCCACTTGTCAAATACTACATTTTAATACTTTGGAAAAGTAATACAGTAGGTATTACCGTTGGGTAACCTAATACACTGGAGTGATCCTTGTGATCCGAAGGACTGGATAGAGACATAATAGAGGCGTTGATTGGATCGGGGCATCGCCTGCGGCCCTGAATCCTTCACGCGAGATCATAAGGCGAGGACCCTAATATTGTCCGGAGGAGCATTTTTTGTGATATTATATCGTTCTATGAGCTGGCTACAATTCATGCTACATACCTGAAATTCTCAACGTTGTTGACATTGTCTTAGTGAGCTTCAATTAAATGCGTCGATGGATACATTTTCGATTAGTTGTTGTAAGGCTACTTTTATTGAAAACAATATCAGGGGTCTTATTCATGAAATAATAATCGCAGGATGGGCAGATATTACTCGTAAAAAGCAAAAGATTTGTTTTGTAAAACAAGAATAACAATCTGCGATGAATAGTTGTAAAGCGGAGCGGCGACGCGCATACATATCTTTTGTGTATTGCGTCTCATATTTACTACAACGAATTTGTTTCTTGTTTCACAGGCTTGTACCACAACTGTGGCTACAACTCCGCCGGCATGATGTTCTCGGCTGGTTGTGGGATCCAAATGGCTGAATGGATCATCAGTGGGAGGTACGGATGACCCTCAACAATCTCATGCCAACACGTAACTTGAGAACACGCTCCGTCATACTTTATTGAACTACCTACCTAAGGTCGGTCTAACTAACCAGTTAAGATTCCGCGTACGTGCGTACGAACGTGGATGCATAGCCCACTAGGCCAAGTCGCTCAGCTTTGGTACAGGTTGATCAGAATTGGAAGCTACCACTGACCACCCGTCAGAAGGCCTTATGTTCCTAAATAGGAGTTAAAGGACAACTAAAATTAGAAGGTCGGTCAAGTGATTCGTCTTATTAACACGCCTTATTTACAATTTATAGTCATCTTGTTTATCAAAATAGGAAACGTAGATTTAGTAGGCACTACAGTCAGCTTCTTCGCCATCTTAAACGCCACAACGTGTTGCCAACTTGCCACCATCATCAGCCATTTGACGCCCACTGCAGGACATACGCCTCCCTCATGGTCTTCATAAGCATGAGGGGTTTTGCCATAATCGCCACGCTTGGCAGGCGGGTTGGCGATCGCAGTATGTGGTTGGAATCTCAGGAAGACGCTGCTGCCCATCTTCTGGCGATTTATTTCCTTAGTCGCCTTCTACGACGTCCGCGGGAGGGAATGGAGTGACGCTATTCTTAATCCGGCGCCACAGGTGTTACCACCAGACGCTTGATAAATAATTTAGCCTAGATGTAACAGCCTTAGTTTTTTTTAATACCGAATCAGTTCAGTGTCTATCGTTCGGTTTCTCTGTTCCATTATCTATTATTAACAGCTTAACAGAGTAGATTACCCTATTTTTAGTAAACCACAAACAGTGGATATAGTTGTGCTTATATGTCTGTTGTCGAAATAATTTCGATCAGGTTCCTTGGGATGAAATGTTCTTTATACAAAAAGAAACAATAAAAACCGGCCAATTGAGTGTCGGGCCACGTGCAATGCAAGCTTCCGTAGAAAGAGGGTATCTATCTGATTTACAGAACTAAAAACTTCATCGAAGTAATTTTCAAGGGATTTTGTAAGAAATTTTACTTTTATAAGTTGGTTACTCGTTACCTAGTAAAGCCTACTTAGCCGTGATCCTTTTCCTTTTAAATTCATTATATGTGCTAATACCCTGATTTTTTCACGTTTCTACAATCAGCCGTTTAGCCAGGAGAGGGGACGCCCTACTCGGATAAAAAGTTGCGCTTTAAAGCTTAATAATAGGGGTTAAAGTATGAAATTGCCGTTTTATTGCAATAGGTTCTTTGAATTGACATAGAATCTTCATGGTTTGAGGTTTTCGAATGAAACTTTTTTCAAATGGTTTCTATGATGTTCTTTTTTAAAAAATGTGAAACATTTGAATATCGACTTTCAATTGTTTTTGTTATTCAATTTAGACAAGAAAGATGGATACTGCGAAAATTCGAGTGATTTTTGAATACGAGTTCCGACGCGGAACTAACGCGGCAGAAACAGCCCGCAATATCAATGCTGCATTCGGAGAGGGGTCTACTAATGAACGCACCGTGCGATTTTGGTTTAAACGCTTTCGTGATGGAAATTTCGACTTAAAGAACGAGCCACGAGGAAGACCGCCCACACAGGTGAATAACGATGAATTAAGAGAGATAGTGGAAGCCGACCCTAGTCAAACTACCCAGGAATTAGCGGCATGGTTTAACGTTACCTTACCCACAATATTGACTCACTTGCGTCAAATCAATAAAATAAAAAAATAGGAAAAATGGGTGCCTCATAATCACTCGAATTTTCGCAGTATCCATCTTTCTTGTCTAAATTGAATAACAAAAACAATTGAAAGTCGATATTCAAATGTTCCACATTTTTTAAAAAAAGAACATCATAGAAACCATTTGAAAAAAGTTTCATTCGAAAACCTCAAACCATGAAGATTATATGTCAATTCAAAGAACCTATTGCAATAAAACGGCAATTTCATACTTTAACCCCTAATATTTCGCAAACGGAACTCTAAATCAAAAAATGGTCTTCTTAAACCTACAATATTTTTCAACGACCAATCCAAAGATATCCCACACTATGGTGTAGGCGAGAAAAAAAAATTGCATCCCTAATTTAGATGTAGGGTACGTACCCTAAAAAAATTTTTTAGAGCTTTTTATTCTACCGTTTTGTCGGCGTTATGTACATCTAAGCCAAATTTCTGCTCTCTAGTACTTACCGTCTCTGTGCTAAGCCGCGGACGGACAGACAGACAGACGGACGGACATGGCGAAACTATAAGGGTTCCTTGTCCACTACGGAACCCTAAAAATGGACTGAATACTCTGAACTGAGTGTTAGTCCTTTGCGCAGCAGCGGCTCTATCTTCTTAGCAGTTAAGTTGGCAAACATGTAAACATGGAAAACATGTTCATATTGATGCAGACATTACGTGGGTTTCGGGAAGGAGCGTTAACACTCGGTATATTTAAACCCAAGTCTGTCTCTGTTTAAATGGCTGTGGCCCTCTATCGATCTTAGCAACTGTCAACATGCCAATATGATTCTTACGTCAGCAAAAAACAATAATACGCGGGTCATCCATATCGGTGAACCCGTTATCGGTGTAACAAAAACCGACTTATATAATATGCAAACAGATTGTAAAATTAATCATAATATAAACAGGGTCTTACTAGAATTTCTGTTTCGAAAACATGATTAAATTCATTATTTTTGTTCGTTTTATTTTTCTTGGTACGTTATAAACATACCTCCCAGTCACATATCAACAATGCGAGCCCAACGGCAGTGTCCTATATAGTTATTATGCCGCGGAAAGTACACAGTTAGCGAATTAAAGATAAGAGCTACCAGTGACTTGTTGTAAAACTATTTACCTAAATCCCGGTCTGCTACCGGTATGCATCGATAAGAGTATTTGACATACTTAGAATGGACTGAATTACGTTCGTTCACGTGTCTAGCAACTTGATTTACAAACGATCTTTCCTCCGAACTCCAGATATGCTGCGCTCCATCGCTCTCTGGGGAACCTTGAAGGTATAATTTTGTTGGTCTTTGCGTGATCAACCCCCAGTTTCTCGTACACTAACACGCTGTTAATCTACTGTTAACAGCTGTCAGTTGACCAAAATGCACACAAAAAACCACTGACAGCTGTTAACAGTAGATTAACAGCTTGTTAGTGTACGAGAAACCGGGGGCAAGTCTATGAGCCATAGGTAAGGAACTAAGGACGGACAGGAAATAATAGCCAAAGAGTTTTCACTTCAAAGAAAGTGGAAGTGAATCCGGAGTTAAGCCATTGAATTTTAAGTTAAAATTCAATGATTAAGCTAATAGTTGAACCTTAGTCTCATTAGCTAGTACTGCAAACTGATAATTAAAAAAATCTGAAAACAATTACATCTTAATATTTCTTTGTCTACTGCTTGATATTTATTTATTTTATTTTATTTGGTGTACAAAACAGATCACAACCAAACGTTATAAAAGAAATAATATGACATGAGTACTAAGTTGCGGTCTAAAGCATGCACACACAACATTTTCACATGTACCTACTGAATAAAGTATTAAATTTTAGGGATAAGCATTTTTTATAAAACCATACAACATATGATATAATGTATACTATTTGTTTCCCATTTATAAGTGAAATCAATTTTTGGCTCTATTGTCGTAACAATTAATTGCAGCTAATTTTAGTCACTCTGCGCTGTCAGATTACCAAATAAACCCTATTAATAATTCCATGCCCACCAGGCCTTCCTACAACATGTTCACGTTCGACATCCGGCGGTTCACGCCGGGCCAGATGTCGCGGGCGCACTGGGTCCGTGAAAGCAGCCACGAAGCCTACGTCCGCAACTACAGCGTGGTGTACCCGCACGACGAGCCGCTGGCGGGAAGGGACGCCAGCCACGACGCTCTGCACCAAGAGTTGGTAGACGACGGGGCGGTGATGCAAGCCCGCGCTGGATGGGAGCGGCCCGCCTTCTTCATGCCCGGCGAAAAGGTAAATACTCGTATGTCTATAGCTAACACCTCATAATTTAATGGCAAGCAACGCACCAATCAACAATGTCGATCAAGCATAGTGCCATCCAAACTGTCAAGCAAGCAACGCACTATCCAATACTGTTGGACAGGCAAAGTACCATTCAACACTGTCTAGCAAGCAAAGTGAGCAACGCCCCATTCAACAATGTCGATCAAGGATAGTAACGTCATGCCCGGATCATCACCATTCATGCCCGGCGAGAAGATAAAACTAACTATGTAGGATTAGTTTACATCGCATCGTTAAATTACTGCCTCGTTGGTCTAGTGGTATCACGTCTGGTTACCATGCCGGATGTCGTGGGTTCGATTCACACTGGAGGCGATGTCCTTGTCTGGTTTTCATGGCACAGGGTATCCTAGTTTGGGACCAGGACAAGTGATTGTGTTGGGTGGAAGTTATTATATAAGTTACTAGCTGACCGGGCAAACGATGTTTTGCTATATTAATTAGCCTACGACCTATTCTCAGACCTACCAAATATACACAAAAAAAACATAAAAATAGATGAAGCCGTTTCGGAGGAGTTCGATAACAAACACTGACACGCGATTTTTATGTTATAGATATTATTATAAATAGTTTTTTGCTAAGCACATAATGTAATAATGAATGAAGGCTCCCACGGGAGCCGCACATTTTTCCGGGGCGATAATCTATCTCTGTGCCAAGTTTCATCCGGATCCATTCAGCTGTTCTGGCGTGATTGAGTAACAGACATCCAGCCATCGAAACTTTTGTGTTTATAATAGTACTAAGATATAACAGTGTGCTGGAAGGACCACTTGAGTATAAATATTGTTTTGTTACAGATTCGTGTGCAGCAGTACGATTGGGGCGGCACCAACGACTACCCACGCAATATGGACGTCAGATACGAGGAGATTCTCAAGGGCGACTATTCCTTCGGATTCTCAAAGCATTTTGACTTGGTTAGTACTCGATAGAGCGTGAGGCAAGATTATGTTCGGTTATGTAAGTACATAACTTCAGAAAATAATGCCATTGGTAAATAATAATAATAAATTGTTTATTTTTCATTCATAGAACTTAACATATTTTACAGTTCGTTAAAAAATATAATATTATGTTAATTTCTATTAATGGAGTAAAGATAAGATTAGATAAGAATATTCTTTATTGTGCCAGGAAAAACAGAACAATATATTAATTTATTATTATTAATTCGAGCTCTCGAGTGTGGGGAACGGGTTCTAGCGATGCGCAACCACCGGTTTTATGGAACCTGGATACCTTGTTTTCTATAAAAAATTGTTTTTGTTTCAAATCAGTGATTCTCTCTTCATCCCCATTTTCTCGTAAATAACAATATTTTATTCTACTTTTGTTAAGAGTCGGTCGGTTGTTTTTATACACTCTGGCCAACTGACAAGCTGTTACCAGATTGTTAGTGTACGAGGAACAGGACGTAAGATAAAGATAAAAATATAAAAAAATATATTTAAACCACTTGCTAATAAAATATACATTTTTGCAATTGCATAAAAGTATGATTAGCTTAGTTATTGGTATAGAAAATGGTTAATACTGATAATCAAGAGTTTACCATTGGACCGCTCACTAGGGTAACTCAACAATAATTGTCTGTTTTCCCAGATACGGCAAGAAGCGCTGTCGTGTCGCAATGCAGCGGCGCTGTTCAACATGTCCTATTACGGGAAGTTCTACCTGACCGGTCCGGACGCGCAGCGGACCGCAGGCCTGGCCTTCAGCGCCGACTTGACTAAGAAAGATGATCGGTGCGTTGTAAACTCAACCCAGTAAAGAGTTCTCTATGTAGTGTCCCAAGACAAAGGTGTATGACCAATGTGTGTTGCCAGTGATGAGTTGTGGATGTACGACCTGGTAGCTGACTATGGGCCTCATAAAAAAGCTCAAGGTCGCCCAATGAGCAATGAAGAAAGCTATTTTGCAGTGAGGAGATCCGCAGAAGAACCCGAGTTACTGATATAGCTCGAAGAATTGCTCAGTTAAAGCGGCAGTGGGCGGGGCACATAGCTCGGAAAACTGATGGCCGTTGAGCGAAAAAGTTCTGACCCGGCAACCGCGGACCCGACAAAGCAGCGTGGGCAGCCCCCCCAAAACCATGAGGGAGGCCTATGTCCTGCAGTGGGCGTCAAATGGCTGAAGATGATGATGATGATATGTGCAATAAAGTGTTCTCTATCTCAGTAGTTGTTAAACTTTTAAGGCTGTAGAACTCTAACACATCGTCAGCCCACCTCTGCCCACTGCTGGTTATAGGCCTTTGCTCACAACGTCGTCTTTCGCGGTCACTCGCCATTCGCATTCACGGGCCCTCTGCCGGATATTGTACGACCCTCGGGCTGTTGAACACTGACCGCCGCCTGGTACCGTGTGGCGCCGGATTAAGAATAGCGTCACTCCATTTCCTTCCGTGGATGTCGTAGAAGGCGACTAAGGAAATCAATTACCAGGAGACGGGCAGCAGCGTCTTCCTGAGATTCCAACCGCATACTTCGATCGCCAACCCGCCTGCCAAGCGTGGCGATTATGGCAAAACCCCTCATGGTTATGAAAACCATGAGGGAGGCCTATGTCCTGCAGTGGGTGTCAATTGGCTGATGATGATGATGATGTTCTCTATCTCAAGAGTTTCCTAAACTTTTAGGGCAGTTGAATTCTAACACACCGATTTTGTTCTACGGAACCTAATAACAAATTCATAATTTGAGTTCACTTCAAGCTTCTTATGCGGCTTATTATGTGTTTCGGAACTGCAGTGACTTTTCCATGGCACTCATTGGTTCCCCTATCTGAACTCAATAGTTTATGTAAAAAATTGAGTCGGTACGTATAATAGGATGAAATACAAAAAAATTGCATAGTTACATAGAAGATTGCATGTTCACCAATCGCGGAACATACCACTATATGGTGATTAGTTGGATAGCCCTGAGGCTTCGCTGCGTCTGGCCTGATTGTACATTTTGGGACAACCTGAATCTCTGTGTAATTTCAGGGTTGTGTATTCTCTGATCCTGAACGAGAAGGGAGGCGTCGAAGCTGACGTCACAGTGAGCATCCTCGACGGCGGCAGTGGACAACAGCACGAGCCCATTTTCAAGGTAATAATTGAACTGGGCAAGGATACAAAACTTAGAGGTGTTCGATATACTTTTTAGCGCTACTTTCACATCTGGCAGCCCTTTCGCTTTTGGAACCATCTTGTCTTTATCAAAAAGTAAGTTTAAGAAAACTCAAAATGTATTTAAAATGTCATAACTCATCATCATGATGATGATGGTGATCGCAGTTTTTGAAATGTCATAACTAGTTTTTTACAATCAATAAAAATGTTACATTGTGCGAGCGATACAGCATGCTCCACGTAAGAACAGTCTTAAGGCTGCTGTTACATCTGGCATGATACCTATATTTTTGTTTTCCGATACGTTGTTTTTAATAAAAAAAGGTAGTTTCCAAAATTATTAATTTTGGAATCAAATTTTCTCAGTGAAACGGGATAAGAAAAATATGCCTTGAATATCCGCAATTTAATTATCCATCAAACCCTCAGACTACATTTATCACAACTTTACTCATATTATTACAATATCAAAAAAATGTTCAATTGTGTGAGCGAGACAGCATGCTCCCACGTAACAGCAGCCTTAAGGCTGTCACATTATTTACCAATCATCAAAATATATTAGAATATGCGAGCGAGATCGGTGCTAGTTATGCAACGTAGACCAAATTGTGCGTACCAAATATACCGTATAAATAGACCCTAAGATGTTCAAAGATCCACTCGTAACACTCTACAAAGAAGTTTTACAGATAATATAAAATTTATATGTATCTGTAAACATGAAAGTGCCGAGATGAAAATACTGCTCGCCTTTGTACAAAATTGGTTTTTTAGTGCAATAAAGAATTTTTCAATCAATCAATCAATGAAAATGCATTTTTTTTATTTAAAAAAAAATGCATTTTCATGTCGGCACATATTACACAGGGCCGCGGTTACTATGTGGTGACCAGCGGTTTTAGCGCGAACCACACTCTCGCGCATCTGCGCCGCGTGATCCAGACGCACCAGCTGCGCGCCACCATCACTGACGTCACCAAGCAGCTGTGTGTGCTGAGTATACAAGGTCCTGACAGGTGAGTACCTGTAGGTGGGCCATCCCACGGATTTTTTTCTCTTAATATGAGGGGATTTACGCTAGTACGTTTGCATTTGGTATGGGGTATTCGCTGGTGGCGACGTCAGCCAACATCAACTCTTCTGACCCATTGCGTTGACGTCGCACTTCCAGCGAACACAGCCAACAATAAGCTCTATTAATGGCCTGGATAGATAGAAGCAAAATATTATACTGTTCTTCCTCTCCTCCCTCAGCCAAAGAATCCTCCAGCGTTACACCGATGCCGGCTTGTCCAACGACGCCTTCCCCGTGAATACTCACCGCAGCATCCTCGTTTCAAAAGCGCCTCATTCCCCCGACAATAAGAGCTACACTTGCCGAGCGCTGCGCGTCAGTTGGGCGGGCGAGTTGGGATGGGAGTTGCACGTGCCCTCTTCGAATGCCATACAGATCTACAAGGCTCTCAGTCGGGCCGAAGGGCTGAAGAATGCTGGTTGGAGAGCGCTGACGTCCTTGAGCGCTGAGAAAGGTACATTTGCTTCATTTTTGTGTGAAATGTCAAACTTTGTATGGTAATTAAGCGCATTCTCTCTCTCTGAGAGAAGGCCTCTGCCTGAGACGTATATAGGCAGCATAAAAAATATATATTCTCTAACAGTGGACGAGTAAGGGCAGGTTGATTGATTGATTGATGTATACTCTTCTCATTTCTCAGGTTACCACCTGTGGAACGCTGACCTCCGATCGGACGACAATCCGATCGAGGCCAACTTGGGCTTCACGTGCCGAAAAGATGGGGAGTACATCGGCAGCGAACACGTCACGAACGCGAGGGTCTTCGGGGTCAATAAGAAATATGCTTACTTCACTCTAGAAGACAAGGTAATATGGGGGGTTTTCGTTAAAAATATACCTGCTTAACATGTCCCGTACAGAGATAACCCCGATAATAACAGAAGGACAATAGATCGCAACAAGACACTCAGGTTTCCTCACGCGTCGGTAGGTATGTCCATGTCCACGTATGTGTTAACGATTCAAATCAGAGCGTCATGTTGAAGGCGTAAAGCATTTTTAAAAGACTATGCTTATAATATTTTTGTGAATAATCACGATTGTTAATGTTTGGTTCGAACCGTAATCAGTGGTGCGGAGTATTAAAAAAATATTTTCTTTTACGTTTAAAAAAAGTAAAATAACAAGCTAGTTGGCAGGTGCTGATTATAAGACGCTCGAACCATATGCTCTATTGATTTGTGTAACTAAAATACTGGTTGGTTTATGGTAAATTAACAAATTCTTAAAAAAAAGATATTTTCCTTTTGTTTGACCATTTTTTTAACCTTTTAGAAGTTTACTGACGATTTCGCCCTTTAGATATACGATTTTACGTGATATCAGTACCAATACAATATGTCCTGTGAAACCCACAATAGATATCACACAGGACCTTGTAATACGGCACTAAGTTGAGTCAAAACCTTACATTTTTGTTGTACATTTTCAGATTCCTCTGTTTGGCCAAGAAGCGATATTCAGAAACGGCGAGCCAGTCGGTTACCTCAGGAGAGGGGACTACGCCTACTTCCTAGACAAACCAATTGGCGTCGGGTACGTCTCCAATGACGGAAACAAAGTCACTAAGGATTACTTGAAAGATGGAGAATATGAAATCGAAGTTATGGGCACTAAGTACAAGGCTGCGTTGCATTTCAAGTCGCCGTTTGATCCCACCGGCCAGAGGTTGCTAGGCAACTACGGTGAACTATGCTTGGACGAGAACACGCATGAACCTCATGCGGGCCAGAATGAAAGAGCTGGCGGTAGTGAATAGTTATTAGTTTTAAATGATCTCAATGTAAATAAATTAAGTAGTACATAAATCAAAATGAATTAAAGAAGGCATGGGCTTTTATTTAACTGAAATTAGGTACTTAGAAATAAAAACCGGGCAAGGTTCCTTAGAAAGAGGGTTTTTTTTTTACTGCTTTACAGGACTAACAACTTAATTGAAGACATTTTCAATGGATTTTGTGCAAAATTTTACTTTTATAAGTTGGTTGCCTATTACTCGTTAAGTAGTAAAGTCGTGATACTTTCAAGTTTATTATAATCAACCGCTTAGCCAGGAGAGGGGAGGGGTCGCCCTGCTCGGCCAAAAATTTGCGCTATGCTATATATAGGTGCCGTGGGGTGCCGGCTCTAGAATAGTACCCCCCCATCCCTTCCCGCGGGTGCCGTAAAAACCGGCTAAGGGACACATTACCAGAAGGTGGGCAGCAGCGCCTTCTGCGAAAATGCGATATACTGCGCTCGCCAACCCGCATGCCAAGCGTGGCGAGTAAGGCAAATACCCTCATGGCAATACACAAAAAAACCAGGCCCCCAGTCCCCGGCGGCTCCGCTATTCCCGGCTACGGTAGCGGCCACGGTAACGGCGGAGCAGGGGGTGCTAAGAATCTCCGGCAGAGATCTGGCTACCACCCCCAAAAACGAAAACGACTGGCCCTGTAGGCTTAGCACACTAGCATGCGAGAAAATGACAGGCGCCGCGGCATAAACTTTGCCGCTTTCTTAGTTTTGTCGCAACAGCGAACATTATGTGAATGGAAGAGAAATTTAAACACTGTTTAAAGTCTTTCTCGCAGGCGGCAAAATGGAGATGTCAGTTAAAAAAAAGGCTTCAATTTTAATATTTTTTGAGTTGGTTACACTCAATCGGTACACTTCGACTGTATGACAACACTATTCATTTGTTCCTTTAGCTCTTCGGCGTTTCGTTCTTAAAGTTTTTTCCCTTTTGTCTGAAGTCTGAATTGACTATGAAGGTAAATATATGAATGGAATATCAAAACGTTTTTGTTCTTCTTTCCAACAACCGACCTTTCAAAACAAATAACAGTTTTCTGAAGTTCCAGGGAAAATGGAGCGAAACTGTATACGACAGTTATATATGTATTTGTTTATTGGGCTGTCTTTAAACTCAATGCAAAACTGCTTTATGTAATTATATGTCGTTTCGACCTTGTACAATAACGCCATCATCTAATTTTACACAATTCATTTGCTATACTTACTTGACCTCTCGTGGCTGGTAAGTGAAGTGAAGACCTAGTAGTAAAGCCATCCTCATTGGGTATGCTCATCATCCTCACATGACATAAATCAACACGAAAACTAAGAAACGCAAATATGTAAGAGTATGATAGCAAAGACAAATTATAACCTAAAAGCCTTGTCTTTACCTCGACACCAACAGAGAAATTTCTCTTAGTTAAGCTGTCATTATGCGAGAAAAAAACACCTTCATGTTCGCGGTTGCGGCAAACCATAGACAAACGGTATTAAACTGACAGAAGGAGGCGCTTTGAGACAGCTCACGCGGTCTTCATGTTCGCATCGGCGAGATAACCCTCTGTGACGTCATCTTAATACTGTTTAGTGTTTAATGTGACAGTTGAGAGCAGGCAAAATGATCAGCGTGCTAAGCCCACTGGTAACACACAACATTCGCACATTGAGGACAGACGAAAAGCTAATTGAGCTGGAAGAGGAAATGGGTAGGTTACACTGGGATATCCTAGGGTTATCTGAAGTCCGTCGAGAGGGCGAGGACACGATAACCCTGAAATCCGGTAACCTGCTCTACTACCGGGAGGGCGAGCAACAGTCCCAGGGTGGTGTCGGGTTTCTCGTCCACAAGTCCCTCGTAAATAACATTTTGGCCATCAACAGTGTGTCGAGCAGGGTGGTGTACCTAATACTCAGAATATCTAAGAGATATTCGCTGAAGGTCATTCAGGTATACGCACCGACCTCGTCACACTCCGATGAGGAGGTAGAGGCGATGTATGAGGACATTAGTAGGGCCATACATACCTCGGAGACCTATTTTAATGTGGTTATGGGGGACTTCAATGCGAAGCTGGGCACAAGAAGCGAGGGTGAGATGAGAGTGGGGCAATTTGGTTATGGGCAACGGAACCCGAGAGGACAAAGGTTGGCAGACTTCCTGGAGAAAGAGGGACTCTTTATGATGAACTCTTTCTTTCAGAAGCCACCTCACAGGAAATGGACCTGGTTGAGTCCCGATGGTTCCACGAGAAACGAGATAGACTTCATCCTGACCTCCAAGAGACAAATATTCAATGACGTCTCTGTGATCAACATGGTGAAAACCGGAAGCGATCACCGAATAGTAAGAGGCACATTGAATATTAATGTCAAACTTGAGAGGTCTCGTCTCATGAAGTCCACGCTCCGACCTACTCGTGCCCATATCCAGAACCCCGAGAACTTTCAACTCGAATTGTCAAATCGCTTTGAGTGCCTGGAGAGCGCCGCATCGGTGGACGAGATCAATAACAGGTTTGTAGAAACTGTCCGTTCAGTGGGCTCGAGGTTCTATAGACCCAACCGTACGAGTAGACCACAAAAGCTCTCAAACTATACTCTCGACCTCATGGCTAAACGTCGCGCGTTGCAACTGCAGTCCTCCGAGGATGCTAAGTCATATAGGCAGCTCAATAGACATATCTCAAAGTCTATGCGGCACGATATTCGGTCCTTTAATACCGAACGTATTAAAGAGACTATAGAGCGGAACAAGGGCTCCAAAGTGTTCGCAAAAGACTTGTCTATTGGGCAAAGCCAGCTGACGAAGCTGAAGAGAGAGGACGGCAGTATAGCGTCGACCAGGTCAGAGGTGCTGAGGGAGATTGAGAGTTTCTACGGACAGCTATACACCTCAGTCGCAAAACCTGTTAGCAGTTTGAACAAAGATCCGAGAGCCAAACTGACCCGATATTATACCGAAGACATCCCGGACATCAGCCTGTACGAGATTAGGATGGCCCTGAAACAGCTCAAGAATAACAAGGCACCAGGAGAGGACGGAATCACATCAGAGCTCCTGAAAGCGGGTGGAACACCAGTACTTAAAGTCCTTCAGAAGCTCTTCAATTCCGTCGTGGTCGAAGGAAAAACGCCAGAAGCATGGAACAGAAGCGTGGTGACGCTGTTCTTCAAGAAAGGGGATAACTCTCTATTGAAGAACTACCGACCCATCTCGCTTCTGAGCCATGTTTATAAGCTGTTTTCGAGGGTCCTCACGAATCGTCTCGAACGCAGGTTTGATGACTTCCAGCCTCCCGAACAAGCCGGTTTCCGAAAGGGCTTTAGTACCATAGACCACATCCATACGCTGCGGCAAATTATACAGAAGACTGAGGAGTATAATTTGCCATTCTGCTTAGCGTTTGTGGACTATGAGAAAGCCTTCGATTCGATCGAGACATGGGCAGTGCTCGAGTCTCTCCAGCGTTGCCGGATTGACTATCGGTATATCGAGGTGCTGAAGTGCTTGTACAACAGCGCCACCATGTCGGTCCGAGTACAGGAGCAGAATTCGGAGGCAATTCCATTGAGAAGAGGCGTGAGACAGGGAGACGTTATCTCTCCGAAACTGTTCACGAACGCACTGGAAGATGCCTTCAAGCTTCTGGAATGGCAGGGACGCGGCATCAATATCAATGGCGAGTACATCACGCACCTTCGATTTGCCGACGATATAGTAGTCATGGCAGAAACGATGGAAGACCTCGGCATAATGCTCGAAGACCTCAGTCGAGTTTCCCAACGTGTGGGCCTTAGAATGAACATGGACAAAACGAAGGTCATGTCGAACGCCCGTGTTGTGCCCACCCCAATAACATTGGGGAACACGACTCTCGAAGTTGTAGACGAATACGTCTACTTAGGACAAACAGTCCAACTAGGCCGGTCCAACTTCGTGAAAGAGGTCAATCGTCGAATCCAACTCGGCTGGGCAGCATTCGGGAAACTTAGAAAAGTCTTTTCGTCTAACATACCTCAATCGCTCAAGACAAAATTATACAACCAGTGTGTGTTACCAGTGATGACTTATGGCACTGAAACGTGGTCTCTAACTATGGGCCTCATAAGAAAGCTCAAGGTCACGCAACGAGCTATGGAAAGGGCTATGCTCGGAATTTCTCTACGAGATCGAATCAGAAATGATGAGATTCGTAGACGAACGAAAGTCGTCGACATAGCCCAGCGGATTAGTAAGTTGAAGTGGCAGTGGGCGGGGCACATAGCACGCAGAACTGCCCCTATATTACGCACACTAAATCCGGAGCGATTCCAATCGTGTAACTGTCAAATTAGTATGGAATTTGACAGTTAGACGATTGGAATAGCTCAGGATTTGGTGAGCGTAATAAGGCCCCTGATGGCCGATGGGGCCGAAAAGTTCTCGAATGGAGACCACATATCGGCAAGCGCAGCGTAGGACGACCAGCCACAAGATGGACAGATGACCTCATCCAAGTGGCAGGAAGACGCTGGATGCAGGCCGCTTCCAACCGGTCTTTTTGGAAATCCATGGAGGAGGCCTATGTCCAGCAGTGGACTTCTTGTGGCTGAATGATGATATATAGGTATATATATATATATATTATGACCATGAGATACCTGTGTATCTCTCTCTCTCTCTCGCTTATTGATAGCCGGTTATTTGTTGCAGTCGCCCGTAACATAATAACTGATTAGAGTGCACGTACGTAAAGGTTAATGTGCTGTTTTTTTATGAAATGGTTTTAAAGTAGATACCTACGTAACGAAGTTTCGAAATGGTCGGTATATCCTCAGATTAAAGGCAGAAACAGATTATTGAGACGCGACGCGACCCGACCCAACGCGACGCGTGTTGAGTCAAATCAAATCTTACTATTTTCTATGATCAGAATCACATTAGGAACATCCGACGCAACGCAACTTAGTGGTTATATTCTCTTTGATTCATACAAGTTAAGTCGTCGCGTCGGGTGGCGTGTTATTAGTGTGTCGGAACCTTAATTCTGAGGATATATTTATGCAGCTTGCCACGCTAAGGAATCGATCTGTGGAATGGAACGTAACTGTCAATAATTGGCCGCATTTAGCAGAACACATCGACGAGTAATCGATTACAAAGTTTCTGCTGAACGCACACAAAAATTCGATGACGGACAGCGATTTATAGCAATCAGACGCATCGATAAAATTTTTAATAATTTTTAAAATTTTATCATATTTTATAAATAATTTTTTTTATCGATGATCGGACGCCATTTTTTCCATCGGATTTGAATTCCGATGAGAAGCAGCGATTCGTTCACAGAAAAAGTTGCTGTCAAACGTAATTTGAGAGCATCAACTGTCAATTTTCGCGGTTACTTGAATTTTACTTCTACTTTCCTTTCATAATAAAGTCTGCGCGCGACAAGTGGCGTATATAATTTAATTTGGTATGAAAAATAATCTTCCGACCGTAATAATAATCAAAGACGCTCTATAAACCTACGAAGTTAGATATTTAAACTTTATATTAAACTTATTGCACACGAAATATAGACAGTTTTTGCCCACGCGCAGACTTATCGTCCGCGGACTCTAGTTTGTAGCTAAAGGAGTATTCCTTGGTTTGTAGCGATTACTCATCGATGTGTTAAGCTAAATGCGGCCATTGATTCTGCGAAAAATGTTCTGTGGTTGGTTAGGTTAGCAAGAAATCATCAAGAAATAAATACATAACCTCGAAAAAGCTGTTAACACTTCTTTTTATTGTTTCATGATTGTTTTTGACAAAGATTGAAGACATCACAAATTGGTAAATTGAGTAAAAATCACATTTTGGAAACATGTCCGTTACACTGCACACCGATGTTGGTGATATCAAAATTGAACTTTTTTGTGAACAGTGCCCCAAAACCTGTGAAAACTTCCTAGCTTTATGTGCTAGCGACTATTATAACGGAAGTCTTTTCCACAGGAATATCAAGGTAGGTTCTTTCGGCATTACCAAGTAGACATATAATAATATCATCTACGAGCTTTCGTTTGTATTGGTGGGCTCTTTCCGTAATTACTCCTGCAGCTCCTCTACAACTCGACAACATAAAAACGTCGATAGACATTATTGTGATATTATCGTCATTATTGACATCTTGACATCGACGTTAGCTGGAAGAAAATAGTGTTAAGCTCGCCTCTGTACAATTTTTTTAGTGCAATAAAGAATTTTTCAATTCATTTCAATTCTATCACATGGAAGAGAGCTCGAGGCAGACCGCCCGCTAAATGGAGTGACCAGATCACCAGGGAAACAAAACTCTTCATCAGGCAGTCCACACAGCTAACCAGATCCAGATGGAGAGAACGCTACACTCATCCTCGTCTAAGCGGCCACAATCCTCAGCATTGAGGGACTGACGGATTGGATTGGATTGGACATGCACTTAAATAATTTTAACAGATAAGGTTATTTGTTTAGGATAGCATCATCAGCCATAAACAAAAACTTATTCAGTATGTTTTTAATGCAGATTTATGAAGATCAACTCTTTTCAGGGCTTCATTGTACAAACCGGTGATCCTACAGGGACTGGAAAAGGCGGCACTTCGATATGGGGCAAGAAATTTGAGGATGAGTTCAATGAAAGTTTAAAAGTGAGTGTATTATGCCTAGTTTACACATATGAAGTTATTTGTTTGTTTGTTACACTTTATTGCACAAAATACAAAATTTAGCACATAAAAACATGATTATTTAGTAATTACTAATATATATTTTTAAATGGTCAGGTATTCACAAATTTAGTTACCTTCACACAAATGCACAAAGTTTATTAATTTGAAAAATACTCCATTCCTTTTTACTTGTTCACTTAATCATTTACTTGCAACTTGTTATGAAAGAGCTCTTAAAGTGACTGTATGCACATATGTTTTAACTTAACTACTTGCATACTTCACATGTGTAAATTAGCAATTAAAGATTTTATTATTGTCGATTTAGTATCATACATAAGCAGCCTATATACGTCCCACGCAGGGAACAGGCCTTCTCTCAGAGAGAGAGTATGGCCTTAATCACCACCCATGCCCACTGCAGATTAGGGATTTCAAGCGCTGAGGTATATGAATAGCTCAGACACTCAGGTTTCCTCACGATGTTTTCGTTCACCATTAGCAAGTGTATTGCTACTATAAATTCACAAAAACAAAGTCATAGGTACATGCCGGCACTGGGAATCGAACCTGGGTCTCTTGCTTCAGAGTCCAATGTTCTACCCACTAGGCTACCACCGCTGTCTTATATTCACACTAATATTATAACTTTGCAGCACAGTGCCAGAGGAATGGTGAGCATGGCAAACAATGGCCCAAACACAAATGGAAGTCAATTTTTCTTCACCTACTCAGAGCAACAACATCTAGATCTCAAGTACACTTTGTTTGGAAGGTATGTCACAATTGAAATCAAATCAGTCTGGTTGATGTGTCAGTGACTAAAGGGTTGGTGGCTACTTTGGATAGCGGTTGAGTCTTGCTATTCAGTGGGCAAATCTGCCAGCCTTCTAGGCTAGGCACTTTACAGACCTATGGTATTGATTTGAATTTTTATCTAAATTCCTATAGTTTAATTTACTTTTAGTGGTCTAAATTGTATATGGATTTAAGTTTTTGTAAATATGTTTTTAAATAATATTTATTCCCCAAGCAGTCTTCTTTCAAGTATGGAAGTAAATCAACTCTTACATTAACATGTGTACACATCTCAGATTGCAAGAAAAATGCAAAAGACTGGGACACAATTTTTAAGTGCTGCTTTATTTTCAGAGTCATTGATGGTTTTGAAGCCCTGGACGACCTTGAGAAGATGCCTGTGAATCCTAAGACATTCAAACCACTCTCAGAAGCCCGTATCACATCTGTTACAATCCACGCCAATCCATTAGCTGGTTAAAAAAGACTGATAATTGCAGCAGTGCAGTATGCACTCTTCATCAGCGTCGAGTTTCATAGAGTTTGGTTGTGCACTGAAGAATATAGACTATAAACAGATGTAGATTTGCAATAATAAAGATCAAATTATAATGAGAACTTTTATTGCTTAAGGCTTCATTCATTAGTAAAAATGGTATTTAATGTACAGACAGTTTTAAACTAATCACAGTTTTGTAGTGCAGATGTGGGGTTTGTTTTGTATTATAATAATAATTCTCAGAAGCTAGTTGATATATCCAACACCATGTAACAATAGTTAAAAATTTTTGATTTTCCAAAAAAAAGCTTTACATCTTCATTATAAATTCAATCTAATCAAATCAAAATTGTACAATTTGAACTACCTACATTATCATAACAAGATTATGATTATTATATTATTTCCTGATTAAAGTGGTACAGTCGAATGGTAATAAATAATTTAAGTAACTTACCTAATGTCCTTCATGTCCTTACGCTATTAGAGATCATAGTTTTATTAAATTTTTACTACATAGTATTTATTGTTCTAATAACAGAAAAAGAAATGTTATTGCAAACATTTAAGAAATGCTTTGCATTTACTTTGTTAATATTGTAATAGTTCAGACTTTACAAACAATTTATAAGATTATAGTAGTTTCAACTACATTAAAGTATTAACATAATATATTAGATACATACATCCTTCTTAGTTCACATCAAGTGAGACCATTTATTAAATTACATTATGTACATATATTAACATAAAACAACAGATCAACATTATTCGCGATTATCTATTCATTAACAGGAAAATATTCTAGAGAGTAAAAAACATCCATTATAGACACCATACTAAGTATCACTGGCTACAGTGATACTTGTAAGTGTATTTCATGTCTCCAGATCAAAAAAACTGTCATTCATTGGAAAATCCTTCTTAGGTTCAGCCTCTGGACTCTTTTCAGAGAAATCATCTGCAAAATGGGACTTAATATGGGCCACTAGGTCTGGCTTCTTCTCAAAGGTAGCTCCACATTCAATACAAGGCATGTTTACTACCAAACACTCGTGAGTTTGTTCATGTTTTACTAGTTTGTCTTTCCTAGTGAATGTCTTGTCACATTGATTACAGGAGAAAGGCTTCATTCCAGAGTGAATGGGCACATGTCGGTCCAACTCCCTCTTTCTGTTGAACTTTTTGAAACAGATCTTGCATTGAAATACCCTTGAGCCTATGTGAGCTATAGAAACATGAGTTTTGTAGGCATCTAGAGATGAAAACCTCTTTGGACACTGATGACACTTGATATTTTTAGGTCTATTTTTGTTGGAAACAGTTTTTGGTTTCGTTGGAGAGGTTTGGTTAGTTTTTGCTGATGTTGAAGGGATTTTTCTTTGCTGCTGATTATGGAAGCTACTTTCACCAGTGATGTGGTCTGGAACCCTAGGCAGGTCATAACCAGTGTTTGCATCAGAACCAAGATGATTAGGAGATGTGACAAGATTGCTGAAGGGATTGACATTGACTACCATGTCACTGGATTCTAAATCATTCTCAGATTCCCCTCTTGGGCTTATGGGTCCATGTTTCACTTCATGCTTGATTAGTTTATCACGTCGTCCAAACGTCAGTGGGCATTTTCTACAAGCATAAGGTTTCATGCCCGAATGCACAAGTACGTGACGTTGTAGGTCTCCTTTAGCCACAAAACTGCGAGGACACAGAGGGCAAACATGAGGCTTTTGACCAGCATGGATGCGGAGATGTTTACTCAGATTGGTATTGCGTGAGAAATTTTTCAAACAATAATGACATTGGTATGGCCTAATACCTGTGTGCACTATAGAATGTTTACGGAGATCTGACCTGCGGCTGAAGCACTTATCACACTCGGGGCAGTGATATGGTTTGTCATTTCCATGTACTTGTTTAGTATGTTGGATGTACTGACTGCGCTCAGCAAAGACAAGGCTGCACTCAATACAGTTGTATGGTAGGTTTGGATCATGATAGGCTTGCTCATGTTCTGTGCATAGCTCTGGGGACACAAAGGCTTGGTCACAGTACTGACACATGGATACATTCTTGAAGAATGATTCCTGCATTGAAGGCTCTCCATCTGGAGTATTGATTCTTTCATTGTCTTGCTCTAGTTGTTCATTATTATCAGATTCCTCAGAAGAGTCATAGTCCAAGCTGGGATCTACTACCATCACCACACTATCTTCCACAACATACTCTTCCTTCGGTTTAACATCTTGTTTATTATTGCAGTTGCTCATTTCAGATGAGTTTGAGTTGTCCATCTCACTGACTTTGTTTGTAATTTCTCTAAGCCTGTTTTCACTTTGAATGCACTGCACTCTGAACTTGGCAAACTTGTCCACTTTAAACAGACATTTGTAACAAATGCTACTAGGCAGTCCATCGTTAGGATCCATCTGAAAATAAATAGAACATCATTGTCAATTTCCAATGGAAGGTTAACATATTAAAAACGAATTCTCCTTTTTTTTGTACCTAAAATTGTTGACTGTTGGACTTAAACTTTGTTACAATCGTAGGTAACATACCTGGAGCTCGAAGCAGTCTCCAATCTTAGAGGTTAGAGGAAGATTCACGTCATCATCAGGTGCAGCACCGAAAACAGATACCATTATCGAACTTTTGTTCAGGCAAAGACGACACAGCGAGTGGAAGTTAGAGATTATGTACGAGTCTTCCATTTTGTGCGCAGTACTAGGAAATATTTTCACGATAGGGACTCCGGGCGGGGAATTAGTTGTTGATTTCAGCGATTCTATTTTGTTTATTTGATGTCAACTTCACTTTCGGAATATCCAGGTTGCTGTAAAGACGAAGGAAGTTAGATAGTTAAAAGTTGTGTCCCTTTGTCGTGACTACGCAACCGTTCGATCCGTGAGGCAACTGGGGCGGTGCTCGCCTGTCGCCCGCCAGGGCTGCGGTTATGTCCGTCCGACGGCGGGCTGCCTCGGCGACACTGATAGTTCTCCTCACTTCTAAAATATCCATTACGCTGGTAGGTGTTTTACGTGAAACATCGTTGAAATTTATACTTTATGCATCTATAGGTGTCAAATTAAATTAATATCAGAATTCAGAGGCCTCAGTCGCGACTCCAAAAATCGCGCGCCCGCCTACTCCACTTTTGTGGAAAATTTGTTTTCAATGCAAGAATTATCTAGGAAATTATTGAAAACGTCAAAAAATATCACTATAATTGGCCAATAGCTAATCTGAAGTTTATAGCGTTTTATCAACCAATAGAATAACGTTGTTTTCGTACAATACAAAACACATTGATAAAGTTACCAAAAAAAATATATTGTCACCTACAGTGTTGCCAGATGCTGGTCGGCCAATGTCGCCGAAACCCTTCACCTCGGTAGTTGACATTAACTTCAAAATAACCCATCGTAAAACTTTAATTAGTGTTGTAAAGTTTTTTATCTACACTAATGTTATAACATTCTACTTATGTTTTCAATACTTGACTTATAATTACTACTGTTATAGCGCAGACAACAAAACACTCAATTTAAGCAATTTCACATGATGGTATAATATTCACATCGATATCGTAAAATCTCATTATAACATCAATAAAACGCGACCAACTTGATTGCAGGGCCAATCAGGTTCATCATCATCATCATCATTCAGCCACAAGAAGTCCACTGCTGGACATAGGCCTCCTCCATGGATTTCCAAAAAGACCGGTTGGAAGCGGCCTGCATCCAGCGTCTTCCTGCCACTTGGATGAGGTCATCTGTCCATCTTGTGGCTGGTCGTCCTACGCTGCGCTTGCCGATATGCGGTCTCCATTCGAGAACCCTTCGGCCCCATCGGCCATCAGTTCTGCGTGCTATGTGCCCCGCCCACTGCCACTTCAACTTACTAATCCGCTGGGCTATGTCGACGACTTTCGTTCGTCTACGAATCTCATCATTTCTGATTCGATCTCGTAGAGAAATTCCGAGCATAGCCCTTTCCATAGCTCGTTGCGTGACCTTGAGCTTTCTTATGAGGCCCATAGTTAGAGACCACGTTTCAGTGCCATAAGTCATCACTGGTAACACACACTGGTTGTATAATTTTGTCTTGAGCGATTGAGGTATGTTAGACGAAAAGACTTTTCTAAGTTTCCCGAATGCTGCCCAGCCGAGTTGGATTCGACGATTGACCTCTTTTACGAAGTTGGACCGGCCTAGTTGGACTGTTTGTCCTAAGTAGACGTATTCGTCTACAACTTCGAGAGTCGTGTTCCCCAATGTTATTGGGGTGGGCACAACACTGGCGTTCGACATGACCTTCGTTTTGTCCATGTTCATTTTAAGGCCCACACGTTGGGAAACTCGACTGAGGTCTTCGAGCATTATGCCGAGGTCTTCCATCGTTTCTGCCATGACTACTATATCGTCGGCAAATCGAAGGTGCGTGATGTACTCGCCATTGATATTGATGCCGCGTCCCTGCCATTCCAGAAGCTTGAAGGCATCTTCCAGTGCGTTCGTGAACAGTTTCGGAGAGATAACGTCTCCCTGTCTCACGCCTCTTCTCAATGGAATTGCCTCCGAATTCTGCTCCTGTACTCGGACCGATCAGGTTGGTCGCGTTTTATTGAAGCGCGCAGCTGCGCTCTCATTGGTTAAATTTTAATGGCGGCAAAATCACTGTGATTATACACGTACGCGTGAATTTAATTTAATAAATTAAAAGTTAATTTTACTCTTGTTGTTTGATTAATTGCATTAGTGAAGATAAAGTAGTGTATGCAACTGCATATAACACGGGTATTAAAACACTCGTTACTATTATGAAACTCGCTGCGCTCGTTTCATAGACTCACACTCGTGTTTTAATACCCTTCATTATATTATGACAGTTGCATAAACTACTATTTTTTGTTCTGTGTGTAAAGTTGTGATAAAATTCCATGTAAGTCGCACGACTTATACAAGATAAGGCTGATCCCGTATCTATCTCCATGCTTAGTATTACCTACATCGCCTACTAATATAATTACACACACCGGCTTAAATATAAGATTAAATATATAAGCGCAGAGATAAGTTTGTAGGTTTTTGCCAGACTCGCCAAAGTCGATAATAATTCGTACGCTTCTCCCATAACGGAAATTAGCGTTGGTAGCTTGAAATTTTCTTCAATGTTATGTATTCGCCAAGAGATTTCCAGCCTTTCGATATATACAGGGCGTCCCAAAGTTATGGGACATGAAGGGAAAGTACCTTAAATATCGTAGATAGGGTATTTTGCTGAAAAAAGACTTTATATTATATTTAAAAGTTAGTTATTCTGCATTCAAAGATTTTCTAAAAATTACTTGCTTCGTCTGGGAATCAAACCGACTTAAATGTAAAAAAAACACCCCTACTTTTATGATGCCAATTGAAAGAATGGCCAAAAACTAATAACTCTTCTTAAGATTTTCTAAATGAATGTGTTCCTACTTGGATTGGTACGAATGGACCGATTAGATGGCCGGCCAGATCCCCGGACTTTACACCATTAGATTTATTTTTTTGGGGATACGTGAAAGATAAAAGCGATACGAGAACGTGGGCGAGTTACAAACAGAATTGTGCCATATCATATCGAGTATGCACCATCATCATCAACCCATTATGTCCCCACCGAGGGGCACGGGTCTCTTCCCTGAGGAATGTATAGGCCATACTCCACCACGGGGGCCAAGTCCGGATTGGTGGAGAAAAAGATAAGAAAATCAACTGGCAGCGAACTTATTAAAAGATTGGTGGGGCAAGAGGGATCACATTTTGAGCATTTATTTATTACAAAAAAATACCCACTTAATTGACTACGGCAGTTTCATGTATGTTTTTAATTTGAATAAAATGATGAATTTCACGCTGTTCCTTTCTTTTAAAATACTATGTTACTTAAGAACAGTTATTAGTTTTTGGCCATTCTTTCGATTGGTATCATAAAAGTAGGGGTGTTTTTTTATATTTAAGTCGGTTCGATTCCCAGACGATGCAAGTAATTTTTAGAAAATCTTTGAATGCAGAATTACTAACTTTTTAAAATAACATAAAGTCTTCTTCCAGCAAAATACTCTATCTACGATATTTAAGGTACTTTCCTTTCATGGCCCATAATTTTGGGACGCCCTGTATACTTACTGACCATTTGCCGGTTTTCACATCAAACTCGCTAATTTGTCCAATCATTTTCAAATAATGCAGACTGCACTTCCTTTTTACCTACGTTCGGTACTGATAAATAAGACAATGTGTGGTCCGGCATACATGTATTTGAAGACTGACAGGCAGGAGTATTGACAAAGTACCCTCTAATATCTAACAGTTTCCAACTAAGTATGACTTGTGATGGTTTTTCTCTATTATCTTACGGATAATAACTGTAAACAAGTCATCTTTAAAATTGCTACTTTTAACTTTAAATTCGGGACCGGATCGGATTCGGATCCTCCGTATAAGAATCTCGACATAATACCGCTGAGTTTTCAAGACACGACACTAGTGAAATCAAAAAGTACCTATTATCTCTTGATGAAATTGAGCACCTTTCTTGTCAAGATAGGTAGGTATTTAAAGCGTGATTACACATTGAAGTTTTACTCTATCAAAACCATCTATTTTAACGTTGTTTATTCATTTCTGGCGACGTAATTATTTTGTAGTCGTATTTATTTTATTGCGAGGACGTTTATTTTATTACATTGTAACATGTTTGGACGTTGTATTGTTATTGATTTTCGAATAATTATCTTCAAAGTTATTACCATTACATTTTTAAAGAGCCTGCGTCTCTTTTTATGGTTCCGTAGTTATAAGGAACCCTTATAGTTTCGCCAGCCTTTCTGTTCGTCAGCCTGTATGTGTGTCCGTGGCTTAACACAGGGACTCAAGTACTAGAAAACTGAAATTTGTCATAGATCTGCCTTAAAAAAAACTACAAACTTCTCTGTATTACGAAATTTCGCGGATGCCTGCACTTGCCCAAGCGGTCGCTGGTTCAAGTCCCAGGATGGGTTTTTAGGTTCTAAATAGGTTTTTAAAATTGTCCTCTGCACCTGTATACCTGCATGCTACTCTGTCAAGAAAGTATCAAGGAAAGATCAATAATACACAAAATATTAGTTATTCATCCAAATTTATTTTATGGCCTTCAAAGCACCTATGCTCCTTCAGAAACGATAGATACACTAACGTATAATCCAATCATCAAAACATTATTTAAACGCTTTTTCCAGAATTGAGTTCAGTTCTCGCCGCGAATCTCTCTCCTTTACACAGAACACAAAAAGAAGCTCCTTTATGTCTTGTACCGAATGAATACGGGTGTCACGAAGTCGTAATTTGTTGATTATTTGGTCAAAAGTTCGTTCACAATGATGGTCTTGTGCGAAGACAAAAAAAGGAGGAGGTTATCAATTCGACGCGTATGTTTTTCTTTCCACAAATCTGGCATTTCTTGTCGAATTGGCTCTGGCTTCTGGCAAGAATTCCGACTTCCGAGTAGGTACACAACACCGTGATAGTTAAAGAAAACAGTCAACATGACTTTGAATTTTGATCGACTTTGGCGTGGTTTTATTTCCATTCAGTCGGAAGGCACCACTCCGAAGCTTGGTGACTAGTTTGCATGTCAAATTCGTAAACCCACACCACACGCCACAACGTATATTGAGACACACTCTTTGTTCGATGTTTTTGTCCATTATGAAATTCGCAATACCCACTAGATATGAACCGTGATAGCTAGGCAGTTGTTTTCACAGATGATGTATTTCTGTTGCCACTATAACAACAAATACTAAAAACAGAATAAAATAAATATTTAAGGGTAGAGGGTAAATAATTAAATTTAATTTATTTAATTATTTCCCCCTTAAATATTTTTCGATCTTTGTCTAATGTTGTATAGATAATAGTAGGGAACTCTCGTTGCGCGAGTCAGACTCGCACTTGGCTGGTTTATTTATTTATTATCAGTAGTCGATACCGATAATATTTTTAAATTTAAACTATATTCATATTATTTATTGCTAAATCACGTACACAGTTATAATTACAGGTGGTATTGGTGGTATTAACCGACTCCAAAAAAGGAGAAAGCTCTTTATAATTCGATGCATTTATGTGCTTTTTATTTATTCAATGTAAATAGGACAACAGTTAGTAGCTTCAGCATCACCATCTCATAAGGTCATAGATTCATAGTTCACAATTTTTTACGTAATCAGAATCGATACAACGCTTGGAAATGTTATCGAACGAGTAGCCTTCATCACAGCTCAGGAGCCGCGGGTGACCACGCTGGCACGCCACGTAGTTCTTGCAGCTGTCGCCGTATCTGTTAAACACAACAGGAAATGTGAATAAATATACAATTATATTTGGGTCTGCTGCAAATTAACGGTACTGTACTTCTGTCTGTCACCACATTCAAGAGATAGGTTGATTTTTCCATCACTCCCAAAAACGCTGTAGGTAGCGTAGGGGCAGGGGCCCCTATATTTCGTACACCAAATCCGATGGGAATCCTCACGTTTGCTGTAGAAATTAGTGATGAATTTGACAGCTAGACGTTAGGAATCAGCTTAAACGTTCTTTGGTGAGGCCACTATTTGTTATGTATGACATTTTTAGTAACGAAGTTTCGTTGTCTATCTATCTACTTACAACGAGCAGGGCGCGCGTGCGGGCGCACAACGATACAAACAACGTTGTAACGTGGATAGACCTTATGGAGGTATTCACCACAGATCTAGATCTGAGGTATTCATAGAAGAAATTGGTCGATTCGCTTGTATGTGTACTTTGTGTACCCAATCAGCCCGGTCATTATGACTGCATTGTATTGTGTAAGGCTTAGCACGCATTGCGATTTTTATTGCGGCGGTTTAAAAATCGCGTATGTACTGAATCTTAACCAACACGCATGGCGAATAAAATTCCTTGCGATTTTTGTCTGTTTCTACCCAGTTCTCAGCCGAGTCGCACGTGCCTAAATGGGCAACCGAACAAAAATCTTGATTTGCCTTTACTACGGCGTAAAAGACATGTCAAAAGATGGCGACAATATTGGCTTCACCATTTATTAACTGTTCTACATCAATATAGTTTTCTGGCTCTATCGATGCCGATGCGGGAGACGAAGAGCGTGACATATTTCTCTCAGTAGTGGCACGCGACTGAGAGAGAGTGAGGGACTCTCTCTCAGAGAGAGAAAGGTCAACCGCCCCGCGCGCCGCGATTGTACCTCTATAGTCCACAAAATATTTGCGCGAATTTTATAATTTTAGAATTTTAGCGCGGGATAATTTTCGCGCGATTTTTTTTTTCGCAAGTGCATCGTGCGTCGTCATACAATTTCCATATCGATCTCACAGAATTTTTCGGAAAAAATCACGCCGTGAAATACCGCAATGCGTGCTAAGCCTTAGCCTATTACTTATTATGATGGTGCCTTTATGACAGCTATCTTCACAGAGTTACGAAACACACACAAAGCCGGTCAAGTGAGAGTCGGACTTGCGCTGGGTCTCGTGCCACCATAAATATACCTAATTATTTATTTACCAAAAATGTGTATTCAGTCGTTCAGATTGGGACCCTCTGCGGGAGTCAAACTCACACTTGGTCAGTTTTAACTCCTAGTTTGACACTTGCATGTCCTGGTATTACAGTTTTTACGGAGAGTAGAAACAAAAAACGTAAAAGATATGGATGGGGACCTTCCTTATTTTTTACTATCTGCTGGGCAATCTGCCTTAACAACACATATTCTGCGAACACTTCTCGTTGAAGAACCCTAAAAATTGTATTCACATAACATAAACAGCCTATATACGTCCCACTGTAGGGCACAAGCCTTCTCTCAGAGAGAGAGAGTACAAAGTTCTTACTTGTAGTTTTCGATGAGGTCGTTAATTTTGCCGTCTTCATCCAAAGGAGGCGCTGGGCACTGGAAGCCTTGGAAAACTGTAAAAAATACCGCCATTTTAGTAAAGCTCATTGCATCCAAGCCGGATCGATGGAGAGGCGAGTTACGAATTAAGGCGCCTAAGACTTTAACATAGCAACATGACGCGAAGCACTGACGCTGCCAAATGGGCCCTTGAGTTTGTTTATGAACTACCGTACGAATTAAAAGAACAGTGTTCCGCAAAGTGTGTGCCGCGGCACACTGGGTGTACCTACCGCGGTCATCTGTTGGTATGCATCAGAAAAAGGCAGTTTTTGTAAAAATGCAGTATTGTCCTTTGGCTTTCTAGGGCCAATAACTACAGTCTAGATTTTATGTTGTCGGCACTAACACTAGCTGGAGGACACTTCATTGAAAAATCTTATTATAATAGAAGACACGAATTTTTGCCCCTGATAGCCTCTTAACTCCCTTTCGAACTAAATACATACTTACAATAACGAAAAAAAAACCGGCCAAGTGCGAGTCCCCTCCGGCCGCGATGGCAACCGAGTTTGGCCACCAGTTGCTAATAAGTATTGGATATTCTTGTCACTCAACCAGTTGCCAAAGACGAATGTCAATTCTTGATACACAACTATTATAATTTACCTTTGTAGTTTCGCAACCAGTTGCTTAAAAACTAAAAACTTTCTTGTTACTCAACTAAAACTGCTAACAAGTTCAACCTTTTTTCAGACTAAACGTGTTTGTTGCAAATGGAGAATGTACCTACGTGTTAATTTTAAGTGATTATTTGATTTAAATTTTGTTGCAAATGGAGAACCTGTGTGTTAATTTTAAGTGATTTTACTTGATAGCTACAAACGTAATTAAATACATGGAATAAAGGCATACACATAATATAATATGTTGTTTTCACGATAGTAGTATTCGAAACACACCGTACCTACCTACCCCTGGTACCTTACGATGCTTCACTTCTTAAGTAATTTCGTAGCTATACGAAACTACGACGATAGCCCGAAAGTCTAGTCTGGTTGCGTATTAAGAATGAAAAACATTTTATCACAACTATACATAGGTACAGTTGAAAATATTCTTAGTTGGCAACTAGGTGTGTACCCATCAAGAATTGACATTCGTCTTTGGCAAGTGGTTGAGTGACAAGAATATCCAATACTTTTTAGCAACTGGTTGCCATCGCGGCCGGAGGGTGCGAGTCGGACTCGCGCACCGAGGGTTCCGTACAAAGGGGTTTGAAGATTTTGGCATACTGGTCAGCCTCCATTTTTTTTTTCAAAATTGCGTCGCACAATAATACCTATGTACATCGACTGGGGGCACATCTACAAACATAAAAATACTAAGGTCAATATGTCCGAAAACGTCACGTTGCAGAGTTAATTGCAGAAAAAGAAAAATCATATTCAACTTCATTTATTAACAATAAAACCAATAATTACTTTCAGGATCATTGTTTAGTGGTCAATATAACATGCATAATGTATGAAAATAAGATCAAATAAAAAAATATATACGCATATAGTCTAAGTCCGTAAATACCGCGATTCACGGACTTAGACATGAAGAGCGAGCTTTAGAAAAAGATTAACCCCCGGTTTCTCGTACACTAACAAGCTGTTAATCTACTGTTAACAGCTGTCAGTGGTTTTTTTGTATGCACTTTGGTTAACAGTAGATTAACAGCGTGTTAGTGTACGAGAAACTGGGGGTAAGGCTGGGTTCCGCTTTACGCAAAATAGGTATAGTAGTTTCGCCTACTATATTTTTTTTTTAGAAAAATTGTGTTTGAGCCCCTAATATAGTAGGATACTATATTTTATAGTAGGGTTGGCAACCCTAGTCTTGACAGACAGACGTACGGCTGGATGGACGGACGGACGGATGAACGGACGGACGGACGGATGGACGGACGGACGGACGGACTGACGGACTGACGGATGGATGGACAACAAAGTGATTCTATAAGGGTTCTATTTTTCCTTTTGAGGTACGGAACCCTAAAAAAGATTACTAATTTGTGGTGTTCCTCTGAAACTTCCTGATTTAGTGGGTGTACCTTGAATACAAAAAGTTTCCAGAACACTGTTGTGTATTTAGTTTTCTTTCTGTTGTTGTGCATATTTTGTTACTTATCTGCTTATTTTGTTTCCGCGATGTGTCTTGTTGGTAGAATAAATGTCTTTCTTCTTCTTCTTCAATAGAACGCACAGATACCAACCTGCAGGTTTGCACGTTAGAACATTCTCCGGCCAGTCACAGCCGTTCACAGCTACGCTGAACGCGAGGCCCGGTGGACAGTTCATAATAGTGGCTTTGCCCTCTTGACACATGATGTACTTGCTGCATTCCGCGTTGTCCATCGGGAAGAAGCCGTACTGCCGGGGACACTCCTGAGTTGGCTGAGGGTCATCTGAAAGACAAAAGGCATTTTCACTTTTTGAAAAACGGAGACCGAGAAACTAATTCAAGACTTGAGACACAAATTTGGGACACTTTCAATTCAAGTGATACTTAGATAGTATGAATAGGTTTGCCAACTTTTTTTCTAACAAATATAGTATCTTCGAAGCTATTACCTCTAAAAATATAGTAGATGGCAAAATAATGATAAAAAATAGTAAAAAATAGCGGCGGCAGTCGTGCCACGCGATTCACGGACGTAGACTTGAAGAGCGACCTTTAGAAAAAGATTAAGGCTGGGTTCCGCTTTACGCAAAATATAGCAGTTTCGCCTACTATATATATTTTTTTAGAAATATAGTATTTGAGCCCCTAATATAGTAGGATACTATATTATATAGTAGGGCTGGCAACCCCAAGTAGGAAGATGTTGCAAATAAGAATTATGAAATTACTAGCTTTTGCCTGCGACCGCATGGAATGAGTAATTTCCGGGATGAAAAGTATCATATGTCCTTCCCCGAAACTCAAGCCATCTCCATACCAAATTTCATCTAAATCCAATCAGCCGTTGCGTTTGCGTGATCGAGTAACAAACATCGAAATATCTTCACAAACTCACATTTATAGGCAGTTTATAAACCCTGATTATGCTTCAGATTTAGAAAGTTTTATCGATACTGTTTGTTGTGTAGATTGTGTAACTTATATAAGGATTGTTACCAAGGGTTTGCCGATAAACTGCATCAGCAGTTAGGCAAACGAATGAAATAGTGGTTTCTCTTGTTATATTGAAAATAAATATAAATAAAAGAATAATTTATAATTTTAGTAGGATTAGTATACAAAAATGTGAAAAAAGGTGTTAACCAAATTATGACCAATTGTTTAATATATGTAAGATCCTATCAGTCCATGAAAAAGTTAAGTTTCTCATACTACAATTTTTTTTTATATCTATGAATATCGGGAGCCTATACTGTACTTAAGAACAACGAGAAATTTTACTAAAGAGAAACTTGCTGTAACGCAAGTAAACAATTATTACGGTGAAAAAATAAGGCGGTACCTGGTCCTGGTTTTAAGATTGCTAAACATTCAGCCAGTGTCACTGAGATCGGAAGAAGCAAAATGGTGTAGTTACAAAGAAAGATTGCGGATTTTCCTTCTGTAGGGCCGTGTTGAAGAATAGTGGTGCGAACAGGTACTTTACATTATTATTTTACTATGTACCTACTACATATTACCTACTCTAAGTTTTTTATTTTATTTATTCATTATAAAAGCAAAATGTTTACTTAATGAACATCAAAGTTGTTAGTTTGGGAATTATTAGGCAAATAATTTATCTTATTAAGTCATGAATGTTATTACAGATTCACTTATTTGTAATACTACAAGTTAAATGAATCTGGAAATCTTGCTTATTAAGTTCAAAATGTTATTCCAGTTTCACTTGTCACGATCGGATTATGTAATAAAGTGTACCTAGTGCTTACGAAAGTTTGAATTAAAATAAAATTTAAAGTAACATTGTTAAGATGATAATGTAGTTAAAACAAACAAAACATCAGCCTTCGAACTACCTGGTAGTTTGGCAGAATTTATTGTATAGTTAATGGTTTCAATAAACACATTACTTACTTCAATCATCGCGTCATTTGCAAGTTGAAAGCAGATAACCAGATGTCATAGCATCTGGTTATCTGCAGAAGTTAAGAAGGGGTTAAAATGTTGATTTGAAAAAATCTTACAATGCGGCGGACCAGCTAACGGAAGCCATGGCTTAACGTCCTGTTCTTACTTACTTTTCGAAATTCTTCCAGTACATTGAACTTCAGACGGGTAACCGCAAGGGTAGTTTGGCCACAAAGCTTCCGGGTTAAAATGTAGACCGTCGGGACAGACGTACTCAGTCGGGATATTTTTCTGGGAATAATAGTATTTTTTATTATTTTTCACGCAAAAAATTAAGTAATTATCGAAAAATGTAGTATTTAATTTGCTGGAAGTTGTGACGTACCTTGCACTCAATGTAAGAGTCACAGTCTTGTCCAACCGGAAAATAACCGTTTGCAGCGGCACAAACAATTCCCGAAGAAGTGCGAGGTCTTGGCACAGGCTTGACTTTTGCGACTGGTTTCAGATTCGGCCGAGGCATGATAATGGAGGAGGTAGGTTTGTAGTCGGGTTTGGGTCTCGGTTTTATTATTGGTATAATCGGAGCCTTTGTGGGTACTGGTACAGATTCTGATATAAAACTTCCAGATGGTACAAGTTCATCCAAAGTTGGCTGCGACGAAGCCCACTCTATACTTGACTCTGTGGGACGTGGCTTAATGACTATTGACTGTGAGTTCAAGACTGTTGTAGGGTTAGAGTCTGTCACTATTATTGGCATTTCTGGAACAGGAGACACTGAAGGAAAATCGCGTATGACTACGTCTTTTCCTTGCGGAAACACTGTGGAGGGTACCAGCTGAGGTTCTTCGGATGATAACTCCTCACGCAAAGGTTCAACTGCGGGAGGAGGTAATGTAGAAACACTCATTCGTGTAGGATACGGTGGATTCGTGGAGCCTGGAGGCAAATAGTTTGGACGTAAGTTAACTCTTTGCGGGGGATACACATCAGGATTTTGCGGTAACCTTTGGGCAATATAGGGTTTTGGTACTTCAGTAGCTTTTGGTGTTCCTTGGACAGCTCCAACCAAGTTTGGTAGAGGCATGGATCTAGGGACTCCGTTAATGGGGTTCACTCTCGGTGGTAACACATCAGCTGATGCTGCTGGAAATAGAGTTACTGGAAATTAGTAATCCTCTAAAGTTCGTAGTAAGGTTAGGAGGGCACACCACTCACCAAGACAGAGCACGGCCGCAAAACTAAGTAAAACTTTGAAATTAATCATTGTGACTTAATTAACGTTGGAAGCTTGATGCAGCTTCCCTTGACTCTAGGCTGTTGCACACTGATGCTCTTCCTTAAACAGTTTTCCATTTATAACACTTTGTTATCTTTGAAATAACGGTCGTTAGCTAAAACGACATTGGTGTAATTTATTTTTCATTGGTGGTTTGCGGTCACATTGTTGGATATTCATGGAGAGTAATCATATTAAACAAAAGATCGATTATTGACGAAATTACTATAGATGAAGCTGCGGAAAAAGTAGGCTTATTAATAGCAAAATTGCAAAAAAAAGACTATTTTACCTCCAGACTCATTTGAGACGGCGGAGTTAACATGGACAATATTTTTTATAATATAGGTAACCTGTCTTCATAATTATAGACATGAGGTACAAACACGCTTCACATAAATTGGGCATAATTTGTGACGTCACAAGTTGCCTCTTGCAAGTAACGTTATAAATAAAATATATGAATCATTTATCGAAATTTTCGTAAAATAATGTTAATAATACCGTATTAAAATAATATAGTTCCTCGGAACCCTAAAATTATTATTAATAATAGGTATTTAAAAAAAATATTGTCTAGGACCTTTTTAAGGTCTGAAGTTGCTACAAGGGTCGCGTTATGTATGACTCATCATTCGTTATTAGTTAGTATTCACAAATGTTTTTTTAAGTCATTGGTTTTACTAAATGACAGGCAAAGGTATTCTACCGTACAGCCTCACTCGAAGTAAACTTTTTTTTAAAAGTGTCGGTAAGAAGTCAATGTAGACAACATAACAATGCTAACAAAAAAAGTTTTATTGAATACTTTCGGGTGGCTCTTAACAATCTAATTTATCATTCCAGCACCAATATTCATATTAAGCGTAAACCTCCTCAAGGCACGCCATATCTTTCCGTTCTCAGTCATCCTCATCCAGCCCATACCAGCAATCTACCTTAGATCGTTGGTGCATTTTAGCTGTGGACGTCCTACGGCCTACAATATTTCGCACACAGATTTGAATGGGGGAAGTTCTTGAGCTATGGGAAATTAGGCGATCATACGCATATTACTACTGCATCCAAGGCTATAAAATTTGTTTCATACTATTGTCTAGCTATTAGACTACTCAGATCAACTAACTTTTAGAAAAAAATGTTTAACTATTTCTTCAAAAAGTAATAAAACAGGCCAAGTGCGTGTCGGGTCACGCGCAATATGGTTCCGTAGAAAGACGGGTTTCTTTCTGCGTTATAGAACTAACAACTTCATCGAAGTCATTTTCAATGGATTTTGTACGAAATTTTAGTTTTATAAGTTGGTTGCCTATTACTCGTTAACTAGTAAAGCCTACTTAGCCGTGATACTTCTCCTTTCAAGTTCATTATAATAAGTGCCACTGAATTGTTTGTCACCCGGTTGTCACCCTGAATTGTTTCACATTTCTATAATCAACCGTTTAGCCAGGAGAGGGGGGGGGGACAACAACACCCTACTCGGACAAAAATTTGCGCTTTAAAGCTTAATATTTTGCAAACGGAACCCTAAATCGAAAAATGGTCTTCCTACACCCAAAATATTTTTCAATGACCAACCCAACGATACCCCATATGATAGGGTAGACGGGATAAAAAAAATCATCCCCACTTTTCATGTCCTAACATGAAATCTATACTTACGTATTATACATTTTTAGAACGGTATTTAGTTAAGTATTCACCAAATTTTTAGACTGCTGATATTTTTCCAGTGCGTTGAGCATACGAGTAAGGCGGCAATATGTGTTGGTCACACGGTTGCAACCATTTCTACCTGTTGTCTAAAATGCTCCTCTGAGAAGTATCTATACACTTTCTGATCCAAAATTTTATGTTCACGGATTCCTCATTAGTGTGCTAACATCCAAGAAGGGAGTATTCTTGACTAGATGATGTGCACTGATACTTAGAGGAAAGCTATTTTTACAATATGTTTTTTCGACCCAGTCACGTAACTTTCATTGATAAAATATTTCAACTTATTATGGTGATCTTCTGAATCGACTCCATCTTAACTTAATGGTAGTATGTGTGAGGTCAGCATAAACTAATTTTATTTAAATGTACTTGCTAATTTGAGGACAATGAAATAAAATTGTAGCGTAACTTCCAATATTGCAATGACTGCAATGAGCAGAGAGTTGGAGAGTCTATCGGGTGTTCTTAAACCACCTTGCAGTACTGGAGAGGTTTGGCTGTCAAGAAAATTTGGCTACGCCATCTGGTGAAAGTTACACAATAAGCACACACGAGGAACTCCTGTTGCATTATGACTCAGATCATGTGTCCCAGTATAATGCTGTCACTGAGTTCTCTGACAAACATTAATCATGCACCCACTGCTGCACGAATAGTTGTCCTGTTTAGTTGCAGAACACGCGAGTTAGGTGTTCAAGGTGTCAAACGTGAGCGCTGCTCTTTAGTCGGTATCTCGATGATACGTGTAGTATTAGCTCCGGAGCCTAACCTTGCCGGCGAAGGATTCGCGGAGATCCACGTTATCGTGTAGTCATCCACTTCCACGTATTTCTTTAGTCGCTTGTGCTACTCCCCTGCTAACTCTTTTTCTCATCGTCTTAACTTAATTCTCCTTATATTTTTATTCTTTAAGTCCTTCCACAATCACAGGGCTGAATGTTAAGTTTTTCCAATCAGAAAATCAGACCACCAAACCTATCATCTCTGCTGAGATTCAAGTTCATACTTTTTTCAAATCTGCTGTCGCTTGATATTGTTTTTCGTCTCTTGTATAATTATCGTTTCTCATAGTTCTATCTCATGTGTGTGTGACAAGACATTGAACTGAAGCTGAAGGAAAGATCGTTAAGTCCGGTTACGTTACTAATGTGACTATGGGTGGTCAAGGAAGTTAAATCAAGGTCAAGGAGCTGAAAGCGGTTCCTTCCCGAGCTGTGCTGATGATGATGATGTTGATGATGATGATACTTTAGGGTTTCGTATTAAAATTCATGCACAGGAATCAGTGACGTCACTGATAAATAAAGTGAATTTTTATTTGCTTTTTTTAAAAGAAATACACGAAAGAATTTAAAATTATCACTTTCTGAGCACTTAATGAATACAAACAAAAAATCTGAGTTGGTTTTCAGAAACCTGACAAATAGCCTATTTGTTGGCAAGGATAATAATTATTGTACGGAACCACAATATATTTAACTAGCTTACCGTCGGTATTAGGCGTCGACTACAGCGGTAATTGGCTGCTACCTTAATCATACATCGGTAATAGGAAAAATCGACTTGATCACTTAATTTTTTTTATTCTTATAAATTCCAAAATAATGTCCAGTGTTACAGAAACACAAAATATAAACTCCATTGTTGCTGACAACAAATTATATCTTTATACTTAGAAATGCTTATTTTTCAATCATACTTTCAAATGTTGCCATTTACCTAGGTAATAGGGTGTTTTACCTTGTTTAGTTATGTTGGCGAATACTTTTAAAACTTATTCCTCTATGTTCGTGATACTTTAACATCTTCATTTGTGATAACTTACTCTTGCTTCCATAAAATTTTCGAGTTGTTTAGTCAACGTAAATCTGGAATATAGGCGATATAGGTCGAAGTTATATAGATTGTGTTGAAGCGTGATAATTCAATAGAAACCAAAACTGAAGAGACAATGATTATTTATTATGAACAGTTGAGCATACAAATAACATTAGTCAGGAGCAAGACCACAGTGCTGGTGCATTCAAATGCGGCAGCCCACTTTCTCGGCGTCCTCGCAGTGCCCAGTGTTGGGGTCGAACGCATAGCCCGGGTCGCACGTGAGGAGGCGCGCGTGACCATGCTCGCACGAGAAAAACGCGAAGCAGTTGCCTTCTAACCTGGTCGAACAATACAAGGAAAATGTAAGTCGCAGAACAAGACTATTGGAAAAACAAAAATGAAGCAAGAAGTAAAAATTACTTGTAGTTAACAACAATGTCGCCATATTCGCCGAGCGGCAACGCAGGGCACTTGAATCGCAGGAAGTCTGCAAAAGAAACCCGGCTTTAATCAGATATTTCAACTTGAAATAACCTTTGAAATGTATTCAGTTCCCTTACCGTCAGCGTTGCAGGAAGATACGAGATGAGGCCAGTCACATTGAGCCTTCACAGGGTTGAAGGCCAGGCCAGGTGGACACACCATCTCGATGGAATTTCCTTCAACGCACACCTGATAGTGGCCGCACTCGTTGGCGGTTGCTTTTGTTGAAGGGAAGAAGCCGTACAAGTGCGGGCATCCTTCGGAGACGATTGCTTTCTCTGTAAACGTAGGTAAGTAAGTAAAATCTCGTAAAAAATGCTTTCGAATCTGCTCAACATTACTTTATTCAAATAGAAAAACTCATTCAGAAGCTCAAGTTTATAAACTTGCTGCAAGTGTGAATCAAACGTCCTAGTTTCCTCTCATCAAGCTTATATGTTTTGTGGGACAAGTGCTCACGCATTGCACCTCGTCCCTCGCAGCTGATGTCGGTGGGATACCCGCAGGGGTAGTTCGGCCAGATTGTGGCCGGGTTGAAGTGGAGACCGTCCGGGCAGAGCATCTCACGTGCGATATAGTCCTGGGTTGAGAGCAATTGCATTAGAGACAACAACGCTCTAGTGTGAACCATCTTTGTTGTTGACAAAAATGGTTATTCATTCACTCGGCGTGTCTTGGATTATTATTGTAGATTGGACAGCACATAAACCTATACATCCGTGCACGGAATCAGTTGTCAGATCAGTTGAAATGTATAGGTGAATTCGCTGTCGACTGTATTGCTATTGTGGGTCTGAGGGTCTAAACAACCAACTAACGACTAAGTTTTTAAAAAACCAGCTGACAAATTTTACTACCACGACGGAAGAAATCGCTGCCAAAAAAGTTAATTGCTGTTGAGTAGTTTTTAAGGCATTTGGGCGTTTCAAGAGACGGTTACATTTAGAAGTAGACTGTAAATTATGTTCCTAATAAATTGTTTTCGAAACTCGTGATATTAGGCGATTAAACAATGATCGTACTTTGCACTCAATGTAAGAGTCGCAGCTTCCCTCTACGGCGTAGTAGCCTCTGCGTTGTGTGCAGATCGGATTCTTCGCAGATTCCAAGACCTGGCCATTGCCTGAAAGTAGATATGAGGTTGATATTATGTCAGGAATTGTAAATTAAATAGACTTTGATTTTCCAAATCTTTACAGTAAAAGTGAGAGAAAGATACCTACCTAAAACAACTACTATCTACTTAGGGCCAAACAAAAGTTCTTCCTTAATTCTATTAGTTAGGTACTTTTTAGGCCGTTTGTTATTGGTGAAAGCCCCGTTGTTCTAGCGGTAACACGCTTGCCTGCCAAAACAGAGGTCGTGGGTTCGATTCCCGTTAGAGGCCGCCGTACTTGATTTGGCCATTGCCTCAGACTGTATCTCCATGTTTGTGATGTCCCTGCCTGGGCACCGTAGCACAGGGTATCCTAGTTTGGGATCGGTACAAGTGATTGTGTTGTGTAGTAGTTGTTATTATTATTCCTCTGAGGGGCTTGGGGCCAACAATATCAAATAGTTTCTTTCCTGCCAGGTGCCACGAAAAACGCGTGTACATCGCTATGCATTATGTACTCGTATATCGCTCTGTAACGAGGCTTGATAAAAGTTGCTTGTGAAACTTTTTAACCTCCTGATTTTTTTCATCTTGAATATAAAGAAGACCCAGAAAATCCAAAATGGAGTGTCATAATATGACTAGGCGGTTTTATTAAATAGCACAGATTGCCAGCGGTTTGATGTGGATTCGAAGAGTATAAAACAATACTTCATCGAACTGCTAAATGATGCAGAGCCAACTTTAACAATTGAGAGGAAACAATAAGCAAAATTAAACTTCATGCACTCACAAAGGGTTGCAGCAAGGGCCGCCAACAACAGGTGCTGGAACATGGTTCTGTACTTAGGTGATGCTTTACACTGCGAACCAAGTAAGCGAATGATGGACGGCCAAAGTTCCAAATCAATTTATAGCAACATATTTTTGCAGACTTTTTCTCAGTAATGAAACCGCAAGATCTCGTTTCAATTCTGTCGCATTGTCTTAAATTATAGATATTAAGGTATCGTTAACAAATAATTTGAACATAAATTAAGTAATTACAAACATCTTTATTGTTCTATTCACATTGGTAAAGTAAAGTACTCGTATTAAGTCAGACAAATTGATCCATCTTAAAATTAATGCAGTTATTTTGGCATTGACTGACATATTATCTTGCTCGAAATCGTGCAGGCAATTTTTCGAAAGGATTGGTACTTGGAGACCAAAATTATTTTGATAATTTTGCTTTACTATATTCAGTTAACGTGAATCTAGGTAAGGCTATAGAACCTTTAGGTCACGTAAGAATGGTCTCGTACTCGCAGTGCTGGGCTAAGGGACACTAGAGTAATGTATTTCTTCTATGATAATAGAAGATTGCGAACACACGCATTACGCATAGAGACCAAAATATTAACCACTCGTCTGCCGCGACACAGATCTGTGTCCAACTTAGTATGGGCCACCTATACGTTCCATTCCGCGAGCGCAGTTCAGGAGTTAAGTAGTACTCGTAATAGGAAAATTTGCGTTGTTTTATCAATTCGTCAGATCTCCCGCACGAACATTGACGTAAGGTTCATAAAACAAAAGACATAGGTAGATTGTTTTGACTAGAATCGCCTTTTCAGCTGCGGTGGCTTAGCTTCGAACTTCAACTGCTTGGCTAATCGCTGCTGTTCTTCATCACGAGACCTGAAGAAGAGATATAGAGGTAACTATAGTTGGTATATCGTTAACGTCGACGGCAGATCAACGTTGCAAGAAAGACGTAGTTTTGCCATATGACTACGACCTATTCTTAGACCTACTAAATACACACAAAAAAACTATAATCGGCGAAGCCGTTTCGAAAGAGTTCGATAACACGACACGAGATTTTTATATAATATATTAGATAGTGATAAGTAGGTACCTCATTCTCTTTTCATGACTTTTTTTTTTACAAATCATCGAGTTTAAGAAAAATAAATAGAACAGTCTGTGAAGAGATTGAAAGGCCTTCGCTTTGCAAAAGGTGGATTGTTTTTGATAAATGTTTTGATAAAGGTTGGTTAGGTATGATAGATCAGATCACTCTTTATTAAATATTTAAGTTACATAGTATATACACTGTGGACATTTTCGATCGAGAAAATCAATGTCTTCCAGACAACCTAAATTAATCTCCTAAGTAATTTTTCCGGTAGGTGCGAAGATCTTAGTAGTTTTCTCTCAATTTATCCATGTAGAGGGCGCAGCTTTTTATAATCTAACCTAGTTTACCGATTTAACGCGGATTCGACGGTGAAAAAGGGTTGCGTGTGTGGTTGCGTAGATAGCATGACAACGAGAGTCACGCGTTTTAATTGTCAAAAGTCACGACTTTCCTACTGGAATTTTATTGTTAAATTCTTACATTATGGCGCCATAAAACACGTGACTGGCGATGTCATACTTCCTATACTTAAAGAGGAGCGTGTGTTGTCCTGCAGTTTACCTTTGCGCCTGCGCTCGCAGCTCCGGCGGGCAGGCGGAGACCTCGTCTGCGGAGACGCAGGTGGAGGTGAGGTCGTCAAAGGCCGAGTCGCCGCCGCAGCTCAGGGCTCGCGGCCTGCTCTCGATGCAGATGAAGTACTTCTGACAGTCCGTGTCCGACCTGGAGAGGTTTGAACCGGCTTCAAAATGTTCGTTCTACGAACGTCTACCCTTAAATTGACCAATTACTGAGACACGCCAACTAGAGTATGTGTTTTACAATAACTTTTGTTCTACGAGCTTTATTACAGATTTATAATTTTCGAAATTTTGAGGTTCATATAATTTTATTATATCCACGCTTTACGAGTTCTATTAATTTCACAGCCTTTAGTAAATTTTTGTCCTACATCGAATAATGTCCAACGTAACGATATGGTCAAGTTTTCTATGAAACAGCGCTGAATTTAGCGAATTTGATGATTCTGTTTTTCATCACTACCAACATTTACATTTTGTCATTTACTACAAAGTTGGAAACGACAAACTCTACCCAACATATTCCAGGAAGTGCGCATTTTAGAAAAAGTATAAGCGACTTTGCACTGGCCCAATTTCTATTATTTATTCCAATAAAAAATTAACGGCTTAGGCAAAAAACCGGTAAACCCATCGTATGAGAATAACTGGACCGGTGCTTATTTCGATGGAATTTCCCGAAACGATGAAAAACAATTTTATTGTTTAGACTGAACACCGTCTGTCGCGGCAGCCAGACTGGAACATAATACGTCCCATTCAAGAACGCATTCTTGGCCCCACTTTAGGGCACAGCAGGCCTACTCTCAGGACGTGATTGACAGTTTTGATTCGAAGCTACGACTGCCCGTGGATGTCGTAGAAGGCGACTAAGGAAATAAATTACCAGGAGACGGGCAGCAGCGTCTACCTGACATTCCAACCGCATACTGCGATCGCCAACCCGCCTGCCAAGCGTGGCGATTATGGCAAAACCCCTCATGGTTATGAAAACCATGAGGGAGGCCTATGTCCTGCAGTGGGCGTCAAGGGGCTGATGATGATGATGACTGCCCACCGCGGATTGGCGATTTGGAGTGCAGGTGCGTAAATATATGACACTCTTTGACACCGGTTGCCTCACGATGTGATAAACATCGTTTCGCGGTGAGCGAGTGGCGGACCTAAAATAAAAACCGGCTTGGAAAAACCATGTCAGGTAAGGCGCCTGGTATCGAACTCGAACCTTTCGGATTATTAGACAACCATTAGGTAATTGATGACCTCAGAACACAAAAAGAAGTTGATGACACAGTTAATTTATAATTCTTTTTGTGGCGCCATCTCCTATTGGATGTCGATGTGATGAACAAATCGATGCTTCCTATCTGAAACTATTAATTCAGGTGTTTTCTTCTACGGCCAGGTCTTCTTAATTTTAACTATTATTATTAATACTTTTATTGCACTCAGACCAGACTTTTATTGCACCAGATATAACTTAACAGGAGAATAAAACTGATGTTGTCACTGTCTTGTCGTATGATTTAGACAGTGATAGCATGCAATTTATTCTCCAGTTAAGTTTTGTCTGACTATTGAAAGATTGGCAATTAAACTAATGTACAATACCAGTCAACCGCAGGAGGTGGAAGAAAGATTGGTAGGCGCGCAAAAAAAGAAATGAATGGAGGAGGGGAAAAGTAGAAGTGCAATTTAAAATACACTTATACATATAAAATAAGATTTAATAGACCTTTATATTAATATATATGATATACATAATAAATAAAAGAAGTGCATAAGCATAAGTTTGTACAAGAAGTATAAAATTCTAAGTGATCCGATCGGACCACCATAACAATGGTTTTTAATTGTTCTTTTCAAGGTCATAATCTAAAATTTTAAAAACTTACGTAGGTACCCACCCTAACAAACGGTAATCTAATCCCTAAGAAGTTGAAACAACCATCGCCGGTCCCTGAAATGAGAATTTCACGGTACGTGAATATCTAAGTGTGATACCCTACCCTTTCTATCCCTTTAGGCTTTATAAAACATAACGAGTTGTTTACTAAGTGAAATTCTCAAGTCTGAAGCCGGTGCCCACCTTCATTAAACGTTAGGTCTAGTAATAGATACCTATTGCATTATGCAAATCCTTTGTATTTACCCCTACATTCTATCATATAACCGATATGTTACGTCATGGCAAGGTCACCACATGTACAAATCGAATATCACACAGAAGGAACAGAAAGTAGCTGAAGTGTCATCAGTTTATAAATGTGAGTGAGACTTCGAGACCCACACAAGTAACTGTCTGATAAAATCACGGCAGCCACGACAGGTAAGGATCAAGGGTGAGAAAGAGTCTTGTTGTTACAAGAACCTGTCTGGAACCCTTTTTGGGTTTTATCGTCAAAGTGGGTTCATTGACATAATAATTCCCGCCGAAATATAATTAAAAGTTACACAGTTTTATAGTAGCAATAGCTGTTAGAAGAAGTTATAGTTATAGTAGCAATACCACTCGCTAACGGTGTAGGAAAACATCATGAGGAAACCTGGGTGTCTGAGCTATTCACATACCTCAGAGCTTGAAATCGCCAATCCACGGTCGGCACGCGTGGTGATTAAGCCTATACTCTCTCTCTGAGAGAAGGCCTGTGCCCTACTGTGGGACTTATATAGGCTGCTTATGTACACAGTTTTTCTGTTACAATCTATTTTGTTCCTCATCCGCTGACATTTGCGTGGTTTAGAGGTAGAGAAGCGACCCGACACAGCCATTAACATCAAACTAACATAACCAGTTCTCAAGAACCTCGTAAATGTTTGTTGTTTCGTCAATCGAGTTGAAACTCACCTGTAATATGTGAAGTGAGTTGGGGTGGGCCGAGATTTTGTTCTTTTGTGTCGACATTCACCTATAAAATATCTAAAACTAGCACAGGGGCCGAGTTTGTATTATTTATTGAGTCGATATTCACCTGTAATATCTGAAACCAGCTGGGGCACCGAGTTCTCTGGAGACTGGGATCTCGGGGCAGCGGAATCCGAGGAATGCTGCAATAAGATCAGATAGAATTATTGAGTATACCTACTTAATGAAAAAAAAAAAAACGCTGCGTAAATTATCTGCAATAGATTTAAGGGCCATTAATGAAGTGAGTAAGGTCGGAAAAAAACAACGGAGAAGTGTCAAGACACTCTTTGTCCTTATTTTGATTTTCTAAGCCTGGGCCAGTTTCCGAATAGAGAATTTCGCTAAGTAAATAGTTAACTGTAGTGCTGTCTCCTCGAGTTTCTCAGAAAAGAGCGTGACAGAACGTTACTTAAGTATTTACTTAGTGAAATTCAGAAATCGGCCAGGTTAATAGATTCAAATAGCGAATTAAAGGTTGCGGCAACTTGCGGTTAATATGAGCTTTACTGTATGAGTAAGATTGATAGAAAATAATTTGGTAGTATAGAGAGTGTAATAACCCCATATGCAACGTATTAAATTATTAATATAAAGCAAAACATAAAAACCGTTCTTTCGGTAACAATCATTAAACCACTTAAGAAATGCTAGAGCAACGTAGACATACTCAAGAAATGCTTTTCAGGTTTTGCGTTATTTCAAAAATACGTAGAAAAAGGGGAGGTTCAAAATTTATTCGTCAATACGGAATAATTTTTAATATGGGGAAAACTTTGAAATCGCGAAAATAATAACAGCAGTTCCACATATTTCAATGGTGCAGGTGGCAATTTTGGTATGGAACAGCTGAAATTTTTATCGCAATTTAGTTTACCCCATAGCCAAAGTAGTTTTTATTGACGACCAGAACCCCCCATTTTAGGTTGAATACAATATTTTGTTACAATCTGAATAGTTTTCGGGGATGGCAACAATTTCATACCTTCAGCGTCGCAGTCGGCAACCTCATCAGGCCACTCGCACCGGTAGCTCTCTGAGCTAAACGCAAGGCCCTCAGGGCAGGTGAAGTCGAATGCCACCCCGTTCACACAACTTCTGAAGCCGCTGCAGTTGCGTGCGTCGCCCAGCTTGAATAAACCGAATTGGTGCTCGCATTCTGCCGTCGGTTGCGGGGGCTCTGGGATGGGATGTAGATTGTAAATTATTAGACTGAGAGCAATGTACAGTCGACAGACAGCACATCAACCTTCACATACGTGCACTAATCAGTTACGTTAATTAAGGGTGACTTTGCAACAACAATGTGAAGTTTGACCTGCTGCCGACTATACGCTATCTGCTGATCTCTACCGATGTCAGAAAACCTGAAATCTGCAGCAAACGGCAAAGATTATTATAAAGATAAAGATATAAAGATATTCTAAAGACGAGTCAAATCGACTATCGGATTAACTGCGGCTGGTGTTGGTTATGCCTTCCTAGAACGTTAAACATATTTGACATAGAGGGATTGCATAATAAAATTCGCACACAGCACTTGTGTAAAGATATTAGAATGTACTTATGACCTACCTAGCTATTGGAAGGTGGTTGATGCAATATTTTGAGACTAAGTAACGCATGGTATTGCAAATATACAATAATCAGGCAATAACGATACGACTAGAAAACGAGTAATAAATCAAATAACTCTTTTCTAAGTTATTATAAGTAAGTAAAAATTGTTTTATGTTTTTCAGTCATAGTCATAGTATTATTAAATTCCTTATGGTGATTACATTGAAGTTTACACCGGAATAAAACATTAGATAAATAGAATAAAACATTTCCTGATAACACAGACTCAAGTCTACCGTGGAATCCGCATATAATAGCAGTGGACTTCTTGTGGCTGAATGATGATGATGATGTAAATTATATAAATTAAAACGTGCAATATATTTACTAAAAAACACAAAACTGCATAAAATATAAAATGTCAATTAATAAAGTAGCATATATTATTATGACCGTTTCCAGTATAATGCGATCCATTGCTAAAATGTACTTTTATATAACTTATATCAAAAATGTACTGTCGGTAGGCGTATCTTGAATATAGGAATGACGAACATTAGTAAAGTAACCATCGTTTGACTATCGACTGACCATCGATGGTCACTTAATAATGGACCATCGATGTATGTATGTCGGATAGCTTCTGCACTAAATGTGACCGAATTTTTAAAAAGAAGTTTGGTTGTTCCAGCCACTTCAGCCATTCCAGTCTCTGTCATCGGACACGCTCTGTATTTTACAATACACCTTTTATTTTTCTCTCCGTTTTGTAGTTTTTAGTAAATATTTTATTTAGTAAATATTGATTGATTAAATACGATGAATGGATGATTTATTGCCACAAACAAACATGCTTACAATATAGTAAGCAAAAGAAGTGTGCGTGTGACAATTATACTATTTCAGCGTTTGTAAAGATAACTTACGCAGTGAGGATCGCTCCAAGCAGGGCACTTCGTTGGGATACTGGCAGGGGTACACGTTGAAGTTGACATCTGGGTTGTAACGCAGACCATCAGGACAGAGTTTCTCTTCTGCAGTACCGTTCTGGGTGAAAGATGTTTTTCAAAAATGTAGGTAATTGTCTCAAAAAACCATAGGTAATCAAATAAATACAGTCGACAGCAAGTCAAGAATTAATTAAATTAATTAAGGAAAAGAGAGCTTGCTTATTTATGAAATTATTTAGTGTACACAATAAATTCAATTCTGCTTTATGGACTCACAGGATAATCATTTTTAGTACAATTTTCGCCAATGTCACGTGTTAGGCAAGAAATAGCAAATTATAAGAATGTTTATCCAAATATTAGAAATTAAAATCTATTAAAAATATTTTTACAAAATGTCCGCCAATTAGATAGATAGACTGCACTTTATTAAACACGAAAGTTTGTATGTATGGATGGATGTTTGTTACTCTTTCACGCAAAAACGGCTGAACGAATCTGGATGAAATTTTGCACAGAGATAGATAACAGTCTGGATTAGCATATATGCTATTTTTATCCCGGAAAAATACACATCAAAATTACCACGCGAACGAAGTCGCGGACAACAGCTAGTTGTACATAAAAATAGAAATTACACAGAATTAATAATAATGAGATAATAATAATGTCCAGTTAAAAAAACTTCCTACACAATAAAGATGGGTCAAGTTTAAGAGTGTTTTTTTTCACGTCTTAACCTTATTTGAAAATAAAAACTTCCATAATGCCTATTACTCACAATGCAGGACAGTGATAAAAAAAGAAGTTAAATAGTCATTCCCAGCCAATAGTTATTTGTTATGCAAGGCTGCAAAGTTAATTTTTGGCGCGAGTACCTTGTATTAAAACCTGAGCAAGCGAAGGATTCTAGGATTGAGCCACGAGCGAAGCGAGTTTTTTTTTTAAATCAAATTTTCTTGCCGGCCAGTGCGATTCTTTAAATGAGGCTGGCGCATGACATGAAATAAGTATTTGCATTTCAACCATCAATGGACTGGCTGCAGAGAATATAAACTATTACGAAACCAATGAGGTTCTATATATATGTAATTTATTGTACGAAACCTTTATTGAATAAAAATATTCGAATTTTAAAAACACTTTCCACGCTAGCGAATAAAGTGCGATTTTCCACGCAGATTTCGAATGATAAACAGAGCTTTTACGAGCTAGTGAGGTGAAAAAACCTTTTTTTACTCCAAAAATATGTAGAACCTGGCTAAGCTTAATAAGAAATATATTTCGATGGCCATAAAAGAAAAAAAGCACTTTTACGGGTGATTTTAAGACTGTAATTTTTTTTTCTCATCTCCAGCCAGCGCTTTGTCATTCACAAAAAAGGATCTCACGTGTGTGGCTCTCCAAAAGAAGTAGGTACTTACTACTTTTTTCAAAAGTGAATAACGGAGTAAATGCGGAAAATAGTAGATATTTACCGAGGGAGCAAACAACTATTTTAAAGGCGAGAGTGTTTCTTTGAATCCAGAGCGTAGCGAGGGATTCTTAAGTAGAATCCTGACCACTCGAGCTTAAAATAGTGTTGCCACTACTTTTTATCACCCTCTATGAAAAAAAAAGGACAACTTATGAATAAGAATATAATAGAACGTTTGTACCACATTTTTAGCGTCACATACAATGTTCTCTGGATTTAATAGAATACTTTCATTCTCACTACTTGAAGACACAATATTTTTTTTGTAAAAAACTTAGTGAAATCGGAATTTGATTATATATATAAAAAAAAAAAAATCTTATTAAATTAAATCTATTCAAAAAGAGCAACTAGCTCAAAGAAACGATCTCGCCTTAAAAATAGTTGTTTGCTCCCTGGGTAAACAAACTACTATTTACAACCTTAAAATCGCCCGAAAAAAGAGAGTTCCGTCCGGCATTCTTGGCTGCATTTACTGCTGCCACCACCTATTAAGTATTGGTAATAGGTACCTGAGTATTTTAGTTACCACTTACAATGCACTCGATGTATCTATCGCAGCTGCCAGACACTGGGTACCGCTCGTTCTTCTCCCTACAGGACCCTGCGCTTTGACTCCTAGCCCCTTGTTGCTGCTGATTGCGGCTTTCATAATTTAGCCTGTTTTGGCTTCCAAATGAACTTTGTTGGTTTCCAAATGCGCTTTGTTGACTCCCAAATGCGCTTTGTCTTTGACTACCAAACGCATTCTGTTGTTGGCTACGAATGGAGTTCTGTTGAAATTGGTTCTGCTGGTTGCCAAATTGGGGCCTTTGGGTCGGCTGTGCTGAGTACCGGGGATTCCCGAAGGAGGCTGAACTTTGCGCAAACGATGACTGGGGCTCACCAAACTGCGCATGCGCTGTAGGACAAAGTGAAAAAATAAAAGTTAGCTCTATTTGCATCCTTCGGTAAGAGGAAACTTCACCCATTTGAAGATTACAAGAATTTAGCGAAAGGTCGGGACGGGCCGCAAGAGAAACTTTTGCATTTCCTATGATAAGCCGAATGGAAAAAATAACAATAGCACCTTTATTTAATTACAGAAACGGAGGTACAAGTTTGAATTTTCGATTAGATAAGCCATTGTCTTCAAGTTATTGTGAGTTAATTTGATTAATTATACCTTAATTGACCTGCCTGTTTTTATCACAATTCCGACCGCTTGGAGAAAAGAAATAGGTATTTAGTGGAGATAAGTTTGCTAGAGCCAAATGTTCCATCAGTTACCTGCATTGGATAGTAAAGTTTTTAATGGCGAGAAGACACCACAAAATCAACCTATCAAACGTAGTTGGGCCGGTTCTGCAAATATACCACTATTAGCTCATCCATAATTATAAGATACATAAATAAAACACCATCGACGGCCTAGAACATTACTCTACGAAAGAGTGCAGCTCTTGTCCACTCTACAGAAGTGGGTAGTTTGATGATGGTGACTTGATAATTCCCGTTTTTTTTATATTCCCTTCCAATATTTATCTTTAACTAGATGACCCCGTGAACTTCGTATCACCGACGTCAACCGTTTTTTTTCTTCTCACCGTTTAAACCTTCCCTGGACTTCCACAAATACTTATATAAAAACAACAATTAGCCAAATCGGCCCAGCCGTTCTCGAGTTTTAGTGAGACTAACGAACAGCAATTCATTTTTATATATAAGATTTCTGAAGTCAATTTTGATCCACTTTACATTGAGTTTTCGAACAGACTAGCCGTCTAATTTAGGTATACAAATCGATTCCTCTAAAATAATCTTGATTTGGATTTGGAACGGTCCTTAAAACAGAATCTCATTAAAACATGATTCATAACAACTTAAAACGCTCTTTAGGGCTCATACAGCATTTTGCTTAAACACGTAATACTTAATTTTTATAAATCAAACTAAACACTTTGTATTATTTTTTAAATCCGTTACTATTGTCATTTATCTCGTCTGTCAAATAATTACATCACATGTTATCCAGTTACGAAACTCACAAACATAAATTAACAAGCAGTGGTAGCGCATCAGTAGAATACTGGCCGCATGTTCGGGAGGTCGTGGGTTCGAATCCGGCATGTTTTTTAAGCTACGAACATTTGTGAATTTACGATATTGCTACTTTACAATACCACTCGATAACTGTAAGGAAAATAACGTGAGTAAACCGTAGTGGAAATCTCACAGGTCTAACTAACTAACAAGCTCGGTACTTACCGATCGCGCAAACGCAGGCTAAAAGCACAAAGGTCCTCATGACCTTGCCGAGTGTTCCTTAAATCTGCGTAAAGCCAAACACGTTCGCACAAGCTTCGCACGGCAGCTGAATGGCGATGCGGCGACGTCTCGCTGAGAAGACACGGCCTTGGGGTCGAACCTATTGTGAAACCTGGGCTCATCCGCGCGACCACACCCGGCCTTACATCAGGGGGTCACTCTTGAAATCACCAAGTCAATCAGCCTATTATAAAATGTCAATCCGGCTTCACTTACTTCGAATAATGCAGTATCTTCTCCGGGTATTTGTGGCATTAATGGGACCACGAGGGATAACTCCTCAAATCACCAAGTTAATCACCCTATTATAAAATGTCAATCCGGCTTCACTTACTTGGAATAATGCAGTCTTCTCCTTGTATTATTTTGTGGCGTTATAATGGCACCAAGAGGGATAACTATTTCTCATACTCGTAGTTCCATTAATTGGAGACAATCTATCTATATGGAAAAAACGTATACTAGAGCATTTTATTTTGGTCTATCGCATGTTCAATGAGTTTTCGGAGTAACTTCCCTTGGAGATGACACAGAGGGATTCCGACATCGGCTCTATTGAGACGACATGACATAACATTTACAGTCAACAAAGACCTTTCCCTTCCTATTTTTAATCAAAACACGCACTTATTCTCCACTCCATTAGAGCTACACCGTAGCGTGAATGAAAGACTAGACCTACTTATACTACTATGAATAGAATCTTCATACTGATTATTGCAAAACGTGACATGATTTTGTTTGCTACCAATTTGAGAGGAATACATCTATTTACTACATGTGTTCCTCTCAATTTCGTAGCTACGTGATTAGATTTCAGACTGGAGCTGGATTCCACGAGGGTATGGCTTGAGAGGTTGTACGCCAAGTGTGAACTCGGTGTAGTGACTACTGACTAGTGATACTTTTCGTGCTGTCTCGTTTCCTCGCAGTAAGAAAGAGTAAGATGTTGAGCAAGCTAATCAGCATAACGAAGTCTGGGTATCGTTCTTCTAGTTCTTTTCCACGTGTGCATGTTGTTCGTTTCCCACGGTACCCAACTCTATAGATTGACAAAACAAAGTACTACATAATGACATTGTTATTAAAAACTATTTGGATTCACATTTAATATTACGTTGTTAGCATAGCAGAGAAAATTGAATTGAGAAAGATTGTGAAGTAGGGGCTTTGGTCGGTCAGATAATGTTGTTAATGGAGCTGTTGTCGTTTAGTTAGCATATCACAAAGTAATTCATATCTGTGATAGACACGGTTAACCACAACCGCAGCCTCGATGCACTTTATAAAATACTTGCTTGACATTGATAGAATATTCACAAAGTACCTAAGAATCACAAGAATTGAACAGATCCTGCGATTCTGCGAGCTCTTCATCAAAAAGTTGTCTAGAATCATCACATCTCCAAACTTCTCTGGCTAGGGATTTAAAAAATGAACAGTTTTACCATTTTTATTTTCACTTTTGTCTTCAGTGAGTAAAAAGTTTTCTGAAAAGTTGTATACAGAGGATTTTACGAAAAAAAAAAGAAAAAAGAAATGTGTACTTTCCAAACATGTGATGCGTAGGACCATCTACTTTTTTATGATTAAATACCTTTTCCGTGTGGCGCCGGATTAAGAATAGCGTCACTCCATTTCCTTCCGTGGATGTCGTAGAAGGCGACTAAGGAAATACATTACCAGGAGACGGGCAGCAGCGTCTTCCTGAGATTTCAACAGCATACTGCGATCGCCAACCCGCCTGCCAAGCGTGGCGATTATGGCAAAACCCTTCATTGTTAGGAAAACCATGAAGGAGGCCTGTGTCCTGCAGTGGGCGTCGAGTGGCTGATGATGATGATGATGACTACTTTCACATCTGGCGTGATGATGATGATGATGACTACTTTCACAACGTGTCTTCATTATTCAAAACAAGAACTAAAATAAATAAATTAACGAACACAAAGATAATTAAGAAACACTTCCGCTACTCTGACCACAATAGCTTGCTTAATTGAAAGACGGTATGTACTTATGTAACCACAATCTTAGCTTGTTTGTTATGCTATCTCTTTGATTTTCAAGGCGCCGTGATTAGCAAGGTCTTGCACCAACCAGACCAGACCTCACTGTCTCCAAGCACACTAAAGGACCTACGGCTCCTTCTTGCTTGTATGAACAAGCCAAAACAGACCAGGGTCTACAATTACGGCCAGTACCAGGTGCTACGAAACTATATGAGTGCTGAACACGGAAACATCGAGTGCTACGAGACTGTCACCTACGCTACTCACGCCACTTTGGACTTTTTGGACAATGTGGTTCCCGTTGTGGAGAGGTAAGTGACGAGTGACAAGTAACTAATTAATTAGGCACTTGGTTTGCGATACGCAGAAGAAAGTAAGAAAGAGATTTATTGGGACAAATTAACACAATATCCAATGCATGCATGTCTATTAAATTTGCTCTATTTTATGCTTCCTCAGTATTATAACTTTGATTGTCGCCATCATTATATTTTAGGAGTCCGTGCAGCATTCTACGGTCACAGGCCAGTTCCTATGCTGCCTGGGTTGTCATGACATCCACCTTCTCTTTAATTCAGTCAATACAGATTCTCCGTGGCCTTTCTCTACCCGTTTTTATGTTCTTTACAAAAGAATAAGATCAAAAAATGTAGTCAAGCTTGGTGACGTCAATGTTGTTAACAGATGGAGGGCGCCAATAAGCCTGGCTATCTTCACACCGGGCTCAGACCTGTTACCTGCGACCAAAAGCATCAGGTACCTCCGGGAGTGTATAGGAAACGACCTGGTGCGACAGTTCGTCAGTTTTCACATCTTCTTTCCCTTGAAGCATAAACTTAGCAAGGTTTGTAAATATCGATCTCAGTGGGATGTATATAGGCTGCATTATTAACTATACTATAGTATTAAAATATGTCTAAAATATCCGTTACATATTAGTCGATTTGTCAAGTGAACCTATAAATACTTATTAATTTAAATTACAATCTAATGTGCGAGTAAAATAACCTGCCAAGGACGTAAACGGTCTGAATAAATCTTTAAAACAATCTTAAAAGTACAAACTAGCTTTATGTTATCAGATACCCGATCCGAAGACTTTCAGACCGACTGACTGCAATATAAAGCCTCCGCACAGGTTTATGAAGCCTTGGCAAACGTATGTGCAGAAATATAACATGGATTATCCCATAAACGTCGCAAGAAATATAGCCAGAGATGCAGCACTGACACACTTCATGCTATCGTCCGATATAGAGATGTACCCTTCGTTTTACTTGGTTCCTCGTTTCCTGAACATGATCGCGCGCAACAAATACCCACTGAACAATTCGACGCGACCAAGGGTATTTCCACTTCGATACTTTGAAATCGATACACAACTTCCTGTAAGTATCTATGCTAACAAGTCATAAATGTGAAAAGGGCCGTTACAAAGAAAATGGCGAATTGTTGTCTTCGCTGATAACAGATATGAGATTAATGGTTGCAAAGATCTATGGAAGCATGATTGCAGTAATATAACTATGACACTCTTCACGAGTTTTTTTGCTGCTGCACATGTGTCTTAGGAAGTTTTCATACCTTAAGATTGAACGGTTATTTGGTAGTTAACTAACTACGAAATAAGCAAACTTGCTGGTCTGGGTTTGAGATATTTAGGTATTTTTTCCAAACCTTGTTTGGTTACCACAACATTGGGTTTCCGAGCTTTGGACCAGGCAAATCAATTGTTTTGTGTAGACGTTATTTTTTTTTATATTTCAAGAAGTTAATTTAATTAACAACTCTTAGGTACCATCATCCAAAAAGCAGCTGAAACAGTTTTTGCAACTTAATTTGGCTAACCCATTCCACAAACATGTATGCCCTCATTGCCACACAACACTTCATGAACAGGAATGGTTGGATGCGCCAGAGACTAACAGTAAGTTTCTTTACTTCTTTACATTCAATTTACACTTTTGCAGATCGCTTCAGCATTCCCCAAAATTTACATGGCATCTACAGTGATTTTGCTTCGCAAATGTACTGAATTCGTGCCAATTTTGTGCTCTTTTTAGGCATTGAAGTATTTCACGTCATAAAACGTCAGTTCAAGTTCGCTTACTGGGAACCTTTTTACATCGGTACCAACAGTGAACCCTACTATGACGAGAGGTTGAGTTGGGAAGGAATGAGAGACAAGATACTACAGGTAAGGACGTTCCATTTATGCTGCTACGCTTACCGTCATAGACTTAACAATACTACACATACATACATACATAAACTCACGCCTGTATCCCAGAGGGAGACCAGGGACTGCCACTTGCTACGATCCTGACAGATCACTTTCGCTTCCTCAACATTTATTACTCGTTGCATGCACGCACGCCGGTTTCGGGTACTTTTTATCTTGCCCTTTGCTAATACATCTGTAAGTATAAGTAAAAGCCTATTCTCACCACTAATTATCGCTTCCAGACTTTCATCCTTTGCTTGCTGGACTACGACTTCATGATCCTAACAGACGTCTTTTTGTGTCACAAGCCTGGTATCAAGCGTGTCCTGTACGACAAGAAGAGGGAGGCTATCGTCAAGCGACAAGAAGCGTATATCTCCAAAACTATAATCCCTGAGCTGCTAAAAGAGTACCCACACAGACCTGAATGTCAACTTTGAAATGGTCGCATCTGTAGTGGAAGAAGTATAGGTGTTTCGAAAACAAAAAAATACGAAAATAACCGGAATTATTGATGACTATTTACAATAACACTAAATACGAATCTTTTGTGTAGGCAACATAAAATTATGCAATCACGGAATATATCACGGAATTTATTTGCAATTAAAAACTTACTCGACTCAATCTGGAGAACCGAGGACCAGCTGGGGAGTGTTGTATCCCAAGTGGCATGCGCGGTCTGATTGGTTCTCTGTAGCGTTCATGCTCATACTAATCATAGTCTTGGATGCAGCTTCTTCTTGGTTCTTCTTCGTCAGGCGGCAGGTCTGCTGCTTTAACGTCTTCTAGGGGTGTGATCTTCCTTGCGTACTCGCTTTCTTTATTATCATTTGGTTGCATTTTACTGTCTTCGTCACTTTTTTTGTGTTTCACCGTTAGAATAGTGCAGTACACTGCAGACATTGTAAATGCAGTGTTGAGGGAATTGGGATGCAATTAAAACTGACTGCTAATATAGTTGTGCATTTTGGGGATTATGAGACAGTAAACAAGGTCTTAAGGAAGAAATCTTTTGGATTTCGTAAATAATCTTAGGCCAGGTGTGGTAAAAATATCTACCTCTAGAAATATATTGGAATTCATTATTGGACCCACTATAAATATTTTCAAAACAATGTCACATAAAATATTTTAAACGGTAAACTATGAACTAACCTGTAAGTAGGTTATTTATGATTTTGTAGTTTATATACCTAGTCTATTTTGTACACGTCTAAAGCTACAGAGATAAGCTCGCCTATGTTCAATTTATTTCTTCTGTAATGTCGTGTTAAATGTTTCATGAGCAATAGAGTAGGTAATTACACTGGTAACTACAGAGGAAAAAAGTACCTAGATAGATATATTTCATTCCATTTGGCTTTGGTCTACATATAAACAACCTGTTGATAGAAATCTTTAAAGTCAAAGTGAAAAATTTTTATTCACTATAAAAATAAAATGTTTACTTAATGTACGTCAAAGCCGTTAGCTTCACAATTAATAGATTATGCGGAGAAGGAGCTAACAAAGAAACTCCACATTTATTCTTTTCAAAACAGGTTTGCTTAATTAACAGAGTTTTCAACTTAAAGTTACACTACACTAGATACAATCGTTCCTGTTAACATTATTTAAATACCAGACATCTTTGTCTTCCAAATAATCCTTAATGTTATAATAGGCTTTTTTGCACAGAGTATGCTTATTACATTTTTTAAACCGCGTCGGTGGTAACTCTAATATATCTTGAGGAATCTTATTGTAGAACCGTACACAGTGCCCCATAAAGGATGTATTCACTTTTGCAAGTCTAAAACGTGGAAATGACAATTTATGTTTATTCCTAGTATCAATATTGTGATGGCTACCAACATTTTCGAAATTGCTGATGTTTTTTCTAACATACATTATATTTTCATAAATGAGGGAAGTAATGATGTCCACTGGATTAAATGCCTCATATGGTCTAAGTATAAAGTCTATATTCTTTTTCTGTGAGTATCCTTTAATGACCAACCGAGCCTTGTATTTCTCTATCATTTGGGTTTGTCTTTATCTTGAAAATCCACTTGCAGGGGATAGCTTTTCGGCCTTCGGGCAATTCGACTAACTCCCAAGTCTTTTTATCTTTCAGCGAATTTATCTCGCTATCAATAGCGTTCTTCCATTGTTCACTATCTTTACAAAACATAGCCTCTTTGAAAGTTTTCGGTTCGAACATGACATCGGTACCTTATATCGCCATAATGTAGTTTTGGAATCTACTCGGAGCCTTAATGTTTGCTCTGTTTCTCAGAGTTCTTCCATCTTCTCTTTCTATGTCCTCTAGAGACAAGATAGGTGCATCAGGTTCTCCTCTTTCGAGTTCCTCAGTCTCTTCTTCTGAGGGGATAGACTCAAACATTTACTGATCTGGGTCCATTGTTTGTTCATAATTTGAACAATAACTATTATCTCCACAGGCCTCGTAATGTGCCGTCTATTGTGAAGGTTGTTCTTTCATCTTGTCTATGATTAGCTTCATTCTTATAATGCATATCAATGACTATCTCCCTCTCATCTTTCATATCGATTAGTCTTCTGGTTGAGTTGCTCTAACCCTGCTACAAAATTTCTGTTTGTGATCTTTCCCGTACACACAGCCTCTTCAAATATCTGATTACGTATTCTTAACTATTTCGTATTCTTAACTCTTGTTCAACTACTTGTTTGACATGTCTTTTATTTTGATTCACCAGCCTTTCATGGTAGCTTTGTAGTAGATTAGTCACTAATTTATTGACTTCTAGATTTGTTTGCGCTACACCTTGAAAAGCTCAAGCTCGAAAAGATCGTCTCTTATCTCTCTCGTTCCAATTATTTTGATTTATCCATCTACTTTCAATACAAATTTTGTAGGCTTTGAACCAAACGTGCTCTTAGATGAAATATCATGAAATATCAGAGAACTGAGAATAAGATTTTCTTAATGCTTGGGACGTACTAAACGTCTTTTAACTGTAAGTGTTCAACTCATCCGTTGATATTGGCTTCAACACGCCTGTTGCCCATTCCAGTGGCTTCGATGGTTTGACCATTCGGTGCAGTTACAGTATGTGAACCGTTAAAGTGCTTGAAACTTTCGAAGAAGTCGCCTCTGTTCGTTAATTTTGTCCATTGGCAATCGATCATCTATAGCTAACACTGTAAGATTAACCTTGATCTTCTGAACATGAGCTGTCTGCTTTGGGGGGCGTTCATCGTTTATCCATTTTTGACATTTGCGTACTCTGTGTCTAACCTCACCACAGTAGTTTGCATTTAAATATTTCTAGTCCCATTTTCTTTTCTGTCTTCACAACTAACACTTCGCTATGTTCGTCTTCAGTTTTGCTAGTTAACGCTTTCTCATATCTGTTTAGTTGGAAGGTAAGATTACCTATTGCCCTTTTTTTCGTAATCAGGAGCCAACTTGACTTGAAAGCAAAATAATTTTGCCAAGTATCTTACAAATCAGCAGTATCTCTGGTAGATTGGTCTCGAGTTGGCCATTTAAGTCTTGCTAAATGTTCTTTAACGCAGATGTGTGCTTCTTTTTGTACCATACTGAAATATCCTAAAGTCCCTAAGCAGAATTGAATTGAACCGGTAAAACCTCATAGAAAACAGTGATAATTGGACATTCACTTGGAAAAATATGTTACCAAATCCATCAATAAAAAACTTTCTGTACTGCAACAAGTTGTCCGTAGGAGAGCTAATGTGCCGTGCATGTGGCATAAGATTTTTGCTTTGAGCTTAATTAAAAAAAATATTTGTACGAAACCACTTTTTGCCATAATTCTTGGATCATTCAGTGTCTACGTATATTCACAAGGTAAGTGTAATATAGCCGAGCTGCGTCGGCTTTGCCAGACGGCACGAGTCAACCTCTGAATATAAACTAGTATTTTGCATTTCATTCGGCTTTGGTCAACATGGAAACAAGCCATCCGTAGAAATCGTACCTATATTATCCTATTATCCCCAGTTTCTCGTACTCTAACACGCAGTTAATCTACCAAAGTGCATACAAAAAAAAAAAACCACTGACAGCTATTAACAGCTTATTAGTATTCGAGATTACATAAGCAGCCTATATACGTCCCACTGTAGGGCACAGGCCTTCTCTCAGGGAGAGATTATGGGCTTAATATCCCCATGACACGCGGGGGTTAATTATCTGCCCTATTATAAATGTGAAAGTTTGTGAAGATGTTTGGATGTTTGTTACTCCATCACGCAATAACGGCCGAATGGATTTAGATGAAATTTGGTATGGAGATAGTTTGAGTCCCGGGGAAGGATATAGAATACTTTTCATCTCGGAAATTACTCATTAAATGCGGACGAAGTCGCGGGCAAAAGCTAGTACAAATATATGCCAATATTATGTATTAGTTCGTTCATCTCATTTAAATAAGTACAGTACCTAATCTTTTGCAGGTGCTTATAACATTAAGTCCGCCACATTGCCATTGTATTTTCAACTTATGTGCAATAAACGTATTAATAATAATAATAAAGAATATTCTACCTACGAGTATATATCTTATTAATTCAAGAAATTGATAATAGGGGTTTTTCTTTAAACTTCAATGCTTTGATAGTAGATATTTCAAACAAATTTGGTTTAGAAAAGCTCAAATCTAAATGAAACCAAACATACATAAATGCAAATGTGTTGTAATGTCTCCCATATGAGAGAGAAATCAAACCATATTTCATCTGCAAATTCTGTAAGGAAGAAATTCTTACTTGACGTTTGAGATTGTCTTATTTGGCCGAAACATCGACATCAATTGCCTAATTAAGAAACCTTGTAATGTACCACTTCTGCTTAATCAAATTCTGCCAAGTTAAGGCGATGAATGTATTATTCAAGTCAAGGTCTTAAGGAATATTGATCTTTGACTGTAATTACATGGTCAGCTTTCAAAGTTTTAGTATCTTCTTGGTAGGTACGACTAGCGTGCGACCCTGCGGGTCTATTCCTATTCCTATAGACCTAGTTCCCGTAGTAAAATAAAAGCTAACTTGTCAGGTGCCAGTTTATTATGACTAAGTATTATCTTAATTCGATACGGGGAAAACACCTCGAAAATTCGAAAACCGGTATTTTTTCACCGGTACGGCGCGGACGACCGTATGACGCGCCGTGTCGGATACCTACCGCGACCGATCGCCCGCGCCCGCCGCCTTCGTCTTCTGAGGACGACAACATGGTACACGTCAATACTGACAATAAACTGTGAGTGACTGCTCTATTCGCACTTGCGTCAGGTCATTTCAGCGCCATGAATGTCTTCGCCATGTCCTTGCCTCGCCCGGACATGTCCGTGCGAAGTCCGCGCCCGCGCCAGATCCTAGATGGCTTGCGCCTGAGAGTAGAACCCCCATTTTAATGGGGATATTGTTACATCCTGTTTACCAATTTCTAAGAAAGAGGTATCCGTGGCAAGTGGCGAACCCTCCGGGGTACCTATGTACGGGTGTGAGTTCATATATAATAATAACTAGCTGTCCCTGCAAATGTTAGTTAGCCTAAGACCTATTAACAGATAAGTATTTTATATAGGTACCATAAAATTTCATAAAAATTCGTGAAGCCGTTTCGGACTAGTTCGGTAACAAACGCTGTGACACGAGATTTTAATATATTAGATTATCCCCCAGTTTCTCGTAAACTAACACACTGTTAATCTACTAACAGCTGTCAATTGACCAAACTGCATACAAAAAAAAAAAACACTGAGAGCTGTTAACAGTAGATTAACAGCTTGTTAGTATAAGAGAAACCGGGGGTAAGTATTTCAGACTGCTACGTTGGTCTAGCGGTATGATGTCTGGTAACCACAGCGGGTTCGATTCCCACTGGGGGCCACCGTACATCTGTACAAATGACCTTAATCTGGGTGTATTCTCTTGTTTGTTTCGGACAAGTGATTGTGTTGTGTCTAATTTATTATATTATTACGTAGATACTTCACAATTTGCACACAATCTTTCAAACATTTGATTTTATTGGGGATTTTATTACATCCGGTTTACTAATTTCTAGTCAGAGGTTTATCAGGATCCCTGGCAACTGGCAGACCCTTGTCTCTCCTTCCCCCTCTGGGATACAGGCGTGTGTCTATAAATGTGTGTATAGCACAATTTGCAAACAATCTTTTAAATATTTCTGCGTTTTGGGCAACGAATAAGTGAAGTTGCAGAAGCTTTTTGTTTATAGTATGTATTTTAGGGAGAAAGAAAGAAAGAAAGAAAGAAAGAAAGAGAGAGAGAGAGAGAGAGAGAAGGAACAAACTAACACATCACAAGAAAGAAAAGGCATATCTTCCACTTATCGTTACAAATAAGAAAAAGCAGTCACATAAACACAAGATAGGACAAGGCAAAGTCAAAGCGCACATCCTGTGGTGTGTCTAAGAAAGCCCTAGACTACATACCTATATTATATTCTTTTTCTATACCTACCTATACTGCATATATTAAAAGTATACTAGTCTTTTTAGCTCGTGGAGTGCCTCCCCCATATCTTCTCGTGGGTATCGTAAAAGGCGACTGAGAGAATACCCGTGCATATTGCTAACCACCTACATGCTGGTCGTGCCGGTATCGGGCAGCAGCGAGATCGGCACGTAAACGGTCTGCGATTGCCAACCCGCCTGCTCAGCGTGGCAATTACGAGCAAATTCTCCCATGGCAAGTCAATAAGGACCACGGCCCCCAGTTCCCGTTCGCCCTGCTACTGATCGAGCGATGATCTTCGCAGGGCGGCTGACAAGGGCTGGATGAGAGTAGCCGAGGACCGTGCTCAGTGGCGTGCTATAGGAGAGGCCTATGTCCAGCAATGGACAAGCGGAGGCCGATGATGAATCTTTTTAGAATAATTAAAAATGTTAGAAGGTGCGCGCCAGACGTAGCAGCCTTTACCAAGCGCTCGTACCTCTGAGATAGCTCTTGAGTACCAATTTGATGATGCTGCTCCAAACAAAATAGTAACTTTACAGATTTTCAAGAGCGATCTCTCTCATGCCCGATTTTACTGAATTTTAAGTCCTACATAACCCGTTATAAAGGCTACTTGACAGTTGAAAGCGCCAGAAGCATTGTTACCAAAACGCTCGTTTTTGGCGGAAATCGACTAAAGTCCTACTTTATTGGCTGTAGGTTTTATAAATTGATATTACTATTATTGAGTTATTTTGGTCACTATTTTCACAGTCGGATTATAAGTTAACTAGATATACCTATTTTTAGTGGAGGCGCTTACGATGTCATCAGGATTTGGTTGGTAAAATGGGCATTGATATACTTCAGTAATTGTGGTTAGAGGCTACATTATGTCGTCCGATGTAATGTTACAAAGAGATCGTATTTCTTTCATCTTGGATTTCCAGCCTTGAAGGCTGCTGTACAAGAATCGCCAAGCGTGGCGATTGTGGCAAGAGCCCTCTTCGTTACAAAAACCACGAAGGAGGCCTATGTTCTGCAGTGGGCGTCGAATGGCTGATGATGATGATGATACAAGTACTTACCTGAAGCACTAAGATAAATCAAAATTACTTATTCATCATCATCATCAACCCATTATGTCCCCACCGAGGGGCACGGGTCTCTTCCCTGAGGAAGGTATAGGCCATACTCCACCACGGGGGCCAAGTCCGGATTGGTGGAGGCTTGTAGACTAGTGGCTCGTCTACTGTCAGAAGTTGTCAAGCCGCCCTAAGGCCTCTGACTTGGCTTAACGACTGCCATCTATCGACGACAGCCGGCACCAACAGCTTAACGTGCCTTGCGAAGCACGGAACCGCTCGGAAAAATGCCACTAGAGTTAGGCATAGACGGCGACCCATCCATGCACTGAACGCGCCCAGTGTTGCTTAACCTTCGTGATCGTTTAAGATCACTCAGGCAGCCGGGGCTACGAGCGATTCCTTATTAATCCGAAATTCTTATTAATTGATCTAATTATTTGATCGTCAGGAAAACGACCAAGCCCGAACCAGAAAGACTGAATATTGAATAATAAATTATGCTCCTTCCAGTAACGATAACCTTATTAGTTCATTCGTTCATCATTAGTTCATTATCAATGTGACTCGTGCACTAGCAGTATTTTTATAATAATGGCGTTGTTAACAGGTGGCTATGGCTGGGTACTTACTTACTTTTCCGCTATCTAATTGATGTTTTAATAGCGAATGTTTGCATTAGCGTAGCCAGGATTTTGTTTAAGGGGGGGCAGGGAAGGTAAAACAAGGACAAACTGAGTAAACCAGGACAATTGGTTGTGTTGTGTGGAATGGAAATATAATATATTTTTTTAGTAATGGAGCACGATTTTTTGCGGCCGGATACGACGCGCCCCCTGCCGTTTGTAGAGCCGGGCCCGCTTTTACTGATTACTTGGGCTTGGGATACTGAATCTGAGATACTGAAGTGGGATCCGACCGAACCTTGCTAGTCCCCTCCCCCCTGCCCGTCCCTGGCTACGCCCATGAATGTACGCCTATTGGACATCAATTTGTTCATAACAGCTTTATCGCACATCTAAACAATTATGTATGGCCCATTAAGGGCAAACTAATCGTTAGACGATCACGGCGATTTTATGGACCCCTTCTGTAGTGTTAAGTGATACGTTACGTGACAAGTGCCTCTTACTTACTAGTTCAAAACAAAGTCAGATAATTACGACATTTCATTTATTTCAATATTTTCGGCCGATAAAATTTTCAGCAAAATGTATGCACCCTTTATGTATAAAATGTATAATGTTTAGGTATTTCGGTACACTTTTAATCACGCATCATTATAATTGTATTAACCGATTGATCTATTCTATTCGTTTACAATAGCAAAATAATTAATTGTACAGACCACCTCACCCGTGACTGTGTTTCGGTGAAAGCTCACCACATGTTTTTGTTTTCCAAAACCGTTAACCCCGATTACATATAACTTACCTATAATAATACTAAAATGTAACTTAAGTTAGAACAACTAGAGTAAAATACAAATGTAAGTAAATCAATCTCAACTGGATGATCAAAATGTACAATTTTTAGGATAATATTATTATTACAGTACAAAAAAATAACTAAAGTCATATAAAATAATAACATAGAACGTGGTGAGCTTAAACACCTTTAATACTTACTTAAGATCCTATATTTATTTCTCAGTATATCACCGTGCAATAAGGCCCATTACACAACATTTATGATTGATACAAGCGTTTTTAGGCAGCAAAATTACATTTCGGCGCTTAGCTTACATCGTATTAAATATGTGGCATGCTGGTACAGTCTGCCAGATGGAAAGATATCCCAGACAGCTCTTATTACACTCGAATTAATTGCGAGACTAGAACACAAAGGTATATTCCACGAAGGCAGGCTGTCCCCGCTACAATCTTTGACAATACTATTTTCTTATCCTAATTAATATTCCTCATTACTTGCATTAAAATAAATAAATCCCGAAATCAGGCCAAAACTGGAAATCCCTGGAAATTCCATTGATTACATTTTTATTATTATTGAAACTATTTTAAACTTCACCTGTCCAAACCTGTCGATCTCGTCTCCTGTATTTTATTAGAGTTCTGTGACATTTATTTTATTTTTAGGTACCATCCAATCCATTCACAAAGAAATTGATCGATTTGAATAAAATTAATAACGTTTGACATTTGTTTAGTTTTTCAGTAAAGTTCGTGCATTTTTCTATTCAAGCTGGCTATCCACCCGACATATTTGGGGGTAAAGATGGCCATATGAGATCAATGACAATCATTACAAACAAAAAACTGCTAGTCATATGGTACGCTAAAGTGTCACGTTTCCGAGATATTTGATGGTAATGATCGTCACATGAGATCAATGGCAATCATTAACAATGCCGTAATTACGTGTGTATATCACAATCATTAACAATGCCGTAATTACGTGTGTGCATTTCATTGCATTCAAATAATAATCTCCAGGTTGATTTAACTATTTACGTTAATTGCGATGTGATGTGATTTAGTAGGCAAAGCGTTTTTGTTTGTGGGACTACTTAGGTTGTATCAAGTATCTCGGAAACGTGACACTTTAGGGCACCATATGACTAGAAGTTTTTTATTTGTATAAGCATCCTCTATCCATATTTATCACGTTCATCGTGCGCGGAAACTTGGAAAATAAATTCAAAATGGCGGCGGGTGCATATGCCACATTGCATAGGTCCAATTCCCTTTCAAAATGTCATCTTATGTTTAAACAAATCGATGGATTTTCTAGGAATTCCGATAAATGCTTTAGTTACTCCACAATTACTTACGAAGATCAGGTATTATATCTAGATGTGTAGTGTTTAGGTAAATGCTATTCATACGAGTATAGAGCATTATAGGAAAGGCGTTATAGGAATAGCGTATGTTATTAATAAACAATCTTATAGATTAACCTAAGGATATGTATTGACTTATGCGGATCACATTGTATCAAAATACCACGTACTTATTGATAATTAACTACTTTTTAATTCTACTAGCCCAAATTTAAATTCTGAACCTATAATATCCGCCTATCTTGATATGACCCATATTATTTAATGGGGACGCTTATCTACTGTTTGAAAAATAAGAATGCTGTTACTTATATTTTGGTTTTGGGGTCAATAAGCTGTCTTGCGTCTCCCTAAAATAGGCACTTGTGTTGCTGCCAAATATGTAGCTCTTACCCAGAATCTAATAATGCTTAAATATTTGGTGAATATGAGTAGTAGGATGTAGTACATGCTTACAAAATACATACAAAAATATAAATTACAATTCTGGACTTACATGAACGGACGACATTTTTTTAGACAAAACGAAACGAGCCTAGAGACACGTTTCTTTACTATTCCTATATCTGTAAGCTCGCTATTTCGGCAGTACAAACCGATTCTGCAGACCCTTGATTTCATTCAGCTTATGTCTTTGTTGAAATTCGTTAAAATACGGGAATCAATCCATTAATTCAAGAAATATCAACGACTATTTTTGACTTTTTTTACTTAGTATTTAAAAAAATGTATACTCTCTTGAAAAGGCTCAATGAAATAAAATGTAACTAGAATATGAAGTTCTAGAGTATGCTTCCAAGAGTTATACATAAGTTATATATAAAACATAGATAAATATACCATTAAAATTATATTATGATCTTTTACGGGGCTTATCATTAGTTTGTATCTCATGGCACTCCATGATAACTACTTACCAGAAGTCCTCGAAACACGAGGCATTTACCCTGTGCCCAAATACCTTCGACGTGATCTTATTAAGTAGAAATGTTAGATTGTAGCGTTGTGATTGACAATACTCAATGACATTTAACTATAAACACGGGAGTATTCTCATTCTGTACATTGTCAAAATGGGGTTTGTTCTAAGAATAAATTTTGTTCTGAATTTTTTTCAGAGTCGACTAAAATCGACTCTCATGCAAATTGCGTCTATTTATGCCTATAGTAGGTATTGCGTCTTTGTACTTTGAAACCTTACCACTGCAATAGATACAGTTAAAATGGCATTGTCTGCATTGTTGTAAGTAAGTAGTCGAGCATCGACCAGCAGCCTGTATAAGTCTTAGGACAAACTGCATGAGGCTTTGCTCTACAAAGTCCAGCGCGGTGACTGCATCAAACTGAGCCTTAATTCTCATAAATAGTAGGTACTTCAAATTTGACTATTAGCCTGTCGTCCCAAGTCTGCACTGCATCAAGCTGCTTCCATATTATTGTCCATTCTTAATCTAATTAATACCATAACGAGAAGTGTGGAGGCGAAAAAAGTTTTTTGTATGTCTTCCCTGCTTTGCAATTTAAGCAGACATGATGAAGGAGAAGGTAGATCCTACCGGATATTTAGTCAAATCAAACGTGGCCTTTGAAGTATCCATAACTCACGGGGGAATCAAGGCTTCAAGATACTCAGGATCAAAGTGACAGGCGGCTGTCGTCACAGAGCGCACCCGTTCCTCGTGCCGTACAGTTTCTTCAGCTCGGGCATGATCTCACTCTTGACGAACTTGGATTGGCGGCGAGCAATGACGTCACGCTTGGGGTTCTTCACGAAGCGCTTGATGCCGGGCTTGTGGCAGAGGAACGCGTTGTTCAGGATCATAAAGTCGTAGTCCATAACGCATAGGACGTAGCCCTGGAAGAAATAAGAGGGATTGTTCCGAGCCCGACCAAATTGTGAAAGAGATATATTAGGGGTTAAAGTATGAAATTGCCGTTTTATTGCAATAGGTTCTTTGAATTGACATAGAATCTTCGTGGTTTGAGGTTTTCGAATTAAACTTTTTTCAAATGGTTTCTATGATGTTCTTTTTTTAAAAAATGTGAAACATTTGAATATCGACTTTCAATTGTTTTTGTTATTCAATTTAGACAAGAAAGATGGATACTGCGAAAATTCGAGTGATTATGAGGCACCCATTTTTCGTATTTTTTTATTTTATTGATTTGACGCAAGTGAGTCAATATTGTGGGTAAGGTAACGTTAAACCATGCCGCTAATTCCTGGGTAGTTTGACTAGGGTCGGCTTCCACTATCTCTCTTAATTCATCGTTATTCACCTGTGTGGGCGGTCTTCCTCGTGGCTCGTTCTTTAAGTCGAAATTTCCATCACGAAAGCGTTTAAACCAAAATCGCACGGTGCGTTCATTAGTAGACCCCTCTCCAAACGCAGCATTGATATTGCGGGCTGTTTCTGCCGCGTTAGTTCCGCGTCGGAACTCGTATTCAAAAATCACTCGAATTTTCGCAGTATCCATCTTTCTTGTCTAAATTGAATAACAAAAACAATTGAAAGTCGATATTCAAATGTTTCACATTTTTAAAAAAAAGAACATCATAGAAACCATTTGAAAAAAGTTTCATTCGAAAACCTCAAACCATGAAGATTCTATGTCAATTCAAAGAACCTATTGCAATAAAACGGCAATTTCATACTTTAACCCCTATTATTTTGATTGCAAAGGTATGAAAATTACATTCGTTTTGTAAAGGTCGCCGTCGACGGATACGTAGCGGAGGACATACGATTCAGCGCCATCACTCGTACCATATCTTCTATATTTTAGAAAAGGCCAAATGTAATATCAATAGCCTTATGATTAAACCTGGAGCGATTTATTTCATGCAGGTAGTGCAGAGATGCCATGAAAGGGATTGAAGATAAAGACAATTACATATGCAATTATTAAGCAGATGCATACAAAATATTACGAATGAAAATTGAGGATCTCATTTGCAGCGAGTACCTGCGGCATTTTGTCCTGTTTGCCGTCCCAGCTGAGTCTCTCATCGTAGTAGGGATCCTGGTGCGTGCCGATGAAGATCGGCTCCCAGTGGACGAACTTGCCCCGACGCTTGCCCACGTGGAATACGTCCATTTCTGAAGACAATTTCAGACTTGTGATGTTAAAAAAGAATTAATTGTCAGACAAAAACAGCAAAGAATAATTAATTGAAATTGAAAAACGGTTTAATTATCACAAAAAAATACAAAGATAACTTAACATCATCATCATCATCATCAGCCATTTGACGCCCACTGCAGGACATATCCCTCCACCATGGTTTTTAACCATGAAGGGTTAATAAATTAAGTGAATTAACGCTATGCAATAATAAGGATATGCTCAGCCTAATGCTGCGTCAGCGCAGCACTGATTTTCAGCACATCCTATTTGCTAGCAATTGACACGTTATTGGTAGCTACACATGTTAGCCGATATGAAAAAAAAAAAAAAAAAACAAACTTTATAGAGATTAGCACTACTGCATGACACAATAGCTCAAATAGCACAATTAAGCAAGTAGGCACTATGATTATTAATATCCTTGTAGTGTTTGTAAGTGGGTATATCGTAAACATGTATGGGGGTAGGCAGTCTGTTTCCGAGCATTAAACCGTGTGTAATGTGTTCCGATGTTTTATTAGATAATCCAAGTAAAACATAACAAATTGGCGACGAAATAATTACTTACGTGTGCAAAACGGTGAAATAAGTATTGCATTGACAGCTAAGAGTGGTATTTTGAAAGAAACAAACCACGGACCGTACCGTTAGCATTAAAAGCAAAAATCGAGTCGGAATTAAAACGACTAGAAAATCTAGGTATTATAGAAAAAGTGGACCATGCAGAAGTAGCTACCCCGATTGTCCCTGTTTTACGCCCTGACGGGAATGTACGCATCTGCGGCGACTATTCGGTAACACTAAATAAAGTCTTGTATATGGACAATTACCCTATTCCGAGGATAGAAGATTTGTTTGCTAAACTGCACGGAGGGGAGGAATTTTCCAAATTAGATTTGTCCAGAGCGTACAATCAGCTGCTTCTGGATGATTCAAGAGATTTAACATGCATAAATACCCATAAGGGTTTGTTCCGTTACAACCGACTGGTTTTCGGACTAAGTAACGCGCCTTTTATATTTCAACAAACTATGGAAAATTTGATAGGAGACATTGAAGGTACATGTATTTTCCTCGATGACATTTTAGTGACCGCAAGTAATAGGGAACTGCATTTTGAACGATTAGAATTGGTATTAAAACGTTTACAAGATGCAGGATTGCGTTTAAAACCAGATAAATGTGAGTTATTTAAAGACTCTGTGGAGTACCTGGGCTTTGTAATTGATAAGAACGGGCTGCATAAATCAAAACAAAAGATAGAGGCTATTCAGAACTGCGAGCGACCTAAAAATGTAAGCGAGTTGAAATCTTTTCTTGGAATGGTTAACTATTACCGGTGTTTCGTTCCTAACACTTCCAGTGTTTTGTCTCCGTTTCATGAGTTATTGCAAAAAGGTGTTAAGTGGGCATGGGGCCACAAGCAAAACGAAGCATTTCTCAAGATAAAAGAAGAGTTAATGTCTGAGAGGGTTTTGGCGCACTATAATCCGGACTACCCGACAATAGTGACGTCAGACGCAGGGCCGGCCGGGCTCGGCGCAGTGCTCGCGCAGAGACAGCCCAACGGCGAAGAGCGAGTCATAGCTTATGCATCACGTTCACTGTCTAAAGCGGAGCGGAATTATGCGCAAATACAGAAAGAAGCGGTGTCGATAGTTTTTGCCATAAAGAAATTCCATCACTACTTGTATGGGCGCACGGTTTCATTTCTACTAAGAACAGATCACAAGCCACTTATTACAATCTTTGGCAGCAAGAAGGGAGTTCCAGAACTCGCCGCAAATCGATTACAAAGGTATGCCTTATTCTTGACAGCATACAACTTTGAAATAGAGTATGTAAAAAGCGAGAGCAATGTTGCAGATTTTCTATCACGCGCGATTAGGAACTGCGTGGGGGAAGAGGATTCGGATGTGATTAATCAAGGGTTATTTATAAACTTTATAACAGATTCGATGTTGAAACCAGTTACTATGAAAGACATTCAAATTGAAACGGGCCGGGACGAAATTCTGAGTAAGGTAAAGGATTATATTCAGCACGGCTGGCCCGCAAAGTGCAACGATGGCAGTTTAAGGCCATTTTATATGTGTAGGTGGGAACTTTCCTTAGAGAAAGAATGCGTTTTACGTGGGCACAAACTTATAATACCTACCAAGTATAGGGAACAGCTTCTGGAGGAACTTCATAGTTCGCATTTTGGGGTCGTTAAAACTAAAACAGAGGCAAGAGCGCGTATGTGGTGGCCTAATATAGACACTCACATAGAAGAAAAGATTGGGTCATGCTCCGTTTGTAATGCACTGCGATCCGCTCCGCCCCGCTCACCGCTCGCTCCGTGGCCGTACCCGGAGAAACCGTGGCAACGCGTTCATCTCGACATGTTTACTTTGTTCGGCAATCAATTTCTAGTAATAATAGATGCGCATTCAAAGTGGCTGGAGTGTTACGTTATGACCAAAACCGATACGAAAACTATTATACTAAAATTAACGGAAACATTCAGTAGATATGGTTTGGCGGAGACCTTGGTGACGGATAACGGGTCAAATTTTGTGTCAGCAGAATTTGAAAATTATTGTAAAGTTAACGGAATTAATCATTTAACTAGCGCTCCGTACCATCCAGCATCCAATGGCCAGGCCGAGAATAGCGTGAGAACTATGAAGAAAGCTTTAAAAGTCATGTTAACTCAAAGCCACGACCAAACATTAATTCAAAAGACCATAAACAAGTTTTTATTCAGCTACCGAAACTCTGTACATAGCACAACCGGTTTAACGCCCGCACAATTAATGTTTGGCCGATGTTTACGCGGTCGTCTCGATCTGTTGCACGACTCGCCCACCGGCTCGCATTTGTTGTTGTCATCGGAAGCTAACCAGAATGTTTTGTCCAAACAGACCTCACAATGTGATCAATTTGGCGGACAGCGGAAAGTGAAGTTCACAGTGGGTGAAAAAGTGCTTATAAAACATTATTATAATTACGGAAACAAAAGTGTCTGGAAACAAGGTATCATTAAAGAAAGAATCGGTAATAGGATGTACCTAGTTTACATACCAGAGTTAAATATTAGTATTAGGAAACATGTCGATCATTTATTGCGGTATAAAGGAGGCGAGGCCGAAGATGATGGTTTAACCTACTATGATTGTGAGGCATCAGTACCCGAACCTCCTCCAGAGCCGGAGGTGGTAGAGGAAGTAGATATTGGGGAGGTAGCTCAAAGGTTCACAGAAGCACCACTCGGTCCGGATGACATTTGTTCGGGTCCTGATGACACACCGTTCATGGATTGTGAATCTGTTAACCGGTTCACCGAACCAGGCAACCTTGTGCCACAGGTTCGATCTTCAAGGAACGCTAACCCTATGTATAAGTTTTAGTTGTTTTCATATTTTTCGGTAATTGTTTTGAAATATCGGTGGAGGGATTTGTAGTGTTTGTAAGTGGGTATATCGTAAACATGTATGGGGGTAGGCAGTCTGTTTCCGAGCATTAAACCGTGTGTAATGTGTTCCGATGTTTTATTAGATAATCCAAGTAAAACATAACAATCCTAAATATTAAATGGCTGTACTAAAACCAATTATAAGAGAAAATTTTGACATACGTATATTTTCGTCGGCTTATTGCAAGAAGTCATTAACTGCAAAAGCTCACTAACCGCTTTTTTTAAAGGTATGGACATAGAGATGTATTGAACAATGATACAATAGTGGTGTTTTAGTATCAGGCATTATGGTGCATTACGATGTTATAGGGAATAAGGAGGAGGAAACACAACCATTAACTAACACGAACTAAAAAGTAATTTTTCTCGCAGTAGTGAATTATGTCGGTTAATGAGTTCTTGCAATAAGCCGACGTTTTTATCCCGTGAGCTTCTCAACGAGTTCATGGAAACCTTGGTTGCACGCATAATGCGGCTTAAAGGCCTCCCATATCAATTTAAGCTGTATTCGCAATATCTGCACAAATGCAGATATTGCGAATACACTGTAAAAATGTGGGGCCAATCTGAACGGGAGCGCGCACTGAGGTGCGGCCGTTGAACCATAATACGTAATTAGAATGCCCCATACGACGGCCAGCCCAGGCTGCAGACGGCGCATAAATAGCTCACGACACCACAAGCGACGAGATTAATTGCTACTGCGTCGAAGCCGTCGCCATAATCCCACGGGTTCTCATGGAAACGGTACTTATAAGCTGGGACACACGGCACAATACTCACGGCTAGTCTCGTTTGCGCTCATCCATTGTTGTCCCTGAGGTATATTGTGGCAGTTGGGACAGACGAACTTGTGGAATGGAATGGCAGTTTTGCTGGCCAACATCGCTTTCAGCTGTGTCTTCGATGTAGGCACCTGGAATATAGAGATAGCTTTGTTGATTATACTTAAAAGTATTTGTGATACAACTTTAACGACCGACTCAAAAAGATTTTTCACTACGCCATGAAGGATGTTAAGTTTTGTAAAGTCAAGTCAGGGTGTTTGGTTGACTCTACATTCCCTAAAATTATACTAAGTGATGGAAGGCAGTCACAGGTTGTAACGTGCGAGGCCAGGAAGCATATACTCTATCACCAACTGTGTGAAAGAGACGACAACATAATAAAAACCTTTTTATACGCGTGCATTCTAGTCAGTTATAATATTATGGGTGACTTTCCAACTAGGCTTTGTGCAAGCATTACCAATCTACAATAAAATTGGCAAAGGCTTCAAATAAAATTACTAACCGCGTGTTTGCCATCCACTTCAAAGATGCTGATCGGAAATATCTTCGGCCTCGTTGAGGTGCTCAACGGAGGCGCATTCCTGGCGATCATGTTCAGGAACCGAGGCACCAGGTTGGGGCTCGGGTACAGCTCTATATCTGACACAAGGACGAAGTGCGATAGGGCCGCGTCTCTTGCAACGTTCCTGGCTACGTTGACGGGATACAGCATGTTTTGCTTCTGCAGGTAAGTGCTATTGGACATCACATTCTTATATGGAGGTTTAAGGGTGCAGTTGTATGGGTCCAACAAAAACTTTTCGGGATCGGGGATCTGTAATGCGAGAAAACAAATTATGTTAGTTAAAACTAAAGTTTTGCGAGTTAGCTCTTCTTGATTAGAATCTGCAACGATATTAGAGAAATATGTTACCTACTATCGTTGTAGATACAGTCCGATTTTTTAGGCACTAGCCAAATTTGAATATGAAGATCATTGATAAAAATAATAAGACATTAGTATTTTGGTATTATTCAGTACGACAATAATGTGAGATGGCTATGAATTTTTGTCTCAAACACTTGAAAAAGTTTACTGAGGCGTTGTGTCATGTCTACGTAATGGCTATGAAAAATGGGTAGTAACCATAGCTGTGCATTACCTCCTTAATCCGTTAATCGTTAATTAATGAAGTTAACATTTCGACTACCGGATTAACTTTTGAGTTAACTTTAAAAAATGTTAACGGACGCATTAACTTCCGTTACAATTTCCCAAGTCCGTTAATCGTTAATCCAGTAGGTACCTACTATTTACCAAAAATATACCGCACGCACTGTGCCCATGGTGTCCAGCTATGGTATTGACTAAAATTTAGGCAATATAATACAGACTGAGGCCATGGGGTACTCGAATGACGGCAACGACCGTTCTCTCGCATTGCGAACTAGATAGTGGTGTACTTTTACTAACCTTGGCAGGAATATGTTTATGTGAGAAGAAGATGTGGAAGCTGACAAACTGGCGGACCAGGTCGTTGCCGAGGCAATCCCGGAGGTAGCGAATGCTATCGACCGTGGCTGTCAGGTCAGATCCTGGGGCGTGGATTGCCAGGCTTATGGGCGCCATCCATCTGTTGGAACAAACATTCAGTTAGGGCTATTAAGTGGTTTGGTGTGCGAGGAAAAACTCAAGAATACGTATGAAAACACATGGATATTTCTAAATCTGTTTTGTGTAATGAGATAGATGAAGAATACTTTATTGCCCATTAATAGTATTTTACCATACATTTTCTTAGATCTAAGTCTCAGATCTAAGTGATAATTAGTATACAATTGGTAGTCTTATCGCTTAGAGCGATCTCTTCCAGACAACCTTTGGACGGAAGGGATTATAAGAAGACAATATTGATTAGATAGGTGTCAACAAATAACGGAAATACTCGTACGCTTGTGAACAGTATATTTATTAGGATTAATTTACTGACATACTAATGACAATCAGCGAGCTCCTGACTCTGATTTGCAAATTCTTTTACTACATCCCTCGATATGCTAAGTAAGTGAAGCAGGTAATGTAAGTAACCGGGTAAGCGTTCGTTATTATTTCCGTCTTTCGGATCGTAAAATACGCATTACAAGAGGGTTCACCTCAACTGAAAAGTGCCACCTAATGGGGTCACGAAATTCACAGCTACAAATTCGTGCAGTCACGTGTCATTTTCGGCTCCCCCTTCTGATGGCAACCGCTTGATATTTGCCGAAATTGGGGCGAGGTGTTTGCCCTATGTCAATGAAATTATAATTTACAAAGAATACTGCTGTACGAGTATATACAGGTCAAGGAATTCAATACTTTTTGTGAGACTCATTTTGCTTGCTTAGTTGAAACCGCTGGAAGCATTACTTGGTTATCTAGGCTACGCATAAGCGGCCTACATACGTACCAATGGGGGGCACAGGCCTTCTCTCAGTGAGTCCGGGCTTAACAATGCCCTGAGGGCGGTGTTGAGGAAGCCTAGATATTGCAGCGCGTCTTTCATGTCCGTATTGACGATTTTTACGCGCAAACGTATCGCGTCGACTAGAATGCGACCACAGAGCACCTCCAATGCGCTGCTCAGGGTACTCGCTGACAAGCCTGATACCTCGTTTATGCAACACTGGGTAGGTCTGTGCACGCAATTTGATAAAAGTTAGTGCAAATAATAATTAGAGTATACATTGTTAAGTTGCTAACATAGCCGTAAGTATTTTTATAAGCCGTAGCCGTAAGCCGTATTTTTAACCGACTTCAAAAAGGAGGAGGTTATCAATTCGACGGGTATATATATTTTTTATTTGGCTAATCCGTCAAATCTTAACCGATTTCGACAATTCTTTTTTTGTTCGAACAGATATAATGTCCCATTGGTCCCATTTTAATTTGGTGAAGATCTGATGAAGACTTTCAGAGATGGAGAACGGAACTCTTCAATGGACAGCAGTAAATAAGCCCTAATGGGGCCCTTCCTTTAGTAATATCCGTATGTTTCATAAAATAGCGTAAAAATAGTCCCAAGTTAATTTGGTGATGTTCTGGTGAAGACCGAAAGTCTTAGAACATCAAATTTTAAAGGAACGAATCATGTACGGTAAATTATGGTTGTAAGGGACTTGTTTATTTTTCTCCCGCTCCTCCACTAAAAACTGAAAAATATATATTTTTTTAAATATAAACCGACTTCGAAACACCAAAGCACTGAAAAGATAGAAATAATTTAAATAATTAAAAGTATTTATACATGTAGGTATTGTAGAAGTATAATTTGTAGTCGGTGCCCAGTTTCATGACCAGCACATATATTTGGACACCGACTTCAAATTATACTTCTACAATACCTACATGTATAAATACTTCTAATTATTTAAATTATTTCTATCTTTTTAGTGCTGTAGTGTTTCGAAGTCGGTTTTTATTTTTTATTTAATTTACTAATATAATATGGATACGTGTGCCTGAAATAAAATAAATAATAATTATTATTAACCGCCACACGTGCCCACCGCGGTTAACCCCCTGTTTCTCGTATACTAACAAGCTACCTACGGTTAACAAAGTTAGTTGGCCAAAGTGCATACAGAAACTGACAGTCAATATTTGCGGTGCTGGACAGAGTTACGAAATATTCGAGACAAGGGAACGAGCGAGCGCTAACAACCATTGTTTAGCGGTTGCAGTGTCTGCAAAATTATAAGTAAGCAATTTAACGTAAGCTAAGAATTATTACCTTCTAGTAATTAACTCTGCGTCAAAAAATTGTTAGGTAGGTATAGAATCAATAAAAATAGTAAGAAAAGAGTAAACAGAGTGTGCGATTTCATTAAGATTCTTTTGGGGTATAATTAAATAAATGAACTAAAAATTAAGTTCACGTTTCCGACTATAAAATATGATCTCAAAAACTCATACACCGACTAGATCCTGGGGCCTAGCCGTGTTATTTATAAAACACGATTCCTCTAAAGCACTCCTAAGAGACAGTTTATTTAATCTGTGGTTACGACTTTTCCTTGTAAAATCTCCACCACGTTAAAGAATCGTGTCGTCCGAATCGTCCGAGTGGTCCCTTCACCCATCTAGTGTGAGTGATGGTGCCACTGGACGCTGTATAAATCATCTCATTACGTAGATGAAAAGGCCAAAGTTTTTGGCGAATCGTGTTCTTTATAAATAAGACCGTAAGACTTCAATCAAAATTCAAAAATGGCCCTTTTTGGCTGACCGTTGTTAAGAGTTATGATGTTCACTTTTGGAAAAAACGTATTGTAAAACCAGATATGTGATGTTTTTTCCATTGCTGACGCTAGCACCTGGTTAGTTTGGTCGATGTGCCGGCGCTTGGCGGTTTTGAACACCATTAGTCTATAGGGGAATGACAGCGTAGCCTTGCTCGAGCCTCAGGGGGACCCGGGGCCGCGGCCGGGGTGCGCCCTTTCCCTGCGACTAGAGTTGGCTCGTGGGTAATTACCCAATGGGCACATTCCCGGGTAAATACCCGAAATGGGTATAAATACGTGTCATACTCATCAGACGTGTCAGACAGTAGAGGTCAGATATAAAATATAATGAAATTAAGAGGAAAACTATCAAGGCTAAGTAGGCTTTACTAGTTAACTAAAACTTCGTACAAAATACATTGAAAATTATTTTTATGAACATGTTAATTCTGTAAAGCAGGTAAAAAAACCCTCTTTCTACGGAACCCTACACACACTTGGCCGCATTGCTATTATGATTTTGAACTCACATTTATTGTGTGGAGATTATTTATTTTTGTATTCACGAAGTTAAGAGCTTCTGGTTTTTGAGACTTCAACCAGAGTGTCCGTGCATTTGTTTAAAGCTATTTTATGCTGAAGAGGTGCATGGAACAGTTACTTTTCAATTGGGTTTGTTGGGGAGTATGCTCCTCAGCAGCACAACTTTAAATGTAAGTACTTGTAAGTGGTAACGGTACAAATTTTTATAAGGTAGCAGAAATTAGGCACATATTATGAACAATTCGTTGAAAGTTAAATTGCGACTGGGATAAGTTTGTCTGCCAGCGAGTACCTATGATACGATAAATACCCGTCGCCGGGTAGATTTAATGGGTAAAGTCCCGTAAATCTACCCATTTCGAGTTTATATCCGGGTACAGAATCACAACTCTAGCCGCGACGCACCATTTCATTAGGTATAATGCCCGACAGATAACTTGATAAAAATCCAATTTAATAAAATGTATACACGGCTGTATATTGACTTTAAATTGAGTCAGTGCATGCATTGGCTTAAGTCAGGATGAACAATAAAGTTTACGAGAATTAACTGAGAAAGTAGGTAGGGGGTTTTCCCCTGTGCAATGGTTAAGGATAATGCCCAACAGATAACTTGAACAAAAATCCCCGCAGTCGGGATGAGTTTGGGATGGATTATGTAAGTAAGACCGATTTTTTATTCTAATTTGTTAATTTGTTTTTTAATGCGAAAGAGATCTGCCAGGATCGCGACATGTGGCAGACTCTGCTCTCTACCTACCCCTTCGAGATCGAGGCGTGACTATATATTATGTTTTCTTTGTTAATGACTTAACTAAAGTCCGAAGAATTCTAAGTCACATTTAGCGTACCCTGGTACTGAGACCGTGATACGTCCATGTAAAGTCAAATTAATTTGTTCAAGTTATTTCTCGGGCAAACCTACATGCAGTCGACAGCACATCAATTGCCAGCAGAGTAGCCCGTAACGCCACTGAATAGAGTGCACGTATATAAAAGTAGGCGTGCTGGCAACTGTACGTACCGTGGACGTACCCATTCACGGTGCCTTTTCAGCCCATAAGGGCGCAGAGTTCGTTTATAGAAGGTGAGTCATTTAAGTAATTATATAACGTGTTATTGAAACAGCGCAAAATCTGAAAACTAATAATAAAATTTTCGAGCTATCTTTGTATTTCGGTCGGTCAACGGCGATATCATTACATTATGTAAAATAATAATTTGTACAATATGTAAAATAATATCGCCCTGATACTGACTGATTACACCACTTTTTTTATTTAATACGGAGATATTACAGAAACATGCCACTTATTCTAAACTTAGATGATAAAAATATGTACTAGGCATGCATCCAAAAACATATCTCACTAAGAACTTTATTATGAGTAAGTTTAAGGTGAGGGCGTGTATTGAGTAATTCATGAAGAGTAGGTACATGAATGATTTTACAGCAATAATATGTGACACAACTTATAGAAAATAAATTAAAACTTAATGAACGTTCATGTGGGGTCCTGAAGTGAGTGCACAACACAATATTTAAGTCTTCCGGTTTCTCCCACACCAGCAAACCGCCAATATCAACAGCATGTCGTATCACTTAATAGGCCACGGTACAAACAAAAAAAGGAAACAAAGGAAACAAATGAGCTGCTAACAACAGGCCGTGCCGGGTGGCCAGCAGACCGCTGGTGTACGAGAAACCGGGGGCAAGTTATATAATAATATGGTATTGTAGGTGTGGTATTGCGGTGGAATAGTTATAAGAAGATAACTTCCATTAATAAGAGTCCAAAATTCTCAATATATAATTTTTCATTCAAATTCACTTCGTCAAGTTTAAGAAGTTCCATGTAGTTTTTTAGGTCGCCAACGAGCGATTGAAATCGAATCAGGAATGAGGAGATCTGCAGAATAACCCGAGCTCCTAATATAGCTCAAACAGGGAATGCAGTCCCGGGATATCGGGATCCCGAAATACCGGGATACCGCATACCTACATTTTGCGGGACTAATCTCGGTCGGAAATTTTGCGGGATCCCGCTGGACTGGCGGGATTACAAAGAAGCGTAAATCACACGTGTTACTCTGTCGGCGGCGGCGTGTGCTTGTAAATTTCATAATTGTGATATTTAAGGAGATCCAGGGAGTAGCACTCTTTCACGGATCGAATTTGCAAAAATTGTCTGTACCGGGACAAAGACCGTCCAGTCCCACAAATACCTGGATTGAAATTATCTTGCGGAATTAACTTCTCTAAGCTCCAAGAATTGCTGAGTTGAAGTGGCAGTGGGTGGGGCACACAGCTCAGAGAATTGATGGCCGCCGTCGGGGCGGAAAAGTTCTGATTTGGCGACCGCGAGCCGGACGACGCAGCGTGGGTAGGCCCCCCTCCAGATGGTCTGACGACTTGGTTACGGTGGCAGGGAGTCGCTGGATGCGGGCGGCACAAGACCGGGAAGCTTGGAAAACCATGAGGGAGGCCTATGTCCTGCAGTGGGCGTCAAAAATGACTGATGATGATGTACTTTTATCGTGTATGGTGATGAAGAGTTTGATCTACGAGTAATCTAATCAAGTTTTATGATCATAATTTATCCACATTAAAGAAACAGTTTTCACGTTTTGCCTGACTTGAATAATACATTAACTTAATAAGTAGATCGATAAAGTACCACCTTAGTCTCCTTTAATGCATCGCCATATAATAATGCTTGTTTCCCTCACAACAAAAGCTCACATTCGTAATCTGTATCCATCCATAACAGCAACATCGGCGTTTTCGTCGGTCACTAACACGACGTCTCATGATTGTGTTCATTATTGCCCACAAAGGGCCGCAATTTTCTTTTTGAGCGTGCGTCACTACTACACAGCAATTTGGTCGATAAAGCGAATAAATTCACTTTTACTCGCCTTCGCGGTGTAGAAAATGAATGGATTTAATTGATAGTCGAGATTCTTTACGCAGGCTTGCGTTGCGTGTCTGGTATGGATTATGGAATCGTCTGCAGAGTCGATTCACGGCAGTGCTGGTAGGTACAGTCGACAGCGCATCAATCTTTAGGTGTGCACTGTTTGCAACAAATATATAAAGGTTGACCTGCTCGCAGCAGCAAACTAGTAGATACTTGTTTAAAGGAAATAGATATTCAAGGTACTTTCCCTCGATGTATCATAGCCGTGGGACGCCCTGTATAAAATCTCATGTCACAGTGCTTGTTATCAAACTTCTCCGAAACGGCTTCACCGAATTTTATTAAATTTTTTGTGTATATTTGGTAGGTCTGAGAATAGGTCGTAGGCTAATTAATATGGCAAAACAATATTTGCCGGGTAGGCTAGTAAGTTATAAAAGATATAAACTAAGTACGTTTTACTGTAGGTCATTAGGTCTTCTCTCAGAGAGAGAGAGAGAGAGAGAGGAGAGAGAGAGAGAGAGAGAGAGAGAGAGAGAGAGAGAGAGAGAGAGAGAGAGAGAGAGAGAGAGAGAGAATGGGCTTAATCACCTCGCGTGCCCACCGCGGATTGGTTGATGTCACTCAAGCACTCGGGTTTCCTCACGATGTTTTCGTTCACAGTCAGCGAGGGGATGGACACTACCAATAAGATTGGTACTAAAAATTCACAAAAACATCATATATTATTTAGGACATATTTCCCTTCGCAGCCTCTGCTGCCCGTTGCGATAAACGTTATTATCTTACTATCGCGTAGCGTATTTTGCTTTACGTATTCAAATAAAGAGCGATGTCTGTCTGGTCAATTATTTATCGCAGTCATAACTGGATTGCATCCAGCTATCATTTTATCGCAGTCTGTTACAGATAACCCGGACTACCTAGTACCTCAATCGATTAATACTCAGGCTTAGACCGAACGTACATAAGCAGCCTACATACGTCCCACTGCAGGGCACAGGCCTTCTCTCTGGGAGAGAGTATGGGCTTAATCACCACGCGTGCCCACCGCGGATTGGCGATTTCTAGCGCTGAGGTATGTGAATAGCTCAGACACTCAGATTTCCTCACGATGTTTTCCTTCACAGTTAGCGAGTGGTATTGGTACTATAACTTCACAAATGTACATAACTTAGAAATCAAAGTCATAGGTACATGCCCGCACTGGGAATCGAACCTGGGTCTCTCGCTTCCGAGTCCAATGTTCTACCCACTAGGCTACCAGCGCTGTAGGCCGAACATACTTCGACTAAGTAGGGGATGTATTAACAAAGGGCAAGATAAAAAGTACCCGAAACCGGCGTGCGTGCATGCAACGATTAATGAATGTTGCGGAAGCGAAAGTGATCTGTCAGGATCGTGGCAAGTGGCAGTCCCTGGTCTCTGCCTACCCCTCTGGGATACAGGCGTGAGTTTATGTATGTATGTTACATACATACATAAACGTAGAACAAATAGCACCGTTTCCTAAATGTCACTTAAGCCACTTAAGAAAGTGGTGCAAGTCGGCCTTAGTTTAATGTCGTACATGTTAGCCGTTTATATGGTGATAAAAGTTGTATTAAAAAGCAAGTATCCAACTTTTATCACGATATAAAAATAATTTCACACTTTGTAGTAGGAGTACTTCAATAATCAGTTTATTTTGTATTAATTTGGTACAGAGCTATTCAATAACACCCAATATGTTCTCCTTGGTTTGGTTTCATATATTTGAATTTGATACATCAAAATAAATTCGCATTTCTAATGAAAACAGAAAACTAGGTACTTATGGCTAGCTCGCCTCGAGGGACGAGAAGTGTTTGAGCGTGAGGCGCATAGGAAGGACGTGGGACAAGTGCGTGGAAAAGACGCGGTATTCTTTCAATTCACTTTCATACAAAATGTATTGAAACGATGGGACACAGCCCACACATATAATACGGGGCGAGGACGCGAACTCTATACAACGCGCGCGTCACATTTTTACCGCGCCCCCGTCCTACGTCTACGGGCACATAGGTGCCCCTGGCCTTAGTGCACTACGTGATGGCGGCTCCAACCATCCATCTCTACAAAATCTTCTGCGAATGAGACATTGCAAAGTCAATCAGAGTTGTAAATTCAATCATCATCATCATTATCAGCCTATGCTTGTCCACTGCTGGACATAGGCCTCTAACATAGCACGCCACTGAGCACGGTCCTCGGCTACTCCCATCCAGCTCTTGCCAGCCGCCTTGCGAAGATCATCGCTCCATCGAGTCTGAGGACGTCTTACACTACGTTTTCCGATCCGCGGTCTCCATTCAAGAACTCGTCTACGCTATCGGTTATCAGTTCTTCGGATAATATGGCCGGCTCACTGCCACTTCAGCATGCTAATTCGGTGGGCTATGTCGGTGACTTTGGTTATCTGACGGATCACCTCGTTTCGGATTCGATCTTTCAAAGAAACCCCGAGCATAGCCCTTTCCATAGCACGCTGAGCGAATTCAATGCTGAGTGCTAACAGCATTCAATATTCAATATTGAATGCTGTTAAATAAATGTCTCATTAAAATTTTGTTATCGTTATAGTGTCTTACTATGTCTGAAAACAAACATCTTCTATTTCTATTTTCTACTGGAAAAAAGTCATTCCTTGCATAAGGCTACGCAAGAGCACGACATTACTTTGTCTAAAATGAATGCCAACCTTATTTTATTTTTACATTAATATATTCACATAACGTCATTGTTGAAGACATAACTGTTATATCGGCACCGTTCACTTAACTTGTATGAAGCGTGAATATTCATAAGAATTAATGTGTATCAGAACAATGCAGTAAAAAGTTAATACATAGTAAAAAATCAGGTGGTCTATTTGAGGAGTAGCGCTTTGATGACAGCGGTGTCCAATTTAGGTCGAACAGTACTTGATACGGTCCAAACCAAAAAGGACAATCTGGAAATTGTTGGTTTTTTTATTGGAACGAGCAAAGTTGCAAGAGCAATGCATGCAGTAATTTTAAGCAGGTATGTCCAAAATAGATTGAGCAATCGACCGTCGTACACCTAGGTACTCTATTATCTTGACATTGAGGGTCCATGTCATGTGATCGCGCGTGCTCGCCGTGCATCGCATCCTATCGGTAGTCAGGTCAGACGATCGTTCAATGGTGATCGTCTTAATAGGTATGTGAGTCAGTGATCGTGTTTCAAGACAATCAGTAAACGGAAGAAGCACGTATGAATTGAGGAGGAAGAGTTATTAGATGCTCACACATAGACGACCGTCCAATCCAAGCGTAACTAAACCACCCGTCGAAAGGTCTCACATCGTCAAATCTTAGGGTTCCGATTCGTAGACTAGTCAAGAATATTTACTGCAACTTACCGAAACCCTGTCGGTCAAACACTGATTATCGTAAATAGGTCTGAAAAATAAACAAAATTATTTTTCCTGCGTAAGATTCAGTGAACGGGCGCTATCCATAACACGACGAGACAAGTTACGTAAGTCGTAGTTAAACTTGGAATCTTTGGATCGACATTTACAATCGTGATTTATTTGTGATACTTCAGAGTTCACAATACAGCGACGGGCTGCGTAACATCAGTATGTCAGACCACTGGGTTAGTATTCAGTTAATAGTACCTTGATCGCAGATGGCAGACAATAGATAATGGCTGTCGTAAGGTATGCGGTTGTCTTGCAAACGAGCCATGAGCGCGGAGAGCGCTCGAGCCGGTAAGTCTATTAGTAATGGAATTTTCACAAGCCATAAATTAAATTCACATGCAGTTGCTCGGCCGACACGAGTTACCGACTTACCGCAGTCGTCATGCGGATAAGTAACAGTACAGTGGATCTCTATGCCGTAATGGGAGTGGCCTGGCTCATCTGGGTTGACCGCAAGGCCTCCGCGCATCGCTCAACCTACTGCGAGCAGTTCGCCATACACAAAACATAGCATTAGTGCTAATGCCTAATGATCCCGTGTCGAAAGGCACGCCAGATCAAACTACGATCTAATATTCATGTAAATTACGGAACGGGGCAATACAATTTTGAGTCGCATCAGCGCACCAGATGATGTGTGCTGAAGCGAACCAATACCCAATAATAACACCGTTTCTTATTCATTTCCTCCGCACTTCAATGAATATCATCTGCGTAACTAGCACATTCATGGTATAATCATACGGCGCCGCAAGAGCAAGCCGTAAACATTTTACGGCTCTGCTTAAATGGATTTCCTGTATCTAAAATCAATCAAGTGTAGCTTCAGGTAACGTTGCATCATTAGTTATCAGTTATAGCAGGCCATGCAACGGTTGACCCGTATCGCTAGTAGCTTCATTAAAACGAAACATCAGTCCGGCATCTTGCAGCCGCTCATTACTCAAAGTCTACTCTCACGCGATCTATTCCTCAACTTCAGATTGCTTTCGCTCGCCGCCCACTCGCCACTAAACTACTTGCCAATCGCGCTACCAACATGTACACTGTACAGATCACCTAGGGTTTCACCAGAACTGGCGCTGTTGATTTAAAAGCACTTATCGCATGTAACGGGCTCAAATTTCAAGTGAAGAGGTTTCATGTATAACAGTCTACTTTATACCTTAAATAAAATTGCAATTTCTCGACATTCCACAGCTGGCAAGGCTTCCATTCTGCGCTAATGTGACAATGCGATTCTGGGATTGTGAATGACTGACACATATTCGCTTGAGGCCAATGCGTTAGAAAACCGAGGATGAAACTGTTGCATGCTTAATCAGACAGAACAGGTTTGTCTGGGCTGTGTATCAATCCCCACGTGCGCGCGTACGTTCCTCGGTCACGCCAAGGTTATTACGACCCTATTGCGTAGAATTAAGATTGTCTATTACTTGTTATATACTCTTCTTTAGGATCATAAATAGCATACGATACAAGTATGTATCCAATTCATATGTATTTTCTACGGTTGAATTTACCATTGAATAGAAATTTCTGGTTTTCATGTTCAAATCAAGCTACTCGTGTATGTAAATTGTTATTTGACTTAGTTGTGTGTTTTGTTTTATAGGAGTTGTTAAACTGGTTTTATGATTGTGGGATCTATTTGATACGAAAACGAAACTCGCTCAGTAGTAGTACTATTTCTGTTTGCAATATGGCTTTTGGCAAACACTCGTTCCGGGGTCAGACTGGTGCCTGACCCCGTTTGAAAAACACATTCTTCTGTCAACCGTTTCAGAGAAACGTTCGAACGTTGACTTGATGGCATTTGTTTCCGTGTTTGATCTGATCACGCAATGTTACCAAGGTAAGGTAGGTTAAGAGGTAGGTACCCACTTGATTTCAGGAATGTTATCACCTTACGTTGGGTAAGAGTGCGCACAGCGAAAGTTGTCAGCCAAGATGCAACGTAATAAATACGGAACCTAAGCAAGCATAATATACAATGGTCTTCTGGGCCGAGTTTCATAAAACTACAATTCGTAGTTTATTATGACAGTTCGAGGTACATTGCGTAGCAGCGTCTACTTGTCAATATGTGGGTTAATCGACTTTGCAATGAACATCGAATTGTCATAGTAAACCACGAATTGTAGTTCTATGAAACAGGCCCCTAACAGTAGCCAGCTAGCCGGTCTGCTGCCTGTTTACTCGTATCGTGTAATTTGTCGTAATCGCCACTGTTTGTGTAATGGAGGTGCGAATTTCTACACACGGGTCGCATCAGTTTGGTATATTGTGTAATGGGGCCTATCATCACCATTATTTCATAAAAAAATTCAGCACAGCAGAGCTACTTAATAACCTCTTTCACTTATGCCAGCGGTAACCACATAGCCACTACTTGAAGGTTTCTTGTTGTTTTAGACCTTTTTCATAGCGTATCTTCGTAGCGTATTTTCAGTAGCCTGTCATCAACTTTATTTCGCAAAAATCATCAACTTTATTTCCCAAAAAATCGGCGGCGATGACGCCGCTAGGTGATTAATTTTTTCAGGACGAATGTCTTGAAATTGCAGTTTTGCAACAGCTAAACTTGAAGTTGAAGCTACTTTGTGTACTTTTGTATAATATTTGTTGAGACCACCGACACTCCGTGTTTGAACGACCTCAAATCCACGCATTTTCACTTTTCTTCTGTGTCGCAACCCGCCGGGTGTAGTCGGAAAATTATAGTCGCCGGATGGACCGGTTTGGTCATCCACTCGAAATTAAGCCTTTGGTGATGTTAATTACCAAGAGGCTTCGTTATCAAAGTATTGATCTTCGAATATACGGTACAATTTGCAGGTGCGATTGATAAAGTTGTTAGTCACCGTTCAGTCCGCATTCTAATTAAAAACTCATTGAGTCAGTGGCAGTTCTTACAGCTCTTCGTATTGGTAAAAATGTTTAACGTTTTACATCTTTATTTTATTTATAAATTATTTTATTTTTATTTATTTTCTTCACAAAACATACTTGTCTAAGAATTCAGTTCCTGGATTCTTCATTATGTGCTGATTCAATTTTGTCAGCGTCTTTTCCACGGTCTCTAAAACAAAAACGCGGCGACTGCTTTGGACGACAGGTAAATGAGTTATCAAATGTCAATTGAAGTTCATGGAATTCCCAAATGTTTCATACACTCATGCATGGATAACGATCCCTGCCACGAGCATATAAACGGCATATTTTTAACAGACTTCAAACATTTTGGCTATGTTTTCGCATAACTCCGTCAAATCTTAACCGATTTCGACAATTCTTTTTTTGACTCAGGTTTCCTCACGATGTTTTCATTCACCGTTAGCGAGTAATATTGCTACTATAACTACACAAATGTACATAACTTAGAAATCAAAGTCATAGGTACATGCCCGCACTGGGAATCGAACCTGGGTCTCCCGCTTCCGAGTCCAATGCTCTACCCACTAGGCTACCACCGCTTTATAAGGGTCTTGTTTATTTTTCACCCAGTGCCGAGTTTCATGACCAGCACATATATTTTTGGCACCGACTCCAAATTATACTTCTACAATACCTGCATGTATACATACTTCCAATTATTTAAATTATTTCTAACTTATTAGTCTGTTTCGAAGTCGGTTTTTATTTAATTTTTTTTATTGAATAACTCCTGGTTTCCGAAGTGGTTTTCCTTTGTGTCCGGTAAATCATTCATCCACGAATGCTTATTGTTTGTAGGGCTTTTTGTCCATTATCTATCTATCTCCATTTCCTCTTTCATTGTTTTGTCATATTAACTTAGATGAAATTTCTATCATACGTATAGTTAATGCATATTAATTTGAATAGAGTACGCGCTTTACAATCTCTTAACCTCTAGGTACCGGTTTTTTTTATATAAAACACGATTCCTCTAAAACACTCCTCAGGGGCAGCTTAAATAATCTGTAGTTACGATCGCGTTTTTAGGGTTGCAAGGAACTCTTATAGTTTCGCCATGTCCGTCCGTCTGTCTGTCTGTCCGCGGCTTAGCACAGATACGATAAGGACTAGAGAGCTGAAATTTGGCATAGATATAAGTACATATTTATCAAGCCGACAAAACGGTAGAATAAAATCTCATAAAAAATTCCCCTACACCTAAATTAGGGAAGCAATTTTTTTCTAGCCTATACCATAGTGTGGGGTATGCTTGGATTGGTCGCTTAAAAATATTGTGGGTAAAGGATGACTATTTTTCGACTTAGGGTTCTGTTTGCGAAATATTAAGCTTTAAAGCACAAATTTCTGTCAGGGTAGGGCGTCCCCCCGTCTCCTGGCTAAACGGTTGATTGTAGAAACGTGAAAAAATTCAGGGCAGTAGCACATATAATGAATTTAAAAGAAAAACTCTCACAGCTAAGTAGGCTTATATTCTTTTTGTTTCACTAACCCGTGCTGAGGACAATTTAAAAACCTATTTAGAGGCTAATACGTACGTACGTTACGTTTGTACGTAATACAGAGAAGTTTGTAAAGAGGCTCGAAATTTCATCGATGCTTGCACTTGCCCATTAGCTCAGTTGGGAGAGCGCAGGCACGGTGAGCCAGAGGTCGCGGGTTCAAGTCCCGGCATGGGTGGAATTTTTAGCCTCTAAATAGGTTTTTAAGTAGGCTTTACAAGTTAACGAGTAATGGAAAACTTGGTACAAAATCAATTGAAAATTACTTTGATGAAGTTGTTAGATCTGTAAAGCAGATAAAAAAGCCTCCTTCTATGGAACCCTACACTGCGAGTGGCCCGACACGCACTTGGACGGTTTTCTAAATGCTGCTTAAAATAGTTTAAGCGGTTTGAATGTCGTAAAATAATGTTCACTGTTCGAAGTACTGATATGCCTGCTGAAAAGATGATCAGTATCTTATGTTTTACACGGCTGAACATTGATTTTAAATATATTGAGTTAGTTTGTGTCAGAAAGGGTTTGCGTCAAGATTAACAGTAAAGCTTCTGAGGATAACCTGAGTAAGTAGGATAGGATGTTTTTAGGGTTCCGTACCCGAAGGGTACTAAACGGGACCTTATTACTAAGACTTCACTGTCCGTCTGTCTGTCTGTCACCAGGCTGTATTTCATGAACCGTGATAGCTAGGCAGTTGAATTTTTCACAGATGATGCATTTCTGTTGTCGCTGTAACAACAAATACTAAAAACAGAGTAAAATAAATATTTATTAAATATTTTTGTCCCATACAATAAACGTATTTTTTGCCGTTTTTTGCTCGATATTAATAACGGCAACAGATAGACACTTCAAATATTGACAGAATATTTAGTTCTATATTCGCTTCAAAAATAAATAATTAAATTAAAATAAATAGTTATGTTCGAAGCGTGGAAAACCATGAGGGAGGCCTATGTCCTGCAGTGGGCGGAAGGGTACGGAACCCTTCGTGCGTGAGTCCGGCTCGCACTTGGCCAGTTTTTTCTTTTGTGCAATGGTACGTTATAAGTACCAAGTTGTTCGATGTTATTTCTCATGATTGTTTTCCCTACCTAAGGAACAGCCGGAAAAAGAGTAATTAGGTATTTATGCTGTTTTATACAAACATTTATATTATTCTATAGAAAACGCAAAAAAAAACGATCGTTAGATTATTTTACACGCCCATCTCAGACACAAACGACGACTCGGCAGACCAAGGCGAAGATGGCAGCAGAAGATGGTGCGAGGTGGCTAAGGATAAAGAGAGGTTGAAAGCAGGAGGGGAGACTTTTGTTCAGCTATGGGACACAATAGATGCTAACCCCCAGTTTCTGGTATACTAACACGCTGTTAATCTACTGTTAACAGCTGTCAATTGACCAAAGTGCATACAAAAAAACCCCTGACAGCTGTTAACAGTAGATTAACTGCTTGTTAGTGTACGAGAAACCGGGAGTAAGTAAATTAACTGATCTCACGAGTTTCGAGACTACCTATATTAGATAGATAGACAGAGAACACTTTATTGCACAGCCAGAAAAAAAAATCTATTCTCTTCTATATTTTTACTTCTCTTTTTAGCGTGTCGATGGCAAAAAAATAATATTGAGTCTTTATTAAATAATACCGGCCCGGACTAAGACGTAACTGCAATAACCTATCATAGTAATAAAGAAAGAAGGTTCTCAATTTCGCCCGTATATTTTATTTTATGTGTGCTGCTCAGCGATAATTTTGTACCACGTTGACCGATTTCACTAATTCTTGTTTTGTTAGAAAGGGGTACCTCAAGTGTTCCACGGTCAAGATCTATTGATGAGATCCAGGACAAAACTGTCGAACTCTTTTTAGTGCGTGCTTTTCTTGACAATGATTTTTTTAAACAAAAAGGCAGTTATTTCTCAGCAACCTAGATTCACGTTTAGTGCAAAAAAAAGGCGCAGCCTTTCATTATGATAGTGTGCCGATCAGTCAAGCTCAAGGTGAGCCAACGGTGTCGGTCGGCGTGGACACGAAACAAAGTTACGCACAGAAGTTTCAGCTCTATGAAGGATGGAGCTAAGGCGGCGTTTACTTGTGGCATACCTCTTATTCGCATACCCTTACATGTTTAAAATTATAAAAGGTGATATCCGATATTTCAGGTCACCTTTGTCGAGCGCGCTGGTGGGCGTCCTACGCTGCGTTTGCCAGTAAGTGGTCTCACTCGATAACCTTTGCACCCCATTGACCATCGGTTCTTCAGCATATGTGACCAGCCGACTGCCACTACAGCTTGCTAATCTTATAGGCTATGTCAGTCACCTTAGTTCTTTGGTGGATTGTCTCATTTTTGATGTGATCCATCAAAGACTGTTCTTCTGTGGTATTAAAAATGTCGTGGTCAAGAGGTAGCGTGTGCCAGAAACGAGCTTCCACTCCTACCCAGACGTGAACTAAAGCTGCTATAATAGCTACCTAAACTCCAATATTAATTACTCGCTGTGGGTATACTTAATTAAACTAAGTCAGTAGTGCAATTATCATTATTAGTCAAGTAGTAAGTATTATAGAATGGGCGTGGGCGTCTCGTAAATAGCAAGTTTAGCAAACAAGTCGCTGTACTTTGCAGCCAGGTTCAAACTAGTTCATAATGTGGGTACGTTGGTCAATTCGAACACCTTTACCTACTACCGGGGAGAACTTTAAAATCACGAAAAAAAATATCAGTAGTTCCATATATTATATTCTTTTTCTTGCACTAACATTTAAATTTTAAATTGTGAATGTTTAGCCTCTAAATAGGTCTTGTCTAAATGTTCCATATATTTTAATGCCGCAGATGGTAACTTTAGTATGAAACAGATGATATTTTTTCTACGTTGAAGATAGCAAAAGCTATTCATATTGAAAAGTAGAACACCTCCTCCCCTTTTCGGATAGATGTGTGGATGTATTTATATGAACAAAGTTGACAAATACAGTTTTTTCCACTGCAAGGCTCAGACGCAACTACATTTATTAACGACACGCAAAATGACACGAGAGGATTAATCTAATATATAAAAATCTCGTATCACAGTGTTTGTTATCAAACTCCTCCGAAGCGGCTACAACGATTTTCATGACATTTTTGTGTATATTTGGTAGCTCTGAGAATAGGTCGCAGGCTAAATAATATGGCAAAACAAGGTTTAACAGGTCAGCTTGTAATAAATAATAACTTTCATATAACACAATCTCTTGTCCCGGTCCCAAGATGGGATACCCTGTGCTATGGCAACTGGGATTGACATGGCAGCTTAGTTTTTAGCTTCTATAAAATAGTTCACGCATAGCTTGTAAGAAGGCAATTAGGTACCATCGGAATTATGGAACTCGTTATGCCTGTCGGCTGTTTGTAATTATATTGGGTTGAGTAACAATAGTTAAGACGGTGGGCTGAAACAATTTAACAAAGCATTACTTACCCACAGTTTATGGCGCCATGTTACCTAAGAGTAGATCAGACACACTACCTAAGTGCAACAGAATAACACTCCAAAAGATTGAGTAAAACCCAAAGGTAAAACTTAAAAAAATGAAGAAGGGTATTATCATTATATTCTTTTCGTTGCACTAACCCGAGCTGAGGATAATTTTAAAAAACTTTTTTATAGGCTAAAAATTCTACCCGTCCCGGGACTTGAACCCGGTTAGCCAGAGGTCACGGGTTCACGGGCTCTAAATAGGTTTTAAAAAAGTGTATTATCAGACAAATGTATTCAAAGGAACGATGAAATGGGAAACGAAAGTGGATAGTGGAAATATTTGTTGTGTGTGGACTTTTCCAAATATAGTTCTTTTTTTTTCATATACATTTCAGTATTGTTTGTCTCTTGGACATACTAATTGCCATTTTCCGGGACCCAGTCGGTCGCAATGATGACCCACTTATCTAAGCTCATACGGCAGAAATTAAATTAAATTCAATGGTCAGCCCAGTCCCACTTTCACCTGTCGGTCGCAAGCCCAACATCTGCAATGTTTGTTGCGGCAGACCAAGGCGAAGACGGCAGGACTACCTTAATGCATTCTTGCCGGGATGGTGCGAAGTGGCTGGGGACATGGACAGCTCCAGTGGAACACAAAAGAGGCTAAGTAAGAAAACAATTCCAATTATTGTCTGTTCAAAAAAATTACAGGAATGCAGTAGACTAGCTAAAAACTATTTGCTAGAGCTGAGTCACACTCTATCTAGGCATTTGAATGCAGAACCCATGATCGCGTTCACATAAATAGCTCGGTCTGAATAGCGTATTACGGCAATTACTCAAATCAACCTCTGTAAAAAAACAAGTAGTTAGTGCAAAAATCGGTTTATAATGGCCTACCAACGACCGTAATTTATTTTCAGGAGCATTATTATTATTGAAATAGAATGATGTGTTGTACGTATGTAACCACCTCATTTGTATGATAAATATATATTTGTATGATAAATATATATACGTAATACATTCATAGTTTTTAGTGAGGTTCTGTTTAAAAAATCTAAAAAGTTTCTCATTCATTGTAATTGACCAATATATTTACCCATATCGTACCTAGTAACACATTAAACAGGTTTTTATCGCAATTGCATATTGGTTACTAAAGTTAATTATTAAATCTTGATGGCGATTAGTCCCGTTAAATGTATACTGCTCAAAACAATTAGGGGAATAAAATTTCAAAGTGTAGTAAAACTTTTTGCTTAGGTTTTTAATTATAGCTGGCCTCTAAATATTAAAGTGGCATCCTTTACAAAAATTAAAAACCAAAGAATATCAGCGTTTTCGTTAGTAGTTATTAATATGGTGGCCAAGAGTCTATGTGCACAAGGTAGCTAGGAAATTCAGGATCGAACCCTCTTGAAGCAGAGTGACCGCTCGAGATATTTGGATTTCAGTCAAATCTGGCACAAATACTTTCAAAACCAAATTAACACTCACTTCAATCAATAACAACAATCAGAAGACTTGGAAGGCCACATAAAACTTGTCTGTACCTAATTAAAAGTTAAGAAAATTAAATGACTTCATATTGTTTTTAGGTGTACATAGACTCTTGGCTACCATAACGCTGATGTTCTTTTGTTTTTTATTTTTATGAAAAATGTCACTTTAATATTCGGGGGGCAGCTATAATTAAAAAACGAAGAACATTTTTTATTCTACTTCGAAATCATATTCCCGTAATTGTTTCAAGCAGCATATAAATATCTAATATGAGCATTGCGGGTCCTTAAAAATAGTACGAGTACCTTCAGTCTACTGTACAAGTATATAGATCCTTGGTTTTTTTTACATTACCCGGTAAATTACTAAATGTACCTAGATAGAAAAGATTTTCTTATAAATCATAGTTCATTATGAGTTACCGAAGGCACTGACTGAAAATCAGCGCTGAGGGATCACTTCCTCAGCACAACGCTGAGTCAACTGCCTTTTGTTTGCGGCAACTTAGACACACCGCTGGCTACATCTATGGACCTGTTTTATTTATTTGATTTGTCTGTTTTGTATTTAGTTTTCTTTTTGTTGCTGTGCATATTATCTGTTTATTTTGTTTCTGTGATGTGTCTTCTTGGTATAATAAATGCCTTTTCACTTCTCATGCTCTAAAAGTTCGTCTTTATGTCGTGCGTAGGCGACATAAAGTCGCTTTTTATGCTCTAGAGCATAAAGTAAAATCTTCGTCGAAGACCAAGGCAATCGCTGCAACAGCCACACGAACATCTTTAACTTCATACAACAACCTCTTTATTTTATTTCGTTTCGTTCGTATTCTAAGACCAAGGCAAAGATACCAACAGCCAAAGTACACAATAAAACTTCATGAAATAAACTTATAATTTGTATTTCGTCTCATTTATTATTTTTTATATTTGTTTATTTTTCAATTTAGTAGATCAGTATAGTATTTAAGCCATAACAACAACTTATCATAGTTATAAAAAGAAAATGTTTTTATAACTGAGCAGTATGTAACGACCTTAAGTCAGGTGTCACGTCCCTACAGAAAAAAAAAAGAAAAAAAAGTTAATTGGCGGGAACCATAATTATTTTTACATGTTGCTGTTTCATTTCCTCGCAATCGAAGTGAAAAGTAGAGTGTACAACTCGTCCATAAAACCCATTTTACACTCGACTTTATATCTATCCTCGCTCGCAAGCTCGCTCGGATGGATAAACGTCTCGAGTAAAATGGTGCGTTTTATGCACTTGTTGTACAATCTACTATTCTTTCCTTCTTTCTTTCTATTACGGTAGATTTTTTATTTATAATCATGTACCTGCCATCAAACGCGCATCAAGCCAAGCTAGAGATCAGCGAGATAACTGTATTTGCTCTACATAGTCGGAATACCTCGTCCGAGAGATCAATGTTGCGACATCGACACGAACCTTCGATTATAGTATGACGTAAACGATGCAGAAGTGGTTGTAGGAAAAAAATATCACGAAAAGAAAGCAACCAAACGGGAAACGAAGACAACTAGGTTGTGAAATGGAAAGGGCGCGTTTACGTAGAGCTTCATAAAACTACAATTCGTAGTTTATTATGATAATTTGAGATAAATTGCGTAGCAGAGTCTGCTTGTTAATCTGTGGGTTAATCAACTTTGCAGTGTACATCGAATTGTCCTAGAAAACCATTAATTGTATTTCTATGAAACAGGCCCCTGGTTGTGATCAACCTCTGTGATGGCATAATATAATAATCAATTCGACGCCCATCCCACGAATGGCCCCATTATAATACCATTGTATTATGATCTTGAGTCTTGACTCAATTGTAGATGTGAGGTAACATAGTACATTTAATAGATGACATGCCGATTACGCAACATTTCAACTAAAGAGGTTTACAAAAGAACAAAATAGTATAAATTCGACCTTCTAATATTATATTGCCAATTCCATTTAGATGATTTCAAAAGAATATTAAATTGATGGACTAATACATCGGAAGATTTTGATCAGTCAGAGATTTGGTTCATCTTTCTGCCAATAAGTTTGCACGTGAATTGTGAGCAGTTCTTTTCGAAGTAGGAATGTTCGCGTCAACTAAACTAACCATTATTTTTTCAGTACAAAAGACAGCTAATCACCAAGTAAGGAATAGACATGATTTCGGTTATTAGCGTAAACTCCGATATGCTGTCGTGTGTTTTTACGTAAAAAAAGGTTTTCTGCATTTTTGACAGCATTTATTTGACACATTGTTTTACTGCCTGCCTTACTACCTTGTTTCAGTGAGAATAGTTGAATAACCGAGGGATACGACCTTCAAAAGCTATATTTGTATAGGTTGACAGATGTCGTACAGGATACGAGTATGTGTAAGAATGAAACGTTCTTGGATAGGTATGTGACTAGACATCCATTGCAATATTGCGATCTGAGCAATTCCTCATACGCAAACTCGAAGCCATTCAAGGTTAGCGATGGGTTTTTGCCCGGACATTTACGGACGTATTGAATAAACGCCCAATAACCGTCCATTTATGCCCAATAAACGCCCGATCACAGGGCATTTACTTTATTTGCTAATTACCACAAATTATTACTTAATGCTTCGATCAAATTATTTTTTAGTGTTTGTTTAATGTAAAGTTAAACTATAACTCGCACTATAAGTAGGTACTTAGTTTTTAAAACAACCATTTGTTATCAATCGATCCTAAAATCGATTCATCATCCGACATCCATCCCTATTTACGATAGTTTATGTTATGATCGTATGTCGTACTGTAACGATTCTCCTTTATAGAAGCTGGCTGGCAGAGCCTTCTCGTCTTATTTTGAATATTTTGAAGGGAATCGTTACGTTTTGTTTTAGATGTCAGTCGATCCCCAGCTAGGCTAGGGCATCGATGAAAAAAAGAGTAATAAATATATAATATTGCTCGTAATCAGAGTTTTAAATAAGTAGAGCATTACATATTGGTGGAGGCGCCTAAAGTCCCCAGCGAAAAATTTGCCCGAAGTGTGCACGAGTTGGTGCATCGCGATCCCATAGGAAAGAAGAGTTTTCTTGCAGCCAGGCGAGTCGCCCAAAGAGGAGCTACCAAAAAGAAAATTGAATTGCATGGAGCACTGACAGTATAGCGCTCACCCAGTGCATGGAGCACTAAGGCGTAATTTTGTACGCGCAAAAGGAGCAAGTTTGCGTTGATCACGCCACCCCGGGTTAGGTGGAAGTGTTTAGTAATCGTCGTCCGCCTGACGAAACTGTTGCGGTGAGTACCTATATACCTACATACCTACCTATTCATTGTATTTTCTTTTCATAATTTAAAGAACTTGTAAATAAGTCGAATTTAATCAACTTCTAATCAAATCGATATTTGAAACTTTTAAAAAGTACCTAAACCGATCAGGGCTGCCAGATGTGAAAAAGGCGCCGGCCAGCTTCAAAAAGTCCTATTTTGCAGAAAAATCGAAATAAAAAAATCGTACATCTTTGTAATAATTATTTATTGAAGATTTACTCAGGATTAACCCGGTTTAACCGCGTTTTTTATTGTACGATGAAGTCTACTGCAAAGGCGCTTACTTGTTTGTCTCCTTATGTGTGTGTGTGTGTGTGTGTGTGTGTGTGTGTTGTTGTGTATGTGTGTGTGTGTGTGTGTGTGTTTAGGGGAAACTTATCTCGTTACGTACTTGGCTCAAAGTATTGTTATTTGTTGTAGCATCATCATGGGAAGACCAAGAAACCAGAAGATATGGCGATATTTTCAGGAAATTAATGATAAAACCATCAAGTGCCGTTTTTGTGAGAGAGTGTATCAACAGAAATATGTCCTCAAAATGAGTAGACACTTGTTGGTATGCACCAATGCTCCACTCTCAGTAAAACAACAAGTGAAAGATACAAATGACAGTAATGAACAATCTTGTAGTCAAACCTGTAAAAGTACCAATGAGGTCCCTGAAGATAATAACAAATCATCATTAACAGAGCTATTTGCAAAGGCCTTGTTAATTTCTGGAGCACCGATGTCTATGGTGCAACATCCACTGTGGATACAGTTTTACAAAAAACTGAATTTTAAATTACCTTCCAGAAAGATGCTAGCTACAAAGTACTTAGATAAACTGTACAATGAAATGGCCAAAGAATTGTTCGAGGATTTGGAAGAAGCGGCCTTCTTACACTTGCAATGCGACGGGTGGAGTAATATCCGCAATGAGGGTGTTATCAATTTTTTAATATCCAAGCCGGAAATTGTACTCGTCAAAAGCCTTAATACCGAAGACCAACGCCATACTAGCGAATATTTGTCCAGCGAAATAGAGAAGGTTATGAAATCTCACGGAGAAAAAAAATTTGTAGTACTTATTGGAGACAATGCAAGAAATCTGCAAAAGGCTTTCGATATCTTGCACATCAAATACCCTTCGGTTGTTCCGTTGAGTTGCGCTGCGCATACTCTTAATTTGTTGTGTGCAGATGCAATGAAACTGTCTGTGATTAAAATTTGCATCGATCTTGCGACAGATGTTGTAAAATGTGTAAAAAAAAGTCAAGTGCTCAGTGCAATGCTTACTAAAATCAGAAATAATAAGAACATTGACGGTGAAAGTTTAAAATTACCCTGCAAAACTAGATGGGGGAGCCATGTTTCGGCACTGAGAAGTGTCCAAGTAAACAAAGCTGCACTTCAAGCTTTGGCAGTTAACGAGCAAGTACAACCATCAAATGAGGTGAAGTCAACAATACTTGATGACAATTTTTGGTTCATGTTGGATCAATGTGTAAAAGTATTGAAGCCAATAACAGATGCCATATTTCAGCTGGAAGGCAATGACCACAACATTAGTAAAGTCTTCATGGTGTTGAAGGACATTAAATCAAAAGTGCAATTCACTTTAGCAACTATATCAATCTTGGAAAGTACAGATAAAGAAATAGTAATAACTGCCATAGAAAAGAGAACCAAACAGGTTATTAAGCCGATACATTATGCTGCATATCTTCTGGATCCTACATCTGTAGGAGTTGAACTCGACCAGACTCAAGAGACTGAAGCGATGGAGTTCATTTACAATCTTGCGGAGAGTCTAAATATTGATTGCCTAGCTGAGATGGCTCAATATAAGGGACGAGGTGGTTTATGGAGTAAGCAATTTGTCTGGAAGGCTGCCGAAACTGTTGACCCCGTGATGTGGTGGAAAGGGATATGTGGATCCACATCTCTCAGTAAAATAGCACTCCGCATACTAACTGCGCCATGTACATCAGCGGCCACAGAAAGGTCATTCAGCATGCAAAGCTTCATTCACAGTGCAAAAAGAAATCGCCTAACTACCGAAAGAGCAGCCAAGATTTCATTTCTGGCATACAACTGGAATTTGCTAAATAAAAGAGTGGAAAATAGCAATATACTGGATGATGATGTCGCTACGGACGATGACCTGGAAGATATATCAGATATCGAATCTGATGTTGACACGCATGAAACATCCTCAAACGAACCCCAACCATCTACATCCAGAGCATTTGACTTTGTTCCAGTTCAATCACTCGATATACTTAGTGAGAGTGATTAGTTATTCGAAATCATTAGTTTTTCCTCACGCACTCAGGGTAAATCCGGATTATAAATGGTTTGTTTCCTCGTCTTGATTGAAAATTAGGTACCGAACGTGATTTTAATTGATAAATAACTCTAAATTCTACAGTTACAGTACTACAGTTTTTTTTTTATAATTGTACGAAATTGCTTAGTTATAATTAATTATGTATGAATGACGCACATAATAAATAAAGAATCAGTGATATTTTCGATTATAGATAACTTGTTTTATTTAATAAAATCGTACAAATAAAAAAAAATTGGCAATCACCTTATTCCTAAATATTATATTTTGGTATAAATACCTAAACCTTATCACTATTTAACGATTACGTATTGATAATTTAAAAAAATGAGAAATTATAGTTTCTGCCCTGTAACTGGACATTTATTTCGGCATAAATTCGTTTTTGCCCTATTTGTCCAGTTTATGCCCTTTCCGTCCAGTTGGGTTTAAACCCTCTGCCCATCTCTATTCAAGGTCGAACACAACAACAGCTACTGTTTTATAGTCCCTACGTATCACTGATAAAAATATATAATCAATTACCTGAAAACATAAAAGATGAAAAAACTCAAAAATATGCTAATCAAAAACTGTTATTATGATTTAAATGAATATTTACTTGACCCTCAATCTCGTTGAGAAATTATTAAGTATTTTGTATGCTTGTTACTTATTCTTTTGCATGTAAGAAATCAATAATAATAATTTAATTTAATTTAACGCTGTGTCATAAGACTAACTGTATTGCAGTGCCCTCACAGGGTGTCATGTACTTACCTACAAAAACCAATACCACCTGTAATTGAATCGTGTGATTTTAAAACGACACATGTCCTTTCATTACAACTTTGCAGGAAATAGAAAAAACTGTTTTATTCAAATACTAATATCTACAACAGCAATATTTTAGCATATTATATTGATTTCTGTATGTATAAACTACAATTTTTTTTTCTAATGTAAGTCAATAGGTAGGTGTAAATAATTTAATTAAAAAAAAATGGGCAAGTGTTATTTTAAAAACACATGTGACTTGTGTTGTTTTAAAATCACACGATTCTTATAACTGTGTACATGATTTAGCAATAAATAATATGAATATGAAAATAAGCCGATTATAATGGTTTTCTAACTATCTTAAGATTCCTATGCCATTTTTGGACATCGTACAAATGTACCTACCGAGGCACTTGTACGTCCTAATGGCCCGAGATTAGATAATATTAATGCGTGCACTTACTCAATATACTTACTTATGCAACAAAGAACTGTTAGGGGAAAACAAGCATTTAACCTGTCAGATTATGACCTTGAAAAGAACAATTAAAAACCATTGTTATGGTGGTGACAAGTTATTTGAATTAGTTATCTGACTAAGAAGCTAAAAAACATACACATTATAGTTACAATACAATGCACTGTAGGACAAGTCCTACAACCTCAATAGGTTAGAGGTCAACAAAGCCATGATGATTAGTCTAGACCAGCAGCTCAAGCTAGAATTGAAAGTAAGGCTGCATCCAAAACCCTGTCCCCACATTGCTAAAGAAGTCGTGAGTGGCCGAGTGACGCCACCGTCTAATTTAGTCTGCCAACATTGAGGTAAGTGCAACAACAAGCGCTATCTCCCACTCAGATACAATCTTAATTCTTGTGCCAACAGACGAAATACCGATGGGGCTTTTGTAATTAGGAGGAGATTGTGTTCTAATCGCTCTTCTCCGGTTGTTGTGTGGGGTTAAGATGAAGAATGGTATGTATAGGACGTGCGCATTGTCTTTACTTACGAGAACTTACTATCTCATTAGTACCTTATTGTAACCGTAGCAAACGGCTCAAGTTACGGCAAGCTTGTCCAATTTCATAATAATAATATCTTTAACACGACATTAATCACTTGACCTGGTTGCAAAATAGGATACCTTGTGCTGTGGTATCTAACTGGGCAAGGACATCACAAATATGGAAATACATCCAAACCGAGGCCATTTGTACAAATGAAGTACGGCACCTCCAGTGGGAATCGAATCCACGACCTCTGTTTTGGTAGCCAAGCGTATTAACCGCTAGCTAGATCAACGAGGCAGTCAAATTCTTTGGCGCTCTACAACGAGTCATCGGAAATAACTAAAAGCGTAGAGAACTCACCTCTCAACGAGCGGCTGCACGTTGTCCAGGAACTCGAAGCCCGCGTGAGTGGTGTACGTGATGGTCTCCTGGCACGCCACCGAGCCGTGTTCCGCGCGCACGAAGTTCTGGATTACCCAGAAGGCGCCGCGCTGGTACGTGCGCCGCGAAAAGTCCCGGTCGTTGCACGCGAGCAGCGCTCGCAGCCGGAGCAGCGTGCCTTCAGATAGCGCGTTCTCATCCACCTGGTCCAAGTCGATGGGCATGTCTGACTCGGCTGGAAAGCCGCTGGACAGCCTCTTCTCTAATTCTACCAGGGAGACGGTGCTAGATGCAGTCTTGTTCGTGGAAGGCATTGTGGAAGGAGTCTTCTGCGACGTGGTCTCTTCGAGGTTGCGCACGCTGGAGGCGGGCGGTGGCGGTGCGGTGTCGTTCCGATCGAGCCTCTCGGGGGCGGAGGCCCCACTGGCCATGCGCTCCAGCGTCTCCGGGGTCAGCACTGGCCACTCATCGCCCACTCCGTTCCCCGACAGCTGCACGGCCGCGTACAGCAGCACCGCGATATTGATCACGATGCTCACCCTGAACACTAGGTTGCGACGATTACCCCCCAACATGTTTATCAAAATTTAGGCACTTTCAACTTATAATTAGGAATTATTGCACGTCGGCTACAACGTCCTTCGTCGCCCTCTAGGACGCAGGTTTCTGGGGCCTGTTCGTATCAGCATCACAATTTATTTTATCATCGGCAGACTGGAGGAGGACGCCGCGCCGGCGCCGCGTCCTGTCGCTCCTGGAACAAACAACGCCGTAATTATATACCTCTACAACGACAACAGAGCCTCGATTCTGTTAGTGTATTGTAGTATAATGACAGATACACTGTCGGGTCACGTGACGTGTTTTTTCATACCATTGACGCCTAAAAGGTTTGACACGCGTGCCCGCGTAGACTTAAAGCAGCCATGGAAATGAAATCGCCATGTTCATGCAGTTGTCATGATACTACAATGCATTAACAGAATCTAGGCCCTGGTTATTAACTGTTCATAGAGTTTGTTTTAACGCGAACATGAAATAAATCCACACGGGGCGTGAAGTTTTAATGTTAATTTACAGTGAGAAAAGTTAGTGCACTTGCCATGGGCAATTCAAATGGCCATTTCATGCAGTATAAAATTACCTCCGATTCATAAAACACATCGTTGCAACGGTCGATAACGCCGAAGTGTTTAGTTTACGTAAGAGTGTGGTCTGACTTTAATCTGGGTACGAGTAGACTTTGTTCTATTGATGTTCAGATTACCGAGTTTATTGCGGACGCACCTCGTTATTCTGATACTTATCAGCTGTAGTACCTATCAGGTTGCTTTAGTGGACTGTCCTTGCTTTGCCAACAACAGATGGCTTTAATTATGTGTAGTGTAGGTAACTCGTTGTCGTCGCGAATGAGATAAAACAATTGAAGCAGAAAAAGAAAAAACAACATTTATAATAAAAATCACAATCAGAAAACAAAAGTAAATACTACTTGAACGATAATTATTATCATTACTTTAGTTTCATTTTTTGTTAATATTGTGAGTACCTGTATGCTTATGGGCTAGACATGTTCTGCAATACCACCTAAATCCATAAAATATCTATCCTGCCATTCGAACCATTATGCTTACCTCTAGTCTGGAACGATACAGGCTTGATAGTGTGGGGCCGCAGTATGAATATTGTTTACCTACTATTTAAAGATTGTTTACATATACTTTAATGTCTCACCTACGGTGAATAAAGATTATCTATTTCTCTATCTATCATTGACTGTATGCAAGTTATTTAGGTGGGTGTTCTTGGTTAAGTTGATAATAATGTTAATAACTAGCTGTCCCGGCGAACTTCGCACCGGCACAGTATACGTAATACAGTGAAGTTTGTGAAGGGGCTCGAAATTTCGCTGATGCTTGCACTTGCCCATTAGCTCAGTTGGGAGAGCACTAGCATGGTTAGCCAGAGGTCGCGGGTTTAAGTCCCGGAATGGCTGGAATTTTTAGCCTCTAAATAGGTTTTTAAAATGCCATACATATATTTTTAAAACACAACGTTCGCTCGCACAACGCCATCTATTTTGAACTTAAAATAAATATTATCCCACGGGAACGCATTGCCGGCATACCAAGTATGCTATATCTCAATTCAGGTCTTTGTCTATGTGTACGCCAAGTTTCATGTAAATCCGTTCAGCCGTTATTGCGTGATTGAGAAACAAACATCCAAATATCCAAATACTCTCACAAACATTCACATTTATAATATTAACATAGTAGGATAATAACTTCCACACAGCACAATCACTACATACTTTAGTACATATTTTCATCCGTTGTTCTTCTACATGTGAAATTCTTTGGTTATTTACTACTACTTAATTAAAATTTAACATAATAATGTCAGTAAATCTTTCACTCGGGATCTTATCTCTATCGGCTTTCAGCTTCACACGTCCGTCACGTTTTCGGTACGAAGCTGAAAGCGGAAAACGATCTTGAAGCAAAACTGTTTGACCCACTTCAAGTCTCATTAGCTAAAAGCCCCAGGTCGCGTAAATTCATTTACCTAATTGAAACTAATCGCCACTCTGTTTCCTTTGGTCAATAACAAAGGCAAAGAAAATATCTTGGAAACTAGTCAGATTCTGTTAGTTTGGGGCCGTAACAAATAATAGTGGTGTTAGGTTAACATAAACAGATATTTTTGGCGGTAAAGGTAGACTTCCGTGCATCGCGGCCGATCACAGCCGCGCGCGATAGATCGCGTACAATGACTATGGCGCTGTTTCCTTCGCACGCGATCTATCGCGCGCGACTGCGATCGGCCGCGATGCACGGAAGTCTACCTTTACGTGAACATAGTCACAGATCGTTTGCACATCGCTTACTGTCTTAAAACTGTCGTAAAAACAATGTCACTCCAATCTAGGTTAGACGCAGGTTCCCCATTGGTTTACGGTATCGGTAAGAACAGTCGACAGATGAATCAACCTTTATATTTTCGTCCCGATGTGGCCGGTAACGTAACTGATTGTAAGTAAGGATTGCAAGGATTGATATGCTGTCAACGGTACTATACAGCACATAGAACTCTACATGTAGGAATTATAATAAAATAAATTAATTAGCCCGATACGTGAACGTTTTTCACTCGAAATATTTCCTAGAAGTTCTATCCCATATAATAATATTTTTTCTTCTTCCGTCTTGCGACCGGCGTGAGTCTTTATGTGAATAATGCCATAAGTCGCAAACCAGGAACCCTTGGTATGGCGCCGGATTAAGAATAGCGTCACTCCATTTCCTTCCGTGGATGTCGTTGAAGGCGACTAAGGAAATCAATTACCAGGAAACGGGCAGCAGCGTCTTCCTGAGATTCCAACCGCACACTGCGATCGCCAACCCGCCTGCCAAGCGTGGCGATTATGACAGAACCCCTCATGGTCATGAAAACCACGAAGGAGGCCTATGTCCTGCAGTGGGCGTCAAATGGCTGATGATGATGATGAAGGGAGGGCTTAGACAATTTTGGTATCGCCACGGCCCACTTGGCTCCACCCTAGCTACGCCAATTGCCCTTTTCAGTGGTGTTGTTTTGGCCTGTCTACCTATCCAAAGTCACAGTTTCTAGTTTACTTTATATATTAGGGGTTAAAGTATGAAATTGCCGTTTTATTGCAATAGGTTCTTTGAATTGACATAGAATCTTCATGGTTTGAGGTTTTCGAATGAAACTTTTTTCAAATGGTTTCTATGATGTTCTTTTTTTAAAAAATGTGAAACATTTGAATATCGACTTTCAATTGTTTTTGTTATTCAATTTAGACAAGAAAGATGGATACTGCGAAAATTCGAGTGATTTTTGAATACGAGTTCCGACGCGTAACGTTAAACCATGCCGCTAATTCCTGGGTAGTTTGACTAGGGTCGGCTTCCACTATCTCTCTTAATTCATCGTTATTCACCTGTGTGGGCGGTCTTCCTCGTGGCTCGTTCTTTAAGTCGAAATTTCCATCACGAAAGCGTTTAAACCAAAATCGCACGGTGCGTTCATTAGTAGACCCCTCTCCAAACGCAGCATTGATATTGCGGGCTGTTTCTGCCGCGTTAGTTCCGCGTCGGAACTCGTATTCAAAAATCACTCGAATTTTCGCAGTATCCATCTTTCTTGTCTAAATTGAATAACAAAAACATCATAGAAACCATTTGAAAAAAGTTTCATTCGAAAACCTCAAACCATGAAGATTCTATGTCAATTCAAAGAACCTATCGCAATAAAACGGCAATTTCATACTTTAACCCCTATTACTAACGTCTTATTTATAAAAACTCGATACCTTAAACGACTTCAAAAACGCCGATTAAAATAGTCTGTGGTACTTTTACAAGGAAAAGATGTAGCCACGGATTAAATAAATAGAGGTTTAGAATGGTTTAAGACGAATCGTGTTTTTTTATTAATAAGGCCGTTAATATTTCACGTAGAACACCATAATTAACCTTCAGATAATAATTTACAGTGAGCTAAATAATTGATTTTACTACCAACTGCCGACCAATTTACAAGGTCTAGTTATATTCGCGTTGTTTTTATTGGCAAACAGGCGAACGCGGATAAATTATGAGAGGGATGGTTGTTTACGATCCGATGCTTCTAGTTACTTGGCACCCCGGCGGAGCAGGTAAATGAGGGGGCGGGCAAATGCGTTGTAAATTCCACATCAGGGTAACCGTTGCATTTCTGTAGCAAAGTTGCTCGTAACGTAGCTGTGTAGATTGTATGCAGGTTGATGCCTTTTTATCCGACTGCGGCGGAGCCCAAAAGGAGGTCAATGTGTTTAGCTCGTATGTATGTATGTAAGTATATCCGATTCTATGTTCCCTCAAAACTCATTAACCAATGGTCAGATTTTGACAAAAAAGGTCTCAATCGATTCGTCATCCCTGCGCGAGTGTCATAGGTATATTAAATAAGCATTAATGGAACAGAAAAGTAACAAAAATCACTATTAAGTAACATTGTAGTATAACCATGAGTCACTGTTGTACTACAATGTTACATTAAATTTATTATAATCGGATCTTAATTTTATTAACTTTGCCAATAACGTGTAATGTATGTAAACAACAACGCCGGTGTCATAGGCTATATACCTATACATCAGCATTAAAAAATCACTCAAAAGACACAAATAAAAAACAAAAAAATAAAAAAATAAGTAGTTAATGCTCAGCAGTCGGGTTGTTGGTTATTCTTTATTTTAGTATTTTTGGCTATACTATACGCGAATAAACCGTGAATTCTTATTAGAAAGGTCATTAAGTTTTGCGAGGTGGTCAGTTACAGCGTGTCATTGAAATAAAGTAAAGCTGAAAACAAAACATGATTTTAAATGTTGATTCGCTGTTGACTGTACTGTCATTGAGTGCACAGTCAACATAAATAAAACTATTAGTGTGAGACGGACAAACGTATTCAGATTTATAAGCTAAGAAGAAAACAAATTGCTTCAATTACCTACCATAATTTAAACAAAGTTATTTTTGCGATGTTTGGAAAGCACCACAAGAAAAGTTATTTAAAAAGCCCTGTAGAAGAAACCCCGTCGCCTGAAAGATCATTACAATTTTGAACCTACTTACCCATTTGTTTCTCTAAGAACATCTGCAGAGTCTGGGCGGTGAACAGCATTGTTTACTTTCAGTTTCAGTTTTATTTTCGGCCTTTACGTAACGTCCCGGGGCAAACAACACGAGAACATTGTCAAACATTGACATAGCTGCTTGAAAATTCGTCTGTTTACTTATGTCATTGTAGCGGTATTGTGTATTAAGTGCATCGTCGCACACGCAGCTGATTCAAAGCGCATTCAGCGACCTCCACGGGGAAAGTGTTTTGCTATCTGTAGCAACGTGGAGCAGACACCGAAACCATTAATTTGAAGCATGGGACAGTATTTAATAAGCTAAAAGATACTCGTATGAACAATATCAACCCGTACAACGAACAATAGCGCGAAAACCGCCCCCTAGAGCTCCAGCGCTCATCGGAAATAGGAAAACCATTATCTTCGGACCCGCTCGAAGAAAACCGTAATTAGGCAGTCAACAATTATCCATAGGTGCATAAATGATATACCGTTGTAAGCTATTTCCTACGCCTATGTTATCCTATAAGTAAGACAGAGAAAGTACTGCTATTCCATATTGTCATATTTGTTTTTTGACACGGGTCATATTTCATATGCTTTTGCTGTCCGTCCGTCTGTCTGTCCGTCTGTCCGTCCGTCTGTCCGTTCGCCCGTCTGTCCGTCCGTCCGTCTGTCCGTCCGTCTGTCCCACCGTCTGACCGTCCGTCTGACCGTCCGTTTGACCGTCCGTCCGTCCGTCCGTCCGTCCGTCTGTCTGTCTGTCTGTCTGTCTGTCTGTTAGTCTGTCTGTCTGTCTGTCTGTCTGTCTGTCTGTCCGCGTCCTAGTGCAGACCGGTGGCACTAGAAAGCCGTAATTTTGTATCACGCCGACAAAGTTAAAAAATACAATATTGGATTTTTTTTACTTGATTTATCATTAGAATAGTTTAATTTTGTTTTCTTGTCTACCCCATCATGTGGGATATCGTTGTATTGGTCGTTGAAAAATATTATGGGTGTACGAAGACCATTTATAGATTTAGGGTTCCGTTTGCGAAATATTAAGCTTTAAAGCGCAAATTTTTGTCCTAGTAGGGCGTCCCCCCACCCGCTCCTGGCTAATTGTAGAAACTTTCAAAAATTCAGGGTAGTAGCACATATAATGAATTTAATAGGAAAAGTATCACGGCTAAGTAGGCTTTACTAGTTAACGAGTAGGTAATAGGCAACCAACTTATAAGTTTCGTACAAAATCCATTGAAAAGGACTTCAATGAAGTTGTTAGTTCTGTAAAGCAGATTAAAAAAACCCTTTTTCTACGGAACCCTACATTGCGCGTGGCTCGACACGCACTTGGCCGGTTTTTCTTTTTGCTTTTTGAGAAGTGTCTTTCAGGTTTTGCGTCATTTAAATAACAAGTCGTATATTAAGGCAGTTAAATGTTAAAATAAGTTTGGCTACCTGACCTAAATTGGTATCATTAAGTAGGTGAGCTTACTTGGAGCAGTAAATTCGCCGATACGGAATCTTTGATACCATGGCGCCATGGCGTAGTACCGGCGACGCAGTCTGACGCATTGCAGCTCAGCGTAAGTTTAATAAAACCCTATATTATTTAGGAGACGTATGTACGTAGTAAAAAACCATCGAGGTTACGCTACTACGGCAACGAGGAAATGATATTTCGGCGTTGGCATTTTGACGTAAGACATTGCGTTAAAACTAACGGACACACACAAACACACTCGACAATTTTCCAATTACTATATTTTTTTATAAGAAGCTAATAGTGACACTTGATTTTTAAAGTCGGTCCAAGGCACTATAGCTGTTTCACCGACTAAACTATTGAAAACTGATAAAATCGTGTATTAAGTAGTCTTTAGTATAGTCTTGATGTATGGATGCATACATAGTCTTAGATGTTTACATGTTTGTGATGTCGTTGTTTCTGGTTCCCACGACACAGGGTATCCTAGTGTGGGGCCAGAAGCAATGTATCTGCCTGTATGTAAATGTTTGTTTGTTGTTTGTTTGATGAAGCGATGCACGTTTCAACTCTTACAAGATACTTTTTAACACTTTGGCGGTTATCTTCTTCTTCTTTCAGTGCCTCTCCACTATGGAGGTTGGTTCTCCGCTCTGTATATTCCTGTCTTCTCTTTGCCAAGCGAAATAGATCTTCGACGCTGGCAACTCCAGTCCATTCTCCGATGTTACGAAGACATGATTTTTTATTTCTACAATTTTGATTTCTTTTGGTGGTTATACAAGGTGGCCAACCCGCCTGCCAAGCATGGCGCTTATGGCAAAACCCTTCATGGTTAGGAAAACCATGAGCGAGGCCTATGTCCTGCAGTGGGCTTCAAATGGCTTATGATGATGATGCAAGGTAGCGCAAAAGTAATGTGATAATTTTAATTAGCTGGCATTTTATTATAAATGTAAAAATAGTGCTCTGCTGTCATCAAAAGTTTACACTTTCAAATAAACTTTTGATGAAAACAGAGCTCTTTTTTTTCATTTACAACAAAATGCCGGCTAATTCTGACGTTACTTTTGCGCCACCCATTATAAGCAAAGAAAGCAATGCCAAGATGGAGATTGCCAGAGGACCGTGATTGTTACCGTGTTACAGTCCGCGCCACCACTGAAGTCCATTGGGTTAAGACATTTTCGTACTTATTTCAATGAACACAAGGGCTTCTCCATGGGACATGAGTAATGGCGCGTGCTATAGCGTGACAAGGAAGAGGCCTAAGCCCAACGGTGGAATCTCTTCATGGGCTAGATAGATTGAAGATGTTCAGAAAAACTCTCGAGGTACCGGAGATTGTGAGCACATATTTCTTCGTTTTTTATGCCAACTTGCGCCAACACTATGTGACTTTTCTAGGGGCAAGCTCTATCCAGTGATTAAATCAAAAAACATTCTTGCACCATGACATTTTCAGACCTATCCATAGATAAACTGTGTAACTGACAAACCTGTCAATCAGCTATTTATTCCCCAAGACACGTATTTATCTATTTACTTACCTATCCAGTGACTTGGTGCAAGTCGCCCTTAATTAGATACGGTCTTATTATAAGAACACGATTCCTTAAAACACTCGATAAACGTTAGATTAGATTTTATTCTATATGAATGAAGTATACCTAGTAGGATGACACAATATAGTGATGTAATAAAATATTAGCAAAACTTACATGTAATAAGAAGGAACCAAATCAAATCTCGAGAACGAGTCACGCAGCGTACAGTCGTGAGGAACGAATGATAACATAATATGACGCCTGCTTTATTTGCGATACAGATAAGACTTCTACTGAAAGATCCCTAATAAAAATAATTTCAAAACGCAGAAAGACATTTTTAACAGTGTAAATATATGACTACTAGTTGCTACGCTGAGTGCAAATAGCGTAATCCGAAGGCTATCCATGCGGATATTCAGCACAGTTTATTATTATGCTAGCTGAGAATGACTTCATTTCTAGCCTCATTTCTATATCGTTATTCTCAATTCTAACACTATGTAGAAAATAGTTTATCTTAGAACAAGATGGTTTGCACACCGCGTGATTCTGCGTAATATATTGATTATACCTAGGTACTATAACTGCAGTACAGTCGACAGTAACTCCACCTTTACATTTTTGTAGTAAACTGTAAAGGCAGAACCTCCACTGCTGACTGTACATAATATAACTCGTGCACAGTTTTGTGCTACTTAATTTGCAAAACCTGCGGTTGAGTCGAGTAAGACAGATAATTAGGGTGGCCAACCGTACTTTTAATACACCATTAATTTTGGGTGGTTTAAAGGCGTAGCAAAATGAACGTGCCACGCACTTTTCAAAAATATTTCGTCACAAACTCGAATCTATTAGAACCATTAGTAGCCATCCAGAGCGGCACGTGCGTGCGGGTCCGCGGGTCATTGTTCTGTTAGACGGAGAGGGGCGCGGTACTAATTTATTATTCGCGCATTTTTTTAAACAAGATTTCTCAACATTTTTTTAAATTTATGTTTATACTTAACAGTAATAGTCTAAATAGATGCAATTTTTAATTACTAATTACATAACCGGCTTTCAAACCACCAGTATGTAGTATTTTACTATATTTCTGGTCTGCGTCTGTATAGTAAGTAAAACTACTATATTTAAGTTGGATGGATCAATCTTTGTCCGGGTTCAAAGTGGAGAGGCTTTGTAATGAGTGCCAATCGGGCTATATACTAAGCCAACTCCGTCTGTCTGTCAGTCGGTATGATTGGCAGTTTCCCCTAATTATTATTGTTATTATTTATTTATTTGTATTAATATACAGAAATATTAAACTGTATTGCCTGTGAAATTTTTTACACAAGCATTATACTGGTGGATTTTAGAAAAATATATATATTTTTTAATTTTGTGTACTATAAGTGCAATTTGGTAAAATGACTGAAAAAAATATTGGCAACCCTACAGACAACTCGTTTGTTCGGCAACCGCATGACCGCAGCGCGGCATGCGGTAGGTAAACTTGAAATGGTGACGGTTTTCCCGAAGGTTTCTAGGCAAAGACCGAACCCTCCCAGTCACGTTGCAGCCAGTTGCTGTAATCTAGAAAGTAACTTCATTGCGTTTAGTTTAATTAAATTAGCAAGTACCTGAATTACGCCAAGATGCTGCTGGTGAATTACGCCAAGATGCTGTTTGTGCTGTTTGTTTTGAGTAGAAAAGTGAATTCATACGTGTAAGTTGGGCAAGGTTTTCACTGAGTATTTATCTACGCTTTTATTTCATTTCAGTCCGCTTTTGTCTAACTAAATGTAAACAAAATGTTGATAGAAATCGTTGAAACTCGGTAATGTCTTTCAAATTGTTTGCTCGTCCTATTCATCTAATAAAAACTGTCGGAACTAAATATGGAGCAAAACAATGTTAAACTTAAAAAGCGTCTTTCTCGAAAGTTACTTTCTGTGGGTTGGAATATTTCTGCGTAACACGGTCCAATTAACCTTTAATTTTACACCGCACGGCACCGGATCCCCGCCAATAAATCGACATTAAGCTCTAACCGCGCATTTAAGCTGATAAACGTACTCGTATTTGCCGCATGCGGCGCATGCGCGTGGGCAACAGATTTCGACCCGTGACCTCGCTAACTGCGCAACCTAGGCCGATACAGAATCCCCACTTTGGAAACTTACGCGCTTATAGAAACGCTTCTACACGCTGACTGAATCGTTCTTGTAGCGGAATCACATGTGATTACCAAGCCGGAGGTCGAGGGTTCGATTTCCAGCGGGGGCCGCCGTACATTTGTACAAATGGTGTATTCATGTTTGTGTCGTCCTTGACTTCTAACTATAAATAAAAACCTATTTAGAGGCTAAAAATTCCACCCATGCCGGGGCTTGAACCCGCGACGTCTCGCTAACCGTGCCAGCGCTCTCCCAACTGAGCTAATGGGCAAGTCCAGGCATCAGTGAAATTTCGAGCCTCTTTATCTTTCTCAAACTTCTCTGTATTACGTACAGGCAGCGACACCTGGCCGAAGCAATTTACATAAAATAGGTTTTTAAAATTGTCCTCAGCACGGGTTAGTGCAACAAAAAGAATGTAACTATAAATAAAATCAAATAATATTTATTTTTGGAAAAGAATAATACACAGTGCTAGATAACAATGTAACACTGTGCTGTAGCATATATATAACACTGTGCTGTAGCATAGATATAACACTGTGCTATAGCAAAGATATAATACTGTGCTGTAGCATAGATATAACACTGTGCTGTAGCGTAGATATAACACTGTGCTGTAGCATAGATATAACACTGTGCTGTAGCATAGATATGACACTGTGCTGTAGCATAGATATAACACTGTGCTGTAGCATAGATATAACACTGTGCTGTAGCATAGATATAACACTGTGATGTAGCACAGATATAGCACAGGGTATCCTAGTTTGGGACCAGGACAAGTAGTTAGACCTTAGATTTCCGCACTTGGCCTCAAAGTTGGCGCCATAGTACGTAGCAAGCGCTGAGGTTTGTAAATACCTCAGAAACTTAGGTTTCCTCACGAAGTTTTCCTTCACAGTTAGCGAGTGGTATTGCTATAACATATTCAAGAACGTAAGTAAGTAACTTAGAAAACAAAGTTACCGCGATTCGAACCCACAACGTGCCGAATGTGAGGCCAGCGATCTACCGTTTCGCCACCATCGCTTTCTGCAATGGGCATTACAAAGAAATCACAGGGCCGTAAAAAAAATAAATTGCTTTAATCACGTTTGGCTGGGCTCCCGACATTACCCCTTAATAATTTTAAAATACATTTTACTGCCTAATTGTTTCGTATTTAAAAATTTGAAAAAAAATAATTTATTACTTTTTGATATCCTATCTAGGGCCATCGGTCATTATTTTTATGGTTTTTAAACTTTATAGCATCAAAAATATTGCGTACATGAGTCTAAATTATTACTAGATATGGTTTTATTTAAGCTGTACCTACTGAGTTTTGGATAGTAAAAAGTATACCAAAATTACTATCACTGAATGTGTTGGTGACGTCGTCGGTCGTCAAAATTCTATTAATATGATTTGTATTTCTGCAATTTAAAAAATGCCTACTGTTCCCCCAAGTATTCGCTCGCACAGTGCAATAAGTCCCATACAAATCCGTGCGCTCGCAGCCTCAGGGTTACACCGGCAAGATGAATACCCGACAAATAACTTAAACAAATAATTTTGACTTCGTATGGACATATTTTGGGTCTAACTGGCGGGAGACGCAGGATATGACTTAAGATTCTCCGGACTTTCGTTTAGTCAAATGATCAAATATTTCATCAAATGTTTTTGGTTTTTCGCGTCCATCGTAAACTCATCCCGAGTGCGCGGATTTTTGTTCAAGTTATCAGTCGGTCATTGTACCAACTGTATGCGCGCACGTGCTATGTTCAACACATCACATTAGGACAGAACTCAGAACATAAAGAACGACTGCAGCGATTGCAAGTAATGAGCATTATTCAAATGCTTCTGACATTAACTTTAAGTGAGCGCCAAGGCTTTACTTCTTTTTCGTTGCTTTTCCTTCACTAATTATGAAGATAGGACTGCAGGTCTTTGTTTTGAAGTGACTTGTTAATAACCTATAAATAAGTTATGAATCAGACGAATAAACAAATTCGTTCGAACACTTCAGTGTGGCGGAAAAAAATATTAATCAGAATCGTTTCTTCAGTATCCATCAATTTCACCACTTCCAATACTCTAGTCGATTAATATAAAAATTCGTTATTTTTAGGGTTCCGTACCTGAAAAGAAAAAAAAAACGGAACCCTTACAGGATCACTTTGTTATCCGTCCGTCTGTCTGTCAAAACCCTTTATCTCGGGAACGCGTGGAGGTATCGAGTTGAAATTAAAACAATATACTCAAGTCCACAGCCCTTTGAAGCTGTGAAAAAATCAAACTTCTAGACGTAAAAAAAAGATAAACCCGTTTCTGCAGCAAAAAATGTATATTTCGACATTGAAGAGGAATCAAAATTTATAGGGTACTTTCCGACCTACAACTATGAAATTTGGTAAGTAATACCGTCTTTTACTACAAGTACAGAGAAAAATGTGAAAAATTTAAGCATAAAAAAATTGTCTCTGAAGTTCGCGAAAAGCTCGGAAAAAAGTGAGACTCTATTCCGGAACTATTTATAATATGTAAGTACCTACAAATTTGTACAGAACTCTCGGTGGGCGAGTCCGAATCGCACTTGTCCCGTTTTTTTAGTATTTGGCCTAACGAGCCATATTTATTTGATTTCAATACATAAGTTCGCCACATTGCCATTGTATTTTTTACTTATGTGCAATAAACGTATTAATAATAATAATAATAATTAATTAAGTTTAAAAGTCTTGATATTAATCTATACAACATTAGACACAAAGATCGAGAAAAAACGGCAAAAAATCACGTTTGTTGTATGGGAGCCCCCCGTAAATATTTATTTAAAAGAAAAAGAAAAACCATTTATTATAAAAACAGTGCACACGCCACAATAACAAAACAAAAAAACAACCAAGAAAATATTTCAACAGAAATGTTATAAAAAAGAAAGGAAAACGAAGGTCAACTGACTCAGCAGTATGCTGAGGGTCAAGCCTTCAGCGCTGATTTTCAGTCAGTGCCAGGAGTCACCCCGCGAGCGTCACATACCGCGGTAAGCGGCTTGTCAGACCTTTGTTTTTACATTATGTAGATTCAATTCCCGATGCCGGCTTAAAACATTTTACAAATCTGTGAATGTAGTTTGAACAATTTTTTAACATTAAATGAAATAGGTAGGTAAGTCTCTTTACAGTAAAATGTCTTCTACGTCCAATATTTAAAGTACTTAAATATTGTGTGGCATAACTGTGGGGCACCCTGTATGTTAACGATGGTCAAGATTTTGTAAGGATATAATCCTAATGAATTTACGGTTGAAATCATCAGGTAACGCCAGCTTGGTAAGAAAAGTTGCCGTGCAGTCGACAGCACCTCAAATATCCTGGTTGGATGAATAAATAATTTTGAATTCTTGTATTTTGAATTTGACTCCTACTTATATTATGGGTGACTTTTGAACTCAAAAGTTAAGTTAAAAGTTGTGGTGTCGACTGTACAATCGACTTGGTTACGGACGACTTTGTTAGTAAAATGAAAACGTTGATCGGTGAACAACAGTAGGTACATTGTTTTCATCAACGGTTATAGAGATACATACATCCGGAATATCCGCTATTATAATGCAGCCTATTATACGTCCCACTGTAGGGCATAGGTCTTCTCTCAGAGAGAGTATGGGCTTAATGCCCAACGTGGATGGTCAATTTCAAGCGCGGAGGTATGTGAATACCTCAAGCGTGCCAGCACTCAGGTTTCCTCACGTTGTTTTCCTTCAGTTAGCGAGTGGTATTGCTATTACAAATTCACTTACATCATACGCGTTTATCAATAGTAAATACTGTAAAGGAATATTTCTCATAAACCAAGGATTCGAGAAAAATCATACTTGGTCTTGCAGAAAGGTCTGGCATCCAGCATTATTTATTATGGAACCACATCTGAAATCTGGAATCCAATGTCAGCTGTTTCATGTCAATAAGTTGGTCTCATAATAAAAGTTATTTGTGTTTATGAGTTCTCTCGAACCTTTTTGCAAGACCGCGAATGGCTAATGGTGAACACTTTTAATAATTCGGTATTTGACACGATCAACAATAAATTATTTCATATGCTCGATTAAAACAAAAATTACCCAATATCTCGGAAAATGTATCTCTTTTAGTCAATTACTAGTTATTACAATTTTTAAATAGATTAAACATAAAAAGAGTGCTCTGAAATGTGACGTCATAAGCCAGTATTTTCATACAAAATTCCGTTTTAAAAGTAACTCATTTGATATTTTGTCAAATACCCAATTCTTTAAATACTGAAAGTAAGTTTTCAGTATTTTAAAATAACACTGTTTAAGGAGAATTACGCTGTGAGTGAGGCATGTTCTAATCCTAATGGGTCAGCTTAGCTTCGATAAAACAATCCGTGTCTTATCTGTACAGACTTACCTCTTAAATGCGCAAATCACGAATATTTTATAAGTTTTTGTCCATATTAATCTTTTTTTAAATATCAGAATTTTATTTTGTTCCACTGCTGGGCAAAGGCGTCCCCTTTAGCTCTCCACTTCTCCCTGTTCATGGCCACCTCCTAACAACCTGGTAGAAAGTTAGTGAGGTCGTCCCGCCATCTACGCTTGGGTCGGCCACGTTTGCGATACGGCTATACGGCTTACGAGGCCCACCTAATTAAACTTCAGCTTAGCCTTTGCAGTTCCAATATCAACAATTTTGGTTTTGGAGCGCAGAATGTCATCATCATAATTGGCCTACGCTTGTCCACTGCTGGACATAGGCCTCTCCTATTGCACGCCACTGAGCACGGTCCTCGGCTACTCTCATCCAGCTCTTGCCAGCCACCTTGTGAAGATCATCGCTCCACCGAGTCTGAGGACGTCCTACACTACGTTTACCGATCCGCGGTCTCCATTCAAGAACTCGTCTACCCCATCGGGAATCAGTTCTTCGCATTCGATGGGCTATGCAGGTGGGCAGAATATCAGAATTTACATAATTTTACTGCAGAGGACCAGGGGTGTACCACTTGCTGCAATCCTGAGAGACCTGCTTCACTTCATCAACATTCAATAGTCGCTGCCTCCAGGCACGCCGGTTTCGGGCAGTGGCAATCCCTGGTTTCTGTCTACCCCTCCAGAATTCAGGCCCGAGTTTATGTATGTATGTAATTGAATTTGCACTTAAAGACCTTCATTGTCATTGTGTTACATAGAAGAATAGCCATTTTAATTAACACATAATTATAGCGCCACTAATTTACGTAAATACCAGTAGTACCCGCGACTTTGTTCACTCGGTAAGCATTAGCCTTACCCTTTTTTTGTTCATACTGAAGGTCCATTCTAAATACTGGCGAAAGAATTCTTGAAATCGGATGAGTAGTTTCGGAGATTGCCCCGTAGATACAAAATATTTCTTTATAATCTAATACATAGGAACCTCGGGTCACAGTGTTTGTTATCGAACTACTGCGAATCACCGATTTTCATGAATTTTTTTGTGTAGGTATAATTAGTAGGTCTCAGAATAGGTCCTAGGCTAAATTAATATGTCAAAACGACGTTTGCCGAGTCAGCTAAGTATTACGAGTAATAAAAAATGTTATAAAGAAATATCTGTATTCTTATTGACCTGTTTCAGGGATTGCACATTTTGGAGGTGAACTCTGTACTTATGTGCTTTGAAGTTTGCAGAATTAAATTTGGGATAACCTGCTGTTTCCATCTTCACGGGCGCTCACGAAAACCCGGTGTGATTGGCCGGCTAAACGATCATGAAGGCATCAGATCAGACACGACGGCCTTTATACCTTAAAACGAGTTGGTAATTTGTTGCGGTAAGTTTACCTTCCACCATACGAAATAAACGGAAGGCGAACTCCGTGTCACAAGTCACAGACTCCAGGTAATACGAGAGCGATGTAACGGGAACAGAGTATGCTAAGCAGGGCTTCCTGCTGGCAACCAAGGCAAAATAGTAGCGACGTGGTGGGAAGTGAGGCAAAATAGGAGCGACGTGGCGGAAAGCAAGGCAATATAAGAGCGAACGTGGTAGGAAGCACGGCAAAATTGGAGCGACGTGGTGGGAAGCGAGGCGACGTAAAGGGAACAAATTTGTACAGAAAATTAGGATTTTAACGAAGAGCAAAAAAATTTAGATTTGGTCAGCAACAAAATCTTTTCTGCTAGCGATAAGAATTTTTTGAGCAAAAACTGGTATTCTCCCGAAAATTCTAAATTGATCAGCAGAAAATTCAGTGAAACCTTCTTGTCTATGAAAAGCAAGAACTTATTAGTGTTCTACACCATCAGCAGCGTGAAAATGTTCTCAGAAAAAAATTATGTTACAAGTTCAGAAAGGATTCTGTGGTGGATGTACTTCTGTCCGTCAGTACTTTTTTTTTACTTCGCGCCTTTGCCGCCGGCCGACGACCTTCGTCGTGATGCGTCAACCGCAGTTGGGTCTCTTTTTCCGGCTATTCTACGACGAATCAAGGTAAGCTGCTGAACGCTAATCTAATCGTGCGATGTTACACCACCATTGTTGTTTGGACAAGCTTGTTTGCTGAGGAAGAAGCTTCTAGCGAAATCCTTAATGTTATGTCTTAGTCACATTAACAAAAAAGCTTCAGTCTTGTGTCAAGTAATAATTTTCAGTTTTTTTAGGGTTCCGTAGTCGACAAGGAACCCTTACAGTTCCGCCATGTCCGTACGTCTGAAAAAAATTGGGGTAGTAGAATTAACCTTAAAGGAAAATTATCACGGCTAAGTAGGCTTTACAAGTTAACGAGTAACAAGCTCGTAGCCCCGGCTGCCTGAGTGATCTTAAACGATCACGAAGGTTAAGCAACACTGGGCGCATTCAGTGCATGGATGGGTCGCCGTCTATGCCTAACGCTAGTGGCATTTTTCCGAGCGGTTCCGTGCTTCGCAAGGCACGTTAAGCTGTTGGTGGCGGCTGCCGTCGATAGATGGCAGTCGTTAAGCCAAGTCAGAGGCCTTAGGGCGGCTTGACAACTTCTGACAGTAGACGAGCCACTAGTCTACAAGCCTCCACCAATCCGGACTTGGCCCCCGTGGTGGAGTATGGCCTATACCTTCCTCAGGGAAGAGACCCGTGCCCCTCGGTGGGGACATAATGGGTTGATGATGATGAGTAACAGGCGACCAACTTATAAAACGAAAACTGTACAAAATCCATTGAAAATTCCTTTGATGAAGTTGTTAGTTCTGTAAAGCAGACAAAACCCCCTCTTTCTACGAAACCCTAGACTGCGCGGGGCCCGACACGCACGTGGCCGGTTTTTTAATATTTAGAATGGAATTTTTGTTTCTTTTTATAATAGCTCATCGACTACAATAATTTAGTTGCAGTCTCTGCAAAGTAACTTAATGAACATGGCGTACGCATGTAAAGTTTGACGCGATGTCGACTATACCTAGCTTTTAGTTTTTATATAACACCTGCTCGTCAATGGCATATTATGTGTCATGCAAACTCAACTTAAAGCAAGTCATTTGTGTCCTATGGTCTAGCCGGGTCATTATAAATGTACTGAATTTCATAATCCCCTAGGGAATTATGACATTTGAATTTGGAATGCAATCAACATTGAATATACGAGCTCCTTGCAATCCATGACCAAACGTCAAAATTAGAATATAAACTTTTCATAGAGCCCTACACCAAGAAGAATTTATTCAAAATTAGAATGAAAACTTTTCATAGAGCCCTAAATCAAGGAGAATGTATTCAAAATTAGAATGAAACTTTTCATAGAAACCTGCATGAAGAAGAATTTGCCACTACAAAAAAAAAACAAATAGAACTTTATTGCCTCGCAGTGTTTATATAAAGTAGAGTATGCATTTTGGGGATAAAGCAGTGTATTTGTCTCGGGCGTTTTTGAACCCCTCGGCCTCGGGATTCTAGCTTTAACTCCCGAGCGAAGCGACTGATATAATGTTGGAAGGGCGCTGGCACGGTTAGCCAGAGGTCGCGGGTTTAAGTCCCGGCATGGGTGGAATTTTTAGCCTCTAACTAGGTTTTTAACAATTGTCCTCAGTACGGATTAGTGCAACAAAAAGAATATAATTGCTAATAATATTTTCATTAATAGAATAACTTAAATTACCATCGGGGAGGGTACTCGTATTCCCAGGAATCGCCCATCGCTAATCATGAAACGCGGTAATGGGATCGGGCAAATTATGCGTGTATGTAGACTCCATTTTATTTAACAAATTGCAAATAGACGGGAGCCCCTACATCCGCTGTCGCGGCTTTTGTCGGTTTATCTTCATCTTATCTTACGTGTTATCGTTGTACAAATACAGTATTTTTGTGCACATAAAACCTCGATTCCTTAAAACACTTCAAAAACGCCGATTAAAATAGTCTCTGTGGTGGAGATCTTAAAAGGAAAAGATGTAGCGACAGATTAAATAAACAGAGTTGTAGACTGGTTTTAGAGGCATCTTGTTTTTGTAAATAAGGCCGTTAGAGTTTAACACAGTAGGTACATACAAGTAAGAATTGCTTATTTTTGAGTAAATAACATGTCAAAATCAGTAAAGTATAAATGGTCCACCGTTTATATATCTGTACGTTTACCAACTTACGTTGGTAAATACAAAGATTTATTAGTGAAAACTGAGAATTACCGCTGCATGAGTTTGTACAGTACATTCCCGCTTTTAGGATCTTTAATAGCGCTAGATAAACAAAAGTCAGATCTTAAAAAGTATAACACCTAAGTGTTGCCGTACATAGAATACGGTATTTGACACGATCAACAATAAATTATTTCATATGCTCGATTAAAACAAAAATTACAAAATATCTCGGAAAATATATCTCTTTTAGTCAATTACTAGTTATTACAAGTTTTAAATAGATTAAACATAAAAAGAGTGCTGTCAAATGTGACGTCATAAGCAAGTATTTTCATACAAAATTCCGCTTTAAAAGTAACCCATTTGATATTTTGTCAAATACCCAATCGCGTTGATATAATTTCGTTTTCGTTTCTTGAAGGTTGGATTGGATATGATCGAATAGAAGGTATCTTCCTTCAAGACATCTATGGAATAAAAAAAGCAGGTATCTAACATGACCTGACCGTAAAAATGTCATTGCACTGTAATATATTAACAGAATCTAGGCCTGGTAGATTGTGAACAATCAGTACGTTCAAGGAACACAATAAACTTTATTGAAAGTTCAATAAAGTTTGAATGATTTTATTATTAAACAGGCCAAGGCGACCTTGTTCTAGAATCAGTTCGATAAATTTTAATATAGACATCACATTGACATTGTTTACTTTAGAAAATAAGAGGCCAAGCGGGTTTCAACTTTGAAATGTTCATGTGTGAAATTTGAAGGCAGCTTTGTAAACACTCCACATTATTCACGCGATCCAAAAGCTTAGTTAAACAAAACCAGTGACTTTGTTAATCACTGATATAGTTTTTAAATAGAACAAACCTGAAACATGTTTATAATTGTCTCTCCAATCTAATTTCAAGGTAATTTCCTCAACAGAGATTTCGTTATTAAGAATATTTGATTCTTAGAGGTTTGGGCTCTGATATCTGTATCGAGATATAAATTAAAGGCCTTCATAATTTTATGAAATTCATGCTTTACGCACTTTGCGCAATGTCGTAACCTCCGGTAAATCATTGTATTGTGGGTATTTCATCCAAGAATAACATAACATAACATAAACTCACGCCTGTATCCCAGAGGGGTAGGCAGAGACCAGGGACTGCCACTTGCTACGATCCTGACAGATCACTTTCGCTTCCTCAACACTCATTAGTCGTTGCATGCACGCACGCCGGTTTCGGGTACTTTTTATCTTGCCCTTTGTTAATACATCCTCTATTTGGTCAAAGTATGTCCGTCTGGGTCGTCCCTTACCGGCCCTTCCATCCACATTCGCTCGATATATTTGTTTTGTCAATCTTTCTTCCTTCATCCTCTCCACATGTCCAAACCAACGCAACATTCCTTTCTCAATTCTTGTCACTACATCCTCTTTCAGTCCACAACGTTCTCTAATCACACTATTGTGTATCCTGTCATTCAAAGTAACGCCAGACATACTTCTCAAGGACCTCATTTCTACTGCATTAATCCTACTTTCTTGCTTCTTTTGCCATACCCAAGTCTCGCTAGCATACATAAGTGTTGGGACTAGCACTTCATTATGGATAGCCAATCTAGCTCTTTTGGAGATGTTTTGGCCGCTCACAAAGGAGTGCAATGCACCGTTTACACAATTTCCTGCTTTTACTCTTCTTTCTATATCACCTTCACACTTGCCATCCCTGGTAAAGAGGCTCCCCAAATAGACAAATTCTTTCACTTGTTCCACTCTTTCACCTCTAATCCTTATCTTGCACTCAGTCATTTCATCATCTTTTTCGAACACCATTACTTTTGTCTTACTCACATTAATGTTCATTCCTTTCCTTTTAAACGCCTCATCCATTACTGCTACTTGTGTCTGCAGGTCTTCCACCGACGATGCGAACAAAACCTGATCGTCGGCGTATAACAAGCATTTGACCAGTAGCTCACCCATCCTTATCCCAAAGTCATTCTCTTTCAAATCAGTCAGGCAACTGTCCATGAATAAGTTGAACAACCATGGGGAGGCGACACATCCTTGTCTTACACCCCTGCGAATGCTAAACCAGTCAGTATACGCCCCATTAATTCTAACGCAAGCACTGGAGTCTTCATAGAGAGACTTCAGAGCTCGCAGCAAGACGCTGTCCACCCCATACACGGACAGTACCGACCACAGGTCATTCCTCACCACTCTATCATAAGCCTTCTCCAAGTCGACGAACGCACAGAAAACCCTCTGACTTTTGGCCAGAAGTTTCTCCACCATCCGCCTCAAGGAGAAGATTTGGTCCATCCAAGAATATCAATTCTAATTAACACATGTGGGTCAGGAGCTGAGTGCCGTAGTGTTACGAGTCTTTATAATAATGTACAACTATAAAGTTATCTAAAGCTCAAAGTTGACAAAAAAAGCTTAACATTTTCATAGGGATTTTTCAATCATCGTTTTGTCGAGTCTACCAGTTAATTTCACGAGTCCCTACCTTCAATCGACCGACGGGAAAATTGCCGTAATGGCTCTCGGTCGTTATACCAATACAGTAATTTGATAAGCTATGTGAATTATTTACAAGTTGGTTGAGTGGATTGCTATAGGTTATTCTATTCTGTCTTTGACATGAAACAATGTTCTGTCGACTATTTGGTTGTATTCATTATCAGACCGTCATGCGATAAAGTCGTCACAGTTCCTGTTCCGCTGGCCTGCGCGTGCAACTGAACGCAAATTACTTAAATTTAGCCCACTACACAATGATAATAATATGCTCACATAATTATGCCAAATTACTGAACTCTCGTATTTCGAGAATATAAGACTCGGGAATTCCCAGACCGCACGCAAGAATTTCTTATAAAAAACGCATTGGTTCGGGTGATTCACAGTAACACCTCACCACATCCAATAAGATACCTGTTATGGTGCCGTTGACTGGTAATGGCCGACCGCGACCCGACCACCATGCCTCACGCATTTTAATGTAGCCAGCAGCAAGCGCATTGTAATCTATCAAAAAATGTATCAAAATACCCGTGTGGGGAAATTTTGAAATCGCAAGAAAATGTTCAATCATTTTAATCCCGGTAATTAACATGATACCTATACCTTCCTCAGGGAAGATACCCGTGCCCCTCGGTGGGGACATAATGGGTTGATGATGATTGAATAACTTGACACGAGTAGAACCCTCCACTTTCGGATGCGGACACTCTGTATTGGGTGTCTCCCTGCGTCTACAACTCTACACTATGGGACAACCATCCCACTATTCTCAATGGACCAAAAAAATTATGGAGATTTGACGTATTTTTGATACTTAAAAAAATCCTAAAATCACTTTTATAGGTTTATCCTGTAGGCGGAGCAAATAAATGCGTATAAAAAAGTGTCCTAAGGTCTGGGGCACGCAGGAAGGACGTGGGACGAGAGCGCGCAAAAGACGCGACGCGTTGTATAGAGTTCGCACCCCTCGCCCCGTCTCTTATGTGCGAGCTTCGTCCCGTCCCTTCAGTACATTTTGTATGAAAGTGAATTGGAAAGACGATGCGTCTTTTCCACGTCCTCGCCCCACGTCCTCTCAGGCCTTAGGGCCATCAACACCACTGCTCGTATTGTAAGCGATACGAGCTAAAGCAAAGATAAAATTGTAATGGTGCAGCACCATTAGTCTAAGTGCTTACGGGCTTGACATGATGATTGAAAGAAAAAATGTGTTATCTAAACCATCGCGTTGGACAGTACAGCGTTAATACAGGTAGTTACCTACATAGTCCGTCAGGGTTATCGAAAGGTATTGTTGAAGGTAAGGCAGCTTCTGGTACCTATGGTAAAAATTACTTATCTACGTTTTCCAAACTAGGAGTTAAAAGATCAATACTTAAAGAAAATCGTTATGATACAGTCAACAGCACATTAACCTTTACATTCTTGCAATCTACTCAGTTACGTTACGGGCGACTTTGCAATTAAAGTGTAAAGGTAGATTGTGCAGTCGACTTTACAACTTATCCTATAGATGTTCGACAAATAAAAAAATACCTCCTCCTTCCATTCATAAAAGACTGGTAGAGCGCCGCGGGGCAAAACCAAGTTGTTCTTCCCGCCTATCTCAGGCTTAGGTAGGTAAGAACTTAGGTATTCAAAGGAAATGCTGCTCTGCTCTGTTTGTAACAGGACTCATTGTTTGACATGTCGACAACAGTGGACATCCGGGTGCCAATTAGTAAATACGTGTGCGTGGCACTTGCGTCATTAGCCGCGATGCAACACGATGCTCACATGAAGAAGAAGAAGAAAGACATTTATTGGGGCAAATTAGCACATCACAAGAAAAAGAGGCATAACAAGTAACATAAACAAGTACAAAGAAAAAACAAGTCACATAAATACAACATAATACACGGAAAAGTCAGAGCGTCAGAGTGCATCCTGTGGTGTGTCAAAGTTGTCACAAAGGGCATCTGACTCAGCGTTGTGCTGAGAATGTGAGCCCTCAGCGCTGGTTTTCAGTCAGTGCCTGCGGTAATTGGCGCGTATATTACAAGGTGGTGCCAAACAACTGAAAATAAGACACATTCCTTGATCGATGTGTGCTTTTTGGGACTCAGAAATCAACAATTCATTGTAACGTAAAGAATTTCCATTCCACTCCAGTTGTAGCCGTTGTAACAATTGTAACCACTGCCTTCGAATCGAGTGCAGTTGTAGCAGTTGAACCCACTGCCTTTCAATCGTGTGCAGTTGCAGCAATTGGTCTATTTCAATTGAATAGACCATTTTTAGGGTTCCGTACCCGAAGGGTGCCAAACGGGACCCTATTACTAAGACTTCACTGTCCGTCTGTCTGTCTGTCACCAGGCTGTATCTGATGAATCGTGATAGCCAGGCAGTTGAATGTAGATTTGGTCTACATACATCACACATGATGTTTTTCTGTTTCCGCTATAATAACAAATACTAAAAACAGAATAAAATAAATATGTAAGGGGGCTCCCATACAACAAACGTATTTTTTTGCCGTTTTTTGCTCGATATTAATAACCACAACAGGTAGACGCTTGAAATACTTACAGAATATTTAGTTGTATATTTGCTTAAAAAATAAATAATGAAATTAAAATAAAATAGAGATTTAAGGGGGGCTCCCAGACGACAAACGTGATTTTTTGCCGTTTTTGCTCGATCTTTGTTGTCTAATAATGGTACAGAACCCTTCGTGCGCGAGTCCGACTCGCACTTGGCCGGTTTTTCGAATTGGTCGAATCATACACCGTGGTAGAAAGAGTATACAGGGGCTAAAGCTGCCTCTGATTTTCGACCTTTCTTTCTACGCCTGACTTTCTACCCCTTATATTTAATATATCTACCGTCAGGTTGGCACAACAATTTCCAATCTCATATGACCTGTACATGATTTGTCTTGAAATCGTGAGTCAATGCGCAAAGAAGAAAATACTACGCTAAGGCACACCTATCCATGCGGGTTTCACAGAACATATCTTGGTATTCCCAGTGCGGGCATGTACCTATGACTTTGTTTTCTAAGTTATGTAGGTACATTTGTGAAGTTATAGTAGCAATACGACTCGCTAACGGTGAAGGAAAACATCGTGAGGAAACCTGAGTGTCTGAGCTATTCATATACCTCAGCGCTTGAAATCGCCAACCCGCGGGGCACGCGTGGTGATTAAGCCCATACTCTCTCCCTGAGAGCAGGCCTGTGCCCTACAGTGGAACGTATATAGGCTGCTTATATCTTGGTATTATGGACTAGCAATGGATACCATATAGGTTCCTCTAACTAAATGAGTAGATATAGTAGGGTCCTAAGGGTTATATAGGTACATATACAACATAACAGACGCCCGCTAAACTATAGTACAGCGGGACGTAATACGGAATATCATCCGTATCAAATCCCAAAACCCACACACCGGCGCTATACTAACATCTTGACATAGCATGTCTTATTTAATATATAAAAATCTCATGTCACAGTGTCACTCGGAAAAACAACGTTGGCCGAGTCAGCAAGTGACTTATAACTCTACTAGCCGATCCGGATCCTGATGATTAATTAGCGACGACCTATTCTCAGACCTACCAAATATCCACAATTTTTTTTATAAAAATCAGTGAAGCCATTTCGGAGGAGTTCGATAATAAACAGTGTGACACGAGATTTTTATTTGTTGGATAAAGTATAGCGCCCGTTTGTAATGTGACTTTTTTACCCTTATTGTGTTAACAGTGTAAACTAACACTCATAAAAATGAAATGCCTCGTCTAGCCAGCTGGTGTCGTTAATATTTAATTGACTAGGTCAGTCAGACTGAAACTAAATTGTTAGGGGGCGAGGTGTAGCGTCCCTCGCCTGAATTAGTACTTCCAGGGACATCGCAAACCCAAATCAGAAAGGTTTTATCACGTGAGGCATAAAAGCTAATATTCAACAGGAAGGTATCTATCTACATATAATTATAGTTTTTGATAGATAGACACTACACACAAAAAAAAGCACAATTCAAACTAATGACAGCACAATTTATGTAACACCAATTAATGAAGAAGATACGGTCAAAATAATAAAGTCTCTAAGTAATACAAATGCAACTGGGTATGACAATATAAATACTAAAATAATCAAACTCGTTGCTGAATTTATAAAAAAACCATTAACACACATAATAAACTTATCTATAAAAGATGGAAAATTTCCGTCTAAACTAAAACTATCCATAGTCAAACCATTATTTAAAAAACCGGCCAAGTGCGAGTCGGACTCGCGCACCGAGGGTTCCGTACATTTTTCGGTTTTCGTAATTTTTCCTTTATCTATGCTATAAGACGTTGCTTCGTACCAAATTTCAAGATTCTGAGTTCACGGGAAGCACCCTGTAGGTTTTGATTCCCTTGCAAGTGTCGAAAATTTGCGGCTGTATCTTTTGATTGCGTTGGCTTAGAAGTTTGATTTTTTCACAGCTTCAAGGGACAGTAGACCTGAGTAATTGATATAAATTTCAGCTTCATACCTCCACGCGTTCCTGAGAAAAAGGGTCTTGACAGACGGACGGACGGACGGACAGACGGACAACAAAGTGATCCTATAAGGGTTCCGTTTTTTCCTTTTGAGGTACGGAACCCTAAAAAGGTGAAAAAATGGATACAAATAATTATAGACCCATAACCTTAATACCCATACTTTCAAAAGTTCTGGAAAAGGCTATGTATAACAAAATATATAACTTCCTTATTAATTTTAAAATACTTAAAAAAGAGCAATTTGGTTTTAGAAAAAGCTCATCCACTACACTTGCGTGCTTTCATCTTATGAAAATTATAACAGAAAGCCTAGATAAAAAAGAAACAATAGCAGGAGTTTTTCTTGATATGAGCAAAGCTTTCGACTTTGTCTGTCACAAGAAGCTCTTAAATAAGCTTTCTCATTATGGAATAAGGGGCAAATGCTTAGAATGGATAGAGAGTTACTTAAGCGATCGACAACAATGCGTAGAAATTACTAGAGTTATTGGCAGAGAAAAGAAACGTTTTCAATCCACATTTAAACATAATAATCGTGGTGTCCCTCAAGGGAGTGTCCTAGGGCCACTCCTCTTCTTGTTGTATATTAATGATTTACCAAATGTTACGGAGTATGATTGCGTTCTATTTGCAGACGATACCACACTCCTCGTAAAAAATAAAAAAGAAATTCTAGAAAATAAAATAAATTTAACGGTAAAACAAGTTATTGCCTGGTTGACAGATAACAACTTAAACATAAATATAAATAAAACAAAACTAATAAGATTTCAAACACATAACTCATCAACAGTAAAACTAGATATAGAACATAATAATAACAGAACAGAAGAAGTCGATACTACATTATTCCTGGGCTTAGAGATAGACAAATACTGTAACTGGAAACCACATATCAACAGGGTCTGCTTAAAATTAGATAGGTTTGTGTACGTCCTAAAACGTCTTTCTAAGATAGCTACTAAAGAAGCAGCCTTAAATGCATATCATGGCTATGTGGCATCGGTTCTCCGATACTGTATAATCATATGGGGCAACTCTGTTGAGACTGAAAGAGCTTTCAAAGCACAGAAAAAATGTATCAGGGCACTTACAGGGGCGGGTTGTCTTGATAGTTGTAAGCCCTTCTTCAAAACCCTAAATATACTACCGGTTCCATGTCTGTACATTCATGAAATATGCATTTTTGTTAAAAAATATCCGCATATCTTTAAAAAGAACCACGAAATATACAACGCAAGAGGCAGAAATGGAGATAAATTACATGTACCGTCCCAAACACTAGCTTTACACTCTCGCAACTCTTACTGTATGGCTATAAAGATTTATAATCACTTGCCTCAAAACATCTCAATCCTGCCTCTTACTAAATTTAAAACACATTTACATAAATTCTTAATAGATAATATGTATTACAGTGTAAGAGAATTTCTTGACGACCGTCTCATTAATTAACAACTTGGGTACCTTTATAACAGAGTAAAAAAAAAAACAATGTTCCTAATAGATTAATACAACTTCATTTTTTTTCCTCCGGGATACAACTAATTAATATGCTAACTTTCAGTTATATAGGTACCTACTGATAGTTAGATATTCATTCTAAGATTCTAAATTTGTTATTTACATTATTCTCAAAGTATAATATTTGCACACCTTAACTGGTAGAGCATGCATGTTCTTTTCATTTACTTTACCAGCTACTTTAATGTATTTACCATGCTTTAGCAAATAAAATGTTTTATCTTATCTTATCTTATCTTATCTTATCTTATCTTATCTTATCTTATCTTATCTTATCTTATCTTATCTTATCTTATCTTATCTTATCTTATCTTATCTTATCTTATCTTATCTTATCTTATCTTATCTTATCTTATCTTATCTTATCTTATCTTATCTTATCTTATCTTATCTTATCTATGACATAGTCGGTAGCTTCACGGGATTGCTTAGCACTGGCTCAAACTTGTCCAATTTCCCTCGTGAGACACAACTGGGCGCGTGAATAAATTTAATAACTACCACAAACTTTATTGAATTAATTAGACGCTATGTGAGCTTTTATTTCCAATAAGTAATAGTCCGATTGTATTTTCACTGACAGTAAAGTCTTGAAGCACCTATTTGCTTCTTTGTTCGCTTTCTTGAAATTCAAAATGAGTGATAATAGAGTCAACATTTGCTCAATTGCTCTGTCTGATTAGGGAATATGAATAGCAAGATTAGCAAGTAATTTATCTACACGGGTACGTGAGCGGAGCATGGAATTGAAACATGATTGAAACCAAGAGCTCGGGGTATGAATGGAATGCCGCGGAGTTCGGAGGCACTGCGGTCGTGCGTGCGTGCACGGAACGGCACTGGTCGCTACAAGTCACTATCAGAACGTTGTCTCATTACTAGAAGTGTATACCGACAGGTCATCTACAAACATTTTGCGTGCGTGGGAGCTATCACTGGCACTGCAGTCGCCTTAGTTCGTTTGAGGTTGAGCTCTGTTTGCTTCAGTGATCACTAATTTTCCTCATGTCACCGTATGTCACTCTCAGCCAACAGATCATAGATGTACTTTACCTATCTGTTCCAGATTAAATTTTAAACGTCAAAAAGGATAAAGTTTATATATTAAGATGAATTAATCACCGTAGACAAGTCAATGAATAGATAGACATTTTATATTAAATAAAAAATGTATATTTGTACATTATCGATTGCACCATGTTGTCGATGATGGTGAATTGGTTAATCAAGGGTATTTCAATTCAGTTGGCACCTGAGAGCTCTAGCTCGTAACGGAAGTTTTTGAAGTGGTTTTTGGAATGGTTGCTATGGTTACCTGCATTGCACGCATAATTTTGAGCCTGTGAATATTGTAGGCTGAGTTAACCTTGTTCAGTGACTTGTACCACAAGCTCGGTGCGAAAGGTTTTAAAATAAGTTATGGCTAATTCTTGCGCCGGAGCTTGGCGGAATGCAGCCGGTCGCGCCCGCGCATTGTGCTCAGTTATCTAAACACCTCGGGTCCAATGCTGGCAACATAATACCAAGGGCCTGACGTGAACCAAACTCTGTTGCAGTGAGCGATGGCTGGGTCTTGAGATATTGAACTCCTCAAATTATCGATTGTTTTTGCCCCTTTGTAGTCAAATAGGGTATACAACACTGTCGCAGAGCGAGTTAGTCTGAAATTGAGTTACGGGTTTTGATGGCGAAACCAACATTTTAACAATTTCGAAAATATGGTAGCCATCATTTGTTTCTTACTGGTGGCGGTAGCCCCTGTTAACCGCTTAATGACGTTTTGCTCCTCCGAGACGATAAAGCAATGGCACTGAAGTAGGAATCTGCTGCCTTTTAGAATTTCATTAAGATGCGACAAAACAACGGACCGTCTGGATCCTCCATTCTGTGAACGCACGCACACATGCGACTTTTGCATAAATACCCGAGCAATAATGTGTTTCTAGGGAAGCTAGGCTATTCCAAGAATGCGCGAGAGAATTAGCTCGTCACAAATTGCTGTGTTTATTTCCGTCTATAATTTGCGCTGATTGCAGTTTTGACTTTGAGTAACAGTGAACTTCCCTGTGTCTTAAGGCCTAGTCGCACTACTCGCACTTGAAGTTTTACACATTTGAAGCTTTGCATGCCTTTCTCCGTGTGGCGCCGGATTAAGAATAGCGTTACTCAATTTCCTTCCATGGATGTCGTAGAAGGCGACTAACCGCATACTGCCAACGCCAACCCCTGCCAAGCGTGGCGATTATGGCAAAACCCCTCATGTTTATGAAAACCACGAAAGAGGCCTATGTCCTGCAGTGGGCATCAGGTGGCTGATGATGATGATGATGATGATGTCTTAGGCTCATTCGCGTTAATACACTTACCCTTTAATTTCACGACAATTATTAGTACCGACCCCGGGAATATTGCCAATAAGCCTGAGCACGATTCATGTTACAATTCAGCAGATTAATCCACATATGAATAAGTAGGAAGACTAATTTGTATTTGTAATAAACGGCTACCCAATGTGTATCGTAAGCCATGAATTGTAGTTTTATGTAACTGGGCCCTGGTGATGTGTCTGAAGCTTAAGAGAGCTTATAATTAGCACTTATGTTTACAGGTTGCATCATGAATACAGCTTTAGTTCACAGTCCTTGCTAGTGACTGTTACCGACATAAAAGTGGTTACATTGGAAATTGCACGTTAATACCTTCGAATTTAGTGCTAAACGCAATATCCTGTCCGTGATGATCGATTCATCAAAACCAATTTCATTTGCAACCATGTTTCGCAGAGGCAACGGAGCGTAGAGGAGGGACCACACGGCTGGCCCTCCCTAAACAAACGTTGCCGGGTTTACATCCCGCCCATCGCAGCGCGACTAGCGGGATTCGTGTAAACATGTTACTGACAGGATCGCTTGGCATCATAGATAGATAGGTAATCATTTATTTGCACATTTAAAATAATAAAAAAGCTAAGGTTTACAGTAATGACACAAACAAAAACTACAATTAAAGTAAGCTCAGTCAAATATGAGAGAACGATTAGTGGTTGTGGCAAATTTAATGCAAACTGGCTTTGACTCAGCATGTGCTGGGTGGAGAGGCAGACCTGCGCTGGTCTTACGTCAGTTTCAGGTAGTGTGGTAGAACCATAATTTATACGAGTACATCGTACAACAAAATTCTTACAGCATCATTTTGAACATCAAACTCCCGGTTTCTCGTACACTAACAATCTGTTAAACTACTGCTGACAGCAGTCCGTGGCAAAATGCATACAAGAAACAACAGCCCGACTGCTGAGCATTAACTACTAAGCAGGCGGGACCAACCTAGGTAACCTAGGTAGGAGTTACATTGTTGAATTTGGGTCTCGCCTGCTTAGTAGTAAATGCTCAGTAGTCGGGTTGTCGAATATTTTTTATTCAATTTTATTATTTTCGTCTTTTTAGTGTTTTCTTTTTTTTTGTTGGCTTTATGCTGAAATCATAAAGCTTATGACACTCGCAAAAACACGACGAATCGATTGAGATATTATTTGTCAAAATCTGTCCATTGGTTAAAGAGTTATGAGGAAACATAGAATCGGACATACATACATACATAAGAGCTAAACATACCCTCATTTTGGGCTTCGCCGCAGTCGGGTAATAAAAAACAACTGGCAGCTGTTAACAGTATGTTAACCGATTGTTAGTGTACGAGAAATCGCGGGTCAATTTAGTAGTAGTAATAATAGTAAATAGTTCTCAGTTTCAGGATCAATAGATTTCCGATGCATCTGATATTTTTGTAACACATATAATATTTTTATAAATTTAGTGACTTGATGTTGTTTCTCCCAGTATTGATATAAAGGACTATGTTGTGGTCTTTCAAAAGTTGAGGGACTCCGGAGATTCAATATCGCATGGGCAGTGAAGTGGATTAAACAGCGCTTGTGGCAAGGTAAGCAGCTGTAAACGGGGCAAGTGTAAACGGGGCGTCATACACCTCCGTCTAGACAGGGGAAAGGGTACCTATAGCGCCACCAATTTAAAAAGCTATTGCTTCTACCGCAGCCGTTCGCCAAAGCGTACGACCGCAAATAAGATGGATGAGACTCTTCATTTTAATAAACGCCGCATGGTGAGCAACTCGGGCTTGCCTTTGACTCATTCCTTTTTAAACTTGTACATATATGTATAGGCAGGGGTACTGTTAACTCATGAGTCATGCATAACACACAATAAATAAAAACAAAAAACTTTAGATCGGGATAAGGCAATGTGTAATTAAGAAGAAATAAAAGGAAGGACGGTAAAGGAAGTCCAAAGCATACATTGACCAAGGGCAAGATAAAGTAATTGAATGAAACCGACATGCGCGGACGCATCACAATGAATGTTGATAAAGTAAAAGCGGTTAGTCAGGATTCTGGCAAGTGGAAAACTCTGGTCTCTGCCCACTCTTCCGGAATGCAAGCGTAAGTTTATGAATATAAGTAATTAGGAAAAAAATGTACAAGACAGTTGTCAAATAAAAACAATAGGTAGCAATTTAGATGGACCAATTTATTTTCAGTTGCGCGATGCGCCACATTCACGTTTACGAGACTGACAGAAGTTTTTTAACAGACTTCAAAAAAGGAGGAGGTTATCAATTCGAAGCGTGTATATATGTATATTTGGCTACGTTCCTCCATAACTCCGTCAAATCTTAACCGATTTCGGCAATTCTTTTTTTGTTCGAACAGATATAACGTCCCATTGGTCCCATTTTAATTTGGTGAAGATCTGATGAAGACTTTCAGAGATGGAGAACGGAACTCTTCAATGGACAGCAGTAAATAAGCCCTAATGGGGCCCATCCTTTAGTAATATCCGTATGTTTTATAAAATAGCATAAAAGTACTCCCAAGTTAATTTGGTAATGTTCTGGTGAAGATTTTTGGAGACGGAAATTTATTACATCACATTTTAGATTAACGAATGAAGTAGGGTAAATTATGGTTATAAGGGACTTGTTTATTTGTCTCCCGCTCCCCCACTCAAAATTGAAAAATAAACATTTTTAAATAAAAAATAAAAGCCGACTTCAAATTATACTTCTACAATACCTACATGTCTAAATACTTCTAATTGTTTAAATTATTTCTAACTTTTTAGTGCTGTAGTGTTTTGAAGTCGGTTTTTATTTTTTATTTGTTGTCCTATTTGGTCACACTTCTTTGATACCAAATTATGCTCGGAGCGTATTCTGCGCGACCTATCGCTGTTTCAACTTCCACGTGGAGGAGATTGAGAGAGAAGAACTCTCTCACATTCTGGCGCAGCCCTCTTTGAACAGCCCTTTAACTTAGCTATTTTAACCTTCACCGATGCAGGACATGAGATCCTCAGCAAAAGGCTATTTTATGAATTTAATAAAAGGTCATCGATTCGTTAATACCCAGGTGATTTAATAAAAGGTTCTCGATTTCTCAATGCTCAAGTTTTTGCCAGAGGGAGCATGTTTTCTGTGCAAATGATCACGCTTCAGCGAGCAGAAGACATGCGCGTGCAGCGTTCCATGTCAGTTGGTGTCTACTTGTCCGTCTCGTTTTTAATTTGACACAGCTGAGAAAACTGGCCGTGGTCGTGCTTTGTAAGACCGACAACTGTGCCAATACGCTTTTAATTTTGGAACGTGGATTCGAAACATTCAGATGCCTAGCATCATGTTTTTAATGTCATATATCAGGTCAACTGATATATGGCATTAAAAACATAACTTGTAAAATAACCAAGTCTCGCAACTCAGTTCTTCTACAGCTTGTGAAGAGTTGTGAGATCCATGTAATGCCAAGTCGGTTAATTTATTCAGTTCCTACTTAAGGGTCCTTCTCTCTTACCTATGTTATTAAGTAATCAGCTAACCTAAAAACATCTTATAGGGACCATATCCATATTAAACATCTTTTAGGTTTTAAATACATAGATTAACTTTACCATCGCATGAAAATACAACGTGTCTCACAAGTAATTCATATTACATTAAATGAGATTGTTTAGTGCGATTGCCAAATCAATCTTTTTATTTAAAACATAAAAGATTTTCAATATTGATTGGTCACTATAAGATGTTGCTAGGTTAGTTGGTCTCCAGAACGCTCTGTAATAATTTAGGCAGTTATCTTTACCTCACCTTATTATATTAACATTGTAGATTTAGCACCTGACAGTAGATTGGACATTTATAATTCATTAATTTCATTATGGTATTTTGAAATTTCAATTACATAAATAAACTACAATTAAATATTTGCATGTTAGAACATATCTAACAGAATGTGAGCTCATATTCAATATCATGTCTAAGCAAATAAAATTATTTTATTTTATTTAAATTATCACCCTACTATACTTTAGAAGCAACGTATTAGTAGGTGGAGTCGACAGCTCATCAACCTTTACATTTCATTTACGAAAACGAGCATGACGATGCAATAAACTTATTTTGTTTTGAACTCTTGCTGAGCCTGCTAAACTTGGTAGCGTCACTCGGTTCTATATGTGACATTCGTTTCGCAGTGGCATTCGCGACATTCCCATTGTATTTCAATTCGCGACTCACACATATTTCCACGGCGGCGGGCGTCTATTAATAGTTTATCTGTCTGCAGTCTATTGTGCGAGGGCATGGTCGCACAATCTGAGAGGATGTTGAGCTGTGTCTAAGGGACTATGTATCTATGCATCGGCCCTAGTAAAACAACAGGCAAAATACTGCTGCAATGAATTCGTATGTATGAGTATGAGATGCATTGTAAAGATGTAAAGAGACACTGAATGAAGAAGAAAAAAAGACGCCTCACTGTTAGCGTAGACAGTATCCGAGTCTACGCTTGACATCTTAGCCCGGCTGGGTACAAAAATATAATATTGGATTGAAATATACTAATAGCGGAGTGCTTAGCATGCACGCCTCGAGAAGGGCAAAGACTCATACCATCCTGCTCTCATCCGCTACGTGAGCGCAGGATGGAGCAATTCCTGACTAGAGATTTCTTTGGGCGTGCATATTCGTACCAACCGAACAGAGTCCCTACCATGTCAGGCGTAAACTCAGCTTTTGTCTGCGTTTGTCTAGGGAAAGCGCAGATAAAACGCCCGCCCGCTATGTCAGGCCGGTAAAAAAACCCTTCGGATGTTCTGTTCAGCCCCTATCAGCGCGTCTAGCTCCTATCAAGTTCCAAATGAGGTTAGATAAAGCAACCCGTTACCACGCTGCTGGCTGGTTTTGCACACACCGTAGCGCAGAAAATAATCTCTACCGTACTTTCCGGGTCTATTTTAGGCGCGAGACACACATTTGGAACGTGGAGCGAGGGCGCGGTAAGATTTATAGAGTCACATACCAAGAGCGATCGCAGAGCAAGGACTGTGATCTGTGAATCTATACGTCTTACCGCGCCCTGCCTCGCCCCACGTCCCGCGCGTGTCTCGCGCCCTAGGGCATGTATTCGTTCGAGATCACTTACGGAAGTCAACGGGCCGCTGCAATGACTGTTCCACGCTCTGTGGTCAGCTTAGGCGTCACGACTAGGGCATGCTCCCAGAATTTTTTATGGAGATATGGACGGGTACCCGTCCCAAGCGGGTACCCGATCGTATCTCCACACAAGTTTACCCTTTATTCCGTGCAGAATTGGTACCACGAGCATGTTCTAGTCACGTCGTTCCTAAGGACAATATTCCAATGAGCTAACACAACGGAGCTATCTGATAGCTCTGATGAGTATTGTGTCGTTCATGTACGAAGTACGAATAAGACACGTTTCCATGCAATGTACGAAAGGAAACGTTTCCCAGTGCTAATCGGACATTCGGTCTATTCGTTCTGTGCTCTCGCGATCTCGGGCTGGCTGAATGAATAAATGAACCGGGGTGAACGAACATGGCCGAGAGCGAACGATGGATGCATGTTAATCGATCACACAATCACAGCACAGATAATGCTCCGTTCGGTCTTCCTTCGTTCAGCCGGTCGGTCTTTTCTGAACTATAGAAGTGTGTACGTATGTCGTATAGCAATAAAGATTGTTTTTGCTTATTTCGTGTTTTGTTTACATTCGTGTCAATTCCGCTGGTACGCGCGCTAATCCAAGTACTCTTGTAAAAGTAATACTGTGTTGTTTTCTTGATGTTAGTTTCTCGAACGAATAAAACATATTTTCACTGTGTTGTTATAGTATATTATTATGGTGAAGGAGATTTCTGTTTCGTGCGAAACAGATTTTTGGTGATTTCTGTTTCTGATTGTACGTACGAAAAAGAAAGTACTCGAGCAAAATTTTTTTTATTGATTTTTATCATATATTTTTAATATATAATGGTGGAATGGCAACATTAAAAAATATTAACCATAAATGATGGCTGAAAGGTCAAAACGTGAAAGTTCAGACAGTTATTATATCGTGTCCTAATAGTCCTAATAGTACTAATAAACCGTACTAGTACATTGTTTCAAATGTAACAGTACGGAGCGATCTTTAAAATGTCCGAGCAGGATACTAGCTCTAATGTATAAAATGTGATAAAAGAGATTTTTTTTTTCAATAATTTTTTCAAGAACTTTCACAGAGTACATATTAAATACTAAAAACCCTCACTCAAACTTAACATCTTAAAATCTGAAATCTGTACATTTGTAATTAAATCACAAAAGAATATTGTCTATGAACTATATAGAACTATTTACAATATGTACCTAGGTACTACAAACTTGTACGTAACCCTCGGTGCAACTCGCACTTCATCATCAGCCAATTGACGCCCACTGGTCTTTCGTGGTTTTCATAACCATAAGAGGTTTTGCCATAATCGCGACGCTCGGCAGGCGGGTTGGCGATCGCACTTAGCCGGTTTATTAAGTTTTTGTTACTTTGTGTTTCTTTATGAATGTGCTGTTAGTCTTCTTAATATTAAACAAATAAAAAATAAGGAAAATCCTGTTTCGCACGACCGGAAAAACTTGTTTATCACGACCAGATAACATGAGAGCACTTTTCGCATCAAGATTTGTCAATTCGTTTTATTATTTTCCTTTAACATAGTACCTATCTTAAGTAGGTCGTATTGCGCATTGCAAGGTAAAGTTAAATCTATTTACCTACAAAGTTTATGTTTGACAATAAAACTGCTACAACAGTGTTTATTTATTTCTATGCATGTCGTGGACAAGTCGGCCAATAAACTTAGTTTTACGAACAAGCCAGGTTCTAGCAACCTTTGTTACTCAACAAAGGCTCTTAGTCATAATGTAGGTACGTATGCATGGAAATTCATAAGTATCAGGAACGATGTTTTTGTTTTAAGTTTCTTTACTCAAGACTGGAATAACCACATATTTAATGAAAAAAACCGAGTTTAAGAAAACATGAACTAAAAAGAAAATTTCCTCGTTAAATTGACAAAATATTTTATTTCGTCGTTATATTTTGTGTGTAGGTTCGGCGATAATTCTGTACCAAGTTGTTCAATTTAGAAGAAGAAGAAGAAGAAGAAGAAAGACATTTATTATACCAACAAGATACATCACAGAATTTCATTAAGTAATTCATTTTTTGTTAGAAAGAGAGTATCTGAGTGGTGCTTCAATGTAAATTTCATCAAGATCTGTAGACGGCATTCATGAGAAAATCATCAAACTCTTCAATCTGCACAGCAAAGGCATCGTCACGGCATTATAGACTCACACTGCGATAAAGAATACTGTCAGTGCCACCTAGTGTAAAAATTACCGAACTACAGTTTTGGTTCAGTGCCTCTTTTGAAGGCGGTTTTTAAGGGTTACGTAGTCAACAAGGAACCCTTATAGTTTCACTAGGTTCATCCGTCTGTATGTCTGTCTGTCCGCGGCATAGATCAAAGGCGATTAGTATTAGATAGCTGAAATTTGGCATAGATATACATATTAGTCACGCCAACAAAACGGTAGAATAAACTTTTTCCTCCTATTTAGCATAATTTTTTTCCTGTGTACCTTACAATTCGTATCGTTGTAGTGGTCGTTTCAAAATATTGTGGGCGAACATTTTTTTATTTAGGGATCCGCTTGTGAAATATAAATATATCCGTGTGGCGCCGGATAAAGAATAGCGTCACTCCATTTCCTTCCGTGGATGTCGTAGAAGGCGACTAAGGAAATACATTACCAGGAGAAGGGCAGCAGCGTCTTCCTGAGATTCTAACCGCATGCTGCGATTGCCAACCCGCCTGTCAAGCGTGGCAATTATGGCAAAACCCTTCATGGTTTGTAAAACCATGAGGGAGGCCTATGTCCTGCAGTGGGCGTCAAGTGGCTCATGATGATGATGATGTGAAATATTAAGCTTTAAAGCGCAATTTTTTGTTACAGTAGGTCGTCTCCTCTTCCTCTCCCGACTAAAGCGTTAATTGTGCAAACGTGAAAAAGTTACGGACAATATAATTAAGTTAAGAAAAAAAATTAAAAAACAATCGAAATTGATAACCTCCTCCTTTTTTGAAGTCGATTAAAAAGGAAAACTATCATGGCTAAGTAGGCTTTACAGGTTAACGAGTAAAAGATAAGACTAATAGATAGATAGAAAGGGAAAACTTTAAATTTCTGTGTAAACTATATTCAAAATTACTTTGATGAAGTTATTAGGAGCAGGTTACGGGACCCTACAGTGCGCGTGGCCCAACATATACTTGGCCGGTTTTTTCTTCTTTATCGACTTGATCACTCGCCTTAAAAGGCGAGGAACGAAACGGAAAAACGAACGACAAATAATTGTAGGTTTCTACTTCTAGTACGTGAAAATTACAACTCTTTATCGTTAAAATCCAATTTTCAGTATGATACATTAAAAATACTTTTAAGAAAATTTTTCAGGGCTAATGCTGATAAAACAAAGAAATTGTAAAGTTTTTATCTATATGTATAAATCATATGGAAAATATCTCAGTTACACACATCAGTATAAAAGTCACGTGTTAGTGATAAAACTGCAATTCACGGCTCACTATGACAATTCGATATATTGCATAGCCGATTAATCCACAGATTAACAAGTAGGACGACTGCTACGCTATCATAATAAACTACGAATTGTAGTTTTATGAAACACAGCCCTGGAGGTTCTTTACCTATGGCCTTTCACTTGACTGGACTTTTTGGGATAGTATGTAATTCTAAGAATAAAGTTAAGCCGCTTAACTTACTGAGCCGGTATTATTCTAAATCGATGATGGATCGATGAATGTGTGTAACCGGACATGAAATTGTTCGAGCATTAAAATTCAATTGGGTAGTCCTTTACAAGCGTGCACTTTATTCCGTTTGGGTTACGGGTGACTTGGCAACTAAAATATTGTTCGTGATGCATTGGACTGTACTACACATCGATGGTACTACAGCTGCTGTGTTCGTGACTACGCTAGCGTAGGATTCAGGCTAAAAGTTTGAGTGCCAAATTCAATAGAAATCCATTCAGCAGTTCGTGCGTGACTGCGTGTGATAATCATGTAAATATACAAACTTTTACATTAATGTGATATTAACATACCATAAACTGACGCCTGTATCCCGGAGGGGTAGAAGACCAGGGTCTACCACTTTCCACGATCCTGACCACAGAACAGAGAGGTTCTCCGATCCTGACAGATCTCTTTCGTTTCATCAACATTCATTAGTCGTTGCATGCAGGCACGCCGCGTTTCGGGTACTTTTTATATTATTTTTTTATTAGTTTAGTCGTATTCCAATGCTATAGCAATGTAAATCAATAACAATGGCAATTTTGATTCTATTTAATATAACTTTAGACTTTCCAAGTTATTTAGTTCATATAATGTGTGTACAGGAATACCACTAGTGTACTAGGTATGTATCTTAGTGAATATCTCATGGTTTTGTGGTATAGATAAGCAGTTAATATTATACGCCCTATTGTAGGGTCCATGCTTTCTCTCAGAGAGAGAGTATGGGCTTAACGTATGACAGAGTAGCGAGCCCACCGCGGATTCACGATTTAACGTGCGGAGGTCAAGAATCTGAGGGGTTAACATACCTCCGCACTATAAATCGTGAAGAAGTTTCCTTGTAGTTTCCTTACGATATTTTCCTTCACAGTTTTAAATAAACAATGATTATATAATTAGACAAGTACGTTAATAGCCAAGAGTATTTGCGACCCAAAACAAGCAAATAAAAAACCTGCAGACCTTCGTCAGAGCAATTAATACAGTTGTAATGAATGGTTCGACATATTTCAAAAAATTGGAAACCAGAATTTACCCTACTTCTTTTTTGCTCTCAATTTCCATCTACGAAAGTATTCACCAGAGCACCACCAAATTACACTTGGAATACGTTTACTCTATTTTCTGAAACATACGAATAGTAGTAAAGGATGGGCCCCAATAGGCTTTATTTACTGCTGTCCATTGAAGAATTCCGTTCTCCATCTCTGAAATTCTTCATCAGATCTTCAACAAATTAAAATGAGACCAATGAAACGTTATATCTATTCGAACAAAAAAAGAATTGTCGAAAACAGTTAAGAATTGACTAAGTTATGCGTGAAAAAAAAACCAGGTATACACGTCGAATTGATAACATCCTCCTTTTTTGAAGTCGGTTAAAAAGGAAAACTATCACGACTAAGTAGGCTTTACAAGTTAACGAGTAATAGGTGACTAACTTATAAAAGAAGAACTTCGTACAAAGTCCATTGAAAATTACTTTGATGAAGTTTTCAGTTCTGTAAAGTCTATAATGCTATAAGGGTGGGTAAAGGGTCCTTACAATGTTCCTTACCTATTGTTCTTTGGCTATTGTTTTATTAAATCTCATACAAAAAAGGAAAGCTTTCAGGGCGACTTTTAAAATTGTTCTTTCCCTAAAAACCTTATTCGGACAAGCTACATACATATACTTAACGAAAATTTGGAAAAAATTGCTGTCGAGCCCTTCTCAAGTAACCCTCTTACCAAGAAACAACATTAAATTTTTATTTATACAGTTTTAACAAAATCCCCATATACATATGAAAATGGTTTTGCTAGTCATTACGAACAAATATAATCCACTCCATACATTTTAATGGTTCCTTTAGTATCAAACTGCTGATATATTTTTTGCGATTACAAACCTTTCCCCGTTGTTCGTATTGATGAGTAGAACCCGCATTTTTGGACGTATAGCGATTTTGTTACACCTTGTATACTAGACTACACTCGTGCCCACGACTTCGTTCGCTTTGGATTTTGGTAAAAATAGTTTATGTCAACTGTACGCAAAATCACATCGAGCCGTTTGATTTTGTCAAACCCTGTATAATAGACTATAATTATGTGCCCATGCCTTCATTCACATTGATTTTAAGAAAATAAGTTTAACTGGACATTGCTGCGTGAAAGAGGAACCAATTACCACACACAGTTTATATTTTTGTTACATTACATAAACTCACGCCTGTAACCCGGTGGGTTAGGCAGACCAAGGTTTGCCACTTACCACGATCTTTACAGACCTCTTTTGCTTCATCAACCTGCATTAGTTGTTGCATGCCGGTTTCGGGAACTTTTTATCTTGCCCTTTGCTAATTTAATACATCCCCTATTTGGTCGAAGTATGACCGCCTGGGGACGTACCGGTCCTTCCACCCATATTCGCTCGATATATTTACATTAGCGGTGGTAGCCTAGTGGGTAGAACATTGGACTCGGAAGCGGGAGACCCAGGTTCAATTTCCCAGTGCGGGCATGTAGGTACCTATGACTTTTCTTTCTTTCTAAGTTATGCACATTTGTGATGTTATACCACTCGCTAACCGTGAAGGGAAACCTGAGTGTCTGAGCTATTCACATAGCTCAGCGCTTGAAATCGCCAATCCGCGGTGGGCACGCGTGGTGATTAAGCCCATACTCTCTCTCTGAGAGAAGGCCTGTGCCCTACAATGGGACGTATATAGGCTGCTTATGATGATTTACATTAGAAGCAAACATAAAGATAACATAATTATTATTTTAGCTTAGACCTAACTTGAAACATTTAAATAGTTAGGTCAACAGGTATATATATAATATGCAATAACGTGTTTACCATCGGACGATGATGATGACACAGAATAGCTGTGCTTTGAAAGTAAAAAAGTTAAGTAAAAGTGATAGAAGAAAAGAATGCTCGTCGCGTCTTCGACTAGCTCGTAAAACGCCAGATTGTGCTAAATAAAAATGCTGAAAGTGTAATGAAGTATTTAAAATGTAGTTAATGGTATTTATCACTGTTTTATAGTGACAAAAATGTCATTTAGAAACCGGTTACCAGTTACAATTTTATGAAACATTTCTCTAGAAATTGGTCCGCCTATGTAGTCGTTTATGTTAACTTATGTCCTGTGTAAATGTTTCTTTCTTCGCGTACAATAAAATACGTACAAAACATACTTGTTATGAACATACATAATATAAACATACCCACAAATTTATAGGTACCAGCAAAGGCGTTGAAAGGCAACACACAACGAACGTAAATCAGATTAGACGGCCATCCCGCAGATCTCAATACCAAGTCAAATGTACTACTTACAAAAAACGTAAAGTAATAAATTATACCGGTATTTATAGCATCTTGTAAAAAACAAAGTATCAGGTACGTAAATGCTCACCTTCAAGTATTGTAAAGATCGAAAAAATCGTACAGCTAACAGCCAATGCGATATTGCGTTCCTACTTACAAACAAACTCAGGATACCCACCACATCCGCTAGAGGCAGACAGTAAAATTGGGCTATAAAGAGTGAAACATATAGCAGCACAACTCGACTCACCGGGAAGGTATCTTGGCAGTTCCTCTCCCGTTTCCACTTATGCATTTGTACACAGTCACCGCCGTTGTTTAGACACTAGAGAACTAGTGACACTCTGCACTGAACTGTTTTTAAGTTATCGAAAATGGTAGGCGAGTGTTTATCGAGTTGTATGATACAGCAGCGATACTGGCACCCCGGGTGACGGCGCGCGGACAACTGGCTCGCCCGACTCCGCCCGAGCCCCGAGCGCCCGTCGCGCCGCGGGCGAAGCCCCGACCGGGTGGGGAACACGAAAGAAGGGCCCATTGTTGGTTTTTTTTTTTGTCATTTTTGCCCAAAACGTGTCTACGCTGGCCCACAGTGCATTTTTGTCTGACTGACCTTCAGGGTCTGAAAGGTCGAAAAGTTTGATTACCGATTACAAATCGAGTTGAAAGCTACTTGACAAGTTTTGTCTTGGTGACGCCTTAGCAGAAAACTGAGCCTTTTGGAAACTGGAGATAAATTGATACTGTAGCGGTTTTCACGTATATTGGCACAAAGCTCCTTGAAGTGTTCCGGCGATAAATCGGCGCAGGCGCAGCCATGTGTTCAATACACACATGTGCGTTTATCATTATATTGGGTCTGTCTGGCGTTATCTAGCCTAGATAAATGTATTTTTGTTGCAAAGTGGCTCGTAACGGAAAGTGCACGCGAATTATGTTCGTTCGATCTGTACCGAATTACTTTTATGTAATGCTGATAAATAGGTACAATCTGCAGTATCAGCGCAGCTGTTTAACTTCAACGTAATTCTGATTGCGGTTACAGACCAATCGAACAAATTTTATGCGAACAAAGAAATGTGAACGAATAAGTGTAGACGTCAGGGCGAAAAGACGCAAAAATACAACGACGTTTCAATAGAAACAAAGGGTTCTAGTAATAACACAAATATTAGGTACGTGGTGTGCTAATATTTTTTACAAGAAGAAAAAACAAAATACGAATTACACAAAAAGGATACATACTTTTTGGCAGGCGCAAACAAGAACGGTCTTATTAATAAAAACACAATTCCTTAAAATGAGATGAGATGATTTATACAGCCTCCAGTGGCACCTCTCACACTAGATCACTCGGACGCTGCAGTGCCTTGGATATTGTTTTTTAGATGGAGTAGGCTTGCCGCTGGGCAAGCTGGTATAGGTGCTGACCATGTGCTGACCATGTGCTGACCTATACCATCCTGACAACTCAGTCGGCCTAGCCCTCAGAAAGACCCAACCAAGCCGCGGGTGTCTTTCAGTTAACGTGGTAGCGGTGATAGCCCAGAACAATGGTTTCGAAAGCGAGTGACCCAGGTTCTTCCCTTTAATTTGACTTTAAATATTTTCAAAGTTACGTATATCTGCGAATTTGTAGTAGCAATAACGACAGATAACTGAAACAAAAGTCCGCGTTGTCGGGATGAACTTACGGTGAGCACGGTAGAGCAAAAGTTTTTTTCTTAGATATATATATATATATATTTCCGTCAACTCACAAGCTAGTGGGAAATATTTTTTCCAAGCTTACCTAATATGGGGTAGTTATTAAAACATTGTTTGTATAAGTACATCAAGGTAATATAGAATATGGTAATGAGTATAGACTACGATCCGCGTCTACTATGTATCAAAATTTGGTGCCGGGGCAAGGGTGTAATCTGCAGCCCGTCCTGCATTTCTTATCTCACGAAAATAATTAAATACATTTGACATTGTAAGTACAATTAAGATATTGAATTTCATTCGACGGCTTCACATTTTATACTAGGACAACTAGGAAAAATCCACTCAGCACACGTAGACCGACCCTATTACGTAACTGTCCACTGTACTTTACTGGGTTATCCATTTGTCAAAATATGTATGATTTGACATTTCGGAGTAGGGCGGTTTAAGTCCATACAGCGGAGGAGTAACGTAGTTACTTTGCATCTCAGGCCCGCCTCATTCGTAGCTGTCGAGGAATATACTTTATGAGGCGTCTAGACCTGACAGGAGCTGCGCAATGACAGATGATTGCCATTCCATCTCGGGGCTACTCGTTAGCATGCTGATTACAGACAATCCCGTCGGACCGAACACCCAGAATCACGGGCCCTAACATCTATGCGGGCTAAAGATTTATGCGATGTATTTCATAACAAGAACGCTTATTATCTCCATTAACGTCACCTTAGAACTGTCAGTTGTATGCTTAGAATTATATATTACTTGCATGACTTACGTGTGTGCCGTTAAATGTAAATTCTATCGTTTATTTCACAGATCCGGTCGAAATGCTGTTGTTGCATAATGGCCGTTTTCACGTCTTTTTGGAAACATCCGCTTTTTAGGTTTTCATCACAAAAGGAATATAAACGGAAAACTACGTGGCTATGTGTGAAGGGGCTGGTGGGGCCGAGGGGAAGGCGCTTTGAAAATAGTAGACATTAATATAAACACAATGGCTCTAACATAATTATTGTTGCAACGCACTATGAAAAACTTTTTTAATAATTTTAAATTTTTAGGCATTATTTTTATACTGATGTCCATTATTTCTAAAGATCCTTCCCTTTACTTATTTGCGGTAGACCTCCTAAAATAAAAATAAATCTGATAAAATACATCAAGACAAAAAGGGCAATAAAATGTATTGCGTGTCAAGATCCTGATACAGGAATCCGGGGCGGGTCCCTAAGAAGATATTTTTAAGCCAAGAGTAGGTACCAATTCTATAGATGACCTGTCTGTAACCTCTGTGGTAAATCATAGAACGAGCCCTTAATTTTAAATATCATGCGTTGTATTCGAAACTTCTATTTTAAGATAAGTACTTACTTTTAAATTTACCCCATACATAAATAGGGAAAAAACATGCGTATACACAGCTGCTGCTAATAAACCATGTTCAATTAACACTTTCTGTCTGACTCCATACAGTCTACAGCAGGTCAACCTTTACATTTTTGTTGCAAAGTCGAGAGTGCACTCGTGTAAAGGTTGTGCTGTCGACTGTACACCGATACCAACACTAATTTGTTCCAGGTAACAAATGAGTATACACTGAATTTAAGCCATAGTAAGAATAATTGTTCGTCTAGGTGTGTGTATGTGTAATAATTGAATCGTGTGATTTTAAAACGACACATGTCCTTTCATTACAACTTTGCAGGAAATAGAAAAAACTGTTTTATTCAAATACTAATATCTACAACAGCAATATTTTAGCATATTATATTGATTTCTGTATGAATAAACTACAATTTTTTTCTAATGTAAATCAATAGGTAGGTGTAAATAATTTAATAAAAAAAAAATGGGCAAGTGTTATTTTAAAAACACATGTGACTTGTGTTGTTTTAAAATCACACGATTCAATTGTTCGTCTAGGTGTGTGTATGTGTAATAATTGCAATGTGACCAAGCGTGAAAATTAAATTACTTTATTAATGCATCTTGCTATATTTTATTTCATGTGTGAACTGCGAATCCGTTGTCTTACAATTTTACGACTTTTTGTTTTGGAGATGATGAGGAATGGAATTATAGTATAGGGGTAAGAATAAGAAGGACTCTCTGTTTGAAGCTCCCAAATATTTCGATAGAAATTAATTCCAAAGTATCGGTCTTCGTTTTAATTTATCTATCAAGTCCTCCTCCGTATTTTTTCCGAGATTTAATAATTTTATTCTTTCGTTAAGCATTTCAGTTTTTTCAATTAATTGAAACCAAATGACGCTCGGAGGCCTTTTTATGCGCACCAAATCCTATCAGAAACCTGATGTTTGCTATAGCAATTAGTATGGAATACGACACGGTTAGGCAGTTGGATGTTGATGTTGTTCCGATGTTGCCAGCATTAAAGACCTGTTTCGCTTACAAGAAACGAAGAAGAATTTGCGGAGCTGACAGCCAACCTCTATTAATGGAGAGGCAGAGGAAGAAGAAGATAATTGAAATCGACATCGTTCACCATTTGGTGCGCGTAGTCGCCCGACCCGGAGGGTGGATCTCTAAAGTGCATAGTTGTTCGGATCCGTCGATCGATCGACCTGTACCTTCTGCGATTTGCACATATTGCGACCTGCACCTTCTGCGATTTTCACATATTGCGACCTGCACCTTCTGCGATTTGCATTAGTGCACATTTTGCGACTTGCACATCGATCGACGGATCCAGTTGTTCGGTAGAGTCATATTAGTACGGTAATGGTTATTTCATTAACACAATTGGCAGTATAATCGCATTCCAATGGTGTAATATATAACCCGTGCAACTTAACTCGACACCTCGGTTGTCCCAAAAATAAACACAGTAAGGGACATTTTTTTTCAAAACTGAGAAATACCCCTATTGATTACTAGTTGGTTCCAGTAACCAATAGTGGAAATATCTCGGTAAAAAAAATGTCCCTTACTGTGTTCATTTTTGGGACAGCCGACCTGTTCGATCTGCTTCGCGAAGCAACAAAAATGTAAAGGTTGACCTGTACTTGACTGTACGTATGAAACAAGCCTTAGCGTAAAAATGCTAAAATAAAGTTTTTAAGCTAGATATGTATACGCCCTCGGATGAATGATAGGATTAATAGATGGGTCTACCATTGCATCAACGGCATTAACTGGTCATCGTTTCTCAAATTTGTGTTAAAGTCGTGACATGGACGGATAATCATCTCCTCGTGTATAAAATTAATTCTAGCTAGGCCACGGTGATGATTTTTACTGCTTTTTAATTGGAATTGGTAGGTACCTACATGAACTCATCCTAAAATAAGTCATTAATGACTATACATTAATAACAGCTTGAACACAGTTATTTACCGGAAAATTTACTAACTAATAAAATACCTTCTAATACATGGTTACCATATCATGGTATAATGGTGACTATACCAGACAGTGTCATCTGAAAAATGGAAAACATCCAGATTAAGGTCATTTATACAAATGTGTATCGTGTAATCGTTTGTACATTTATGAAGTTATAGTAGCAATACCACTCGCTAACTGTGAAGGAAAACATCGTGAGGAAACCTGAGTGTCTGAGGTGTTCACATATCTAAGCGCTTGAAATCGCCAATCCGCGGTGGGCACGCGTGGTGACCCCAGAGAAGGCATGTGCCCTACAGTGGGACGTATATAGGCTGCTTATGTATCTATACAAATCGTATCGCCCCCAATAGGAACCGAGCCAACTATCATGGTAATCCAACGTGTTACTCCCATACCAAATATGCGGTTATGTCGCATATTTGGTATAGGGGTAACACGGGGCACCTTATTCCTTAACCGAGATACCTCTGAAACTCAACAAATCAATCAACAAAAATTGAGAAATATTTCAACGTTGACACTGAAAAGCCACCGGAAATCGATGCTACATTCAACAATATTTGGGCGTTTTAACATCATTCCTACTTAAGGGTTAAGGAGATTTTCTTCTTTATTCCGTCTCTTCAGATCTCCCAAATAATAATGAGACAGAATTCCTCCCAGATAATGGCCAGTTTCCGAATTGAGAATTTCGCTAAGTAAACAGTTAACTGTATTCGAATTTCTCAGAAAAAAGCACGACAGAACGTTACTTAAGTATTTGCTTAGTGAAATTCTCATAATACTCAACAGAGACAGCCATAACCTTAACTTTTTTATTGCAGCATTTAAGAGGCCGGTTCTGCGCAATAGTGAGCGACAGCGAAGAGGTCGCGATAATGCGATGTACATTGCAAAGTTGATTAACCCACAGATTAACAAGTAGGAATATTCGGCTACGCAATGTACATCGAACTGTCATAATAAACTATGAATTGTGATTTTGTCCATTTCATTCCATTTCCTTCCGTGGATGTCGTAGAAGGCGACTAAGGAAATACATTACCAGGAGACGGACAGCAGCGTCTTCCTGAGATTCCAACCACATGCTGCGATCGCCAACCCGCCCGCCAAGCGTGCAAAACCCTTCATTGTTAGGAAAACCATGAGGGAGGCCTATGTCCTGCAGTGGGCGTCAAATGGCTGATGATGACGTGATTTTGTGTAACAGGCCCCTGATGGCCTTAGAGTCTAATACACAAATAGTTTTTTATTACCAGCACTTAAAATATGTGATGATCATAAGTAAGTTAAATAATAGGCCGTTTTTCTTTGATTGAAGCTATTCTTCAGTATCTTAATGTGGCGTGCTATAGGAGAGGTCTATGTCCAGCAGTGGACAAGCATAGGCTGATGATGATGATGATGATCTTAATGTACTGCCGTGGAGTTTAACATACAGTCGACAGTAACTCGACGTAACTGAGTAGAATGCACGTTTGGAAATGTTGACGTGCTGATGACTAGTACGTTGGTACAGCCAATAGCAGCTTGATCTTTACATGTTTGTTGGAAAGGCACCCGTAACGTAACGAAATAGAGTGCACTAATATAAAGGTTGCTGTGCTATCAACTACGTATGAGATCCATAGGAGAATCACGTTCCACCAATTAATCAACCCGACAGGAAATATGAACCCCATCAAATATTTTTTTATGCAAAAACATACGCGGAAATACGAATGTTAAATAATTGCTTGGCAGGCTACTAAGTGAGCTCATCAGGATGGTATCTACAATAGTTACATCATTACCTGCCGTGTCGTGATCCGATGAACCTTAGGCTCCATCGGCACGGAACATCTTGGCAATCATTATCCTCCATTCAAGTCCCCAATTAGGTGAATAGAGTCGATACGACAGCGACCATCTTTAAGGTCTATTTATGTTTCACGGACCAGCGACGCATAGGTGCAATGATGCAAACTAAAATAATCCCTAAAAATATTTACGAAGTTAGCGACGGTGTAAGAAAAAAATATTTTGCGTTTTCTGTAACTCTGTTAGAGACACCATTAAATTGTCTATAAAGTATTTTCTACAAAAATAACCTTCATATTTACGCTACTAAGTCGCCTGTAGTCTGTAAGAGTATTCTGTGCATACAAAGTGCAGATGCTGTTGAGTGCATTTATTTAATTACGTACTTTATGTGATTAAATGATTATTTACAAACACTGCAGGCAGAACCAGATGAATACACTTTCAGCTTGTTCTACCGCTATATTAATAAAAATACAATGCAAATGATGTTAGTTGGTAACCTTGACACTTGAAAACGGCTGAACCGATATGGCTATTTTTAGAAATATTTTCGATATTTCACTTTGCGCTTACTACTAAAACTAAAGTCACTGTTTTGGAGATGCGACCGGAAAGTTAAAATGGAATTGGGCTGATCAAGTAAGTCGTATTGGCTCAGAAAGATGGGCAAAAAATACCACTAACACAAACGTAGCCGACCAAGGCGGAGATGGCGGACGACCTCACCATCTTTCTCACGGGTGGCAGGGAATGGCCGATGACACAGAGATACCCGAAACCGACGTTCTTGCAGCGACTAATGAATGAATCAACTGTGGACTGAATGATAATCCTATGTATATGTCCTATATTATTTTAATAATTATAACGTATGACGTAACGTAACGCGTTTATATTGTCAAGATAAATCAAATTAAAAATATTCTCTTACAAATGTATTTTTAGCCGTATATCAACAGCATCTCATCAGTTATACCGTATTTTAAGTAATTTGACAATAGTAGATTATGTACTAAGGGAATAAAACCATGTATTATGTCATGGGCGGCATATTGAACCCTGAGCGGAGCGAAGGACTCCGAGTTAACTCGCGAGCGCAGCGAGGGAGTTAAAATTTAACTCCTGAGCGAAGCGAGGGAGTTATGTAGAGTCCTGAGTGAAGCGAGGGGTTCATACCGCCCGAGACTAAGACATGTTTTATTCCAGAGGTGAATACTCTACTTTTCACACCATCTGGGAGACAATAAAAAGACAGGGCTGCATAAGTTGAAAATATGTATTAAAACCTGAAATTAAATATAAAGTCAACACTCTTTTACGGCTTAGCAACTTAAATTGAATATAACTTTTAAATTCGTATTTGCAATTCGCGCCTTTTTTTCTTTTTTTTGTTGGTGTTTCGCGCGGTCACAGGACACAGTATTTCAGAAAAAAAAGAAAAAAAAGAGGTGAGTTTCGAACAACAATTCGAATTTCGAATTGCAATGCGGGGCTTCTCCATAGTTTTCATGCGAATTTTGACATTCTAAATTCAAATCACTTTATTCCCTAGGGAAATTCTTCATTATGATTGCCCTCGAGAGACAAGGCCATGCTTTACGATGATATTTGACGGTACGTAATAAGGCATTGTCGAGCAGGAGGTGTGAAAAGTAATTTATACATGACATTTTGTGATTTCTTTTGTAACAATACCACTCGCTAACCGTGTCGTGAGGAAACCCGAGTGCCTTTGGGGTTCCCATACCTCAACTCTTGAGACCGCCAATCTGCGTTGGGCACGCGTGGTGATTAAAATAATAATCTCTCGCTCGCTGCGAGAAGGCTTGTGTCCTAAAGTTGGTGTATGTACATAGGCTGCATTACTTACGCAATTTTTAGGGTTTCGTACCTCAAGAGGAAAAAACGGAACCTTTATAGGATCACTTTGTTGTCCGTCCGTCTGTCTGTCAAGACCCTTTATCTCGGGAACACGTGGAAGTATCGAGTTGAAATTGAAACCATACACTCAGATCTACAGTCCCTGAAAGCTGTACAAAAATGAAACTACTAATGCCCGGTTCCCATATTAAAGAACGACTCGTTTTGCTTACGGATGGTTAAAATGTCTACTCAAGTATTACTCTTAAAAACGGTTTCGAATAACATACCGTACAGTAAATGTATGGAGATAACAATTTGTAAGGTTCCTAACAATTTTTTGAACATCAACCAGCTATTCAAGTTACGGAACGCTTGTTAAGGATAAGTTACTGATTACCAATAACGATTCGTTAAATATAAGAATTGGGCATAAGTTAACGTAAAAAAAGATACGGCCGTTTAGGCCGCAAAAAACGTATATTTCGACACTCAAGGGAATCAACATTTATAGGGCTCTTCCGTTGACCTAGAACTATGAAATTTGGAAAGTAATGTCGTCATATACTACAAGTACAGGGAAAAATCTGAAACCATACATTTGTAATTAAATCATAAAAAAATACTCTTTTAAGTTCGGGAAAATGTCAGAAAAAACTGCGAGACTCGATTTCTGAACTATTTATAATATGTAAGTACCTACAAATTTGTAGGGAACTCTCGGTGGGTGAATCCGATTCGCACTTGTCCCGTTTTTAATGTTAGTCCAACCTATACACGATCGTGCCTAGAACGCTGTGGGGGGTAGCATAGCACGCACCCGTCGCACCGGGAACGCACATCTTTGAGCCTGTAAGTCTTGGCAACCTACTTTACGTGAATTGTTTTTGGTAGGTTATTGAGGAAATGACACGAAATAATAATAATGATAACTTATTACTATTCTACTCATTTTCGCTCCGTGTGGGTGTATCATTTGCATCTGCACGCGGAATGTCGGAGATAAGGACACTTTTTGCTCTCAGCTTAGAGGTCCGTCGTGAAATTGGTTTAGCGGTATTTATTCAAAACAACTGTACTATGTTATTGTGTTTGGATTAGTAAATATAAGGCTGCTTTTACATATGCCATTCCTCTAGCTCATAACTATTGTAAAAGACTGGACAAGTGCGAGTCGGACTCACCCACGGAGGGTTCCGCACAAATTTGCAGGTACTTACATATTATAAATAGTTCAGAAATCGAGTCTCGCAGTTTTTTCTGAGCTTTTCCCGAACTTAAAAGAGTATTTTTTTAATGATTTGATTACAAATGTAAGGTTTTCAGATTTTTTCCTGCACTTGTAGTATACGACGATATTATCTACTTTCCAAATTTCATAGTTCTAGGTCAACGGAAGAGCCCTATAAATGTTGATTCCCTTGAGTGTCGAAATATACGTTTTTTGCGGCATAAATGGCCGTTTCTTTTTTCACGTTAACTTAGATGTTTCATTTTTGTACAGCTTTCAGGGACTGTAGACCTGAGTGTATGGTTTCAATTTCAACTCGATACTTCCACGTTCTCCCGCGATAAAGGGTCTTGACAGACAGACAGACGGACAACAAAGTGATCCTATAAGGGTTCCGTTTTTTCCTTTTGAGGTGCGGAACCCTATAAACATAACATATAGTCACGCCTATATCCCGAATGGGCACACAGAGACCATGGTTTGTCACTTGCCACGATCCTGATAGATCTCTTTCGCTTCATCAACATTCATGAAGATGAAGATCCATCCATTAGGTTGGACTGTCCCTATATAACCCATGGGATTGGGCCACAGTGATGACAATGTATTATCTACCTTTGTACATTGCTTTTTGTATGTATCTATTTTCAATGTCTGTTTAATAACACCAAAATCAAATATAAATTTACTATGTAGATACTCGTACCTACTAACAAAATATGGACGGCGTGTATCTGAAATAAAGATTTAATAATAACGCTAATAATAATAATAATGTGGCGCCGGATACTCCATTTCCTTCCGTGGATTTCGTAGAAGGCGACTAAGGAAATACATTACCAGGAAACGGGCAGCAGCGTCTTCTTGAGATTCCAACCGCATACTGCGATCGCCAACCCCCCTGCCAAGCGTGGCGATTATGGTAAAACCCTTCAAAACCATGAAGGAGGCCTATGTCCTGCAGTGGGCGTCAAATGGCTGATGATGATGATGCTTAATAATAATAATAATAACACTTACACTGTTAAACAGTTATCAGATCTCACATGAAAAGCTAACCCCTAGCTCTACAAGTCATAACCCTACAAACCCTAGATCTTGGTAAGAAGTTATAACTTGCCGAACTATTGACTGATTTAAGATTAAAGACCATGAATATGTTTTCACAACGCTGCGAAACGATTAAGCCAAGTTTACCACGATGAAAAGTTCGTAGAGTTATGCCTTCTAGAGCATCAACTAAAATTGCATTCATAATAAAAACAATGAACGTCAAAGTTGTTAGATTCAGAATTAATATATTATATGGAGAAGAAGGTAACAAAGAATGGTGCCTTTCAAAAAACCTATTAACTAAGTTAACAAGAGTTTTCAACTCAAAGTTATTAGTCATCGATGGGTAAAATAGAAAATAAACATAGTTTTCTTAGATAATATTGGTAGCCATACATATCTCATCATTGCTGAGTGGTGAAATAAAAAATACTTGTTATTTTCACCGTTTGGATGCTGACAAAAACATCACTATTGTACATGCCTTTATCCTCCTCAGTCCTGACCTTGAGAATAACAATTGAAGACCATTGTTATTTTCAAGGTCAGGACTGAGGAGGTTAATAATGAACTCGGATGACTTTAAAAGAACGGTTCAAAGTTCAGAGTGTTGATCAGTAGGTGCCTACAAAAACTCTACATAAGTACAACCTGTTATTAAAATACAAAACACAAAACCTCGAAGTATTTCTTCAGAATTAACTTAATTCGGAAGTCAATTGCTTGATTTTTTGTCGAAAGAGTCCGACCAGGTATCGATCTTCTTTTCTATTAGCTCTCGCCATGATTTAGCTCTGCGAATAGGAGCGAAACCTGGCCGGACTCTTACGACAAAAAATTAAGTAAGTAAATCCGGAAATATGTTAATATTGTGTAGTGTTTACTAAAGTTTGAGTAAAAAAATTGTCGTTTCTTCAGTGTCACTGATTAAACCACTTTTAATGAGGAATGGTTTGAAGGTATTATAAATTATAAAAACACGAAATTAAAAAAATAAATCACCACAAACACAGTTTAAACAGTCTATCGTAGAGGGAAATATAGTTTGAACTGCATTTGAGGACTGTTTTAAGGAATTCTGTATAATCTGTATAATAGACAAGACTACAATGTTTTAGGTTCTCAATTTTTATTTAGTACTTTTCAAACAAACTCGGAGCGATTAAAATATCTGAAAAACAAAAAAAAAATCATACTTCATTTAGAATTTTGCTTAATGGAAGCGATTTCATTCTCCACATTGAAAAAAACGTGCACAGGTTCTGCGTTATTACAACAAGACGTTATATATCTAAAACTAAAAAGATCTCTTACTTGTACCAACAAATAATAAAGTTAGATTTAGTATGGCCGTCGAACGGTAACCGTTTATACTTTATAATATGAGAATGGGGGCGCTGCTACTGTATTGAACTGAGACTAATCGAGATCTCGACCGGTGTAAAAAACCGGTCAAGTACGGGGTGTCTATATTGGGTTCTGAAGAAATTACAATCGGGACATCATTGTTACTTTTTGCAGGCTCGATTGATTTGTCGCCTGCAACGGAGTTACGACCTTGATTGCCGACACTATTTTCTTGGATAGCTTTCTTATTGATGCTAGCTTACATTAGTAACTACTCGGCTAACGGCCACTGGATGAGGATGACAGGGGACCGTGAGAAGTGGCATTTGAGGCAAAAGACCTATACCCAGAAGAATAATAACAATAGGAACTCAACCACACAACGCAATACATGTCCTGGTCTCAAACTAGGATACCCTGTGCTATGGTAACCAGGCGAGGACGTCACAAACATGAAAATACACCCAGACTGAGGCCGAAATGTATGGCAGCCGAAACGTACTTATAAACAATGACATTTCTAGAATAAAAATCTGAGAAAAACTCATAGAACAAAAGTGGTTGCCAAACAAAAACTCCAATTGGAGTGTCTCGGGCCCTGACCATACAGAAATGACGTGAGCGAAGGCGCGGAAAAGAGTAGGGCGCCCCACTTCTGAAATTTAACTACTTTATTTTGATCTTAAAAACAGAATGGATAAGTTATAAATGTATGAGCTCTTTCCGAGAGAGGCGATAGAGTATATGCGGTTTTAAAGCCAAAAACTGTATAAAAATGTATCATGTGCATTGAAGGAATGAACATATTTTGTGAAGTCGGAAAAATCGCGGTGAGTATTTGGGTTTGCAAAAGAATGATTTTATGTGAAGTTCTTCTGTTCAATCAACCGCATTTACGGTTCTATACAAAAAAAGTAAAAAAGCGGAATAGGATCAATTAGAATTAGATACGGTTATTAAGTTGACATTAATATCAAATTAATTTGACATTAATGTAGAATACTAAGGGCGCCCGGTTTCTTGAAGGTGTAAAAAAATTCAACCATTGACGTCATGTTTTAAGAAAACGCAATATCAAAATGTCAAAGGTCATAAGTCTGTCTTCAAGTTAAGATAAGTCTTCCCGCTGATCTAGAATGAAACGCAAAGAGCACGGTCTCGCAGCACAAAGAAAAAATCGAAATCAGTAATTGGTAATTAAATCACAAATAAAATAAACGCCGAAATAAAGAACGCCGGCCTCACATTCGGGAGGTCGTGCGTTCAAATCCAATGTGCCAATGACTTTGTTTTTTAAGTTACGTAGATTTGTGAAGTTGTAGTAGCAATAGGTACCACTCGCTAACTGTGAAGGAAAACTGAGTGCGCCTGAAATTGCCAATCCATGGTGGGGACGCGTGATAATTAAGCCTATACTCTCTCTCTGAGAGAAGGCTTGTGCCCTGCAGTGGGGCGTTTATAGGCCACATAAAAAAGTATAATAGATAATTTACCACTGCAATTGGGATGTGTACCTAAATTATAGCTGGTGCTACTTCTTACTTTTACAAGTGGTACGTCTTTTGTATTTGTGTACTCTACTCGGAATATTTTTATATGGTGCTATCTAATTTAAATGTAAGTAACTATGTGACAATGATCATGTCATTGTCCATTAATCTCAAAACTTGTCCAGTTAGATGCCAACGAACGTTTTCAAGAACTGGGTCGAGGCACAAAAAGTCCTGAGGAAGTTGGAGTCATAGAATAAAAACGAAAGAGCAGCTTCGCTTTTTTGCTGTATTTTCATCAAGTTGAGGTCTTTTTCCCATTGCAGTTCCAACATCATTAAATTTGTAGTACGTCGAAATATAATATGTTTATACCTACGAGTATAATATGTTTTCTAGTCAGTTTGTTATAGGAAATCGTCGTAGAAACCTGTGTGATCCGCGCCAAATTATGGTAAATTTATAGAGTAGCCACTTTAGCATAAAGTTACTTAGCGTAGTTTTAAAATATTATACATTTTTAGGGTTTCGTAGACCGACAAGAAACCCTTATAGTTTCGCCATGTGCGTCTATCTGTCTGTCTGTCGGTCCGCGGCCTAGCGCAAACAACGGTTGTACTAGAAACCTGAACTTGGTGTGTGTATACATATTTATCACGCCGACAAAGTTAAACAATAAAATGTTGGATTTTTTTTTAATTTTACTGTACCAGCCTCCCCTAACACGAAAAGTGGGGATGATTTTTTTTCCTCGTCTACCCCATCATATGGGGTATCGTTGGGTTAGTCGTTGAAAAATATTGTAGGTGTAGGAAGATTTTTCGATTTAAGGTTCCGCTTGCGAAATATTAAGCTTTAAAGTACAAACTTTTGTCCGAGTAGGGTGCCCGGGGGGGGTAAACGGTTTCCGGTCTCCTGGTAAACGGTTGATTGTAGAAACGTAAAAAAAATCAGGGTAGTAGTAGGGTAGCACATATAATGAACTTGAAAGGAAAAGTATCACGGCTAAGTAGGCTTTACTAGTTAACGAGCAATAGGCTCTCATAACCAACTTATAAAAGTAAAATTTTGTACAAAATCCATTGAAAATTACTTTTTTGTTAGTTCTGTAAAGCAGAAAAAACCCTCTTTCTACGGAACCCTACATTGCGCGTGGCCAGACATGCACTTGGCCGGTTTTTGTTTTGTCTATTCAATGAAGGTAGCTTAAAAAATAAAGTATTGCCGATTGCCCTTTCACTGTGATGGTCGTCAAGATTGTGTGTCTGATCTTTGAAAGCCTTGGAGAATTGGAAATCAAAGAGAATATAACCACTTGTTGGAAATCACCACTACCTACGTGTTCATTACATACTCTAGGTTAAAACTTGTGATTTTTTTACATTTAAGACCCTCACAGTGCTCTGACCTGAATAACTTATTTGTTGGTAAATTACATTACATAAACTCCCGCCTGTATCCAGGGTTTGCCACTAGCCAAGAACACTTTCACAACATCAACATTGATTAGTCGTTGCATGCACGCACGCTGGCTTAGGGTTCCTTCTTATCCTGCCCTTTGCTAAAAAAAAACGAGTGAAACCTTAGTAAAATACTTCAGAAAACTGTCTTTTCATTATTTTTATTGTCCATATTTTGTTTTGATTTGTCTTAAGTTTTAATTATGTATGTGTAACCGTTGTTTAAATAAATGTTTCTCTTTCTCCTTTTTCTTTCTCCATCGACTGGAACTTCTGTGTCGTTCTATTTTGTTCAATAGATCCATCCTAAATAGCGGTAGTTGACGTTTTATTAGTTTTACTGCACGCAATTAAACTCGCTAGTGTTAATTAGGGCCTAATTAGAGCACGTTCTTATTGAGCTACTTACATAAATATTGATTGCTATCACGGTACTCTTCTGCTACTTACTAATGGTATATTTTACGGTTACTGGCGTAGCAAACGATTGTATTCATTACAATATAACTCATAGAACAATTCTTACATAAAGTACAGACAGTAAACACCACGTCAACCTTTACATGAGTGCACCCTACTCTTAAGTTACGGGCGACTTTGCAACGAAAATTTAAAGGTTAACCTGCTGTCGATAGTACCTGCACGTGTTATGAAAACTGAAGCGAATCAGCTATCGAGACTGTTCTTAGAAAAATCGTATGACTACTTATATTTTCAGACTACTTATTAGGTGCTAAGGCAGGCGTAGCCTCGGTTGCACTCGGGCTAAGGCAGATAAGCAGCGATTTGCGATGCGATCGGATGAGCGAAATGAGATTAACTTGGTTTGGCTACACACTAACTAGCTATCACAATTCATGAGATACAGCCTGGTGACAGACAGACAGACGGACAGACGGACAGTGGAGTCTAAGTAATAGGGTCCCTTACACCTTTGAGTACGGAATCCTGAAAATGATGCCTTCGTTTAAAATACTAATATACTACGTTTAGTAAAACTATACTGAATTTACTTATTTCAATAGAAATAATTGCATACTCTCATTCTCTCTCCCAAACTCTCTCCCTGAGAGAAGGCCTGTGCCCTACAGTGGGACGTATATAGGCCTATAGGCTGCTTATGTAGTGAAAATAATTCCCCTTTTCTATTTTAAGCTCTCGTCACGCGACGACATTCTCTAAAAACGTTCTCCCCCTACTCGTCCAAGTAAAAAGTTTTCGCAAGAACTCACTTCTTTTTCACCCATAGGTTGGTGAAGCCGATAACTACTTGTTTCGATCGCATAAGTTTATTGAAGCTTGCAACTGCTATATTTGGCGAACAGTGCTAGTTATTTATTTATTCTTCAGGAGCCTCAACCCTAATGATGAATAAAGTTCGCAAGCTAGTTAGCAGCTTGGCATTGGTAAATTCAAAATTGGCATAACCAACAATCAATTGAATTTGTCATGACCTAAAAATTTTACCTTCGCAAACGACATTCGAGCTAAACGCTAGATATCCATTGTTTACATGATGGAGTCGCGATTTGTTTGCACTTGAGCGCTAAAATAATAGACAATTGGCACTAAACGGTCTAACAAGTGTGACAACAGAAGCACCGTGTAACCTTACCACACAGTTTAAGTAGTGAGTAACAAAAAGTTTATTAACAGAGATTGCGCGAAGAAATACTGCATGAAAGTGGTAAAACCAGTACGAGTAACGCATAGCTAAACCAAATCTGCTCGATTTCAGACGTAATCTGCCGTGCTGTTGATATAATCATAATCATAATAATAACTTCCACACAATACAATCACTTGACCTGGTCCAAAACTAGGATACCCTGTGCTATGGTAACCAGGCAAGTACCTGACAAACATGAAAATACACCCAGACCGTATTCAATGTCCAGACTGAGGTCATTTTAACAGTAAGCAAGTGTATTTTGGTCAATAAAAGTTTCCCTACCTTAAGATTGCCATTATCTTGTACAAATAGATTTACACAAAAACTTCGGCACGATAAAATATTATACTACTTACACTTTTGTATCATTAGGACTAAGCAATTAGAACAAGCGGTGGTAGCGCAGCGGTAGAACGCCGACCTCACATTCGGGAAGACATTGAAATTGCCAGTCCGCGGTGGGCACGGGTGGTAATTAAGCCCATACTCTCTCTGAGAGAAGGCCTGTACCCTGCAGTAGGACGTCTATAGGCAACATTGAAAACTAGTACAAGCAAAAGCTTTTCGATTTTTTTGTTTTGTGATACGAGTTCATTAATTTCTATTCGAATCGAAGTGCAATCAAAGCTCTTCTCGAGGTCCTCGCTAAGCAAACAGCCCCTATATTACGCGAGCCAAATCCTGACGGATCATTAGGGATCCTTCAAGATTTTACGCATTTTATTTTGTGGCAGCTAGCCTTCTACTCGTAGTTTCAACAATTTCATGCGTCAGTGAAGCGCGTTTTAGGTGACATCGCTGCAATTTCAACATCCCTGCTTCTATCAGGCGTAGCGAAAGTGTCACGACATCTGCTGTGTTATGGTGCGATGGTGCTAACATAATGACATACCTACGCAGTTTTGTGGAAAATGCAATTATGTTTATTTTTGCTGTAGGGATTCCGCAATCGGTTCCGCAAACCCACGGATTGCACACTCTTCGTTACATTACGGGTGACTGCAATAAATAGGTAAAGGTCGACCTGCTCTCGACCAAGCGAAAAACTATAGAGAGATTAGATTTTGTAACGTTTAAAAATGTAATTTATTTTATAAAATTAAGTAATTTATTTTATTCCAGGTATTAGACGAAGTTTTCCCCTGTCTTCTTATGGCAATGCCGCATACATAAAGTAAAATTGCTTTCTTTAAATAAAATTCTACACTTTATTTATTTCAATTCGACATTCCATCGCTCACTTTCTCACGAGCTGAGCTGAATTTAACATCGACATTATATAAATAAAGACTAATAATTACCAGACAAGCAAGTGTAGGTAGACGTAAAAATAGAATTAAACCTTGTAGCCAATAATGTGGAACTTGCCGATGGTCTCGCCGAGGAAGAACCAGAGGTAGATCTCAAACCCGACGAGGATCAGCAGCCAGGCTTGCTTCACAGTCAGGAACCGCCAGCACTTATTCTTAATGAATTCCTTCACCAGCCCTAGGTCAGCGCTGAGGCGCTGAAATGACACAAAATCTATATATCGTCATGAATAGAGCTCATTTTATTTTATTGCTGAGTATAGGCCATATAATTACTCATTGTACAATGGAGACTCGATTATCCGGCCCTTAGTTATTCGGATTCGCTATTATCCGGACTGCTACTCGGAACTGTCATTACCCCGCCCCGATGTCAGCCGCACGCGTTTTGTTATTGTTTTAGTTTTAGTTGGTTATCAATCGTTACTCCGCAACCCTTCAACAATTATTCATGAATTCATATTATTACCTAAATAGGTAGATAGTAGCCAGGTAGATAGTCAAGTAACGATTACGTACGTTTGACGGCACGTCCACTTTTACCGTGAGTGCCCTGCCCACTGCTATGAGCAGCGTAAGTTCTACACGTTACGAGCTGCTTCGCAACAAACGTGTAAAGGTTGTCCTGCTGTTGACTGTACCTACTTTCATTTCCTCAGCAGAACTGGGCGGCGCCATTTCGAGTTTCCAATACTCCTTCGCCACCTTGAGTCTCCGTGCCAACTCCGAGTTACTGACGCGCCCCGCCGAATCTGCAATGTTGTATCGATTAGACACGCTGCCAAAATCCTGGGGCTGTGCAGCTTAAGGCGGGTTAGTTTTGTATCAACTTCGAAAGTGATACAATAATAAAAATTATAAAAGTTGTTTAATATCAACAGTAGAAAAAAGTCGCTTGGGCTGTACCGTCTGCCGCTTCTTGCGGCAAGTGAAATATTCAGTGTATGTTGAAGCTGGCGTTTGTAAGTTTTCTCTCGAGCTTCGTTACGTTACTCTACATGTATCACGTGACCCTCGGGTGGTGCTAAACTAGCAGAGTTACTGGTTGTAGTCCTACGAGCTATTTGTCGTATTCCGGCGTGAAGGATGAAGGATGAAATTAGCTTACAGTTATTACTTAGAAGTTACTAAGAAAGTTTAAAGCTGTTGGTTTTCCATGTATTCGTAAATAAATAAATAAAAATGAGATCATTGTCTCGAAGAAGTCGCTTTTAGCGACCACCATTTGCATACTATGTAACTTAGATTAATCAATCAATCAGGCCGTACTCGTCCACTGCTGGACATAGGCCTTCCCCAAGGCACGCCACTTCCTTCTGTCCTCAGCCATCCTCATCCAGACACTGCCAGCAGTCTGCCTCAGATGGTCAGTTCAGCGAGCAGGTGGGCGTCGTGGTCTCCGCTCGAAAACCTTTGTTAGATACTTAGATATCTTTTATCTACGAGTACTAATCTTGGAGGCAGGCATGTTGTAACATCTATGAATTCATCTTCATATACCATTAGGTGAGACCGATGCCATGCGCGAGCCTGTCTCTATGTAAAAAAACCGGACAATTGCGAGTCGGACTCGCCCACCGAGAGTTCCGTACAAATTTGTAGGTATTTACATATTAAAAATAGTTCAGGAATCGAGTCTCGCAGTTTTCCCGAGCTTTTCCCCAACTTCAGACAATTTTTTTAGTGATTTAATTACAAATTTATAGTTTTCATGTTTTTCCCTGCACTTGTAGTATAAGACAATATTACTTGCCAAATTTCATAGTTCTAGGTAAACGGAAAGTACCCAAAAAATGTTGATTCCCTTGAGTGCCAAAATATACGTTTTTTTGCGGCATAAACGACGTTTTTTTACGTTAACTTAGAAGTTTGATTTTTTCACAGCTTACGGTTTTAATTTTAACTCGATACCTCCACTCGTTCCTGGGATAAAGGGTCTTGACAGACGGACGGACGGACGGACGGATGGATGTTCCGTTTTTTCCTTTTGAGGTAAAATAATTATATTAAGCGCAGTGGTTTTGATCCCAAAACCGTAACAGGCAGTGATACTGTTTATTTTACCTTTTATAGCCTCCATGACTCTATCTCTTTTCTTGAAAACGCCAGGTTTATAGACTTGGGCAATTTCATGAATAAACGCTGAGCTCGTTGCAGATCCTGGTGGGAAAGTTATTATGTGCAATAAAGATATTTGAGTAAGTACGAGCAGGTATCTCATGTCATGTCATGGTTTGACTATAATAGGGACTGTCATGTAGACTTTAATGATAATATAAATGTAGGCGTATCAATTGAATCCATATTTATTAACCTCTTTTTAGGGTTCCATAGTTAACAAGGAACCCTTATAATTTCGACATGTCCGCAAGTCTGTCTGTCTATCTGTCCGACTGTCTGTCCGCGGCATAGCTCACCCCCACCCTTCTGCCGGCTAAACCGTTGATTGCAGAAAAGTGAACAAAATCAGCGCAGTAGCACATATAATGAACTTAAAAGGAAACTATCAGGTAGGCTTTAGAATTTAACGAGTAAAAGTAGGCTTTACAAGTTAACGAGTAAAAGGCGGCCAACTTGAAAAAGGAAAACTTCGTACAAAAGGCCATTGAAAAATAGTTTGATGAAGTTGGTGTTACTGTAAAGCAGGTAAAAAACCCGTCCTTCTACGGAACACTGCGCGTGCAGCAACACCGTGTCAAACTTTGTTGCAAAGCTGCCCGTAAATTAGCTGATGTGCTGTTGCTGGACTGCTATGTATGTTTACTTTGTACTAAGATTATATAGATGACAGTTTCTGTGAATTAATGAAAAGTTTTTGATTTTGATTTAGAACACTGGAAAGGAAAAACCGGCCTACTTACTGGTGCGGATCAAATTAAATAAAGCTTTTGTGGCCATCGCCCGCAGGTTTTTTGTTAAACTGTATATGTACCTACTATTGAAAAATAAAGACTTTTCTCTTAACCTGAGATTTGACCTCAAATAATTCATTTGACAGATAATGGACATGGAAATTCTCTTTTTAATCTGTGCATGGAAAAGTTGTTTGACAGAGATGGAGGCGAAAATAAATCTTAATCTGTGTTGGTGGCCTCAGATTTTAAGGTGTCACTCACTCCCAATGACTGACTCGTCATTGGCAGAAGTAGTCGTCCAAAACAGGACCACAGAGAAAATAATCACTAAGCAGGACCGATTCGAGTTGCCATTAAAAAAAAAAGCCTCAATGTAATCTCAGCTGTGGATGCTCATTACTGAACTCCATGGTACCTACCTACCGGTAGAGTATGGAGGTATAAAATGAAAGTCATTCACTATGAAAGTCTACTGGTCCTCCACCAAATCCTTTCTGTCAAATTAGTATGGAATTTGACAGTTAGACGATAGCGTCACTCCATTACAAGTCTTTTTTTCTTTTTAATCTGTGCTCCATTCCTCCCGTGGATGTCGTAGAAGGTGACTAAGGAAATACATTGCCAGGAGACGGGCAGCAGCGTCTTCCTGAGATTCCAACCGCATACTGCGATCGCCAACCCGCCTGCCAAGCGTGGCGATTATGGCAAAACCCCTCATGGTTATGAAAACCATGAGAGAGGCCGATGTCCTGCAGTGGGCGTCAAATGGATGATGATGATGGTGCGCATAATTAGGCCCCTGTCCTTAATCAGTTCAAAAAAAAAGTTTAGACTCAACATTCACACGATGATTTATTTCATACTTTGTCTTATCACAGATTAAAAAGACAATTTTTCATCTGTCTGTGTTTCATACCGCTAACAATCACATGATAACAATGGCAAACCAGTCAAAAGTCCCAAGTTATTTCTTTGGCTTCGACGCACTGGCTTTCTTGGGCTCAGCTTTCTTGATCTCTGGTTTCTTTGCCTCGGCCTTCACCTCTGTTTTGGGTTCTGTTGCCTTTCTCTCCTTTACTTTTTCCTCATTTAGCTTGCGCTTTTGCTCTTCTACTTTTTTCTTAGCTTCTTCTTTTAGCTTTTCTGCTGCAGCCTTGATGGCGTTCTCTTTATCTTGGATCGCCTTAGCCTCAGCGGCGTCCATGGCTTGGGCGGTTTCTCGCATAGCGTTGAGTATGCCGTTGGTGACTCCTGACACGGCTTCTTCAAGTTTCTTGCCTCCTGGACCGTAAAGGAATCCCAGCGTCATCGGAGGTGCGCACTCTGCTTTGCAATATTGCCATGCTGTTCCTGCTGCCGGCTTCAGCACATCGCCTACAGCTACAAACAAAAAGTCACCACACTCATACTAAATGTACAGTAGGTATTTGTGATTCAAATTCAAATTAAAAATGTTTTATTCAAAATAGCACAGAAACTGTGATTTAATTAACGTTAAAAGTTAAACCAGGTGTTCATTTCAAACCCTCCGGACGACTTTGACATTTTCTTAAACTCGACTCTTTCCAAACTCGTCTCTTTTTAACTTGCCATCTCTTTACTTTGTCTCTTTTTTAAATTGACTCTTTCCTAACTCATCTCTTTTTTAACTTGCCATTTTCTTACTTGTCCTCTCTTTTAAACTTGTCTCTTTCCTAACTTGACTCCTTCCTAATTCGTTTCAAGTAAAACTTGGTGTTTTGCTTAGTCACTGTTTTAACCTTAAGCTTGGTAGTTGAGATTCGATTAAAACCTACTTGAATGATAAGCCTTGTTGATGTTTGTTGTTGTTGTTTCATTGCTAGTTACTTGCTCCAAAAAACGGCGAGTTAAAAAAGAGACGAGTTGGGAAAGTGTCACGGTAAAAAACACGTCGAAGTCGTCCAGAGTGGACAAGAGTAAATTTTAAATAAGAGACAAATTAAAGAGATGGTAAGTTAAAAAGAGACGAGTTTGGAAAGAGTAGAGTTTAAGAAAGTCGTCCGGAGGGATTTCAAAATCAAAATCTAGAGAAGAAAAAATTAACAAAAAGAAAAAATGGACAAAAAACTCCAAACTTAGTCTTTTCAAAGTCCTCAATTACCATAATTATTATAAAACCTAGATCTCGTGCACTAAACTGGCTTTAATTCCAGACATCATTGTCATCTAAATAATCTAGAAAGTAGGTTTTACACATATTTTGAACCGCGATGCATATCAGGATTAAAAGATGAAATATTGCTATTTGGTTTTATTTTAAATATGCTATGTGTACAGAATAAAGTAAACTTAATTTGGGATTAATAAAGAAGACAAAATTTTGGAAAACATCACCTATTATAATTCAGATAAGTTTCATTCTAGACGTCACGAGTAAAATAGGTATACTGTAACTCATGGACAGTCCTTGTCCGACTTTTTTAATCTTCTTCTAATTTTTTCTGTTTCCTTCTCTAGATAGGTTAGCTCTTTCTGAATCGTTTGGTCCCGTAACTCCGTCATTTTCCATATCAAGCGTTCTGAGTAATGGCTTAAATTACATTCGAGTTTTTGAACCAAGTTGTGCTCTAGGATTTTTTTTGCCTTAGCGTTGGTGGATAAAGCACTTTTTGAGCTGTTCCATAATGATGATACTGCTGGCACTACCTTTTTCACAGAAACTGTAACACAAAACATTTATGGGTTAATAAAAACCGTAAGTAGCATAAAGCTGATAGCGTTTTTCAACCTATTGTGATTACAGTTTCTGTAAGAAATTACACCTTGAAAAAAAGGGACAGACCATACCCAGTCATTTCCTCTGCCCAGAAAACAAGAAGAAAAAATGGACAAGCCTAAAGCACTGACCTGATTTTTGAGGTCCGTGGCTTAGCAGATTTTTTTTTTCTATATTTCGATAAAAAATAAAGTTTTTATCTTATTTTTAGGTAAGTCACTCAACCTAACTTAAAATGACTAGTAAGTTCGCCAAAAGCATATAATAAATCTATGCAATCTTCTATCGAAGTATGTTAATTCTACTTTATTCAAGGCAGCCAATTCATTCGATTATAATGTTTTGTATATTACGTAAATTAATATTTACCTCCTCGAGGAAAAAAGGTTGAGAAAAAGCCATAAGAAGACAAAATACAGTCAACACCAGCTCTACATTTTAGGTAAATTTTTGTCACATAGTCACCCGTAACGTGCACGCGTGTAAAGGGTGATGTGTCGACTGAACCTAAAACAAAGTTATATTTTATGATAGGCTCCTTACCTAAGGCAACATCTAGAGCTATTCTTCCCACTCTAGCCATCTTCAAGTTCCAGAAGATTTATTTATTTGGAAGGTACTTATTTGAGTATTACAGCTTCTAGATTTTATTCACAAATAATATAGGCATGTTTTGGTCATGAACGCATAGATTAGGAATCTTTAATGACACTTGACACTGACAAGTGAATGACACAGGAACAAGTAGATTCTAAAAAGAGGTTTAATAAATCTATGCATTCCTGCGATAATATAGAGCTATTCACAGCCTACAACGGATCTCTCGGTTGCGACATTATGCTGAGTTGGACTCATTTTGGGGACTCAATACTTAAAACTTTCCGATATTTTAGTATTATTATTGGTTTTCGTGTTTTTTATAGGTATTTTTTTACCGCTACCCACATTTCGGCTGATATTGTGTTTTCTATTGACGTTTGTATTTTGTTGTGTGATTTTGTGTTTTTGAGTATTGTGTCATCAAATATTTATTGTATTACGTACAGGCAGCGACATCTGGCCGAAGCAATTTACATCACTTGCAGCTAGGTTACACTCTGCAGTTAGGTTAGTAAAGAGGCTCGAAATTTCATCGATGCTTGCGCTTGCCCAATAGCCCAGTTGGGAGAGCGCTGGCACGGTTAGCCAGAGGTCGCGGGTTCAAGTCCCGGCATGGGTGGAATTTTTAGCCTCTAAATAGGTGTTTAATATTTTGTGGCTTGTCTAGGAGTTGTATACATTTTTCGTGTGGAGGAGCTGTATGCTGAAATACCGGTTCACGTCTAGTTTAGCATGGTTTAAACTCGACGTGATCGTGTATTTCAGCAAATAGAGGAACGGGTGTATTTTTTAAGTATTTGTTATATAAATTTTGAAAATGGTTCTTAAATTACAAGTATTATTTCTATCTAATGTATTATTATTATCTACATTATTAGTTATGAAATATATTGAATTGCTAGGTAGGTACTTATTAGCCGCCTCTTGTCCTGAATGTATGCCACACAAAGTGTGAATTCGTATTATTGAGCAACAACAAATCCCCGAGCATGCAGAACTAATCGTTGACCCAGATCAATTGTTTTGTTTAGATTGGAACTACATATTCTAAATTATAGCTGTATTAGCAGCTTCGCCAGACGTGTCACTTTACTTCGAGTTCGAGTTACATTCAATCTATATAATGGTACCTATAGATGCCATCAACTATGCAAAGGCGGAGTAAAGGTGCAGCGCGAGACTTGTCAACCAATCGCCGAAACGATCAAACTTTCAATCCGTCAAAGAGTCCCAAATATCTACTACCTACTGGCCATTGTTCAAGATATTCCGCGGTACCTGTACGGTCAACGATTTCTGAGTCTTGCGCGCCACAAAGGCCTACTTTTTCTAAATTCAAAACAATTTCAAGGGATACCGAGGGTTTTTTAGCAGATTTCAATAGATAATTATTTTTATAATTGGGTCAGAATTTTTTGGGCAAGTTCTCCATTTGTTCTCCAATTTCGCCATAAGAAGCATAGATAGTTTTAGTTCAAATTTCATTTACGTTTTAGTTTACAGGTTTGATAGATTCATATCGTAGACACGGAACTTTTACCATTCAGCGATATGTTGAAGACACTTTCTAAAAAAGGTTCATAAAAACAAGATTCAGTTTTACAGATCATAAACGCCGCATAAAGTCTGTGCTACAGACTTAACAAAGAAAAGATTACCGAAATTACAACTCTAAAATGTAGGTAATAATATATTATTACGGTCTCTTATCTTTCACATATTTTAGAGATTATCTATACAACATTAGACAAAGATCGAGATAAGATAGATTAGGTACATTGAGAACAGCGCCATCTATAGAAACCAACAAGAAGCGTTTAACATTGACATTTAACGACATGACATCGGCGCTGTGAAGGTTACATAGATTGCTGCTAGATGGCGAGCGCTATCTTTAGACAAAGTTTGTTGTATGGGAGCCCCCCTTAGATATTTATTTTATTCGGTTTTTAGTATTTGTTGTTATAGTGGCTACAGATATACATCATCAGTTCAAAAATTCAACTATCTAGCTATCACGATTCATAAGATACAGCCTGGTGACAGACAGCCAGACAGGCGGACAATGGAGTCTTAGTAATAGGATCCCTTACCCCTTTGGGTACGGAACCCTAAAAAGGACGACCCTTTGTCGACTGACACGCTCGTGCGAGCGTGTCAGTCGACAAAGGGTCGTTCAGGATTAGAGAAAAGTGTTGATTTGTTTTTTTTTTTCATCTCAGGTGTGATGGCATACAGTTTATACAAAACTGTTTTTAGGGTCTAATCTATCTTGTCTCGATCTTTGTCTACTGTTGTATAGATAATAGTACGGAATCCTTCCTGCGCGAGTCCGACTCACACTTGGCCGGTTTTTAAAGAGAAACGGTGTTGGTTAGTTAAAGTGAAAAGAAAAGTGTGGGTTATTTCTCCCTGAGTGTGACATAATGTAAACTACCTACGTATCTTCGGTTCATGTTAAAAAAAAATTAATAACGTATATAAGTTTTAATTTATAACATTTTTATTACATGTCGTACTAACATAGACTAAGCTTTATTTATCTGAAATAAACGTATATAATAATAATAGGAGATCCGGCAAGTCTGGCAGCAGCGAGAGGTGGTCGTTGTGCCACTGATTCTTTCTAGCACAGGAGTTATTCCGACGGGGCTAGTCAAGCTGGATCTTCCGGCGACTCTGCGTAGTAAAATGCAGAAAGCTGTTATACTCCGCACAACAACAACCGTTAAGCGTCACCTAAACCTGCCACAGAAGGGTAGTGTGTTGCCGGATAGGCCTACACTACTGAAAAACTCCTGTCAAGGTGAATAAAAAAATAAATAACATTAATAATTACATACTGGACCTGGCTTAAATTTACTATTTAACTTAACAAACCAACACCTTGTGTATTTATTCTACATAGCATGCCCATCTTATACAATTGTAAAAACAGACATTCATATTACCTCGTCTTTCTAGGATTTTAGGAGTCTGTTCACCTCCAAATCAAATCATTGATTTCGTCACCTTGAGTTTGCCTATGAATGCAGGCAATCAACAATTAAAGTTTATTTGCAGTGATATTTTACATTGTGCAATGGGTCGCCAGTTAAATGAGACTAAATACGACTAGCCGAGGTCCTATTACACTATTAGACATGCCCACATTGACACTGATACGGTGACACTCAGAGACCTTTACCTTTTTATACGAATTTCCGACACAGACTTTGCCAATTTTTATTATTTCTTGTTGTACTATTTAAGTACCTAGGTACTCAAAAGAAATTTGACACTTATAAATCTGTATCAGGTATGCCGTTTCTACGAAAGAGCCAAAAGCAAATAAAACTTATGTTCGGTTGAAAAAAATACCAAAAGTAAAAATTTAAGGGAGCCCTTGAATTTTTTACTATTTTGTTCTTTAGATTAGATTACATTAGATTAATACTCTTTATTGCACACCATACATTATAAAGACATATGAAAAATCTTAAATATCTGAGTTAGTATGCAACTATTTGCATACTACAACTATTTGATGTTATTTGTTGTTATCCGCCGAATCCGAATGACGCATATTCTGTGAAAACAAATAGGTACCCACCTATTGTTCTATTACGGTTCAAGAGATACAACCCTATAGAGGTCAGACAGAGAGACAGACAGGCTTAGTAATTGTTGGGTCCCGTGGGCACGGCACCCATCGGCAACGAACCCTGACAAACCCACTGGTCGATAAAATTTAGGGCGTGTTGTCTTGTTAGGTAAGTACCTACATTTTCAGGCACACCGCACACACGTAGCCAACATATCCCGGAAGAGAGAGACTGGTTGTAGCAGCCAGCGAATAGCACTAGCATCCTCAGTCCTGACCTTGAAAATAACAATGGTTTTCAATTGTTATTTTCAAGGTCAGGACTGAGGAGGATAAGGACTTTGTCACAATACGCAATACTTACAGTCCTATCGAGATGAAGTGAAATGTGATAGAAAAGATTAGATAAGATGAAATTGGATTAGATTCATCATCATCATCAGCCATTTGACGCCCACTGCAGGACATAGGCCTCCCTCATGGTTTTTATAACCATCTCAGGAAGACGCTGCTGCCCGTCTCCTAGTAATTTATTTCCTTAGCCGCCTTCCGACGTCCACGGGAGGAAATGAAGTGACGCTATTTTTAATCCGGTGCCACACGGTGTATTAGATTAGTACCTACTCTTTATTGCACGGAAGCGAAAAGTAGTTACGATTACGATCTATTACGATCGTAACTACTACTGTCCGTTGTCTATCAATCACGATTCACAGCCTAGCAATGTCAAGGTAGGACTGATGATAACTTAGATTGCTTATATGCCTACAGGATGTAGGTAACAACGCCAGAAGCATGGAACGTGGTGTCGCTGTTCTGTTCTTCAATAGTTTCGGATGATGGCTGATGATAATGATGAATCTAATCCAATTTCAACTAATGTAATCTTTTCTATCACATTTCACTTCATCTCGATAGGACCTCGGCATAATGCTCGAAGACCTCAGTTGAGTTTCCCAACGTGTGGGCCTTAAAATGAACATGGACAAAACGAAGGTCATGTCGAACGCCCGTGTTGTGCCCACCCCAATAACATTGGGGAACTCGACTCTCGAAGTTGTAGACAAATACGTTTACTTAGGACAAACAGTCCAACTAGGCCGGTCCAACTTCGTGAAAGAGGTCAATCGTCGAATCCAACTCGGCTGGGCAGCATTCGGGAAACTTAGAAAAGTATTTTCGTCTAATATACCTCATTCGCTCAAGACAAAATTATACAACCAGTGTGTGTTGCCAGTGATGACTTATGGCACTGAAACGTGGTCTCACTATGGGCCTTATAAGAAGGCTCAAGGTCACGCAACGAGCTATGGAAAGGGCTATGCTCGGAATCTCTACAAGATCGAATCAGAAATGATGAGATCCGTAGACGAACGAAAGTCGTCGACATAGCCCAGCGGATTAGTAAGTTGAAGTGGCAGTGGGCGTGGCACATAGCACGCAGAACTGAAGGCCGATGGGGCCAAAAAGTTCTTGAATGGAGACCACATATCGGCAAGAGCTGCGTAGGACGACCAGCCACAAGATGGATAGATGACCTCATCCAAGCGGAAGGAAGGCGGGTGATTCTTATTCTTACGTTTTTTTGTGTGAGTTGTAAGAATTGAATATATTTTCTACGAAAATCAGTAAACTGTATATTAATTTACTTAGTAAATTACCTCTAGTACATATCATGTCTGTAAATATTTTTTGGCATAAAATTATCAGAAACATACTTGAAAAAAATTACAAGTCCAAAATGTCACGGACCGTGTAGTGTGAGATTGCCGGATTTAGAAAAAAATATTTTTTTTCTGAAGAAATATCAAGTTGTTTCGCAAAATATTACAGCAATTATGCAAGACTAACCTTTGTTCTATAAGACTGATTAAAAATAAATATAAATAATAATTACAATTTATGATTCTAAACAACATAAAGTTTGTGAGAAGTTTTTGTGTCACGACCATGTATGATAATATAAAAATTCGGCACTCGGTAGAAAATTATCTTTGATGTTGGCAACCCTTCCTACGTTTTTTTAGAACAGCAACACTTTCTTCTTGTCAGATTTGCAAATGGCTGAACATAGTGTGTGCCTCGCAAAACAAATCTTCTTATTTAATTGAAAAAAGGGACAACCTTAACACGTCAACGCCGTGTACGACTTTTAAACGTAAGTACCAGTGTCACGCTATTGTTTGAAACATAATATGTACCTCATACCGTGTAGTTTAAGGTAATTACTTAATATTTGCGATATCATGGCTAGCTTTTAGGTTATATCGAACACGTTTCAAATTGTCACGACCATGGTATGAAAAAAATGTCACCGCCATGGAATTTTTGAGAGCATGGTCGTGACATGTATTGCGTGGTCGTGACATTCTATTTCATTTGAATTATTTAGTGGCGTTTGTTGTTTTGCTGAATTATTTTATTTAATATGCACTATCTACTATTTTTTGAAATAGCCTATTACTTGTTGGACGCCACTGGAGAAGTGGATACCATGCCCTTCTGTTCTGTTTCTGCCTGCCTGCGTCATGATGCGGCCGCAGTACATGCTCATTTGAAGACAGCCTTAACGCGTTTGATTGCAAATCAAAATATTAAGATGCTACACATCGTTAGCGATGGCCCTAGCAGTCAATACAAAAACAAGAGCAATTTCTATCTTTTCACCCAACACCTTGTCCGCATATTGAATATTTCTGCAGCATCATGGAATTTTACTGAGACAGCACACGGTAAAGGCCCTGCAGATGGTGTAGGTGCGGCTTTGAAAGGAGCTGCTAATAACCATGTCCTTAAAGGTAATATACCTGATATACCTGACTATGAAACATTTGTCCAAGTTGTCAAAACCAACTGCAACGTTATGGTATATGAAGTAAGTGAGCAAGATATTAAAGACGCTGAAGATTTGCTTCGAAATTCTGCTAAGATTTTAAGCATACCGGGCACAAAGAATATGCATCAGTTAACGTGGAGTACTGAAGAACCCACAATGCTCAATATAAGGGAGCTTTCTTGTGCCAACTGTGAAATAAAAGATAAATGTCCTCATTATCCCTGTTCAAGGCGTCCGATAATACGATTGGCTACTGAACGTGATGCAGAGTCAAGTCTTAGCACGACTAATACTAATCTAATTGAACCTATGATCGGTAACAATTCTCCCGAAGCTAATAAACGTAATTTAAAAGAAGGGGCGTGGGTAATAGCCAAGTTTTCAGGGAAAAAGAATCTAGTTTCCCTTTTTGTAGGTCAAATTGTTAGTTTAAATAACGACAAACCTGATACACCTTACTATACTATTAAATTCACTAAGAAGAAGTATCACAACGTGATATCAGGAGACACTATCTTTATCTGGAATAACAATGATTATGCAGATCTTGGCGCTGAAGACATTGTTTCTGAGTTGCAAGAACCCACTCCCGGTAGGCGAGGAACACTAGTTTTCAAATTTGATTTCTCATTATTTGATCATCCCGTTATGTAAAAGGTTAGAGGTTTGTTACCTAATTTGCAGGTCATTAGTGACGAGAGATAAATACTCTGCATGTGTAAATGTATGATTAGACTTCCTTGATAAAAAAATATCAAACCTTAAATTATGTTGGTTATAGATTATTTTTTGAGATGTTTAATAATAAGTGATACCTATTGTTTTGTTTTTTTAGGAATTTTTATTTTATTTCTAGAAGATTGACTTTTTAGTTGTAGAGCTCAAAACGCTGCAATTACTTTAAGCATTATGCTTCAACTTTACTTTGAAAATATTTACTACCTATAGGATAAAAATTAGTCCTGATTTTATACTCAATTATTATGTTTAATATTTACTAATTATAGGTACTATGTGATATTGAAATAATGCTGCCTGTGATCAGATAGTTCTAAGAATAAAAGGCTGATTTGTTGTATTAGTAGACAGATTGACCTGACGGTCTTTTTGACGGGATCTCACTTGTGATTTAATTATTTGAAGTGTGTGTGTTGATGAGAACTTCTCATTGAGAAGTATACCAAATAAATACTGTTGATTAAACCATTTCAGTGTTTTATTTATTGCTCAATCACTTTTAACTAAGAAGACACAAATTTCATAACATTAATATTAACAATTACAATAAAAAATATAAAACTGTCACATCCATGTCATACAGTGTCACAGCCACGTTCAGTAATGTCACGACCGAGGCACAATCTGTCACGGCCGTGTTTATGTACCCATTTTTTTTACGTTTCCTGAGGGCATTAAGCTTGTTCATATGCATCAAAAATATGCTTTTGGTATATAATTTTGATGTACATCGCAATATATCGTAAAAAAAAAAGTCAATTTTTTTTGAGTTATCTGGAAACTATTTAAGAATCACCCAGGCGCTGGATGCAGGCCGCTTCCAACCGGTCTTTTTGGGAATCCATGGACGAGGCCTATGTCCAGCAGTGGACTTCTTGTGGTTGAATGATGATGATGTGTGTAGGTAACACAGTGGCGTAGCATAGGTCACTAGTACCCGGTGCGGATTCCAAATTTGCCGCCCTCTTATTTTTGTAATCCATGTACCGTTTGAAAAAATTTTTTAAAATCTTTTTACTCGCTAACTTTGTGAATATATCCAATGAACCGGTCATCGGTAATCGTTGAATCGTTATTTTCGGTAAGCAAAAAATGTTGTCGATTGCCTCCAAGGTGTAATTCGTGTTGCAACAATGTACGCGTAACGCGTATCTTCGCTGTTTTTTTACCAGTAGCTTTTAGCTCAAAAGGCCGTTTACCAATTATTATATTAATATATACTGCCTAAGTATTCATCAAAGGATTTATACTGCAAACTAGATACGCAGAATATCAATATGTACGTAGTTTCATACGAGAAGCCGGGAAATCGACAAATTGGGGCAACAATCCGCAAGCTTGTTTTTATATCTTGCTTTTTACTCAAAGTCATCAATGCCTTGTGAAACGACGGTCTGTCATTACCGTATTACGGTGAAGTACAAAGAATGCGTCTGGAGACATATTTATTTAAAATAACATTGAAAGGAGTTTCCTAAATAATAGTTATTGAGAAACCTTGCGCTTGTATCACCCATGCATAGAACCTGCATAGGTACCTGGGTATTTGGTAACATAAAAAAAAACGAAAAAAACACTGAAAGAAATTTTTTTTTTTAATTTTTTTTTTTTTTCTAACTGCCACCTCCGCAGCGCCGCCCCCGGCAAAGTGCCGCCCGGTGCGGACCGCACCCTCCGCCCCCCCCATGCTACGCCACTGAGGTAACATCTCCATGAACATCCGAAAATGGGAGGTTCTACTCGTCAATATGAACTTTTACTATGGAGAAAACTTTGAAGCCAGAAAACAAATATTAGCTGCGTGAATGAATGAGCTCATATTTTTTACCCGACTGCGGCGGAGCCCAAAAGGTGGGTTATGTGTTTGGCTCCTGTGTACCTATGTATGTAAGTAAGTATTTCCGATACTATGTTCGCCCTTAGCTCCTTGACCTCAGAACATAAAAGACCAATGGTCAGATTTCGACAAATGAGATCTCCATCGATTCGTCGCATTTGCGCGGGTGTCGTAGGCAATATGAAATCAGCATAAATCTAAGAAAAATATAAAATTCACTAAAAAGATAAAAATAAAAAACTGAAATAAAACATAACTAACAACCCGACTGCTGAGCATTAACTGCTAGGCGGGGCCCAAATCCAATGTGAGGTACCTGGGTTGGTCCCGCCTGCCTACATGCTCAGCCGTCGGGTTTTTAATTATACTTTATTTATTTATTTTTCGTTTTCTCTGTACTGTCAACAGGACATCAACCTTCACACTCTACTCAGTTACGTTACGAGTGATTTTGCAACTAAAATGTAAAGTTTGACCTGCTGCGATTGTACCTACTAAAAGTCGTTCATATTGACGACTAGAATCCCCCATTTTCGGATGTAGGTATATGCGGATTTCGTAACACCTATATAGTCTTAGTTTGATATTACCTAGGTACATATTTAAACTTTTTAATACTGGCTAAATGACCGCCGCGTGGTGCCCATCAACCGCGGTATGGAGGTCAGCTGATGGATGGACAGACAACACTCTGACATAAGAATGTTGCCACTTTCTACGGACTTTCCCACTTCCTGGGAAATACGAAAGTCCGTCCGACAACCGCCATTATGATTGAAACAGATTTGTTTTAAATTCGTTTTCTGCAATTTTATTGCTTAATTTAATAGCCAAGAATAAATCATGAACTAAAAAAATGATGTGATCTAAATTCCATTATCGGGAATTTTCCGGTAGGTATTATTATAAAAATAATTTTATTTAATGAAAAAATAAAAATTCCGTTAGAAGCAATACTTGATACATAAAACAATAATACTAAAAGTCTCCCTAGAAAGTTAAAAATAAAATATAAGAAACTCAAAAGGTATTAATTAATATTCCTCTTATAACACATGTTAAAAAAGTTATTGTTAATGGGAACACTCCAAATGTTCCCAAAATTTCCTCGAATGGCATATCAGTGGCTGTGAGACTGACGCTCATGACTGTAAGCCTCTAAGGATTCCGATGGATGTGAGGAACCCCAAAAAAAGAAAATTGTAAAAGTTAGCAATCAGTTTTTACTGCAAATGGCAGGTTTTGAAAAGTAGCTAACAAGTAAATAAATTAAAATAAATAAATAACCCGATATGTAAGAACAAGAAAAGCCGCCAAGTGCGAGTCGGACTAGCGCACGAAGAGTTCTGTACCACTATCTATACAACATTTGAGTATTTCAAGTGTCTACCTGTTGCCGTTACTAATATCGAGCTAAAAACGGCAAAAAAATCACGTTTGTTGTATGGGAGCCCCCTGAAATATTAATTTTATTCGATTTATATTTATATTATAGGTGAAACAAGAATATATCATCTGTGAAAATTTCAACTGTCTAGCTATCACGGTTCATGAGATACACCCTGGTAACAGAGAAACAGACAGACTGACAGACTGACAGACAGACAGACGGACAATGGAATCTTAGTAATAAGAAACTTACCCTTTGAGAATGGAACCCTTAAAACCATATGCCTGTTGAAGTTTCTACCTCAGCAATCAGCGTGTCAGGAACCGACTAAATTAACTAACCTACAAGAAATCGAATCAGATGCCCTGAAAGTTGCATAAAAGTGACAATAGTTTTGTTTTACAGGTGACAATACAAATTTCTATTGCATAAAAATAATGAGCAACCATCTCTTGGTGGAAAGTCTAGAAATTCGACTTGTCTCGACAATTGCTATGTATGGCAAATCTGTTAAAATAATTTAATTGATAACTTAATATTGCTTATAAGCAACAGTGTAATAATAATTTGTCATAACTATTTTACTTTCTATACTCTGACAGGAGACCTCACCTTAACTTAAGATACTAAAAATTGTAATCCACGACGAAAGTACCTATTTAATAAAACGCTGGTTTTTATGCAGCCTCTATGTGTACCACTGTTGTGCAAAGGCCTACCTCAATTCATTACAGAGTTTTCGCTCCTGGGCCACCTCAGACCACTCCGGCAGATGTTGGTCGAGATCGTCTCTCCACCGCCTCCTCGGCCGGTCGGTTCCAAAATAGAAACGTCTAATGTCTATGTAATATGGTTAATAAAAAACGCATGAACAACCAATAAATTAATTTGAATATTTGTATTTGTATGCCTACAAGGACAAAACATGAGGGATCGTAACTATTTCACGTTAAACCATCTTTTTAAATTCATGTTTAACAAATGAATAAATATGTTTATCATTTATCTTAAGTTTTTACCTGTGAATATAAAATTTCCACAGGATTTTTCCTCCGCGAATAAATATAATTATTTACTCCTTCTATACCAAGAATTGACCTCAGTTAACAAGGGCCGTAAGCCATTTTTTCACTTGAGTGATGAATAAAGTACGATTTACTTTTTTATTTTTTATTTATTAGTTGAAAACAAATTCATGGTCATTGATTTTTACCATACTTATATTCTCGACAAGTAATAAGTTCTTAAGTTGTTACAGTACTTCAAAATTGTCACTCTATATATGGGATTTGTTTGAAAATACGAGAAATAAGTATGGACAAATAGTTCTTTAAGGGGCAAAACTCCTCATGGTTATGAAAACCACGAAGGAGGCCTATGTCCTGCAGTGGGCGTCAAATGGCTGATGATGATGATGAAATAGTTATTTGTACAACTTGTAGGAACACAATATGATGCTACTCTCCAACGAATGCACTTCGCATCAATTCAATTCAATTCAATTCACTTTATTGCTTCATGTGGTACAAACTGTTCATAAAGATTAAAGTAATAGAGACCATGACATGAGCCCTGTGAGGGCATTGCAATTTTATAACAATTTAAAATAAAAATAAAATTATCAAATATTGACTTAAAAAAACTAAATCTTATGTAATAACTATAAAATTCGAACTTTCCTTTACAGAATTTCAAACAATGTAAAACAATCACAAAATCACAATGCAAAGTAATCATTCATAGTAGATATACATTTTTGGATCAACCAATTATATAGTGCCGTGTTAAATCTATTTTTTGGGAGCGAACTAATGTCAATAGGCAGTTTATTAAATATTTTAATTGCCATGCAGTAGCTATTACGTTTATAGAGCTCTAGACTAGTCCTTGGATATTTTCATCACTATGTAACTAATGTAATGTAACTTCCACACAACACAATCACTTGTCCGGTCCCAAACTAGGATGCTCTATGCTATGGTAACGAGGCAAAGACATCACAAACATGGAAATACACCCAGACTGAGGCCATTTGTACAAATGTACGGTGGCCCCAGTCTGAATCGAACCCACGACCTCCGGCACGGTAACCAGACGTGATACCGCTAGACCAACGAGGCAGTAAAACAACTAAGTCAAGTCAAAGAAAATACCATCACTCACACTAGATGGGTGAAGAGACCACTCGGACGCTGTAGTGCCTGGGACATTGTTTTTTACACGGAGTAGGCTTGCCCAGCACCTATACCAACCTGACAGCTTAGTCGGCCTAGCCCACAGGAAACACAAGTCAATACGTGCTGAGCCAACTAAGCTGCGGGTTGCCTCACAATGCTTTCCTTCACCGTTAGCGTACGGTACTCCCACTACGAATTCGCAGATGTACGTAACTTTCAAAATAAACAAAGTCATAGGTACATGCCCGCACTGGTAATCGAACCTGGGTTTCCCACCTCCGAGTCCACTGCTCCACCCAACGGGCTACCACTGCTTGAAGTCAAGTCAACTATACATATTATTTGTGTGCATATCTATGAGAACTATCTCGGCATTCCCTTTCGCTCGCACATTGTACATACTAATCACTTTTAATTTATTGTAAAAGAGTGTCTGAAAAATATAAAAAATATGGGCACTAGGTATAAAACAAAAATCAAGGTCTTTAGACGCCAACAAATTTTAATATTTTTAGTTTTTGATAGAAAACAGTGGTTATTGAGGTTCAGAACTTTTAAAACTTCTTCTTTCTGATAGAATGTGTGAACGAGAAGGAATGCAGAGGAGGTTCAAAGAAATAGGTGCAAGCCCGGATCCAATGTTGTGGGCAAAATGGGCATGACCACAACCCTAATAGACTTGTGACATCACATTTCCACGGTCGGTTGAGATCGATAGGGTGATGATATTACTTTTATCAAACACCTTATCAGGGCTACCTATTAATTTACTTGTGTTTGCCCCACGGCTTCGCCCACGTCGAACTAAACAAAATCTTGGTCAGGGCGTCATATTATATTTTGTAAACATTTCCTTTGTAGGAATGCACCAACAATCATAATCCACGAACATACACATACACAATCATGCACTAACTTTGCCGATTTTTTGGTGGCTGTGACCACAAACTTCATTTAGGGTTGGATCCGCGCCTGTGCAGGTGGGAAACAAACATATTACGTTACTTTTTATACGACATAATACGAGAACAGTAAGCTGGAGAAAATCGTAGTAAATAATTTTCATGATTTTCTAACTTTTGCAGGAAATAAAAAAAGGTAGACTGGCAGCACTACTCTGACTCTTGACAGTTTATACGTACATTTTTTACGTCATTCTCCAAAATGGCGGTGAAGGTGCAATGCGGTGTTTCTGTAGAAACGCAGAAGGCGTGAAACTATGTAGTGTGTGGTCATCATCTACCTTTAATATAAGAGCAGCGTTTTAAGAATCAGTCCTGTCTACTGTGGGATTGAGATGAAAAACAAGGGCTATTCATTTTATCAAGTTAATGTTAATTCAATAATAATTTCGTACGAACGAGGTCTTTTAGTGAATTAGATTTGTGAATAATGATGTGAATGTGTATCGTCGGTGCCTGAATCTTCAGAACATCCCACGGGGCTCCTTCTCTTCTGTATACTCGTTCGTTTTATCGTTATGTTACGGCGCATAAACTTTTACTCGGTATGTTTCGCTTTCGGTCTCAGCGTTCTGTTGATACTGGCTGGAAGTCGATATACAGATAACACGATGTACCGGCCCATGCTTGAGAGCCGCCGAAACTCACGGAACTACCTGCGGGTCGAAGAGGGGGAGGAGGGGTACCCGCAGCCGCTGCCCACGAATTCTGACGATGGCTCACCCAACATCGAAAGAATACTTGAAAAGACTCGTATCAAAATAAGATCGGAACTAGCCCACTACAACTATACCTACTCTGGAGTCAACCACCTTGATGATCTTGTCATGGAGGCTGGTGGACGGCCACTGAGAAGCCTAATAGTCTCTACCTGGAGATCAGGCACCACATTCCTTGGGGAACTGCTCAACTCTATGCCTGGTAACTTCTACCACTATGAGCCTCTGCTAAAGTATGAAATTATTCAAATTAGAGGTGCACCGCATGCCGACAATGCCTTGAGCACAATAAAGAATATGTTAAAATGCAACTATGATGGAATGGATGACTATTTTGAGTATGGAAAGAGTCACCTGCACCAATTCAGCCATAATACTAGACTATGGGACCACTGTAAATATAAAAAGGAATTGTGTTTTGATGGTAACTTCACTGGAAGATTTTGTAAGCTGTTTCCCTTCCAAAACATGAAGGTGGTGCGTCTGCGCTTAAAACTTATTGAAGAGATTTTGCAAGATAAAGAGTAAGTGCCTTTTTAATTAGCCCTTAAATTTTTGCAGTAACATGTATGTTGTTACATTATAGATCTTTCTTACTATGTACTAAGTATGTGAATAATATTGTTCTGCATTGTTACAATTTAAATTCAAATCATACGGTGATTTAAAAATGTAAATTCTATGTTACTTTTCATTTCATTGTTATCTCATTGGAAATTATTGAAAATGTTGAACAAGCCTCATAATTTTAGTGACTGTAGTAACACACACAGCTACAATTGTCTGTGGACTGATTGAGTCTGGTTCATTATATTCTTTATTGCTTATTGAGCTATGACCTTCAAATAACAATGTGTGGTGGGTGGTTTCAGATTGTTTCGTTGATCTACTATGAGGCTAAACGTGGAAAGCTCAGGTCAAACTATCTACATAACTATCAACCAACAACTTTTCAGATTGAACGTGAAGGTGGTGCTGCTGATCCGGGATCCCCGTGGTGTGATGCAGTCCCGCCAGCACCGTAACTTCTGTCTTCCATCACCAGACTGCTGGCGGCCAGACCTGTTGTGTGCTGATATGATCAGCGACTATGTGGCAGCGGCAGACCTAATCAGCAAATATGGCAGCCAGATCAAGTGAGGATATTACAGAATTACTGCTCATTCTGTCTTAGGGTTTGGAGGCCTAGTGGACCATGTGCGAATTTGTGGTTACTGGGAAGTCAGCAGATGTATACGAGCACTGCTGGACTCCCCTATTTGCTTCTAATACATGCAAAACCGTTGCCGGTCGCCGTCTATGCCTAACGCTAGTGGCATTTTTCCGAGCGGTTCCGTGCTTCGCAAGGCACGTTAAGCTGTTGGTGCCGGCTGCCGTCGATAGATGGCAGTCGTTAAGCCAAGTCAGAGGCCTTAGGGCGGCTTGACAACTTCTGACAGTAGACGAGCCACTAGTCTACAAGCCTCCACCAATCCGGACTTGGCCCCCGTGGTGGAGTATGGCCTATACCTTCCTCAGGGAAGAGACCCGTGCCCCTCGGTGGGGACATAATGGGTTGATGATGATGACATGCAAAAATCAGTAGACTACCAGAGAAGGCTAAAGGTACACAAAATACAAGAACTGCCTCTTAGACAAAACAGAAACAACAAATGTGACCATAGTCAAAGGACTGACTGCAGATGTTACTGGAAAAAAGCCATCTATAAGGGTCCTAAGACTTCAAGCGGGAAATGGGTGATGATAGGCCAGGTGTGACAGTTAGGGGTCACCCATTAATCACATGATGTTTTTTACGAACTTTTCAACACTCCCCCAACCCCTCGTCATACAATGTGAGGGTTAGGACAAAACCAATAATAATGTGTATTTTTTACATTTAGACTGGATTTTTCAATAGTCAGATAAAACTTAACTGGAGAATAAAACTGATGTTGTCACTGTCTTGTCGTATGATTCAGACAGTGATAGCATGCAATTTATTCTCCAAAGTTTTATCTGACTATTGAAAAATTGGCCCTTGAAAAGATATTTGAATGATATCTGGAATATTATTTTTAAGTAGAGGTATCTATATTATCTTAATATAATTTTTTAATTCTATAAAATTTACAGACTTAGACACCATAGTAAATATGTCGAGTCCAGGCAGACATTAAAGTTGCAGGTTGTTATTAACAGGCATAAAATTTATAAAGGCAAGGTGTAACCATGTTAAAATTGGTTCAGAAATCGCGCGTTCAACGAAAAAAATAATACACGTGGTATGTGATATTTCGTGATTTTTTGCGAGTCTCGCGTGATTAATGGGGATTAGAAAAAAAAATGCGTTTTACTTACGTAGCTTAACTACTGCTCTCACCATAGTTCTTATTACCAGTATGTGAGGTACACTGTACTTGACTGTGCAATACTTAGAACTTGCGTGAGTAATTTTGTAGGCAAAGGGGTTAACATCTTGGGCGGGACATGTCTTCAATTGTCTTGCAGAACAATGTTGTGAAACAAAGGTTCCACCATTTTAAGTCAAGTTGTTTCTTGCTATTTCAGCCATCAGCGGTAAGTGTTTATTAGATTACTGTGGTTGTAGCTTAAGCAAAGGCGTATCTAACCTCAATATCTAGTGGCGGCCCTGGCCAGAGTGACTTAGTAGTGCCAACTTTCGAATGTACAAATTGAAAATTGTTGAATGAAAGGTACATAAATCAAGAGACATAAATATTAGGTTGTCATGCAAGCGAAAGTTGCATTATAATAAATCTCAATCTTTTATGTGTGCAATAAAGTATAAAGTAAGTATAAGTAGAATAATGGCAGTGTCTGATAAGGGGAGGCTGTTGTATCTAAAGAACCGGCCAAGTGCGAGTCGGACTCGCGCACGAAGGGTTCCGTACCATTATCTATACAAAATTAGACAAAGATCGAATTTGAGAACAGCTCCATCTATAGAAACCATCAAGAGCTTGACATTTAACGACATGACATCGGCGCTGTGAAGGTTACATAGATGGCAGCTAGATGGCGAGCGCTGTCTTTAGACAACGTTTGTTGTATGGGAGCCCCCTTAAATATTTATAGTATTCTGTTTTTAGTATTTGTTGTTATAGCGGCAACATAAATACATAATCTGTGACAATTTCACCTGCCTAGCTATCACGTTTCATGAGATACAGCCTGGTGACAGACAGACAGACGGACGGACCGACAGACGGACAGACAGACGGACAGACAGACAGACAGACAGACGGACAGTGAAGTCTTAGTAATAGGGTCCCGTTTGGCACCCTTCGGGCACGGAACCCTAAAAACAAAAAAAAAACAACTTGTACACAACACAGTAACTTATCCTGGGTCCCAAACTAGGATACCCTGTGCTATGCTAACCAGGCAAGGACATCACAAACATGGAAATACACCCAGACTGAGGACATTTGTACATAATATGTATGGTGGCCGAAACGTATAAACAATGACATTTCTAGAATAAAAATCTGAGAAAAACTCATAGAACAAAAGTGGTTGCCAAACAAAAACTCCAATTGGAGTGTCTCAGGCCCTGACCATACAGAAAGGACGTAAGCGAAGGCGCGGAAAAGACGCGACGCGTTGTATAGAGTTTGCGCCCACAGATGTGGGCTTCGTCCCGTCGCTTCAGTATATTTTGTATGAAAGTGAATTGGAAAGACGACGCGTCTTTTCTGTGTGTCTCTTTAAACAACTCTGTCTAGCTGCTGCTAATGCTTATTGATACCCTTGTCCTCAGGGTGTTACGCTACGAGGAGCTGGCTCTTACTCCGAATGTGACCACCCTGGAGCTGTTCAAGTTCCTGAGTTTGGCCGTGACGCAGCCGGTGGAGGAGTTCCTGCACACACACACTAATGTCGAGGTGGCCGGCGTCAGCTCAACCTTCCGCGTTTCCCGCGATGTGCCTTTCCGGTGGAAGAACGTTCTAGATTACGCTTACGTCGATGATATACAGGTATAACAAAATCCCCATTTACATACAAAATGAAGAAGAAAGACATTTATTGTAACAATAAGACACATCACAGAAACAAAATAAGTAGATACGTAACATAATATGTACAAAAACAGAAAGAACTAAATACACAACAGATAAAACAAATAAATAAAACAGGACCATAGATGCAACTTGTGGTGTATCTAAGTTGCCACAAAAGGCAGCTGACTCAGTATTGTGCTGAGGAAGTGATCCTTCAGTGCTGATTTTCAGTCAGTGCCTACGGTAACTCATAATTGTACCACCGAGTTTTGTACAAATTGTAATGAGGGGTTTTACTCACCAATAAAAACCGATTTTAGTATGGGGAAAACTTTTAAAATAGCAAAAAAAAAAATCAGCTCTGCTATACATTTTAATGCCGTAAACTTAACTTAAACTTTAGTACGGACCTACTGATAATTTTTCGTGATTTCGAGGTTTTCCTCCGTAGTAAAAGGTTTTTTTATTCACAACTAGGTATTCGAAAGGTTTCTGGTAAGAAGTATCTTAAATAGTTTATCTGCGGTCAGTTGGCTGACAGTGACGGTGACATGAGGAAACTAAACCGACTGCAGCGCCAATGATACCTGTCACGCACGGCAACTGATCGAAGATGAACTTGATATCAGGGCTGCGTGCTGGCGGATCCATACGAGTAATTTCATCTCTTGAAGGTGGTCATTCACAATCCAGTCTCTATAAGGTCGGGCATTGTCATGCATAAAAATAGCATCCTCACCCAAATTGACCACAAATGGACCAACGTGTTTAATATCTTTCGATAGTTAAAGAGCCGTTTTCTATGAACACCAGTTCTATGCGACTCTCAAAAGAAATTCCGGCCCACACAAGTACAGACCCACCACCGTAGGCTACTTTTTTTTCGATACATGCTTGTATGAATCTTTCCCCTGGTTTTCGATACACTCTTTGTCTTCCGTCGTTCCGTCTCGTGGTCTGGTACACCTAGTTCTGCCTGTTCCCGGTCTGCAGAAGTAAGAGCCAGTTTCCTCGTAACGTCGGAGAACACTGTACTGTTGACAGCGACACATCGACAGTCCTGGCTGTATCACGTTGACTCTGGCCGGTTTTCAGCATTGTGTGAGAATTCTGGTGCATTCTTCAGGTGTAAGCGACATGATTACAGCTTGAATAATAAATATTGAACATTATCAACATGGTTTATTTACCCATTTAAATGACAGATTAGAAAGAAAAGCAAAAACCAATGCAGTAATTTCGTAGTTCCATCTTCGAAAGTCTCCCTTTTTAATTTTTTTTTTCAGATTTAATCCTACAGGTTAAAAATAGATGTTCCATGTGAACAAACGAAACGTGGTGTATTGTGCTCGTAATATTGTTATAAGCTTTTAGAAATGGCATTATATATTATTTATGGCCCCTATGACCTTGCCCTTGAAATTAACCACTACATAAATAAAAGATACAATTTGTGTGACTGATATTTACAGATACAGTTAAGTTCGCCTCTATGTATACTTTTTATTAGTGCCTTTTCAGTAATAAAACGTGTAATTTGTGTCTCTCTCTTCATCTACACAAATAAAAAGGTAAAGTTTGTATGTATGCGTTAATCTCCGAAACTACTCGTCTGATTTCATACATATCAGGATGAAAACGGGCTAAGCCGCTGGCACCTCTATTCCCATACAAAAGTAGTTTGGTTTTAATTCGTAAACGAAATGCCGGATCTCAATGACATTTTGACATAATAATAATACATTATTCATTTATTTGCTTCTTACAAAGTAAGTTACAGAGTGAGCCTAAAAATAACAGGTGAACAATATGTTCGGAAGACAAATCAAGGTTTGCTCATGCTTACAACTCAGAATATCAATACAATAGTTATTTGTTATGCAAGGCTGCAAAGTTAATTTTTGGCGCGAGTACCTTGTATTTAAACCTGAGCAAGCGAAGGATTCTAGGATTGAGCCACGAGCGAAGCGAGTGGTTCAAATATAGAATCCTGAGCGTAGCGAGGGTTTCAAAGGTACGAGACGCTAAATAACTTTGCTGCCGAGCGCAACACACAACTTTTCACCTCACTAAAGCGAGGAAAATGTTAGGTGCAAGAAAAACAGTTTTAATAAATATTAAATTCGTCGCTGCTAGCTTCGCTCATATTTTATGATTTTATTTTATTCTTTCGATTTTATCAAAAAACAAACCAAAATAATGGAAGTAAAGTGAATTCAATAAAGAGAAGAAAATTTTAAAGTTTTTTTTTAAATAAAATTTTCTTGCCGGCCAGTGCGATTCTTTAAATGAGGCTGGTGCATGACATGAAATAAGTATTTGCATTTCAATCATCAATGGACTGGCTGCAGAGAATATAAACTATTACGAAACCAATGAGGTTATATATATATGTAATTTATTGTACGAAACCTTTATTGAATAAAAATATTCGAATTTTAAAAACACTTTCCACGCTAGCGGATAAAGTGCGATTTTCCACGCAGATTTCGAATGATAAACAGAGCTTTTACGAGCTAGTGAGGTGAAAAAGAAATTATAGAGTTTCCATAGAAAACATTCTCAAGGCTATAATTTATTTTTGATAAGTTTATTTCCAGTTCTAAGCACGATCAAATCTCCATTTGTGTCCTCCAAACATATTGGCAAAGTTTTAAAGTCGTTTGTAAATAAAAACCAAATTACGTTTGTATGTGAATTGCTCCTTGAGTGGCCGCCTTTACCACTCGTCTACCGCGACACAGATCTGTGTCCAACTTAGTATGGGCCACCTATACGTTGCGTTCCGCGAGGGCAGTTCAGAGGTTAAGCTAATTTTACTTTCAAATGGAAAAACAAATCTTTGAACGTATACTGTCATCTTCTTCCCCTGTTTTGTTCTCACACATGCCACTTTTCCAACGTTCCAGAGTTCCTGCAAGGAGGCGATGGATCTATGGGGCTACCGGATGGCGATTAACGCCTCCCATATGACAAGCAAGGACTTCTATCCTCTGGGGCCGTACGAGATAGCTGTGTAATTGCGCCTGCGCCTGCCATTCGAACCCTCGCGAGAGACGGACGAGTTTGGTGGATACCCGTTGATCTCCTTGTAAGTACCTACCTACCAGTGGCGAAGGGTGGAATTATGATTGAGGGCAGCCGGTAAAAAGAACCGCACCGAGTGTATGCAAGCGCCAATTCCACGAATTCTTTGCATCTTCAGATGAAAAGTTTCCACCTTCACCATACAAAAAAGCATTCATCGAGAATTTGGAGTAACATGGTGGACAAAACGTCAACTACCACTTACATCATATAAGCCCAGAAAACGCCCTTCTATTCCACTACTGGACAAATAACGTACTATGGCAGTTAATAACTGTTCCCTATGACTGTGTGGCGCCGGATTAAGAATAGCGTCACTCCATTTCATTCCGTGGATGTCGTAGAAGGCGACTAAGGAAATCAATTACCAGGAGACGGGCAGCAGCGTCTTCCTGAGATTCCAACCGCATACTGCGATCGCCAACTCGCCTGCCAAGCGTGGCGATTATGGCAAAACCCTTTATGGTTAGGGAAAACCATGAGGGAGGCATGTGTCCTGCAGTGGGCGTAAAAATGGCTGATGATGATGACTGACGTCCGGCGTTTCGTCAATCATAGCTGCCACTGATTTCGCTTTAAAAATTTCGGATTTAATCTCGTCGGGCATAGCAGAAGCGATGCAATGAATTAAATCATTTTGTGTGTTACTTGAAAGTCTAGAAAGGCTGAATTAGTCAAATTATTAACATCGGTAGACCACGAGCTGCTCCAAGCTGGGAGTCGGAAAAAAATAAAACATTTTGTTCAATTTGCAACTGACCATGATCCATGTAGCGGTGGTGCAACTGCATACCATGCGAGAGATCCCGGGTTCGAATCCCGGCTGGGGACAAAATAAACCCCAGGTCTTGGATGTTTACATGTTTGTGATGTCGCTGTTTCTGGTTCCCACGACACAGGGTATCCTAGTGTGGGGCCAGAAGCAATGTATGTGCCTGTATGTAAGTGTTTATGTTATGTTTGTTTATGTTTATGTATATTTTTCGTAAAAAAATTATAAATGTACTAGTAAATCAATAGTCATGTTTGGAACAGCACGGCCTGACTAAATGATACGCTTTTTCTTTTCAAAACTTAGATTGGAAAACGAAGCACTCCATATGACCATAACATAACATAAACTCACGCCTGTATCCCAGAGGGGTAGGCAGAGACCAGGGACTGCCACTTGCTACGATCCTGACAGATCACTTTCGCTTCCTCAACATTCATTAGTCGTTGCATGCACGCACGCCGGTTTCGGGTACTTTTTATCTTGCCCTTTGCTAATACATCCCCTATTTGGTCGAAGTATGTCCGTCTGGGTCGTCCCTTACCAGCCCTTCCATCTACATTCGCTCGATATATATATGCTTACCCTTGTCTTGGTGTATATAATATATACACATATTATGTGCAAGCTTAATGACAGTTTGTTTCCATTCAAGATAAGATTCTCACAACACAACACATTTATCTTAACAATGCTTATTGTGTAATGTGTTTTTGTTTCAGATAATAATGACCTTACATTAAGGTACGGAGATATCAACTTTCTGTTGCTTCCATCAAGGTTTGTTTTAAATATTCCAGTTTTATTTACATTGTATAGTATTTAGGAAAAATATTTAGAAATATTATGATCAACTTGGTGAAGGTGAATCAAATATTTTAAGTGAATGTTAAGTATTATTTTTTAGTGGATATTTATTGTTTCGATAAGTTAATGTTTAAGCGAAGCTATTCTATTTTTTACAAGTTTATTTTGTCGGTCTCGGTGTTTCCTGAAGACTGAATGTGTTTCCAGCAGCTTGTGGTTTACTCTTCCAGTACTATTAACCCTTTGAGACCGAGTCTTTCAACTCATTTTCCATATCATGCGTTTACAGCAATGGATTATTGTCATTTTGTCATAATAGCATTAAGATTAGTGAGCTCAGGTTGTGTATAGCACCGAGGGTGTATTGATATATCAAAATGTAAAAGATGGACCATTTTATTCGAGGGGCTGCCGTAACGGTGACTCGGGCGCCCTCTCTCTTGTATAATTATTACAAGGTATTCGATAATGAGGGGAATCTCGTCGAAAGCAATTTTAGGTCAACTTTGTTCCCTTTAAATGCAATTCAATTGTAAGCTTAGGCGATTTTATATTGTTAGCACTCACGGAATTGAGGAAATTGTTGATGCTTCCATTGTAGACACATTATTATAGTTTAGATTAGCATAATTTTTGAATTACGCAAGTGTATTCCGCTTGTAGGGCGGCGAACAGCGCGCAAGTCGCAGGGTGGTTGGCTCGGCCGTACCACCAGTCACTGTATAGGTATACGAGAGTTCTAAGATTTTCACTCAACTCGAAAACACCAAAAGAATTTTGCACTCGACGAATTAGGTAGAAGAATACTCATTAATAGCAATACGTTAGTGGCTGAAAATTTTACCTCTAAGGGAATTTATATAATTGCGAATGCACATCTCCGTCCACGAGATGAGATCCGTGATGTATATATTAATAATGCTATTCATACTCGGTGATGATTGCATCAATAAAATTAATCAAGATTAACTACGAGATTAACTATGTTTAGCAGGGTTATTGACATGATACTCGCTCACTAATATTGTTTTGAAAATTAGAAAAAAAAAACCGTGTTTATTCTAACATAATATTGTAAGAAAATCTGGAATTTTCCTTGCAATGAAGTAAGTTGGTAGGTTTCCAAAGCGTTACTGGCTATTGTGAACCAAACTGAAAGACCGCCGGTGATGAAGTTGTTACAGCGTAACAATTGTAGGTAAATAATATAACAGCAACTTCTACACAACGCAATCACTTGTCCTAGTCCCAATCTAGGGTACCCTGTGCTATGGTAACCAGCCAAGTACATAAACATGGAAAATACACCGAGACTGATGGCATTTGTACCAATCAAGTACAGCGTCCTCTAACGGGATCCAACCTACGGCCTCTATTTTGGTTGTCAAGCGTGTTAAACGAGTCAGTCGAGTCAGTCGAGGTGTTTGTGTACTGTAACACGCTACTTTATTAATACGCGGATTACGGGCAATATATATTTTTATTATAGTCTTTTTCATGGATTCCCTAGCCTAGCTGGGGATCGACTGACATCTAAAACAAAACGTAACGATTCCCTTCAAAATATTCAAAATAAGACGAGAAGGCTCTGCCAGCCAGCTACTATAAAGAGGAATCGTTACAGTACAGCGGTGCAACGGAATGATCAAAGCGAACTCGTATTTTCCCAAATCCTAAGGGCGAAACGATTCAGTATGTAGGTATGTTCTACATCGGAAGGTGAAAAACGCATGGCAACGTCTAGCTTTCTACTCAAAAGCTATGATGAGCGAAGATACAGTGACGTCACTGCCTTCCACGAGTCGATGAAAGTATTCTACAGCTGTGCAGATCGCAAGTAGATCGCGATCGCACACGCTGTATCTTCGCTGTTTCGCTCATAGCGTTTGAGTAGAAAGCTAGACGTTGCCATCCTTTGCTCACCTTCTGATGAAGAACAAGTAAGAAGAAAAGTATTGTAGTGAGATCATTAAGTGCACTTGAACATAACGTAGTTACGTAGGTGAAACTATTTGGTTGAATTAGTTGTAACGTTTGAATGTATTAATTTTTGCAAATTTTTTGGTGGCATTTGGTTGATATAGTGTAACGACTCTTACATAATAGTATACATACTTACTTATAAAAATTAGCAAATATCGGGTCTCAAACGCGACTAGTAAAAATACTCCTTACAAGTAATCGGTAACGAAGTAGCAAAGCCTAGAGGCTTATAAAAATCTCATTGGAAATGTTTATCAAGGGTATTATATTTCGTTACCGACGTTAACACAATATTTCTAATACTAGCATTTACTTATACTACCAATAAAATTAAATAATAATCATCAGGTACTGATGTAAGAATAGTACCTACCTGCGCCTTATGCGTTCAACAGGTAAAACATTCCATTACTATGTAATATAAATCAATTGATTTATCCCGGTCATGCATTATACAAGGTATGTTTAATAACTTGATTAAACACAAACTAAAATAATGTAAATAATTACTCGCAGCCTGCCCTCATACCTTATAAATTAATAGTAAGTAAAATAACGAAGTTTTCCAAAACTATATCGAAAACCTTCAAATAACATTGAATAGTTGTAAATAAATTAGTTCCTTGGGTTTTCCTTCGTGGAGATGTCACCCCCTAAATCTGGTTTGTTATTAAACGGGAACTGGTGGCTCTTTATTATGGAGCGCTACGCTCCGTCTTTGGAGGAGTACTCGATTAATGATAAACTGGCTTTTTGAATGGTGTAATTGGCACTTAGACATACAGGGATAATTCAATTGTAACCAATGTCAAATTCCTTTTTTTACGCAGTTAACACTAAAATAGGTCGAGTTTTCCACGAACGAAGCACCTCAATAAAATAACCAAGCTAACCAACATTATGGGCATAATATATGCAACGAAAATACAGCAAGTGGGAGCTGATTCTAAGAGCGCATTTTACTAGGAATTTATTCGTAAGCACTAGCGAGTCATTTAGCGCTCACCAAAAAAATGCTATTAGAATCGGGTCCGATATGCAGATTGATGTAAATATTATAAAGGATCTAAACAGGTCCGGTGATATATAGGGTGTCTGCAGTAAGATAGGAATAGTGCTTGTGCCCGTGCCCGTGTTTTTCGGTTCACGACCGCACACCCTATAGTTTTCTTTCCACTGTTGTCAGAACAGACGAAGTTCTAAAATGCTTAAAACATGGTCATCTATAAAATAATTCAGTTAAAACTTCGCTCTGTCGGCAGTGGAAAGCGAGCTCAATTGGCTGACAATAATGCTAATGGATTTCACGTTTTCAAGTCAATATACCATCAATTACTATTTAAGATAACATGCTTCCTGATAGGTCTGACAATATAAAAGTAATATTCAGTTTTGCCTTAAAGAAATACTGGTAGTGATTATAAACTAACGTAGGTAAGACTTATTATCTGACCGCATGTTAGAGGGTTTGATAGCACGATGCCCACTATCGCACTTTGTTACTTATATTTCATCTCAATACAATCGACAGCACCATGACAATTTTCGCAAATCTTCATGCATTACGTCGCACCATGCCCACTTTAATAATTATAAAAAGTTTTCATTTTTAGGGTTCCGCACCCAAAGGGTAAGGGACCCTATTACTAAGACTCCGCTGTCCCCCCGTCCGTCTGTCACCGGGCTGTATATGACTAACCGTGACAGTTAGACAGTTGAAATTTTCACAGGTGATGTTGCCGCTATAAATATTTAAGCGAGGGCTCCCATAAAACTTGGAGTTTTATTGTCCGTTTTTTCTCCAAATGATCTAGATTTTGAAACAGACACCTAGTTTTTTCTTGTAACGTTCAATAAGTCACAGTTTCTGTGTTACTTTGAAAAAAAAAAATTTTTGACTTGAAACAAACGTGATTTTTTGCCGTTTTTTTGCTCGATATTATTAATAACGGCAACAGGTAGATGCTTGAAATATTCAAATGTTGTATGGATAATGTTACGGAACCCTTCGTGTGCAGGTCCTACTCGCACTTGGCTGATTTTTTTTCTTGACTGTACAAATCGAAGAAGAAGAAGAAGAAGAAAAACATTTATTTAACACCACAAAGACATACATTTAACAATGATTAAAACGGACAAAAAATTGAATATGAAAAAAAAAAAAAAAAAAAAAAAAAAAATCCCAAAACAATAAGGGACCCAGGGTATGTCTATGCAGCGGTAAAATGGCCTCGAGCTCAGTATACGCTGCGGTTTTGCCCACAGCACTGATTTTCGGCACGGGCCTTTGGTAAATCACGGAGTTTCCACCGGACGATATATATATATATACACATTAACATACATACACTGAAAAATAGTTACTAATAAACTAGATACACTTTAGTACATATATAGAATACGACCTCGAATTGTGCAAGGGGAAGGACAGCATTAGAAGGAGTAGCATTTAATGCTGGAAAAGAAAGAAAGGTTCATGATTTCTGGATACTCAACAAATAACCCCTAAGTTTGACCTTAAAGGCATATCTGCTGGTAAGGAGCTTGATAGGAGGAGGAATGTCATTCCAGCATTTTGACGCCGCGAATCTGAAGCTGCCTCGAAAGGCTGCAGTTCGATGTGCCGGCGGCAATTCACGCATTTAAAGTATTGCAGACTGTTAAAGTTAGCATCGTATGACGTGTACTATGCCAGCTATTACGAAGATTTGTAATAATAATAATAAAACTTTATTTCGGACCATATGTCCATACAGGCAGGGGCGGTGCAAAAAATAAATTTAAATTATTGAAATTAAATTTAAGAAAAAGTACTTGTACAACAAAGTAGGGTCAGAGTGTATTAGTACTTAGATTACAAGCTACTTTTGTCTAGCACTTTTATGTTTCCGTCAAAAAGAGCCTTTCAGACAGCTCTGTAATTATTGAGTTTCCACACGTGGCAACCCTGTCCATAAATGAGGCAATGCGGAGTCTAACAATGGCATTAAACGTGTTAACTCGCGCGTCAGCAAACATGGTTGAGGCACTACAGTAATAGCTGGCATAGTGCTACTGATTGTATTGAAAAATAATAAAAGTGACAATGTGCTATAGTGGGCACCGTCCTATCAAACCTGTTAGAGGATATTACGAACATTTTGCTCGCTGGCTGGAACCAGTGTAGTTTTTTTATCATATCATTAGCATATCATAAGGTTTAAAAAAATAGTGTAATTATCAGAGATTGCTTCTGTCTTAAGTTTACCTTTATTGTGCAGCTGCAGCTACCTCGGAACGCGCAAAGAATTCAGCTGAGATTCCTCCAATTAATTCGGTCTCTCGCGAACTGAGCTGAGTAACCGTCATGTTAATAGTGATTTTTAGGATCCATGGGTGTGCACCTGAGGCAAAAGACCTAGGACTAGAGAGAATTAACGCCAAAAACGGCCGTTTTTGCCATAAATGCTATCTAGTCCCATGTTCGTAATCTCAGGTTCTTTGTCGTGGGTCCTAAAATCACCGTTAGCATGATTGAGAGATTGTACAGACACTTTTTGCAAATACGATCTGTAAAAGAAGATATGATTTTTTTTTCATTGGTGGCGCCAGTTAGGGCACTGGATTCCCTTAACAGCTGTCAGTTGGCCAAGGTGCGTAAAATAAAAACAACTTACACCTATTAACTGCACCTGTCACTGTGTTAGTTCATCAGAATCCAGGGGTAAGTTATCTTATCGCGCGCGTCTCAGCTGGGTTCCTTGGGAGTACTGAGGATAATGCAGTTTTAGCTTTAGACGCTATGTAGGGAAGTGCTGTCGCAATATTTTAATCTCAGTATTTTCTAGTATTATTTTACGGTTGTTATTTTGTAAAAATTATCTACGCAGCTTTTACTTTAAAAATATTTTTATTGTTGTCTCAAACACTTACTGTAAGTTTTTACACTGAAATAAGTTTTGATTACGTCTAATTGGATTTGGAATTGAATTTATGTTTTACTTTAATGACAATTTTACATAATAATTATGTCCTATTGCTTTTGATTGCAATGTCTATATTAAGTGAATCAATTAAGCATATAACCGAGGGCTTACTGAAACCTATGGCTACTTCCAGGTTATTTGCTAGTTTAAGGGTTTTATAATAATTGACAAAGTTCACTAAGGACTAATTTCTCAAATATTGCATAGAAATTTATCACTTGTTTTGCAATATCTCTACGTCAATTCTTGCCATAAAATTATTCTAATTGGTTATTTAATCTAAGAAAAAGTCACAAGATTATTTCTAGGCCTTCAACTTATGTAATACAAGTTATTCTAATTAATGGCATAAATAAATTCTTACTTTTTGTTGAGTAGGTACATACAATTATGATTTGTTTTAGTTACTGAATTGATTACGTATATCCGGCGCATAGCAAAGGTTCATTCTATTTCTGTGTAACGCAATGCAATTTCTCTGCGATCTTTGGTTATTATGTGTAGTGTATGAGAATTAGACATGTGCGCCGACTATGAAGCCGTCGGCGGCGGCGCGCTGACTATTAAGGGTCGGCGGCGTGGCCTTTAAATCTACATAATTTGAGAAAGTGAGAAAAGTATGTCTGTAAACATCTTTGAAACGTTTACGCCTGTTAAAATGTATGAAATGTTAGAGTGGGAGTAATGTTCGATCTAGTCCAACCTGTACGCCGACCGCGCTGGTCGGCGCGGTAGCCCGGCGCTCATATCTAATCAATATGAACACTACACAATCCAGAAAGATCAAATGGATCGAAGTAGAATGCGCCTGTGATACGAGCGGCGCGGCGGTCCCGGCAAGTGGAAAAAGTAGAATTTAAGGGAATAGCCTTATTAGAAATAAGAGACGAATGTTGAAAGTTTATTCAAAATCATGGCTCGTTAAGGATTTATTTGACGGGCAACCAGTGTTCTCAAAAGCACGGAGGTCAGTGCACACAAGTTAGAAATGCATAGGTACTTTAAAAAAAAGTCAGTACTTATTTATCTATTACATAAGTTCGTGAAGTTAACGAGTTAACAATTTGGGTGTATTATAGAAAAAAAATGTGATCCAGTACGTTTCTATGGTTTTTGTTTTATATTATAATTTAATAAGCGCCTGTCAAATATCCTTCGAGTCTAGACATAGTCACTATTGGAGCACGGCCAGCGTTTATTATTACAAACATTGTAACGACATTTTAGTTGAAAGTTAATAAAGTTACGATAAATATTAAGCTGTTTGTTCTACCACATCCTACCGCTAAATTATGCGCACCAAATCCTGAAGGATTCCTAATAATTTAACTGTCAATTCTGTTTTTTTTTTGTAGTGATGGCTTTCTAAGGATTCTGCCAACGTCCGAGTGTTTTGCGATAGCGAAAGTCAGGAATCTGTCAGAATTTGGTGTCCTGCCCCTATATTACGCGCACCAAATCCTGAGCGATTCCAATCGTTTAACTGTCAAATTAGTATGCAATTTGACAGTTAGACGATTGGAATCGCTCAGGATTTGGTGCGCGTAATTAGGCCCCAGTTCATAGACTAGACAAAGAATATTTTTTGCCTATATTGTAGTGTCATCATCAAATCCAGTCATTGTCTCAATACGTATGCCAAATAAAAATAACGTTGATATCCATTGAGCTCATGAAGTGGCGATACGATTCATGACTCGTGGTCCCACTGTCTTAGAGAGGGAAAGTGAGGAGCCAATTAGATATCTTAATAGGCTATTGATTCTTAACAGTCCTTCCACATTTGGAACTTGCCCCATTGCCATTGGACTCGGACCTTTATCAGTAGATCTTAACAAACACGGTGAAGAGGAGCACTATCAGCACACACACTGCTATTGTCATTAAGGACATGTTGAAGATGTTCCTAATGATGTCGGGATGTATTGTTCGTGCGCAGCTCATGAGGCATTGCTCTTCCATGTTGCTTCACTCCCAGAAAAAAAACCTCTGTGAAGCTTCTGAGAACTACTGAACCTCTCTGTGGATTAAAACAAAAGCTTAGGTAGAGATGGGCGTTCAACTGATTCGATTAAAACGCGTATGCACAGAACAGTATGCTCTATGCGCAGATGCATATACTATTAACAATTAATCGAATAGAACAATTAATAATCTATTAAAAAATAGACAAACTGCGTCCATCGAAAATGCGGTATCGGTGCTATTGAAAGTGCGATGCTAATGCCTAAATATTAAGTAGATTCTTAGCTACATTACTATGTAGGTAGGTAAAACTCCTACGTCAGTATTTTGATTATTATATACTTAATTTGAGTAAATTCGAGTGCAACGGGCGTTTTGTACGCGGAACGCGACGGAAATTATTAAATAATTAAAGTGCAACGCCCAGGTTCACTGATTGTTATGGAATAGGTAAACGTAATATTAGGACAACTTGATTGTTTTAAGTACCTACCACCTCACTAAGTAGTTATCACCCATCGCTAACTTTAGGTACCTGCGTAACTTGGTAAACGCACACCCCTCGTTAGTGGTCTAGGCGAGCCTTGACACCCCCTGAAGTGATAATTTGGTTAACCTGAAATTAATAAATTATTCAGTGCCTTCGACTTCGTTCATGTGGGATTCAGGTTAAGAGTAGCCGTGTCACTTTGTTACGGATAAAATCACATCGATCCCGAGCTGTGTGAAAAAGATGAACCAAAAACGCGCTTTCGCAATTTGAAATAAGTTACAAATTGTAAAAAAAAAACATTTCGTCACGGCAATATGAGTAGGTAGGTAAGTACCTAAATATAACACTGGGGTTGTACCAAACCCTAATACAATTCAAGATTTACTTGTTGGAATGTCCACATTGATAATTTCGGTGGCATTTATAGCGCAAGCTTATCTGAAGTCCCTGAAAGCATATCTGAGAGGTAAGTAGGTACGCTCTTTTATATATCACAGATAGAATCACAGTTATTGCCATCCCACGCAAATTGATTTTATGTGTGGCAAGATATAACTGATAAGTAAATAAATAATTTTGTAATCCATCAATAACCACCACACTTTTCCATTGCGTGGAACTAATCTTAGGTTGAACTCTTATACGCTCAATATAGGAAGTTAAACTATCGGTGTGTTATTGATAAAAAACGATTCCTCTAAATCTCTCCTCAAATGCTGTTTAAATAGCCTGAGGCAAAGAGAAAGACCAACTTAAGCTGAGTTTGAAGAGTAGGTACGTACCTTAAGGAAATGTGTTTAAATAAACAAGACTGTTGTCTCTGTTCTGCTCTGTAAAGACCTTGAGGTTGATAGGAGTTCTTGTCCAATTCGAGAGACAGACGCAAAATTATTTAATTTGATATGGTATTTTATACTTTTGTGAATTATGAATCAAAAGGGCCACGCTGGATACACACATCTTCAACATTAAATTTATCATATACCTATTGTGTAAAATCCTTGAATTTGATATGCTACTTATGCTTAGGTATATAAGTAGGAAAAATCGTAAGTGTTCGCTGGATACACACGGACTTTCGACTATTTGCTATGTGTTTAAGAATGCACACGATCAAATTCGTGAGGCCCACATACCTACCTACTCAGCTTAGCATTCCTGTCGATCTCTTGATTTTCTCTTTTTAATCAATGCTAACTCTGGGGGCCCCGGTAGATAGAATCACATATTACAAACTACGGTCAACAGCATATCAAGCTTTACATTTTTGTTGCAAAGTGCACGTGTGAACGTGTGTTAAAGTTGTATTGGTGACGCAATATGAACAGTAGGTACCTACTTTAAGATTGGACGGTTAACGCGTCACGCGGCAGCCTTTTTCTACACATGTTTTGCTGTATTTAGGTCATCAGAATCGGATGACGCAAACACAACTGGTACAATTTTTTTAGGAAACCCATCTAATATCATTGCCATAAAAATCGGTAAATCAATCAATAAGCCCGTAGGTACTCGCCTCAGGCGCGGATCCAGCTCTCAAAAAAGGTTGTGGTCACAGCCACCCAAAATCCGGACAAGAGCGAGTCGGAGTATGATCCGCTCATGATCGATATAGAGCAGTCATACAAAGGAGATACCTATTTACAAAATATATGGCACCCTGACCAAAATTTTGTACAGTGTATAGTTCCACGTGGGCAAAGCCGTGGGGCAAACACTAGTAAGCTAATAAACCTGTAAAATGTTAGTTCGCTCTTGTCACATTGTCATGTGTGAAATTGCACATCACAATGCCACATAGACTCTTAACTACAGAAGCGATTTTGATGAATTTTTTTCAACTTTAAATCTTATTCGGCTCGGTAGACTTCTATTAGGGTTATGGGCATGCCCATATGCCCAACTTGCCCACAACGGTGGATCTGCTTGACTCGTCTATTACTGCTGGGCATAGGCTTCCAGGCACGCCACTTCCTTCTGTCCTCGGCCATCGTCATTCAGCCACTGCCAGCATTTTGCCTCAGATCGTCGGTACAAAAAAAAACTTAAGGGCGCTTATGTTACGAGTACGTTATTTGTGAAACATGTGTACAGAAAGGTGGTATTAACATATTTAGTTCAGCATGTTTTGCCATAACAGGCGTACAAATTTTTATAATTATTGATAGTAATAGCATAGCATTAATATTAGGTATATTAACATCGTGAGTAAAATGTCAAAAAGATGCGAAATAAAAAATAAAAATCATTCCATGCGATAATAAATTAAAATGTCAAAGAAGAGAGGTCACAAGGATTGTATTAAATAGAATGTCATTGTTATGTCGAGAATATTGTATTGAGACGATGAACATATTTGTATATAGGTATTTAGTCAATATTATTATCAGTCAGAAATTCTATTGTTGTATAATAGCATTTTTCAATTAATATTTTTTTTAATTTGTGCTTAAACAAGCCTAAGTCCAGTTCTCATAATGCACTAGGTAGCTTATTGTAGATTACAGGGCCCATGCAAAATACACTTTTGTGCATTAGTGCTGTATTTGCTTTGCGTAAACATATTTTAGTTTCATCCCGTTGTAATCGCTGACTGACCTGTGATACTCGTTTGAAGATATCGGGATTGGATTTTACAAACAGCGCTACTTCAAGTATGTACATTGACGGTAGTGTCAAAATGTGGTAAAATGTGGTTATTGTTTATTTATTGTTACGTTGCGAACGACAGTAGGGTAAAACAGGCTAATGCCAGTCAGTTGAGAATACCGGTCACCACACTATCTCCGATTGTACGGTGTTTATACACACGCACACATGCTCGTTGGGTGGCGTGACTCTACCCCGCACCGGGAAACCCACCCCCGCTCAGTTGCAAGAACGCATTTGGAGAGAATACACGTTAATAGTTTTCGCGCCATTCTCTTAGATTTTTTGGTTCTTGGCAGATAAGAGGTGAGTCTTTGAATTATCGTGTTTCTCACTTTGTCAGCTATGATTAGTGATGCGTTGTTATCAGGCTTCCGAAATAATAATACATTTTATACCACGTGCAACAGGTTTATAACTTACAATATTTTTCCTCAAAATATGGTAGGGTGGATAATGCCGGTCATAGTGACCGGTATTACCCGCACTTGTATATTAAAACAAAGTTAATTCCACTATATCAACTGCCTCGTTGGTCTAGCCGTTAAGGCGCTTACCTACCAAAACAGAGGTCGTGGGTTCGAGTCCTACTGGGGGCTTCCGTACATTTGTACAAATGGCCTCAGTCTGGGTGTATTTTCATATTTGGAACCAGATCAAGTGATTGCATTATGTGGAAGTTATTATTATTATTATATGCGTATTTTTCTGTAACTAACTATATTATTGTTTATATTTATTTAAGAATGGCGACAAGGCGAAGTAACGAATGGTCGAAAGTAAAATGGAGTCACGACAATCTAAACAAAGCTATTCGTCTAGTCAAAGAAGGAAAAAATATCAGAGAAGCAGCTCGGTCTACGGGCATACCGTTTTCAACACTCCAAGAAAGACTGAAAACAAACAACAGTGATACTCCTCAGCTAGGAAGAAATAAAATTTTCAGTAAGGATGAGGAAGAAGAAATGGCTTCTCAGGTAAAGTTCCAGGCAAAGATTTTCTATGGCTGCACATCACTCCAGATTAGCAAGATGGCTTATGAATACGCCGAAAAAAAAAAGCTCAAGCGCAATTTTTCTAATTGAAATTAGCAGGCAGGGATTGGCTTATAGGGTTTTTGAGAAGAAATAAGAAAGAAGAAACAGAAAAAGTTGGCTAAACTAGCAAAGACTGCTGAAAAACAAAAAGATAATAACAAGGGAAAGAAACCAGTGAGAGTACGAAAGAAGGTTACACAAAAAAGTACAGAACAAGTGAAAGTAACGAAAAATGGGGGAAAGACGAAAGCCAAAGTCGTAAAAAAGGTAAAAAGGAAAGTATTACAGGACAAAAACATGAACGAAGATGATACTTCCAACTCAGAAATAGAGATGATGGATTTGCGCGAAGACGATGACACGGATTTTGACGAAGATGTGGAGAACAGATGCATTATTTGTGACGATTTTGGAAGGAATAATGAACTATGGTACAGATGTATACTGTGAAGAAGTTGGGCCCACTCAGAGTGTTCAGGACGTGACTCCGCTGAAGGGTATACATGCAATTTATGCTCAAACTAGACTTGACCGGCATTACCCACAAGCTGACTGGTTTTACCCACCATTGCGTGTAATACCGGTCGAAGACGTTTTTTTTTAAAACATTTACTGTGACAAAACTATGATTACTAACGATCTCAATTAAAGTGCAATGATTAGAAGAATATTATAATTTTCGTTTGATCGCAGTTTAATAAAGAAATGTTGATTTATACATGTACTGTTATTTTTTTTCCCTTAAGTGACCGGCATTACCACATTTTACCCTACCAACTGCAGCCGCCGACGCACGTCGACGGCAGTCGCTGACATATCATCATCAGCCATTTGACGCCCACTGCAGGACATAGGCCTCCCTCATGGTTTTCCCTATAGGTAAGGTTATATTTTAATTTTAATTTTGTTTATTCAGGAAACCAACCAGCTTTACAAATTAACTAACTTCTTAAAGTAGACAAGCTTAATAGCGAATTATAGGTTACCTCAGAAGATACAATGTACTGAGTACCTATTTACGTTTTAAAAAAGACGAATTTACAAAACCGGATCAACCAGAATCAACTCACATAAGTACCACTTATTTTAACAAAACTGAATTGTGAAATTAACTTTAATCTGCTAACATCATTATATCACCGTAATCGTATTGGACTATTATGTTGAATTACGACGAAGAATAAATAAATAAATAAACATATATATTTGTTGTATATATAATAAGCAGATAAATATTACATAAATGAATAAAATAAAATATCAATGAGTACATAAAAATACATAAGTATGCAATTAAGGTCGCGTAGAAATTATTGCTCGGCTCCGGTAGCGGGCTCCTTGAGCCGAGCAACTATTTGTCTCTTGAATTCATATTTAGATGACAAAAACGGATCTGTTTCTTTGAAAAACTTATTAAATGTATGGGCCAATCTCGTAAGAACTACATAACATTCCTGACATACTTTGTGCGATGCAAGGGCACATGGAACAGAGGCGTATGTCGCGTGCGGCGTCGCGGGGTGCACAATGCGAGATCCGCCAACAGCTCGGGGCTGTCCAGTCTCCCGCGCACCACGTCCCACAGCAAACCCATATCCATCACAAGACGACGTTTTTCTAGCGTAAGCATATTATAACGCCGACAATCCTTTACGTACGCATTCAATGAGCTGCGAGTTCGGTACTTCAGATATTTTATGAATTTTCTTTGTATTCTCTCAATACGCTGTTTGTATATAATATATTGCGGGGACCAGATCGGACTTGCGTATTCCAAGATGCTACGTACGTATGCAAAATAAACAGTTTTTAAGGTAGCGGGTTTAGAGAAAGGTTTGCATACACGCATGGCGAATCCTAGATTCTTAAATGCTTTATTGACAATAGTGTCAATATGATCACTCATAATCATTTTACTGTCAAAATGAACCCCCAGGTCTCTGATTACCTCGACCCGCTGAACTGCAACGCCGTTAAAATTGTATTCGTGAATATACGGCTCTTTTTTCCTTGTAAAGCTTATACATTGGCATTTAGAAATGTTAGTAACCGAAATTCGGGTACCTGTATAGTAATAAAATAAGTGAATAATATCAGTCTGAAGTCTCTGGCAATCATCTTTAGAATAAACGCGGAGAAATATTTTTTTGTCGGCGTAGAGCAAATGCTTACAATAAACAAAACATTTTCCAATATCATATAAGTAGGCGCTGTAGAACAGCGGCCCGAGGTGCGATCCTGGGGCACTCCGGATGGAATGGTGACGTAGTCCGATTTAAAGCCTCCAACCACAACAGCCTGGGAACGATTGGTCAGGTAAGAACGTACCCATCTCAGAAGATCGCCATGGATTCCTAGCCTCTGCAACTTAGCCAGTAGGATGACGTGGTCTACACGATCGAAAGCTTTTTCGAAGTCGGTGTAGACCACGTCAAATATAATATCATATATAGGGTTGAAGGGTTGAATACCCTTGAAGGGTTTTGCCATAATCACCACGCTTGGCAGGCGGGTTGGCGATGGATTGGAATCTCAGGAAGACGCTGCTGCCCGTCTCCTGGTAATTAATTTCCTTAGTCGCCTTCTACGACATCCACAGGATCAAATGGAGTGACGCTATTCTTGATCCGCCACCACACGGAGTATTACGCACGAAGATCACTAAAATCACAAGTGAACAAGATATGTCAAATTATGCGCCAACCGAAGGTTAAACGACTCTTTCGGTCACGGTTAAGTTGATCGGCTGCTTAAAAGCTGGAACCATTGGTTATGGTCACGGTGCGCGGTAAACAAAACAAAGTGCTTAAAGAGCCGCTAAACTAATAAGAAAACGACGAAAATGTTGTTGAACTCCACTGTAGATCGTAATTTTGTCGGATACTTTACTTAACCTACTTTTAAGTAAGGTTCAAACACTTTTTTTTCAAATGAAACGCAAACTCGTTGAATCAAACGTTGTATTCTGATTATCTACTGAGTTAACTTATGAACCTAATTAAAGGACGAAGTTCAAAAGCCATGCAACAGCTTGAGAACCTGCTGACGATTTGCAGTCACATTGTTAGCTATTTGGCTTCGGATGTAATCCACTAGCACTTGTGATTCGTTTGCCTCCGTCGGGGAGCCCAGGATACCTGTTGCAAATAATTACTCAGATAATTATCTATAAGCTGAAGAACCCCAAGAGGCAATGGTAGCGCAGCGGTAGAACGCGGGCCTCACATTCGGGAGGTCGTGGGTTCTAATCCTGGCATGTAGGTACCAGTGACTGTTTTAAAGTTACGTACAATTGTGAAGTTGTAGCAATGCCACTCGCTAACAGGAAGATCAGGAGAGTCTAAGGTGTTCAAGTACCTCATCACTTGAAATTGCCAATCCACGGTTGGCACGCTTCTCTCTGAGAGAAGGCCTGTGTCCTGCAGTGGGATGTATATAGGCTCAAGCATTAGGTAGGCATCCATAATGTTTTTCGTTACAAGACTTTAATGTAGGAGTAAGAAATTTTACCAGAACTAGATTTTAAATTAATTAATTTTATATTTAATTTAATTTCATTCAGCTGTAACGACACCGTTGATGGAAATCGTTAAAACATGGAAAGCAATAATGTCTATCAAGTTTCTGCTCGTTCTAGGTAGTTCATCAACTCCTCGAACCAATTTCTTGACGTTGACATTATTGCAAAAATGTGTTAAAAAAAAACCCGGACAAAGGCAATAGTTGTTAGGTACTAAACAATTACCTACTTACAAAGACAACCATGACAACAAGGTTTTTGTTTGACAGTCTAATATGTGCTTTGATATAAATTTATCTAAAATCTTTAAGAATAATTATGTAAACTCTGTTAATTAGGTAAGCACCAAATTTGAAAAGACTAACGGTCTTATTATAAAAACGCGATTACTTAAAACACTCCTCAGAGTAACTTTAAACAGTCTGTAGTAACTAGACAGGCGTTACCATAGATTATTTAAACTGTCTCTGAGGAGTGTTTTACAGGAATCGATTTCTTATAAATAAGACCGTAGGTTTGGAGTTATTTTTGTCCATTTTTTTCTTCAGAATAATCTAGATTATGAAATGGACACCTCGTCTTACTTGTAACGTTAATTACCTAAAGTCATAGTTTCTGTGATATTTTGAATAAAAACACTTTGATTTTTTTGTTCCTTTTGTTTCTTTAAATGAATGTTTATTTTGAATCAGAATAAGCCATGCTCTGTGTAAATTATTAGGTTTATTTGATTACCTAAGTTGTTATCTTGTTTACATTAGTTGACCTTTAAGTATCTACCTATTTAGTCTTGCGACCGAGTAACCTATGTAAGTACTTAGTTATCAATCGAAGTTAATTGCCTCAACTAAGACATTAGTTTAACCTATCGTTTAGACGTGATAGGTATGTTACATAATAATTTAATATGATTTAATTTTTTTTCCTATTTTTTGGGTTACTACTACAATTCGATCTACATTGCATTGGTCGATTAACCCACAGATTATCAAGTAGACTGCTACGCATTGTACCTCGAATTGTCATAGTAAACTCCGAATACTTACTTAGTAGACCCCAGGGCCCAGTTTCATAAAACTACAATTTGTAGTTATTACCTATCACAATTCGATGTAAAACCAAGAAAAAAATGTATTTTATACAATTCCCCCTCTAAAAAGCTTTTTTTATTCACTGAATAAATAGTACATTGCACACTGAGGTGAGAAAACGATGTATCAAACATCATTACGGTGTATAAACGTGAAAATTACTTTGCTAAATTCCGCCAAAATTCCACAAGCACCATGCGGTTAGGTAATGCACCGCCCTCCCTCCCGCTTTTTCAAGCAGAAGCAACACACAAACACACCACGCACCAACACTAATACTTGTGTGAAAAAATGCGTTGCAATCACAGATATAGATATATCTATATAGATATATCTGTGGTTGCAACATTTGAGAAAACAAACTATACACGCATGGCCACAACTAGGCATTGATGAACTTACGTATGTGTGCCACCGCTATTTACACGTTCGTCCATCACTGACTCTTGTTGGCCGCTCAAAAAATACTCGATACAAACTCCTTGTGCGAAGAATACCACATACAAACTCATAGTGCTAATAACTCCTCGAGATTTGATTGCTCGACTTTTTCTACAAGGAGTTTAGTATAAGAATAAAAACTGCTTTGTATTCTTTTCTGTCATTAGCGAACAAGTTCACGATCCTAATAAGAAAATTATTCTTAATTTTAGTATTGGTTCCAATTTTAACGTGTATAAGCAATTTAACCTTCCTTTTTTTTTATTAAATGTCAATTTTCGCTTAAATCTTTCTCTTTCTCGCAGTCATGGTATAAACTATAGTATGCAACTCTTGAATGAAACGGATTTATATCGAGGGCCATAAATCACTCGCAAACTAAGTTAAGGATTCTAACACTTGAAGGATTCTAACTACGGTCGTGATTCCGTCGTTAGAATCCTTCACTTGTTCGTGATTCATCTATATCCCTCGCTTTAAATCCTTCCTTTATTCACTAATTGCATTATCATCATCATCAGCCATTTTACGCCCACTGCGGACACAGGCCTCCCTCGTGGTTTTCATAACCATGAGGGGTTTTGCCACAATCGCCACGCTTGGCAGGCGGGTTGGCGATCGCAGTATGCGGTTGGAATCTCAGGAAGACGCTGCTGCCCGTCTCCTGGTAATTGATTTCCTTAGTCGCCTTCTACAACATCTATAATTGAAAGACTACACACTAATTGCATAATATACTTTAATGGTTTAATTTATATGGGCGTTTTTCTATGTCCTCTATGGTATAAATACAAAGCGACTCCAATTTAATGTTGATGCAAGTTCCCCATTGGACCCACAAAAGCTAGTAATTTGACTTACTCCATGGTCTAGCGGTTAACACGCTTAACTACCAAAACATAGGTCGTGGGTTCGATTCCCACTGGAGGCCGCCGTACTTGATTTGTACAAATTATGGCCTTAGTCTGAGTGTATGTCCATGTTGTGATGACTTCGCCTGGTTACCATAGCACAGGGTATCCCAGTTAGGTATAAGGACAAGTTTTTATGTTTTATTTGTGCTCTTAATGAGCTTTAAATATTTATTAAATACACACCTTTAAATATTTTTTTTACAAATGTCGCCAAACTGCGGGGCATTCCATTGGCGTTGCGCTTTCTATTATTTTTTTACAGGTTTTACTATTTGAACTGTACTTAATACTGTGTTCATTTTTTCGTAAACAATAGAAAGGTGATCTTATACTTTTTTAAATTAAAAAGCCTAGATTGGAACCGACCCGTTAAGCCAATATTTGCCTAGTTTAACATTAGGTACTTATTTTAAGTCATGTTAAAGCATGTAAAATGCATTGGCAGAATTAGCTCGGCCATCACCCGAAGAACTGATAACCGATGGGGTAGACGAGTTCTTGAATAGAGACCGCGGTTCGGTAAACGTAGTGTAGGGTGTCCTCAGAGTCGGTGGAGCGATGATCTTCGCAAGGCGGCTGGCAAGAGCTGGATGAGAGTAGCCGAGGACCGTGCTCAGTGGCGTGCAATAAGACCTATGTCCTGCAGTGGACAAGCGTAGGCCGATGATGATGTAAAATGCTTGTTTTTGTTTATGATTATGCTGTTGGAGCCCTACGTCACCGAGCGCCCCGCCCCGCAGGCCAAAACTGGCCGTACAACTCACAAGCGGGTCGACGGAGCGCCGCGGCACTTCCACTTTGCCTTACCAATTACGTGTGTCGATACACATATTTTTAACCGACTTCAAAAAAGGAGGTGGTTATCAATTCGACGCGTATGTTTTTTTATTTATTTGTTTGGCTATGTTCTCGCATAACTCCGCCAAATCTTAACCGATTTCGACAATTATTTTTTTGTTCGAATAAATATAACGTCCCATTGGTCCTATTTTAATTTGGTGAAGATCCGATGAAGACTTTCAGAGATGGAGAACGGAACTTTTTAATGGAAAGCAGTAAATAAGGCCTAATGGGTCCCATCCCTTAGTAATATCCGTATGTTTCATAAAATAGCGTAAAAGTAGTCCCAAGGTAATTTGGTGAGGTTCTGGTGAAGACTTTCGGAGATGGAAATTGAGAACTTCAAATTTTAAAGCAACGAATTAAATAGGGTACCTAAATTATGGTTACAAGGGACTTGTTTATTTTTCTCCCCCTCCCCCACAAAACATTGAGAAATAAAAAAATTCGCTCGTTGGCCAGTTTCATGACCAGGACATATATTTTGGGCACCGACTACAAATTATCCTTCTGCAATACCTACATGTATACATTTTATCTTATCTGAAAGTTGTCGTGCCGGGGCCGATAGTTAGTCGGCGACACTTCGACCCAGTGGGATCTGTTGTGTCTGCCCCTTGACCTTGCACCTAAGCCTAATCGAAAATGTACTCAACGAGGTCGGTCACGCCCTTTAGGGAGAGGTGCCTAAAATCTTCTGGTTTGGGGTAAGCCATTCCCAGAAGACTCATGCTTTTTGCGGCAAGGGCATCGCAGTCGTACAGTACGTGCCATCGTACCATCGACTCTTCCTCAAAACCGCATGCTCTTACAAGTATACATGTATGTATACATGTATAGTATACATACTTCTAATTTAAAGGTATTCTTTTAAATTGTTTCTAACTATTTAGTGCGGTAGTGTTTTTAAGTCGGCTTTTATTTCCTATTTCTTTTTTATTATTTATATTCCGATTATATTCCACCTATTTACAAGTTTACGGTCCACTTTTACATCACCTATAAGACCCTCAGCCTACATTGGGCCTGCTGGGCGAGGGGCTCCACTCAGTCACGTAGGGCTCCAACAATGCCTATCTTTTAAAGTGCTTATTTTTACTTTATTTTGGTCTAAATGATTGTGTTATATGGAAGTAACAGAAAATATTATAATTAGAGGTCTTACGCAAAGCCCAAAGCACGAGCACTGTGGTGAGCACTGCGCAGAAAGCCAGCCCGACCAAGTTCAGCACCAGAAGCACCATCACACGCCGATACATCTCGTGGCTTTGACTGGTGTAACGAAGAAAAATACTCGAGTTCGAATCATATAAAAATTATCAATCTTATTATTAACTTAATGCCGTCATGCTTTATTTTCCCCATTCCGCCGGTGAAAACGTTGAAAATTCGAAAACGCAAGTAAGTCACTGTCTTTTAGTTCTGATATCAATACATAAAAATTTTACAAATAACCTAATGCTGCAGACGAGCTACTACTATTGAGAAGCGACACTTTGCAAGTACTTTTGAAAGCTAAACATGAACATTATGATGACCTGATGCTGCCCTTATTCGTAATTGTGGTTCGCAACCCGCTGCGAATTAAGAATTTTTATTCTTTGTTCGCAACCAGGTGTGAATCAAGAAACTTTTTCCTTAACCGCTACCTTGGTTTTTAAGAGATTCCGCTAAATCTCTTAAAAACCTAGTGAGATAAAAAATCTCGAATGGAGACGACATATCGGCAAGCGCAGCGTAGGATGACCAGCCACAAGATGGACAGATGACCACATCCAAGTGGCAGGAAAACGCTGGATGCAAGCCGCTTCCAACAGGTCTTTTTGGAAATCCATGGAGGAGGCCTATGTTCAGCAGTGGACTTCTTGTGGCTGAATGATGATGATGAATATAAAAAAAACCCAATTAAAATGTAGTCGCACTTAAAAAGCCTTTCAATTATAGTTCTGAACCTATACCAAGCCACTTAAAAAATCCAGATACTATAAACGCCACCTTTTTGAGTATTCCAGGTACCTCAACTATAAATAAAACCATACTTGAAACCTAAAAACTTTACAAATTTACCGAAAAAGTTTTCAATATGGACTACTCGGTACAGAGGAGGAAATAAATAATATTTTAAAAAGCATCTCTACAAATGTTTCCGGCTTCCACACTATAACCATAGGTATGATCCATATGACGCTTCCCATTACACTTCCTATAATAACAGCAAATATAAATAGGTCCATTGCTTCAAATGTGTTCCCAAACGAGTGGAATACTGGTGTGGATCGTGCATCGGCAGTTGTCATTGCACATAGAGTCAGAAAACATTATACCACTGATGCAATTTGGTTTTCGTGCTGGACATGGTGTGGAGACTACTCTTGCTCACGTTACCGATGTTACCGATGATATTATCGCAGCGTCAGACACAGGCCAAGCCAGCGTTAGTCCTTCTGGACTTTTCAAGAGCCTTTGACTGCCTAATCAGGAGCTGCTTTTAGAAAAGTTAAGCTACTATGGACTCTCAAAATCAGCATGTGAGTGGTTCCTATCGTACCTCTACAATCGAACGCCATATGTTGAGGTAAGTGACGATGATGGCTCGGCAAGGACCTCTGGACTAAAACCTATTGAACGCGGTTGTCCATAAGGATCGATGCTCTCTCCTTTGCTCTATGTCACTTATACGGCAGATGTCAATTCAAAGATAAAGCAATACCAAACACACTTGTATGCAGACGATAAACAACTTTATTACTCTTTTAAGCCTGCGGAATCGGTGGCTAAGATCAATGCCGATCTTCAGGCGTTGAATGATTGGACAAATTTTATTTCTATTGCTCTTTTAAGAATTATTTTAATAAATTTATTCATCACAAGTTTATATTTTGTAAACCATGTCACAATTTTTATAAGTGCACCATTGGACTGTATTTAGCATTGTTAAATAATTTTGTGCAATTAGAGATTTCTTTAAAATGCGAATAAAGGGGGCGGGCTGAAAACCAGCGCTACTGACTACGCATGCAGTCATAGCAATAAGCTGAGCCTCTTTCTTTTTACCATAAAAATAATATTTATTGATTTTTATGCTGTAAGCCGAATCGCTCGTAGCCCCGGCTGCCTGAGTGATCTTAAACGATCACGAAGGTTAAGCAACACAGGGCGCGTTCAGTGCATGGATGGGTCGCCGTCTATGCCTAACGCTAGTGGCATTTTTCCGAGCGGTTCCGTGCTTCGCAAGGCACGTTAAGCTGTTGGTGACGGCTGCCGTCGGTAGATGGCAGTCGTTAAGCCAAGTCAGAGGCCTTAGGGCGGCTTGGCAACTTCTGACAGTAGACGAGCCACTAGTCTACAAGGCTCCACCAATCCGGACTTGGCCCCCGTGGTGGAGTATGGCCAGACCCGTGCCCCTCGGTGGGGACATAATGGGTTGATGATGATGCTGTAAGCATTGATTTTATGGTAAATAAAATATTTTCACTTTCACTTTCACTTCACTAGGGCCTTTTCCATCCTTCTTTGACCTCATTCACATTGCATATGGGAAAATAATTTCTATGCAGTGCCCCACATTACTTTTTTCGGATTTTACATCGTTTATTGCCGAATTGATTTACAAAAATAAGAGAGAATATGCAGAAACAGACAACTATTTCTGCGAATTGGTTCTTATTTTTGTTGCCGACTTTTCTTAAATCGAAGCACGTAGACTCTGTGTTTAAAACATCTACCAAGTGAGCTAAATTTGGGTTTTGCGACATATGCATTTATTTATTTTAGTATGCCAGCCTATTTATTTTAGTTTGCAAATCAACAAAATAGAGTGTCAACAAACAGATAATTAGGGTTGCGAATAAGGAAAAAAACTTTTGTTGCAACTGGTTGCAAAATTTAATCATCGGAACGCCTAGTTGCGGTTAAGGAAAAATTTCCCTTGATTCGCAATTGGTTGCGAACAAGGGAAGTTAAATAAAAAAACCTACGATAACAAGTTACGAAAACGGCCAGAGGGGATTGTCTCCTCATGAGGGAACTTCTCAATAGTAAGTTAATGGTAAGTATGGCTATACAACTATGCAAACCAAATATTACTTTCTACCCTATATAGTGCGATAGATAACATAAACTCACGCCTGCATCTCAGAGGGGTATTCAGAGACCAGGGACTGCCACTTGCCACGATACTGACAGTCACACTTCATCAACATTCATTAGTCGTTGCATAGTGCATTACCTACCTCATGATAAAAGCGTTTTTTAAAGTTTTTTTAAATTACAATTAACAGGTGTATATGAGCGGTCCGTAAAATTTCATATTATTATTTATTTCGTAACAGATCCCGCCCGATACAGGTTATTATAAGTACTTCATCACTGTAGGGCACAGGCCTTCTCTCATAGTATGGGCTTAATCACCACGCGTGCCCACTGCGGATTGGCGATTTCAACCGCTGAGGTATGTGTATAGCTCAGACACTCATGTTTCCTCACGATGTTTTCCTTCACGATTAGCGAGTGGTATTGCTACTATGTGTGGCGCCGGATTAAGAATAGGGTAGTCTTCAAAGATTCCCAGTGCGGGAATCGAATGTTTCCACCCAATGTTCTACCCACGAGAGATAGGACGCAATGTAGGACGCTCACCAGCTCGCTAGACCGACGATCTGAGGCAGATTGATGGCAGAGGCTGGATCAGGATGGCCGAGGACAGAAGGAAGTGGCGTGGCTTGGGGGAGGCCTATGTCCAGCAGTGGACAAGTACCGAATAAGTGATGTTGACGATGGAAGATGTGAGATGTGTTGTAAGAAATTGCTAGCTTTACTATATTTACCAGCTTCAGAATTTCTCTTCACTTCGATTCACGCTAATCACAAATTAGAAATATGTCGAGTTGTCCCTTACAGATGTTGATCTTATTGATGACTTGACGAGTGGTTGAGGATAAAAAGTCCTAATCACCCTAATCTGTGGATACGTCTAAAATGAATGAGAATATTTTAACCATGAGTTTGCAACTTCTCGGTAATGAGTCTGAGGCAGAATTCTAAAAAAATATCCTCTTTTGTCAGTTGATATTTTCTTTTGGGCAAAACCAATTAATAGCCTCAGGCAGGGAGACCAGGCAGCAGAGCTTGGAAATGCAAGATAGGTAGCCAATTTGGTTGCCAACCTCCGAGAAGAATAACTTATGTACTGACCCTAGAGTAATTTAAAAGTTGTACTGACTCTGTGTTTGTTGTATATACAGGGTGGAATTTTTTAACTTCACCTAGAGGGAAATTGGAAATTCTAAAAATTGGAGATAGAAAATTTTACACTTGGAAACATTCCTTTATTTTGGGTCAGTGTGGATTCTATCAATTAATGTCATAAAAGGACAGGATGTATTTTTTTCGGATTTTAGCTGTTTTAATTGCCGGGTGTGGCAGGCATATTTAAAAAAATACTTGAATGCAGTTTTGCTTCTTTTTATTATACAGGGTTTTTTCTCTTAGACTAAAATTTGCTATGTCTACTATTTATTTCCTTTTTATGTACAATATAGCGTTCTCTATCTATCTATCTATCTATTTAGAGTACTTTCTCTCCAAAATTAAATTAAAACAGTAACAACTATGTTATACCTTTGTCATGGTTACCTACCTATTAAATGTCTACTTAGCTCTAATGTTTAAGTTACATAAAGCCACGTTCTGTTTGGTAATAAGTCTATTATGCTACAATTTATTTAACTAAAAGATTAGAGCTAAGTAGGCATGGAATAGGTAGGTAACCATGACAAAAGTATAACAGAGTTGTCAATGTTGACAGCACAGGCCACCATACCATAGGTACCTACATCCAAGGAGGTCGTCGTCAATAGGCATATTACCTCCTTCCCCGGTTGAGTTTTCACTCCCTTCTCCATCTACCAAAGTCGCTTAGGCTTTCTGGTCCTGTTTGATCTCCGTGGGAGAGCTTCGGTCTGGAGTAACGAAGAAGGCGGCGAGCTACGTAGATCCTCTGAACGTTGCGGAGATGTTAGCGACGGGGTGACAGTTTGGGGTGGAGCTGTAGCGCTGTCTTCCATCCCTTCAGAAACGGATTCATAACTATCATCTCCACTGTAGTCAACGGTGATCGGGAACGGTGCCCATTGACGGTCCGATACTGTTGTTGTTTCTCCATTGTCCCGTCGAATAAGATAATAGTGAGGATTAATTTCAACAAGTTCAGCTTCTTCGACTAGCGGGTCTGTTTAAGTAGAGTGAAAACTCAACCGGGGAAGAAGGAGGTAATATGCCTATTAACGACGACCTCCTTGGATGTAGGTACCTATGGTGGCCTGTGCCGTCAACAGTGACAACTCGGTTATACCTGTGTCATGGTTACTTCCCTATTCAATGTCTATTTAGCTCTGATCTTTTAGTTAAATAAAGCCACGTTCTGTTTGGTAATAAGTCTATTATGCTACACTCCATAAGAGATTTTTTCCAGCAAACCTTTGTTTGTTTGTTGAGTTGTTTCCATAACATGTTGTATGTAGGTATATCTAAGCCCCCATAGATATAGGCAGGGGACTTAAACACCCTGCAGGTACCTAATGAAGGCAGCACGATGTAACTTCGTGCCAACTAATCGTGAGCGTGATAATGGCGGGACCATAATTTTTAAACCGTAATATTTTAAAACAATCAATATCACCACAGCTAAGCTGTTTACAAGGCAAGAGATTAACCTCTAAATTGAAACCATTAAGAATAAGCTGCCTTTGCATTTACAAATACATGTGTTAGTTGGACTTGACCTTTCTTAAATGCCACTTACGCGGCCATTTATATTGAATTTTGTATGAAGTTTTAGTTAAGTGCTTTAGCTATAAGTATCTACTTAAATTTACTTTAAAAAACAGGCCAAGTGTGTGTCGGGCCACGCGCAGTGTAGGGTTCCGTAGAAGGAGGGGATTTTACCTGCTTTATAGAACTAACAACTTTATCAAAGTAATTTTCAATGGAATTTATACGAAGTTTTCCTTTTATAAGTTGGTCACCTATTACTCGTTAAGTCTACGAGTTAAAGATCTTTAAGAAATTGACGAATCGGCAAAGTGACGAATTAACGATAGTGATGAATTAGCGAAAGTGACACGTAATGCACTAACTCACTTAGCCGCACTAGCTTTCCTTTAAAGTTCATAAGATGTGCTACTGCCCTGAATTTCTAGTTTCGAGATTGAGAAATAGTACTAATCGTTATTTGTACTGTGGTACTAAGGTGGGAGATTACATGCTGATTCAAAGATTTCGAGGCGTTTTACCGATATGCTGCCACCGCTTCTATTCTCGGTGCTGCACGCTCGATTTATGTGTTCAGTCCTCTAACACATAGAGGTACCTAGATAAAAAACCTTCATACCTTATACTAGCTATTAAAAAAAAATGGCCTTTGCATCTACGTAATGACACGATTTATACAGCGCCCAGTGGCACCGTCCCTCACATGAGATGGGTGAAGGGACCACTCGGACGTTGCAGTGCCTGGGACATTGTTTTAAAAATAGTCCGAAAAATTGACTTTCGAAATTGCTAATAGCTTATACGGAGGTCTTTCCGCGTCGAAGTCTACAGCAATACAATGTTGTATGGTAATAATGTTATTGTAAGTACCAATAACCAATGTTTGTTTTCAGAGTTATGTACATTTTTGAATTTGTAGTAGCAATACCACTCGCTAACTGTGAAGGAAAATATCGTGAGGAAACCTGAGTGTCTGAGGTGTCCACATACCTCAGCGCTTGAAATTGCCAATCTGCGGTGAGCACGCTTGGTAATTAAACCCATACTCTCTATCTGAGAGAAAAAAAAAACAGTAGTTCAGGATTCTACTTCCCAACATCCTACCGCTTACAGAAACGCGATGTACATAAACGCCCTTCCCGAAACCCATGTATTCTCTGCATCGTCACGAATTTTTCTTTCCAAAGAACACATACCTTAGGAAATTAACAGCTTGGGATCACCATTCTACAGGCTCACTTTGAATTCGTACACAGTTTTTTAAGGAGACATTCTAATTTTATTGTGATTTACAAACATATGGAGCTGGAATTGTTTTTGTTCCAAAAGTTAAAATTAATTCACTTAAGCATAAACAAAAAATATCAGCATGGGTAGTACGACGACACTAGTCGCGCGTTTTAAATGTCAAAAGTCGTGACGTTCCTATACATTAATTGTCAAATTCTGACATTTTAGCGAGACAAAACGCGTGACTCATGTCGTCCTACTATCCATGCAGGACGAAAAGTATACTGTATTGTGTATAAAAATGGAAAAAAGCTTTGGCTCGAGCGTCTTATGGTGCCAACTCAATTGTTTTTTTAATTGTTAACCGATATCGGACGACAGACTATCGCATTTCATCATCAGCCACCCACTGCAGGACATAGACCTTTCTCAAGCTTCCCGGTCTTATACCGCCTACATCCAGCGACTCCCCGCCACCATAACCATCTGGTGGGAGACCTTCCCACGCTGCGTCGACCGGTCCGCGGTCGTCAGGTCAGAACTTTTTCGCCCCAACGGCCATGAGTTCTCCGAGCTATGTGCCCAGCCCACTGACACTTCAACTGGGCAATTCTTCGAACTATATCAGTAACTCGGGTTCTTCTGCAGATCTCCTCATTCCTGATTCGATCACGCAGTGAAACTTCTAACTCTCTCCATTGCTCGTTGGGCGACCTTCAGCCTTCTTATGAGGCCCATAGTCAGCGACCAGGTCTCACATCCATAAGTCATCACCAAACATCGGCTATACACCTTTGTCTTGAGACGCTGAGGTATTTTGGACGCGAAAATGTGTTTTAGTTTCCCGAACGCTGCCCATCTGCCCATCCGAGTTGGATTGGACGAGGGACCTCTTTCTCGAAGTTGGACATACCTAATTGGACTGTTATACATAGTGGTCGACAACTTCGGGGTCAGAGGCGCCAACGTGGATAGGAGTGGGTGCTACATGTGAGTTCGACTGCATTTAACATTAGAAAACATTTTTAACGTTATGGTACTTCCTACCATTCTGAATTTGGATCACAGTCTGTTGTGGAGCCAAAGAAAATCACGAATATTTACATACCTACATATGTGTTACGATTACTGCTAAACCATGGATACTGAAAAGAAAATTTCCTCAAAATATTGCTAACGATCTCAACCCGAACAAAATCAACCTTAGTTATGGGAGAGCGGTGTATACTGCTTCAGGTATTTTTAGGGTTCCGTAGTGGACAAAGAACCCTTACAGTTTCGCCATTAGGTCGGTCTGTCTGTATGTCGGTCCGTGGCCTATCTCAAAGACGATTAGTACGAGAAAGCTGAAATATAAGCGTAGACATACATATTAATAATGCCGGCAAAACGGTTGACAAAATATTCCAAAAAATTTTTTAGGGTACCTACCCCTAAATTAGGGATTCATTTTTTTTTTCTCATCTACACCACATCGCTGGATTGGTCGTTTAAAAATATTGTGGGTATAGGAAGATCATTTTTAGGGTTCCGTACCCGAAGGGTCCCTATTACTAAAACTTCACTGTCCGTCTGTGTGCTTGTCTGTCCATCTGCCTGTCTGTCTGTCTGTATGTCTGTCTGTCTGTTTGTTTGTGTGTCTGTCTGTCTGTCTGTCACCAGGCTGTATCACATGAACCGTCATAACTGGGCAGTTGAGATTTTCACAGATGATGTATTTCTGTTGCCGCTACAACAACAAACACTAAAAACAGAACAAAATAAATATTTAAAGTCCCCCTTAAATATTTGTTTTATTCTGTTTTCATACAAGAAACGTAATTTTTTTGCCGTTTTTTGCTCGATATTAATAACGGCAACAGGTAGACGCTTGAAATATTCACAGAATGTTTAGTTCAATATTCGCTTCAAAAATAAATAATTAAATTAAAATAAAATAAATATTTAAGGGGGGCTCCCATACGACAAACGCTTTTTCACAGTTTTTTCTCGATCTTTGTGTCTAATGTTGTCTACATAATGGTATGGAACCCTTCGTGCGCGAGTCCGGTTCGCACTTGGCCGGTTTTTTTAATGACTCGCGATGCTCATACATAGTAATATATCAAACGGGTCTAACCGCGGTTATTACCACGTCAGGAATTTAAGGTAATAGGTAAAGGTGATGCTCATAATCTTTAGACAATCCTTTTTTTGTGTGTGCAAAATAAAAAAAAAAGTGCTACATTTTGTGTTTTGTGTAGTGAAGTATAACAAACAAACTAGGTAAGTAACAAACAAATGAATTCCCAGCAAAATTTTACGGTTAAAGTACTTAGTGTGTTTTGGTATCTTAGATTTCGGCTCGGGCGTTAGTTTTTCACAGCCTATATACAAGCGAGGATAAAGTTTCAAGGATTAACGCAACAGGAAAACTTACCTGGCACTACAATAGGAGAGTAATTAATACAATTATATCTGAGAAGTAAGTCCTTCTAAGATACTTTTGCTGACACAGTAGGCAACTTTATTCGACTTGTTGAAAGGTATCTACCAGCAAACTCGCAACCACAAGAGACGTTAGGTCACTTCAGAAATGTGTCACGTTACGTCCTATTTTCATTTAATATGCTCTAATGTTCCGGACTAAGAGAACAGACTTTTGTCTAAGTTTGTCTTGTATCGTATCTATAAGGACCTTTTTTTATCAGCGCCTCCTCTGCGCGTTATCAACGCATATTAAGGTTCCGACACACTAATAACACGCCACCCGATGCGACCCGACGCGACGATCTAACTTGTATTTGTATGATTAGTTGCGTTGCGTCGGATAAGGTCGGATATTGCTAATGTGATTCTGATCATAGAAAATAGTAAGATTTGATTTGACTCAACACGCGTCGCGTTGGGTCGGGTCGCGTGGCGTTTCAATAATCTGTTTCCGCCTTTAGCCTGCCTACTGCCTCGTCGGTCTAGCCGTTAAGGCGCTTAGCTACCAAAACAGAGGTCGTGGATTCGATTCCCACTGGGAGCCGCCGTACATTTGTACAAATGGCCTCAGTCTGGGTGTACTTTCATGTTTGTGACGTCATTGCAAGGATGGATGTCTGGTTATCACAGCACAGGGTATCCTGGTTTTGGGACCAGGTCAAGTGATTATATTGTGTGGATGTTATTATTATTATTATTATTATTATTAGCAGATTACAACCGCAAGGATCGTACCAAAGGTTACAGCGTGGCGTTGCGCTTGTTCAGCATCCTGATTGCGTGCTACGCTCGTCGTCAGCGCGTTTAAAAAGTCGTGTACAATGGCCCTTACCGCGATTAGATCCCTTAAACCAGTGGGCTAATTAGCGCAACCAAAGAAAAAAAACATATATTTTTTTACTGATCGAATTTGCAAAAAGTGTCTGTACAATCACTCAATCATGTTAATAGTGATTTGTAGGACGAACGACAGAGAACCTAGAATCACGAACCCAGGAATAAATAGCATTAACGACAAATACGGCCCCAGGTTCGTGATCCTAGGATCCTTTGTCGTTGGTCCTACAGATCACTATTAACATGATTGAGTGATTGTACAGACACCTTTTGCAACTTCGGTCAGTAAAAAAAGGTATGATTTTTTTTTCTCAGTGGCGCTTGTGTTACTCCCTGGAGCCCCTTAAATGTATAACTACAAAACGTCGCCATCACAGAGAAAAATCGAGTATACCCACGATTTCTCGTACACTAACAATCCGTTAATCTATTGTTGTTAGTTATTTTTAACACGCTTTTTTTAGTAACGGAACTCGATTTTTACCAACTTTAAAATATTAATTCAAAATTTTGCACACTTCTCAAGGACCGATGAAAATACAATAATTAATTAATTAAATAAATAAAATACTACTAGTGTCCCTATTATTACAATTTTCTCAGATCCTAGCACCATGCGGAAGTCTCATACGATGGAATACCATCGTCTAGTTTAATCCCCTAGTTTAGGGTTGGGAGGATCCAAGTTTTTAGAATGTTTTTGTTATTTGTGTACTAATACTAGCTTACATACCAAATTTCAGCTTTCTAAGACTTCAGAAAGTACCCCACACAAGCGATTTGCGAGCGATTTGAAAACGTCACCGAAGCCATTTTGTACAATCGCGTTCGACAGTCTGACCCGCTCAACTTGAGTCATACATATCAACTACATATGTGTGTAAGCTGACGTAACATCCTTTAGAAATACAATCGTCGTTGATACAATGGATACAAAGTTATTTATAACTAAAACACAAATTCGTCCCGTTACATGGAATACATACTAGTCGCTCGCTTCCAGTCGATTATTTGATAATAAATCGTCCCATAATAGGTATATCCTTGATAATATCTGCGTTTTCTACGTCTTCGAAATAACAATGCCAGCGGTAGTGTTTCCTTGTCAGATCAATCCATTTTGCTAATGAGAGTCAAAAACCGAGTTAGTGACGAACTCGGGGTTTTTAGATATCAATAAAATCTAAATTATAAGAGCTATGCAATTGAAACTTTAACGGCCTTAGTTATAAAAAAAAAGATTCCTCTAAAACCAATCAAAAACTCTCTTTATTTAATCTGTGGCTACATCTTTTCCTTGTAAAATCTCCACCGTTTTTTAAAGTGTCTAATGAGTAACTATTGACATCATAGATATACATATTAGACGAGTCTAATCTCTATTATTTGTTAATTTAATTTAATTTAATTTAATTAATTTAATTACTGTTGGCATCGTATCCCGAAAATTTTGTTATCTGTCGTATAATCTAAACCCAAGTTATGAGAGTTAAGAAAACGACGAAGCACTTCAAGAAAAGGTAAATAGGCTAGTTCTTCGAAATCAATGAATTTTGAAGAAGGAATAAATAGTTCAGATATTTGTTTACTCTTGCCTAAAATTGATTCCTACAGCTTTAGCTAGGTGTAACCTTATGTGATACTAATATTTTAGGAGTTATTTAAGGAAATGTAAAGCGGTAATCACAAAATGATTGCGGTAGTGACAAAAAAATTCTAAGGTTTTATAATGGTAATAAAGATTTTTTTGAAAAGAAACGAAAGATTAAATTTACAATAATGTTATAAATAATGACAGTAGAATAAAATATAATGAAAATTTGTAATCGTTATCTTAAAACCTAACATTTTGGCAGTTAGCCCAGTCGTAAATTTCCTACAATTTTGGTTCTCATGTTTTTTTTCCTAGGATCGGTATTTTTCGATTTATACTCTAAAAGAGGGAGTGAATTTTTGTTTGATTAACAACTCGTTAATTTACTTTTAACTGAAAAATTGTCATAAAAAAGTTGTTAATACATTAAATTTTCTACAATTTAGGTTCTTATCTTAAGACGACCAACATTCCTTTTATGCTTGAAAAAAAAAACGTGAATGCAATGATAAGATTTTACTCTTTTCGGGCAAAAGTCGAAAAATATCGATCCTACTAAAAAAAAATTACAAGAACCAAAATTGTAAGAAATTTGATTTTAAACAGCTTTGTTTATAACCATACTTCGCGTAAAATTGACAATAAACATGGTGATGCAATGATAAGGTTTTACCCCCACCTCTTTTTGGGTATAAATCGAAAAATATCGATGTGACGAAAAAAGTGTTAAAAGACGCAAAGACCCCAAATTGTACAAAATTTAATTTTAAACAACTTTGCTTAGAACAAATTTTCATGTAAAATTAAAAATAAACGACTGGTTAGTCAAACAAAAATTTATCCCCTCTTTTGTGGTATAAATCGGAAAATATTGATCCTAGAAATAATTGATGACTACCAAAATGGTAGGAAATTTAATTCTAAACTAGTTTTGTAATTACCGTTTTTCGTGTGAAATTTAAAATAAACGAGTTATTCAACAAACAAAAGGAGAAATAATTAGAAATAATAACAGTAGTGCCTTTGCGCTTCGCTTGGCTCATCTTGACAGAGACGCTACCGTGCCTTTAGATTTCCTAAGCAAGTTATGTTATGCGCATATTCGGATATACCAAAAAAGGTTAGATTTGAAAGGTAAAATAGGGTTTCATTAACCAATAGGGCACACACGATGCTCTGCTCTACAATAACCACAATGTACAAAGCGAGCGTTGTCATAATATTCTTTTCACACCTCCTGCTCGACAATGCCTTATTACGTACCGTCAAATATCATCGTAAAGCATGGCCTTGTCTCTCGAGGGCAATAATAATGAAGAATTTCCCTAGGGAATAAAGTGATTTGAATTTAGAATGTCAAAATTCGCATGAAAACTATGGAGAAGCCCCGCATTGCAATTCGAAATTCGAATTGTTGTTCGAAACTCACCTCTTTTTTTTCTTTTTTTTCTGAAATACTGTGTCCTGTGACCGCGCGAAACACCAACAAAAAAAAGAAAAAAAGGCGCGAATTGCAAATACGAATTTAAAAGTTATATTCAATTTAAGTTGCTAAGCCGTAAAAGAGTGTGGACTTTATATTTAATTTCAGGTTTTAATACATATTTTCAACTTATGCAGCCCTGTCTTTTTATTGTCTCCCAGATGGTGTGAAAAGTAGAGTATTCACCTCTGGAATAAAACATGTCTTAGTCTCGGGCGGTATGAACCCCTCGCTTCACTCAGGACTCTACATAACTCCCTCGCTTCGCTCAGGAGTTAAAATTTAACTCCCTCGCTGCGCTCGCGAGTTAACTCGGAGTCCTTCGCTCCGCTCAGGGTTCAATATGCCGCCCATGACATAATACATGGTTTTATTCCCTTAGTGCATAATCTACTATACCTTAACCTCCTCAGTCCTGACCTTGAAAATAACAATGGTTTTCAATTGTTATTTTCAAGGTCAGGACTGAGGAGGTTAAAGTTAAGTAATAGATGTGATTTTGTCTGCAAAGGAGATAAGCTTGTAGTTCAAGTTTTATAATTAGACTGGCGCGCGTTGGCGCGCAGTCTGCGTCGAGGCGTGGTAGAAGTCACGTCTCCCGCGCATTGAAATTGTGTGCTGTGCGCGTGCGCCCTTGTAGACGCACTCAAAACTTGTTTACTAACAAAGTGCCTAAATATAAACCAATTATTGATATCTATTTAATATTATCTCTACACTGTTGGTTGTTGGCTGTTGCGTACTCAGAAGTCCAGACTCAGGTAAGGATATTTCACGAAATTCATCTTCTTACAACTTAAATTGTATCTTTATAGATTTGTACAACTCATTTCTGATAAATCATTAGGCACATCAATCACTATGCAGAACCCGGATTGTTCCAACCTTAAATTACTTACGTACTTACTGAAACGTTGAAAGGTATTACAAAATTTTACCAGAAACCTCGAAACTCAAAGCTAGAAAACCTGACGTGCTGACGTAGTGCCAAATCTCAATAGCCTAATAGGATTAAGGTAGTAATTGGATAGTTCCGCTACTGAATAACAACATTTCGCTCTCAGGAAGTCAACATTTTTATTGCGACGTAGTTAAACTATTATGTGTGTCTATGTGTTGATTGTAGTAGTAACCTACCTATGAATGTGTTGATTGTAAAGCGATAGTTAACATTACAAAGGATAATAAGATACAATGTAATTAAGTTTGCTTTGTATTGTCTTACGTTTGTAACATACGAAAGTTTTAGATGTCTCATATATGAGACTCTATAGAGTCAACATCATCATACTTGTCTACAGTAGAATTGTTTGGGTTTTATGTTTGGACAAACAGCAAGTTTCTCTGTCGGCAATAAGTGTTTTTGGCAGAAATTGGTAGATAGCAAAAAAATACAACTGAGAAAATAATCAAATTAAGCAGCGGGAAATTTCCAATGAATAAGCAGAAATTTCCGAATTGATCAAATAGTCTGCAAATATTGACAATATTGGTAAGCAAATGGAAAAGGTTTTTGGTTGATTCTTAAGATATACTATGTAAACTCGGGCCTGTATCCCGGATGGGTAGGCGAAGACCAGGGTTTGCCGCTTGCCACGACCTACCAACCTCTTTCTTAATTTTTACTACTTTTACTTGTCTTATGGTACTTTTTATCTTGCCCTTCGCTAATACATCATGTTGATCAAATGTCTGCCTAAGTCGTCCTTAATTAAACCTCTTCCAACAATCAAAAGAAAGTGGAAGTGGTTTAATTAACCAGCAATACTTATATCTACGGATACAACCGAAGTTTCTACCGGTTTGGCACAAGGTGGCCACAAGTTATAGGGAGGAATGACGAACTAAAGGGGATACCTTTGCTCAGCAGTGACCCGTTTTCTCGGGTAATTCATTTCGCGAGCAGTTTGTTCATGGTGATTATGTCGGTGTGGAAGCTCTTGTATTGTTCCTTGCATAATTTCGTTGTTTTGTCTGATTTTTTGTCAAGTCGTGTATGTTGAAATCTTTTTCCATTCGATCAAGCTCAGCCGTCAGGAAGCTTAAAGAGTCCTCGAAGGTATCTAGTTTCGCCTCAACCTCTTTGAGCCTTCAGTTAAGACAGGCTTCTACAGTCACAATCTGTGTTTTAATCGGCGACGTCGAGGACCGAACCGGGGCTTCCTGCCTCCTGATTTTGTTCGAGAACTGCCCCAAGTAGACTGACAAACTGGTTCACCCAACGGAGATCAAGCAGCACTAGTTATGGTCGCGTGAAGCAGGCAATAAAATAAAATAAATGAATAATCGTCAAATGAAGTCATAAAATTACTCTTTTAGAGCCATCTGCATGCGATTGATTGCTAGACTACCAATAGTGTCAATGAAATAACCATTACCATACTAATATGACTCTATTGAATAACTATGCATTTTAGAGCTATTGACATGCGATTGACTGCCAGACTACCAATAGTGTCAATAAGTGAAAAAAGTGAAACTGAAAATATTTTATTTACCACAAATTTTACAACAATAATAAATAATTTAAGTTTTCTTTCATTCATATGTTGTGGTAAAAAGGGATGGGCTCAGCTTTATTGCCATGACTGCATGCGTAGTCTCAGCGCTGGTTTTCAGCCCGTCCCTATAATAGCTTTAAAAATAAATTACATACGCGGTAATGAAAGTATGCTAAAAAGAACACAAAAGCTAATTAATTCATCATCATCATCATCAGCCATTCGAAGCCCACTGCAGGAAATAGGCCTCCTCCTTGGTTTTCATAACCATGAAGGGTTTTGCTATAATCGCCACGCTTGGCAGGCGGGTTGGCGATCGCAGTATGCGGTTGGAATCTCAGGAAGACGCTGCTGCCCGTCTCCTGGTAATTGATTTCCTTAGTCGCCTTCTACGACATCCACGGAAGGAAATGGAGTGACGCTATTCTTAATCCGGCGCCACACGGAACAATGTTAGATTTCAATGACAAATTAAAATTGTTTAAATAAGTCAATGACGGAATGACAATGAAACAACCATTAAAATACTCTAATTAACTTTATTGAACAACTATGCATTTTAGAGCCATTGGCATGCGATGCAATTGATTGCTAGACTACCAATACCGTACTACTGTGACTCTACTGAACTACCACGCATTTTAGAGACTCGCCCCCTGGTAGCTAGATAATTTGATAAACCTTAAATTAGAGCCGACACTGTTCTAAAGCAATCGGCGCACAGGTTATTGGATAAAGGTGACTTTGATCAGATTCCCTCTATCAATTCTAAAGATCTAATTAAGAGGCGGTCCGCTAGAGACGGCGCTGCCCATTTAGGTAGCTCCTGCGAAAAACAAAAAAGCCGACTGATAAAAAAGGACCTAGTACTTATCCACCCAAGTACAGTCGACCGCCGCTTTTCATCGTAAGTTTACTTAAACTAAGTAGTGTTTTGTATATTATATACCTGCAGTTACTGTTCAAAACAATTAGGAGAATAGGATTTCAAAGTGGAGTAACACATTTGGAGTAAGGTTTTTAATTTGTAACTGGCCACTAAATATTAAATTGGCATCCTTTACGAAAATTGAACACAAAAGAAAATCAGCTATTTTGTTAGCAGTTCTTAATACGGTGGCCAGTGTCTATGTACACCTAAAAACAAAGTGACGCCATTGAATTTGAAAACTCTCTCAGACGTCTTGAAAGTGGCCTTTCTAGTCTTCTGAGTGTTGTTATTGATTGAGTATTTAGATAAGTACTGAGTGGAAATTCCATCTCTAGTTGCTAAGTATAATACAGATAGGCATAATATAGTATATGCCGTAGTTTGACCCTCTTGAAACAGAGTGACAGAGTGAATCAGAGTAATTGCAGAGATGATTAGTATGTGATTAGTACATTATTATAAAGAGGCTCGAAATTTTGCTGATGCCTGCACTTGCCCATTAGCTCAGTTGGGAGAGCGCTGGCACGGTCAGCCAGAGGTCGCGGGTTCAAGTCTCGGCATGGGTGGAATTTTTAGCCTCTAAATAGGTTTTTAACATTATTATAAGTTATTAGTCTTTCTACTTTTTAATAAGATAATATAAGAATGTTGTTTATTGCACACAAGAAGCGAGACATAAAATATGAAAGTTACAATGGGCGGCCTTATTGCTAACAGCAGGCCGTTTTAATCTGTGAATTAATCGGCTGAATTACGTAATGTTAATGTACATCGAACTGTCATATTGTAATTCTATAAAATGGGGCTCAGGTGGGTCGCTTCAGGACGCGGGTTGAGTGTAAACAGAGTAACGGAATATCTTATAATACCCACGACCGCAGGCTATCAAATATCTGGCTTAAAGCGGAATTTGATCAGGTAGTATTATTTGCCTTTGAACCAGTTAGGTACAGACAAATCGATGAGTAGGTATGTATGTTAGTTAGCCGAGGCGCGTTCGTAGGAAAGCAAATTGAGAAAAATCCATTTAGAGCCACCCTTATGGTACGTTTACACGCTTGCCAAGCCTTGGCAAGGATCGACAATCGCAAGCATGTAAAAAGGGCGTTTGGCTTGGCTTGCGTGGGCTTGTGCCTGCTTGCTTCCGATCCAGTCGAGTGTCGGTTTTTTTGCGCAGATCAAAGGGCGTTTGCGGCAAGCGCTTGCGATGCATTTACATGTTGGTCCGCGTTTAGTAGCCATTGTGATCTCGCGGCGAGTACACGTTTGCTTGAACTTACAAAAAATAAATAAAAATATTTTGAATATATTAAATATTTTAAAATAAATAAAATTATTTCACTTTGCTTACATTTCAAATAAAAGTACGTTAAACCAAATGCAATAGCCGTCACAAGTTCGGTGTCCGCCATGCTTGGATGTATATTGCAGACTGACGCATTCACAAGCGTATAAACGCCTTTCAAACGCCAAAAGAGATTTGTGGAGGCTTGGGACTGTTTGCAGTTTGCCAAGGCTTGGCAAGCGTGTAAACGTACCATTACACATTATTACCTACACTTGTACTTATTTCCTACTAGTCGTGCCTGCGACTTCGTTCGCGTTGGATTAGAATATGAAGTGCCCTTACCCAAACAACACAAACTTGGTAAGCCTAAACTTAACTAAGTGAAAAATAATATTGTATGATTTTGTCAACTTAGTATTTTAAACTGATTTAAAACTGTACGAAAATCCTCGTTGGCCTCGGCCTTTTCGCGATTGTGTGAAATTGGCTGAGGCCAATGCTATAAAGTTTAAAAAATCATACTTACAAATAATGACAGACGGCCCTAGAAAAGACATTGACATGTAATATATATTGTTTTCAGATTTTTAATAGTAATCATTAGAGAGTAAAGCGTATTTTAATATACCTGAATTAGAAGTAATGTTGGAAAATCCAAGCTTAAAAGTTGCTGATTACCCGGGGTCCTGACAGAATACCAGCGTTACGGGAAAACCCATAACACATGCTGAGTCTGGTACCCATTTATTGCCACGACACACAGTATCACATCCGGCTAAATATATAAACCGAGTTTTAAATATCTATGTATTTCTTTGGTTGACTCTGTGTTAAAATTGTTTTGTGTGTTTTGTGTGCAACAAATAAACTGTTTCTATTCTATTCTTTTCTATTAGATTTTTTAACGTTTTATTGATTTTTGGGGTAAAACTTTCGTAAGAGCGAAACCGCGTCGGACTTTTCCGAAAAAAAGTTTTATTGATGTTTGGTTTGATGTTTTTTTGTTTGTTTTGGTCTCGAGCGTGCGTAGCTTTCGGGTTGGGTTGGGACATTTTTATTTTCGTTCCCTCATCATTAATCAGTAGGAATGGCTTCTATTTTTATGCATATTATTCATAAGAAAACATGAAGTACAACAATTACACTATTTTGCTAATCTGCTAATGCAGTTTATCGGCAAACTCTTGTCATCAATTCCTTATTTATAATCTTACGCAAATAAGACAATCAAAAGTATCAATAGTACTTTCTGTGCCTGAAGCATCCCATCCTGGGTTTACACATTCTTAATACAAAGCGCTTAAAACATATAATACTTTCAAATTGAGACTTTTCTGCAACTCGTTATAGGTATGGTCGTATTTATTCAAGCAATATATACGCACGTACGTATTTATCTATAGCGAAGTATAATCGAAGGGCACTCAAAGAAGGGCAGTACCTTAGGGAAACCAGCTACTCAACCATAAAATACCTTACCTTTACACAGATAAACTTTATCTCTTTCCAATTGTTGTGTGTAGCAGCAGAGGGTAATAAAACCTTGCTCCAACCCGAGGGGACCGTGCTATCTAAAAATAAAGAAAGCTCTTCCACATAAGTTTATTTGTAACAGAGAGTAGTGGAGTTCAAAGAAAGATGTCATAATAGGTACTCACAGCAAATAAAAGATAGACTTTTGCTCTAAGCAGGGCAGAATGGTTGCAATACCACCTAGTGAAAATAACTTTAAAAATAACGGATCTTATATAAAATTATGCTACTTCATACTGTTAATTTGATTTTTACGCCTGCAGTAAAATAAATCCTCTATGTATAATAAAAATACATCCAAACTAAACTAAAAACTAGCCAAGTGTGAGTCGGATGCGTATTTACATTTTATCTTACTATATTTATTTTACTTATTGAAAAGTCGAGTCCCACACTACTGAGCTACTGAGTCCAAAAAGCACTAAATCGCTTTTTGCCTAATTCGCAAAAGGATCGAATAATAAAAATCTTCCTAAAAATAAGTTCAGTTTTTTTTTTCGATAAAATAAGTCATTTTGATAGCCTGAGCCGAATACTTCGATTTCTTCTTCTCCTTCTTTCGGTGCCTTTCCACTACCAGTAGTTACTCCAGAGGTTGGCCATCACCTCTACGTAATAGCAACTCCAGTGGACCACAGACATATCTCTGGAATGGACATCCCGAACAAAATTTGTGCCGCACAATACAATAACCAGTGTTGCCAAAAGTGATATTTAAGCGCACCCCGATAAAACACTTCAACATATAGCCTTGGTGGATTTAAAAATGTATTCACTGTATTAATCTTTTTCTTCTTTCGGTCTTTCAGTTGTATGTCCTCCACTATTAATCATATCTTTTTTATTGTATGTATGGTATATTATATGTATTCCCCTGACCCCTTATAGTGTGTAGATATAATATGTATTTTTTAGTGGTATAGGCTTATTGTATTTTAATATATACTGTATTATCGGTATATGTAAGTCTATATTAATGTGTAAGTTTATTTAATTACACTTTATAAAAGTATATTTTTCAACTCATATTAACTTTTCCTTTTTTTGCACGCCTACCAACTCTTTCCCTTACCTCCTGCGGTTGACTGGTAGAAAATGCTTATGGCATTAAGTCCGCTGCATTGTACGATTTTTTTTAAGTGCAATAAAAGTATCAATAAATAAATAATACCTCCATGCCATATTTGATCTATGATTCAGCGAAAATCCATATCAATAAAAAATATAATTGTAAGTACACGATAAACAATATTTTAATATCGTCACTGGTACGATAGAGGTGTGTGATCATGATTTTGTCAAGTGATTTGCAGAACTTTCAGCTGAAAAGTTATTTCTACCGTTTTTTTTTTTAATTTTTTGTGAGTTGTTTTTGCAATATGTTTTTTCTCGCTTATTACAACACTACACATTAAGGTATTTTTGGTGAAGTCCAACCCAATTTTACCCACTAACCCAAAATCATGTTCTTGCGGCAAGTACTCGTCATGGACTAAATCAAGACTACTAAATTAGGTGCTTCCACAATGACAGCACTGTTTACGGCGCAAAGGTTGGTCGGGATATAATCTCTATAGGTACGTAGTACTTTATACTAAATTGTACTGTATTTTTGTAAATATTTCATGTTTGTGTTTTTCCTGGTACAATAAAGAATATTCTTATCTTATCTTATCTTTACTCATGCGGCCTTATTTATAAAAACACGATTCCTCTAAAGTAAAGGCAGTTTTTTTAATCTATGGTTACGACTTTTCTTTGTAAAATCTCCACCATAGACTATTTTATCGGCGTTTTACGGAATCTTGTTTTTTTATAAATAAGACCGTAAAACCGGCCTTAATGAATTTTTTGTTACGGAGCCATGACTTGGGCTATTTTAACTCATAAAGCAAAGCTTTTAAAGCAAAAAAATAATCTCATTCTACAAAACCGGAAGTTCGTTATGCACGGAAGTACGTCATCAAAACAAACAAAACTGTAAAGAATCGTAATACCTATGTGCAAACGCAGAAGTTTTTTTTGTACAGAGTACCGAGATGTCAACATCTTTGTGTTTTTGTGTAAAAATTTTAAATCTTCTTTTTCGCGAACGTTAGAAGGTCGAATGAACATGTTCACAAAAAAATTTTAAATAAAAAATAAAAACCGACCTCGAAACCCTACAACACTAAAAAGTTACAAATAATTTAAATAATTAGAAGTTTTTATACATGTAGGTATTGTGGAAGTATAATTTGTAGTCGGTGCCCAGTTTCATGACCAGCACATATATTTAGCACCGACTCCAAATTATACTTCTACAATTTTATTTAAAAAAAATATTTTTCAACTTTTAGTGGGGGAGCAGAAGAAAAATAAACAAGACCCTTTTATAACCATAATTTACCCTATTTAATTCGTTGCTTTAACATTTGACGTTCTCAATTTTCATCTTCGGAAGTCTTCACCAGAACATCACCAAATTACCTTGGGACTACTTTTATGCTCTTTTATGAAACATACGGATATTACTAAAGGATAGGCCCCATTAGGCCTTATTTACTGCTGTCCATTGAAGAGTTCCAATCTTCATGTCTGAAAGTCTTCATCAGATCTTCACCAAATTAAAATGAAACCAATGGGACGTTATATATATTTGAACAAAAAAAGAATCGTCGGAATCGGTTAACATTTGACGGAGTTATGTGAAAACATAGCCAAAAAAAAAGAAATATACGCGTCGAATTGATAATTTTTTGAAGTCGATTAAAAATATAATTGGTGAATATTATTCATTGATGATTTTAGCTGTCGAAGACGTGGCTACCTGAGGTGCGGGGGCCCTAAGCACTGATTGGCTATAGCCCCACGCACCGCCTGACCGCACGACCACCTGAAAATGAATATTACGGATTAATGCAACAAAGAATATAATCATCATCATCAGCCATTTGACGCCCACTGCAGGACATAGGCCTCCTTCGTGGTTTTCATAACCATGAGGGGTTTTGCCATAATCGCCACGCTTGGCAGGCGGGTTGGCGATCGCAGTATGCGGTTGGAAATTTAGGAAGACGCTGCTGCAGTCTCCTGGTAATTGATTTCCTTAGTCCCCTTCTACGACATCCACGGAAGGAAATGGAGTGTCGCTATTATTAATCCTACGCCACACGGAATATAATCATGCAGAATATATTACATTTATTATTGTACCATCTGTTCATACTCAGGTTTCACAAATAAATTAAATATCTTTGTCTTATCATTCTTGTCTATACCTATAAGTTAGCAAAAACTGCAGTTTATTTTACTACTATTGCCGACGTTAAAGCTTAAGAGTGCGCCTTTCTCTGGCATTCCTCTCGTCCGCATATTCTGTCATTTTTGTTTCTTGTACCTACAGCAATGAGTATACTTTAGACAAATCTGGCTTTAAAAGAAATACATTTGTACGGACATTTTAGTCACATTTATTTTTCACATACATTTTATTTTTTAGTTTTGTTAGAGAAAGGCGGCGAAAGAAGATCACAATATTTCTCGCTAATTTTCTTTATCGAGAACTAGGTAAGGATAAGATAACAAGAATATTTCTAAAATTCCTGTGATTTCATTTTCCAGAGCCGCCTTACGGCATGCCTTAGTCACGTCAAAGTATACTCATTCATTAACAGTAGTTAAAAACGTTAGAATATGTGCCAGCGTGAGAGATGGCAAAGGAGTATTTTTTTATTCTGTGTCCAAAAACAGATTAGTTTATGGGTAATGTCCCTAGCTTAAAAATTACAAGTTGTGAAATGTTGCCTGAAAATGTTGATTGCTTTCGGTGGCTACTACACGTCACTGAAGTGTTTACGTGGCTGAATATAAGTGTATGTTATGCAGAGGCTGGTCTTAGACCTCAAGAGAATGTGTTCGTTAACCGTGAGCATGTGGTAAGTGCTGACCCAGACTTGGTCTCTTTTTGTATACTTATACAAAGGTTTTGTATAAGTATACGAAACCTTTGTTTCACATGAGACCAACACCGGGAATATAAATAAATGCTTATGCGAGAATGCCTAAGCAAACCGTGAATGCAGAAAACGTTATAAATAAAAATCTCGTGTCACAGTGTTTGTTACCAAACTCCTCCAAAACGGCTTCACCGAGTTTTATGAATTTTTTTGTGTATATTTGGTAGGTCTATAAAATATACCGAATAAGAACAAAACCATAAGCAAAAGCCGTAAGGCCTCGTGAACGTTGAATTAAACAGGTTAGCGATAAGAAGGACAAGAAATATTTATATCTTTCGTTTGTTTTTGTGTGAGTATAATAAAGAGTGCTAGTCATACAGTAAGTAAAGTACTCTGTGCAGTAGTATCACTAGGCCTACTATTAGTACCGCTACTAGTTTGGCACCTTCCGGGGGTCACGTGCAGGATATGATCCCAACTTTAAATAAAAATACCTTGTTGCACCTTTTTTAAAATTAACTGTAATTTAAAAAACAAAAAATCTCTACTATTTATGTTTTTTATACATTCTTTGAATATTTTGTTTATTTTTTTTCTTGTCTAAGGTCATAATTGCATAATTCATTAATTATTTTTTGTCGGTATGCACCGCACAGCGCATTACCGTCAAAGCGTGTTCTATCTAATCAGTCCATAAACAGAGCCCATTGTTGGGTATAGGCCTCTTCTCTTTCAGGCCAACCCATCCGGTCCCTTCCGGTATTTCTGAAATTTCCAAAATGCCTACTTTTGGGCACGTACACATAATTGCGATGCGACGTCGCGTCGTAAAAATCTGCGAGCTCGCGCGACGCATCAATTCAAATTAAATATTTTTATTCATTATAAAAACAGAATATTTATTTCATTACAGTCAAATCATCGCAAGAGCTTGCGAATTGATTCGTATGGGCGTTCATGGTAGTAATAAATGGATGAACCCAAAATCTTCTTTGTTTATTTTTCCTGTATCTTCTTAGCAATAACAGAAGTGAACACTTATTTTTACGATCCATGTCACGACCTAGTTTACAAAATACGTTCAGTACGGTTGACGGTCGTCGAAGGAATGGTCACCCGAATTGTGAAAGGGCCCTGCTGCACCTCGCCGCACGAAATCGCATCGCAGCAATTCGTGTCGCAGTTTTCTGCGTTGCGAATTCGCATCGCGCCGATTCGCAGTTTTATATACGGAGCCTTTCCCCCACCTATTCGCTCGCGCAGAGCAATTATAAGTCCCACACAAATCTGTGCGCTCTGAGAACTCTGCCTTAATCCGCGATGGACAAGCATGCTAATTAAGCCCGTACTCTCTCTCTCTCTCTCTCCCTGTGCCCGGCAGTGGGATGTAAAGGCTACAACAAAATATTTTCTAACTTATTTATCTCGTATTTCAGGCACGCAGGATGTCATTGATCACGGAATCAATGGATCTGAACCGGGAATACTCCCCAAGCGTATGGTCAAAGCGGTTCGCCACGCCACAAGAAGTGATACACCATCACGTCAGTTACGTCACGGCAGGTAATCAAGCGGGGAGATTGGCACCAAGCACCGTTACGGATCCACTGTTTAAACTTCTTGCTGGCCAGCCAGTCCACAGCTTCCAGGTGATCCCCCGCTGAAAAACGGCCTGTGCCATAGATATACCACGCATAGATAGAGTGCGTCCAAAAAAATTTCGCTCAAAAGCTAAGCGGCACGCACACATTACCGTAACATGTGTGTGCCTAAGCGGATTGTAATTAGGGACGTCCACAGACACGCACACATTCGCATTCATAATGCAACACTGACAATGGGCTATGCAAAGCATGCCAATTTGGTTTTTTGGTAACGTACAGTATTTCCGGACACCTAATGCTCATCGACTTCGAGAATAAAACTAGCACCTCATTTATTATTGGAACTAGATAGTTATTTAATATTTAGGAACCGTGTAAACGAGACCCAAATCATCTCTTGTCCTATTGAAAGTGCGATGTAGGCTGGATTTGAACCCGGAACATGTTACCTAGATGGGATTTTATGTCATTTCAGAGAGCGAAAAAGTAATCAACAGTATACCGCACAAGCTGGAGATTGAGTACGGCTCCACGGACGGACAGAAGTTGGATATTTTGGGCACTGATTTACCCGATGGTAAGGATTACTTACTTCGTAACCTCTCTCATACTTAGTTGTGTTGGTTTTTTTTTACTGCACTTGCCCAAACCTGTACGTTTTGTTTACCCGATATCAGTCAAGGTGGCAGTTCAGTCCCTGTTATTGTGGCGGGAAATTCCAAATTTTCTTGGTTTATTTTTTATTTTTTAACCAAAAATTGACTGGGGCCTGTTTCTGTACTACCCAAGGAGAGAATTTATGTCAGTCTGTAGTTGATCACAGTCTGAGTAATTATGTATAACCCTATACAGTTTAGTATCGTCCACGTATAGTACGTAACTTCTGTTACAGATAATGTTACGTACTTAAGTCATTAATATACAATGTGAAGAGCCAAGGACCCAAATGAGATCCTTGAGGGATACCGGAAGTAATATCGCTGTATTCAGACAGAATTTTAGTGAAATCTTTTTTTTTTTATAAATAAGATCGGCTAAGTTAGGCGACCAACTTATAAAATGGAAAACATCGTACAAAATCCATCGACAATTACTTTGATGATGTTGTTAGTTCTGTAAAGCAGATAAAAACTTCCCTTTCTACGGAACCCTACACTGCGCATCGCCCGACACGGACTTGGCTGGTTTTTACGATACTTGTCTTTATGTCGCGTGTGAGAAGAGCTGCCCTGAATACCGCAGACTTTACATTGCACGCATGTGTTGAGGCTATTCGCAGAGAATGAACCTTTGTTGTTTGCCTTTGAATTTCTATATCAATGACAAAACAGAATTATTATCACCGCAACGAGAACGACTTTCATGGGGGCCTATTATGTTGCACGTTCCGCTTGGTAATTCTCTTTTTGTATTCAAAAGGCACTTCTACCCGTCTAAAAATAAAGGTTAGACCGTATTTGTTATTGTCTAACAAACGTAATACGAACTCTTTATGTTAAAAATACATATTTAGAGACAGAGCTACCTTATAAACAAAGCTACCTAACTAAGTCCGTGTGGGGGCCTGTAGTCTGTGCAAAACCATAATCAGTCATAATCAGTCTACTGTTGGGTAAATGCCTTTTCCCCATTACGCCATCTTTCACGGTCTGTCGCTATCCGCATCCACGGTCAGACTCAAGATTCAGTCCCAAATATCCGTAATGTTCCTAATATCGTAAACCTTCGTCTGATGGCCACCGTCCACGAGTCTGAGGCCTAGCATGGCTCGCTCCAAACCTCTTTGTGCTACTGCCTGGTGCATGTTCTGCTACATGGCCATCCATGTTTCGGCCACTTACGTACGTTACGGTAGAACAGACTGGTTCGGACACTGCGAGATCTTTAATTCGAATACATCGGCAAGTTTTACACCCTCTAGGCTACCCAGCCCAGTTAAATCCGCCGCGCGGTTTATTTACCTGGGATTCTCGGTCAAAAGATAAACACATATTTATTCAGGGTGTAATCAAATGAAGAAGAAGAAGAAAGACATTTATTATACCAACAAGATAACAAAATAAGCAGATAAGTAAAGTAATATGCACAACAACAGAAAGAGAACTAAATACACACCAGACAAAACAAATAAATAAAACAGGACCATAGATGTAGCCTAAATCAACTGGGGTGGGTCCTACTCGTTAAACCACTTTTATAATGGAGGCAACTTTTCATGAAACAGGAACTATTGCTGTTCTATTTAGTTGGTTGGTAATTTCAATTTTGGAGCAGCGCCCTTATTATGAAAAATGCGACATTATCGGAAGTAGCGAGATGGTCGCAAATCCGTATCTCAAGATATGATATGACGTCACTATGCTAACAAAGAGCAATGCATTTCTACCGTTCATTACTCAGTGGCAGATAATTTGGAAACTATTCAAAAAAAAGAACCGAATTTGTGTGAATGTGCCGGGCTCAGGCGCGACGTTGACGACCCTTCCGAACATAATATGTTCCGAAAATGATATTAGCGCTGCTTCATAATAAGGGCCCAGCTATTTTTTTTTGTGGATTTGGAAGTTGCCTCCTAGCAATAGTTGCTCATACTATTGACGAGCAATCAGAACACCCCTTAAAGGGAAGATAGGAGTTAGAATAGTCTAGGTAGCTCTGTTTAAGTCATGCGCTCAAATTTTGTAAGACAATAGCGTTATAAAGATGAAGAGCTCTTAGTGTTTAATTGATTCTTCGTATTATCTTAGAGATAACCCGTGTCATTGAATTTAAAATTCAATACCCGTGTATCGGTCTAGCCTTGGGTGAAAAGCATAGGTACATAAACAGTCGGGTTACGTAGTTTAGTTTAAGGTTTCGTACAATGCCCGGCGGACAACTTGAACAAAATTCCACCCAGTCGGGATGAGTTTGCAATAGAATCGTAAAAGCAAAAATCTTTTTAATTGTTTTTTAATTTTACTGAACTCAAATCCAAAGAATTCTTATCCCGCATCCCCCGCCAATGAGATCCGTAATAATTTCATGCCCAGTTAAAGTCATTTGGTCTAGTTATTTGTCGGCCGTTATAATTATTAGTAGTTATCAATCAATCAATCAGCCCGCACTGGTCCACTGCTGGACATAGGTCTCCCCCAAGGTACGCTACTTCTTTCTGTCTTCAGCTCTCCTCATCTAGCCGCTACCAGCAATCTGCCTCAGATCGTCAGTCCAGCGAGCTGGTGGGCGTCATAGGCGTATGACACACAGAAAGAACGTGGGGCGAGGATGCGGAAAAGACGCGATGAGACCACAGTCCTTGCTCTGTGGTCTGTGACTCTATACAACGCGTCGCGTCTCTTCCGCACCCTCGCCCCACGTTCTTTCTGTGTGGCACACGCCCTATGCTGCGTTCGTGGTAGTTATATCTGTATTTATATAATAAATATTTCAACGATTAAAAACTTAACTCCGCAGTCCTTGATCCAACTGGATTATATGGCAAAACATAGTTTTAAAGAGCGAAGTTGGTAATAGTTTGGAACCTTCGGTCATACTCGCTCTTGTCAGGTTTATTTTCCTATCTTGACCTTCAATTTATCTCCATATTTCTCGGTCATTGTGGTACTAAGTGACACTGAGTGCTCTTAATTTTAACGCAATTTGGCCATGTCAAGTCAAGAGGAACTATCGTACCAACACCGTGGAAGAGTATTTATAAATTATTTTTCACTTCTCATGCTCTAAAAGTTCGTCTTTATGTCGTGCGTAGGCGACATAAAGTCGCTTTTTATGCTCTAGAGCATAAAGTAAAATCTTCGTCGAAGACCAAGTGATTTGAATTTAGAATGTCAAAATTCGCATGAAAACTATGGAGAAGCCCCGCATTGCAATTCGAAATTCGAATTGTTGTTCGAAACTCACCTCTTTTTTTTCTTTTTTTTCTGAAATACTGTGTCCTGTGACCGCGCGAAACACCAACAAAAAAAAGAAAAAAAGGCGCGAATTGCAAATACGATTTACATGTTGCTGTTTCATTTCCTCGCAATCGAAGTGAAAAGTAGAGTGTACAACTCGTCCATAAAACCCATTTTACACTCGACTTTATATCTATCCTCGCTCGCAAGCTCGCTCGGATGGATAAACGTCTCGAGTAAAATGGTGCGTTTTATGCACTTGTTGTACAATCTACTATTGTTTTTTTATGTAGCTTATATACGTCCCACTGCAGGACACATGCCTTCTCTCAGAGAGAGAGAGAGAGAGAGAGAGAGAGAGAGTATGGGCTGAATTACCAAGCGACATGCATATGCCTTATTTAAACTATCTAAAGTTGTAGACAAACATGCATTATTAACAGCATAATATCATGGATATGTCAAATCCATACTAAGATACGGGACTATATTTTGGGGTTATGCTGCCGACAGGAAAGTCGCTTTTTAAGCTCAAAAACGATGCCGCCGAGCAATATGCAATCTTCGACAAACTGATAGCTGTAAGACCCATTTTACTAGTTTAAGAATTCTCACGTTTCCATGTCTCTACATATACGAAGTAGCAATATTTGTTAAAAGAAACCCACAACTTTTTGAAAAACTGACGAGTAGACGATACAATAATCAAATTAGAGTAATACCACACAAAACAGCGTTCATGGGCAAGAGTATCTTTGGGATGGTCTGAAAATTTTTAACAAATTGTCCGAGATGTCGACAACCTGCCATCCTGTAAGCGGAAATTGTTTGGCTGGCTTGTAACAAAAACTATTATAAGGTAGTAGAATTTCTAAATGACAATGCATTTTCCGATCGTATATTTGTAGGTACATACCTATTAATTTTCGACATGTGATTTAGATGTATAAAATAATACAAAGCGGACCGTTTTTTATTGATCGACAATTTCAAGCGTTTAGATATGTGAAGACACTCAGGTTTCCTCACGATGTTTGCTACTACAACGTTTATTTTGTCAACCGGTTGTCGAGTATTTTTCGTAAACATGTCTTCCAAAAGGTCAGATGCGTGCTATATTCATGCGGTCATACTCGTGATAACGAACAAGTTTTGTTCTTGAGCTGGATCAACTGACCTAACATAACATGCTCTACCTACTATTGCTATAATAATCTCGCATATTTATTTTTTAAGTAAAAAATTTCTTAGGCGCACTGTCCCTACTATACTAAATGATATGTCAGTGGAAGTAAGATCCTCACAATATGCTAGTAAAATGCTTTATAAAAAGTGTGTAGCTTCTGAATTAATGAACCAGTTTGTAACCAGTACCATAAATTTATCCTAATTTAAGTTAAGTATCTTCTTCTACTTTTCTATGTAAACTTAATTTAAGTTATTTGTTAGGTACCTATTTTAAGTAACTAAATTGAGATTAGAGCCAAGAAACTATTATTTAGTTTGGCGGAAATGAGAATATTTAAAAATGTATGCACCTTTTACAGAATAAACAATTATTTATTTATTTACATATTTATTTTTTATTTTTCTACGGGGTTTACTAGTGTGGGCACCGCCGTCAGAATGTGTAAAATAGGATAAAGTTACTGCTGTTTTCTATGTTTACAACACTAATAAGTTCTTACTTTTGATAGACAATAACATTTTACTCGATGGTTTTCCTGTTGGCTTTTGTTTTATACTCTTCTTTGGTCCTTTAACTCCTAGGGTAGCGTAGGGCCTCAACTACAGATTTCCACTTCTGGTAGCTTCCAATGCAGGCCAGCTAGTGCCGATCGACTTGGTCTCTTAAGCTAAAGACCTTTTCCAGGTGATCCTTGGCCGCCCCCTCTTTCGGTTGCCCAGGGGGATGTAGGTGAGGGCTTGTCTGGTCAGGCATGTCTTGTACCGGCGTAGTGTGTTTTCTTTTATCAGTTTCCAAATAATCTTTCAATCCCGGTGCACACGTTGCTTTTAGTTCTTAGTTTTTATTCGTTTTAGACCATTGAACCTTTTTCTTCATGGTTTTGTTTGGTTTGGTCACCAAACACGATAAGGAGTAGAAATTAGTGGAAATAAATGAGTATATTTGTTTAGAATTCCGTAGTCCGACATTGGTTTGGTCACCAACACGATAAGGAGTAGAAATTACTGGAAATAAATGAGTATATTTGTTTAACATTCCGTAGTCCGACAAGGAACCCTTATAGTTTCGCCATGTCCGTCTGTCTGTCTGTCCGTCCATGGCCTAGCGCAAATACCGGTGTTACTAGAAAGCTGTAATTTGGTGTGTGTACATGCCAACAAAGTTAAACAATACAATGTCGCAATTTTTTTTTACTGTACCTCCCGTAACATGAAAAGCGGGGATGATTTTTTTTCTCGTCTACCCCATCATGTGGGGTATCGTTAGATTAATCGTTGAAAAATATTGTGGATGTAGACCATTTTTCGATTTAGGGTTCCGTTTGCGAAATATTAATATTTGTCCGAGTAGGGTGTCCCCCCCTTTCATGGCTAAACGGTTGATTGTAGAAACGTGAAAAAATTCATAGTAACACATATAATGAACTTGAAAGGGAAAGTATCACGGCTAAGTAGGCTTTATTAGTTAACGAGTAATAGGCAACCAACTTATAAAAGTAAAATTTCGTACAAAATCCGTTGAAAATTACTTCGATGAAGTTGTTGTCGATGTACTGTAAAGCAGATAAGCCTCTTTCCACGGAACCCTACATTGCGCGTGGCCCGACACGCACTTGGCCGGTTTTATTATCTTATCCTATCTTAACGACACTGAACGGTCGCGCTCGGGTCAGTGATTCCTAATCGGCTTATACGAGTACTCGGTTACGGTTGGTCAGTGACGCTTAATCGCCTATAGTCGGCTCCAATCGTCATCCAAATTTATAAAATCAATAAGTTTTCATTTCTACGATGTGAACGTCGAAGAAACAAAAAGTATTATTCAAAAACAATAAAAACCGACTTCAAAACACTACAGCATTGACAGAAATAATTTAAACAGATATGATAGATACCTTTTAATTCGAAGTCGGTACGTACACGAAGGTATTGTAAAAGTATAATTTGAAGAAATATAACATGTAGGTACCGACTCCAAATTTAAAGGTCATATTCGTTTAAATTATTACTGTGTTTTGAGTGTTTTAAAGTCAGTTTTTTTTTACATCAAGATTTTTTTGTGAATATCATTACGACTATACCAAATTGTGTTTTCTGGGAGCAAATGCACGAATCACTGTAAAGAACACCCAAATCGCTTCAAGAGCGCCTTCAAAATTTGAAAAGTTCCCGCGATTTCTCGAGGATCCCATCAATAGATCCTGACTTGTTGACCATGGGACCACCTGTGAAATCTACCCTTTCAAACAAAAAATGAATTTTTGAAATCGGTCCAGGCGTCTTTGAGCAATAGGGGAACATACATAAAAAATAATAAAAAAAGATTCCGACGAATTGAGAACTTCCTCCTTTTTTGAAGTCGATTAATTAAAAACAAAAAAAACTTTATTAGCAGTTTATGTAGAACCTAAACTTTGTTTTGGTAGAACGTGGTAGAACTTAAACGCTTTGTCGGGATGAGTTTTGCGGTGGACACTCTACTTGTATTTTTTTAATTAGGTATATTTGTTTATTTGGCTGAACTACAGTTCGGAGAATTCTAAGTCACATGCCGTGTTCCCCGCCAGTAAGACCTTAAACAGGTTCATGAAAGTAATTTGAAAAGAAACGTCATTTGTACATTAAGTTAAGTGCAATAAAAGTATTATTATAATATTATAAGCAACCTATATAAGTCCCACAGTAGGGCACAGGCCTTCTCTCAGAGAGAGAGTATGGGCTCAATCACCACGCGTACCCACCGCGGATTGGCGATTTCAAGCGCTGAGGTATGTGAATAGCTCAGACACCCAGGTTTCCTCACGATGTTTTCCTTCACCGTTAGCGAGTGGTATTGCTACTATAACTTCACAAATGTACATAATTTAGAAAACAAAGTCATAGGTACATGCCCTCACTGGGAATCGAACCTGGGTCTCCCGCTTCCGAGTCCAATGTTCTATCCACTAGGCTACCACCGCTTCTATGATAAAAGTATTAAATAGTAATAATTTTTTTAAGTAATTTATCACGCATTATACTTGGGATGATATAAGGATTCTAACGTTTAGGAGTGATTAGGGAACAAAAAATGGACAAACATACATTCTGACTATGTTGAAATATTTACGCCCGATCCGAAAGCTACGCATACTAGACACCAAAACCACTGCTTTATCCACAAGACTGCTGAGAATTTTGCAAACGTTTCATAGACAACTGTGTCTTTTCAGACTCTCCGATCCTAGTGTTCATCCACGGAGGGTTCTGGCAAGAGCTGTCGCGCGAGATATCGCGGTACCCGGCGGGGCCGCTGCACCAGGCCCGCATCAAGACCGTGGTGGTGGGCTACGACCTCTGCCCCTTCGTCACCCTGCCCGAAATCGTCGACCAGATCCTCAACGCCGCGCGCTTCGTCTTCGAGTACGCGGAGAAGATGAACTCTAGGTAAAAGCAAAACGCCTTTGGCATTGAAGCCCGACGTGAGGGTTAGTGCCTGGATTTTTTAAAATAGAAGGAACCGATCATAGCCGCTTATGTCGTGTTAATGCACTGTGCATCACTGCGTCGTTGCACTACACTGCATGCCTTTTGTTTCCATCACGGTGGTGGAGCAGAGCCATCAGTCAGGCTACAGAAGCTAAGTAACCAATGGGAAGCAATGTAATAACAATGGAAACATGTAGAAAGTGGCGCAATCCGCTCAGGCAGGCGTCTTTAAAAGCCAGTTTCACTCATCCTTCCGTGTACTTACATATCTTTTTTTCATTCGTTTATCCTTAATCTTTTCCGCGCATACCTGTTTATTAACTTACTTTTTGTCCTCGTAACAATAACGCGCTTGTTTTTTTTGTATAAGTAAAGTGGATGTCACAAAGACAGTTTTGTCTACGGTTTCTTTTGTACCAAAGGAATGCTTTTTCAAGGATATGACATTTATTTGAAGATTAAAAAAAATATATCTTACAACGGCGGGCGAGCCATAATTGTAGTTACTCGTATGATGTCCTGAAGCTACGCACTTCATTGGCTCACAAGCTTACACATACAGAAACAGTGTGCACATGCATAGGTACTCACACGATTAAAACCAATACAAACCGTCTCCGGTAAGATAAAATGCTTTCACCCTTGCGTCTATATCTTCGGAGGTCATTGCCATCCATTTATTGAGTTCCTGTGGTTTGCCTGTAACTAGAATAAGTATGACAAAGACATTCCATAAGAGAAAACTTTTTAAAATTTTATGCTTCAATGGGCATTGTCCTAATTGTTGATAATAGTGCCAATCATAAATAATTTCAAAGGTCAGTAAATATAATGCTATAATGAAAAAAAATATTCACCCATATTTTGTATTTTTATGAATAAGTGTGTGCCTAATTCGACCTTCTAACGTTCGTTTCATACGTGAATAAAAGTAGGTTTAATATTGTTGAACAAAAAACGCCAAAACATTAATATCTCGGTATTCCATAAGAAAACCAACATAATATATCTTAATTTTGCGTCTTTTTGTTTATTTATATAGTTCTTGTAGCGAGTCATGGCATCACTAGAAACTGACAGCTCGTAGGGCCTCAGTTGATGATGTACTTCCGTGCATAACGTACTTCCGGTTTCGTAAACTTTGGTTCTTTTTATTCGCTTTAAAAATTAATAAATGCAGCCCAAGTTTAATTTTAAAGTTTTCAGCCCAGACTCTCAAACATACCTATTTTCTCGAAAAAAGAAATTAAATAATCACTTATTTTTTTAGTACAATGCACATTAGGTTAACTAACGCAGTAGTAGTGTGCTACGTTGATGCATGAAACAGCCATTATTTTTCATTCCTCATACTCGGAAAGTAGTGTTTGTTTGATCCGAGTAGCGGGTTGAAGACGCTGCTTCCCACCCTTGGTGGGGAAAGACTCATAGTAATTGCTGCCCTCGCTAGGGCGAGAAATTTCGAAAAAAAAATCTGCGGTCTTTTGAGTATAATACACTGTAACTAGCGAGCGGGACGGCCTAGGGCGGTGACGCGGTGTGTTCCATCTTTAAAATTTAAAAAAGAGTATAAATTGGCTGTATACCTACTAACTCTGTAAGCTGACCGAAATTCAAAATTTCGATTCTAAAAACCAATATTTGATTAAAAATTAGTTCAAGCGATTCTGAAATATTGATCCCAGATTCGGAGACGAGGCACATACAGTAATCGAAAATCCTTTGCCAGAAATTTCAAAGGAAAGGTACTTAAATACCCGTAATAGGTATGTACTACACATGTATTTTTATCAATAAATATTTTAGAAAAACTGCTATTTTTTACTTTCCTTTCGAAATGAAAAGTAGAGTGTTTAACACGGGTGAAAGACACCAATTCCCACTCGGACTATAGCCGCCCTCGCTGCGCTCGGGGCGTCTAAATACGTCGTATGGAAGTTGGCTCAAAACTTACTCACACTTCACGAAAACAGCTTCGGCATCCACAAATGTGATTCCTACCGTACCTGTGCCTGTGATTCTACGGAGCATGTTGAAAGCATTCGTTATGTGGGTGTCGTATTGGACAGGAAACTTTCCTTTTCCTTTAGAAAATACATTGATGTTATGGCCAGTAGAGCACGAAAGTTAATCCCAATAATGAAGGCTCTTAGAGCCGTGCCTGCAAAGCCTTTACTAAAAAGAATAATCCGTGATCTGGGGTAGTGTTGGATAATGAACTTCGTTTTGTTGCTCATATAGACACAATCATTAACTCTGCGTTTACATTAGGGGCCTAATCCAAATCCTGAGTGATTCCAATCGTGTAACTCTCAAATTTCATACTAATTTGACAGTTGGACGATTGAATTCCCTCAGGATTTGGCGCGAATAATATAGGGGCTTTACTGAAAGTAATGCTGAGGGAGCTCTTTAGGTACCCTACTACCAATCTATTTTCCGACGCTCAGGTGCTTAGCCTTCGAAGACTACCTATTCATTTATAAAATAGTAATAGCCGGCCGCAGAATTAACGCCGCGAACTCCTATTTCCCATACCCTCCCTGAAGACGGCCTTTAATAAACGATTAACCAGATTCCTTGCTCCACATGTATTGTATATACAGTTGTGCCTCCAAGGAGTGTAGCATTCGAAATGGGCATTGTCCTAAATATTGACTATAGTTACAAATGATACTTAATTTTAAAGGTATAAGTTCAGTAAATAGAATGCTAAAGATATCTATGATATAATGAATCTGTAAATTTTGTCTCTGTCTGATATATGTCTGTCTCACTCTGATTCTTTCTGCGCGTATCACGCAAAAACCACCAAAACGGAATAAAGCAAAACTCACCAAAATTATAGCTTAAGTTCCCATGTAACATATAACCGTCCATGGGGGGCTACGAAAATCACCATAAGCTGTGAGGTCATTGGTTGTTTTTCAAACAGTGGTTTTACCACAATGACGGAAACATTATTAGGTTATGAAGAACCAGTCAGCGTACGCACTACCCGTCGGAAATATCTTTATCTGTCACCGTGGGAATCGCTATATTACGATGTGCCCAAATAATTCCGCCGGGTTACATGGTCGATTCTGTGTGGCGCCGGATTAGAAATAGGGCGTCGATGTCGTAGAAGGCGACTAAAGATATTAATTACCAGGAGATGGGCAGCAGTGTCTTCCTGAGATTTCATCCGCATGCTGTGATCGCCAACCCGCCTGCCAAGCGTGGCGTTTATGGCAAAACCCCTCATGGTTATGAAAACCACGAAGGAGGCCTATGTCCTGCAGCGTCAAATGGCTGATGATGATGATGACACGGACTGCAAAATTGTGTCTTAATTGTTTTACTAACAAGAATTATAAAAATAAACTGCTAATGGAATGTAAGTAAAATAAGTACTGCGCATATTTAACCTGTTAGGTTATGACCCTATTACTAAGACTCCACTGTCCGTCTGTCTGGCCACAGTACAAATAAGTCGGGCTGTCAGTATGTCACCAGGCTGTATCTGACGAACCGTGATAGCTAGACAGAAATTTTCACAGATGATGTATTTCTGTTGCAGCTATAACAAGAAATACTAAAAACAGAATAAAATAAATATTTAAGGGGGCTTATTAAAATTTAATTCGACTTGAATTAAAGTCACGACGGTAGGGTCTACTTGATTTTTTGTGTGCTCTAGCGACTTCTCATTTTATTAATTTAATTTAATAATTTTATATGGGGATATACATAACAGTATAATTGATTAATTATAATTGGCATTATGTATGAAATATTTTACATATTTATGTATTAGACCGGATTTTTCAATAGTAGGTAACAAAAAACTTAAATGGAGAATAAAACTGATGTGGTCACTGTCTTGTCGTATATCTGTGATTTACACAGTGACAGCATGCAATTTATTCTCCTGTTAAGTTTTATCTGACTATTGAAAAATTGGCCCCTAGACAAATTTTATGTTATTTCAATGTGTGAACAAATTTTAACAAATAAATTTTATTTTAATCCAATAATCTTAACCTTGTGTTAAATTTATTTGCGTATAGTACTCAATATCAATATTTATTGCGATGTAACTTGGAAGTATGTCGGGTGTTACTTTGAATGACAGGATACGCAATAGTTTGATTAGAGAACGTTGTGGACTGAAAGAGGATGTAGGGACTAGAATTGAGAAAGGAATATTGCGTTGGTTTGGACATGTAGAGAGGATGAAGTAAGAAAGATTGACGAAACAAATATATCCAGCTAATGTGGGTGGAAGGGCCGGTAACGGACGTCACAGGCGGAAATACTTCGGCCAAATAGGGGATGTATAAGCAAAGGGCAAGATAAAAAGTACCCCAAGCCGGCGTGCGTGCATGCAACGACTAATGAATGTTGAGGAAGCGAAAGTGATCTGTCAGGATCGGGTCACGTGCCAATCGCTGGTCTCTGCCTACCCCTCTGGGATACAGGCGTGAGTTTATGTATGTAAGCGACCTTTTAACTCAATCTAATGCGAGTCTTTATCCCACCAGATAGAGGAGTGCCTTTAACTCATTTCTGCGTACTTAACTCATTTTACAATTTTTTGTAAGTTGTGCCCTTGTACTACCCAAGGTGCGCTATGGACTTTTCATTTTAAAAATTAATGATTAGGTACTATTTTTATTTCATAGCTGATAATTTTGGAAAAAAATATATACATACATAAACTCACACCTGTATCCCAGAGGGCTAGACAGAGAGACTGCCACTTGCCACGATCCTGACAGATCACTTTCGCTTCCTCAACATTCATAAGTCGTTTCATGCACGCAAGCTGGTTTAGAAAAAAATGACAGAAAACTCCAATCTCTATATTGTGTGAGTGAGAGGCAAAAAGTTATTCAATCCCTTTCTTAAATTAACCGTGCTATACTGTAAAAAAAATTAAGCTCAAGACTTCTTTACAGGGGCGTGTACTTCGCTGGCCACTCAGCAGGCGCTCACCTCGTCGCGAAGCTGTTGGCCAACGCAGACTTCCTCGAGAGCGTTCCAGGAGCTAACAGGCTACAAGGGGCGTTCCTCATCTCCGGCATCTACGACCTCCGGGAGATGGTATACACGTATGTCAACGAGAAAGTGCAGCTGCCAGTCGAGTGGGCGCCGTCCCTATCTCCGCAATTCGACCATTACACCCACCTACAGAGAAGAGTCCGACTCTACATCCTGGCAGCTCAAAACGACAGCCCTACGTTCAAGAAGCAGTCCAGAGAGTTCTATGAGCTACTCCACAACACCTGCCTTATGCAGGACGTGTATTTGGAGATCAAAGATATGATGGATCACTTCGACATCGTCGAGTGCTTCGCTAGAGATGATAATTACTTGAAAAACCTGCTCGTCCACGATATTCGTAAGAATCTCAGCACTTAGGTGTTTAGTCTTACCATGAACAGTAGATTCGCTAGCGTTAGACTTTTGATGTTATTCAGTTATACATTATTAGGTATATATTAAATGGCGATTATTTATAAGGTATAATAAGGTAAAACTGTAACGTTGCCAAAACGTGGGGAATTTAGGTAATAACATTTTACTTTATAAATAATCGCGATTAGGCCCGTTTAATATATAATAATATATAACTATGTATGAGCATCGCGAGTCATTAAAAGATACAGTAAAGTAGTACATTAGTTCATAGATGATTTCTAATATAAATAACTCATTCGAATGAAATGTCAGCGCGTAAAAATTCGTTAATTGCATTTAATGGACTTGTAACACAAATTCTAGTCCTCGATAAACCTAAGTATATATCGGTGTGAATGTTTTTACTTAACTTGTCAATACTTCCATTGTCAATAAATAACAAGACGCATATAAATTAGGCTTCCAACTTAGTTGGCCGGAAACTTTGAACGATAAATTATGATGAAGCACCTTAACTGATAGGGTTAACTAAAGGTCCCGAAAGTACATCTTCAAACCTATCTGACAGGAAGAAATTTACATTACCCATACTTACCTAGTTGTGTTCATATGTCCTATGCATCATTGGTTTTCAAAGTAGTCCAAGTGGTTCCCCAGGGATCTCTACGACAATTGAAGTTTTTGAAGTAGGTATTCTATTTTTTGCAATAAGTACATAAATGAAAGGAAATTATTTATCTCAGACCTATCCATAGTTTCATCATAATATACATGTCAGAGATTGTAGATAGGCCAGGTCGTTAGAGAAATTATAATATGTGGACTGTAGTTTGACTAGATGTTTTAATAGGTCGCTATAATAGGTACAAGAGTTAGATATGTGCTTTCGCGATAATCAAAAGAGTGGACGGACGCCGCCGCGCGGTGCAGAGGCGCGGGCGCCGCGGCGCTCCCCTGCTCCCCCCGCCGCCGCCGCCTCCGCCGACGTCTTGTGTGTGAACAGATTGATTCACTTTTTTTTGTACCTACTTATATAATTTCTAGCTTTTACCAGCGCGAAGTCGCGTGGGAAAAAGTTATTTTAATTAGAAAACTAAAAGTCACTTAAAATACACGTGGAAAGTTTAATGTGTGTTTTTCCGAGATGAAAAGTAGTTTATGTGCCGGTCCAGACCATAAACTACGTATGTGGCAAAATTCATGCAGATCCGTCCAGCCGTTCTCGCTTCTTTGAGAAATAAACCTCCATCCAAACCAACATTACAAATCATAAGTTAAAAAAGTCTATCTTAAAATTTGCAATTTAAATGTCAATTAACAAACAATAATAATGAGGTTTTATGAGCTTAATTCTGGATTCACCTAATTGATTTCGTGAATCCGGAACGAAGCTAATTTAGAATCAAACAAACTTACATACCTGTGATGTTTGATGTCTAATTATGCGAGTATCTCGACCGAAGATGATTACGTTTACATGCAGCAGTACACGAGATGCTGCTGTCCTTATCACACTTTTAAAGCCTCCTATTAAAAGAAAGATAATGAAAATCCGCTGACTCACTCACTCTCACGCACCTCTTCCCAATTGGTTCCCGGCGCGCGTGTCATTATTTTTAGAGTTTTTGGAGGTAAAAAAGGTTTTTTTTTTTTTTTTTGGGTTTAATTTGGGCCGGGCGGGAGGTAATCATCTTCGGTCGAGATACTCGCATAATTAGACATCAAACATCACAGGTAAGTTTGTTTGATTCTAAATTATACTTCGTATTCTCTCCCGAAGATGATTACGTTTACATGCAGATGTTTAGAGTTATTTATTGAGAAAAAATAAAAACCCCTTACACATTATCTAAAATATTTCAAGAGAATGTGTAGAAAATAAAATTATGATAAAGTAAGTACAATTATTATTATAATTTGTAATAAAATTACTACATCAGGTTATTCTTCCGAAAATAACATTGTCGAAATCATTATTATTTATTATATTAATTTCCTTATTATAATGAAGTGTCATTTCAACCCGCGGCTTTACGAACCACTTCCGCACTGCCTTCTGCCTTGTGTGCAGCGGTTGTGGGTGCGTAGCGTGTGCTGTGGCTACTAACACGATCTACATCAATGCAACTATCATGAAGAATCACCCAAAGACCTAAAGTTTGTAAATCTACTTTTTTGTGGTTATTTGTAAATAATAAAAAAAAAGTTCTCTTCGTTGTTACGAAGAGGTCTATATTTTTCAAAATAAGGTTTTATTGCATATGCAGGGTATATGCTAGGGTTTTCTTGAATAAATGGTAATCTGACTACTTGTTGGTAAGAGCCAGATTAAGAAGTTTTAATTAAATCATTGACTTTTATTGTTATACAATTTCCATCATACTTTTTTTTTCTTTTTTTTTACTTTTATTAGACATACAGTTTGTATCCTTTGTGCGGAAGCAATTGCTAACAGGTTTATGTTTTTTAAACATGTAAAGAAGTCATACGATATGGATAAATGTTTGACACATAATAATAGCACAGTATTTGGACACCATGATTCATTACATTTACGTCTAGGGGGGTTAATCCGATATATTCTTTTGAAGAATTTAGTGGTACAATCATCTGACGTAGTTTTAGTAGCTAAAACCAGGGATAAGGTAGATTTACTAGTATTTGGGCTACTATAACCGGCCTTTTTATTAAACTTGTCAATTAGAAAGCTAATTATCTGATTAATATTTGATTTACTGTAAAAACATGTTTTGACAATATTGCCACTAGGCTTTTTGTGATGAATATTTTTAAAGAAGTTTGTGGAACACCACATCTTAAGAGCGACTGCCACCAGGGTAAGGTCTGCGTGTAAAAGATGGGCATCCCTGAAAACGATTTCATGAGAAATATGAAGCTTGCGCCATAGTGGGTATCATGGTCGTGTGGCACAACCAAGATACCCACTGCCTTATCATATAAAATCTGTTGAAGTACCTTTGATATAAAATAAAACGAAGGAAATGCATAAAATCTGAGGTTTCCCAGTTAAATGTGAACGCATCTATTACTTCAGACTGTGAATCACGCATCCATGAAGCGTATCTCTCTCATTAAAAATTTTGCGCACTAGCAAATAAGTCCAAATCTGGGGTACCAAACGTATTGTATTAGTAATATCTGCAAAAGCATAATGTTGCTAATTCCTGCTCTGTCTCAATATTCTTTTGCCGAGATGCCCGCAAGTATTGCGGGACTGCAGATTTATCTGCAATAACGTTATCTGACGACTTAATGCACGATACAAATATATAAATATCGCGTATCTCACACCCAACCAAACTGCACACTATCCATCCTACGAATATCTATAGGGGCAATGGCGGTGTTACTATCAATTCTCAAGAATAACAGAATAATACAACATTTTATAAAAATAAAATGCTCCTCTTAATTGTAATGCATGGATAATTCAAAATTATTCCAATGACCACTCGCAGTACGGCCATTGTACTCGAAGCGGCATATATTTATAAGCAGTAATTATCATTCCGAAGGGCACGAAAAGAAGAATCAATTAGATTTTTCTACCATAAAAGAACTTATTTGAGATAACTACATGAAATAATTTGTTTTTTATAACGATTTGTATAGTTTATAGGGCCAAGAACTTTTCTCTTTCGAAGAGTTTGGTATATACCCACACATACCTAACAGCTGGGCATGTCGATATTAATATACCTATAACATTATATTCAGCAAAATTATCGTATTGTACATTTATTTACGTTTATACATTTATCGACTTTTTCATTTATTAAAGCAATAAATGCTTCATTTGATTTGTATAAAAAATAAAGCCCAGGCCAATAAAGACATAAAGCCAATAAAACCAACTTGCTTATGTTATCTGTATTAAGTTGACTGTTTTCAATGTTAATAAACAATCCGAATTCGGTAAGTAATTGTTCTGTTGAACATCAGACATTCATTATAGGATGTACCTATACAAACGAGATCGTCTATATAGACAACTGAAAGGTGACCGGATAAACAAAAATCCTGAGTATTAACAACTTTGTAAAAACATACGGTGCCGCGCTCAAGCCAAATGGGAGAACTGTACAAATAACTAATTACTATTAATATTAGACTAAACATTGAATTTAATTCAAACTGTATCGTTTTTCTATAGTTTTCGTCGACATTTATAAAAAAATATGCATATTTTACATCCAGTGTCGCCATAAAGTAATTAAAATCTAATAATTTCAGAGCTATCCGATAATTATCAGTTTTAAAATGATCAACTTCAGTTGTACCTACTTATCTTCTTCAAGGTTCAAAATAAAACGATTCTACCATTTGACTTGGGCACTGTAAATACCAATAGGAGAAATGAACTGTCCTTTACATCGAGTACACGGGAGGTACTATACAACCGTTTTGTAACAACTCAATAACTTCAATGTCTGATTGTGAGTAGTGCCTATTTGTAGGCAAACAAATCTGAGTGGGAACGTCTTAAATGGTACTATATACCCGTTCACCGATGATAGAATATCTGGGTGATTCGTTATTTTACACCATTCATTATAGTAATATTGAAGGCTGTCTGCAGTCGGTATATCTACCTGAGATCGAGTTCGGTGTTGACGCTGTGCATTGATGAATTGGCGCTCGCCCCGCTGCGTATTGCCGACGACGCCGGTCCCGCGGTGGCAGACGGCACGGTTCGGGAGGTTAGCTCGTGCGCGGCTGGGCCACAGTATATGGGCGGCTGATGCACGCGGCGCCCCCATCGCGTTTAAAGTTCTACGAAGATTAGCAGGCTAAATGATCGATGGTTTTTTAGTCTATGGCTATATATAAGTATGGCTATATGAACCGCAACTCAGATACCGATTTCGTAATCGCTATGGATGATTTGAGATGTTCTGAGAGCTCAGATCCAAACAGAAATTCATCAGGTTGTTTGTCTTTGATAGTTTCTTCATCTCCTTGATCAGTGTGTTGGTAATGGCAGAGGTATGTCTTTGATAGTTTCTTCATGCCCTTGATCAGTGTGTTGGTAATAGCATATCGCCTGGATTGGCTTTATCATTAATGTAAATAAATCACAGAGTAGTCATGCTGCTTAGGTCGCTTAGCAGTTTTAAGAGGTCTTCAGTTCTTGCGTCAGTTTTTGACAAGACGACGTTAAGGGCGGCGACTAGGGCGGACAGACAGCTTGAAATTAGATTTTGTTCCCTTTAACTGAACGTATATTTTTTGGTATTAATCTCCAAGACAAAGCCTGTGCCCTAAAGTGGGACATATATAGGCTCCATGATAATCTCTGTTGGGGCTGCATTGATCTCTAGGTTTAGTTTTAGCGCCTTCGTACTACTGCAATTTTTTGGCTCCAGATATATGCTTTTACCAAATCCAAATTGCTTTATTTGGAATGGCCATTGTTAAGAATATGGTTCCATCTAGGGACTATATCTTTATGTAGATTCTTGCCAACCACATTATTTGGTACTTGCCAGGTTTTGGTACATGGTGGAAGTGTTTGATTCATAAAAAGCAGCTGCTCGACGCGATATACGCGGAGAGTGTTGTTAATTTCATCACGATATACGTGGAAATAAGTGGCTGTCCATATAGGACGCAGTAAGTACAGTCTACACAACACGATTAACGTGGGTAGGTACTGATAAATATTGAACCATAAGGATGAAATTACGTAATCGTCTCATCCAAATTTCTTATCAGTGAAAGTTGCACGTGCGTGTCCGGCGCCAGTGAGTCTAGACATTGGGGCGGCACATAGGGTAGGTATAGGGCATTAGCAGCGCCTGCGCTGCGTGCGGTTCGCCGCTGCATACACCAAGTATCTACACATACTTACATTCGAAATAGGTACCTAGAGAAAAACAGTTTGATGACTGACCTGGTATTCCTTCCTCAGTGGAAATAGGCTCCAAATTTGATGATAAATCCTTCTCCTTGTTGTCCGGGCTCGAAGATGAGGATGATTCCTTAAACATTCTTTCAAATTTGCGCTCAAGTTTTTAAATTATCCTTGTCGGAGCGTTTCCTTTCTCCCATATTGGCACTATGCAAAGAAAGATTTTTACTTGTATGTGAAAAAGCGTGTGACTCGGACAACACAAAAACGTGTAATGACACGCGCGCCGGGAACCAATTGGGAAGAGGTGCGTGAGAGTGAGTGAGTCAGCGGATTTTCATTATCTTTCTTTTAATAGGAGGCTTTAAAAGTGTGATAAGGACAGCAGCATCTCGTGTACTGCTGCATGTAAACGTAATCATCTTCGGGAGAGAATACGAAGTATAATAATGTGTAGATCTTACGAAAGTTGTAGGTAGTTCGAAAAACGAGGATTTTAAGCAAAGCATTTTAGACAACCGGCCGCGCTACCACCGCTTCCGCTACATTCGAGAGGTCTTAGGTTCAATTCAATATGTGAATTTGTAATAAGCAATAAAACTCGCTAGCCGTAGAGGAAAACATCGTGAGGAAACGTGAGTACCTGAGGTGTTGAGGTAAGGTGAGGTGCATACGTCATGGTGCATGACTCGGTCATACTCATGCAGCCACTGCGGGCAAACTGCCTCAAATCGACGATTCAGCGGGCTGGTGTCGTCCTACGCTGCGTTTGCCAGCTCGTGGTCTCCACTCGAGAACCTTTGCACCCCATCGACGATCGGTTCTTCGGACTTCAGCTTGCTAATCTTATAGGCTATGTCAGTTTGGTTTGGCTAGGCTTGTTATAATTATTCAGGGATGAGCCCGGAATCGATTATGCTGAGCATTTTAGTAAGAATGGTATGTTAATGGTTTATTGATACTTCTGGTGACCGTACATAACAAACCTCCGTAGTAGTGTTCGGTTACCAGAAGTACTTTCAATCTGACTCTCATTATTAAGAAACATTTATAAACTCACGCCTGTGTCAAGGGGTAGGCAGAGACCAGGGTTTGCCACTAGCCACGATCCTGATCCTGATCCTGATGGACCCCTTTCGCTTCATCATCAACCCATTATGTCCCCACCGAGGGGCACGGGTCTCTTCCCTGAGGAAGGTATAGGCCATACTCCACCACGGGGGCCAAGTCCGGATTGGTGGAGGCTTGTAGACTAGTGGCTCGTCTACTGTCAGAAGTTGTCAAGCCGCCCTAAGGCCTCTGACTTGGCTTAACGACTGCCATCTATCGACGGCAGCCGGCACCAACAGCTTAACGTGCCTTGCGAAGCACGGAAGCGCTCGGAAAAATGCCACTAGCGTTAGGCATAGATGGCGACCCATCCATGCACTGAACGCGCCCTGTGTTGCTTAACCTTCGTGATCGTTTAAGATCACTCAGGCAGCCGGGGCTACGAGCGATTCGCTTTGTCAACATTTATTCATTTTTGACCATACCTGGTGAACCGGATGTGGCGATATTACTAATTCAACAGATACGGATACAGATAGAATGTGTTAAAGAGGTCCACGTGTTGAAACCTTCCAGGTCCACGTGGCTTGTTATTCAATGTTACCTGCCCCTATATTACGCTCACCAAATCCTGAGCGATTCCAATCTTTTAACTGTCAAATTAGTATGGAATTTGACAGTTAGACGATTGGAATCGCTCAGGATTTGGTGGGCGTAATTAGGCCACAGAACTGACAACCCTGAATAATTTTTATAACAAAATTCAGTGGTCACGTAATAAGTACAAATTCCCAAGCCCAGAGCAGTAGTGCCGGCACATCGAACTGTATCCTTTCGAGGCAGCTTCAGATCCACGGCGTCAAAATACTGGAATGACATTCCTCCTCCTATCAAGGTCCTTACCAGCAGATATCCCTTTAATATTAAGTATCACTTTTCTTCTGTTTTGGTTGAAACTCCGTGATTTACCAAAGGCCCGTGCTGAAAATCAGTGCTGTGATAAAAACTGCAGCGTATACTGAGCTCGAGGCCATTTTACCGCTACATAGACATACCCTGGGTGCCCTGGGTTTTAGGATTATTTTTCTTGTTTCGCTTATTTTTGTTCACTTATTATATGTATGTCATTGTGGTGTTAAATATATTAGCAAAGGATAACATAAAAGTACTCGAAACCGGCGTGCGTGCATGCAGACTAATAAATGTTTGAGAAAAATAAAAATCTGAGAAAAACCTCATTAAATAAATGTTGTTATAAAACATAAACTGTAATTGACGTATTAGCCTACCTACCCTACTTTACCCATACGATATTGATCAGCTGCCGACTCAGTAAAAGAACAAATATTGTAATATAATATTGCCCCTTTGTAAACAACCGCTACGGCAGCTGAAGACGCAGTAAAGCCATTTTATGCGCGATACTGCTGAAACTTGTCCCAGCAGAATAACTCGTTCACTATAAAAGTTTTAAGTACAAACAACGTCGCGTTTTATTAAAACAGCATCGATGTACATTCGAAAGCACCTGCCTCGTTGGTTTAGCGGTATCACGTCTGGTTACCATGCCGGAGGTTGTGTGTTCGATTTCCACTAGGGGCCGCCGAATATTTGTACATATACATGGCCTCAGTCTCAGTATATTTTAATGTTTGTAATGTCCTTGCCTGGTTACCATAGCACAGGGTATCCTAGTTTGGGACCAGGACATCCTAGTTTGGGACCAGGACAAGTGATCGTGTTGTGTGGAAGTTATTTATTCATATATTTATCAATGTACAATGTTGCCCGCTGCTTTCGGGTCGAATGTGTAGCGGTGAAAAAGGCAGCGTTAAAAAAAAACACTCTGACCATCGCGGCTATCCCAAAAAGAAACACAGTAGACAATTTCTCAGTTTTGAAAAAAAATGTCTCTTACTGTGTTTATTTTTGGGACAGCCGATCTCTTCTCAAATAATCTGAAACGTGGAGATAGAGACACACACTTTACACTTACACTTATGTACACTTTATTGTGCACAAAAAAGGAAGTTACACAGGTATTTCTTAACCTAAAAGTACCGACGGCGGCCTTATCACTATACAATAAGTACATGATAACATTCAATAATTGGGTATTTGACAAAATATCAAATGAGTTACTTTGAAAACGGAATTTTTTATGTAAATACTGGCTTATGACGTCACATTTCAGAGCACTCTTTTTATGTTAAATCTATTTAAAAATTGTAATAACTAGTGGTTGACTAAAAGAGATACATTTTCCGAGATATTTTGTAATTTTTGTTTTAATCGAGCATAATTTATTGTTGATCGTGTCAAATACCGTATTGCCATCAATAATTTTAAATGCCAATCCGTGCATGGTACCTAGTTACGTTACGGCCCTTACGGACGAATTTGCAGCTAAAATGTAAAGGTCTAGCAGAGCTGCTGTCGACTGTACAAGCAGTGTGTGTTATTTACCCAGATATTTCATACTTTGGATATTTCATATGAAGTACGGTAAAAAAGTATTTAAGTATTTATAGTATGTCACCATATGAAAAATTGACTCAAGAAAATCTTTAAATTTTCCTGGGAAACAAATCCGGTGAATTATGTCCCAAGAGGTTCGCTGCATTGCTACAGGATTTCTAATCTGACTTGCGTTTAAAGCTTTACTAGCTATGCCCGTGTCTTTGTTCATGGAAGTGTTTTATTCTACTCACAGAGCTGGACCCTATTTGATAGAACTACAATCCATGGTTTACAATGACAATTCGATGCACATTACAAATTCGATTATTTTATAGATTAACAAGTAGACTCGGCTATGGAATGTACATTAAATTGTCATAATAAACTACGAGTTGTAGTTGTATGAAACGCGGCCGCCAGTCAATCTCCAAATGTATGAAAAATTACGTGTTTGTCGGCATAACAAATAATAAAATATCTAGACATCCAAACTGCCACATACTTACACAGTGCTATTTCAAAAAAGCGCAGTTCATGAAACATGCCCATTAGAGTTTCTCATTTACAACAACTTTTGCTTTGCACTTATTAAGTAGGTTTTTTATTTAAGTACCATATTTTATGTTTTTTATGAATTTTCGCAGTTTTTCTTATTTTTTTAGTGGCGTTGTTTAGTTAGTGCATAAAACCATACAAGTTACATGTAATGGACATTCTTCTTTGTAGGACAATGATTTACTGAAGGCTGCGACGTCGAAAAAGCGCGTGAAGAGCGAATTTAATAAAATTATGTGATAATTCATTCATTCATAGACGAACAGATAGGCGTTCCGTTTAGCAATAATAGAGAGTCTCCGTTTAAAAGGGTCTGCCTTTATTTACAGAAGCTATCCGGGACACAATTTACGGTTTTTGTTTCTGATATAGGTCGAGATCGGTGGGCGTTAACTTTCACAGTTTTCCTCGTTTTCAGCACGGAGGAACGCTTAGAGAGAAATTGGGAAATTGGAAGAGATTAATTGGAAAATGGATTTAAAACATAATTGTTACGCCCGCGAATTGTTTAGTGCTACACGAAAAAAACCGGCAAAGTGCGAGTCAGACTTACGCACCGGGGGTTCCGTACAAAAGCGTGTTTTATTTCATTCAGATCGGCCCCTTACATGGAGTCCGACTCGTAAGTAACTGGTTTTTATTGTATTATTTTTTTATATACACACTATAGAGACCGCACTATAATTACACAAAGTTGACGTTTGTGTGCTATCGTTTTTACGCTAGAGCTAAAACAATAAACGTAGATAATATTTTTAAATATTCTGTGCAATAAAGCGTAACCCATGTGAAGTTGCAATACCACTCGCTAACGGTGAAGGAAAACATCGTGAGTGTCTCATCATCATCAGCCATTTGACGCCCACTGCAGGACATAGGCCTCGCTCGTGGTTTTCCAAGCTTACTGGTGTTGTGCCGCCCGCATCCAGCGACTCCCCGCTATCGTAACCAGGTCTTCAGACCATCTGGTATGTCTCGTGAGTGTCCGAGGTGTTCATATACCTCAACGCTTGAAATTGACAATCCGCGGTGGCACGCATGGTAATTAAGCCCATACTTCTAAGGGAAAGTCTGTTCCTGCAGTGGGATTTATGCAGGCTAAGTAAAAAGAAGCACGCATATACAATACATTCAAACACATCCTTCCTTACTAATATTATAAACGCGAAAGTTTGTATATATATGAATGGACAAAATTAGTTTATTATATACATTTATAAAAAACTGGACTTAATTAATATATAAATGATAAAAATATGCTAATAACATAAATTCTATATTTACAAATAAAACACCTGCCCCAGGTCGCTGTCCCTCGGTAATGAGCCCAGGACGCTGGCGACGTTACCTCTTTAGATGGCCAGGCTTATCCTCTGGCCGAGGTACGCGCCAGCCCTCTGGTCTCCCGATGCGTCGATTAGGCGTGCCGCTAAGTCTTTGAACAGCAGGCGCGCCTCTGGGCCCCAAGTGCCTATGGTTTCGACCCCAAACGGCGCAAATATGTAATTGTTTCCTATTGAACCGTATTTGCGCCGTTTGTGGCTTTCGGCCGCGCCAGCCTCTGAACCAGCAGCTCTTCCACTCTGGGAAACATGAGAGGGTGCCAGCGTGTCAACGCATGTAGCGTCCCATACTAGCGGCCTCCCATGTTTCCAGGGGATCAATGTCATACCATCGGGCCTTTTACCATCGTCGCGGATGATGCCTGGAGGTTCCAGCGTGGCCGGAACCCCGGCTGTGGCAAAGGCCCTCCGGATGATGTCATTGAGAGCCGCGTGGCGGGAAAGGCGGCCGGCTCTCCGCTGACACGACAGACCATAGTGGCCCAGGCGATCGACGTCGGTACCGCAGGGGCAGCGATGGGGCACAGTAATTGGGCAACCCAGTCGCAGACCGATGGAATGAATGGATGTTTGTTACTCTTTCACACAAAAACGGCTGAACGGATCCGGATGAAATTTTGCACAGAGATAGATTATAGTCTGGATTAGCACATAGGCTATTTTTTATCCCGGAAAAATACACATCAAAATTACCACGCGAACTAAGTCGCGGGAAACAGTTAGTACTCTAATAAAATTTTCCCTGGCTTCCTACTCGTATTGCGGTTCAAGAGAAAAATCCCTTTACAGGTCACCGAGACAGACAGACTTTGTGGGCACGGCAATAACCTCTTTTGTGATGTGTTAGTTTGTTACCATAGATGTCTTTATTTTTCTGTCTCATATTTATACCAGAGTTCTGTTACCGGGTCGTTCATTTTCAAATGAACGACCCTCATTTATTGCTGTCGTGACAACACAGTAAAAAATGTAACCTACTTATATCAAGGCTACTTACAATCTAAGCCTACTTTGCTTGTATGACAAACCGAAGTTTTTGCTCAGACACTACACAATTTAATTTGCATGCGAAAAGCTGGAAAGTTGTGATTAGCCTACAAACATAGTAATAAAAACAGAAGGCTTTCTTTCGTTTTAACTTTGTTAAATTAAATTGTCTACATTAAGCCCCTCCAACATACGGCCTATATAGTCCGTTCCACAAGTCGAACTCATAGGGAAACAAATACTCACATCTGATTAGTCAATGGGCGCGGCTAGAGATAAGCGAAACTATAAGCGAATACGGTCTGCTTCATAGGGCAGGTTTACTTAATGCAGTGGCTATTGAAGGTCACGCGTATTAACCAATGGGCGAACATGGATGATTTTCTTTGGGAGCTCGTTTCGTTGAATGGAGTATAGTTCACCTGATAATTATGTGCCTGATGCAGGCATAATAATCAGCCCGCGCTCATCCAGTGCTGAACATAAACCTCAATCGTTTTAAATTACAATTAATTAAGCTCCAAATTTAGTAAATTAGACTGTTATTTTTTGATTAAACTTTAATTGCGTAAGGAGAACTATTGGATCCGTCTGTAAAAGCTGATCAGGCCATAATTGTGTACAAGTACGACCATTCGGTGCGGGGTGTCTACGATATTTTGCGCCGGGTGCGGGTGGTCGTGTATGATTATATGCGGTTTGATGTGTTTGGTTCTCGTCCACATTCTAGCACGCTGTCATCATACGTTAAAGGATATGTAACTAGATCATAAGCTTTCGCCATGATATTATAACATATAATGTTACTTATCTGTTGCGTAATGCAATAAATAAAATGAAATAAAAAATAGGCCGGCGCCAAGGCATCATAAACGCCAAAAAAATAACGTCAATAGTTCAAGACGTCTGGGTATTCGATTTAACTGCTTCGTTGGTCTAACGATAAAAGGCTTCATTACCCGATAGAAAGTCCGTCTTTCTTTGTTGTATCACAACCAGATTTAAATGTTATTTTAAAATCTCGTGTCACGGTGTTTGTTACAGAACTCCTCCGAAACGGCTTCACAGATTTTTGTGATTTTTTTTTGTGTATATTTGGTTGGTCTGAGAATAGGTCATAGGCTAATTAATATAGCAAAAAAATAAAAACCGACTTCGAAAAACTACAGCACTAAAAAGTTAGAAATAATTTAAATAATTAGAAGTATTTATACATGTATTGGTATTGTATAGGTATTGTAGAAGTATAATTTGGAGCCGGTGCCCAAAATATATGTGCTGGTCTTGAAACTGGGCACCGACTACAAATTATACTTCTACAATACCTACATGTATAAATACTTCTAATTATTTAAATTATTTCTAACTTTTTAGTGCTGTAGTTTTTCGAAGTCGGTTTTTATTTTTTATTTAAAAAAATTTAAATTTAAATTTTTAGTGGGGAAGCGGGAGAAAAATTAATAAGTCCCTTATAACCATAATTTACCCTACTTAATTCGTTACTTTAAGATGTTCTAAATTTCCATCGCCGAAAATCTTCACCAGAACATCACCATATTGACTTGGGACTACTTTTATGCTATTTTATGAAACAAACGGATATTACTAAAGGATGGGCCTCATTAGGGCTTATTTACTGCTGTCCATTGAAGAGTTCCGTTCACCATCTCTGAAAGTCTCCATCAGACCAATAGGACGTTATACCTGTTCGAACAAAAAAAAAATTGTCGAAATCGGTTAAGATTTGACGGAGTTATGGAGGAACATATCCAAACAAAAAAATAAAAAAATATCTATATAAGCGTCGAATTGATAACCTCCTCCTTTTTTGAAGTCGGTTAAAAACAACGTTTGCCGAGTCAGGTAAAACACCGGTCACTAAGCTAAAAGAAAAAACCGGCCAAGTGCGAGTCGGACTCGCGCACGAAGGGTTCCGTACCATTTTCTATACAACATTAGACACAAAGATAAAAAAACAGCAAAAAAATCACGTTTGTAGTATGGGAGCCCCCCTTAAATAATTATTTTATTTCGTTTTTAGTATTTGTTGTTATAGCGGCAGCAGAAATACATCATCTGTGAAAATTTCAACTCTCTAGCTATCACGGTTCTTGAGATACAGCCTGGTGACACACAGACGGACGGACGGACGGACGGACGGACGGACAGACAGACAGCGAATTATTAATAGGGTCCTGTTTTTACCCTTTGGGTACGGAACCCTAAAAAGAACATAACCAAGTTCAGTTATCGGAAATCTATCGAATACTCTAGGCGATTCTAGGTCAATCAAGTAAATAATGTTCCCGTATCTTCAGTGTATATAAGCGTAAACTTTTTCCCTCTTTATGTTCATATTTTATTCTGCTTATAGAGGTAGGTAATTTAAATGCCTGATGTAGGCGTTTCATTTTGGCACCCACACCCTTACAACATAGTAAAAAATATGCTCATAATGAGAGTCCAAATGCATTCCCTAAGGACCTTTCTTGCTAGAAAGTCGAAAGGTCGGAGGCAATAAACGAAGCAATGTTTTGCTTAGGAGTCCTTCGCAAATACCTATTTCACGATGACTTCACATTTTCGCTTAGAAATTACAATTTGCTTGGTGGAAGGTGTTCTCACTGGATTTTGAGCTATAAGTCGGGGAGGTAAGAAATACACTATGGCCAAGTTTCAGCAGTACGCTTTCATTGTTGCCAAAGCATTGAAAAACTACAGCTCTAACTTCTTCGAAAAGCACTTTGGAATTTGGTCTATAACAATAAGGAAATGTCTTAAAAATAGATGGGAGTACTATTTATACTTACCATTAAGGACATAGAAAACTCGCATAAAAAGCAGGTCTCAAAAATGCATATAAACCGAGTTACTCTAATAATAAAAAATACTATACTTATAACCCGACTGCGGCGGAGCCCAATAGGAGGGTAACGTATTTAGCTCGTTTGTACGTATGTCCGATTCTATGTTCCCTCATAACTCCGTATCGAATGGTCAGATTTTTACAAATAAGATCTCAATCCGTTCGACATATTTGCGCGAGTGTCATAGGCTATATAAAATTAGCAATATGGAACAAAAAAGTTAAAAAAAGGCAGAAATAAAAAACCGGCCAAGTGCGAGTCGGACTCGCACACAAAGGTTTCCGTACCATTATCTATACAACATTTTAATATTTCAAGCGTCTACCTGTTGCCGTTATTAATATCGAGCAAAAAAGTAACTTTTGTTGTATGGGAGCCCCACTTAACTATTTATTTTATTCTGTTTTTAGTATTTGTTGTTATAGCGGCAAAAGAATTACATCATGTGTGAAAATTTTAACTGTGTAGGTATCGCGGTTCCTGAGATACAGCCTGGTGAAGACAGACGGACAGTGGAGTCTTAGTAACCCTCCCTTACCCTTTGGGTACGGAACCATAATGAATTAAAAAATAACCAACAACCCGAATACAGGATCCACATTCAACATTGTAACTCCTTGCGAGGTATCTAGGTTGGCCCCGCTTGCTTAGTAGTTAATGCTTAGCAGTTGGGTTCTTTTCATATACCTACATGAACAGGGTAAGTTGTAGGGAAGGATCTTTTTCACAATTGATCTTTTACCATAGCCTCTCCAATGACAGCAAAATATTTTTGTCTCGGTTTGAAGAAGTAAAAAAATTTCGGCATTGCAAAGTTGCATTTTTAAAATGGCTTCTCCAAGGAAAGCAAACTATGTTATTCTTTTTTCATCATGTCGTTCCCACGCATTTGGCCAGGTTTGACGAAGCAAAAAAGTTGCTCCAAGTTTATCTTTGGGCGGGCGGGCTGCGTGACTCGCACTTGGGCGGCAGAACACGACGCGCGCTCGCCCCGGCCGCCCGCCCTTGCCGCCCGCCCTGCCAACATGTGACACCGGTGGCGGGAAAAGCTGACGACAATGAAACCAAATAAAATCTAAACTAGCAGAAACTTTACTCCGCTTGAAGCTAAACTAACGTGTGGTTTTAAAGCAATACTCATCAATAATCTCTGCCTAGCTTATAAAAAGTATTTAAAACGTTTAACATAGACGCTTATATAATAAAAGTTTCGTGTATATTAGTAATCATTTACCTACTTAGTAATTTACTTTTTTGAAAATATATCATTGTAGTCATTAACCGAAGAAAACAGTATTTCGAGTGATCTTCTTCCACCATGCTGAAGGTGAGTAAACTTTTCTATCTAAAAAGCCTTTTTAAACCATGTCTATGTATGCTCGTGTAAAAGCAATTCGTTGTCAAGGTGATTTTTAAAATTATTTCTACGGGAATCGATATTGTGTGGTACCTACTCGTATGTGGTTGTATCGATTAATCAACACTGCATGACGATCGCTATGTGTTCAGTTCGTTAACTTACGCCACAAGTTAAAGAAGTGATAATATACTTGTAGTTTGGATAAACAATCTTTCTTGTATTTTAAGCCAAGACAGGGATCATAATTCGTTTCGCCGTTCAACATCATAACGTGACACACACGAAGCATCCAAATTATACAATTAGTGAGCCGTTGCCTTTATTTTTGTACAGATTGCAAGGCATTAATTTTATGTTTTAAAGAAATAATAGGGGTTAAAGTATGAAATTGCCGTTTTATTGCAATAGGTTCTTTGAATTGACATAGAATCTTCATGGTTTGAGGTTTTCGAATGAAACTTTTTTCAAATGGTTTCTATGATGTTCTTTTTTTAAAAAATGTGAAACATTTGAATATCGACTTTCAATTGTTTTTGTTATTCAATTTAGACAAGAAAGATGGATACTGCGAAAATTCGAGTGATTTTTGAATACTGTTGTGGCATTTGACCTGGGGTCAGCCTTTGCATTTTTCTTTTCCGGTTATCATAAAGAATCCACTTTTCATCACATGTTACAATTCGATCCAATATTCCTTCATTTCTGTACCGGTTCAACAAGGCAACACAAGTTTCAACACGCGTTTCTTTCTGCAGATCAGTCAAATCATGAGGCACCCATTTTTCGTATTTTTTTATTTTATTGATTTGACGCAAGTGAGTCAATATTGTGGGTAAGGTAACGTTAAACCATGCCGCTAATTCCTGGGTAGTTTGACTAGGGTCGGCTTCCACTAGCTCTCTTAATTCATCGTTATTCACCTGTGTGGGCGGTCTTCCTCGTGGCTCGTTCTTTAAGTCGAAATTTCCATCACGAAAGCGTTTAAACCAAAATCGCACGGTGCGTTCATTAGTAGACCCCTCTCCAAACGCAGCATTGATATTGCGGTCTGTTTCTGCCGCGTTAGTTCCGCGTCGGAACTCGTATTTAAAAATCACTCGAATTTTCGCAGTATCCATCTTTCTTGTCTAAATTGAATAACAAAAACAATTGAAAGTCGATATTCAAATGTTTCACATTTTTTAAAAAAAGAACATCATAGAAACCATTTGAAAAAAGTTTCATTCGAAAACCTCAAACCATGAAGATTCTATGTCAATTCAAAGAACCTATTGCAATAAAACGGCAATTTCATACTTTAACCCCTAAACGCAAGCGGACTTAGACTATGTAGGTACTCCGCCAAAATTGCGAGCTCTACGCTGAAATTAAATTGGAGCAAATAAATTAACACCAAAACGTAATTATATTTACACGCCCTGTAGCTTCTTATTAAACTGACAAAAATAACAAATTGCTACGACATTGAGTCAATAATCATTATTAGACCAAATAACAACCTGATTGTAATAATCCACGTAGGATTGGAGTAAAACATTTATGTTTGATAAACGATAATCCGTTACCAGAATATTATACATAAAACTTAATATTTCTGTACCCAGGACGTGGTTTATTGTGTTAGTTTTCAAAGAAATGCCTTGAGCCGTTTATGAATGATTGAGGTACAAATATTCCACATTTATAAAAAATTATTTAATAATATTTGAATTGAACAAACTTTTCTTTTACGATACTTTTCACGCGATAGCGTATCAAGACAAGTTAGAGCCGCAACGGGAGGCGTATATTTATGTCTACATTTTGAGTGACTCTTGGCCACCTCATAAATCAAAGTCTCGTACATATAGTGGCAATTCTGCATGCCTGTTAAAGTTAAGGCTCCCAACCCAACGTATTAAAATCCACAAATTTAATGAAAATTAGTTCTTGAGATTTTGGCGGTCAAAAATTACCATTTTTGTCAGTGACTGCCTCACTCACTAATAATCTAAACCACTTACTTATTAACTTGAAACTCAGCATAAAGTCATTGAGAGCATAAAATGGAAAAAAATCATTAAATAACTTGGGCAGAACAAAGCTTTTGGTGCGGTTTTTCTGGTTTTCCTACTGCTTTTCATACAAACTATAGAAAGATCAGATGCAACTTTACTCTCAAAAAACCGGCCAAGAGCGAGTGAGACTCGTGCATGAAGGGTACCATTATCTAAACAATATTTGAATATGTTTACCTGTTGCCGTTATTTATATCGAGCAAAAAATCACATTTGTTGTACGGGAGCCCCCTTAAATATTTATTTTAGTCGGCAACAGAAATACATTATCTGTGAAAATGTTAACTGTCTAGCTATCACGGTTCATGAGATACAGCCTGGTGACAGACAGACAGACAGACGGACAGTGGAGTATTAGTAAAACGACAGACAGACATATAATGTCTTTAAAACCAGAGCCAACCGGCATTTCATAGGTAAACACGTAACATGTTAAACCCCGTCTTCGTTTACCATCAGGCGTGACTGCGGTCAAGTGTCAATCTGTCCTAAATAAAAAAAAAGTTATAAACGTTTTATTAGCTTTGCTTTTCATGCTATTAAGTTATTTATATTGGAATTATAATGTGACCCATTCAATCTCTTGACGATGCCCATGGTGAATTTATTATTATTTTATTAATAGTTTCAAATAAAAATTATTTAAATTACATTAAATATATATAGGTACATACAGTAAATGTTTTAATAAAATAACACAATTTTTTCGAAGTAGAAAACCAATAGATCTGCATGGATGCTAAGTTCTGAAATTGACCTGTGCATTTAATGAAATTGCCATTCTCAGCGCAACTGGCTTTGCTCCAACTTCCTCATTATTATGAGGAGAAGAAGAAGAAGAAATAGCATTTATTTACCGCCACAGAAGGGGTCGTAAAAATAAATACAAAATCACATTTAAAAAGCATTAACAATATCAAAAGAAATTAAAGTAAAGTATAACAGATCCCCCCGTGGCAACGAATAGATCTCCAGCTCAGCATATTGTTGTTGGTACGCACGTAGCGCAGTACCAAAAATACTGATTTTTAGCAGGAGCCTGTATTCAGCAGGAACCAACAATTATGCACTCAATGTGCAGTATTATATCAAGGTAGTGAGAATAATACAGAGTAAGACAAGAAATTATCTCAGGTTTGGGGCAGTATATAACCCCGAAACAGAACTCTACTGCCAAGTGGTCTATAAAAACCCGCCTCTGCCCAACCGACACAATACCAAAATAAACGAGCACTTATCTTGTCTCGAAAGAGTCTATAAAACCTTCAGCACTCCCGAACTGCGAAGAAATATTTTGTGTTCCGGACATCAAATTAGCTGTTAAATGAGGCAACAAGCTGTGAAACAACTGGTGAAGGGCTTCCATACACTGGCGCCACCAAAGGATAAAAAGTTATATTTTGTACAGATGACAGAAAACGGCCGTTTTTTGGCATAAATGTCCCAGTCGCAGGTCCGTGATCGTACGTTCACGGTCGTGGGTCCTAGAAATCACTATACTCATAATTGAGAGATTGGTCTTTTTGCAAAAACGATCTGTAAAAAAACCGGCCATGTGCGTGCCAGAATTAACAACTTCATCGAAGTCATTTTCAATGGATTATTTGTACGAAATTTTACTTTTATAAGTTGGTTGCCTATTACTCGTTAACGAGTAAAGCCTACTTAGCTGTGATACTTTTCCTTTTAAATTCATTATATGTGCTGCTACTACTACCCCGAATTCACGTCTTTACAATCAACCGTTTAGCCAGGAACCGTAAATTAAGAAATGTGCCTGTATGTAAATGTTTATGTTTTTATGTTCTTTCTACATTTACAATATTTTTCAACGACCAATCCAATGATGCCCCACATGTTGGGGTAGACGAGAAAAAAATATCATTACCACTTTTGATGTTAGGAGGTACAGTAAAAATTTTTTTTTCCAACATTTTATTCTTAAATTTTGTCGGCGTGATAAATATTTATACACATACTAAATTACCGCTAGGCCGCGGACGGACAAACAGACGGACATGGCGAAACTATAGGGATTCCTTGTCGGACTACGGAACCCTAAAAATATATGATTTGTTCCATTTTGGTAGCGTTATTTTATTCCGTGGAGCACATTAAGATACTGCAAGTACGGCGAGAGAGTGCACGAGTAAAGGGGGTCGGCAGAAGTATGTGAACACATCAAACACTGAGAGTCTTCATAATGTTTTCCTTCACGTGGTGTGTAAATTTTAATGACCGTCTTAATCCTCCAGCAAATTCACGCACATAAAAAGTAATGCAAATTTTCAGAAAATGCAAACTTGTGAATTGTCAAAATAGAACTTTTTTGTTTCCTCTCTTAGTGCTGACCTAGATTATACAGGGATTAAGAAATTCTATTCGCCAATACTACCAAATTATGGGAAAACTTCGACATCACAAAAAGTATATCAGCGGTTTTTGTAAATTTTACCCTTTTAAACCCTTGTTGGCTGTGTGTGCGTTGTCTAACTTAGTGTAAACTTAAGTTATATGAAAGTTATTACTTACCTACACTTAGTTTAAACTTAGTGTAAACACGTTTTATGATTATACAACGTGTTTTAAAAATGACGTTAAACCTATAAAGACCCATTTTATTTGTATGCGATAATTCTACCACTTTCATTAAGTAATTCACAATCCTTTTTATTTCATTTTTATAAAATATTGAAATCAAACGCGGACAAATTGTATCTACCTAACTGTAAAAAAATACGATTTTAAACTTTCGCTTACTAGAAGAGGTGATGGAAGGGTCGGACGTTGTACAGTCGACACATGGACCCTTACATACATGCTCTCTAATCAGTTACGTTAAGAACGAATTTGCAAAAAAAAAAACAAGATTCACGTGCTATCGACTGTACCGTGAAAAGCCGTTCAAACAGCCGTTTAGAAAAAGAGTTTCTGATAGGTACTCGCAAACGTGCAAGTCCACCCGTTCGATATGCTTTCTAATGGCAAAGCCCATCAATCAAGTAGGTGAGAAAAGCGAGGCCTAAATTGTAAAGCATCTCCTGCGGAAACTGGGCCGGCAATTAGTAAGACTAATGACCAAAATATAAACGCGACGAACGGCTTCCAATTCCAATTCAAGCTCTTCCTTTATTCTTTTACTAGCGACCTCTCCCGGCTTCGCACAAGTGATTTTAGTGCGCTTCGGGTTCGCTCCACGAATTTCCATTACTTTTTATAAGTATTTTGCAGCTTCCATTGACCAAGTTATAAATGCGACGAACGGCTTCCAATTCCATTTCATTACCTTTCTTCCTTTATTGTTTTACTAGCGACACCTCCCGGATTCGCACAAGTGATTTTAGTGAGGAAGCTTCGGATTATCCCACGAACTCCCAGACTCCCACTATTTTTCTCAAACGTATTTCGCAGCTTCCATTGAGTGCCTAGCGGAAGTATTGGAACAAAAAAGTAAATGAAAAATTCACAATGGTACGCATTTCCACAGGGGCATAGACATACCACGCAAAGACAATGTATGTCGAACAAAATTCGACGAAGGCGACACGCACACATTAACCTAACATGTGTGTGCATAAACCGATTGCAGTATATGACGTTCGTAGACACGCACACATTCGTGCGGCGTGCGTGCATGCAACGACTAATGTATGTTGATTAAGTGAAATTGGTTTGTCTGGATGGTGGCAAGTGGCAAACCCTGGTCTCTGCTTACCTCTCCGAGATACATGTGTAAATTTATGTAATCTATGTAATGTAATGTAATGTGAAGAGCTTGAAACATCGTCTAACAAATAAAACAAAATTTACATAAAAAAAGTGGTTCTTCTATCCAAAGTTACTGATTTATCAAACCGCCCTGGGTGTAATCACACTAAGTTTGACACTTGTAGGCATGCGTTACCGTTTTTACAATATAACAAACACACCACCGCTTTAAATAGGTCAGTCGGACAGTCGGACGTCGAAGGCATATTACTATTAATTATTATTCAAGGTAACGGTTGGCACTGTTCCGATAATTCACCTTAAAAAGTGTGTATAGCCAATGCAAGGCAACCCATAGGTAATAAGACGCCCGGGTCATTTATATACCAGCTAAGTGTTTTATCATATTTATAATCAGCCTACGACCAATTCTCAGACCTACCAAATATACAGAAAAATCGGTGAAGACGTTTCGGAGGAATTCGATAACAAACACTGTTTTAAACACACATGAGATTTTTATATATTAAATATTTGTAACTTTTATACTAATACGTTTTTTTTTACTCATATTTTTTTAATCACTTTAGCCGTTCGGTATGAATTCATGTTCAGAATTCATGGTTAGTTACCTTGTCAAACTAACCTGATGTATTATGGATTGTGTTAGCTAAACTTTAGTTGATTTATCTAATAATATCCATTGCTTTATAACTCCGCTCAAGCATAACAAGTAGACAGAATTGTTCGTTGTTTTAAATAAACAAACTCATTGAGATGCCAAAATTTGAATTTATTTATTCAAAGTATGATCGTCATATTACTGTATGTACTTGGATAACAAATTAGTTTTACAACTTAAACTTTCGTAAGCACTGCACATTTTATATATTGGTTTAACGATTTCACTTACTTTTATAAATTATTAAATTATTCAGGAGACCAAAAAAACAGGTGGGTCTCTTTATAGGGTTGCCCTAAGATAACTAAGAGAGTGTTAGAGTTTCAGGGGTTGGACGAAAATATGCGTTAAATACTTGGCTGTAGTTTCACATCCTTTTAGCTGTGAGATATTGTGTAGGTTTTGTCATAGTTTTTTTACAAAAGATAAACTAAAAACTAATTTGAAAACCTAGTATCTGTTATAGTAAAATTACTCTTGGTATAGTACCTATTAGTAGGTGTACCTGTTAGTAGAAAAAAATATATTTCTCCATATATTACTTAACGAATATTCAAATACACCATTTATTGTAAGCCCCATCGCATCCGCATAAGATAAGATAATACTGAATAGGGGTTAATACTGAATCAAAAATAAACGATCTTAAAAAAGTACAAGTGCGAGTCGGACACACCCACCGAGAGTTCCGTATAAATTTGTAGGTACTTACACAATTATATATAAATAGTTTAGGAACCGAGTCTCGCAGTTTTTTTCCGAGCCTTTCCCGAACTTCAAAGACAATTTTTATATGATTTAATTACAAATGTATAGTTTTCAGATTTTTCCCTGTATTTGTAGTATAAGACCATATTACTTGCCAAACATAGTTCTAGGTCAACGGAAAGTACCCTATAAATTTTTATTCCCTTGAGTGTCGAAATATGTATACGTTTTTTGAGGCCGCATCTTAGAAGTTTTATTTTTTCACAGCTTCAATGGACTGTAGATTTGACATATACCTATGGTTGCCGATATAACACCAAATACTAAAAAAAGGCTTAAATAAATATTTAAGGCGAGCTCCCATACAACAAACGTAATGTTTTTACCGTTTTTTGTTCGGTATTAATAACGGCAACAGATAGACGCTTGAAATATTCACAAAATATTAAGTTGCATATTATTTACTTAAAAAAATATATTGAAATAAAATACACATTTAAGGGGGGCTCCCATACAACAAACGTGATTTTTTGCCGTTTTGTTCTCGATTTTTGTGTCTAATGTTGTATAGATAATGATACGGAACCCTTCGTGCGTGAGTCCAACTCGCACTTGGCCACTTTTTCCTTTTGATGTACGGAACTCTAAAAAGGAATATTGCGTTGGTTTAGACATCATCATCAACCCATTATGTCCCCACCGAGGGGCACGGGTCTCTTCCCTGAGGAAGGTATAGGCCATACTCCACCACGGGGGCCAAGTCCGGATTGGTGGAGGCTTGTAGACTAGTGGCTCGTCTACTGTCAGAAGTTGTCAAGCCGCCCTAAGGTTTGGTTTGGTTTGGTTTAGACATAAATAATAATAATTATTATTATTATTATTTATTTCAAGTTAGTAACACTCATTTTAATTAGTAGGCTTAAAAACTATGTATGTGAGTAATTATAGCTAAAGACACAATATATTATATTATAAATTACATTTAACAGTACACATTAGAGGGTACGTGCAGAGGATGAAAAGAGAAACATTGAAGAAAGAAATATGTCGAGTGAATGTGGGTAGAAGTGGCGGTAAGGTACGTCCCAAGCGGACATACTTCGACCAAATAGGTACGGGATTTATTAGCAAAAGTATTCATTAGCATGCAACGACTAATGAGTGTCGATAAAGCGACGGAGTTCAGTCGGGATCGTGGCAAGTGGCAAGCGTTGGCCTCCGGGATACAAACGTGAATTCATGTTATGTTTTTGGCTCTTTTAATAACAAACTGAAAAACTATCAATTTACAAGCGCCGCTCGACTTACTGAATTCAATCGTAACAGTTTTTGTAACATCGCAAATTCGTAAATTAGTAAATGCCAACAACAAATTTACAACCTAGCAAGATCATAATAGTAACTAGACGTTTTGAATTTGTTGCGCTGAGTTTGTTGTTTTCTATGTTTTCAATTTGTACCACGAAAAAATATATGATTCAAATTCAAAGAACTGAAAATAGGTGTATGTAAGCGCCAACCATGTGGTGTTTAACCTATTAAGCCCAGAAATGCAAACCCCGTTTTTAAAAAAGTTGAGATCCTATGTTTTGAATTTTGACAGCTGAGATAGATAGATAGATAGAATATTCTTTATTGTATGCACTAAAGGAATCACATAAGAATAAGCATCTAATGAAAGAAAGAAAGACATTTATTAAACAAACAAAATAAACAGATAAGTAACATAATATGCACAACAACAGAAAGAAAACTAAATACACAACAGACAAATCAAATAAATAAAACAGGAACATAGATGTAGCCTGTGGTGTGTCTAAGTTGCCACGAGCACAGTATCATCCAATCCTGGAAAAGAAATGAGGGCTTAGGTTTTACGGTAAAATCCTCGTCAATCACTTGATGCCCTGTGCTATGGTAACCAGGCAAGGAAACAAACGTGTAAATACACCCAGACTGAAGCCATTTGTACAATTCAAGTACCTACGGCGGCCTCCAGTGGAACTCAAGCCCGAACCTCGAACTTTTCGGTAGTCAACCGTGTATACCAAATGTGATTATCATTAAATGAGTTATCGACATCGTTCGTCAAAATTGTAGTAATTAAAAGTGCATTTCAAAATGCCCACACCTCCCTCAACTATTTGCTCGCGCAGCGCGATCATGCGCTCGGAGAGCATGGCCTTAAGTAATTTTGTCAGAGAAAATGATCCGGAGATAAAGTGCTTAACACTCTACCTACATACCTACAGCTCTACGTCGTTTAGCAGCAAGCCGCCTTAAACCTTATTAGGCGTTGCGGCAGACAGGTAATAGTTACTACAAGTATGCCGAGACTGAAAGGTTCTTAACATAAATCTATCATACCTGCCAGAAGGTTCGTAAACTTCAATTCTTAATTAGAAAAGAAGGTTTAACAGGAATGGCGTTCGATGTAAACTACCTTAGCTAGGTTTTTCGGGTAGGTGACTTATGGTGTTATTTATATAAATAAGATTCATTAAAACACTCCATAAGCGCAGTGTAAATAGTGTGTGGTAAAGTCTTTCCCTTTAAGTAACACCGTTATGTTTACAATATTTTTGGTTTCGGTTTGTTTTAGATTTTACTTTTTTCCAAATTTGATATTTTTGCGATTTTACAACTAATAGGAATTCAAGTTTGGATGGTAATTATATATATTATTTTTCTAAATATAGGTAGGTACCTATCTGTTATTTTTTATGCTTTTACAGATATTTTTATGTCACCGACGAAAAGAAATATTATTTTCATCGGTCACAGCCCAATGTTTTAGATTAAAATTATAAAATTATTGGTCGCAAACGCGCACTTTTTATGTCAATGGAATCTCAAGCACTCCGATTTTGTACGAGCAGATTTGTAGGGTTCCGTAGTCGACAAAGAACCCTAACCCGTCCATCTGTCTCTGTCTGTCCGCAGCCTAGCTCAGAGACGATTTCTACTAGAAAGCTGAAATTTTGCATAGATAGACATACATATAAATCACGCAGACAAAACGGTAGATTAAAATCTTTATTTTTTTAAGATACCTCTACACCTAAATAAGGGACGCAATTTTTTTCTCGCCTATACCTTAGTGTGGGGTATTGTTGGAATGGACAACTTGCACTAAAAACTGTTAATATAACCAGAGAGACTATGTTGAAACATTAATGAACGTGGTATTTTTTTCCCTACGACTAATCCTTTTCATAATATAACCTGTCAAAAAGTCAATATAGTCACGTGGTACAAAAACGCTCCATATAAATCGAGCTCAAACTATGACTTCACAACTTGCACGTAACGCCTTAAGGGGCTCCAGAGAGTAACACTAGCGCCACTGATGTGCCTCTCCTCACAAAAATCGTTGATCCGTTTCTATTTCTATACCACAGTGCACGGCTGTGGCAGTCACTTAGAAAAATAAAACGTTCTTCGAGATAACCGGGTGTGGCTTGGTAAAAGTGGACTGAGTAAAGAAGAGAAAGGATGTGAGCATTTCGGCTGTCCCAAAAATAAACACAGTAAGGGACATTTTTTGTCAAAACCGGGATATTTCCACTGTTAGTTCCTAACTAGTAACCAATAGTAGGGATGTTTCTCAGTTTTGAAAAAAAAAATCCCTTACTGTGTTTGCTTTTGAGACAGCCGATTTGAACTTGAACTTCGCGCGGTATTCGGAAAGCTAAATATAAACAAATCGTACCAAACAAGAAGTGTTGCCTTCTTTTATGAGTTGTTAGTGATGAAACGGGTAATGACAAATCCAAGTTTTCCACCTCGAAAGCCCAGCTTGTGTGTGGTTAGATATTATTTGTTTCGAAGTTGTTTCGAAGAGCGCAACATTTACCAGCTTTTCGTCATAAAGTTAACACTAGGTACCTACTTAATTAAGTTACTAAATTTAAATGTTTTACCTGCGGAATTTCCGGGCTCCTGTTGTAAATTTGTTCAAGTTTATTTGCATACCATGATCAAAATTAGGGAAACAAATACTTGCTTTGTTATGTGCTCGAATACTTGGAGGAGTGGGCCGGGTCTTAGTGATCGATCTACAATGTTCTAAAATACGATTCTTAAGCGGCCTGTATACGTCCCCCTGTAGGGCACCGGCCTTCTCTCAGAGAGTGACGCGTGCCCACCGATTTCAAGCGCTGGAGGTACCTATGTCAAACCTGTTGCAATCAAGGCAATCCTGTGACAATCGAGTTTCCTCACGATTATGTTTTCCTTTACCGTAACGAGTGGTAGTGTTACTTCAAAAGAACGATTGAACGTAACTTACGAAACAAAGTCATTGGTACATGCGCCGGGGTTCAAACCTACGACCTCAGGCAAACGTTCTACCGACCGCGCTACAACCGCTAAAGTTCATACGAATTAATAATATGCTTCATGTATCTAAATCTGTAAATCACGCCAAGTCCAAGCCTAGAGCAGAAAACACGAAAGGATAATTTAATATCTTCTACTTCTGTAGCAAAGTTAAAAATTAGTTAGGTACTTAATTTAAAGAACGAAGAAGTTATATTTTTTCTTGCCCCGTGTCTATCAAAAAACCAAACTTACAAAAAAAACTAGCTGACTCGTCAAACGCTGTTTTGCCATATTAATTTAGCCTGCGAACCATATCAGACCTACCAAACATACACAAAAAATATCATAAAAATCGGTGAAGCGATTTCGGAGGAGTTCGATAACAAACACTGTGACACTCGATTTTTATATATTAGATAAAATATGCCTAAAATTACCTTATTTTTTTTGCTGGTTATACCCAGGCTTTTCCCTCAAATGCCATCTCGTAGAAGAAGAAGAAACACATTTATTATACCAACAAGACACATCACAGAAACAAAATAAACAGTTAACCGTGTGGCGCCGGATTAAGAATAGCGTCACTCCATTTTCTTCCGTGGGTGTCGTAGAAGGCGACTAAGGAAATACATTACCAGGAGACGGGCAGCAGCGTCTTTGAGATTCCAACTGCATACTGCGATCGCCAACCCGCTTGCCAAGCGTGGCGATTATGGCAAAACCCTTCATGGTTTGTAAAACCATGAGGGAGGCCTATGTCCTGCAGTGAGCGTCAAATGGCTGATGATGATGATGATGATGAAGTAACAACAACAGAAAGAAAACTAAATACACAAAAGACAAATCAAATAAGTAAAACAGAACCATAAATGCAGCCTGTGGTGACTCTAAGTTGCCACAAAAGGCAAGGTCCCTTACTATCCCCATCCAAGGACCTTTCGAACGATTTCTGTCGGGCTGCTGGCTTACTTATACATAAGTAATCAATAAATTAACTCCTCCGCTCTGTTGAATAAAGCGTAGGAATCCGTTTCGATGAGCGCCAGCAGGGGTAAGTATAATATTTCCGGGCAAATATGCGGTTGAATGGAAATCAATTTGGTTGGATGGCGAATAAACAATTTGTTATTGACCTCGTATAAGTGGACCTGCGGAGGGAGCATGAGATTTTATCGAGGCGGTTTATCTACAAAAAATGGCCGTTTTAACGAGTTTTGACGTCTATAGTAGGTTAACTTATCGTCGCTAGCACAATGCATCGTTTTTATACCAGTGCCGTGAGATAAAAAAACATCTGTCACTATAAGATAAACCCTATCGCAAATGCGAGTATGATGACAACATAAAAAGATATATTATCGACTTTTGACAGATGTTTCATTTAAATTTATCCCACTTTTGAGAGGGGCATATAAACTTATATCTAGCGTTTCTGTCAGTCATTCTACGAATAAAATCATCACATTTGTCATGATTTGTCCACTGGTGCCTCTTCGCGCCACCTACGCATCCCATTCGTGCCCTTCCTCTGTTTCTGCTCACTGACCGACGTCCAGTGGCCGTCTCCAGGGATTTAAGGACCCGCTCACTGACCTCCGTTCAGCCCTACTCCACGCAACCAAGCACCCTCTGCCGTCCTGCTCAGACCGTCGTCCAGTGCCTATCTCAATTAAAATAATACTAGGTAAAATGTACCAGTCAACAAAAAATTTTAAAATAAGAAACTTCTAAAACAAAGATTTAAACCGACACACTAAAAAGGGCAAAAATTATTTCTTTCTAATGAACTTGCATCCCAAGCCATTTACTCACCCCACAAATCATACCTAACTTCTACTAAGTACCTAAGTATGTATGGTGTATTTACTACAAATGTATGGTTTCTAGGAAGTTTTCTGGAAAAAGCTTGACACAGACTCCTCCATTTTTGAAGTCCGTTAATAATAAAATGCTTTTGGTTATAAGTAAATCTAATATTTATTTTGTAACTTTAAACAATGAAATAGGTGGTTTACTACATAACTGGGTACCCAATGGAGAAAAGAAGCATGATATGTTTTCTTCTGAAAACGGGAAATTGTTACCAAACAAATCACCTTTGATGTAATCTGTAACAAAAAAATAAGAAGTAAAAAAAAATGAAATGCATTTCCTAGGAGACTCTGGATATGCCTTTGAGCCTGCCTTGGCTGATGACGCCCATCAGAGAGGCCGAGTAGACTCCCGAGGCTCGGTACACACATTGCCATTGTGGAGCCTGAAACCCAGTAGAGGAGGAATGGCCAGCTCAATGGAACATTCCCTAATTATATTTAACCCTTGAATGAATGCCCCTGTGCATGTAATATAAAAAAACTATAGTGGAACTTGGGTAATTAAGCATTCAATTTTGAGTTACTACTTTGAAAAAAATACAATTCGTACATACATATTCCTTCGTTTTAATATTTGATTTATTTGTAAGATTTGATTGATTGTAGCATAGACCAAATATTATTGTAGTCAGCGCGTTCAAAATATCCTGTAACAAATAAAGAGCATAATTAAAAAGGAGTCCAAAACATTCCAATATGATGTAATAGCTTAAGACGAAAAGAAAAAAGGTATGTAAGACATGTTACGAAAATGATTTTAGATGCCCCTAAGAGCAAAAATTGACGCTATACTGGATAGACCTCTATGGTCTATCTATCCAAATACTGTAGGTATTCACTGAGCATTGCCTAAGTACACATTTGCATTAGTTTGACAAGCATATTATTTACCTATTGTACTCGGTTGGTGATGGTGAGTCAAGTATTGAACTTAATTTAATATATCACAAGATAATAAGTAGGTACTATCAACACTTACATTCCGCCACTGCTCCAGTCGTGTCGGGACCATGCTCCTTCGACAAGGCTCAATGCGCCCCACTCTTTCAACAACCTTTCGCTTCCCATGGGGCCAGAAAACTCATTGTTGGCTAAATTACTGTGGAGCGTCATATACTCGAACGAACCCCAGTTGATTTTGTTTACTGCGCCCTCTAAAACAGAAAAATATTATAGTTCTTGCCGATGAGTGACTTGTATATGATGTGATGTCCGTATGAGCTTGTAGGAAGGATCTCCAACTATTGTAGTATTGTATAAATTAACTGCAATGGCTATAAAGTTTGTACTTACTTCATTTTCGGCATCTAAGCATCTATTGTCCGTTATTTGTTTGTTTATTTACATTTTATTTGATACCTAGCACAGACTAAGTAAAGGAAAGATCACACACAGATCAGATTTCAATCTGTCAAAAAACGCAAATTGAACGAATGAAATAGTGATTTTCGTCACATCCCTATTTGCCGATTCAGTGTTGTCATACCAATAAGTAGATAAAATCTTATCTCCTATCTAAGGAAGATATGTATGTCGAAGAGAAGTCATGCTCGCGGGTGGGATATAATATCGTAATGTTTTAAAATTTTAACCTATCTATCTAGATACGATAAAAATCTCATGCTCCCCCCGCTGGAGTAATGCAGTGCGTCTGACGCAGCTGCAGTTTTGCTACTATGGAAACTACAGGGTGACTTTGATACGGAGGAGCTAGGAATAGCTTACTGCTCCTATATTGGATTTAGAATTGAAAATTTGTAAGAATTATGGACACCCTAATATGTGCTCCATTTCTTCTTACATGGAACTATAATAAATACAAAAAAACATACACAAATTTCAGTCTAATCCGGCTTGTACGTTGACAATTGTTTCTTTTTTTATAGAATTTCAACGGTTCGACATCACAGCACTCAACAGTGCTTTTAGTTACGTAGGTCGTTATCGAGATAAATTAGGTAGGGCAATCAGCGAACCGCGGGCTGTGCGTGTGTGCGTGACAAAAGCTATAAGCGGATAAATTAAAATATCTCATTAAGGAAGACGAGTCGCGAACAAATCGACTTCATTTGCTCCCGGATGCGACATAATTACTTAGACAGACCCGACATCAGGGCGCTGTCAGATAGGATAGAAGAACGCATCCATGTTCCCAGTAAAAAATAGAGTGTAGGTACGGATCGTTCACTCTATTTTAGAAAGTTAGGCTTTATCTTCTTCTTCTTGTGGTGCCATCAGGGTTCCGCGCATCAATAGCAGAATCTGTAACCGCTTTCCTTTTGCACTTTTCTAAAAATCGCACGAACTTGGGCACTCGCGCCCCTCTGAATCGCATTATGACAGCCTATAACCGACGCAGGGACGAATTGGACATATTCTCGACCACAAGTTTAGATCCTGTAAAATAATAATAAAACTTAAGAGTCTGTTCTCTTCTACATTTGTAAAACAAACAATCTTTTATGTATATTACTTTTGTATGAAATATTTGTTCTCTGTTTTGTTTGTTAGTTATCGAAAGTACCAACAGTAGCGGTACTGCATAGACTAGCACTAGGTTAAGTATGTGGTTATTACTTGTAGATAATGAATACGTGTAACTAATCTGTCAATAACCCAAATAAATTAAAAGAAAAAATAAAAAAAATAAAAAAGTGAATACTTCTATGGCCAAGTTCTCTGCCGACGAAGTTATAGGAGCACCGAACACAAAAGCGTAGAATCCACTTCACGGTTCATGATATAAAAATCCATAAAATCAACCTTTACATTTTGAATATACCGGTAGATGTCCAATAGTAGATGAGATTCGACTGGTCGACTGGATTCTTAGAGATCAATGGACTGACAGTCGACGGCGTTTACTTTTTAGGCGGACCATTTAACTAAAATTCTTTATAAAAAGTTTATTTAAATGGCGACTTAAGTGACATTTAAGAAATAGTGAAGTCGGCCTTAGTTGCAAAATCGATAAACCAAGAGGTTGTCTCGTCTGGAAGAGATCACTTTTAGAGATTAGGCAGCCGTTTGTACTCTTCAATTAAGAAATATACTTGTCATTTCCATTTTTATGTACAATAAAGTGTTCTCTATCTATTTATCTGAGTAGAGTGTACGGACGCTTCATCAACATTCGGCGATAAAGCGAGAAGTCAAAGACGCGTCGCCCTTCCAATTCACTTTCATACAAAATCTACTGAAGGGACGGGACGAAGCCCACACAGAAGAAACGGGGCAAAGGCGCAAACTCTTATAACGCGTCGCGTCTTTTCCGCGCCCTCGCCCCACGTCTTTCCTAAGTGTCCCACGCCGTGGACTATACTGAGATAGTCAGTTTCTTCTAGTCTTTTTGTTCTGTGGAACACAACCACATCACGTTCGCTTCTAAGACGTACTAAATTTCTCGCTAATTATTACTTAGCTTAGCACTTACATTGGAATGAAGATTTAATAGATTCGATTAAGCAATGGTAGCGCATCGGTAGAACATTAACCTCACATCCGAGAGGTTTTTGGTTTGAATTCCTGTATCTACTAACAGTATTCTACAGTCTTAGCTAATGACTTTATTTTCTTAGCTTTGATATCCTTTGCGAATTTGTAGTTGAAATACCACTAGCTAACGGCAAAGGAAAACATCGTGAGGAAACCAGACCTCACCGCTTGAAATCGCCAAATATCCGCGGTGGACACGCGTGGTGATTAACGCCAATGCCCCCATACCCAAATAGAGTAGAACAATGACCTACCAGTGGTATTAAACTGTGGTATTTACTCGTTTACTTTTCCATTTTACAATTTTCCGACGTTTCGGTACTTTTGCAAGTGCCGTGGTCTCGGTAGACCGACCCGCGGTTTCTCGTACACTAACAAGCTGTTAATCTACTGTTAACAGCTGTCAGTGTTTTTTTTTTGTATGCACTTTGGTCAATTGACAGCTGTTAACAGTAGATTAACAGCGTGTTAGCGTACGAGAAACTGGGGGTGAGGTGACAGGCGTCTTTTTGAAAGCATTAACTCTTAGTTTACTACCCTCGGCAAAAATCATTAAGTTACGTTCCAAAAATATTTTGGCAAGTTTTTTTCGGTATTAGACTCCTTAAATGTATAACGATCTTTTTTGTAGTCGTAGTATATACAAAAAAAAAAGAGTTAAAAGTTTGTTTTTATAGACGTCCCGCTGCAGGGCACATGCTTTCTCTCAGAAAGATAGTAGGGGCTTGATTACCACGCATACCCACCGCGGATTGGCAATTTCAAGCGCTGATATCTGGGTACCTATACGTCATCATGGCTTTCGATGAGATCGAACGTACCCAACGTTAACACGTTGCATTCATGTGAACCTCAGCTCACAAAATGTAGCAGCTCTAGATATAAGAATTAATTAAAACATAACATAAACTCACGCCTGTATCCCGGAGGGGTCAGCAGAGACCAGGGTCTGCAACGTGCCACGATCTCTTTTGCTTTATCAACATTCATTAGTCCTTGCTGACTTTTTATCTTGCCCTTTGCTAATACATCCCTTATTTGGTCAGGATTACATATTTTCTTCGATGCCAGACTTTTTGTTTTCTAACATTAATGTCTTATTAAAATGTTGTTAAATAAATGTCTCATTAAAATGTTGTTATTGTTATGTAGTACCTACACATAAGTGATTATTTTGCCTTACCACGTTTGAAGACAAATAATCATTTTCTATTTCTTTTAGTAAAACACTCTTCAGATGAAGTGAAAGTAGTCTGTAGTAAAGGGAAAGATAACCACAGATTATTTAAACTGCCTCTGAGGAGTGTTTAGAGGATTCTTTTTTTTTAAGTAACACCGTTATGGTAATGGTAACACTTTATTTCTTAAGAAACAAATAAGATGAGTTAGTAAGCAAACTTAGCTTGGTAACATAAAAGGTAACATATGTCAAAACGAGAACCTTTTACTAATAAATGGCCTCAACCCTCACACCAACCTACGCACTGAAATTGGGTACTTTGATATAAATCAAGCAAGAATCGTGAACATACTTTTAAAGATTGTACCCCATTCAGATACTTGGATTTGTCAAACCCATCACAAAATACATCCGTAAGACAGGAAACGTGTTTGAACGTTCGTTACTCCTTGACGTACAAATCACTGATCGGATTTGGACAGTGAAATAATGTCTAGGTGCATCATAATAGTAGATTATGCACTAAGGGAATAAAACCATGTATTATGTCATGGGCGGCATATTGAACCCTGAGCGGAGCGAAGGACTCCGAGTTAACTCGCGAGCGCAGCGAGGGAGTTAAATTTTAACTCCTGAGCGAAGCGAGGGAGTTATGTAGAGTCCTGAGTGAAGCGAGGGGTTCATACCGCCCGAGACTAAGACATGTTTTATTCCAGAGGTGAATACTCTACTTTTCACACCATCTGGGAGACAATAAAAAGACAGGGCTGCATAAGTTGAAAATATGTATTAAAACCTGAAATTAAATATAAAGTCCACACTCTTTTACGGCTTAGCAACTTAAATTGAATATAACTTTTAAATTCGTATTTGCAATTCGCGCCTTTTTTTCTTTTTTTTGTTGGTGTTTCGCGCGGTCACAGGACACAGTATTTCAGAAAAAAAAGAAAAAAAAGAGGTGAGTTTCGAACAACAATTCGAATTTCGAATTGCAATGCGGGGCTTCTCCATAGTTTTCATGCGAATTTTGACATTCTAAATTCAAATCACTTTATTCCCTAGGGAAATTCTTCATTATTATTGCCCTCGAGAGACAAGGCCATGCTTTACGATGATATTTGACGGTACGTAATAAGGCATTGTCGAGCAGGAGGTGTGAAAAATACATTTTCACTTCTCATGCTCTAAAAGTTCGTCTTTATGTCGTGCGTAGGCGACATAAAGTCGCTTTTTATGCTCTAGAGCATAAAGTAAAATCTTCGTCGAAGACCAAGTGATTTGAATTTAGAATGTCAAAATTCGCATGAAAACTATGGAGAAGCCCCGCATTGCAATTCGAAATTCGAATTGTTGTTCGAAACTCACCTCTTTTTTTTCTTTTTTTTCTGAAATACTGTGTCCTGTGACCGCGCGAAACACCAACAAAAAAAAGAAAAAAAGGCGCGAATTGCAAATACGATTTACATGTTGCTGTTTCATTTCCTCGCAATCGAAGTGAAAAGTAGAGTGTACAACTCGTCCATAAAACCCATTTTACACTCGACTTTATATCTATCCTCGCTCGCAAGCTCGCTCGGATGGATAAACGTCTCGAGTAAAATGGTGCGTTTTATGCACTTGTTGTACAATCTACTATTTCACTTCTCATGCTCTAAAAGTTCGTCTTTATGTCGTGCGTAGGCGACATAAAGTCGCTTTTTATGCTCTAGAGCATAAAGTAAAATCTTCGTCGAAGACCAAGGCAATCGCTGCAACAGCCACACGCATCACAAATACAATCTAATACAACATTAAATATGCCAGGAAAAACGATTACTTTAAATATTTCTCATTGCTCTAATGTAACTTTCAATTTTAATTAAATTAGCATTTACTATATTTACATGTTGCTGTTTCATTTCCTCGCAATCGAAGTGAAAAGTAGAGTGTACAACTCGTCCATAAAACCCATTTTACACTCGACTTTATATCTATCCTCGCTCGCAAGCTCGCTCGGATGGATAAACGTCTCGAGTAAAATGGTGCGTTTTATGCACTTGTTGTACAATCTACTATTTCACTTCTCATGCTCTAAAAGTTCGTCTTTATGTCGTGCGTAGGCGACATAAAGTCGCTTTTTATGCTCTAGAGCATAAAGTAAAATCTTCGTCGAAGACCAAGGCAATCGCTGCAACAGCCACACGAACATCTTTAACTTCATACAACAACCTCTTTATTTTATTTCGTTTCGTTCGTATTCTAAGACCAAGGCAAAGATACCAACAGCCAAAGTACACAATAAAACTTCATGAAATAAACTTATAATTTGTATTTCGTCTCATTTATTATTTCTCATTGCTCTAATGTAACTTTCAATTTTAATTAAATTAGCATTTACTATATTTACATGTTGCTGTTTCATTTCCTCGCAATCGAAGTGAAAAGTAGAGTGTACAACTCGTCCATAAAACCCATTTTACACTCGACTTTATATCTATCCTCGCTCGCAAGCTCGCTCGGATGGATAAACGTCTCGAGTAAAATGGTGCGTTTTATGCACTTGTTGTACAATCTACTATTTCACAATTTTTGCACTTTAAAGAAATTTAGTGATGACACTGGTTAATAGATTTTGTTTTGTGGACATAAAACGTTTGTTGTCATCTATGTAGGTGATCATTTATTGCAGCGTTGCTGTATTTATTTACAACGTAAGTACCTTTAGTTGGAGCTTCATCCCTTGCGAAAGGATATGCGAGAAAAGCTGATTTCGATAAAGGTAAATAAAAATTATTTATTATTTGCTCATAGCTAAGCCAGTTCTTCAGCATAAATACACTATGCATGCAATATCATGAGCGTCTACTTTATTATTTATTGTTCTACCAACGTGTTCCCGCAAGGGAAATGCTTCTCCTACCTTATCGAATTGAATTACTCACACTACATTTGCCGTTAATATTCTCGGGTCGAATCCTATTAATCGGGTTGATATTTCTCATTTTGTTCGGGCAATTTCACAAATACTCCTTCGGATTAAACCTGCTATTAGCCACAGAGGGATTTTCTTTTTATTTTTTTAAATTTCTTCCCTAGTCACTGGATAGATGGCGCTGCACTTGGTACGTTACTGCAACGAAGGGAACGTCACATTATTTTTTTGATTAATTCACTTGGATGTAGTTTGAGATCATAAAACGAAACGTACTGACAGCATTACTTCCTCTCTTTTGTTTATATCGAAGATTCGTATGCGAAATTAGCAAGAACCTACGACTTTAATGTCTTCCTCATTGAAGTCGTATAATTTAAACGTTTTCTATTAATGAATCTGAGTATGTAAGCGATCTGCAGTGCGTTCAGGTTTGCCCACGGTCGCAAATTGGAACGTTCGCTTGTAACGTAGTCAGTTCAGCGCCATCTACAGAGTACTTGGGAACTACTTTTTTTTTAATAGTCAAAAAGAAAACCTCCTATTCAAATAAAAAAATATATTCATTTTAAAACCACACGGTGTTATTTATAAAAAAAGCGATTCCTCTAAAGCCGCGTCAAAACATTATACAAAAACATTGGGGCGTGGCTATACACAATTGTGTATTCAAACACAATTCTTCCCCTCTCTTCGCGCCGGGAAGAGAGGGGAAGAATTTATTTCATTTCACGTCTTCCTAGTCAGATGATGACGAAAAAAAAATGTTTTGTTTCAGACAGAAACATTTTCCTATAACAGTAGACGGTTTGCGTATGGTAACAAATGTTTTTGTTTCGTGTTTTCTGTGTAATGTGTCAAAAAAATCCGGCCAAGTGCGAGTCGGACTCGCGCACAAAGGGTTCCGTCTGTACCATTATCTATACAACATTAGACACAAAGATCGAGAAAAAACGGCCCCCTTGAATAGCGCTGAATAGCAGCCCCCTTATTTTATTTTTATTTCATTATTTATTTTTGAAGCAAATATAGATTGTGTGGATATTTCAAGCGTCTACCTGTTGCCGTTATTAATATCGAGCAAAAATGGCAAAAAAAAACTTTTATTGTGTGGGAGCCCCACTTAAAAATTTATTTTATTCTGTTTTTAGTATTTGTTGTTATAGCGGCAACAGAAATACATCATCTGTGAATTTCAACTGCCTAGCTATCACGGTTCATGAGATACAGCCTGGTGACAGACAGCCAGACAGACAGACGGACAGTGAAGTCTTAGTAATAGGGTCTCGTTTGGCACCCTTTGGGTACATAATCCTAAAAACACGCGCAGTCCTCAGAGGCAGTTTAAATAATCTGTGGTTACGTCTTTCCCTTTACAGCAAACCATTTATATGTTTACTTTATTAACGTCATTTTTTTGTTTTAAAATTAATAGAATATGTGGGGAAGCTAATAAAGAAATTCCACATGTATCTTTTAAAAAAAAATTTAAATTAATCAAGAGCTTATCGGCCTTATTTATAAAAACGCGATTCCGCTAAAGCACTCCTAAGGGGCAGTTTATTTAATAAATAAATAAGACTGAATAACTTTAAACTTACTACTCATTTATGTGTTGAATGCTAGACACAATGATCCTCAAAATACCCATTATAAAATTAAAAGTATGCCGTTTAATATCAGACATCTTTGCACACGATAATGCGATGATTTATTAATCAGATAGAATTTAACAAATTCCAAACGTACCTGATAAAAAATCTCTCTCTGTCCTTGATGTTAGATATGGGCTCGAAAATGCGAAACCGTAAATAATAAACTTTTTAGACTCTGTACAGAGATAACTAAATCTAAATAGATTGTAAATAATCTCACCCACCAACTAATAATGTATAACAAACAACCTTGTATACCCGTATTTTTTTAATGTAGCCTATATACGTCCCACTGCAGGATCTGGTGCCCTGGTCTGGTCTTCTCTCAGAGAGAGGGTACGGGCTTAATTACCACGCGACTCCACCGCGGATCGGCAAATTCAAGCGCTGAGGTATATTCATTGAACACCTCAGACACTCCGGTTTTCTCACGATAATCGTACAGTATTTTCTAACAAATGCTAAACAATGCCCAAGTATAACTAACTAAGTATGCGATGCCCTAACGATGCCTTCTTAAACCCTCTCTCGATCGAGGTCCTCAGGACGTTTAATGGTTTTACTCTATTCTAATCTCCCGTCTAATGATCTCTTTATAATCTAAACCAAATCGATAATCCGAACCCAGACAACGTATTGGCTAACTTGCGAAAAATTTAGCATTGTCCTGTTAAGCTTGATCCGTGAATAAAAATAAGAAATTCAATACAAACTTTCAGGTTTCGGCGATAAATCTAATCATCATCATCAACCCATTATGTCCCCACCGAGGGGCACGGGTCTCTTCCCTGAGGAAGGTATAGGCCATACTCCACCACGGGGGCCAAGTCCGGATTGGTGGAGGCTTGTAGACTAGTGGCTCGTCTACTGTCAGAAGTTGTCAAGCCGCCCTAAGACCTCTGACTTGGCTTAACGACTGCCATCTATCGACGGCAGCCGGCACCAACAGCTTAACGTGCCTTGCGAAGCACGGAACCGCTCGGAAAAATGCCACTAGCGTTAGGCATAGACGGCGACCCATCCATGCACTGAACGCGCCCAGTGTTGCTTAACCTTCGTGATCGTTTAAGATCACTCAGGCAGCCGGGGCTACGAGCGATTCAAACATAAACATAAATAACATAAATCTAATAGCTTCTCAAAAGAAACACTATAATCGTGGTAAGAATACCGTTTCTTTTGCAATTGTACCTAGTCTCATATGTTTCTAAATCATTATTAGGATGTAACTCTATAGTATCTAAGCTTTCCTTTACGTGTTTAAGTCAATAATAATAACTATCTGGCGCTCAGTTTTATTCCGGGATTATTGCAACACGCTGTACCTAATCTCGTTCAAATTAAGTACTGAGCTGATGAACCTAGATTACAGAGTATAGTACTGCGAAGATCTTTATAGGAGTCTGTTTAGTAAAACAGATTAGTTAGCTCTCAAGACTACTAGTTAATAGACAATATTTAAACAGAGACTTAAGGCCGCTTTTACATCTGTATCTCTGTTGATCGCATATCGTAACAATTTTAATGTTTTCATTGTCGTATATAATGTGTAAGTACACTTTTGACAAATAATATGATGGGAGGTGTTCGTTGCTAGAAAGTAACAGTTCTATTTTAAAACAGTTTTATTCACAAGACAGGTAAATCTATACACGTCCGTCATGGGTCCGGAGGTATACAACAATCTTCCGGAAGATATTACGAGAGCAAGCAGTGAGCTCGCGTTTAAAATTAGATTAAAAAAATGGCTTAACAAGAAGTTTTTTTTAATTTTTTTATAAAATAGGTGACATGGTGTAACCTATTTATTAAACCATTTTTAATAGAATAATTTTGCTATAAAATATTTTAGTTCTACTTTTTATATTTGTACTGATTAAGTGTAATTGATTGACATTTTATGATATTGACATGTAATTTTTATATTATTGTAAATATTAATTTTTAATTCCTACTACGAAATTTAGGACATCTATGTAATTTTACCTCAACTTATAAGGAATGTTATCAATAAATGATGTAAATGTCTAAAAACACAATTCCTTAAAACAGATAGAGTTTAAATAGTCACCACACCACAAATTGTTTAAACTACATTTGACACATGAAGTAAGAAGTTCAGAATTGTAGTGGCCAATTCTCTCTTTAAAAATCTAAGGCCGACATACACTGCTTAGTTTATAATAGATTTTTAGGAGTGTTTTAAGGAGTCGTTTTTTTACAACACCGTAAGCTCACCCGCAAGTTTCCAGCAACGTACCTTTCTGCCCACATCTCCAACGGGATCCTTTCAATAGTACTCACTTGGACGTAGAAACATTGCCTTTAAACGAGTTACTTAGCCACTACAGCAATAAAATAACAACTGGAGTATATTTTTGAAGGAGCAGGGCGCAGCGGAAAGCCACTTCACAAATGAGCTGGCCGGCGTACCGGTGGCATTTGCTGAATCTCATTTTGCACTCGAGATTGCAACTAGGTACTTAATAGCATTTGTACTGGGCTGATGCTGCTGTTGCAACCTTGGCTATATTTTATTTTATAATCCAAATGGTGTGAAAAGTTCAGAGTTTGCCGTTTGATAGGTACTCGTAAGTAGAGGCGTTTTATGGCATATGCATATAGTACACAACACTTTGGGCTTTGCATCTACGTAATGAGATGATTTATACGGCGTCCAGCGGCACCTTCACTCATACTGGATGGGTGAAGGGACCACTCGGACGCTGCAGTGCCTGGGATATTGTTTTTTAGATGGAGTAGGCTTGCCACCTATACCATCCTGACAGCTTAGTCGGGAAACTTAGTCGAGCCCACAGGAAAGACAAGTCAATACTGATTGACAACACGAATTCAGCGCGGTGGCGCTAGCGCGATCGGTTGAACGCTTGCCTCACAATCAAGAGGTCGTGGGTTCGAACCCTGGCATGTACTGTTACTATTACAGCCTATAACTACGCACCAATGACTTCGTTTTCTAAGTTACGTAGGTACTAATTTATGTGCTAATTTATAGCAGCAATAACTGTAACACTCGATAACTGTAACATTGTGAGTAAACATGAGTGACTGAGGTGCTTAATAATAATAATAACTTCCACAACACAATCACTTGGATACCCTAGGATACCCTGTGCTATGGTAACCAGGCAAGGACATCACAAATATGGAAATACATCTAGACTGAGGACATTTGTTCAAATGTACGGCAGCCCCCAGTGGGAATGGAACCCACGACCTCTATCTTGGTAGTAAGCGCCTTAACGGCTAGTCCAACGAGGCGTATATAACTCAGCGCTTGAAATTGGCAATCAGCGGTGGGCACGCGCAGTGACTCTCTCTCTCCCTGAGAAAAGGCCTGTGCCCTACAGTGGGACATATACAGGCTGCATCATTATAAATTCAACGTTTGAGATAAGAAACATCCATAATCCTAAATAAATCTGTCGATCGTAAACAGGTTTGCTTCATATGAGCCCGCTATCGAAACATATTTCACATACACTTTCCATTTTTCACGAAGGCTTTCTCCGGGATACGTCATCTCTTTCTGTCGTCAGTCACCCTCACCCAGTCGATACCGGTAATCTGATTCTTAACGCCAACAGCTAATGACTAGAAAACTTTATAGGCCGGAAAACAAACCGGGGCCTCTTGAATGTAAATCCCCGCCGTCGAAACAATGCAGAATACGCCCAGCATGGGCGGCATAATGAACGATGCGAGTCACGCATTTTGACGCGCTTAAATGTCAAACGTCGGCACTTTCCAGCTGTCCTATTACGTAAATGCACACTGTACATTAACTGCCACGCAACAAAATCACTTGCCGTGGCACCCTGACACCCTGTGCTGTGGTAACATAACATAACATAACATAAACTCACGCCTGTATCCCAGAGGGGTAGGCAGAGACCAGGGACTGCCACTTGCTACGATCCTGACAGATCACTTTCGCTTCCTCAACACTCATTAGTCGTTGCATGCACGCACGCCGGTTTCGGGTACTTTTTATCTTGCCCTTTGTTAATACATCCTCTATTTGGTCAAAGTATGTCCGTCTGGGTCGTCCCTTACCGGCCCTTCCATCCACATTCGCTCGATATATTTGTTTTGTCAATCTTTCTTCCTTCATCCTCTCCACATGTGCTGTGGTAACCAGGATAGAAAATTACAAACATCACAGGAATTACACCCAGACCGAGGCCCTTTATACAAATGTCCGGCGGCCTCCAGTGGGAATTACACCCATGACCTTCGGCGTGCTAATCAGACGTGTGGCTGCTAGACCAAGCGGGCAGTAAATTTTGTATAGGGTTGAATTTTTTTACATTTCCGAAGCTTGTAAATATGCTTGACAGATCGGAATAGAACAATTCGGATGAGTCCATACAGTGGTGATGTTGCGTAGTACATTAATTGTCTAATTCTAACTGTTGACAGAAACCGCGCGACCCGCACCGTCATGCTACTCATGCCTACGGGTATGTTTGTGACAGATGAACAGCCACTCTAGGGCCGTCGATACGTGATCGATGTGCAATGCGAATTTGCGACAAGTGCTCTCACGTCGTTCCCTGCGTCTGCCTCACGCGTGACGTCACTGAACTCTACATTTTATTAACACTTGAATAACTTAACTTTTGTTTGTTTTGTTTTATTTATTATAGGTAAAATTACATCGCTGTACCATTTAAATTACAGCTATATGAATTACGTGCACTCTTGGATCTAGGCAGCAACCCTAAAACAGTTTGCACCGCATGCTAGGTACAGTCAATAGAACATCAAGCTTTACATACGTGCACGCTAAGGGCGATTTTGCAAGAAAAATTTAAAGGTTGACATGCTATCGTGTACTATGTAACACAGTTAAACATTGTAATATTCTTAATATTATAATTGCTATAAACTTAACATTATCTCAGCATAAAAGACAGTAACAAACTTGTACTTGCAAACTGTTTTTAATAAATAAATTGAACATTGAAAAACATTTATTTGTCACAGTAATATGTACATATCGCTACATAAAGGAAGAGTTCGTAGCTAGTGCGCGTGCCAGGAAGATTACTGCTGCTGAGCTGGGCTTCAAAGATGTCACAAGCAGAGTCTTCGTCAACGACCATCTATCACCCGACTCAAAGAAGCTCCTCACTAAGACGAAAGCCCTTGCCAAGGAAAGGAACTATCAATACGTCTGGGTAAAATTTTCGAAGATCCACGTACGCAAAAACGACTCCACTCATGCTTTTGTTGTTAGCGGTACCCGTGATTTAAACAAGTTATCCTAAAATGTAACCAATTTCTGCTTTGCTTAACTATTCTAATTTTAAGTTTGAACACCGTTGGTATGATTAGTAACCGAGCAGCTCCTTTGTTCAACACAAAAGAACCTTATCTTTTATATTACAATGTTAAAACAAGGTACTTATCGTTGAATTATGGCCTGCTTGCTAATTGTAATAGGACCTATTTTCACTATGGCATTATTTCCGATGGATGGTCAACTTTTTGTATTGCGTTGCTTATCATTCTCTGGCTACCGACAAATACTAGGACCGCAAGCCACTGTACTTTTCTCTTTGCTGCTATAGAGTTAAGTTTCATTTTGCGTCACGCTGATAATAATGTTGCTATTTTTAACTTATATTTCAGAAGTTTTACGGTCGACGAAAACGAACATTTCTTTGGCGCCTTGAATATACTAAGCTATTGTCGATTATTGCTTAACACAAAGTACGATTTAGTTATTTGTCATTTCGTGAGCAAATCTATGTCATCAACTGTTAATCTATTTTCTATATATTATAATAAGTATCTATTGTGTTACGTGTGCATCTGTAACCATGTTGAGCCTTAACGTTTATCACCAGAACGTGAGGGGACTTAGGTCTAAGACTGATGTGTTTTTTAGAAATTTGCGATCTTGTGATTATGACGTGGTAACCTTGACTGAAACTTGGCTCTGCGAGGGTATTCTTGACGATGAGCTTTTTGATAGTCGCTATTGTGTATGGCGTAGGGACCGCGACTATACCGCGACCAAGCAGACCCGTGGAGGTGGAGTTGCTATAGCCGTCAAACGTTCTTTAATTACTTCTCGTAAGTTCGAATGGCAGTCTACTGCTGAAGATATTTGGATATCAATTGTCCTTCGAGACCCACGTAGCCGGACTCCAGTCAAGTTAAATATATGTTGTTTATATCTTTGCTCAGAAAATCTGGGTCACTCTTTTTCCGACCAATTAATTAACTTTTGTGATAATATCGAAACAGTAATTTCCAGTAACTTCCAAGATAAATTTATAATTTTAGGAGATTTTAATATGAGCTTCATTGACTGGTTGGATACCGACGAAGGTCTAGTACCCGCGAATGCAAGTGGTGATAGCGCCGCACATTTTATAGAAACCTTCAACTTTTGCAACTTGGAGCAATACAACTCATTTATTAACGCGCAGGGCCGAATTCTGGACCTAGTTTTTGCTAGCGAGAAAATTTCTGTGGCCCCATGCCTCGATCCACTTGTCCCAGAAGACCCATATCATAAAGCGCTCTGTATAAATGTGCCCTTTACCGAGTCTGCGTCTCTCCCACTAACTAATCATATCGTATTTTTATACAATCGAGGAGATTACAACTCGATTAAGGATGACCTTGTTGCTGCGGACTGGACAGACCTTCTTTGCAGAGGGTCTTTGGATGAGGCTGTACAATGCTTTTACAGAATAGTCTATAATTTGCGTACAAAACACATTCCTCAACGAGTCAAACGTGGTGATAATAATTATCCTTTGTGGTACAACCGCCCCCTAATCAAAGCTATTAAAGAAAAATTTAAATATTTCAGAAGGTTTAAGACGTACGGTAATCTATCAGATAAGCATACATTCGATTTATTAAGAGAAAGGGTTAAACGTCTGGAAAGATTGTGCTACATGAAATACATTAACCTCACAGAGGATTCGATTAAGGCAAATCCGAAGTATTTCTGGAAGTTTATTAAAAACAATCTTAATAAATCGTCATATCCTGTTTCGATGACCTATTTAGGTACTACTTCTACTTCGGGCGATGATATCAGCAATCTTTTTAACGAATATTTTCTATCAAATTTCCTTGAAAGAGATCCCACATCATGCACTCAGTTCGAGGAACCATCAGAGCCAGTCGTAGCTGATCTAGCCTCAATCGTCATCGAGACTAATGAAATTATAAAGCTGCTAAAAAACTTGGACTTGACGAAATCAGCCGGTCCTGATGAACTCCCCGCGGTTTTCCTAGTTAAATGTGCTGATAGCCTCTCTCTGCCTCTATCTCTTATATTCAAAAGATCAATCGCTGAAGGTGTTGTGCCTGCTATCTGGAAGTCAGCTTTTATCACCCCTATCCATAAAAAAGGTCAAAAAAATAGAGTGGATAATTACCGGCCAATCTCTAAGTTATGTCTCATTGCAAAGATATTCGAACGCATTGTCTATAACCAAGTGTATGCTGCATTAAAGTCGTCGTTTTGTCCCCAGCAGCATGGTTTTCTTAAGAAACGGTCCACAGACTCAAACCTACTACTGTTTAATGATTTTATAACCCAGCAGTTAGATAACGGTGATCAAGTGGACGCTATTTATACTGATTATAGCAAGGCTTTCGACCGAATAGATCATATCCTTCTATTGAAAAAGTTACTTGCAATTGGCATCAGGGGTGACTTATTTCGGTGGTTCTCATCATACGTTGAAAACAGATCTCAGGCAGTTGTACTGAACGGCTATAAATCTAACTGGACTAATATACCCTCAGGGGTTCCCCAAGGGTCGTTACTAGCACCGTTACTGTTTATAATTTTCGTTTTTGATATTTCCAACTGTTTTAAAAATTCTCAATTCTTACTTTTTGCCGATGACATGAAAATATTTAGAACTGTTAACGATGCTATTGACTCAGCATTACTGCAAGACGACCTTCTGCAATTCGATATTTACTGTCTCAACAATAAACTTGACCTAAATGTATCCAAATGCTTTACTGTGTCCTTTACTCGTAAACGCAACGTATTTAATAACAATTACTCATTAAAAAATAAACCTTTACTTACACTTCATGAAATTAGAGACCTTGGTGTCATTATGGATAGCAAACTTATCTTTGATACGCACATAAATTCAATTACCAGTAAAGCCTACAAGGCCTTAGGGTTTATTATTCGTTCCTGCAAAAATCTGCGTCGCCTTAAATCCGTAAAAGTTATCTACTGTGCATTTGTCAGGAGCCACCTCGAATATGCTTCACAAGTTTGGAACCCTAGTTACAAAGTATACATTAATAAGTTAGAGAGCATTCAAAAGAAATTTATTCGACATATTAAATTCAAATTTAAACTTCCAAGGCTACCCTATAACCAATTATGCATCAAACTCCACTTACTTCCATTGCATGTACGGCGATACATAACTGACATCACCTATCTGATGAAAATAGCCCAGAGCCTTGTCGACTGTCCCGCCTTGTTAGCTAAGCTTCATCTCCTCGTCCCCTCACGTTCTCAGTCTCGCCGAAGACTGTCATTGTTTGTTCCTTGGGCTCGCACAAACTTTAGACAAAATTCTTACTTTATCAGAGCTATACGATCTTTCAACGACCTTTGTATTGAAAATGAAGACATTGATTTGTTCGCTAGTAGTATTTCCGTTATCCGTAAAGTATTAACCTCTAAGTTTTGTGACTCGGTTGAGACCTCATTACCGATATAACCCACTATAATGGTGTGCCATCTTCCTTCTTCTATTATTGGATATAGTTACCGTGTCTGTTGTTTCGTGTATCGTTTTTCTTTCACCTGTGCTAATTGCTCAAAATATTGCTAGCTGTGAAAACTTTTTGTTGGCTTCCTGTATCTATGTGTGTAATTTATTGTGTTAGTGATAAGCTGTTAGTTTTCCTAATAAAATAAAATATAAATAAAATATAAATATAATATAATGCTAATATGTACATAATATAGCAAAATTAGAACAGTTATGTGGTACATAACTTCCACACAACACAATCACTTGTCCTGCTCCCATATTACTGTCTTATTGTCAAGTTCTATACTAAAAAATTGCTATCGCAAACGTCAGGATTCCGACAGAATTTGGTTCGTATAATCAGGCATCAGGTCCCAGACTAGGATACCCTTTAATGTATTTTTTTTGTTTTGTTGACTTTCGTGTAGTGCTACTATAACTTAGAAAACAAAGTCGTCAAAGTCACTCGCTAACGGTTAAGGAAAACATCGTGAGGACACCTGAACTGAACTATTGACATACCTCAGCGCTTGAAATCGCCGATCCGCGGTGGGCACGCGTGCACGGCTACGCCCCAGTGCGGAAAAGGCTTCCAAGCCGAAGCAGCTTTCTGAAATGCGTCGACTCACTGACCTCGGAGCCAGCACAAGCGAGGTATAGCCTGTGGGCGGTTTCACTGCCTACCGCTGTCGGAGCGCCTCCCGCCTGGACATGTATTGCCCTGGGCAATCTAGAAATCCCGGAACCGACTTCGGACTCGTGTCGGCCGAAGTAAGGATAACATGTCCAGGTGGGGGTTCGTGGACATTGTGCGGTTCTTCTCAGACGTTGGACCATCTTTCTTTGTGTCCTACGTGCCCTAACACCTGCATTCAGGAGGACCTAATGATTGCAACTGATAACGCAGTCAGCGTCGCAATGTTCTGGGCCGCTAACAAAATTTGTTTTGCTATCGACACGCTGTGAAGAACTTTTTTTTTATTCTTGCGACCGGCGCTAGTATTTTTGTGAATATACATATAACATACTTTTGAAAGTTACGTGGGTGAATTGCGACAAGTCACTGGATAAGTAAGTAAATAAATATGTTTTCAGGGATAACCGAATAAATAAGTAGTTTTTTTTTTCTTTTTTTTTTATTTAGTTTTATACTGGCACAAGCTAAACTTCTTATTAAGAAGAAAACGTCTTATTCTAATAACAGGATTGTCGATCACACAACTTCTCTATGAATGGCTCTGCAAATGTCATGGTACGAGACGTTTTTCGACTCATTCACTAGATAGAGCTTATACCTAAATAAACAGACAAATAGTTCTATCAGATAGCGTTGGCGCAAGGCCGGCCTAATGCCCCCTCTAAACGATGGCCCATGATGGACAATAAAAGAATGGGCCATGATTTCCACCATGATTGCGCAGCCGTCTACACTGTCGGCCATGATGGACAATCACAGAATGGGCCATGATTGCCACTAGATTTTTCCACAGATATTTTATTCTTCTTCTTACTACTTGCCCTGTTTTTATCTTTTTGGAAGTTATTTTTCGGATTCCAAATTGTAGGCTCCTGTTGGTATAGCTCAATAAATTTGAAGGTCTCCTCATTGCTCCATTTCTGTTCCGACATTGTACTTAATGCGTTAAAATCGTAGGTCTCAAAGGTTGGTTAGCTACAAAAACATACAATATAGCACGCGTCTGCACCGCACCGTAAGCAAATACGAACTAAGTGATCGGCGATCGTCTGGACACGCTTACAATCATGGCCGCGATTTCCTTTGATGTTTGTCCGAAAAACCGACACAGCGGCGATTGCACGCCAACGTTGCCCATCATGAGTCAATGCAGACGATTATGCCCTCTACACGTTCGTAATCGCATGTGTTTGTCCATCATGGGCCATCGTTTACAGGCGGCATAAGAAAGTTACGCTTTCAGGAAGATCAACTGCAAGTCAATCTTTTTAGGGCTCCACCCGTTGGGTGCCAAACGGGACCCTATTACTAAGACTTCACTGTCCGTCTGTCTGACTGTCTGTTTGTCAACGAGCTAAGCAGTTGAATTTTTCACAGATGATGTATTTCTGTTGCCGCTATAATAACAGAATAAAATAAATATTTAAGGGGGTCTCCCATACAACAAACGTTGTCTAAAGACAGCGCTCGCCATCTAGCGGCCATGTATCTAACCTTCATAGCGCCGATGTCATGACGTTAAATGTCTATGTTAAACGCTTCTTGTTGGTTATAGATGGCGCTGTTTTCAAATTCGATCTTTGTCTAATATTGTATAGATAATGGTACGGAACCCTTCGTGCGCGAGTCCGACTCGCACTTGGCCGGTGTTTTTTGTTTCTGATGACATCACTGCTTTTTCCTACTCAAAGTTTAAATTGATCGATTGTTCTGAAAAGTCTGAAAGTTGACATGGCTTAAAATCAATACCGAAGCTTTAAAATGAATGATTTTACAATCAGCTGGGTAGACTACCGACGGGTCAGCCAGTAACGGTGTCATATCGATTTCACATAAATTGTAATTTTACCTCCCTACTTTGTTCACTTGCAGCTACTACCATCATTGCACTACTGTTAAGTTATAGAAACATAGTATTACATAGATTAATTTGATGAAAGGTTTTGTTTTATGCGTTTATTTATTCAAAATAAAAAACCTTAATATTAGTACACAATTTCGCCTAACTGCAAAGGTCACTACTAGACGTGTTTGTGCGCCAATGCGATTGGTGTCGTCGGCGGCGTGAGGGTAAAAATCACTAGAAGTAAAAAAGTGTATTTTAAAAGAGAGCTGCAGTTTATTTCAGATTATTATGAAATTATTTGCAGTGTGTAACTATCCAGGCTGCATGATAGTAACTAAGTATATTGGCAAACCCAGCCAAGGAAGGGAAGGCCAGGAAGCCTAAAATCTACACGAATGCCACCTATACCTACTACGTATTGATCTACCAAGATAACAGAAGAAAATGTTAATTAAAACGCCGCCAAGCAATGATTACTAATATGTGACAATCTTCAATCAATCCTTGAAAGAATTTGTTTTGGAAACTAATTTGCTCCACTGTTAATGCTTTTCCATAATGTAGTTTGATACAACTGTGCGAAAATAAGTAGGCATTTATGCAAGTGAAAATTACAATGATTTGTAGCTACGTTCGCTAAGCTAAAGTGGAATTTGGCAGACCACGAATCCATTTAACCTGTACCTATATTTTGTGAACCTAAATAAATAAATGTGTGTGCTTTTGTGGCAATATAAATAAATGTTTCCTTTCTTTCTTTCTTCCTTTCGTGACCTTTCTACCGGGTTGGCAGAAGGTAGCCACGAAATGGGAGGAGTAGAAAACTAAAGGGGAGGCCTTTGCCCAACAGTGGGACACAATCCAAGCTACATAAAACAACTTTATTGTGATGGTCTCAGTGCTTACTTATAGGTACGAGTAAGCCTAACACGTTAACTCATCTGTGTAAGCACTGAAGATGAAAATAGCCTACCCAGCTACTGAACATTCTGATTTGAATAATCTGTACCGATAAGCACGACTTTGAATTGACGTCCCGCTAATAACAGGGGACTCGCCCTTTTAGGGTTCCGTGGTCAACAAGGAACCCTTACAGGTTCGCCATGTCCGTCCGTCTGTCTGTCCTCGGCTTAGCACAGAGACGTTAAGTACTAGAGAAATACACACGGATAAAATTATGAAACAATTTCTTTTTAGGCTACCTCCCCTACACCTAAATTAGTGATGCATTTTTTTTCTCATCTATTCCATTGTGTGGGGTATCGTTGGATTGGTCGTAGGTATCATTAAAATATTGAGGGTGTAGGAAGATGATTTTTGGAATCAGGGTTCCGTTTACGAAATATTAAGCTTTAAAGCGCAAAATTTTGTCAGAGTAGGGCGTCCACCCCTCTCATGGCTAAATGGTTAATTGTAGAAATGTGAAAAAATTTAAGGGAAAGCACATAATGAGGAAAAAGTTTCATTTTATTTTATAGGAAAACACAAGACAGTTTTTTTCAAAGTTTATTTATCTTGATGACTTTTTTCCATTTTATGGGCAGTAACATGATCCCGTTGCTGTAGAAATTTCAGCCTTCTGATAAAAAAAAAAACACGACAAAAACTTTTGGCAGTCCTCTCTTGATGTTAACCTGAGACTGCCTAAATAATTCTGAAGAGACCCAAACAGACGGAAATCTGAAAGTGCAAGGTCAGGGCTATATGACGAATGCTAAAGATGTGTGAGCTTTAGCGTAATCGTGATGAAGGACTACACCCTTTATCAATATAAAATCCGGCCGCTTTCTCTCAACTTCTTGCTATAATCTCATCAGTTGTTCGCAGTAGAGATCTGAATCGATGGTTCTGCTGCCGACCGTACAAACTCATAATCAAAAATGCCCTTCCAATCACTCATACACACAGCCTCACCTTATTGCGAGTTAAAAATACCCGGGGTATTGCCACAATCTGTGAAGCCTGACCGACAGTATTTTTTTTTGCGTCAAAATAAAAAACCGATTTTAATAGGTTGCAATCAAAGAATTTTCTTATTTTCTAAACCAATCCGCAAGAGACCAGTCACAATATTTACGTACTTTTTAGATATTACGTGTCAATGTAACATTTAATAAGTGTCAGGCACCTTAAGAATACGCTATTCCCAAAACAGGTAAATTACAGTTTGTCTATTTAGGGTTCCGTACCCGAAGGGTGCCAAACGGGACCCTGTTACTAAGACTTTACAGTCCGTCTGTCTGTCTGTCACTAGGCTGTATCTCATGAACCGTGGTAGCTAGGCAGTTGAAAGATGTATTTCTGTTGCCGCTATAACAACAAATAATAAAAACAGAATAAAATAAATATTAGGGGTTAAAGTATGAAATTGCCGTTTTATTGCAATAGGTTCTTTGAATTGACATAGAATCTTCATGGTTTGAGGTTTTCGAATGAAACTTTTTTCAAATGGTTTCTATGATATTCTTTTTTTAAAAAATGTGAAACATTTGAATATCGACTTTCAATTGTTTTTGTTATTCAATTTAGACAAGAAAGATGGATACTGCGAAAATTCGAGTGATTTTTGAATTTGAGCAACTTATCAACGTAATCACTTATTTATTTGAACAACTGTGCATTGGTAGATTCATCCCTACATGTACATGCTCTATACTTTAATAGGTTTACCGGCGACTTGCAATAAATCCTGCTAATATTATAAATATGGAATTTTGTGAAGATGTTTGGATGTTGGGATGTTTGGATGTTTGTTACTCAATCACGCAATAACGGCTGAACTGATTTACATGAAACTTGGCGTACAGTTAGACAAAGACTTGTTTTTCCTTTGTACTTGTTTAATATGTTACTTGTTATGTCAATAAATGACTTTCTTTCTTTCTTTTCTTTTATTTTTTATATCCCGGTAATGCGTTCTCGTGGGGCAATATTAATTTTAAGTTTAAAATAGATGGTGTTGCGCGAGCGAACGTTGTGTTTTAAAAATAGATGGCGTTGTGCAAGAATCGTATAAACTGATTCTGTGGCGGAAGTTCGCCGGGACAGCTAGTAAAAAATAAAAGGTCAATTTCGACCGCAAAAATATTTTTATCAATTCGAAGTCAACACGAAGAGACAAAATCAGCCATTATTTAATCTGGGGCGCGTGCCTTATCTTTTATTTCCAGGCCACCTCCACGATTCTTTAAAATATTACCGCGAAGGTCTGCCAATACCGAAGCCTGCATTTTAAATAGCTTTCGTAAGAATATAGGAAGAAGAAGTTAAGTACTGAGGTTAAAGAATACTCTATTTAGTACACGAAAAAAACATAATAAACAGTCATGTTATTTTATTTATTTAATGCATACATTAAAAATGAAGAAAAGCTCCATCAAAGTTACTTAACTAGTTGAACATGCAAGGGTGCAAGAGCAAGAGCAATAGAATCTTAGGATACAACCTCTAATCTGTAGTTTTATTGCTACGTGTATAAGAGCACTTTATTTCAGACAATCCTGCTATGGGAAGGCTGTGAAATAGATAGATGAGCAGCAAAAACACGAGGTACCTACATCGTTTTCTCTTGGAAACACATTCAAAGATTAGATCATATAATTCCTTCGTGAAAATAGATTTTTAAAATAATTTTTATAATAAACTTCTTTTGAAAATTAAAATCGTCAACAAAATAGTATCCAATCCGGTAGGTAAGTAGTACTAATGAAACGACAGCAGTCTTCTTTCTTAGGTTTAATTAAGAGGTTCGGTTTTATTGAAGAGGTTTTTAGGCGGTTACGAAGAACACTAATTCGCAAGGTATAGTTTTTTTTGAGCTACAGTCAAGTTGGGTAACATTGAATTTCCTTGCAACTTTGAATAAATATTGTCTTTGGAAAATTGCACACATAAAAACTTCTAAGGTAATAGAAAGACTAACGGTAAAAACCGGCCAAGTGCCACTTTTTACCGTTAGTCTTTCTATTACCTTAGAAGTTTTTATGTGTGCAATTTTCCAAAGACAATATTTATTCAAAGTTGCAAGGAAATTCAATGTTACCCAACTTGACTGTACTTAATATATATTTTTTCCGAATTAAGACATAATTACAAGAAACTAATTTAATTTTTTCTGCGATTAATCAAGTTAATTACTCGCTATGATTTTATAAAAATATTGTAAGTGTGGCGTCACTTGTACGGGTAAGAAAATGAACAAAATCATTTTGGATCCCGGTCTGTGGTCTGTTGTGGTTGACTGACTGACACTGTCTGTGCTGACACTTCATTGAAAGATTGTGTTTTTTGTATTTTCTCGAGATTCTTATTTCATTATTCTCTTAAATAACGACTATTTCCCATTATAAACCCGGACACCGATTTATAGCTCGCTTACATTTTGACTTTATTTGCTACTTTACTCGGCGACCGCTGCACATTTGGACGGCGGCTGTAAGGAAACTTTTGCCCATTAGATTTCCAAAATGAATCGCGGCTCGTACGTTAGATGCTTTGTACTGTCTTGTGCAAACAACTAACAGATGGAATAATGATTTTTACATGTCCCAGCTATATAGAAATTGAGATGGTGGCGCAAACTCGGCATTGAATAAAAGCCTCAAGCCGCCGACAAACAACAACAGACATAACAAAGTCAGTTTGACAACTGTCAGCTCGAGAGGAAGGAGGCGCACACATAAAAGGGCACAGGTCAAAAGAAGAGCATTGATAATTTTGTTGTTTGCTGAATATAAATGTAACTATACAATATGTATTCCTATAACATGGAAATATTGCTTCTTTGGGCTTTGTTCTCGAAATGGTTTTCGATACAGACCTCCAAACAAGGATTTTTGGAGGGCTGTATCGGGGACACAAAGTATTTTTTTGGAGGGCTGTTTTCTTTTTTACCAAATATCGAGACTTAAATGACAAAAAAACCAGTTCCACTTTAAGTCTTTCTGCAACATAAAATGCATTATGTTCAGAGCAGTTTTCGCGTCAGCGCGGCCGAAAATTTACTAAGTTATCGATGGCATTTTGATTTAGTTCTGTGAAAATTCAGCGCCTTTAAAAATAAAAGATCTGTCTTAAAGACCCACGTGTGCTTCACCAAAAACCTACTACAGTATCTTTCTTATTTAGTTCCAAACCATCGCACTCTATTATAAAAAAAATGTCTTATAGGCGCCAGTTGGCGCGGGCGAAAACTAAATTGATGGTCCCAATTTCATTCAGTTCTGTAAAAACCCAGTTCCCTCAACAATAAGAGACATCTGCCTTATAATAAAGCCCAAAAATGCATTCAATTTATGGTGGTTTCTTAAGAACTTGCGCGCCCAAAAATAAAAGATCTGTTTTGAAAATTTAATAAAGACTGAGGGAAATTCATTACTTCCCTAAAAACAAATAAATGTTCATGATGGTTCCGAAAATTTCACAGACATTTTGGCATTTGACATTGGATTGACTTCTTGAAAATCAAAGCCCTTGAAAATAAAAGAATAAAAAAATCACTTTGAAAGTAACCCAAATCCCGTTCCTGACCATTTGTTTTATTGCACCATTTTGCACAGATTTTGCTAGTTTTGCCACTGGCAACACTAACTTTGTAGAACATCCATTCTATCCATCTATGTATCTACCCATCTATCATGTAATTCAAGGTTTGTACCTTGCATTTTCATTTTATCTGGCTGTTCTGGCGGGTCAGCATTTTAAAACCTTGTATGTAAATCTCGCAAAATAATTGCGTAAAACCTGGTAAAGCGCTGTATGTGAACACCTCAGACAATCAGATTTCCTCACGATGTTTTCCTGTTCTACCAACCACATTTATACAACTTCTATGAAAAATCTGTTTTTATTCTTTAATTTATGATTTGCGTATAAAAGGAAATTAAAAATTTGGAACTTCTTGGACTTTTTCATAGAAGTTGTATAAATGTGGTTGGTAGAACAGGAAAACATCGTGAGGAAATCTGATTGTCTGAGGTGTTCACATACAGCGCTTGATATTGCCAATCCGCGGTGTGCACGCGTGGCCATTAACACGTTCCCTGTGAGTGACCCACATGTGGGGCATTTCGAGGTTTAGGTGAGGCGTAAGTGCACCACGTGTGGGTCACTCCCCCAAATGAAGTATTGGGCTTTACAAATCTAGCACGGCTCAGTTAAAGCATTACATTTGCCTTACACGTGTGGGCAATGAAGTTGTGAATAAAAACATGTCGGTACCGGCAGGACATTTTGGATAATGTTGCCATATAATCACTGTGAAAATATGGCGAAATTAAAATATATATTATGATTTCCATTTATTCACAGCTTGAGAGAATTAATATTTGTTCAGTTTGCTTTACAGTAACACCTCACCTATTACAAACTCCTCCTAACTAGAATTACTTTATACGCGCGTGCACCACTTATGTATGGTACTAAGTTAAAAACTCACACGTGTATGACCCATATATGGGGCACCGAGATAAATATGGAAAACCAGGAAAAGGTATTTTCAGAAAATATTTTTCTATAATAATACTAACGACTAGAATATTTGAATGAGTTTAAAAAAAATGTATCGCACGTGAGGGGTCATTGTCTTATTTTCAGTTACACAATGCCTTCTTTCTCTGAAAGAAGGCATGTTTTCTACAGTAGGACGTATAATATAGGCTTTATTATTTTAACCTGCTAGCTTATGACCTTGAAAATAACAATTGAAAACCATTGTTATGGTGGTCCGATCGGGCCATTTAGAATTATTATTATTAATTCTTTATTGCACAAAGACAGTGTACAAAGGGTGGACTTAATGCTAATAGCATTTAGAATTGTACAGAATAAAGTAGTATGAAGCGAAATGTATGAAGAATACGAAAATGTTTCCTTTTTTTATTGGAAGCGGTGTAATTATTGATACTAAAGTAACATTTTCCAGGTTTTGCGTTAGTTCAACAATCTGTTGCGACAATCGACAATAGCGCTCCACGAATAAACCTACGTCATTTTGTAGGAATTCAAATAAACTTTGAAACGGAACGACAGAAGCCAGTCAGTCAAAAGACGGCAAATGGGAAACATCGCAAGAATCGCATCACACCCATATGAATAAGAATAATTGAATACAGTCGCGAATGGAACAATTCGCCGACGGAGAATTATACGAAGCGACGCGAGATTGCTCAAATAAAATGTATATCGCGCTCGGCAAAGTCTCAACGTAGCAAATTCTACACACACGAATTGTAGATGACTCATGGAGAGGTAAAAACTTTAATTATTTTACTTTATTGCGCACGAAATATGTAACATGAATTACATAAGAAATAACATGTACAAAGGCGAGTTTATCTCTTTAAGATTTCTTCCAGCAATAAAAGAATCTGAGTGGCAATGAAAAAAGGGTCTATACGTATATATGCGCAAAACAAACTACATAAGACTACAAAAGCCTAAATAATAATTTATTTCACAAAAGATAATATAAGTATATATAAACTACATAAACTAGGTATCAAATAAAAATCATCACCATCAGCCACTTGACGCGCACTGCATGACATAGGCCTCCCTCGTGGTTTTCCAAGCTTCCCGGTCTTGTGCCGCCCGCATCCAACGACTCCCTGCCATCTGCTGGGGAGCCTGCCCACGCTGCGGCGTCCGGTCCGCGGTCGCCAGGTCAGAACTTTTCCGCCTCAACGGCCATCAGTTCTCCGAGCTATGTGTCCCGTCTACTGCCACTTCAACTAAGCAATTCTTCGAGCTACTCGTATATTAGTGATAACTCGGGTTCTTCTGCGGATCTCCTTATTCCTGATTCGATCACGCAGTGAAACTCCTAACAGAGCTCTCTCCATTGCTCGTTGGGCGACCATGAGCCTTCTTATGAGGCCCATAGTCAGCGACCAGGTCTCACATCCATAAGTCATCACTGGCAACCAAATTGGTTATACACCTTTGTCTTGAGATTCTGAGGTATTTCGGACTCGAAAATGTGTTTTAGTTTTCCGAACGCTGCCCATCCGAGTTGAATTAGACGAGTGACCTCTTTCTCGAAATTGGACTTACCTAACTGGACTGTTTATGACGGTCTGCTAAATAAAAATATATAACGAGGTATAAATAAAAAATGTAAAGCTCCATGTTATGATAGGGATTGTTTATTGTACTATGTCAGCACTAAATTATGTACTCAGAAAACTTATCGCCATCCGTTCTTTGTTAAAAATTCAAATAATAATGTATATCTATCCGTTATCTATAATAAGAAATTAATTATGTACTTACAAAAATTATAATTGAAAAGGGATGCTGCCTATGAACCGAGAATCTTTTAAAAATTGGATTTAGTTTTCCTATTGAATGTATCGTTGAAATTGATCGTGATCGGATCGTGAGGGACCAAGTGGTGCTCTATTGAGTTAGCCTAAAAGGACTTGAGATGGACCAATTTTGACCCCATATAATAATCTGATAAAGTTCGATACTTACTCCACTTTAGAAACCGTTCTATGAACATCCTGCTTTTACTGGATATGACACTTACCTACTCATACTGGTATAAGTATAGTTATATTATTAGTCTTAGATAGACTTCGATATTAGACATTGAGATTTAGATTATATAGAGACTGTAATTCCTTCAGTCAGTCAATTGCTTGACTCTTTGCTGTAAGTTATATTAATAGTCTTAGATAATGTTGCATATTATGTGCCTAGTTGGTTTGACGTAGAGATACGGATTATCTTCTTTAGGTTTTCTTTGTCCCTTTAAACTCCTTCAATCAATTTAATTTCTTATACTGCTTTAAGTTATATTATTAGTCTTAGATCTTCTTCTTTAGATTTTCTTTGTCCCTTTAAACTCCTTCAATCCATTGATTTTCTTATACTGCTATAAGTTATAATTTGTCCTTAGTTATTAGATTATTTGACGTAGAGTTACCTATTGTTTCTTTCGGTTTTCTTTATTCCTAGAAATTCCTTACATGCCTGCATGTACGAGTAGTTCTATCTGTCTATGTTTACCTTAGTAGGTAGCCAGTTGAGCTTTCTGATCATGCTGCCTAGAAATCAAAACGTCTAAAGTTTTACAGGTTGTAACTAAATCTCCGCGAGCGAGTGCGACTCGCACTAGTCAGATCGGTGTGGCTTAAGGCGTGTCTCCTGCTAAAAAACATTCTGTTTTCTTTCCGCAAAACATTTTCTTTGCTAGGGGAAGCAAAATAAAAAGTTAATTTGGTGCATTGAAAACCGATTTTTTTGTGTAATGTTTCACAAAATACACGAGCAGGAAACCCGGCTTTAGGTAGATAGTAATATTGTTTCAAATTTCATTTACTTTGCGAAGACACAGCTGTACAGCTGTTGCGTTAGTTTTGTTGATGTATTGCTTTTCATTTCAGCCAGATAATATATCGTTTAACTTCGGGTAGTTAGTACAGGGCACATTTATTCAGGTGCCCAGTAATCACTACGCGAGGTTGTTGACCGCACTATCTGCTACTCGTTTTCCAACGATTCTCGCACTTAGGTTCTGCGCGTTAAGTTAGCTATGTTAAAACCTGAGGTTAAAACCCGCCATATATCTACCTATTTCACCGGACCGACGTAAATATACCTATGAAAGGCCTAAATACTTCTTAAATCTACGAATTACGCCGACTTGCACCACTTTATTAAATATGGCTTAATCAGCATTTAACTAAAATTCTCTATACAGAAGTCGATTTAAATGGCGACTTAAGTGACAATTAAGAAGTGGTGCAAGGCAGCCGTAGCAGACTACGATCCCATGCAGGTACGAGATCATCGGGTAACCCGATTAGGTTACTCGATTAAAGTGTTTAATGGGTTCTTGACTGATTAGTCAAGAACCAATTAAACACTTAATTCATGCAGATCGAGGTTCCTGAAAGAAATCAGTCCTAAGTAGTAAATTTTTAAATAACAGAAGTTCATTGTCTAACGTACCTACGTATTTAGATATTTGTGAAAGTCTATTGTATCTTTTTATCATTACAACGGCAAACATGATAGTTTGATTTCCAAAATGACATTCTGTAGGTACTTAACGGTTCTTACGATACGCAGGTAACTTTTTACATTTTAGACTTTCAAATATTTTTATCCAATAAATACAAATAGTTTATTTGGTATTCGAATTATGTCTTACTGTTGCACATGTATAAAGACTTATGCGCTAGGATACCTTTTTAAACTTACTTAGCAAAGAAACCATTTCAATTTAAGAAATAAATTACTGAATTAAAAGTTATACAAAATATTTTATAAAAATCAGCAATGTCACAAAAATCAAGTAATTCTTGCATAGTGAAAATACATAAAATACATAATAAAGAAAAATTTTTTTTTAAATTCTATATAGCCAACATACCAACCCTAACAAACGACAAAATATACGTAAACATTCACAAATATCTAAATACGTACAAACGTAATAAACTATTTGTATTTATTGGATAAAAATTGTTGAAAGTCTAAAATGTAAAAAGATACCTGCGTATCGTAAGAACAGTTAAGTACCTACAGAATGTCAATTTGGAAATCAAACTATCATGTTTGCCGTTGTAATGATAAAAAGATACAATAGACTTTCACAAATATCTAAATACGTAGGTACGTTAGACAATGAACTTCTACTATTGAAAAATTTGCTACTTAGGACTGAATTCTTTCAGGAACCTCGATCTGCATGAATTAAGTGTTTTTGGTTCTTGACTAATCAGTCAAGAACCCATTAAACACTTATAATCGAGTAACCTAATCGGGTTACCCGATGATAAAAATGTCAAAAATATAAAAAATAAAATAAGTATAAAGGAAACAAAAACACACACACACACACACACCGTACAGTACAGTCAATTAAATAAACTGCCTCGAGACATGTGTATGACTGAGTTACTCGATGAATCCGCCCTCTGCCTATAGAGGATCTTGTCCAAAAGTCCTTACTTTTACTTGTATGTATTCGACTTTCAGATGATTAATGAAGCATGTTTCAGTAAACTCGCATGTATTCGTAGGCACGTATTTGAAATAAATCAAAGTTAGCGAGGGCCGGAGCAAATATTAGGTTTTACGAACTCATCAGTGTCGTATTTTCAAAGCTAAATGAAATCAGCAACCTCACAGGGAGAATCTTGTTTACCTTAACATATTTTCAACATGTCTAGATTTTATTACCATAGAACGATGACATTTGCCGCAGGGATTTGTTTAAAATTTGTCGTAACATCGGCCAAAGTAGGCGTTCCAACTTCAAGTGATAGTGAAAAAAATTATTTGGAAGAGCTGACAGTCCAATTCTGTTGATAAGTATTACAAGCAAAACTTTTCCTTTAGGGTTCCGTGGTCGACAAGGAACCCTTATAGTATCGCCATGTCCGTCCGTCTGTCTGTCCGTCTATCCGTCTGTCTGTCCGCGGCCTAGCTTAGCGACGATTAGTATGAGAAAGCTGAAATTTGGCACAGTCATACATAATATTAATCACGCTGACTATTTTTTTTTTTGTAGGCTTTACAAGAAAGATAACGAGTAATAGGCGACCAGCTTATAAAAGGAAAACTTCGTACAAAATGCATTGAAAATTACGTTGATGAAGTTGTTAGTTCTTTAAAGCAGATAAAACCCCCTCTTTCTACGGAACCCTACACTGCGCGTTGCCCGACATGCACTTGGCCGGTTTTTTAATATTACTATAGAGTATCATTATATTGTAATGCACCGCCAATCCTCCAGCCTGACCCAAATAGTTAGCCACGACTACAACTTTTTGAGTTGACTTTACTACCGCGTCAGTGATCTTACGCGCGCGACATAGTTCATCGTAAATTGACCACTTGACTGTCAAATATCTTTGTTAAATTGGTATTATTATCATCACATGATTCATTGTGAAATCTAACCTAATGCTCTATTATCTAACAAAAATCATCCATTTGATTGAGTTTATACTTTTGTACACTTTTGTATGGCTGCTTATATACCTATTACTCATTGATCACTCCATCATTTACATAGCAAATTACCTACCAAACGTAGAAGCGTATAGGCTGTGGTATAGGTACACGAATCACCTCGTGAAAACACGAAATACAGTGGACTATTGGCTTTGCGAGTTCCTCGCAACCGGAAGCTACTAAAGATCCATCCATTGGTTCCGGCACTGCACTAGCTTTTGCACCCATTGCGGGTTTGAAGGGTTTTTCAAACCCGCAATGGATGCAAAAGCTAGTGCAGTGCTGGTCAGAGGAAATTCAGCAGCCATTGAATAACATGAATTGAGCAGCAGATTGGTTATTCGATATACTTACTATATAATAACACAAAAAACAAACAAAATAATAATAATTATCAGCATTTTATTATAACTTATTGTAGAGGAAGCACTTTGCTTGATTTGATTTTGAATTAATCTATTTACTTCTTATATACCCGCTTAGTTGGCTGGCTCCTGCAACGTGCATCATTTTCATTCTTCTCCTCGTCAATATCTACTCAATGCTGAGCGTAGGCATCCTGCATTACGCGCCAGCCCTCTTGCTCTTGCTCCGATAAACTCCCCATACAGCGTATATCCGCTATCTTAAGCAGACCGTTTGACGTTTGTTTTATTTGATGCCTGCCAATGTTTCTGCAACCGGTCCAGTTTCTTCATCCCAGCACGGCTGTACTCCGTCTGTTCTTTATTCAAGCACGTCTTTTCTCCGTCTACCTGCCTCCGCCATCCCTGCGGCAAATGGGATTCACCCACTTCCTTTTTCTCAAACTTCTCTATGGCTATGTTATTGAGCCAAATGCCATGCCGAACGTGCATAGATCTTTAAAGTAAAAATCAGATATTATCGCGAACAAAATAGCCCAGCACTGCCAGCTCATTTGCTCCTTGGGTGACAAGCACTTTGCGTAATTTGCAAAAATAATATGATTGGTGTGTTGCACATCACCTCAAACATGAACTGGCATTGACTGCTTTTAATATCACACATGAAATCACAGAAATACAATGAACTTTATAATAATGGTTTCGCAATAAACAAAGTTTTGTAGGTTTGACGTATTTATGATATTGCATGACATTTTTGATTTTTGTTTTCGAATTTAAAGTCACCCTGTAGTATGTCAAAAATTGATGTGGTAAAAAAAACATTGAAATATGTTGTAAAGTTATTTATTGATTTGGTGTGTTTGCACCAAAGATTAATTAACTTGGCACCAAAACGAATAAACTCTATAATATAACAAAGGAACTGCATAAAAAACACGAAATAACTGGAATATATCGATCAGTGAAAGTAAAATGAACGCAGTAAAAATTAAGTATGTGAAGTGGTAGTGCTGAGAGATCTAACAAATAAAACATGTATTTAATAATTATTTTATTGCCATTTTAGTAGGTGTGCAAACAAAAAACTAAAACACAGAAGTAAATTAATGCTAAAAGAAAATCAACAAAATCACCCAATATTGAGGCTGAAAAAAGCGAGCGCGAGCATTAAGAACGAGCATGATTGATGAGACAGTCGCCGAGTGAACATATTTGCGGTTTGACAGTTCATATAACGCGACGGAAATCACAAAAGTCTCTATGTTTTAACAAGTATGTTCTTACCATAATAACAGCGTCGCGTATTTTCATTCGTAGCATTATAAAGATTATGTAAGGTTTTTCCAATGCGATAATTAAGGTTTCCGATGTTGTCTTTCATAGTTAGCTAGTGGTATTGCAACTACAAATTCACAATTGTACGTATCAAAGCCGCTTCACCTGCACGTGATTTTTGTAAAACATTACGTAAAAAAGCGTTTTCTGTGAGCAAAATATTATTTTTAGCAACGTACATAGTTCGGCTATAGAAAACTGTTTTTCGTGTAACGTTTTTCACCAAGACACCTTTAGAAAAAAAAAGTGCCTGATTGTACATGAGCGCTTGACATTGCCGAACCGTAATGCCCATACACATACTCTCTCTGTCTCTCATTTCAAACACCGTTGTCTTACTGATCCAGTAACTTTGAACAGAGAATGAATGGATGAATTCCAATAATGACGAAGTCTACACATGGCGTGGAGCAGTGAGAGAAGAGAATTAAATATTATTAAATGAATACCGGATTGGTGGAGGCTTGTAGACTAGTGGCTCGTCTACTGTCAGAAGTTGTCAAGCCGCCCTGTCTACAAGCCTCCACCAATCCGGACTTGGCCCCCGTGGTGGAGTATGGCCTATACCTTCCTCAGGGAAGAGACCCGTGCCCCTCGGTGGGGACATAATGGGTTGATGATGATGAAATGAATACCTAAGCAGCCTATATACATCCCACTGTAGGGCACAGGCTTTCTCTCAGGGAGAGAGTATGGGCTTAATCACCACGCGTGCCAACCCGGGATTGGCGATTTCAAGCGGTGAGGTATGTAAATAGCTCAGACACTCAGGTTTCCTCACGATGTTTTCCTTCACATTTAGCGAGTGGTATTGGGTACTTTTTATCTTGCCCTTTGCTAATACATCCCCAAATAAATAAATAAATGAAATTAAATAGAGAATAGAGCTACTAGAAAGCCTGCAGTTAGCAGCACCAGTTTGGCTATATTAGATATGATTGAATGAATGAGTAATCACGATAAACAAAACATCTCAATCAATAGGACTGAATTCCAATCTATTTAAGCTCTTGTTGAATTGCAAATCAATCGAGAAACTGTGATTACATTATCTGCATACCAATGGACCTCTCGAAATTGTAAAGTCAAAGCCCTAAAGCCTATCTCCACTTTCGGCTTTCCTTTCAAGAACTCGAAACAATGGGGAAATTGAGGATCACATACCACAGTGAAGAAAAATAGCCCGAGGAAGCCTCTTACTGAGGTTTTCTGTGTTGCTGGATGAAGATTGAAGACTAAGGCGAAAAATTTCGAGTAAATTTTAACGTACAAATCAGCGCGCATAGTGCAAACGGCTTAACTCTGTAAAGTCATTAAAGTTGGCTATTCAACGCACGCCACCGCCGGCGGGCGAACAAACATGGAGTAAGTTGCTAACTACCGGGGCAGAACTTCTCCAACCAGATCAACGCCTTGTTGAACCACTTTGTTACTGCCTGCTTTGATCCTGGCACGGGTGTAGCAATTGATTGAAATTAGTACTGACTTGTAGAGGAATCATTGCAGAAGTCTTAGAAGAAAATCATATTTAGTTTTCGTTGCCAACTAGGTATTTGACTATATGAAATCATGGCATGATTAGAAAAAAAAAAACGGCCAAGTGCGAGTTGGACTCGCTAACGAAGGGTTCCGTACCATTATCTATACAACATTAGATACAAAGATCGAGAAAAAACGCCAAAAACACGTTTGTTGGCTCCCATAGAGCCCCCCTTAAATATTTATGATTTGTGTATTTGCTGTTACAGCAGCAACAGAAATACATCATCTGTGAAAATTTTAACTGCCGAGCTACCACGTTTCATGAGATACAGCCTGGTAACAGACAGACAGACAGTCGGACAGTCAAGTCTTAGTAATAGGGTCCTGTTTGGCACCCTTCGGGTACGAAACCCTAAAAATATTTCTTGCACAAAGGCGACCTTAATACCAAACGTACTTTTACCAGCTAACCGTAGGTGATGTGAATAAAGGAAGGGGTAGTGTCAGTGAAGTTACGCCAGTAAGTTAAGTCAGAAATATATCAATTTTATACATGAACTTATAATAGTCAGATAGAGATAGAAAATACTTTATTGTATATAAAAATGGAAATTACACAGATATGTCTTAACCTAAGATAGTACATATATTACACACTACATTTTACTTTATTAACTAAATATTTTAAATAATCTACTTGATAGATTTAACTGAACAAAGCAAAATACTTTTTCTTTCCTTTTTTTAGGGTTCCGTAGTGGACAAGGAACCCTTATAGTTTCACCATATCGCAAAGCAAGGAATACGGCAGACCTCTCTATGTGTTTCATAGACTTCACCAAGGCGTTTGACTTACTTCATCACAACGCTATTTGGGAAGCACTGTCTAGCCAAGGAATAGAGTCACACTATCTAGAAGTATTGCATAGCATTTACTCACGAAAGAAAAAAAAAAAGTTTTGTAAAGCAGATAAAAAAAAACCTTTTTTTACGTAACCCTACATTGCGCGTGACCCGACACGCACTTTTTTGATTCTTGCAACGAGGCGAGAGTCTGTAAATGTAAATTGTAAAGTGTTTAAACTGGAACTTCCAAGAAGCGGCACGATTCGCGAGTTCTTACCTATTTACCGTAGTATTATTGATGTATTCGTCAGTTCAAAGGTAAAACTCATTTTGTGGCAGAATTTCAGGCAAAATTCATTAAGTGACAAATGAGTTTTACCTGCAAAGGGATTGCAGAAGCTGTGGAGTTAAAGACTTTCTTCACGTGACAGTTTTGTTAGTGGTTTTTTCTTGTCGTAGATTTTCTCTATGAAGAAACAAAACTAACAAAATTTCATTTTGTGTCGAAATGTCTCTTAGTGAGTTTTACCTTTGAGCAGACGATCGATTCGATCATACAAAAATAAAATTAGAACTGAAAAAATATTTTGGCTTCTCATTCTTTTTTTTTGTAGCCAGTGTTTTTTCTTTTTTTATAGACATTGTTCTTACTTGCTTAAGACAATTCACTTCTATAATATGCTTGAAGTTAACGTTACGAATGCATGCGCATGGTCTAGAAGAATACCTACTTGTAGTAGACTGATAAATAATTGTACGATACAATGTTTGCATTCCCTTGGTTATAAGAAACGTCTTAGATATCAGGCCACTCAGAAAGTGTTGCGAAAAAAAGTTTTTATGTATGAGAGACTGGCCAGTTTGAATACAAAATTTCCCTCCACATGTTTTGCGAGCCACTTTGAATAATCGTGTCTCATTGAAAAATGGATCTGCGCCGGGAACATTTTCGCGCTGACATGATTTTGTATGATTTCAAGTGTCACCTGAACCGGACGAATCGTACGGTAGGCTTACGGCATTCATGGATGAAGACCCTTCCAAGACAACCGTGTATCGTTGGTATAACGAATTCAAGCGCAGCCGACTAACATCGGAGGGTGAAAAAATAAGTGATCGCCCTTTGACGGCTGTTACGAAAAAGAAAACGTGCTAGCAGTGACAAATTTAATTCAAGACAATAGGCGAGTTACATATTAGGAGATTCAGCATATACTGCAGATTGGATAGGGAAGCCATCACGAGATTCTACACGTGCATCTTCGCGTGAGGAGGATAGTTTCACGCTGGGTGCCGCACAACCTCACCGACGTGCTTCTGCCGGCCTGGGTGAAATGGTGCTGTGATATTATAAAAAAATTTGAAACAGGCTCGTCTCGGCATGTTTACGACATCATTACAGGTGATGAGTCCTGGATTTATCAATACGATGCAGAAATGAAGCGCCAGTCGATGGTTTGGATGTTTCAAAACGAATCAACGCCTACCAAAGCGAAGGTTATTAAATTTGAGTGGCTATTTGGTATCAAATACGAAAACAAAGAAGCATCAACGCCAAACAGTATACTACCAAGTGACCAAACACAGGGCTCAGCGGGCTACTGATCCACCACGACAACGCGCCCGCGCACCGTTCGCTAAAAACGAGGGACTTCCTGGACAGCACGCCAGTCATACACCTGGGTGACCCTCCTTACAGCCATCACCTAGCACCGTGTGACTTTTTTTTATTCCCGAAAATAAAAAATCACCTCAAAGGTATACAATTTTCGTCGCCGGAAGATGCGCTGTCAGCGTTCGATCAGGCTATAAACGAGGTGTCTGTGGTGGACTAGAAAAACTGTTTCGAAATCTGGTTCAGGCGCATGAAACTTAGTTCAGTACATCCCAGAGCACATCAACCCCTACATATTTGCGATTGCGAACCAAAGCCACTGGTAACGTAACATAATAGATTTATTATTTTATATCGCCTTTTCTGGATTGCCTGAAAATTATTGACGAGTCCCTTCACTTATAAGAACCGTCGCAATAGGCAGTGAATGACGTAAAGGTGTGGCTTGATCACGTGAGGGTAACAAAATAAATATATGGCGGAAGCAGCGGAAACGGGCTTTGTATTCGGCGACACGACCCGAAATCATTTTCATCTCTATAGAAAAACGGGCCCACGTGGTAGAAAAGGGTTTTTTCCATCATCGAAAAGCAATAACCCAACCCATAAACATAGGAATTTACTGTGAAAGGCTCGGTTCCTTTAAGTGTTGTACAGTGAATTAACTTCGCTGTACTAAAGCGCTAAAAATTTGCTACAGAGTCCTGTTATAAACATTCATAACTTATTTGCATATACTTCAAATGCGTTAAATGATGACTTGATGACACAATAAAATCCTGTGCTGAAGTTTCCGCGGCAGTGACCTTGCAGGGCTACGCTCTCGACAGGAGACCTATACTGTAACTTTAGCCAACGGCTTAACTTCCTCACTCAGACGCATTTATATTAAATCACGAACCCAACTTGGGCGCCCCGCCGCGTTAATTAAAACCTTGAATTCGAAATGAATATCATTGAAACACAAGCACACGCGGCGCGCACGGGTAGGTAAACACATATTTTACGAATGGCATGTTTGCCTTGTATTGAGTATCTCTAAGTACGTGAATAATATTTAGAAATAATAGGTGACTTCATTAGCTGAGTATAAACAAGGGGGATGTTTGAGCGTTGTTAGCGCTGGATATTTCATTACTTGTTATTTACACAAGGGCTATGCTCGGAATTTCTCTACGAGATCGAATCAGAAATGATGAGATCCGTAAACGAACGAAAGTCATCGACATAGCCCAGCGGATTAGTAAGTTGAAGTGGCAGTGGGCGGGGCATATAGCACGCAGAACTAATGGCCGATGGGGCCGAAAAGTTCTCGAATGGAGACCACATATCTGCAAGCGCAGCGTAGGACGACCAGCCACAAGATGGACAGATGACCTCATCCAAGTGGCAGGAAGGCGCTGGATGCAGGCCGTTTCCAAAGGGTCTTTTTGGAAATTCATGGAGGAGGCCTATGTCCAGCAGTGGACTTCTTGTGGCTGAATGATGATGATGACACAATGTTACTAAGAGTCTGGTTTCTGTCTGGTTTGGTTGAACAAACGATTATTGACGGCTTTAAATTACATACTAATTTAAGATTCAGAAATGTATGCTTGGACCAATAAAATGTAGACGTACGAGATGACTAGATGTAGTTTATGGAATAAATAATATAATCTATCGTTCGATAAGCCTGCTGACAAATATTAACTGTCGGTATGCTTATCTATCGACGTATCTATAACAGGGAATGCCCTTTACTGGCTAGTTGCCATTATTATGCAGCCTAAAAAAGTTCTTTAAATCTATGAGGTTGAAATTGTAACGTTATTCCACCTCCTTGCGAAGCGAAGGCAATAAGTACCATTCACTGCTAAGCTTAGCGTAGCGGGCTACGAAATCCGCGTAGCGTGTTACGAAACTTCCTTAGGAGGCGTATCGTAGCGCCTTTCTAACTGAGAAACTCTCAGAGCATTGAGATATCTGTGGAGAAGCTTTTCGAGAGGAGACTTTTCAAAGTGATGATTTGACAAACACCCTTCTGAAATTGACAAAAGGGAATGTCTAACAAAGTGCTATTTACCGAATTCATTAAAGCCCACGCAGATGCACAAACGACGCCATTAATCTTTCTAGCATTTTGACGTTGATGAATATTTGAGTCGGTTTCCGTAATTTTCTGTTATGGAAAAATGAATGCTGCTTTGCTTGCGTTGCCATCAGACGATAAAAATGAGATAGAATATCGTAGACAGAAATTACATTAACACCTAGGTATTTCATAAATCCAGTATGGTACAATTGGCGGCCTTATTACTGAAAGCATTTTTTCCAGACAACCATAGACGGTTTCCTTGCAAAAATAGGTTTTAGAGTTATGTACACTTTTCTTCACTCCAGTCGAGAACATATGGAGAATAAATAGTTATTTGTTATGCAAGGCTGCAAAGTTAATTTTTGGCGCGAGTACCTTGTATTGAAACCTGAGCAAGCGAAGGATTCTAGGATTGAGCCACGAGCGAAGCGAGTGGTTCAAATATAGAATCCTGAGCGTAGCGAGGGTTTCAAAGGTACGAGACGCTAAATAACTTTGCTGCCGAGCGCAACACACAACTTTTCACCTCACTAAAGCGAGGAAAATGTTAGGTGCAAGAAAAACAGTTTTAATAAATATTAAATTACTGTTTATTTATTTCAAAAATTAAAAGTAAAATTACTACAATTGGTAATATTGAAAGTTAAATTTTTTTTTAAATCAAATTTTCTTGCCGGCCAGTGCGATTCTTTAAATGAGGCTGGCGCATAACATGAAATAAGAAATAAGGACTGGCTGCAGAGAATATAAACTATTACGAAACCAATGAGGTTCTATATATATGTAATTTATTGTACGAAACCTTTATTGAATAAAAATATTCGAATTTTAAAAACACTTTCCACGCTAGCGGATAAAGTGCGATTTTCCACGCAGATTTCGAATGATAAACAGAGCTTTTACGAGCTAGTGAGGTGAAAAAGTTCTTTATATTGTTCGCGAGCTTGCAAGTGAATTCCTGTTCGAATATTCCTCAAAGACGTACAAAGCTTCACATTGAAAAGTTTTCCTATTGAGAATTATTACTTGAGTCTCTATTTAATACTACTTTAGTTAATACATAAAAGTTCCTGTGGATACCTTCGAAACAAGCTCCTCCAACTTTGCTGTGCAATTTTACTTTGCGATATGGACGCGAGTCATAAGATTGACATAACAAATTATAAGAAAACTTGTATATACTTACCTAATTTACTTTTGATAAGCAATAAAATTATGTAACTCTGTATCTGTCCAATTTTATTTTACACCTCTTCCAGTGTTTAACCGTAGAGAGTAAGTTTACTACATTGTTGTAGACATAGTTGCCCATAATTTGTTTTGCTGGAATTTCCATTGGTATTTTTTTAACATTTCTTTCGGGTTACACGAAATATGAACATGAAACTTCGTAAATACTTGCTACGTAAAACTAGTAGAACATATTCGAACAAAACCTCTTCAGTTTATAGCGGTTCATGCCTACGTCATCATCATCATCATCAGCCATTTGACGCCCACTGCAGGACATGGGCCTCCTTCGTGGTTTCCATAACCATGAGGGGTTTTGCCATAATCGCCACGCTTCACGGGCGGGTTGGCGATCGCAGTATGCGGTTGGAATCTCCGAAAGACGCTGCTGCCCGTCTCCTGGTAATTGAATTCCTTAGTCGCCTTCTACGACATCCATGGAAGGAAATGGAGTGACGCTATTCTTAATCCGGCGCCACACGGAATACTGTAGGGTAAATAAATAATGAATAACCCGAAAACTGTTTCTTAAGTATCGATACATTGACCACTTCTTATACTCTAAAGTAAAAAAACCGGCCAAGTACGTGTCGGGACAGGCGCAGTGTAGGGTTCCGTATAAAGAGGGGTTTTTAATCTGCTTAATAGAACGAACTCCTTTTATAAGTTGGTTGCCTATTACTCGTTAACTTGCAAAGCCTACTTAGTCGTGATAGTCTTACTTTTAAGATTATTTATTATATGTGCTATTGCCCTGAAATTTTTCACGCTTCTACAATCCAACCGACCAATTCAACGATACTCCACACTAAAGTGTAGGCAAAAAAAAAAAATTGCATCCCTAATTTAAGGGTAGGGAAGAAAACCTAAAAAAAAAATTTAAATTTTATTCTACCGTTTTGTCGGTAAAATAAATATATACATCTATGCCAAGTTTCAACTTTCTAGTATTCGTCGTCTCTGTGCTAAGCCGCGGACAGACAGACGGACCGACAGACAGACAGACAGACAGACGGACGGACGGATGTGGCGAAACTATAAGGGATGGACTATGGAACACTAAAAATGTACAATACTTTTTTATTTACCATATGAATAGTCCACGTCAAGTTCAAAGATGGTATGAAAAATAAGAAAATTGAATATCTTAAACTTCTGCTTATTTAACTCACCATTCTTTACCCCACACCTTTTTCATAACGATGTACGATACTTAGGTCACTATAGTATACTTTTCGGGAAATTTTCCAGTTTTCTATTTTCACCTTTCGAATTTTGCATTCTAGTGACCGTCTTAGTTAGCATTCTAGCAAAACGACAGAAAATTTGTTTCGAGCTTTTTGCCGAGCCGAGCAATTTTCTAGGATTTTTAAAATCATTAAAAATGTTAAAATGTGCGACCGAGATGGGTGAGACACGTAACACTAGCCTATACACAACTTCAATTGTGCTGAGGCCAGAAAAGGGCTTTCTATTTCCAAAGCTTATGTACTGTATGCCACCAGCCTATTGGGATTGCACCCGAATCTCTTCAATCGATTCCCGTGTACACATTCGCGTTCGCCCAACTCACAGCGAAGATCATCTTTTAAAGTTACGATCTGTCCGCTTGTATTGCCGTTGTTCTTTCATGATCCATCTGTCAATTCTACTGTCTACTTTAAACTTGCTCTTACTATTTGAGAGTTATTTTGAGTTATGAGACGTCTTACAAAAAATGCAAACTACCTGATCACCCACCACCACAAAAATTTCATTAACAAAAACATTTGTATTGCATTATTCCCTCAGATTGTATTGCTTTGTATTGCATTATTCTCTCAGATCAAATTCGTATATCCACCCAAAGTGCTCTCTAGTTCCACGAGGCTAAAACACTCAAAAGTAACATTAGACGATGTATGTATCCCACACCTAAGCCTAGTGTATTGGAAAGGCCCATTTAGGTCCGTTGCGTTGAACATAGTCTCATCTCGGGAAACTATACCGAATTTATATTCACCACCCAAATTGGATAATGAAAATAACAAGACATATCTTCATTTCTTTTATTTTAGTATGACACTTGGTACAAAAACCCACCTCTACTTTGTGTGAAATCAAAGCTGAAACACAAATACTCTGTTATCTAATAGATGGGTTGAGAATCTATTTATTTCTGAATCTGCAACACGTCAGAGGCCGTTTTTCCTACTTTACAGGAGAGACAAATAACTTTTTAATTTCGTAAACCGTTGCTATGGAGTTCCATTGAAAAAAATCTTTGTACGGTGTTCTAATTTGAATGTTTCAATCCTATATTTAGATTGATTGGCTTAAAACCTGCACCCAATGGTATTCAAATATCAAAACCGTCAAATTTCGACTTGAGCGGTGATGTTATATAAAATAATAAATGATTTTGATAAAGTCAAGATGGCCATTGCAAGTGAGGAATGCGGCAGAATGGACTCGCTGACGAAACGAACTCGTCCTAAACAACTTCGTAACCTATAATACCTTCCTACCTATACTTTACCGCATCTCAACAATTATTATGGGACGCGTACAGCGGAGTACATTTCTTCCCATGATTGTAAATGACCTACCTACCGGACTTGTTAGAAAAATCCTGTGTGAACCAAACAAGTGCCGAAATGTCTTAAAACAATATTTCATAAGCTAATTTTAAGCAAAGGGTAAGGGTAATTCACCTTACGGTAATTAACATAAACTTCAGGTTTGAGTGGGGGTTTTTTGGTATTTAATATGTACTTTGTGGATGTTCTTCAATAAATAATTTTAAATAGCTTCTCAGCATGCATTTGAAATTTACTTTATAAATGTGAAATAATGCTTTAGTTTAGAAGTATAGGTACGTATGTATTTTATAGGTTGGTAATGTGTGAAAAAATGCGTGTTAGTTACTAAGACACCAGTGGCGCTACTACGTAACTTCTGCACTCGTCCGATTAAACCTACTCCGAACTGATAAATGCATACATATTTTGACATTTCGGAAACACGAAAATAGATAAAAAAAAAACAATAAAATACAGTGCACAGTTATGGAATAGGAGAGCGGGTCCGTGTATAACACGTAAAAAATCAAAGTAGGAAATTCTCACTTTTGGCGAGCGCTCATAATTCGTTGCGCGACCTGTAACATGATTGAAAGATTGTACAGACACTTTTTGCGAATACGATCCGTAAAGGAAGATATGATTTTTTTTCATTTGCGGCGCTGGTTAGCCCACTGGATCCCCTCAACTTCCACACATTTGGACAAAATTTGATGCGCATAATAATTAAGCCTGCGATCTCCATGGCGCCTAGTGCAATTCTGCCTTCCGATAGCTAAAACATGTCTAAGCCACTAAACCAAGTTTTGAGATATGAAGGATAAACCGGAGTTTTTTTTTAAATAATGCCATTTAACTGTTATTATTCATATCAAAAACTTTGAATTATATAAAATAGCTCTTTTCATTTACTGTCGAATAGCAAATATCTCGATTTGAAATAGCTAGTTTTAAAGGGAGAAAATATGTGTCTAGTAGTTTTCGCTGTGGAATATTGAGTTATTTTACTATTGCTATTACTAAATACCCAAGCGATATTTTAGCGTAGGACTTATAGGTGAATTGTGACTCGTTTTTATGTAATAAACGCAACTAAACGCATTTAACGTTATTAGATAAGATTAGATTAGAACACTTTATTGTACACACCAGAAAACAAAATCCATTAAAAGGCTTACATGTCTTAGTTTTGCCGTACACAATTGGCGGTCTTATCGCTAAAAGCGATCTCTTCCAGACAACCTTAGTCAGTTATTATAGTTCAGTATTGATTTGAGTTTAGCGATGTTTTAGCTAAGTATTGTGGCTTAGCGTTCTTGTAGCGTAGGATTCGCACAAAGTTTATTATGATTAAAGTCTTTTTAATGGCAGATAGAGTATTTATCTTATTCTACAAATTTTTATACTAAACATCTTTGGCTGACATATTCTTCCTACTGACATTCTATTAACCTTTTAATCTATTTTAATGACATATATTCAATGGCATATTTTATTCTATTAATTTTAATCCTAATTTCTTTGGCTGACATATTATTCCTACTGACATTCTATTAACCTTTTAATCCATTTTAATGACATATATTCAATGGCATCTAATTTTATGTGAGTGTGCATATGTATATAAATTTGTATAATGAAATAATCAAGTTATTTACTTATCCTACCTCATTTACTTGAAGTATGATAGTTATTCTTATCACCTATTATACCTTTTTGACATTAAATTTGACTAACCACTAACCATTGAAATCCAATATACTCGTAATCTGATGAACACGCGATAATTTATTATATTATGTTAATCACTCATTTTATTCACAATTACCTCAGCATTTTATTTTAGTTTTGTTCGTGCAACATCTCTCCGAGCTCTGTGCGCCTCCGTACTGACGGGCACTAGCGGAAGATCAGCGCTGGAGTGTACTGCTCTCCAGCATATGCTGAGTTAGAGCCCTTTTGCACTTGCCACGCCCATCCTAATATGTGCATTGATGTTATAATATCGTATTTGAATTGTCGTAGTGAGCCGCGGGATGTGATTCTATGAAGCAGGTCCTTGTCGTCCATGCGTGCAGTCAACAATTGGGTTAACCGACTCGTTTTTGTGGTAGTCATCTGTAACGTAAATAAGTGAGTGCACGCATATACGGATATGACACGCTGCCGATTGCATTAAAAGGTGTCTGCTTCTTATTTGCTTACAAGCTTCATGTTATTGTTATCTGTATGTACCTACATGTGCAAGTGCAAATAAATCATTTATCTATCTATCTATCTATTCGAGTTTTCGATTACTTTTGTAAACTGTTTATTTTTATGCCCGCCATCCTACGCCAAAGTAGATATAAAGATAGTAAGTAATCTCCGGGCCCGCGCGAAGCATAAGGCGATTATCACATTGCCACGCACCACGCTGCATGTTGCGTTTCGACGCACCTACATGAACGCACGTGGATGCATTTTCTGTGTGTTGGACTGCGCGTGTTTCTATACAAATGGAGGTACTTACAATCAACGTTAGAATACGCATTCACGCGCCACGCTGCGTGTTGCGTGGCAATGTGATAATCGCCTAATAGCCTACACTAGGTAAAATGGCGAGGGCTCTGTGTGTGTGGCTCAGCGACGCCGATCGAGCGCATGAATGCGACGGTACGAGGGGCTCCACAAGGTGCAGCGAGTGGCGCGGGCAGGCCGATAATAATAACTCTCATACAACACAATCACTTGTCCTGGTCCCAAACTAGGATACCATTTGCTACGGTATCCAGGCAAGGACATCACAAATTAATAATAGAATAGAAACAGTTTATTTGTTGCACACAAAACACACAAAAGAATTTTAACACAGAGTCAACCAAAGAAATACATAGATAGTTAAAACTAAGTAATATTCGCCATTTTTAAGCGGTATATTCAAGTTTACTTTAAAATAGAGGTTTCCAACTATAACTTATGATCTTTATAAGAATGATTTGCACCATCGCCGATATAAAAAACCATAAAAAGCCTTCCACAAAAATTTTAACTTGAAAACCTTCTTCATTAAAATGAATAGTTGGGAACCAAACCTCGATCCTTCATATCAGGATCTTGGCATAGCACCACTGAGATATCTAGACGTAACACTTCGAAAAAATTAAGCAAGACATTACAGCCACTTTTTTGCAACTGCGAAACGGAAATTAAGATGTACTTTATTTGTAAAGTCATTTTATTGCAGTGTAAAAATTTTTCAAAGTGCGAAGTATCGACGATCGAAAAGACCCACCGACCAAGGTCACCTTGGTCGGATTGATATTCGTTCCACACGGTCGGACGATTTGTCAGTTCTCTCCGGCTCCCGAAGACTAAACACGTTACGTACAATGGCTCCTTATCTTCCTAAGCATCAAAACATTGGTCTAGCAATGACCGTATTATGCCTAAGTGAAGAAGAAAAACAAAGAAGAAAAAGGAAGTGGATGAAACAGTGGCTAAAAGAGCGAATTGCTTTGAACCATCTGAACATTTTAAAGATTCTTGATTCTGACGACTGTCGAAATTTTCTAAGAATGGATCAAGACACTTTTGATGAATTACGGCGCTCACGTTCACGGCTATCAAAATGCGAATCCATTCCAACCTATGATTCGAACTTACTGTGATAGACATACATCCGCTCGCAGCGAGGGACAACGGCCGGCACACTGAAGCGCTAGCGTCGGACGACAGCCTTCCACACGATCCATCCGACCGTCGACACAGCCTGTCGTGATGGATGCGCTTCCTGCCAAGGCCGTTGGAATCCCACCAAATATTCGGTCGGTCAACCGGGTTCCACACGTCCCATTTTTACACCAATCTGACCAAGGTCACCTTGATCGGAGGATTTATCCGATCGTCTGGAAGGGCCTTTAGAACCGTTCTTTTTGTTTGTCATTTACCTTTGATAACTAACCTATTTATTTCTACCTCCATGTAGATTGCGTTACAAATTGGTTACAAACAACTTTACTATCCACGGTAGTTACATTTCTTTTTCTCGGGGTACCTTGAATATTGTTTTTTTCTCGCTATTGTTGACGCAACCATACACATAACAATATGTTGGTCCCATCTTGCCAATAGTCTTGAGAGACGTGCGTGAAGGTCATGCGCAAGTCGCAAGTTGAATGAAATCGAGCTCGGCGTGCCGGCCGGCCCGGGTGCATTGAACAACCCGTCCGATGATCTATAGGTAATCTATAAGCAGCCTACATACGTCCCACTGTAGGGCACAGGCCTTCTCTCAGAGAGAGAGTATGGGAGAGTATTGCTACTATAAAATAACAAATTTGAAAACCCAAGTTATAGGTACATACCCGCACTGGGAATCGAACCTGGGTCTCTCGCTTCCGAGTCCAATGTTCTACCCACAGGTACGTATTTCATAGATTTTACTGATCCCGATATCGGATCGGCGTCCAACACCGATATCGGATCGAGTATGAAAACACTCTAAGGTTCATGGACGCGCAAGTTTATGGGTTTCATTCATCTGAAGTATTGAGTCAAAATATTTCCCTCCATAAAATATAAGATTAAAAACATATCTATTGTTATTAAAAGTTGCTCTTATATCGTCAAGAATAAAGTTTCCACCTGCGGCATTAAAATTTATGGAACAGCCGACATTTTTCTCCCAATTTCGAGGTTTTCGTCATAAACTCATAATAGACGTTGTTCGTATTGATGAGTATAGCCCCCATTTTCGGATGTATATTTTATGAGGATTTTGCTTTTTACTCACGCCTGTGTCCCGGAGGGGGAAGCAGACAATATAGATACCAGGGTTTGCTACTTGCACGTTACACCTTAGAAAGAAAATGGATGTTGGTAACTACTACACTCCCTCGTTACAGTAATTTTGAAAGTTTCGTCGCGTAGGTAGTCTTTGAGTGGATATTATATGTAAAATGTTGCCAAGACGAGATCATATACCTCCCACTATCAAAAAGTTATGAGATCTCATGTAGAGCCAAGCTTCTAACTCTACACGCTCTAATTCACAAGCCCTAACTTCACATACTTCACACTTAGTCAAAAATGTGGTTTGGCCATTTCGTTACTACAAGAACTATTGTATAACAGAAAAGTAATGAACAGTAATAAATTGAGTATATTACATATATGCATATTATAATATATGAATATTTTTTTCTCCTTACGCCCATGTCACGGTAGCGAAATGAGTACATTGTACACCGAGGGTACTTTATCGTCGATACTTTATTTAGAATAATAAAATTAAAAGCGCACTGTTTAATTATCAATTTAACAAAACAAAAAAAATGCCGCGTTTGTTTTTTTCGTAGTGCAGATAAAGGTTGCCAGCCTCCTTTTAATGAAAATGGAGTACGAAAAAAAAATTCCCGCCTCTTTCTTCTGATTATTTGATATAAAACCTTTTTGAGATTTGACGTTTGTATTTTTTTATGTTCGCTGCTAAAAACAAAAGAATCTGTGCTGCTGTGCAGGAATGGCTTTTCATACAACATTCCTCCCATGCTACGGAGGACAGGAATTAAATTCCATGTAACTTTTCCCGCCGCACATTTATAAGGCAGAAATGACGAACTTTGTAACCCGTTTATGAACGAGCAATGAGACATATTAAATGAATAGATTTTTCACCTTACGCTCATGTCACGGTAGCGAAATGAGAACTTGTGAACTATAACAGATAATTAAAGTTTTCTTCTTCTGAAAGACAACAATTTTTATTCATTCTGTAACTGAATAAATTAAAATTGAACGATAGCAAATGGCCACCTACCAATCCACCCATTACGCATTAATAGAATTTTCTACGAGCTACCTCTACGTTCATGTAAGTGTAAGTAGGTAATACCTACATAATTCACGGGCGAGGCGCAAGCAGCCCAGCCGAATACAGTAATACTCATATTTATCGTTTGGTATACCGCCTCTCTAGCTAATATCTAACCTACATAACAAACCGTTACCTAAAAGGTCAATACGGAATGTATGAGAAAATGAAAATTTAAGAGTTATTGATCCGGGCCTAAGACAATAATCACATAAAATAGGCAGACGCCCTAGTTCCCACACTAGGCTATAGGCTTCCCTGTATTGTGCAAAATAGACCCCTGTGCAACATGGATAACAATAGGAATATATCTATACCAATAAATACATACATACGTATACGCATACTTACACTCATACATGCATAAACTCACGTCTGATGCGCGTTTGTTTTTACAACTTTTTTACTTTTTTTGTGATTGTACGATTTCTCTGCGTGGCGCTGCCCAATAGATAAATGCTTAAAACCATAATGGAATGGTTATTATGTAGGATACTGATTCACTCTGCGACATTGGTGTTGTTCGCGAAACGTGAATTACAAAAGTTATCTAAACATTATAATATATAAAAAACACGTGCCACAGTGTTTGTTATCGAACTCCTCTGAAAGGGCTTCACCGATTCTTATGAAATTTTTTGTGTTTTATTTGGTAGGTCTGAGAATAGATCGTAGGCTAATTAATATGACAAAACAACGTTTGCTGAGGCAGCCAGTCATATTATAAAATTCACAAGATAAACCCTTGTCGTTCGTATATATTTAGCCATATTTATATATTAGGTAGTCAATAATAACTTGAACAAGGAAGAAAAACATCGCCTGGCATTGATTTACCACTTGATTTTCTTACTAATAAATGCGCGAGAACACTGGAGCATGCCGAATCGACGTTTATAAAGCAAAATAAAAACCTAAACGCCCGTCTCGTTTGGACCGACAATGTCATGCAACACATTACATGGGAGTAATTGTTCAACTTGGCAGCTAGACGATCATTAATTACGTGCTCGTAAGAAAACCATTTATAACCTTTATTTACTGTAGGATAAGAATGACAATTAGTTTTCGCTACTTTGTGGGACAAACTGTCCAAGTGAATGAAGAATGAGCACAAACAAAATTATTGTGAATGTGAAAGCGTTATTTGTAGTCCGTGTTCAACCGAATGAGCTGCAGCCTCTTACAAATGCCGTATTTTGTCTAGATCCCCTCCTGAGGCGATCGCCAAAAATGTGGCGCTGGGCAGGCTTTTTTTCTGCCGGAAAAGAAAGACTAGAGGTTTAAGTAAACCTTATTATAACCTGTACTTATTGTAAGTACAATAAAGAAGTGTTTGTGGTTTGTTCCAGATGCGGCAACAGTTGGTCCCGATGCTGCTGCTAGCCGCAGCGCTGAGCCACGTACTGTCGGCGCCGCTGGACAGCGCGCACACACTCAGCCGCCAAACAAACGACAATACATTTAGAAATATATACGACACTAGAAATATGTACACCACAATACTTTGTAAGGAAACACTCGGAGCAATCGACGGCGACGCCAGTCTCAAGCCGTGCAGTTACTATCGACAGAGAGGGTACCAAGGCAGTGACAACAGGAGAAGCTACGAGGGCACACTTAACAAAGATGACAACTACAACGGTGAGGGGTTCAGAAAAGAGCAGTGGCACAACTACCCGCGCCAGCTGGACCGGCTACAACACTCGCCCTATGATCGGAATAAGGAGCCGTATGTGAAGCGAATCTTCGAGCCCGATGACACTGACAGCGACGAGAGCCCAGCAAATAGTTTAAGCGACTACCTAACCACCAACGAATACTTACTAGCCAACGATGCACCTCAGAACGTGTACGACTCAATCATAGCCTCCACGAGCCCTCTTTTGATTCTAAAAATACGCCTAGCCTGTCTGAATGATGGCAGGGCGAACAGAACTCTAGCTGACGCAGCGAAGGATATGATAGCGCGAATAGACGCACATAATTTGAATAGAGAAATTGATAACGAAGCGTTCATAAGAGACGAACCGAACGTAGAAGTCCTTCCAGTGAAAAGGGGAGATTCACTAAACGAACAAGACGTGGAAATTTGGGGTAAGCAAAATAGAGCGCTGTTATAGTAACTATTATGTAGTTGTTTGTTTACCTATAATTGGCGTAAGTATGTCAGTGAAGTTTGACACAATTTATATCCCCCGTTAAATTGTACAGTTCAAATATCTCGGTAATATAAATGAATAATGCATGGCATTAAGCGACCGACAAAAAAAACTGATTCAAATTACCGTTACAATCATTGGGGTATCATCAGCCTAGTGTCACCCTCACAGAAGAATACGGCGCTTTGTCAAGAGACTAATACATTATTATTGCTTAGGCACTGTAACTTAATTCGGAATAGAGAACTTGCACATAAAATGTTTTAATCTCTTTGGAAAAGGTATCTTAAAAGACGAATAATCTACGAATAATACTTTTCGTAATATAAGCTGTTAAAAAGCCATAGTTACGTGGTACAAGACCGTGCCTATGCAAATCGGGCTCGAACTATGACGTCACAACTTGCCCGTGATGTAAAATAATATTAATAATGTAATAAAAATATATGTTTATGCTTTTATTTTAAAAAAACTGAGATTTTTTTCTCTTCAATGTCATAAAACAATATGAAAACAATATCTAAGTTTGAGCCAAGTTCCCCATTGTATTCCGATGATGTTAACCGAATTGTTATCAATTCAACTTCAATCGACGTCGAAAGTGAATCCGGCTAACAAACTTTCTCAACAATTACGGGTTTTTAATCGGTACAGAATACAGCACATCGACCCTTACATTTTAGTTACAAAGTCATCCGTAACATCCGTAATCAGTTTTGCTGGTGCTATGCTTCTATAGCACACACGAGTAAAGTATGCTGAGTTGGAGCCCCTTTTTTGTTGTCACGGAAGCACCTGAGGCGTTTGGAGTTCGAGGTGGCTGGGTGCCACCGCTGAGGGCTCAAGCCCTTAAGCACACCGCTGAATTAGCTGCCCTGTGCAGAAGCAGACACACCGTGGCCATTTCGTTTTTTATTTATTATGTAATTAATTTGCAAAATGTCTTTCTATCTATTAATGTCTGTATATTTTATTTCATTGTTATGTTGATTTCCTTGCACCTTTGTGTGTGTGACTATTGTTACAAATAAATGTATTCTTCTAACTTCTTCTTAGTCTACATTGGAACTCAAAGGAAAGAAAGAAATAAAAAAAGTCATTTTCATCCCCCCATCTCGGAAAGAGTATTTTAGCCGTTTTTATCCGCTAGAGGATAAAGTACCTAAATTGAATTTAGAACATCGAGTGCACTAAGTTTGTAAATCCAAAACATCATTAAACCTATTTACTTCTACCTCCATGGTGCCAAATTTATCATACTACTTTTCTTAATTTGTTGTAAACTCAGACTCGGAACCTCCTTGGTGTTTTTTGCATTTAGTCATTTCCTCGCTGAAGTGGGATGAAAAGTTACGTGTTGCACTCTAGTGCAAAGATTTTTCACCTCGTGCTCTTTTGATTCCCTCGCTAACGCTCAGGTTTCTAATTTTTTAATCACTGGCTGCACTCGTGATTCCATTTTAGAATGCTTCGCTTTCTCTGTCATCAAAATTGAGCGCGTGGTTAAAAAGCAACTTTGCACTCTTGTATAACAAATAACTATCATTGACATTGTCACAGAAACAAAAAGTAAACGCGTAGGTAAACACACAAAGGGGTAAACTCAAAGCGAAGTCATGTTAATTTTCCCGGCTTGTAAAAACTGGTCTTCAAACTTATATTCAATCATAAAATTTTATTCAGAATTTCACACTGCACAGAACAAAGAGCTGACTGCCAACCTCCAATGGTGGAGAGTCATAAATACTTTTGGAGTGGTTAGGCTAACAAGCTACGGTACGGTTTCACATTGAACGATAACCGTAACTGCGTGACGTCGTTGGACTAGTATTCATACAACATTGTAAATGTACGGTACTTACCTACCAGTCCGACGATTCATCGAAGATTGGTCGACTAGTCTGATAGGTTATCTCGACATTTTCTTTCCAGCGGGCGAGGCCAGCAGCCCTGAGCGCGTGCCAGTCCAGAAGCGGCTGTTCTCCCTCTGGAGCCGGCTGCAGAGCCTCTCGCACAAGGGCCACGAGCTACACCATCGCCGACACATGCACTTCCTCGGCCTGCCAGACCAGATGGGCGGGGAGGCCACCCTCACTGCGGAGACCAGGGCCGCACTCATGAGGCCCCCTGGCTCGCCGCTCCGGTGGGGGTGAGCGTTCACTCTCTTGACGGGGCCTTAGAGAGTTTGTTAGGATATGTCACCAGCATGTATCAATTAGTTGTTTGTGACCAATCAGGGGGTTAAAGAAACTGTGGCGCATGGCGGTGGCGGTCTTTTACTGCAGCAGTATTGTATGGACACGATTAATTGATTGCCCGCTAAACAAATGATTGTTGCGTTCGCGGTCAGAACAGAACGCGTTGGTATGAATACGTCCGTACAAATAATACTGCAGTATATGATGCACGATACAATAGTACTGCTGTAAATGACCGCTACAGCCACCGCGACCGCGGGCGCTTTGGTTTGAGAATTTCTTTACAGTGAATGTTGAGTCAGTTGAGTTGTCAGTTTCGGAAATTAAGGGTATTGTTTTATTATGGATAAAATGGCCATAAAAGCTGAAGTGAGTATTGAACAGTAGTTTTGAGTAAGATGCTCATATTTAACCTCCTTAGTTAGCTAACGCAGTAGTGGCGCCAGCTCTCCGATGTTCACGCCCTCAGTCATGAATGAGGCTAAGAAGAAGAAACCTCCTTGATGTGTGATATAAACCTCCTGTCCTGTATACCGGTTTTCGTTTGATCTTATGTTCCCTTTTTTAAAATCGAATCAGGTTTCTTATCTTTTACATTTTTGGGGAATTTCAAGGTGTAAGCAAACATTCACTGGCCCGATAATCTTGTTTTTATTTTCGTTTTCAAGTAGGTATACAGACACTTGTCGAGTATGTTTGAGCTGAATAGTACAATAAAACGACCAAAACTATATTTTAGACGAAACCTGTATCGCTTACATTTTAAATACTCCTAGAAATGAAAGAAAAATATCTACGTTAAAAGCATGACTTATATTATAGTATGGTATTGTGTCGTGAAAGTATAAAAGTAATAATAAAAATACGACTATTATTCTCGCTCTAATAGATATCTTACACGATGTAGATACGAACGAGAATTTACACTGCGTAACTAAATATTATGATGAGGGATAAAATATACACAAATGGTAGGGAAACTTTAAGTATGATTTAAATTACTACCTTACATAAATGCTATAAATTAAAGGAGCTTCTTAATAAAAACTCGTACTTCCACACATGGTACTGTGTATCTAATGAAACTATTAATTATATAATAATTGAAAAATAAATTACTATACCTTCCTACAACAATAATATTGTATGTAAATAAATATCGTGTATATCAGCTTTCTAAGTCTTGATTATTTCAAAAACACCCTAACAAAACCGTTGGTTGCTGCTGTGTAAATTTTACAATTTACCGTTGCCTAGAGATACAATGACGCTGTCGAAACATAGCAAATATTTTACAGTCTTATTTATACAAAGTCTGTTCCTCTAAAACACTCTCAAGGCAGAGTTAAAGCCATTTATAACAGGAATTCCTCTCATAAATTAGCTTTAATTCATCTTAAGCGTGTTTTACTGGGATCGACTTTTTATAAATAAGACTGCTATAATACTTTTCTTTAAGTTTTGCGACTGGCATAATTCTTTTTTTGCAATAAATCGCAAAATACTTAATTGTAATTAAATCTGCCTATAGGATCACAAATAAAGAATTACAAAGTTCTGAGAAAATTACATATAATTAAATTACTTTGGTGTTATTATATGTAATTTTCTAACTAACAATATCGTATAAGTTGGTCGTGTAAAAGTAATGATAACGTTTACCGGATACGAAAGTGACTCCAATTATACGGCTAAATAGCCATACAATGCCGACATAAAGGTTGTGCGGTGACCATTTTGTGTAATAGTGGTTACAAGATAACGTTAAAACGACTTGTTGAAGTCAGGTAACAGAGGTGATTAAATCGTTAAATTTGCGTCGAGATAATCGCTCTTTAAGAATCTTTTTACCTTTTATTGTCTTATGTTTTAGTTTGAAAATATTTTGTGAAAAAAAACATGGACAATAGAAAAGGCAAGTTACTTACAATTTTTGTCGCAAGTAACTTTTAATTCAACTATAAAATTAAATTTTTCGATAATGTACCTATAAGAATACTGTGAAAATTTTTACGCCACCCCGGATTTTCGCGGTTGACAGTATTTTTTATTTTAAATGCATTCTCACCACACAACCTTTATGCCAGCATTGTACGACTGTTTACTCGAATAATTGGAGCCACTTTCACATCCGGTAAATGTTATCAATACATTTACACGAACAGCTTATACGATAGACAGTGAACAAAAATGGTCTTTCTGTAACTATTATACGCTGAGATTATACAGCACAGAATTGTTAGTTGGGAAAAACTGTAGGTACCTACACTACGGTATCACATGTTTGCGATAGAGTTTATCTGCGATTGCATGACATTCACGCTTAGGTAGGTCGGTCATATAGAGGTCATATACCTTGCGAGCTCAATATGTTTTTGTCGAAATGGTAACCAAGCAATGTTTCTATGATCTATATTATCTAAAATGGTATGTCACGAACCTTGGCATGGATTGTTATGTGTAGCGCTACGCTATAAGTATGTTCCTACTTATTATTTAATATTAACCTGTCTCACATGACGATTGTCAGTATTAATAGTGTCGAATATCGTCGATATAAGCAATTCCAAAAATCTAAATAAATTTGACTCATTCACACAATTTCAAGTAGGTATTATACATACATAAGCTGCTTAGACAGGTTAATATTAAATAATAAGTAGGAACATACTTATAGCGTAGCGCTAATACGTCCCACTGTACAGTGTGCTTAATCACCACGCGTGCCCACCGCGGATTGGCGATTTCAAGCGCTGAGGTATGTAAATATCTCAGGTATTATACACCTTTACATAATTTCATGCAATAAAGATAAGAAAAATATTAAGTTAGATTCGGTAATAAGATTCAAAAGTAAGATATCGTATCGTAATACTATAATAATTACTAGATGTAGTAATTTATAAGCAATTAATAAATTATATAAAATAGATTTCCAGTTAGGGTAAGGTCTAGCTGTGCGTCGCAATTATATGGAACAAGTCAGAAATAACGCTATAGTAAACGTTTTAGTTGCAAGAAATAGTATTAAACTTACCGAAACATCAGAGCGCGTCGGAAACTGAAAGCTTCTTTTAGCTAAGTTATTAAATAAACTTATAATTTATTAATAAATAAATCTATAAAATAAATAAAATTTGAGTCGAGAGTAGAGGGGCTGCTAGCAATTAACCAACCTCGGTTGGCTCCGTGGCCTAGGTGATCGAGATCCCCGGTCGGTTTAATTTGATTCGAAGCAATTTTTAATCAAATGTACTGGCGGACATAAAAATGTTTTACAAAACTAATACACATATATTGAGAGTAGATATATGTAATATATTATATCTTAGTGATACTTATAGAAATGATTTTATTTTGTATATATCTTTGTAGATGTTGTTCAAAGCATTGAAAGTTTTTTATAATGTTTGGAACATCCAAACGGTTATGTTTGAGGCATCTCTGGCCACCCCATTTGGGATAAAGGTCGTAAATTTGTATATGTATATTTTTTTAAACAAATAAAAGTCTTAGTTATTTCTAATTATTTATTTATTTCTGTCAATAATAAATCTGGTTAAAAATTGTAATTTTCTAAATCACAGTCAGTGTCAATCCATCAATGTGTTAATAGTAAAATTCACAAACGTTTTAACGTTCTAAACTAATAATTTAAAGAGAAAAGTTTAGATTTTTTGTATGTTTGTGTATAATATGTTTGTTTTTAATTTTTTTTATAGAAACCTATACTATTAGCAAATAACTGACTTATAACTTATTAACAAGACATACAATCGTTCTAATTTGTAATAACTGCGCCATACATGCATGATACATGAATTTAATTTGGTTAATAAACACTTTTGTCGTTTACTATACAAAGTGCAAAAGCATTAAAAAAATATATTAAATTTATTACAATCGAAGGCATCCACCACAGGTGCGTCGACCACGGCCTAAGTCACGGACCCCCTCGGTTTACACCTTCCAACCTTGGACCTGCTCTTATTGTAATTCAAAACTAATCATCAAGATCGTTCATAAACAATGAAGTTATGCTTAAACACACATAACCCATAAAAATATAAGTAAGTAATTATGGGCACAATCAAATTGAGAATCTCCTCCTTTTGAAGGTAGAAAATCGAAACTAGCTCGTTATTTTCGCCAGATAAGAATCTACCGTCAACAGTTGATCAGTAGTTTTTACACCTGTGGACGATATCAGACATCTTTTTAACCTCTAAGTTTTTAACCGACTTCAATAAAGGAGGAGGTTCTCGATTCGTTGGGAACTTTTGACATTGGAAATGTCTTTTCGTTCTTCTCCAGTGGTGTAGGCTCCGATTTTACGAAAAAGTGCGATCCCCTTATATCTCTGAGAGTTGTGAAGATATGATATCCAAAAAAAGCTCAAAAAACGCGTATTTACGAGAGCTGTAAGGTGCAAAAAGAAGTATTTATCATCAGCCCTTTGACGCCCACTGCAGGACATAGGCCTCTCTCATGGTTTTCATAACCATGAGGGGTTTTGCTATAATCGCCACGCTTGGCAGGCGGGTTGGCGATCAATTCATTTCATCTTCATTTTGGCGCTCGATATTTTGGAAAAAATTGTTAAAAACTCCTCTGGACAATTTAGTCAGCTACAATTTGAGCCCAAAACAAAGATCGGGTTAACGGTTTGCCCTAACCTTTTTGAAAAAGTCAAAAAGTCAGAACTACATTTATCACATGACATTTATGAATCGATTCATTTACAATGTGCTCGATAGTCGTATGAGGCACGAAATCTGCGATTTTTTTAAATTTTTCTGTGTATGTTTCTAAGATGCGTGTACCGATTTGGAAAAAATATTTTTTTGTTTGAAAGACTAGGCTTTCCAGGTGGTCATCAAGTCAAGTCAGGATCTGATGATAGAATTCTGGAGAAAGCGATTTGGTTTTCTTTTAAAGTGACTCGTGCATTTGCTTTCGTGGAGTCGTAACTGGTCTTCACAAACTTCAAAATACTACAGCTCTAAATACACAGGAATCATTTAAACGAATATGACTTCTAAATTGAACTGTATACTTAATATATTTTGGAGTCGGTGCCCAAAAATGTACCTGGGTGCTGGTGATATAACTTGGCAGTTGGCACCGGCTCTAAATTATACTTCTACAATACCTACATGTATGTACCTACTTCGACATTAAAGGTCATATTAGTTTCAATTATTTCTGTGTTTTTAGTGCTGTAGTGTGTTGAAATCATTTTTTTTTTGCATACAATGGTCTATGTAGGTAAGCACCTATATTGCATATAATCTAAAATTGACGCCCGGGCTCGACGCCATACGTGTTCTCTTTGGCGGTGGTCTGTAATAAAACGCTGTAGGTCGCGTCCGGCGTCTGCTGACTCTGGACGCGGCTTCGAGCGTTTTTCCGATGGTCACTCGGAGGTGTTTTAGTTTCTCGCATGCGCTCATTGTGAATGGACGCGAGTGATTAATATATGGATGAATAGACAATTTTAATTTTACTTCTCGAAGAGGAGGAGGATGGCGATCTTATTTTACAAATGTTATTGAAACAGGAGAGAAGAAAAAGGCGTCACGATCTTTTCGTGAAGAGAGAGGACGAGGGTTGTTTTAATACGTTGTTAAAAACATTAATATACTAACGATGTGTCAAGTTTAGTACCAGAATGCTCGGAAATGACTGCGTAGACCACAGAGGAACTTTTTATAGCGCAGACGGGGCGCACGTACGCCGTACGACCTATGGACGGGACACACGGCGTTCTTACGCCGCCGCGTCAGGCGTGTGAGAGAGAACACTTTAGTGCATTTCCATAGTAAGCATTCGTAGGCCGCGTATCTTAATATATATTTTTTTATATTCGCCGAAAAAAATAAATTTCTTAACCCAAACTTTGTAATACCTCACAACCACCACGGTAATTGTACACTTCAGGATGTACCTACTTAATTGTAATTTCCGTAATATTAGCAATATATTATTTTACCTTCTAAATAAGTTTTCAAAATATATTAGTGTTAACTCTAATGTAGTGAGAAATAAACATTTCATTTCATTTCAGTTCTATAAGCATCGCGACTCATTAAAAAATACTAGTTCTATCTAAAATTCTAAACGCTTGACACTATCTTAACAGTCTATTTGCCGGTTCAGGTGGTTCAGTTGTTTGTTGACGATATCACAGACGCCTCGCCGAGTACCTACAAACCGAAAAAATAATAAGAGACGACATGGTAAGTACCTACTCATCTACATATAATTAGGTATACTCTTATTCAACAATAATATTTTTTTATTAAGTGACACTTAACAAGCTAACTGGCTAAATTATGTTAAACTTAAAGCAACAAAAAATTCTAACCTCAAAACTATAAACTGAACTAGAACTATAAGGTGAGGCCTATTCCTAAGTAGGTGACGACCTCGTGGCGCAGCGGTAGTGCATCTGCATACCATGCGAGAGGTCCCGGGTTCGAATCCCGGCTGGGGACAAAAAAAAACCCAGGTCTTGGATGTTTACATGTTTGTAATGTCGTTGTATTCTGTGTGGCGCCGGATTAAGAATAGCGTCACTTCATTTCCTCCCGTGGATGTCGTAGAAGGCGACTAAGTAAATAAATTACCAGGAGACGGGCAGCAGCGTCTTCCTGAGATTCCAACCGCATACTGCGATCGCCAACCCGCCTGCCAAGCGTGGCGATTATGGCAAAACCCCTCATTGTTATGAAAACCATGAGGGAGGCCTATGCCCTGCAGTGGGCGTCAAAGGGCTGATGATGATGATGATGAATGTCGTTGTTTCTGGTTCCCGCGACACAGGGTATCCTAATGTGGGGCCAGAAGCAATGTATGTGCCTGTATGTAAATGTTTATGTTATGTTTAGTTCATTAAAACAAGTGCAAATTATTAATGACGACGACATGATGCTAATTTTATACCCAGGCGCTTAAACCCTGCTATAAGGTAGGTTAAAATAGAACCACATAGAACGTATAAGCTAGGTACGTGTTTAAGATCAATCGTTGACCCCGATAAGTAGTTGTAGTGTAACTATGTTTTTTTTTTCTTTTGTATGTAGTCTATATAATTATGTCTCACTGCATGGCGCAGGCCTTCTCTCAGAAGAGAGAGTATGGGCTTAATTACCACGCATCATCATCATCATCATCATTCAGCCACAAGAAGTCCACTGCTGGACATAGGCACATCCTCCATGGATTTCCAAAAAGACCGGTTCTAAGCGGCCTGCATCCAGCGCCTTCCTGCCACTTGGATGAGGTTATCTGTCCATCTTGTGGCTGGTCGTCCTACGCTGCGCTTGCCGATATATGGTCTCCATTCGAGAACTTTTCGGCCCCATCGGCCATCAGTTCTGCGTGCTATGTGCCCCGCCCACTGCCACTTCAACTTACTAATCCGCTGGGCTATGTCGACGACTTTCGTTCGTCTACGGATCTCATCATTTCTGAGCCTTCTTATGAGGCCCATAGTGAGAGACCACGTTTCAGTGCCATAAGTCATCACTGGTAACACACACTGGTTGTATAATTTTGTCTTGAGCGATTGAGGTATATTAGACGAAAAGACTTTTGTAAGTTTCCCGAATGCTGCCCAGGCGAGTTGGATTTGACGATTGATCTCTTTCACGAAGTTGGACCGGCCTAGTTGGACTGTTTGTCCTAAGTAGACGTATTCGTCTACAACTTTGAGAGTCGAGTTCCCCAATGTTATTGGGGTGGGCACAACACGGGCGTTCGACATGACCTTCGACCACGCGTGCCCAACGTCGATTGTCAATTTCAACCGCTGAGGTATGTGAACACCTCAAACACTCAGATTTCATCACGATGTTTTCCTTCACAGTTAGCGAGTGGTATTGCTACTACAACTTCACAAATGTAACTTAGAAAACAAAGTCATTGGTGAGGCCGGCGTTCTACCACTGCGCTACCTACCACCGCTTCAATACGGGGCAAAGCGGTGTCGTTTAGATTGACTTTTTACTTATGACACTTTAAGAAAAAAGCTTTCATCGTTTGAAGACCTTTGCCTACCAACCCTGCACGGACAGCAATGCCGTTTAAAATAACATAAATAAACTCTAAGTAATTAAAAGTCGTTTTTCCTTGAATACCTCGATAAATCGATGCAAAGTGAAAAAAAACTGCGTGGGCAAGATGGCGAGCGGTCGACGTAGATTTTTATCGAATTGTGATATTCGGTACCGTTGTCATCCACGGAACAAAAAACGCACCAACCAAATCCTGTCAAATTCCTGACTATTACCACAGAGGAAAACTTTTAATATCACAATTAGCCCATCTATACATTATAATAAATTTGTAATTTTTTTCTCTGTCTAATATACTATTTTCGCTCTGTTTCTTTGTGTGCGCATCACGCAAAAACCACTGAACCGATTGAAGTAAAACTCACCAGAATTATAGCTTAGGTCCCTGTGTTACTAAGATCACCATAAGCTGTGAGGTCATTGAACAGTAGTTTTGCCACAATGACGAATATTTAACCAAGTTATTTTTATGTGATATTATTATTATAGCGGTGGTAGCCTAGTAGATAGAACATCGGACTCGGAAGCGAGAGACCCAGGTTCGATTCCCAGTGTGGGCATGTACCTATGAGTTTGTTTTCTAAGTTATGTACATTTGTGAAGTTATAGTAGCAATACCACTCACTAACTGTAAAGGAAAACAACGTGAGAAAATCTGAGCGTTTGAGCTATTACCTCAGCGCTTGAAATCGCCAATCCGCGGTGGGCACGCGTGGTGATTAAGCTCATACTCTCTCCCTGAGAGAAGGCCTGTACCCTACAAAGGGACGTATATAGGTTGCCTATGTATTTTTTTTCACAATGTGAGCTTATTTATTTATTCATATCACAAGAAAAAGAAAACAGATTGAAATAAAAAACTGGACTTAAGTAATATATAAATGATAATGATACATAAATTCTTTATTTACAAATAAAACTCCTGCCCCAGGTCACTTTCCCGCGGCAATGAGCCCAGAACGCTGGCGACGTTGCCTCTTTGGATGGCCAGGCTTATCCTCTGGCCGAGATAGCTCTCTCGTCTCCCGATGTGTCGGTTAGGCGCGCAGGCGCCTCTAAACAGCAGGCGCTTCTGGGCGCCAAGTGTCTATGGTCTCAACCCCAAACGGCGCAAATATGTAATTGTTGCGGAGGTTCCAGCGTGGCCGGAACCCCGGCTATGGCAAAGGCCCTCCGGATGATGTCATTGAGAGCTGCGTGGCGGGAAAGTCGGCCGGCGCTCCGTTGACACGACAGACCATGGTGGCCCAGGCAATCCACGTCGGTGCCGCAGGGGCAGCGATGGGGCACGATGATTGGGCAACCCAGTCGCAGTCCGATGGCGGTGCTGAAATTAGCGTTTTCCATTCATCATTCCATTTATATTTTTTTAATTAGTTTCAGCGGAAGGAAGACGCTGGATGCAAGCCGCTTCCAACCGGTCTTTTTGGAAATGCATGGAGGAGGCCTATGTCCAGCAGTGGACTTCGTGTGGCTGAATGATGATGGTGATATTTTGATTATTATGTTCGATTGTACGAACGAGACAGCATTACAGGCGCAACAACAGCATTTACCGTCTCCAGGCACCTGTGATTTTGCACGGCTTCTGGGCGTCTTCGTGCACGTGGCGCGCACGCGCAGCGCTGGTGTACAAAGGCGTGAGCTTCGAGGAGCGCTCCGTGGACATCGCCCGGGCACAAGACCATCTCACCGACAAGTTCCGAGCCATCAACCCTGCCCAGAAGGTGCCCGCACTTGACATTGGTAAGAAAAAATTTACTTAAGTCCATAGACATATTAGGCACAGACTTACGATGTTAGAAAAACACGATGCCTAAAATACTCCTCCCCATATGCCTTGTAAAATTGACATTCCCTTTGCCTTTTGAGGAGTGTAAAGAGTAATGTTGAGTGTATATAAATAACACAATGACTGTTTTATGCAAAATTCCACTCAAAAGAAAAGCGATACGCAGACGTTTACTCAATGAGTCACAAGAATTCCACAAGTTTTCTTATGTCGCAAAAAAAAAATCGCAATCGCATTAAATATAGATTTTTTTCGGGAATCAAGCAAGCCTTAAGAATTAAAGTTGTTCAGTATGATAAGTAAATAAAATTACCCCTCATTCGGTTTTTTTATAAACTAACACCGTGTTAAAAAAACTGGGTCTCACCGCGTTTTGATTAACATTCCTGTAAACATTCGTCGGGCAAGGATAGCTTCCAAAATATGAGGGTTCAAAAATTTGCGATTTTGGTATTCTCATATTTGGATACTGACTTGTCCACTTACTCATCTATCCACCCAGTCATTGGCTGGGGCTATATAGAGCTCTTGCTCGTACGTACTTCTGAGATCGCTTTAAGTGCCCATTTAAAGATGCTGTTCAAAATAAAACAGTACATGTCATTCAAAAGCGATCTGAAATTATTACTTAGGTTTAATTCTCAATTTTAATGTTAATAAATTTTTAAGTGAGATAAATATTATATTGTGCCCTAACAGGGTGTCATTACTATAAAAAATAAATTTATTTTACCAGCAGAATCATTGTCATGGCTTAAGGCAGCCCTTCAAGGAGCAATTCCCATACAAACGTAGTTTGGTTTTTAATAACAAACGACATGCCAATACGTTTAAAAGACACAAGTCGAGGTTTGATCGTGCTTATCAAAAATAAATTGTAGCCTTGAGAATAGTTTCTATGAAAAGCCTTATGAGGCTTTAATTTATTTTTTACTCTGTTATTCTCAGTTGTAAGCACAAGCAAACTTTGATTTGGAACCTCTAAACATATTGGTGAAGTGTCTTTAAGATCCGGCATGTCGTTTGTGAATTAAAACCAAACTACTATGGGCGTTTTTCCTCACAGGTAAATTCTGTAGCAATAACAAATTCTGTCAAATTCGGTCTATTGGTTTCTATGGAAACCACAGAGCAATACACTGAGTTTGACAATGATTGCAACTATATTTGACACAACGAAAAATCCCCATTGTATGGGAATTGCTCTAAGAGGGGCCGCCTTAACAATAAATGATTGATTGATTGACGAAGGCGCTTTACTAATAGGGCTCTAAGTTTGAAATACTCAGGTAGGAACATTGTAGTACCAAACCGAGTTAAAAACCACTTTAGCCTTAAAACTTCGACAATAAAGTTACTTTTCTGACTCACACAGAGTACAATGAGAGAGCTTCCAACTTAAGCGGTTATCGCAGCAGGACTCACAGCTTTTCTTTCAACGAAAGACGTATATCTTTCCGCAACATGTGTCTTACTTTCTTTTCTTTTCAAAGCAACTATAGGTGTTTTCCCGAGACGTGATCTCTACGAAGGCGGCTACGCGTGAGGAATATCAGGGCCGCGTTTCAGAAAACTGTAATTCATAGTTTATTGTTGAAATTTTATGTACATTACGTGGTCGATTAGTACAATTAGTCTTCCTACTTGTTCTGTAAAAAAACCACCGTCGAGGCGGCAACGTATTTGAAAAACTGCAAATTTTAATGTTAATTTTAGTTCTTATAATTAATATGACATATTATAATAATAATTTAATGCAATGTACCTACTCATTAAGGCCAATGTTGAAAGCCATACGATAAATAATAATTTGTGGGTCGGCTATTATGCAATCTACATTGACAGTTCTATGGAATGGGGCCCTGGTGACATGATCTATGTCAAATCTTTTTGCCTGTACCAAGATCTACGCTAAAATGCACTAGAAGTGCTATGCGTGGCGATTTACATTACCTGTAGTAATTCTGATGACGAGTTATTTGGCACTCTATCTCCCCACATACACCTCTCTCACATATCTCTCTATCACATTCGGGAGGTCATGGTTTCGAATCCTGGCATGTACCAGGCATGTACCAATGAGTTTGTTTTCTAAGATACGAACATGTGTGCAGTAGCCGTACTACTCGCTAACTGTGAAGGAAAACATCGTGAGGAATCCTGAGTGCCTGAAATGTACACTTAACTCAGTGTTTGAAATTGCCAATCCGCGGTGGGCAAGCGTGTTAATTATTTCTTTTAGTTATCAACTGAGCCCATACTATCTCTGAGAGAAGGCCTGTGCCCTACAGTGAGACGTAAAATGATACACTAAAAAGGCTCCTAATGGTATGGAATCACCAGTGTAAGCAAAGCAAATACGGGCTCAATCCTTATGAAATTTTCCCCAACTTTCGCTGGGGAAAATTTCATCTGTTTTCAACGGCAGTGCTTACTTGTCGGCAAAAGACACCTCGATAAGCGTCACTGAATGCGTTCCATTTCCCTTCAATAATATCTACAGCGATGAAAAGGGGTGTTGGACGATTTATATTTTTCCATTTCCTTTCTGCATGATCGGGAGGATATTGGCATTAGCTCGTCAATCTATACCTGCAAGAACCCGTGCATGTATGGCTTCCAATACAGAAGGCACGATTTAATTCACTTTAAAAACAGCTAAAGAAACAGACGACTAAAGAAAATTTGGTACAACCTTACAGTCTCCTCTAAGACAAGTAAATATTACCTATGAGGAAACCTTAGTGTCGGAGGTGTTCACATGCCTCAGCGCTAGAAATTGCCAATCCGCGATGGGCACGCGTGGTAATTAAGCCCATACTCTCTCTCTGAGAAGACCAGGCCGGCCTACTTTCCTTATCCTTATTTGTCACGGTCACCGTCGAGCTGAAGTACCAGTGCTCAATAAAAGTGTTTTGCCCAATATTCTTAGTGCCCAGTCAATCTCTTAAGTGCTTGTATCGTAACCACTCGAATCGCCAGCGGTGATTCGGTTCAATAATCGCTGATGCGATGCCTCGGGCCCTTGCATGCAGTATACAATGGGCCCTTGTCTCCAATCGAGGGCCCTTGGCCGCGGCCGGGGCGAGCACAACCTATTTCAGACGCGTTGTGTACCCGGGTCCTGACAGGGGTAGAGGCCGTGGCACAACAAAGATAGCGGCCGACACGTTTGGGGATTTTGTGCCCGTGAAAGAAGGTTTTATAAAGTTCTTGACGTGTTGGAATGTCGGTGAAATCCTAATTTCAGCAGCTAGAAATGAAAAAACCGGGCAAGTGCGAGTCGGAGTCGCGCACTGAGGGTTCCGTATCATAAAATAAATATTTCGTGGACTCTTAGGAGCTTACACTTGGGTGTGTTTTTATTATCTGTTGTTATACTATAAGGACTACACCAAGTTTGACACATTTATCTGTTACCATTTTAACGATAGAGCTAAATAAATGAAACTCCCCCGTCCCCTTGTTTTTTTACTTTTCGTATTTTTATTATTTGTTGGTCAATTCGCCATAATAACACATATTCTTCGAAGATTTCAACAAACAAAAAAAGAGATAATGCCCTTTTAAAGTTAGACTGACAGACCGACGATGTCTTAAGCATATAAACGGAGTCCCGTTTGGCACCCTTCGGGCACGAAACCCTAACCCGAAACCATTATTTCACTCTGTCGATTTCACACGTTCGTGTTAAAAAAAAAAACAATGGAAGAAAATATTCACTTCGCCCGGTTTTGGCGATTCGAGAGCTGGTTAATGGTTGGCAACGCACTTTACCTCTTGATTTTTTGTTTCACTGTGCTTCTTCAACAGGCACTCATTATTGAAGCACTTTGCTTTAGCTTAAACATATTAGCAACATATTCAACGTATGCAACTTAAACATATGCAACGGCCAATGTATGCGACGAGATATAAAAAAAAAAAGATAAAAATAACCGGCCAAGTGCGTGTTGGGCCACGCGCAATGTAGAGTTCCGCAAAAGGAGGGATTTTTGACTTGCTTTACAGAACTAAACAATTTCATCAAAGTAATTTTCAATGGAAGTTGTACGAAGATCTCCTTGTTGGTCGCCTATTACTCTTTAAGTTATAAAGCCTACTTAGCCGTGATAGTTTTCATTTTAAATTCATTGTATCGCACCCTCGGTAGTACAAGAACACAAAAAATGGTAAAATGAGTTAAGTATGCACAAATACATTCAAAACAATCCTCTATCTGGTGGGATAAAGACTCAAATTAGATTCAGTTAAAAAGTCGCTTTTGTCTTTATCCCACCAGATAGAGGAGTGTTTTTAAGGCAATTCTGCATACTTAACTCATTTTACCATTTTTTGTAAGTTGTGCCCGCAGGTGCGATATGTGCTACTACTCTGAATTTTTCCACGGTTCTACAATCAACCGTTTAGACGGGAGAGGGGGGAGAATGCGTCCCGCCCTACTGCAACAAAAAATTTCGCTTTAAAGCTTAATGTTTTGCAAACGGAACCCTAAACCGAAAAATGGTTTTCCTACACTCACAATACAGACTATAGGCGAGAAAAAAATCATCTCTGATTTAGGTGTAGGGGAAGTACCCTAAAAAAAATAATTTTATCCTACCGTTTTATCGGCGTGGTTACTATATATATATATATATATATGTATATATATATATATATATATCTATGCCAAACTTCAGCTTTCTAGTACTTGTCATCTCTGTGTTAAGTCGCGGACAGACCGACGGACATGGCGAAACTATAAGGGTTCCTTGTTGACTATAAAACCCTAAAACAGATGAGTAACATAATATGAAAAAAAAGAAAGAGAACGTTATACAAAATAGACAAAAAAAGTATATTATGCAGAAAAGTAAACGTTGAAATCTTGTCTGTATATCGTCCAGTGTGAAAAACCGTCAAACGTTTCCAAAGAATACACGGAGAGCGGTTCCTAAATTTTGCCATTTTTCAGTTGTCACAAACTTTTGTTTGCCGCTATGTAGCCTATACGTCCTACTGCAGGCCACAGGCCTTCTCTCAGAGAGAGAATCAGTAGGAGCTTAATGAAAACGCCTGCCCACCGCGAATTAGCAATTTCAAGCGCTAAGATATGTGCAGACTTCAAACACTATCCTCAGGATTTCTCAGGTATCCTCACGATGTTTTCCTTTACAATTAGCGAGTGGTATTGCTAGTACAACTTCACAAATATATGTAACTTAGAAAACATGCCGAGATTCGAACCCACGACCGTCCGAATGAGAGGCCGGCATTCTATCGCTGCGCTATCACCGCTTTTGTTTGCTTGTCCGGGCGAAACTGATAGTGTCTTCTTGACATTTTTATCGATTCCGAAGTGCCGGAGACAACAGCAGCCCGGGTAGTACGACGACGCTTTTCGCGCGATTCAAATGTCAAGAGTCGCGACTTTCAAGTACATTAATTGTCAAATTATGACATTTTAGCGCCACAAAACGTGTGACTCACGCCTTCGTACAACCAACACAGAGGAAGAGAAATGCAGCGACATAAGTACAACGTGCTTCAGAAAGGTCCTTTAGAACTCAAGCGTTTCTACCTATCAATACTAACAAGTTTTATCATGGGAACACCTCTAAAATCATGAAAAACTACCAGCATTGGTAGCACGGTGGACGTAAGTCGCGCTTTTTAATGTCAAAAGATTTCTATTGATTCTATTGAAAAATCGCCGTATTTTTTCTACGTGGATTTACAGAAAAGATGAATCTCTTCACTCCCATAGTCAAAGTTGTTTGTATTTATGCGAAGTAGGTATAACCCCCTCAAGTTCAGCACCTTTCTGAAACACGTTGTAAAAACGTCAGACCATATCGCTGTAGATAGATAAATAGAGATAGAGAACACTTCATTGTGCATAAAAATGGAAATTGCAAAAATATTTCTTAACCTAAGAGTACAGATGGCAGCCTTATCACCAAAAGTGGTCTCTTCCAGACAACATTTGGATAGACTGGACTAATACATTGGAGAAGGAAGTAGATGTACAAACATACAATTGATAGTTTTAGAGGTATGAGCTCCCACTCGTCTGCCGCGACACAGATCTGTGTCCAACTTAGTATGGGCCACCTATACATTCCATTCCGCGGGGGCAGTTCAGGAGTTAACGAAAATTACGATGATGAACCTACAGTTGACAGCGCTCCTGCACGTATGAGTATGCACACTACTCGGTTGCTTTACGGTTGCTGCCGATAAACTGCTGCGCAGTTTGGCAAATCTGTCAACCTACTTGTTATTTTCTTTTTAATAAATTCTTTAAATACAAATACAAATACGAATCGATTTGCAACTAAAATGTGAAGTTTGTTCAGCTGTCAACTGTACTCATATCGCCGCACCCCGCACTTAGCTCGAAAAACATCACGTTTAGACTGCAGATAAGATCAGGGGGCAGCTGAGTAGTTTCTATTCTGACGGTCTCGTTGGTCTAGCGGTATCACGTCTGATTACCATGCCGGGATCGATTCCATCTGGGGGCTACCGTTCATTTTTTATTTATGCAAAAGGCCTCTTTTTGGGTTTATTTCCATATTTGTGATGTCCTTGCCTAGTTACAATAGCTCCTAGCTAGGGACCAGGACAAAAGATTGTGTGGTGTGGAAGTTATTAGAAAACGGCGACTGACTAGTCAGCAACAATCGATAGTAAAATCCACTATCAATTGTATATACTTATTGGTCGGTCTAACCGATTTAGTGGTGCGGGCGGGCGTTATTACGTACTGATTTAGACCTTTTTTTTAAGGCTTACCGACCCGGGATGTAACCCGGGGGAAGGTAAACATTTGCTTGTAGTTTCAAACTCACCCCTAAAATACCTAACTGAGTAAAGTGCGCGGACGTAAAGGCACGTAAAGGTACATGAATTTGTGCTACTTTATTTAAGACTAGCTGTGCCTGCGACTTCGTTCGCGTTGGATTAGAATATTAAGTGCCTTTAGCCCTTGCCTTTTTGTATGAAATTTACTGTTAAATTATTCTACCTCACCACGCCGTCTTCTGTCGGCGCATCTTATCGTTTGCTCAAACTAAATTCAGGTGGAATATAATAGGTACTGAATGTAATACAGTGATTTGACATTTAAATCTAAATACTTACATAAACTCACGCCTGTATCCCAGAGGGGTAGGCAGAGACCAGGGACTGCACTTGCCACGATTCTGACAGATCACTTTCGTTTCATCGCCAACTACAGATATCGGATAGGGTTGAACGTGAGTACGCAGACCAGATTACATTCGCTGGAGTTGGCAAAGAGATCAGCCGCATGGAATGTTGCCCACCAATGAGAAGAAGAATGAAGACGAGAAATCAAGAGATTTGTGTGCATCCCGTCTACAGCAATCGATTATTGCAAGAAAAGTTTCACACAATTCATTCTAAATTACTATATACTAATTAACAGTAAAAGGTTAGGAATTTGACAGGATTTGGTGGCCATTTTATGGGTTTTGTGTTTTTATGACTTTTATGATTCGATAAGAATCTTTGTGACAGCTCGCCATCTTGCAGTTTTTTGCAGTTTTGTTTGTTTTCCGAAAAGGGTACTCAAAGGTCGTCAAAAGTTCAAACGTACCGCCTCGTTCGACGTTAACTTTTCGTAAGTTCCAGAAATACATCAGAAATAAAAATTAAACATACCAACATAACAAAACTAATAAAAAAAAATACCGGTTAGGTACTACGTTCCGAAACGTAAAGATTTGACCCCCTGCCCCCGCAACCCCGTTTCTCTGATGCTAAAAAAACAAATTTAAAAATACAATGCAGGTATTGTAATAATTGTACCTATCCGTCATTGTGGAAAAACCATTATTCATTGACTTCACAGCTTATGGTATTTTTCCAACCCCCCATGGACTTAAGCATGATGTTATGTAGCCTATATTATCATCAGCCATTTGACGCCCACTGTAGGACATAGGCCACCCTCATGGTTTTATAACCATGAGGAGTTTATGAGCCTATATGTTACACGGGAATCTGAGCTATAATGATGATAAGTTTTATTCAATTCCGTTCAGTGGTTTTTGCGTGATGCGTGCACAAAGAAATAGAGTGAGACAGACATAATCAGGTAGACAAAATTTACAGATTTATTATATGTATAGATGGCCATTCGCTGAGGGGCGATAGAGTTTAACAACTTAACTGTTTCGTTGCTCGTACTCTCGTACACTAGCCAGCACTTAAAATAGCACTCACAAGAATAGGTAATAATCTACTACGTAGATTCAAACTGCAACATAGGTACCTATCTTGTTTACGGGCGTTTATGGTCTACTTTTCAGCAAAACTAATCAAATAATACCAAGAGGCAGTTTCAAAGAGCTACAATTCATGGTTGCCTACGACAATTCGATGTTCACTGCAAAGTCGATTAACCTACAGATTAATAAGTAGGATGACTCATCTACGCAATGTACATCGAATTGTAGAGTACAATGAATAAACTATGAATTGGGCCTACCTGGGGCCGGTTTCATAGACCTGCAATAAAATTGCAAAGTTGATTAAACCACAGATTAACATGTAGACTCTGTCTGCTTCGCAATATATCTGGAATTATTGTCGTAATAAACTACTAATTGTAGTTTTATGAAACTCTTCTCTGTAGAATAGTTTATCAGATTATCATTTACATATCATACATATTATATCCAAATTACTATTCGGATTACCAATGGTTGGCCTCTCACTAATCTGGTACAGGCAGTATTGCTTGACCATAAATAGGAGTGGAATTCTTTGATGTGCATCTGTCGTTTACTGATCTACTAAAGTAGTCATTCACTGAATTGGAAACTACGAGGGACATTTCACTCGCGACCTTCTCTATAATAAATTCGATTCCGAGAAGGTAGGCTTATATTAGCGTTTGTAAAGGTGATAAAAGAACTGAATGAACTATTAAAATTATTATTTAGAATAAAAGTGTTAGAAGTTAACATTCAATATAACCAACATAACAACGCAAACTTAAAAAAATACTAGATAGGTACCGACAGTGGCGTTCAGAACGTGATAAGTGTTATCTACCACCCACCCCGTAGTTTATATTTCCATAAAATATGAAAAATGTTGAATTATATTGAATTGTATAAACAATATTGAATTGTATATACGTATTAAAAGAGATTTACATTGTTTTTTTTATTTTGTTTTTTTAGCAGCAGACAAATGGGGGTAATTTTTTTACGTTTCGGAACTGTGACCGGAACTTTTTATTTTATTAGTATTGTTATTTTGATTATGTTTACATTTTATTTCTGATGTTTAAAAAAAGTTTAAGGCGAATGAAGCGGTAGAGTACGTGCCATCACTCATGTCCCACGGAGAAGACCTTGCCCATATTGACACTTCAGTGGTGGTGCGGACTCTACGTTTGAAGACCTTTGCTTATCCTTTACGGGAAACTAACAAAGCTACGTGTTTTAAGCTACGTGCGCAAGGTGGCGAGCGATGAAAAGATTTTTATCGAATTATCGTTTTATTCATCATCATCATCAACCCATTATGTCCCCACCGAGGGGCACGGGTCTCTTCCCTGAGGAAGGTATAGGCCATACTCCACCACGCGGGCCAAGTCCGGATTGGTGGAGGCTTGTAGACTAGTGGCTCGTCTACTGTCAGAAGTTGTCAAGCCGCCCTAAGGCCTCTGACTTGGCTTAACGACGACAATGAAAACGAACGGCCTTATTGCTAACAGCAATTTCTTCCAGACAACCTTGTGACGGAAATACGCATCTTTAAAATACGCACCAAATCCTATCAAATTCTTCATTTTTCCCCACAAATTCCCAAAAGCACGCCATATCTTTCTGATCGCGGCCATCCTCATCCAGCCGCTACCAGAAATTTGCCTTAGATCGTCGGTCCAGTGACCTAATGGGCGCCCCATGCTGCGTTTGTCAATGAGCCGTTTTCAGCACAAATTCATAAAGCAATTCATAGATAGCGCTTATTATTATTTTTTTTATTTTTTTTAGGCCTAGTATCCAGAGCCGTTAAACCTAGATGGCGCTTACAGGCGTGGCCATAGAAGAACCGAAATGCGGCTGTCAAAATGAATCTGTGCTAAGCAACCATTTGACAGACGTATCCTTGTTCTTGTATGTGCACGCCTATAAGCGCCATCTATGAAATACTTTGTAAATTTGTGCTGAAAACGGCTCATTCCGCAAACAGATTTAAATTATAAATCATTGTTTTACATTGAGTATTCTATTCCACCTCGAATGAGTTTGAGCGAGCGACAAACTGCACGACGGGAGACGGGAGAGTAGTAAATTTAATACATACGCGGAAAGGTTTCAAGGGACGAAAATTAAACGGAGATAGACCATGACCTTGATTAAGAGTCAGGGTACTTAATATGAGATTAGATTAGAAATGTATTTATTGGTCAATAAGCTTATTTGTACAAAGGCGAGTGTGGCGCCGGATTAAGAATGGCGTCACTCCCATTTCCTTCTGTGGATGTCGTAGAAGGCAACAAAGAAAATCATTTACCAGGAGACGGGCAGCAGCGTCTTCCTGAGATTCCAACCGCATACTGCGATCGCTAACCCGCATGCCAATCATTGCGATTATGGCAAAACATATCATGGTTACGAAAACCACTAAGGAGGCCTATGTCCGCAGTGGCCGTCAAATGGCTGATGATGATGATGATTTTCTTCCAGCTGACCTTGGGTTATGTAGATAGTGGAAGGTGTAGTGCCCGGAAAGATTTTTTGCGAAGAAATACATCGACCGCAATAATATAATAAAATTCGGAAGTAGTTATAGTATAATTCGCGATATACCAAATACATCAAGATACATACTTAGAATACACAATATTTAATATATAAAAATCTCAGTTTTTGTTTTTGAACTCCTTCATAAAGTCTTCACCGATCTTAATGATTTTTTTTTGTGTATATATTTGGTAGATCTGAGAATAATTCGTAGGCTAGTTAATATCAGCTAATTATTATTATGTTGTCTCGTAGTACAGTTACGGTAATAGTCCAATGTGAAACCGGCCATTTGCGGGGTTCCCAGAAATAGGTACCGAGTACCGAGAACAAAGTAGCCAAATAGGTAGGTTCCTATAATAGTATCACTTTTCCCTAGTGACAATGTTCTAGTAAGAAGGAGGAAGCATCGTGATCTCTGTAAATAGATCGGTCAACAGCACCGCGAGTTGATGGAGCCAATAACCTCCACTTAAGGGTACTAGAACCCGAAGCACGATTTTTTTTTGTTTTTGTTAAAATAGTCAGCGATGATAGGGATTTTTTTTTATTGACAGTGTCACGTTATTAAATTGTATAAAACATTTAAAACGTTTATTTAAAGTGGATTAATTAAGGCTGGGTTCTCGGAGCGCACGGATTTACATGGAACTTATTGCGCTGCGCAAGCGGATTTCAAGCGCAGAGGTATGTGAATAGCTCGTTTGACTGTTTACTCAGATTTCCTCACGGTGTATTCCTTCAAGGTTAGCGAGTGGTATCGCTACTATAACTTCACAAATGTAGATAGGTAACTTAGAAAACAAAGTCATAGGTACATGCCCGCACTGGGAATCGAACCTGCGCCTCTCGCTTTAGAGTTCTACCCACTAGGCTACCACCGCTCCTCGGTGCTATAAAGTTTAAAAAATCGGCAAAAAATGACCGACGGCCCTAGAAAAGATTTTTTTTTCAGATTTAAAATGCTAACATGAAGCAAAATGTATCTTAACAACGTTAGAGAGCAAGATGTATTTTAAACACCTGATTGAGGGGTAATGTCGGAGAACCCAGCCTACACAGAAACGGTTTTTAGGTGTTGTGTTATTTCAATAATATGATGTATCTCCTTCACCCAGCTTACCGAGAACTAACGAACCATTTACGTTGATGAAGATGAAGCTCCTGAAGAATTCAATTCAATTCGACTCAAATTCAAATATGTTTTATTCAAAGTAGCACAGAAACTGAGACTTAATGAACGTTGCAAGTTAAACTAGGTGTCCATTTCAAAATCTAGATAATTTTGGAGAAAAAATGGGCAAAAAAAGCTCCAAAGAAAATGGACCCAAAAAACTTTAAACTCTCCAAGAACTTAGGTACTACTAGATAATATTTTGGGGACTATTTAAAATAACCGGCCAAGTGCGAGTCGGACTCGCGCACGAAGGGTTCCGTACCATTATCTATACAACATTAGACACAAAGATAAAAAAACAGCAAAAAAATCACGTTTGTTGTATGGGAGCCCCCCGTAAATAATTATTTTATTTTGGTTTTAGTATTTGTTGTTATAGCGGCTCTCTACTCAACTCTCTAGCTATCACGGTTCTTGAGATAAAGCCTGGTTACAGACAGACGCACGGACGGATGGACGGACGGACGGACAGACAGACAGCGAAGAATTAGTAATTAGTACCCTTTTGGTACGGAACCCTAAAAAGTTATACACCTGTCCATATAGATGTTATTCAAGTATTCAACGCGGTTTTTTGCAACGTGAAAAAAATTGTACTAAGACGTTTGGACATCACCAGAAACAATGTGTTTGTTTCATTAAAACCATTTGGGTCATTGAATAGTTTTCATAACATACAATCCACTTCACGCCTATAAACAACCAATTGAATCAGCGCTGTCACGGAGAACAGACAGATGGGTTCGCCCAACTCATCAATGCAATGGGCTCAATCAAAGCGCTCTCTTTCCCGAAGAACAGGCAAGAACTCTCTTAAAACTCATACTTGAGTGCAATAAAATCATTGTGGATGACATAGTATCATAGAGCTTATTAGCAATATGGTAGAACCGAGAATTACGGTGTTATACATATAAGCATCTGCTATGAAAGCAATGATGAAAAACTTCAATCTTATTTATCAAAACATGATTCCATAAAACACTTGATGAACGCCATCATATTATAAGTCGTGGTGGAGATTTTACAAGGAAAAGATTTAACGATTTAAATATACTGCCGCTGGGGAGTGTTTTAAGGAATTATGTTTTTATAAGTCCTAGCAAGTCCTAGCACGTACTTGATAAACAATACATAGTGGATTAAAATACCCATATACACCATTAATTTACGGTGGTCTGAAAGACTTGACATGGACGTGCCTGACAATAGTTATCGAATACGCTAGCTTGTTTTTTTAATAAACGTTTTTTTTCAAAAATATCTCGACAAAAACTCGAACCTTTTAGAATCATTAGTAGCCATCCAGAGCGGTGCGTGCGTGCCGCGGGTCCGCGGGTCATTGTTCTGTTAGACGGAGACAGACACAATTTTTTTAAACAAGATTTCTCACCAATTTTTTTATTTACGTCTATACTTAAAGTTTTAGTCTAAATATATGCCATTTTTAATTACTAATTTCATAGTCGCGGCTTTCAAACCAGCCAGAAATCTGTCAGTAAAGCGGTGGTTCTGCTCTTCAATACGATCAATCAATCAATCTTTTACTTGGGAGTCACTTCGAATTGGTGAAAAAAATATACTGGCGGCATTAAAACTTTTTTTTTCGCAATTTCAAAGTTTGCCCCGTAGTAAAAGAAAATTCCCAACATTTCAGATACTTATAAGTAAAAGGGGATTTTGTTAAAACCAACACACTGTATAACGCGATTTTTTTGATCTTTGTGGAACCGGCTGCGCGACTGACCGTTACCTACTTCATTACATCTATTATTTGTTCTCTATTGTACACTCTGAATTACATCTGAGACCACGAGTGTGTATTGACTGTCTATTTATCTATTTGTTTTGAAGCGAGTGAAATATTGTCTCCTGTGTGTGCTTAGGCATTTTCTACTATAATATTTCTACCAGTGAAAACTTGTCATTGGCTCTCTGTGTCTATTTCATTTGTAATGTATGTTTTTCATAGCTGTAAGTTTTCCTATTATAATAAAATAAAATAAAATAAATAATATTGTTATAGTACCTGGTCCGGCAAACGTTGTTTTGCCATATTAATTAGCCCACGACCCATTCACGAACCTACCTACCAAATATACACGAGTACAATAACAAACATAACATAAACTCACGCCTGTATCCCAGAGGGGTAGGCAGAGACCAGGGACTGCCACTTGCTACGATCCTGACAGATCACTTTCGCTTCCTCAACATTAATAAGTCGTTGCATGCACGCACGCCGGTTTCGGGTACTTTTTATCTTGGCCTTTGCTAATACATCCCCTATTTGGTCGAAGTATGTCCGTCTGATACGAGATTTTTATATATTACTATAAACGATGCAGCCCATCCCATAAAGATAGAAATGCATGCCAGACTAATTTTGATACTATCGGTGCCGCATCTCAAGCCGAAAACACGAAATTATTAATGAAACGGAAGGCGTCATATTGATGTTGAGTAGGCAGATACCTGTCTAACTAATAACCAGCAATATATCCGTGGGTATTATCGCAGCACCTGTGCAGTGCACGGATTAGTGAGATAGGGTTTGGTTAACCGACCTAATAGAGACCTTATGCAAATGCAAGCGATCCCATTAAAACGTTGCTCAACTGAATTCGATCGCGAATCCATCGACTGCGGCCTCACGGGACGATGATCAAAGTACACCGAGGACTACCACTCGACACAGCTCATTGCCTTCGGATTTCGAACCTTACGGCGCATGGCCTTTACAATGAATTTTGTGGTTACGTTCTACAAAAGGCAAGAGTCATTTTTAAACGGCACTCGTACGTTAAACTCACTCGACCCGTCTACTACGAAGGTAATGTGTGTGCTTATGTGTTTCTACCTTACGTCTGCAGTAAAATTACGAGCGGTATCACTGGGGAATCCATCGAAATTAATTTTATAGGCAGTTAAGTCGATTAGACATGTGTCCATACCTACCTTCCAGATCAAAATGTAACGTCCTTTATCTTTGGATATGCGTTATCCAAACACCATAACAGGGTTATGTACCACAAAAATGAGCAATTCATTAAAGAATTCAATTAAATTGTTTAATTTACAAAATAATAATATATTTCTCTCAATATATTTCTGCTTTGTAGTGGAGCTGCCTATTATTGATAATGCTTAAAACCAAATGTGTTAAATAGAATGGACCTTGTTCTATGTAGGACGGTGATTTACCAGAGGCTGTGAGTGACATACATGTGACATGTGTGAGTAACGCCCGTAGTTCTAGTTAGACCTGAGATTTCCTCACTTAGCCGCATAGTGGCCCATTGTGCGTAGCAAGCGCTAAGGTATGTAAATACCTCAGACACTGGTATTTCCTCACAATGTTTTCCTTCACAGTTAGCGAGCGGTATTGCTACTACAACTTCACAAAGGAGATGCATCGTGGCCTACGTACAACGACTGCTATGAATTTTATGTCATTCGAAAGCTTATTTAATTTGTAACTTCATACAATAATTTATAATTTTTAGAATACTGCCCAAAAATTCTAAATAAAATGATTTTTTTCTTTTTTTTTTCTTACTGTTACCACCCAGAGGAATAAAAACTTCAAATGTCAATGTCATGTCATAAATGAAACATAACCTTCAAAATGCTGATTGAAGGACTAATTGTGTGATTATAATAATAATATCTGTGAAAATAAGTCTTAGTGAAACGTTTTTGAATGTGGAATGATTTATACAGCCAGTGATCTCTTGGCTGGCTTACATACGCATTGTCTGAGCTTTACTGGACTCCCGGTTTCTTGTACAGTAGGTAACAAGATGTTTTTGGTTTTCTGCGTATACTTTGGCCAACTAAGAGCGGTTAGCAGTAGACAGACATGTTCACGAGAAACAGGGGGTTACCCTCCATTAAACGGGACTTAATACCAAAGCTGAATCAATAAATTAGCCCTTTATTCGTCCACTGCTGGAGCTAGACCTCTCCTAAAGCTGACAAGTTCTATTTGTCCTCGGCTATCTTCATCCAGTCGCTGCCAGCAATCTGCTTCAGATTCTCGGTCCTGTCCCGGGAGTCCTGTGCTGCGTTCGCCAACCTTATATTGGAGTGACATTGCTTTTGTACCATAATAGACAAACTCAATTCAAACGGGACTTAATCCTTAGGAAATCCATTGGATAACTAAGCCACGGGCTTCCACACTATCTTATCAGTCATACATGCTGGGATACGACCTTAGGACCTTATGATGTGAAACCAACTGATGTAAACACTGCACTACTAATACCTCGCACGCATGTGAAACAACATCCTCTGGGCTACCACTTCACATCAAAACGCCCAACTAAGCATCTACTTTCCACCCGCTTCACATCATAGGATAAGTAATAGAATTACACAACAGGGAAAAGAAACGACCAAGTTAAAACAACTTTTTATTGTACAAAAACAATTATTACCTACAGACCTTATAGTATTAAATTAGTGCGTCACCGAGAGCATTCGCCTTTTATGTAGCAGATTCAGCATAACATTACAGTACTGATGTGTCTTGATTTTGAGCATTCGCTTGCAGTCGTTTTTAAATGTCTGGCAAAGTGGTCATTACCACTGAGCCCGGCAATATTAATCGGCGAAACGAACAAATAACTTCCAAACAACACAATCACTTATCCTTATCAATTGCTTGATTATGTAGCGCTTTTGGGCAACGAATACGTTGCGTAAGCGGATTTTGGAGTTAACACAGCATGTGGCGCTTTTCCTTCCCCCAAAAGTTATGAGAGAATTAGGGAGAATGAGGGAATCGCGTAAATAATTGTATGAAAACATAACATTTAATTTAACCTGACCGCCAAGAAGTTTAATGCCGTCGTAAGTTACATTTACACACATAATACTTACTACATTGACACAGTATAACAAGTAATGACAAGTTAAATAAAGTACCAGATGATAGCGTACAAACCTCAGATGACTGTTGGTTCGACGAATGGGGGACCTGGAGCTAACTAGGGCTGTGAACAAGTAATCGCTTTTAAAAAAATCGATTAATTAAAAAAAATAATTGTGAAAAATATTTTTAAAAAGAATAAGAAAAAGAGAAATGATTTATTAAAAATCGTTTTAATAAATCGTTTCACTTTTTCCTCTTTCAGTTTTTAGTTTTTGTGACACAAACATCGATTTTTGCAAAAAAATCTTTATTTTGCTTAGAAAATCGATTTTTTAAATGAATTTTAAAAATAACTTAATTAATCGATTATGAAAACAATCGATTTTTACGTGCAATATCACATCCCTAGAGCTAACTAGCGCAAATGATGGATTAAATCTTAACTGAGTATTTTGTTACACGTTCTTGCAAAAAGTGAACATCATTAATCACAATAATGGTTATAGCTATTTTTGTTGGGTTAATAATATGAGAATTTTATCGTTTTTAACTAAAAACGGATGTACAAGATGTAATAAGAGAATATTATACAAGATATAGAGGTCTCGTATTAGAAAAAATCTAATCACAGACTAAGGAGAAATATCTGAGTGGCATACCTATCGTACGTTGGGCAACCCTATATTATTTTTAAAGTGACAGCTCGTAATGCGGGTTGCAAGCTCAATTATTTATGTTCCACTTTATTATATTTTATAAATTATAGGGCAATAGTTAAAAATCTGATTATACATCTCATAATTGAGCAAGATTATCGTCTCTACGGTCGTGAAAACTTGGTTCGAGTCGTACTCCTAGAACCAGCTCTCATACATTTTTTGGATCTCCTTTATGTAGAAAACAAAATCATTGGTTCGGTTGAAGCCGGCGTTCTACCGCTGCTGATGATGTATTTCTGTTGCCACTATAAAAACAAATACTAAAAACAGAATAAAATAAATATTTATAGAGGGCTCCCATACAACAAACGTGTTTTTTTTGCCGTTTTTTTGCTGGATATTAATAACGGCAACAGATAGAAGCTTGAAATATTCAAATGTTCTATAGACAATGGCAGAACCCTTCCTGCACGAGTCCGACTCGCACTTAGCCGGCTTTTCAATAACACGCTTTAGAGACGAATAGGAGAGCAGATTGAGGTCCAACCAAATACCCGACCCCTCTGCTAGGGCCGCGTTTCATAATACTATATTTCATAGCACGCAGAACTGATGGCCGATGGGGCCGAAAAGTTCTTGAATTCAGACCACATATCGGCAAGCGCAGCGTAGGACTACCAGCTACAAGATGGACAAATGACCTCATCCAAGTGGTAGGAAGGCGCTGGATGCAGGCCGCTTCCAACCGGTCTTTTTGGAAATCCATGGAGGAGGCCTATGTCCAGCAGTGGACTTCTTGTGGCTGAATGATGATGATGATGGTGATGATATTTCATAGTTTATTATGACAATTCGATGTGCATAGCATAGCCGATTCTTTCTAATTGTAAATCGTCATTGCTACTTACAGTCGACAGCCATCAACCTTTACATACACTAACTTACGTTAAGAGCGACTTTGCAACAAAAATGTAAAGGCTGACCTGCCGTCGAATGTACATCGAATTGTCATAGTTAACCAAGAATTGTAATTCTATGAAATAGGGCCCAGGGTTCTGCTCGTTTCTGTTCAGAGCGATTCTGCTTGGTCGAAGCCCGGCCGCGTAGCCTGCATGGACAGGTTGTCACCGAAAATTGTCATTTTTCCCATTGTAGGTGTTGGCGCCAGATCTGGCAGCCCCGTTGCTGTGTGAGAATATTATAACACTTACATGGCAATGGGGTGATTGCCTGGATCGATTTCTATTTTATTGTCCTTTTTATTATTATTTAATTTGTTGTAAATATAAGTAATATCTATAATTCGGGCTTTCCATTTTCGGCGTTAACAGTAGGTACGATAACGCTAACTGCACGGCATCTTTTTCATACAACGGCCTTTACAACGGCCCAAAGCTGTTGGAACTGAATAAAACTAGATATCGTGTCGTTACGGTTGCCGTCCAATATGAAGCCGTCTGATCGTGTCCGCCCGCCCGTCACCGCAGCCACCCTGCCGAGCCGCGGCGGCCGGCTATAACGGCCCCGACACGTTGTACCTTATCCCACAAATAAAACGTGACAGTAAAATCGTACTTTAATATTCTCGTGCTTCGAATTTATTTCGCTAAAGATTAACGAGCTTATTTATAAAAACAGTCCTCAGAGGCAGTTTAAATGAAGAGAAAAACGTTACCACAGATTATATAATTTGCCTCCGATGAGAATTTTAGAGAAAGCGGGTTTTTATAAATTCAATTCAATTTATTTATTTAGTTAGTACATATTCTTATTCTAGTAAAATAAAATAAGACGGTCTTACGAATACAAATAAATAATACCGTAAGCTTCGTAAGTCAAGAAAGCCCGGGTAACTGGCAAGGCGATTAAATGTAGTCTCACTACCGTAGCAATATCCCCAGATGGACACACTCTTGTGGAGTCTATGGCGATCCTGCAGTACTTGGAAGACACGCGCCCGCAGCCGACTCTCACGCCGTCTACTCCGCTACTTAGAGCAAGGATGAGGGAGATTGTCGAGGTATTTCATGAATGTTTTTATTACAAATAACATTTGACAACCCTTCTGAGCTCACACCCCCGAGGAAACGGAGACACCAAATGATGTTTTTTTTTCGAGCCTACGCTTGGACAGTCGAGAGTACATTAACCTATTTAACCGACTTAAAAAAAGAGGATGACGTCTATTTTAAGAGTTCGACTATATGTATGTTTTTATTTGTTTAGCAATATTTTTTTGTTAGAAAGGGGGTACTTCAGAGATAGTCCCATATAAAGTCAAGATTTGATGGCTTTCATTTCCTCGTGGATCCCACGAAATCTTCAAGGCATTATAGACATAACCATATCGCAACAAAGAATACCGTCAGCGCCATCTAGTGTCAAAATAAACGAACTAGTGTCTGTTTAGTGCGTATTTTCAAGGCCGTTTGTCGCCCGTAACTACCCGGAGCTAACAATAACTGGACAAGTGGCAACTCCCAACTTCTCAAAACCTTCGATGTTTTGAGTTTCCCCACACGTAATGTTGGTAGGTCTTAAAAACGCCATTCACTTAGATCCCCTCTGTTGTACAGGTACAGTTGACAGCACCTCAACCTTGACATTTTAGAAGCGAAGTCGTCCTTAAAGTAACAGTATACCTCTATTCAGCTACTTTACGGGCGACAAAGATGTAAAGGTTGGTTTGCTGTCGATTGTACAAAGCGTCACTCAGAAGGAAATTATGACAAACATGTTTGCGTTTACGACGTGAAAAATATAACCGCAAAACTTTCTTGGCGCCATAAAATCTTTGACCGTTAAAGCTTTAAGTGCTAGACAAAGTACACTTATCATTTTACTGCTTAATTTCACTTTATAATCGCGTCATAAACGAAAAATAAATGTAACAGAAGAACAACCTGTCCGGTCCGGACATTATCAAGCCGCACCTGGCCAAGTTCTCGGCCGGCCCACACTATGCATATATTTACACGAAGCCATTCGAGCACTTTTCGACCTCACTTTGAGACCAGTTAAAAGAGGTTGAGGCTACCAATTAAAAGATTATTCAAAATTTCATATTTCCAGTTAAGGTAGTTTATAAGATGGGGGTCCAAAATTGCAATTTTCGGTACTCACTGATAGATCATTCAAAGTCTAGGGTACCTTTTTCTAATTGAACTATAGATTTCAAATTTGGAGCAAAAGTTTGTTTGATGACCTATCCTAACTAATAAAGTTATGTATATTTGCATTAACAGATTTTGAAAAAAATTTAATGTCAGCAAAAAATTCAAGATAACACTTTTTACCTTCATAGCGACAATAGATCATATTTATAAACTTATTAGCACTTCATTAGATATTATTATGTATTATTAAAAAAAGTTACGAAAATACTTTAAATATTCACATAGGGTCATAATTTGAGAAACCGTAATGATTAGAGAAAAACTTTACCCACCTAAACATAAATGTAAAAAAAACTGGCTACCTTCTCGTCCCAAAAAAATACTTGATATTTATACAAGAACTTGCCAAGTTCCTTGTCTCCGCGGAATTTTCAGTGTTATTACTATAAATAGGGCAAAATTGTGTAAGTTTTAAATCTACAAATCTACACTAGAAATTAAAACAAGCAGGCCTATTCTAAAGTTCGTTTAGCCAAGGTAAATAAATAAATTAATTAAATAGGTTAAATTAATTTCCATCCCACCAAAACATCATAAGCAGCCTATATACGTCCCACTGTAGGGCACAGGCCTTCTCTGAGAGAGAGTATGGGCTTAATCGCCACGCGTGCCCACCGCGGATTGGCGATTTGAAGTGCTGCGGTATGTGAATAGCTCAGACACTCAGGTTTCCTCACGATGTTTTCCTTCACCGTTAGCGAGTGGTCTTGCTGCTAATGTATATAACTTAGAAAACAAAGTACATGCCCGCACTAGGAATCGAACCTGGGTCTCTCGCTTCCGAGTTCTATGATCTACGCACTAGGCTACCACCGCACGTTTAATTATAAATTTCATCGGCTTATTGCAAGAAGTCATTAACTGCAAAAGCTCACTAACCGCTTTTTTTTAAAGGTATGGACATAGAGATGTATTGAACAATGATACAATAGTGGTGTTTTAGTATCAGGCATTATTTTAACGATGTTATAGGGAATAAGGAGGAGGAAACACAACCATTAACTAACACGAACTAAAAAGTCCTTTTTCTCCCAATAGTGAATATGTTGGTTAATGAGTTCTTGCAATAAGCCGACGATTTGTTGTATTTTCTGAGGTTAACACGAGCACTACACATAATAAAACTGAATTTTAACGGATATTTACTCGTTTACTTTTCCATTTCACAATTTTCCGACGTTTCGGTACTTTTGCAAGTGCCGAGTTTTATTATAGATTTGTTTGTAACTAATTCTAAACACAATCAAACCATGATTTGTGTCGTCCAATGTAAGCAATGTCAAAGTCAAAGTCAAAGTCAAAAATTTTTATTCACTATAAAAACAAAATGTTTACTTAATGAACGTCAAAGCTGTTTCATTGCGATCCGATCGTTTGTAAATTAAAATTCAATTATATGGCAACCCTATCGTGCTTAGCAGCCTCCAGATTACTTTGAGCTGCTCCTCTGATATCTTTGTTTTGTGACACAACTAGACGGCCAGACGCGCAGCTGGCGACTGTCACTTATAAAACGGCGTCTGCACTGCATTGATTTGATTAAACACATTGATCCGAACTTTGATATTACTCTGTATTTGAACTGAACAAAGGGACTAGCTAGCGAGCGACTCAAAGGGTAACCTAGGGCGTGTTAAAGGCCGGAAACTATGGTCAAATGTTTCCACTGTCTTCATGAATTACTCAATACACGCCCTCACCTTAAACTTACTCATAATAAAGTTCTTAGTGAGATATGTTTTTGGATGCATGCCTAGTACATATTTTTATCATCTAAGTTTAGAATAAGTGGCATGTTTCTGTAATATCTCCGTATTAAATAAATAAATAAATAAAATTACCTATTTATTCCATTTACGCTTTAACTTCACTAGCTCAAGTAAAGTCTTTGTAACATTGATGTATTAAAAACATCGAAACTTTGGCTAATCGTTAGCCAAATGGTATTATTTCAACAGGCTCGGGTCCATCTGCGACTCGTTTTTCTTATTTTTTTATTATAGTTTCTTGTGAGATAAGTAAATGGGCGTTGTTCTACGTAAGACAATTCAAATTCAAAATTCAAAAATTGTTTTATTTAAATTAGCACAAAACTGTGACTTAATGAACATTATAGGTGTCCGTTTCAAATAATGAACATTATAGGTGTCCGTTTCAAATTTTGGAGAAAAATTGACAAATAAACTCCAAACTTACGTCCTTATTTATAAAAAAAATTAAGTAATGCGATATTAATTAGAGTCTCTTTAAGTAAGACACTATTTAACTTTAATGGGCGTTTTAACTTTTTATGATTTATAAAAAGGTCGAGCTAAAACACTATTGTTTTTTTTAATGACATGGTAGGCATTTCATTCATTCTTATGTAGTTTCTTTATGTATATTCCTAAAAAAGAATTTACAAAGTTTTGCGAGGTTTTTTTTGAAACTCGAAGTTTAATTGAAGAAACTTAAAAGACGATGGAAAATGTACGAAGAAAGTATTATCGCGTCATCTGGGAACACTGACAGAAACAACTTTTTGTGTTTGACGTCCCTCATGTGGTGCCTGTGTTAGCATTAGTTGCGGAGGGCTTAAAGCTAAATGTGGAGAATTGACTTTATAAATCATAAAGCCTCGGAATGTGCTGTTTTTGTGGAATCGTTTTTTTATAAATATTTTTTTCTTTTGGTTGAATGATTAACTGAAGGCTGTACTATTGGCAGAGCGCGTAAAGCGCGAATTTAACAATATTATAAAGAATCCTGATATTACGAAAATTGTAAGTCTGAGAAAACCCTAGAACAAAAAGTGGTGGGTAAACTCTAATTAGGGTGTCTCAGGAATTTCGTATTTTTAGAAATAACCCTGGACTAATCGCAGCTATGGCACAGCGGAGCCACCTATTCTAGTTCTATTCCAGCCAGTTTATGGGACACAATTTCTACCTAGGTACATCTACTACTCGTACATTTAGCCCCCGAGACCTTATCGGGAGTGAGTACAAAGAAAAGGCTGTGCCCGGCGGGTAGTTACTTTCCTCATAACCACAGACATACTCATAACAATAATAAAACATCGGTTTATTTCAGCCAAATTAATTAAAAATGTTAAATCTAATTGAAAAATTCTTTGTTGTGCAATAAAAATATTTGCACAAAGGGTTTAATACGGCCCCTCGCCCACGGCGACTTTTTGTAGAGATGCTGTCGCGCGTTTCGCAACAGCATCGCCACGAACGCGCTTTAGTCGCATTTGCAACGCGCTGCAGAAGCGATGCCAACGCGCTATAGCATCGCGACTTTATCGATGCAAACGCGCGAGCGTATCGAAAGACATCGGGAGGAGAACGGAGGAAGGGTGGCGCATGAGTAGTGCAACACAGAGAGATCGAGAGTGCTGTTGTCCATCGGCCCGATACTGTTACTGAACCGCATTTGCATCGCGACAGAAGCGCGACGGTATCGCGTTTGCATCGCGACTGAATCGTGTGTACGGTGGGCGAGGGCACACAACTAGCGCCGGCATCGCGACTGAATCGATGCAAACGCGCGACAGCATCGCTACTGCATCGCTACAAAAAGTCGCCGTGGGCGAGGGCCCTTCTTGCTCGATCACAAGCGAGTAGGAAGTTCCCAGGTTTCATTATAAATTTATGTTGTACTGTATCATACGAATTGACCGCGTGGAGTTTCAAATAAGTATAAAAAATAAACAATAAATCATCGATAAACATCACTGAAGATACTGCTTTCAGGCGTTGCGTTGTTTCAATAAAACTATTTGTTTTATTTATTTACTTATTTATCTTACAGACAAAAAACATAAACTCACGCCTATATCCCAGAGGGGTAGGCAGAGACCAGGGACTGCCTCTGACAGACAAGTAACAACATTACAGACAACATGTTCCAATATTTTGTTAGTAGCAATCAATATAGAACTTAGCCTATTGTCAGTATTTAATATAGTTTGTATACTATAGTTTATTACGATAACTGCGTTTTCTTTATGAAAGATGGTCATAGTGGAGGTTGTTTTTCACTTCTTTGATTGTTCTCCGCTACAAACTGGACCAGAAAGCAGCGGCCCAACATTGTACACTGACATTCAACAAACCGAATGTAAATTCTTTACGTTGAAACAAAGTTTTTTTCTTCTAATTTCTGATTTTCTGACATATTACGGATTTTAAGTTTATAGTTTATGTCTATTTATTATTGAGTATTTTTCAGTTACCTAATTTTAGTTAAAGTAAATCGTCTTATCCGTTTATCTCATATGCCTACCAGTTAATTTGTTTGCATCACCTGTGGTTGACTGGTAGAACATTATCCCCATTGCATTAAACCTCGATTTCTCGTACACTAACAAGCTGTTAATCTACTGTTAACAGCTGTCAGTGGTTTTTTTTTTTTCATGCACTTTGGTCAATTGACTGGTGTTAACAGTAGATTAACAGCGTGTTAGTGTACGAGAAACTGGGGGTAGGTCTGCTACATCGCCAATGTATTTTTCTACTTATGTGCAATAAACATTATGAATAATAATAAAAATATTACCAGATCATCGTCTCTGGCATCCAGCCCTTGCAGAACATCGCTCTCCGACCGCATTTCCCGACTGGGGAACAGTACCTGCAATTCGGCCAGTCCTGGACCCTTCGAGGATTGGGGGCGATCGAGGAGTTGCTGGTCAGATCCTCAGGGCAATACTGCATCGGGGACCAGCTCACAATGGCTGACTTGTGCCTGGTGCCGCAGGTGTCTAATGCCGTTGGCAGGTATACTTTGAAGTGTTTGAACAGATTTAAAATTTTACGCACTACGCCCTACTCGGATAAATATTTGCGCATTAAAGATTAATATCAAAAAATGATTTTCCTACACCCACAATAGTTTTAAATTTTTTAACGACCAATCCTACGATACCCCACACTATGGTGTTCAAAATCTAATTGAAATCTAGGTTTTTATCCTACCGTTTTGTCGGCGTGTTAATATGTAGGTATGTCTATGCCAAATTTCAACTTTCTCGTACTCATCGTCTTAGAGCTAGGCTGCGGATAGACAGACGGACAGTCGTCGGTCAGACAGATATACAAATAGATAGACAGATAAACAGACAGATAGACCGACGGATATGGCGAAACTATAAGGGTTTCTTGTCGACTAAGGAACCCTAAAAAGCCATATATTTCTTCATGACACGTTTTTGCAAAAAATTAACATCATAAACCTCAATAATGGTGATAGCTACTTTTAGAACCTGCAGCCTATAACCTAGAACTTTAACCGATTTCCGCCTTTTAGCGAAGAGTACTTAAAGTCACTAGGTTCTACAAGAGTTCGCAACTATCTCAAAAATTTTAACCTACCATTGCTTTTAAATAATTAATTTAATTGTCCCATCAAGACGAAAATAACATTTCCTTAATACATTTAACAAATTCACCTTGTAGTTTTCAACAGAAATGTACCTAGTCCAAATGTGCGTCTTTTCAGGCTGAAGCTGGACATTGGCAAGTTCCCAATAACATCCAAGCTCTACTCGGCGCTGCTGAAAGAACAACTTTTCACTGAAACATATCCCAAGAAAATTAAAAGCTTTAAAATGTGTTTTGTCTTTTCATTTCCCTTAAGTTAAAATTTATAATATTAGTTCCAGAGATATGACCAAACGTAAGTATTTACTTTAACGATGCAAACGCCCACTATCGAAACTACCTAAATTAAACAATGTGTATAGTATAGGTAGGTATATATATCGATAGCACATCAACCTTTACACGCTTGCACTCTACTTGGTTTCGTTCGACCACTCTGCAACTAGGTTGATCTGCTGGCGACTCAGTACAAAAGCAGAGTGGATGTCTCTATACCTAGCGGTTGACCATATCCTATCTATGCTATAGGATAACCAGCTTATGGAGGCTCTAAAGCTGTATTTGTTTTACCGAGCCATCGCCCACAACGACTTTGTTATGCGCTTCAAAGCTCATTTTGTGACATTTTTGAAAAGCGATGCAAACGTGCTGCAGCATTGCATTATGTTCTGTTTTGCTTCCATTTTTAGGTTCCGTACCCGAAGCGGTAAGGGACCCTATTACTAAGACTCCACTGTCCGTCTGTCTGTCAACAGGCTGTATCTCATGAACCGTGATAGCTAGAGAGTTGAAATTTTCACAGATGATGTATTTCTGTTGCCGCTATAACAACAAATTTAAAAACAGACTAAAATCAATAGGGACTTCCATACAACAAACGTTGTCTAAAGACAGCGCTCACCATCTTGTCTCGATCTCGTGTTGTATAGATAATGGTAGGGAACCCTTCGCGCATAAGTCCGACTCGCACTTGGCCGGTTTTTTCATTAATTTAATGGGACGGCGGCGGCACCTTCAGAAGCTTGAAGCCTAAAGTTAACTCAAATCTTGAATTTTATATTTTGATATGGTCTTCCATACAAAATAAAAAGGTGTGTTTGTGTTCCATAGCCCTAAAAGTTTAGGAACCACTGCTCTATGGTATAAATACAATGTCACTGTATTCTAAATTTGATACAAATTACCCATTATTTCTCAGAACCATTGCAATCTGCTATGAAACAAATGTATGGCTATAAATCAAAGCATTACAAGATATCCTGCAATGCATTATTTAGGTCACAGTGTGCACAGCTGCCAGTATATTAATGGAGCCCTATGTGTGTTATTTAACACTGGAATGGACGTGCTTCTATGTGTAACAGCATTGAATTTTAAAATTCAATTCGTAGCAGTGATGTATCGCCTGCTACGTTTAATAAAATTGATATTTCGAATAATATATGCATCAGAGGAAAATTTCCTAGAAATAATGTTGTTGTATGACGTATAAATTAAGCCCTCACTATTATCTTTACCTAGATCTATATTAATTTCTTCCAAAATCATCTGAGGACTAAAAAAAATATTTTTTTAAGATTTTATTGTACCGTTTTGTCGAGCGAAACTATAAGGGTTCCTTGTCGACTACGGAACCCTAAAAAACTGCGACTAGTTTTGTGGCAAAATATAGTTACCTACCTCGCCTATAAGTAATGTGTATACATACAGCATACACACACACACACACACACACACACACACAGACACACATACAATGAACTCACGCGTGTATCCCAGGCGGGTAGGCAGAGACCACGGACTGCCACTTGCTACGATCCTGACAGATTATTTTCGCTTCCTCAACATTCATTAGTCGTTGCATGTACGCACGCCAGTTTCGGGTACTTTTTATATTGCCCTCTGCTAATACATCCCCTATTTGGTCTAAGTATACGTATACATACATACGTAGGTTGTCCTAAAAGGTACAGTCAATTGTATGGCCAGCCCATCTACTCTCGACGTTATTGCGTTCAAATTGCGTCACAATTAAATGCAGTAAGTCAGCAATACCGACTTATTAAACGGTTTTAGTTGTATGAAATAGCATCTTAACTTATTGGAGCGCAACGGAAACTAACGGCATATTTTGGATAAATTATTAAATAAATGCACTCCATTGTAACACAAGATGGCTAAAATAGTGTCGAGAAAATAAAAACTGAACTTGCACGGATATTTACTCATTTATTTTTACATTTTACGATTTTCCGACGTTTCGGTCTCGGTAGAAACGTGCAAATTCAGTTTTTATTATGTCTAGTGCTCGTGTTAAACTTAGAAAATACTATAGCGTCGAGATTAGAGACTCGACGCTATTTATACTACCCATAACTTGCAGAGGTAGAGAACTTCCAGGGCGGCTATCTAAATCATCCGCCTGCCGACCCGTATGTTTCACGAATTTTCGTAGTCAACGAGCTCTGCCTTTTTTCTCATATTTTTTACAAACTCGGTGGCTTCAAGACTTGTTGAATCCTACTGAAGATGATGTGAAAATTAAAATTAGATAGATAGATATCTAAATAGAACCCTTTATTTTACACAGATGTATATTATATATATATATATACCTACCACGTTTAATGTTGTTTATCAACTATCAACAATCTCTATGAGCAAAAGTTTAAAATTTTAAAAACCTATTTAGAGGCTAAAAATCCCACCCATGCCGGGACTTGAACCCGCGACCTCTGGCTGACCGTGCCAGCGCTCTCCCAACTGAGCTAATGGGCAAGTGCAAGCATCGATGAAATTTCGAGCCTCTTTACAAACTTCTCTGTATTACGTATTATGTCCTCAGCACGGGTTAGTGCAACAAAAAGAATATAAGTTAAAAATTCTCAATACATATTTTTATTTTTCTTACACTGCCCTGCGCCAGGGTCCAGATTTTTTTTAGAATCTCTCACGGCTTAAGGGTTCTACTGCCTCAGGCCTTTTACTTCACTGTAATTCTTGGGGCAGCCTGTATAGATATAAATCTCATAAAACAAAATTGGGTTCCCAAATGAACTTTGTTGTGTTATGCTATTTCACCAAAATGGAAGGGATGAGGGGATAAACTAAGTAATCCGTTAGGATTCCAGACCCATATGTAGGGAAAATTCATTGAAAACAAAAAGGGGTGTATTTCTCTCCTGCGGAGGTTGACCTAGCAGCCGAATATTTTTATGTTATTTAGGATCACCAACAAGAGTAGTACATAGTAAAAAATATCTAAAAAGCGATGTGCACTCTTACTTATAGGAAACAACAAATACGTTAGTAACTTGAGCTGAAGTAGAACGAAGTTGAGTTTATTCTTTGGTTTTTAGGATTCCGTAAACGAAGGGTGCCAAACGGGACCCTATTTCTAAAACTTCACTGTCCGTCTCTGTGTCTGTATGTGCGTCTGTTTGTCTGTCTGTCCGTCTGTCTGTCTGTCTTTCACCAGGCTGTATCACATAAACCGTGATAGCTAGGCAGTTGAAATTTTCACAGATGATGTATTTCTGTTGCCGGTATAATAACAAATACTAGGTAAAAACAGAATAAAATAAATATTCAAGGGGGGCTCCTATACAAAAAACGTATTCTTTGCCGTTTTTTGCTCGATATTAATAACGGCAGCAGGTAGACGCTTAAAATATTCACAGAATATTTAGTTCTATATTCACTTCAAAAATAAATATTAAATTAAAATAATATTTAAATATTAAATTACAAATATAACATACAACAAAAGTGTTTTTTTGCCGTTTTTTCTCGAGCTCTGTGTCTAATGGTGTATAGATAACGGTCCGACTCGCACTTGGCCGGTTTTTTTTTATTAATTTAGGAGGTAGCTAGAGCCTTACTAATAGAAGCCTAAAAGATAATATTATTGACGCCCGCGAGACATGCTTATAGAAGTAATGTTACCAGACCTATACTCTCATGTTTCTCTAGCCAAATTCAGTTCTATCACAACGGGATAAGAGTTAAAGACAGGTTTAATATGGAGGTAAGTTTGCCGGTTGGGAAGGCTTTAGCACGCTTCATTGCGTCACCCTGGGAGGGTAAATCTGCGCCCATAACAATAACATGCATGTACAGAAAAGGGTATTCATATTCTACGTAGGTACAAAATATGAAAATACTAATAGGTCGTAAAATATTATACGGTGTGCTGCAGGAAGATATTTTACTCAGCAATACGTTGGTATTCACCAACTTTTGTTGTGGGTCTAACTCTGGAATCGCAAAAAAAAGATTAACAATTGTAATATAAGTTTAAATAAATGTTTAATAATTTTATAATAATTGCTCTAGCGACTGTGCAAAAAAAGCTGTACTGATATTTTTTCGCTATTCCAGAGTTGTATTAAAAGTTTTCAGCATTTTTATGACTCGCGATACTCATACATAGTTTTACATAACTTTATCGGGCGATTTGAATTAATTAAGTTTAGGTACCTATCACCTTTCCGCGTGGCGCCGGATTAAGAATAGCGTCACTCCATTTCCTTCCGTGGATGTCGTAAAAGGCGACTAAGGAAATCAATTACCAGGTGACGGGCAGCAGCGTCTTCCTGAGATTCCAACCGCATACTGCGATCGCCAATCCGCCTGCCAAGCGTGGCGATTATGGCAAAACCCCTCATGGTTATGAAAACCACGAAGAGGCCTATGACCTGCAGTGGGCGTCAAATGGCTGATGATGATGATGAGGTACCTATCAAACCGCGATTAGACACGTTAATCTCATCGCAGTTGATAGATCAAAAAGTAAAACATTATTTATCACCAAATGAATTATGTTACATGCATGTGTGTTAATAATTATTAATTAAACGTAATTAATTTAAATCGCTTTTAGACCCGGTACCTACTCTCTGAAATAGTCCGTGGTTCAATATACTTTATATCAGAACATGTAGGGTGTAACAAAATGTCCATTATAAGGACCAAAAACGGTCGAAGTAGTCATTAACTTTCACATTTGTTCCCACTAGTTCCATGGGTTAGTTCCATGATGGAACAGGTGAAAAGTTTTCTTTCTCGGTAGTTCCATGATGGAACAGGGGAGAAGTTTTCTTTCTCGGTAGTTCCATGATGGAACAGGTGAGAAGTTTTCTTTCTCGGTAGTTCCATGGGTTAGTTCCATGATGGAACAGGTGAGAAGTTTTCTTCTCGGTAGTTCCATGGGTCCCGTGAATGGAACCTCTGCAACTATTTACTTACTGAGCGAAATCTCTAAAATCGAGTAGAAAATATCTGCTGTTCCATACATTTTACTGCCGAAGAACGCGTGCCCATGGCATGTTGGCGATTTCAGGTTTGTGAACACCTCCGAGACCCTGGTTTCCTCACGATGTTTTCCTTCACCCTTTGCTACCATAAATTAACAATATACTTAAGCTGAGGTGGCAGTGGGCTGGTCGCATATGCCGAAGAAAGTTTAAAGCCGTTGGTTTTCCATGTATTCGTAAATAAATAAATAAATAAACGATGGCTACAAAAGTTCTCGAGTGAAGACCACGAACTGGCAAACGCAGCGTAGGAGGACCACCACCTCGCTGGATCTACAATTTGAGGCAGTTTGCCGGAAGTGGCGGGCTGAGGATGGCTGAGGACAGAAAGAAGTGGCGGGCCTTGGCGGAGTAGTGGACGAGTACAAGCTGATTGATTGACAGAAAAGAACTACAAAATTGGTATAAAATGAAAACAAAGCCTAAACTTTAAGCTGTGCTTACAAGTGTTAAGCTGAAGTAACACACAAAACAGTTGCTAGTTCAAGTGGCTCTGCAATCAATTTCAATTTGGAATCTATTTGAGGAAAGTTATTCGTGGATATCGACGCGAGACTATGTAAGTAGACACTTCCAGCTTCCAGCCAAGAACTTTCCAATATATTCGGAGATCTTAAATACGAACTTTGGAGATGATTGTTTCTTTTACTTATATTTTTATTTTATTTTATTTTATTTTATTTTATTTTATTTTATTTTATTTTACAAAGGAGGAAAAAAGGAGTTAACAAAAAAAAACTTGAGTAGAGTATTTGACTTAGCTTACTTCGAAGGAAAGGCAGATATATTGTACACTTATAAGGTATTTATACACGTTGTACATTTAATTTCATTCAGTTTTTCCCGTATACACGGGAAAACGGGTTTTTATTATACTATTAAAGAAATTGATAACCGGAGTTGAAAATTCAAGAATTTTGTTTAATTAATTCAAGAAATTTTAACTACTGTTATCAATTTGTTGAATTTGTAGAATTGAGATGATTTTATGACATATACTAACCGTATTTTTACAATTTTGAAGGATGCGTGCCTTGGAGCAGGGTTACCTATGTCCAGCAGGGGACACGTATGGGCTGATTGATTGATTTTACAATTTCTGAATTAAATATACCTACGATTTGAAATTACAAAGTGTTATTACACACATACATACATACTTAAACTCACGCCTGTATCCCAGAGGGGTAGGCAGAGACCAGGGAGTGCCACTTGCTACGATCCTGACAGATCACTTTCGCTTCCTCAACATTCCTTAGTCGTTGCATGCACGGACGCCGGTTTCGGGTAATGTTTATGTTGCCCTTTGCTAATACATCCCCTATTTGGTCGAAGTATGTCCGTCTGGGTCGTCCCTTACCGGCCCTTCCACCCACATTCGCTTGATATATTTGTTTCGTCAATCTTTCTACCTTCATCCTCTCCACATGTCCAAACCAACGCAACATTCCTTTCTCAATTCTAGTTACTACATCCTCTTTCAGTCCACAACGTTCTCTAATCAAACTATTGCGTACCCGTCATTCAAAGTAACACCAGACATGTCATACTTTTCAAGGACCTCATTTCTACTGAAATTAATCCTACGTCATCCTTCATCATTAATCCTCAAAGTGTTATTAAAATAACGCAAAACCTGTAATCTGTTTCTTCAGTATCGACACGCTAAGAAGAAGTATCGATAATAAAACCTCTTCTATTTTCTGCAAGAATTCTTAATTTGTTTCTTTTATTTTTCCTACAAATTTACATTGTGGTTTCAAGATTGTGCGACAAGTAAAATTGTTAATTTTAAACTATAGCCCATGTGTATTGGGACTATTGGAAATGGTTTAAATTTATCGACCGTGGTTAACGGCGTCAAGTTTCAAGATTTTCAAGAAATTCAAGAGTTCCAAGACATTCAAAACAAAATGTTGAATTTTGAACTTTCGCTTTGGTAGTGGTTTTATTAATATTGAAAACGGTTATTATTCCGTTATTGCAATAACATACAAATAAATAAACTCACGCCTGTATCCCAGAGGGGAAGGCAGAGACCAGGGACTGCCACTTGAAATAATCCTGACAGATCACTCTCGCTTCCTCGCTTCGTTGCTTATTTCAATAACACTTATAGTACATACACGGTTGTTGAACTCCTTAATTAACTTCACAAAACTAGTGTCTGAATAATACTGTTTGCTATGCTAGAATAACTACCTACCAATCAAGCTGCGAATTGAATTTGATCAATGCAAACACTAGCAGAAGCTAACAACCTTTTCGTTACATTTTTCCCGTCGGTATAGGGTTTTTCTTTTTTGCCCTAAATTGATTTCAGATTGAACGAAAAAATGGAGTGCAGCCTGGGTTTTTGGTCAGAAGTTATAACAATGGAAACGGGTTCCGTAGCTTAACAGATAAAAAACGGAACCCTTAAATAATCACTCTGTGGTCCGTCCGTCCTATCCTCTGTCAAGCCTCTTTTCCTGTGGATCGGATTAAGCGATGAAATTGAAATTAATACGAATACTAGGCCCGCGGTCCTTTGAAAATTGTAAGAGAGTCCTACTCGCACTCGTGCCGCTATTTTTATTCAAACGCAAACGGTTGCCGATATATGATTGAGTACGATCCCGATGAGTGTGACACCAATGCGAGAACCATATTAATTGCTAGGAGAGGACTTGGCGCACAGCCTCGGCCGGCTGGCACAAAGTGCGGCGCGCTCCAGCCGTCATGACCATCGCCGCCGGCGCGGCCGGGCCCTAAAGGCCCACACCAGCCGCAGGCCCTGAGGGGACCACTCACTCCAGCAGCAAGCGATGGGACCTAATGTAAACACAATCCAACCAACACAACATATTTGTTCGGGTCGAAATGGCTCTACAGATGAGAGCCCGTTGTTTTTTCCTCCTATTGCTTTGTGTAATAGCCGAGGGAAATATCGGAGATGGTGAGTAAATATTTTTGTACTTTTTACTGTATATTTTTGTCGCGTTTTCGATACGCGTGATCGTGCATAAGAACCATGATAAATTCGGCGCCACGGGAAATTTTACTTGGAGAACAGCTGGATTTATTTTCCTATCCTTAGTTTTTTTGTTTGTGTTCTTAGGTTGAGCTCGTTAGCATAATACTTTAGTCTACCGTTTTATCCTGCCGTAATAATTTCAAATATTATGCATGAATATTCATAAGTAACTGCACAATTCCAGAGATGGAACCGATATATTCCTATTCGTTTAATATCATTGATATTGAATGTATTCATGTATTAGTAGTAGGTATTCATTGTATTAGTAATCCGACTAACTAATATGCCAATTATACTAAAGGTTACGTGATGTGTAAACTAAAAATTCAATATAGGTCATATAATATCGTCACTCGGCTCGGATTCGTCGTACGTAACTCGTAAACCGCTCTATACGGACGATGTACACTAATATATTTTAGTACGAATATTACGCGTATCGTGGTCTAGTGATGTGTATGTAGCCGAGAATACATTTCATACGGGTTGATACATGGATATCAACGATATTTTTATTTTTTATATTTTTTTATTTTATTTAATTAGGACAACCAGTAGCTAGTACACTAATACATTATAAATTATAAAAATTAAATGGTTATAAGGTAAGTGCCTAGCCTATTAAGATTGCCACAGCATGCACCTTTGCTAGTGATTAAGTTAACTTAAAATTTATGTCTAATTTTATAAATTTACGATTAAGCTATAAACAAAACTAAGTTGAAAGCAAGAAAACATTATGTAGGTACTCCAGATTAAAAAATATGCTTGATTTGTTCCTTAAATGTATACACATTATCAGAGAAGATGCCGACAGAGAAAGCTGATAATTTATTGTAGGTTAGAATATCGCGTATAAATTGGATTGATAGTCAGGATCTGTGTACCATCATTATACAATTCCACAGAATGTTACCAAATCATTTAGATCCGAAATTTTCCCATAGTAATCCAACTATTACTATAGGGAAAATTTCGAAATCGGGAAATAAATATCAGCTAGTTACCACCTTCAGCATTATTATGTACCTATGGGACAACTGATATTTTTTTGGATGAATATAATAATTTCGTAACACCCTTTATATCATTTAGCGGCCGGTAATATTAGTTTCGTATCACCCAGAAAACCCCGATATCTTCGACGTGCTGGCCAGCACGCGGGAGGGCGCGCTGCCCGACGGGGTGTCGCGCGCCCGCGGCCGCTGCCAGCGCCCCGCCGCGGACCCCGCCCGCTACGCCGCTCTCAGCCTCAACGAGAACGCCACCATCCACCAGCTGGCTGCCGGCATGTTCTACAACACCTTCCCTGAAGACCTCTCCGTGATGGTCGTCTTCCGCCTCGCAGGTAACTCTTGATCTTGGCGTGATTCCTTCACTGTGTAACCATTTCGAATCAAAACAATACATATAATTTTCTACATTTTATTGTCAATTATAAAAACTCAAGGGGGCGGCCAGGCGAAAATAATATATTTTATAATACTTAATAAATCTCATTGCCCCACGTTGGGCGCCATTCTAGCGGGGTTCTGTATAGATGCAGGATTCTCGATTTAAATGATAAGATAATATAATGTAGAACTTCAATAACTGTGATTTTATTTCGAAAAACTGTAGATAAGTGCTGGCAAACAGAAAACTGCAATCAAAACAAAATATTCACAAGTAGGTAATTGTCAGAGATAATCTGTAGTCAAAAGGTGAAGTAGCAATGAAAATCTGAAAGAAATCTAGAAAACGGCCATTTTTGTCTAAAAGTTCTAGGTTGTTAGCCCTCTGGTTCAAAAAATAGCTATACTCAGCATCCAGCACCAAAATGATCCCCACTTTTTGTAATAACGTATTAGGTACCTATTAGACAAAAGAAGATATGTTTTTTTTCCAACGCTAGTTAGCACTTCGTATGTTTTTTATAGCATTTAAATAAAATTGTTTATTTATGCATACAAAATTCAACTTAATGGCTAGGAACTTACTTAAGTGACATTTGAATGGTGCAAGTCAACCTTACCCCCATTTTTCCGTACATTATTTACCTGAGCCCTTATTATGAAGCAGCGATATATTGGGAAGGGTTGTCAACGTCGCGCTTGAGCCCGACAATTCACTCAGATCTAGTGACAAATACGGTTTTTTTTAATAGTTTCCATAGTTGAATAGTAATAGCTATTCAAAAAACCGACCAAGTGCGAGTCGGACTCGCGCACGAAGGGTTCCGTACCATTATCTATACAACATTAGACTTAAAGATTGAGAAAAAACGGAAAAAAATCACGAGCCCCCCTCAAATATTTAATTTAATTATTTATTTTTGAAGCGAATATAAAACTAAATATTCTGTGAATATTTCGGGCGGCTACCTGTTGCCGTTATGATCGTGCAAAAAAAGGCAAAAAATTACGTTTGTTGTATGGGAGCCCCCCTTAAATATTTATTTTATTCTGTTTTTTGTTATAGCGGTAATAGAAATACATTATCTGTGAAAATTTCAACGGTCTAGCTATCACGGTTCATGAGATACAGCCTGGAGACAGACAGACGGACAGTGAAGTCTTAGGTAGTAATAGGGTCCGGTTTGGCACCCTTCGGGTATGGAACCCTAAAAAAGAACCGTATTTGTCACTACATAGGAGAGAATCAAAATATTAAAATAGATTAAAATATTTTTAGTATACGAGAAACTGGGTTTAGACTTTCCGGTGGCGAAGTCGTTGATCTGAATCTACGTAAATTGTAATTAAGAACAAAGTTGTCGTTCATGACTGCCTTCACGGCGGCGCCCGAGTCTATTGAACTGATTCACCCATGACGTCAGCATGTAATTATTCCGGCGCCAACTCACTGAGCACTGAGCAATTTCATAATGTAATTTCAACCATGCACACCAATTTATTTGAATAACCAGCCCTCGACTCGTGAGGGCTCGTGACGCAAGTGCGTGAACAAATGTGGCTAATTAGTGTTTTCAAGGGTCATACCAGTGTTACTTTTTTTTGTATGCCTGACTAGGATCAGTGGGCAGACAACAGCTATCGAGCTGCTAGACTGCCCGATCTGTTTCCATCGGGCCGGACGATATCGTTTAGTCTGCGGAAGGTCCGTGGATGCGAATGGCGGCATTTGTGGTAAAAGATGCGTGGATGCGGATGGCGGCATTTGTGGTAAAAGATGCGTGGATGCGAATGGTGGCATTTGGTGTAAAAGTGGCCCAGCAGTGAGCACCGGTGGGCTGATGATGGTGATGAACGGTTTTCAGGTTTTTGGGCATTTACTTACACATACGTGGTGGTAGTGGAGCGGCAGAACGCCGGCTTCTCATACGGGAGGTCATGGGTTCGAATCCCGGCATGTACCACTGACTTTGTTTTCTAAGTTACGTACATTTGTGAAGTTAGTTATATTGGCAAATACCACTCGCTAACTGTGAAGGAAAACATCGTGTGGAAACCTGAGTGTCTAAGGTATTCACATACCTCAGCGCCTGAAATTGCCAATCCGCGGTGGGCACGCGTAATGATTAAGCCCATACTCTCTCTCCGATAGAAGGTCTATGCACTACAATAGAACATATATAACTATATAGGCTGCATTATTATATTATTTTACATACACGTAGTATAAACGGCCAAGAGTCGGTGAGAGTCGGACTCACGCACCCAGGATTCTGTACCACGACCCTTCACAGTATTATTTCCACAAAGCAGACTTCCTGAAACATGTTGGTTACAGTTTGTCATTTACAGCAACTTTTGTTTGGGTTTTTTTTCATATTGCAGTTTTTGAAAAAGAAATTGTGAAACGTCACACATTCTGAAGGTTCCGTACCTCAAAAGGAAAAAACGGAACCCTTATAGGATCACTTTGTTGTCCGTCCGTTTGTCTCTCTGTCAAGACCCTTTATCTCAGGAACACGTGAAGGTATCGAGTTGAAATTAAAACCATGTACTCAAGTCTACAGTTCCTTGAAGCTGTGAAAAAATCTAACTTCTAAATTAATCTAAAAAGAAAATACGGCAGTTTATGCCGCAAAAAACATATATTTCGACACTCAAGGGAATCAAATTTATAGGGTACTTTCCGTTCACCTAGAACTATGAAATTTGTCAAGTAATATTGTCTTATATTACAAATACACGGAAAAATCTGAAAACTATACATTTGTAACTAAATCATAAAAAAATTGCCGTTGAAGTTCGGGAAAAGCTCGAAAAAGACGGCAAGACCCGATTTCTCAACTATTTATAATAATATGGAAGTACCTGTAAGTAAGAACGAATTTATACGGAACCCTCGGTGGACGAGTCCCACTCGCACTTGTCCGGTTTTTTTTTTTTGTAGTGAAGATAATATTTGTTACATAAAATTGCATTCTTTTATGTAGAACTTTTGTAGAACAATGGATTTACTTAAGCTCCCGTATATAACTAACAGCAACTTCAAACCTTATTTTATTAGGGATAATAAACAGTTATACAATATCACATGATTGACAAGTAGAGGTATGAAATAGAATAGGTAATAGTATAACCCACCACATTATCCACAGATTACTTTGAGCATTGAAGGAGAACAAAAAAATAATTTCGCTAGAGAAACATAATTTCCCGAACTTCAACAACAATTTTTTTTATAATTTAATTACAAATGTACAGTTTTCAGATTTTTCCCTGTACTTGTAGTATAAAACGATATCATTTACCAAATTCATAGTTCTAGGTAAACGGAAAAAATCCTATAAATTTTGATTCCCTTGAGTGTCTTTTTTGCGACATCTTTTTTCTACGTTAACTTAGAAGTTTGCTTTTTTTCACATCTTCAAGGGACTGTAGACCTGAGTATATGGTTTTAATTTCAACTCAATACCTTCATCCGTTCTTGATAATCGGATGGACGGACGGACAACAAAGTGATCCTATAAGGGTTCCGTTTTTTCCTTTTAAGGTACGGAACCATAAAAATACAAAGTTACCCCAATTTTGACGATTTGTCAAGTTTTTCGCCTACTTACCTAAATGGTTGTTACTACTAGAATCATAGTATCTACAAATGTGTACAAACGACGAGTTATTAAGTGGATTTCATTCGGAAAAAATATTTTCTGTGCCATTTCTGCTCTACAACCATGTAGATTTTCAAATGGAGACGTCTAAGTTTAATTTGTGACTTTCACAAAGTGGTAGTTTCTGCGCTATAGTTATTTAATAAAAAATAACTTTAAATTTACGAAATTTACGTATTACCTGCCTTTTGAATTGAGCTTCTCTAAAAGTAGAGTTACATAAGTATAACAAGCAATTAAACCCACACATTTTCATACGACGACGTTACATTTTCATTAATAGACCTATAAATTGGGCAGACGTCGTTCTTAAGTGGCTTTGTTCCCTTTCATCGAAGGTGGTAATGACTTTCGGAGAACCGTCACCTACACGACATTAATACAATTACGGTGGCTGAAAGCACCGTTCCTAAAAACAATTATCAGAGCCGCGCCAGAAAATTTCGAGAATTTTATCGGAAATACTTTCGCACGCGAGTGACGCGACGTTCTCTCACCTTATTATAACCGAATAACACCACGTCCACACTATATGGGGCCTGCAGGCGCAACGATACAATAGTAGATTGTGTCTCAAGGGAGCAAAATTATATTTACGGCGAGTATATTGAATCCTGAGTGAAGCGAAAGATTCTAAAGTAGAATCTTGAGCGTAGCGAGGGATTCAAGTGTTTACGCCCAAGACGGAAATAAATTTGCTACCGAGTGACACATACTGCTTTTCACACCTGCTATAAGGAAAATTTAAATGGATTGGTATTAAATTATTTATGTGCCGTGGAAGACAATTATGATCGATTGCATCAAAATAAAAATCGAATTGGAATTACATTTTGTAAAAATCTGCACACGGATCATGCTGAGGGCAATAAAAAAAAACTAGAATATCAGGGAAGAAAAGTACAACTTTGATCCCTCATTTGAGGGAATCAAGGGATCTTTTCTGAATAGCAGGTGTGAAAACTAAAGTGGATTAACTAGCGCCGCCAATAAAAAAGAAATACGCGTCGAATTGATATACGCGTCGAGTTGATATACGCGTCGAATTGATATACGCGTCGAGTTGATAAGGTAACCTTTTTTGAGGTCGGTTAAAAATCATATGTTCTTTTATAGATCGTATTTGCAAAAAGTGTCTGTACAATCTCTCAATCATGTTATCAGTGATTTTTGACGTTTTTTGCCTTTTCGCAAATTCGATCTTTGAAAAAAAATATGATGTGTTTTCTTTGGTGGCGCTAGTGTTTACCCCAGAATTTAATATCGACTTTCAATTGTTTTTGTTATTCAATTTAGACAAGAAAGATGGATACTGCGAAAATTCGAGTGATTAAGAGGCATTATGTTTCACATTTTTTAAAAAAAGAACATCATAGAAACCATTTGAAAAAAGTTTCATTCGAAAACCTCAAACCATGAAGATTCTATGTCAATTCAAAGAACCTATTGCAATAAAACGGCAATTTCATACTTTAACCCCTATTACTAGCGCAAAGAAAAGCCCAGCCACCTGCGGCCAACGGGCATGTCACGGGAATTTTTGTTTGTAGTCTCTAATCTGTAAGTATTTAAGGATTATTTTAGATTCAAATCTTTCCGCCCGTACGTCGCCGGCCCGTTGTAACTTGGATAGATAAATACGTTACCCATCCATCGTGGCAAGTAGCGAACCCTCGTCTCTGCCTGCATCCCCGAAATACACCGGGTGAGGTTATGAAATGTAATGTTACCCACATAATCTAACGGCAGAATTTCTGTTCTGCCCTTAGATTCTTCTAACACTCCTCACAGTCAGTTTAATTAAAATCTGTTGTTACGTATTTCCCTTTCATCATCATCATCATCATCAGCCTATGCTTGTCATATGCATTGGACATGGGCCTCTCCTATTGCACGCCACTGAGCACGGTCCTCGGCTACTCCTGCCGTCCTGCAAAGATCATCGCTCCACCGAGTCTGAGGACTTCCTACACTACGTTTACCGATCCGCGGTCTCCACTCAAGAACTCGTCTACCCCATCGGTTATCAGTTCTTTGGATGATATGGCCGGCCCACTGCCACTTCAGCATGCTAATTCGGTGGGCTATGTCGCTGAGTTTGGTTCTCGAATTCGATCTTTCAGAGAAATCCCGAGCTTAGCCCTCTCCATAGCACGCTGAGCGACTTTAAATTTGTGTACCAGCCCCACCGTGAGTGTCCACGTTTCGGCACCATGTCATGACGGGTAGGACGCACCGATTGAAGACTTTCATCTTGAGACTCTGTGGGATTGGCGATGTGAAGACTTGACGTAGTTTCCTATAGGCGCCCTGCGCTGTATTTTATCACAGACGCTTTACGCCTCTACGCTTTACCACAGACTATTTAAGCTGCCGCTGAGGAGTGTTTTACGGAGTCCTGTTTTTATAAATAAGGCCGTAAGTAGTATTCGCTTTTATTGTTTTACGGGTACGCTGTTCCCCAAACATTACTTATAATAATGCAGCCTATATACGTCCCACTGCAGGGCACAGGCCTTCTCTCAGAGAGAGATGGTATGGGCTTAATCATCACGCGTACCCTCTGCGGATTGGCAATTTCAAGCACTGAGTTATGTGAACACTTCAGACACTCAGGTTTCCTCACGATGTTTTCCTTCACAGTTGCGAGTAGTGCTACTACAAATTTAAAAATGTATGTAACTTAGAAAACAAAGTCATACATGCACGGGGTTCGAACCCACGACCTCCTGGTGAGGCCGGCATCCTACCGCTGCGCTACCACCTACCACTTTGTAAGTATTGGCAGCCTTGAAAGGTAGGACTAGGCAAGGAAACAGCGCATAAAGAAGAAGATTTTTTTTTATATGTATGTAGAACTTAAAATTTTAATTAGGCTAGCATAAAACGATTGTTACCTCACTATATTACTTTAAAGATGTCCTTTATCTTAGGCGTAGTTACAAAAAAAATAATACTGGCCGAATTTTTATACAGTAAAATACAAAAATATTTGCTTTATCATCGATACATAAAAATGTTTATAGTGGGTCAAATGTTTATTGTTAGAATAAAATGCCTAATGAATCCCGAGATCAGGCTTAATCAGTCGTCATTGCTTTTCAAATAACCTCGAATACGTCCCTCAGGAAAAGAGCAATGCCCCCTATTCGTTCTCTATTCGGACGCTGGCGATGAGCAGCTGATGGTGTCGCTGGGGGAGCTGGTCGAGATATACTACGAAGATACCAGAGGCGACCCCGAGGACCACGAGCTCATCACCTTCCGCGCTGACGTGACCGACGGACGGTGAGTAAGACGCAGGCGGAGAAACCTAAAAGAGCTCTTGCTTCAATTCAATTCAATTCAAATATTTTTATTCATTGTAAAAACAGAATGTTTACTTAATGAACGTCTAAGTTGTAAGTTTCACAATTAATGGATTATGTGGAGAAGAAGCTAACAAAGAAACTCCACATTTATTCTTTTCAAAACACGTTTTAACTTAATTAACAGAGTTTTCAACTTAAAATATTAGTCATGAATGTGTTGAACACTAGTCACAATCGTCCTTTAAATAATATTAATCTACTGTTTAATGCCAAACATCTTTGTCTTCTAAATAATCCTTGATGTTATAGTAAGCCTTTTTGCACAGAATGTGCTTAACACTTCTGGCATCCCCCTCGTTCGCACATACTAAAGTTCCTTTTTTTATATTCGAAAAAATGAGGCAGTGCTACCACTATATAATTACACTCGTTAGATTTTTTTACCGTAAGAAAGTGGAATCGTGTGACCAAAAACCTTTTTGCATCGAAGAAAATAATATTTAATTACTCATAAAAGAAAAGTATTTAAAAAAACACCAAGGTAGCACACACAATTTTTACTTGACTATAAAATGGGATTATTAGTTTTTTACGTATTTGCCAATATACGTATTTTTACGTACTTGGGTCTTGACAACCTTGGGTTTGACACATTCTTCAACACGCCATTTCTTTGCAGCATTCCGTTTCTTTCTTGATCAGAACGTTTTTAGGGTTCCGCACACCGTATAAAAAAGAGGAAACCTTATAGAATCACTAGTGCGTTTGTCTGTCCGTCCGTCTGTCACAGCCAATTTGCTCCGAATCTACTGGACCAAATCAGGTGAAATTTGATAGGATGATGTAATCCTAAGATCTAGTCACAGATGTGCAAAGTAAATAATTATTTTTTTAAATAAGGGTTATTTTCGGGGGACAAATTAGGAATAAAAAAAAATTGCAAACCTTACTGTGTCGAATATTAAATGAAAGGGCTCTTTGTGAGGATTTCAAATATATTTTTGTTGACAAAGTGACGAAGACAATGATGAGGCCGATGTTCCCGACGAGTCCACACGAGTAGATGCAACATGGGAAAGAGATTTTTGTTGTAAAAATAAATAAATAAATACTTTTGCTTTGAGTTTTTTATTGGCATAGATTTCATTGGAACCTTAGATTTATGGCCATCACAGGGGACGGCGATATTAGTATGTGATATATTTTACCATAGAATAGACATTTAAAAAATAGACTATGTCCGCATAGATTACGTCAACAAATGTCATGGATTGTGATGGTTTACGACCTCGGAACATGTCCAAGTGGCAGTATTTTTTTGCATTGAATTAATAAACATAGGTACTTTAATAGATATATTTTTTGTTGTTAACTTTTAACAGATCTTCTCTAAGGCGGTAGGTAGTTAGGTACTAGAAAGTAAAATCAGGAACATTTTAGATGTATTTTTGTTACCCTACTCGTGCCCTTAAAATTTCCTATGAAAGAGCTACGAAGATTTTTGTATGGGGCCTGGCATAGTTCATAGTGGCGCCCTCTATATTTTTTCAATATCGTGGAGCATGATGAAACCTAGCTAGATCGATAGAGGACAAAAAAGTAAACAAGAAATTATTAAGGTCACCATGTCCTAAAGTGGCACGTTTAGGAGTTATTGAGCTTTGAAGTTTGTATGAGATTTTTATAAAACTTCATTTTTGAATCATTTTTCACTAAATACTGGACTATATGCTTGGCACCTGTGACTCGTTGCCGATTCTTGACTAAATTGCTAAATAAGTCGTAGAAAAAGCACCCAGTTTATTATAGATACCGTATATTAAGGCACTTACAATGCTTACAATGCGAGGGTATTACGGGAGCTTTTACCAATTCAATTCAATTCAATTCAAATATTTTTATTCATTGTAAAAACAGAATGTTTACTTAATGAACGTCAAAGTTGTTAGTTTCACAATTAATGGATTATGTGGAGAAGAAACTAACAAAGAAACTCCACATTTATTCTTTTCAAAACACGTTTTAACTTAATTAACAGAGTTTTCAACTTAAAATATTAGTCATTAATGTGTTGAACACTAGTCACAATCGTCCTTTAAATAATATTAATCTACTGTTTAATGCCAAACATCTTTGTCTTCTAAATAATCCTTGATGTTATAGTAAGCCTTTTTGCACAGAATGTGCTTAACACATTTTTTAAATCGCGTTGGAGGTAACTCTAATATATCTTGAGGAATTTTGTTGTAGAACCTTATACAGTGCCCCATAAAGGATGTGTTAACTTTTGCAAGTCTAAATAGTGGAAATGACAATTTATGTTTATTTCTAGTATTAACATTATGGTGGCCACCAACATTTTCGAAGTCTTTGATATTTTTTCTAACGTACATAATATTTTCATAAATGTATTGACATGCAACTGTTAAGATGTTGGTTTCTTTGAAGAAATCTCTTAGCGAATCCCTACTACCTAACTTGTAAATAAAACGGATGGCTCTCTTCTGCAAGATGAAGATAGTCTCAATGTCTGCTGCCCGGCCCCATAGTAGTATACCGTAGGACATAATACTATGGAAGTAACTAAAATAAACAAGCCTAGCAGTTGCAACGTCAGTGAGTTCCCTAATTCTTTTCACTGCATATGCTGCAGAGCTAAGTCTGTGTGCTAATTTTACAATATGTGGACCCCATTGTAGTTTTGCATCGATTGTGATGCCCAGAAATACAGTATCATCTACAAATTCTAATTTTTCATGTCCAATTACTATGTTGTTCTCAACTACTCGTACGTTAGGTAAGGAAAACTTTATACATTTTGTCTTTTTAGAATTTAGCAGCAGATTATTTGCTGTGAACCAATCTAGTACTTGCGAGAGAGCATTATTTGCATCGTCAAGATTATTTTCTTGTCTCTTTATTTTAAAAATAAGTGACGTGTCATCAGCAAATAACACTATCTCAGACATTTTTTGTACCATAAACGGTAAATCATTTATATAGACTAGGAAAAGGAGCGGCCCTAAGATAGATCCCTGCGGGACTCCTATTTTTACAAGTGAACCCGAGGATTTAATACGATTTACGTCTGCTTTTTGGACCCTTCCTTCTAAATACGATCTTAAAAGATCTAAACCTGCACCCTTTATTCCGTAATGTTTTAACTTTAGGAGTAGCGTTAATACCAGAGTTATAAATCTGCTTTTCATCAATCCTATCAGGTAAATAAATAAAATAGTGTATTTAAAGGAAAATTCACACGATATTTCTTTATTTTAATTACAAATTACACTTAGCTGCTAGACTAATTACAATATACAATTAGGCATTACTTACTTATCATTAAATCATTCTACCGAACAGTGAGCGAGTTATTGATCGGAGAAGTAGGTACCGGAAGAAACATTTGTACTTAAATTAAGTTTTATGGTGGCTGTGTTTAGTTATAAGCATTATCTGATTAAATATTAGCAGTTAAACAATAATTAGGTAGTTAGACCTGAAAATATGATTAATCCCTGTTTCTATGTTTAATATGGTTTCATAGTAAACATATGTCACTTCAATGTAGGTAATTATTGGCTGACAGAAGTCATTTTAATACATATATCCTCATTCCCCAAGTCCAAGTACAGTCTATTACACCAGGTAAGGGAAAGGTTTTGATCTTTTTGGTTCATCCATAGTCCATCACATCCCACAAACAAGATACATAAAGCCGCAGTCTTCACAGCTACGAGTAAGACAGCAGACAACTATGAGAGCCACCAAAAACGAACATCTACGCCCTAGGCAAGATTGTGGTCAAGGGTAAGCTCATATCGGAATATAAAAACTTTGGACTGAGCTGAAAAAAGATAGAATTTGTTTGATAACAATAAGCACCAACAAAATGTGTACTATATTAATTAAACTGTAGGTTTTATATTGACATGTTTTGAATTTTAATCGAATTGAACGAATTGGATGCATGAATAATACTATAATTTCATGTATATATGTATATAAGTAGGTAGGTACCTACTAGACATAGCTACCCAGACTTTAAAAAACATCAAAGTAGGTTTGAATCCCCGAGAAAACTCATATCAAGTGACAAATTCAGTGATGAAACTCAGTTAGTGGAAATTCCATACAAACTTCAAAGCTCAATAACTCCTAAACGTGCCACTTTAGGACATGGTGACTTAAATAATTTCTTGTTTACTTTTTTGTCCTCTATCGATCTAGCTAGGTTTCATCGTGCTCCACGACATTGAAAAAAATATAGAGGGCGCCACTGAGACTATGCCACTAATCTTCGTGGCTCTTTATGCCACGTTCCTCTATAAAAACTAAATAACTAGGTACCTACTTATGAAATTTAAGACAACCTGTCTAAAATGTCCTTAATTATATTTTCTACGTAGAGTCTATTCAGAGTTTATTTTCTAAAATTATACTTACTTCTTTTCAATCATTAAATATGTTAGAATGTACGTACGAGAAAAGCAGTCTCAATGTCTTCCAAATAAATACACAAAAGAAAACGGGCTTTGACACAATTGAGGCAATGGATGAGAGAAAATGTGTATTCTGTCAATTTAATTAAAAAAAAACCTATTAGAAGCTAAACGCGCGATCAAATTCCACGTTAATTTAAAATCTTTGTAGAACATCAAACACAAGCACAACGAAAGATCACAAGGTGTGTATTTACGACCGCTTCTTCACAACCGAATAGTTTGCACTGGAAATTGGGCAGCTTTCAGCGAACTGAATGGTCAACCGAGAAAAATCGAATCGCGGCAAATTTTGATAGAGGTGATCGCGATCGGTCCGCTCGTAGTTTCTCCAGCTGTCACATCGATTCTTTCCATGTTTACGCACACGCATCGCTCGCGATGCTAAAGAATAACCTTTTCACTGTGTAAATGTTTATATTACGGGGTACTTACTAAAAAGCATCACTTATGCTCAAACGCGTCTTTGTTTGCAGTTGGCATCGCCTCGCGCTCAGCATAAAAGGGGACTCGATAACGCTTCTAGTCGATTGTCAAGTGAAAGACACTCAACCTCTGAGACGCAAGCCTGGCAGTGCTTTCAACTTGGCTGGAGTTCTAGTTGTCGGAGCCCAAATATCGCCCGACCAATATTATGATGTAAGTACCTACCTAAGCTTGCATCAGCTATTTGATCATGTTAAAGCTCTAGCGATTTACTTTGAAGGGTTACCTACACATGAGAAATTTCTATATTTGCCCAACAAGTAGATACGTTACAAAATTTGATTTTGATATGAAATTAAAATACAAACTTTACAAACTAATTTAATTAATTCCTCTCGATCCAATGGCCTTTCATTAGTATATGTTTGTTAAAGTTAGCCTTTATATTGTTTTAGGGGGATATCGAACTGCTTCAGTTCTCGAACAAACCGGACACCGCCTATGATATGTGTCGAACTATCGCGCCCAACTGCGTCAGTGGCCACGGGCATAAAGGCGGTTTACCCGCGCAAAGGGTAGCATCGAGCTTGAGATCGGGAGTCGAGGAGACACGCTACGGTGCCGCTGGCGTGGCGACGCAGCTGCCGGCATTTCGACTAAGCCCCGAGAGCCGCAGGGAAGAGAATGTGGATAGAACCCGTTTGTTCGATCAAAATAGGAATCTCACCGAGGCGCCTTGGAGTGCCAGGAACGTTGACGTAACTACTACTTCTAACCCTAATTGGCAGCCGTCCCGTAATCCGTACGGGTTCGGAGCTTCCACTGACTCCGGTAAGCCAAATAACTAAAATTTATTGGCTATAAGTAAAAAGAGAAACTTAACTGATTGAAATATCATTTCAATCTTTCAGATGAAAACAGCATATTTGGTGTATTTACAGACGAGACCGAAATAGAACCAATTACAAGCACTAGTTATGTCGAAGTGACGCCGCCGTCGCGATTAGAAGAACCTACTATTCGGGTAAGTGAATGTTGGGTATTAACATCATATAGGGGTCAGTCAGGGTGTTCTAGCATGTTTGCGTTATTAAGTAAGTAAGTTATTTATTTATTTCCTTCTCAAAGAGGTGTTAGCACACATAGTAGGTACAATTCGAGTAATCATTGTTTAGTTATAGTTATCATAAAAACGGTTATTATACTAATTTGGGACCCGCCAGCCTAACACGTCCGCATTTAGACAGCGCTTGCCGCAGAGATATTACTTTTGTTGAATGGAGTTCTCTTGAGCAAGGCGTTCAGATAGGTAGACTCTACCCCTGATGGCGCGCTTAGTACAGGGTGAATTTTAAACCTTTAGCAATATTTTAAGGGAATTTGGTGTTTGTGTCGATACATAATTATATTAATTTATTTAAAAGTAATAGTATAATATTTTTGACGATAATTGCGATTTCCTAAGTTCTGATCGAAACTGTAGTCACACACGAATGAAAGCGGCACAAAGTATCGTGGTATTTTTTTTATGCAGTATATGTAGGCACATGCCTTCTCAGAGAGAGAGAGCATGGGCTTAATTACCACGCGTGCCTACAGCGAATTGGCAAATTAAGGCGATGAAGTATGTGAACAGTTACGAGTTTTCCTTTACTGTTGAGTTGAAAGGCCACGTGGAACATTATAAATAACTAGCTGTCCCGGCGAACTTCGTACCGCCACAGAATCCGTATATACGATTCTTGCACAACGCCATCTATTTTTAAAACACAACGTTCGCTTGCAAACATTTTAAACTTAAAATAAATATCATCCCATGGGAACGCATTACTGGAATATCAAGTATATTATGTCTCAATTCAGAACTTTGTACACCAAGTTTCATGTAAATCTTCAGTTGTCATTGCGTAATTGACTAACAAACATCCAAAAATCTTTACAAACCTTCACATTTATAATATTATAAATAATAATAATATGGGGAACAATAAAAATATAAAAGACATACAAATCGTAAAATACAAAGAAACCCTACTTAAAGACGGAAATGACATAGCAACGGCATTTAATAACTTTTTCTCCGACGTGGTGGAAAACTGTAAAATCAGAAAGCAAAACCCCGGACCAGTTTAATAGCAATAACCAAAGAATTTTTCTTAAGCCAACAGATGCGTTAGAAATCTATAAGATTATTAAGAAACACTTATTCCGCGGGTTAAGATAACATAAACACAAAAGTGCTCAAAATGATTGGAGAACATATTGTAAGCGAACCTCTTTCCCACATAGTTAATCTCTGCCAAAAGCGAATTGAGCAATTTGCTAAATAGACTAACAACGTCCTGGGCATAATGCGAATAAATCTGACATTTAGGCAAAACGTGATTTAGTTCGTACACGCGTAATGTACATCGGTTTTAAAGGATAACATATTTATAAACATTCGTGATTTCCGACCTTTGGTTCCAAACTGTGAACCCAAATTCGAAGTGATAGGAAGTACCGTAACGTTGAAAAGTGTTTTTTAATATGTTAAATACTTACTTAAGTGTCTGGCGTCTAGTATGCGTAAACAATTTAAAAAAACTGGATTCCGTACAAATTTGTAGTCTCGCAGTTTTTCCGAGCTTTTCCCGAACTTCAAAGACATTTTTTTTAATATTTAATTACAAGTGTATAGTTTTCAAAATTTTCCCTGTACTTGTAGTGTACGACAATATTACTTGCCAAATTTCATAGTTGTAGGTCAACAGAAAGTACCCTATAATTTTGATCCCCTTGAGAGGGTCGAAATATATGTTTTTTGTGGCATTCACCGCCGTAAATTTTCTTTACGTTAACTTAGCAGTTTGATTTCTTCACAGCTTAAGGGACTGAAGACCTGAGTACCTATGTGGTATAATTTCAACTTGACCTCTATGCGTTCCCGAGATAAAGGGTCTTGACAGACAGACGGACGGAGGGACAAACAAAAAAGTGATCCTATAAGGGTTCCATTTTTCCTATTGAGGTACGAAACCCTAAAAACAGTTAAGTTGGCCGGCGCCGACCATAAGACGCTCAAAACATAGTTGTGGATTTTTTGTTTATGCTTAAGTGAAGTAATTTTGTTCATCAATTTTTTTTTTCTTTAACACATTTTTTTTCCAAACTGGCACCATATGTTTCTAAATCATGGGAAGAATGTCCCCTTAAAATACGGTGAACGAATTCTAAGTCACCCTGTGCAATAAAAAGTAAGACAGGTGACTTAGTTGGTTTTTTGGATCGCAACCAAACTATCTACACCACCGGCCTACCACACGTAGGCACCTACCACACGTAACTATATAAATCAGGCAGTCTAATCTAATTACCATTTTTACTCTGTTATTACGTGTGTAACGTCTGACTATTGCCCCTAGCCGCGAGGTGACGACATTGACATGGAAACGACGACGATCGTCACAACGGAGGGCTCCTACACGCCGATAACGACCACCGAGGACGTCACAGATTGGCTCACACACCCGCCGGAAATTGGGGAGGTGAGCTCAAATGGGATCAGACGCGATTCCATCTTTCACGATATGATTCGCGCCCTGATGCCTCCTGAAAGGCTCGCCTTTATCAAAATCATTTGGCGCGATGATACGTGGAAAAAAGCTTTTTAGGTTCGTCTGCGGGAAAATCCTCTTGAGGCTTTGCCTTTAGAACGCTTTGTTGTTCTTCAATTACTTTCGACGATGTGTTGAGGGTTAAATATGAACATAGGTACCATTATGTAGCTATACAGGTTCAATTTCACCGCATCTGAAAGATTATTACTTAGCACTGGGTTTCAGACAATTTAAAACGAACTGAGCCTTTCATAGTTGGAGGTCACCACTCCATTCCTCTCTGTTGGTGAACCGCGTTCAGTTTGAATTGGCACTAACGAGTTATATAGCTTTATTTAGATTATTTTAATTAAACTGCCTTTTTGTGGCAACTGACATACTACACACAATTATGTTTGTTTTATTGTTAACATTAAAATCCTTAATTGCATTACATTATTTAATCCGGTCTGATAACAATTCGACCACCTCACCTCAGCTCTCCTGGCGCTGCATGCCGCTCCCACCGGGTACCGGCAGAATATCAGCGCTGAAGTCTTCCTGGACTTTCAGCACATGCTGAGTCGGAGCCCATTCACATTTGCCACACCTACGTTGGTCACTTTTATACCCCTGTAGTACCGTGTCTGGCTAATTTCCAGTGTGTTTTTTGCTTTTTTTCTGTATGTTATTTTTTTGTTATATTCTTTCTTCGTATTGTGACTTTTGAATTGATTTGTATTACTTTGCTTTATATACGTGTGTGTGTCTTATGTGAATAAATTATTTATCTATCTATCTATCTATCTATCATTAAAACATACAGTTTTGCACATAGTCGAGCTTAATGCTACTAGCCTAACCTAAGTTATGATGAAAACAATAGCAGGTAAGTATTGCTACTTTTATGTTTTGTATTACATTTTCTTTTTGTTGTTATTGTTCATACATATTATGTTACTTACCTGTTTATTTTGCATTTTTTTAATAAATGTCCTTTCTTTCTTTCTATTTATCGTTCTATTTTATTTCAGGGCAACGCGTCCATAAGCTACGACAGCACAGAAACTTACTACGACTACGGCAGTTCGGGGGGGTATCTGGGCCCGCGCGGGTACCCAGGGCCGCCCGGGCCGCAGGGCCCCCGGGGCCCCAAGGGCGAGCCCGGCAAACACGGCGCGGAGGGCCTGCAGGGGTTTCCAGGTGCACCGGGACACGTTTTCGTGGTACCGGTGAGTTGCGAAGTAGCTCAGGGCCACACAGAAGGGACGTGGGGCGAGGGCGCGGAAAAGACGCGTCGTTAATCCAATTCACTTTCATACAAAATGTACTGAAGGGACGGGACGAAGCCCACACAGAACAGACAGGGCGAGAGCGCGATTTCTACACAACCCGTCGCGTCTTTTTCGCGCCCCCGCCCGACGTCCCTTCTATGTGGCCAAGGGCTAACATGAACTGAACTATTGCTGTTTGTTCGTTGCACTATTTTGCACAAAAATAAAACACTTGTGTAAGCTGTAACTAAAATCCCATACACGCTCGAAAATGGGGGAAGGACTACCTATTTGTCAATATGAAAAACTTTTACTATGGAGAAAGCACCAAAAATCACGAAAAATATATAATTTAGCCCATACATTTTAGTGTCGTTGGTGGTTATTGTTTTTCGCGATTCAGAGATATTCGTGATAGTAAATGGGATGTATATGGGGATTTTGTTACACCCTGTATAAATTAAATTTAATGTAAATTGCATGTTTTGCAAGTTTCAAAACTTATCTAATTTCCGCGCATAAAGCAGAATCTAAAATGAAAACCTAGAACGAAATTAGCTTACAAATCATTAAGATAAAATCTGACCAAAGACTGGATAAAAAATGAGATGCAAAACTTCATATTAAATTCTCTCGAATGTTTCGATTTCAATGGATGACTTGATTATACCAATTCAATAACTGAGAACCAACTCGTCTCAACATCCAGTCTCTATACAACATGTTATTGAAATATCGCAAAACCGTTTCTACAGTAACATTTTTTTACGTAACCTTGTATACGTCCCACTGCAGGGCTCAGGCCTTCTCTCAGAAGAGAGAGTAGGGACTTAATTACCACGCGTGCCCACCGCGGATTGGCAATTTCAAGCGCTGAGGTGTGTGAACACCTCAGACACTCAGGTTTCCTCACGATGTTTTCCTTCATAGTTAGCGAGTCGTATTGCTATCTACTACAACTTCACAAATGTACGTAACTTAGAAAATGAAGTCATTGGTTGTCACATGCCGGATTCGAACCCACGACCTCCCGAGAGTGAGGCCGGCGTTCGACCGCAGCGCTACCGCCGCTCGTATCAATATGGGTAATTAAAATTTAAACCACTTCCACTTTTTAGATATTATGTAAGGCTTTTAATGTTTTTTTTTTTTTTGGTGTTTACCATAAAAAGTTATAATGTAATCTAATAAGGAAACGTTTAAAATGCTCAATTGATTTTTTTTTTATTTTATGCAGCCTAAAACTTGCTGCGGCAATTTTGTAATCAAAGTAGCAGTATTTTGTATTAGCTCAGTTGGGAGAGCGCTGGCACGGTTAGCCAGAGGTCACGGGTTCAAGTCTCGGCATTGGGTGGAAATTTTAGCCTGTAAATAGATTTTTTAGAAAAAGACGAAAATTTTAAATGTATCTTTTTTTGAAGTGGTTTGTTTCATTATTGACTTCAGGTTTTGTTTTATTTCAATATCTAGTACATTGTACAAGTATCTAAGCGACGATTACATTTTCAGCTCCATCAATCGGCAAATGAAAAGGGGCCGGATGCACAATCGGAAGCACTTCGGCAAATGTTGACGCAACACATGGTAGGTTCGCTTTTCACGCATGTATAGGTTTCTTGCCGACGTGGGAACTTTAAGATTTGCCTATTATATACTTAGGCTTGAGCAACTCGGGAGCGAGAACAGGGGCGCAACAACATAACTTGACTCATCCGATTTAACCTACTCCAAACGGTTAAACACTTTGTTTTTTAATTTCGTATAAAATCATTTATTTCAAACATAAGCAAAAATACTTAAAAATACAAGTACCATACAATATCCATAAAAAGTTTCGTCCAGAACACAGAACAAATACTTAAACTAACCTAACCTAACCCAAAAAAGCACCACGGAGAAATTCTGAAACAAAGGACCCCCCAGCACGTTGGCAACAGTGCCACGCTGCACCGCCAAAGATATCCTTTGTGCTTGTGGGTTTTTGGCGGAATTTAGCAAAGTAATTTTAACATTTTAATGCTATTATGGATTTCCACAAAGTAACGCCTGATTTCATACAATATTCTTTGGCTAGGAAAGGACCAGAGCAGCAGTCAAGCCCACGGCAACTCGTTGGGCGCCCCAGCTCCCTAACAAAAATCTTGGCCTGAGCCCCCAAAGGCCCATAGTCGCAAGTGGAACAAAAATATAATTAGCCATAAGGGCAAAACTTACATGTTTTGACACTTTGGAAACTTCAAAATGGACAACCCAATACTGTGGACAGTTACGTAACTTCACCTCTGTAAGGACTCGTCCGAATAACCTATTCTGAACTGTTAGTTGCGTGCATATTTTGACACTCCGGGGAAACGTATAAATGGATAAACCAATACAGTGGACCGTTACGTAATAAGTGGACGGAGCCCTATTTCATAAAACTTCCATTCGATGAATTAGGTGTACATTGCAAACCCACAGACTAAGAAGTACCTATCCTCCATTTTAGGGTTCCGTAGTCCGACACGGAACCCTTATAGTTTCCTAGTACCCCATCATGTGGGGCATCGTTGGATTGGTCGTTGAAGAATATTGTGTGTCTAGGAATACCATTTTTTTGATTTAGGGTTCCGTTAGAAATAATTTAAATAATTAGAAGTATGCATACATTTAGGTACTGTACAAGTATAATTTGTAGTGCGGTGCCCAGTTTCATGACCAGCACATATATTTTAGGTACCAACCACATACATTCTTTTAATTATTTAAATTATTTCTAACTTTTTAGTGCCATAGTGTTTTGAAGTCGGTTTTTATTTCTTATTAAATTTTTTTTTGTTTCATTGTGGACGTAACATTTTTTTACATTGCGAAGTTACTTATTAATGTTAGAGACATTATGTATTTATACAGTTATTTTTCTTTTTATGTCGCCAATACACGTCCCACTGCAGGACACAGACAGACCTTCTTTATGCGCTTTATTACCACGCATCCCCACCGCGGATTAGCAATTCAAGCTCTGAGGAATGTGAACACCTCAGGTTTCCTCGCGGTGTTTTCCTTCACGGTTAGCGAGTGGTATTGCAAACTTTTATAAAGTTATTTCTATAATTTTAAAAGTGCCTTAACGGGTCCTATTGTGAATACAGGCAGCGATGAGAGGTGCTGAGGGGCCAATGGGCTTAACAGGCCCTGTCGGACCTGAGGGAGAGGTCGGCCCCGAGGGACCAAAAGGAGAACAGGGCGATATTGGAGAACCAGTAAGTAACACAAGTATAAAATGGTAGAAAATGCTTATGGCATTAAGTCCGCCGCATTGTACGATTTTTTTAAGTGCAATAAAAGTATCAATAAATAAATAAATATTTGGCAGGTAACTTTCCAAATTTCCGCGTTTGCAATGGACACGTAGGAAGAGCTTTTTTTTATTATTTGTTAATTTTACTAAATTGCGAAGAATTCTAAGTCACATCCCACGTCCTCCGCAAATGAGACTCGAAATACATCTATGTGAAGTCAAAGTCATTTAGTAAAGTTATTTGTCGGGCATATTACTTTACGCCACTCACGACCACGCCACTTCACGCTACGCCACTCTCCACTTCTTATTATTTTAGCAATTAGATAGTAATATTCCTATTACTACGAAAAACTAACTTTTGGGTGTCCGTAAAAGAAGGATACGAACGGGACTCTATAATTATGCTTATAACGCCTCGTTTGATTCCATACGAGACATATGGAGTTTGCTCTATCGTAAAAATGGTAATTCTACCAAAAACATTTTCATGTAAAATGATGCCAAGACGAGACCATATACCTCGCTCTGTCAAAATGTTATCAGATCTCATGTAGAGCCAAGCTTCTAACTCTATTGGCCCTAACTCTATTGGCCCTAACTCTACAAGCCCTAACTTCAACAACTTTAAACCTTAGTCAAAATATGTAGCTTGGGTGCTATCTATCTAGGGCGCTCCTGGTCCGCGAGGTATTCAAGGCCCCCCCGGCCACGCGGGACGCCGAGGGCACGCCGGGCTCGACGGGGAGCGGGGTGCAACCGGCCCCACGGGACCTAAGGGTGAGATGGGGCCTCCTGGACTACCCGGTATTCCTGGCGACAAGGGAGAAAGAGGGGCCATAGGACCACAAGGGGAGGTCGGGCCTGCAGGACAAGGCGGGCCCCCGGGCGATGACGGATCGCCAGGACGGCAGGGTGTAGCCGGAGAATTGGTGAGAAAATTATCAATCGTTGATGATATTTGTGACCAAAATTTGGTATATTTTTACTCTACTTACAATTTTTTTTTGTGAGCCATTAACAATTTTGTAATAACACTTTTATTACATTCGTTTTGTTGCACTAACCCGTGCTGAGGACAATTTTATTTTTATTTATTTATAATATTCATGATGGATGCTTTATACAGCGTTTATTAGCAACTCATACTTGCACTAGACATTTAAAGTGACCACTCTGCCGCTGTAGTGCATGGAACATTTTTTTACTTTCACGTATCATACTGCAACTTTACTTAAGGAAAGATAAGATGGGTACTTACTTTTAGTATTGAGGCCGCCAATTGTACTGCACTGTGTATATTATTATTGTTGAAGTCTCGCATGCAACTCCTGATGTACATATAATAAAGAATATTCTATCTATCTATGGTTGTAAAAATGTACCAGAGTTTGTGCTTTTAAAAGTTACCAACTCGCAGAAAAATACAAGAGGTCAGACATATTGTCACATAATCATTCCGATTGACAGGGACCGCGAGGTTTCATGGGGCCCCGAGGTTTTCCGGGCTTGATCGGCTACCCCGGGACCCCCGGAAACGAAGGCCCTCAAGGGGCTAAAGGGGCAGCAGGCCAGCTCGGTCCGCCTGGTTTGCCCGGCCAAACGGGCCAGGCCGGCCCTGTGGGGTCGACCGGGCCACAGGGACCCATTGGCGCGCCTGGAGTACAGGTTAGTTGTTTACGTGTTCTTGAGTATTTTTAGAGTAGGGCTTAAATAATGGTTCATTTGAATAATCACTTCTCCTATCTGCTAGCGAGCGGCTAAAGAAAAACCGCTTAAACCGGTGAGTTGAAGGTGAAGCAATAAAGTGGAAAATATAGACGAGATTTTGTATCAATATTTCGATAAAATAGAAAAAAAATATCCTTTTGGATTTAGCCTTTAAGCTAAGCAGGGTTAGGGTTATCGAATCAAGTACATATGTCATCATGGATAGTAAACTTTACGCAATATAACAGTTAAACTTCAATATCATAAAAATCTGTAATGTGACCTTCACAATGACCTTAACAAGTCACCTTCTTTTCCACTTGTCTTTATATAATCGACATTTTACAGGGACCACAAGGGAAGCAAGGCATCTCAGGCTTGCCTGGTCCCGAAGGCTCGCCTGGGTCACCTGGAAACCCTGGCCAGCAAGGGGCACCTGGCGATATAGGACCACAAGGCCCTCAGGTCAGCTTAATTTGAAATGCTCATAGATTCAAGCTCTGTCATACTTCATTATTAATGTGCGTTAGATTTATTTTCAGCCTGATTTCATTATTAACTTGTGATTTATTGTAGGGAATGCTCGGCTTTCCTGGCCTGAGAGGACACAAAGGAGATGATGGGCCGCGAGGTCCAGCCGGAGACAAAGGAGATAAAGGAGTTCGAGGTATTAACAGAAAGATATAGTTCAGTTCAGACTGGATCTGGGTTGGTCTAGGTCTAGGTTTGAGAGTATTCTACACCCTGATAATTTATTTGAGATCGACGCAACAATGTATGTATTTTACCTTTTACAAAATAAAATAAAATATGTCCTCTTATTGAACTCCTCTTTGTTGGTGCCACCAATATGGAGAGTAAATATGCAGAATTGCAAATAACCTGTGTAGTTAACTTACAGTATAAATAATTATTATCTCTCCAGGTCTGGAAGGTGAGAAAGGAGAGTTGGGGCCTAAAGGCGAACGAGGATTCCCCGGAGAAACAGGACCGCCCGGTGTAGAGGGTCCTGAAGGACAAAAGGTGAGAAAATCGCCTACTTTCTGATTAGATCACCACACCATTTCTGATTTAGACCGCCTCGGCTCTTATATAACCTATCTCATATGCTGTTACAATTTATCCAGGGAATGGAAGGACTAAAGGGCGAGACTGGACCTATTGGTCCAAGTGGCGAAAAAGGTGTAGCGGGCCTTCAGGGTCCTTCTGGTTACCCGGGCACTCAGGGAGACAAGGGAGACAAAGGCGCCTCTGGTAGACGAGGCAGAAGGGGAGCGAAGGGTCTCATGGTAAGGGGGTCTACTGTTAGAAATTTTGCTTGTAATTAATAAAAGAAAGAAACGTTACGTAAAGTTCTTCTTTCAGGGACTGATAGGGATCCCAGGAGACCGTGGTGAAATAGGACCAAGAGTAAGTACCGAAACCCTGTCTGTTTCCTACAAAACTTCACGAAGTGCCAAAATCTTAAAGAGGCTATTCATTTATTACTTACGTAAGACAATTTTTACCACTTTCTAACCCCTCGTCCCCTCTACTGAAAGCAAAGGAAGCCTTATTTCGACCCCATGAAAAAGTAAGACTTGTTCGGACCCGTATCGTCGTACGTAATGAACTAATAGCCCTAATTGTAAATGATGTTTTGGATTGATTATTTGGAAATATTTTCCAGGGTTACCGAGGACCTCGAGGCCGACGCGGTCCCGACGGTCCTCCGGGGCCCAAAGGCGACACTGGTCAGCCAGGCCCACCTGGCTCTACAGGCGAGCGCGGCCCACAAGGGTTGGAAGGTGTCCGCGGATTTCCGGGGCCACTAGGACCTCCGGGATCTGATGGAAAGCCTGGCCCTCCAGGACCGAGTGGTGAACGTGGACCATCGGTATGAACCTTAATGATGTACCCGTGAAATCGTTTAAATAACATTTTGATAAAAAGTATTCTATGTTAACCCACGACTTTGTACAAAATTTCATTCAAATCCATTTAACTTCTAATACGTGATAAAATATCTATCATACAAACTGATAACATATTGATTCGTCAATTCAATGAAAGATTTTCTGTCCTCCTCTCATATCATTATTTGAGATTGTTCACATAGGAATCGATTGAAATTAAAAAAAAATATTTTTCAGGGTGACCAAGGACCGATAGGACCAATAGGACCACCCGGTCCAAGCGGCCCTCAGGGTCAAAATGGAGAACCAGGGCCGCAAGGTCCTCAAGGTTCATCTGGGGTACCTGGCTCGCCAGGCGAAGTGGGCGCTCCAGGTGAAGCCGGCAAGGAAGGACCGCCAGGTCCGCCGGGGCCTGAGGGAAAACCAGGACCGGTTGGCTCACCAGGTCCAACGGGTAATCGTGGGGAGACCGGACTACCTGGCGCTGCTGTAAGAAATAGAAACCTATCATATGAAATAACCTTGCTCGCTTGATAGAAGTATTCGCTACGAATGCGGAAAAAATGCCATAACTTTTTCTACTTTTCATTAGGGTATACCGGGAACCAAAGGAGAATTGGGTCCACCAGGTCCTCCGGGCTTGAGAGGGGATAAAGGCGAGCCCGGTATTCAAGGGTCAGAAGGACCGATGGGACCTGCAGGGCGAGATGGACCACGGGGATCTCCAGGTCCAGGAGGGCAAAAGGGCGAAATTGGGGAACCAGGACTGATGGGTAAGAAAATATTTATTATTAGTAAGTGTTAATAAGTATCACTACGAAAGAAAATAAACAAACACATGTTGCACTTTGCGTTTTAGGGCCGATGGGTCGAGATGGACTTCCCGGTCCTCGAGGACTACCAGGGGCTCCAGGACCAGTCGGGCCCCCGGGAGAAGATGGCGATAAAGGCGAACCAGGTTCACCCGGTGAAAAGGGCTTCAAAGGCTCGGCTGGTGAACCTGTAAGTTTCGTTGAAATGTAAAGACATTCTACCTGAATATAATAAAGCCTAACGATGGACAAAAGTTACTAAAAACTGTAGAATTATTCGAATATTGCTTTTATTCGAAAACACACGAATAACAATTCAACTGCATTTGGTCACACTCACACACACGCAGTGCAAAGACCGTTGTGCGCCTATGCCATCACGCTTTCGGGGTGAATTATAATCAAACAAATCGTCATAATTATCAAAATACTATGAGGGCAAAGCTTTTACTTAATTTATTGATACCGCCCGTTTAACTTTAATGGTGTGCACTGCTGACACCGCAAGTTTGAAAGTAAATATTTATAAGTAGTAAATAAATTTATTTAAAGAAAGTAAATAAATATTTTGCGCAGCGTACAGCTTCAGTCAATTGTTATACGAATCAATTAATTGTTAATCAAATACTCATCCGCGTATTATTTCGACTTAAAATACATAAACTCACGCCTGTATCCCTGAGGATTAAGCAGAGATCAGAGTTTGCCACTTGCGGTTTTATTAGGGTCAGTAATCATTTTTTCGAACCACCGCCCATCGCTACTATAACCAAATCAATATAAAATAATCAAGACGGATTTATGGATATCTTTCTCCATAGGGACCACAAGGATCAACAGGCATTCAAGGTGCTAGAGGAGAGCCCGGTGCAGTGGGTCTCCCGGGGGACAAAGGACCTCAGGGGGACCCCGGGTCACCTGGATCGCCTGGAAGTGATGGTCCCAGAGGTCTCACAGGCCCCGCCGGCCCTGCAGGACCGCCTGGACCTCAGGGTCCGTCAGGACTCAAAGGGGACACTGGAGATACTGGACCTCTAGGTTAGTTTAAAAACTTTAGTTTAGGGAGAGGATGATTTATGTATTTACTTTGTCGCACGACGAAAGTCGCAAGCTTCGGTAACACCAAACTATTATGTGGTTTTACAGTGCCGCTTTCGCGACGGTAAGCGTCACTGTGAAAACCATCAGTAGTTCTGCAACCAATATTAGATGTTGTAGAGCTGATTGTGGTAACGGTTCATAAATGGTGGAAGAGGCATTTGGGAAATTACCAAGTGAATTGTATCGGCGACGGTGATGACGTTGATGATGATAATTATAACATTGTCAGATAGGACACTCTTGACAAAACAGCTCTTAACTCTTAAAGGGCCGATGGGACCAGCTGGGCCGAGCGGTGCTCCCGGCCAAAGAGGGCCAAAGGGGTTGCCCGGGGAAGTGGGCCCTCGGGGCGCAGAGGGACAGCGAGGAGAGGTTGGCAGCCCTGGCGCTCCCGGCCTGCCTGGTCCGGCAGGACCTGAAGGGAAGCTGGTACGTTGATAAAAAGCTGGTTTTTAGGGTACCTTGAAAGGGAAAAATAAACCCTTTCATTTTAACATTAAAGATCATTTGCAAAACAAAAATGTCTGTAATTCAGCCAGTTCAATGCATGAATTCGGTTTTAGAATAATAATTTTAAACTGTGTCATTTAAGAATCAAACATTGAAAAGACTAGAAGCAAGGTCTCATAGCACAAGTAAAAATAAACAGTCACAAAAAAATTAATTTAACGTTATTTTACATAAATTAACAGTACAAACTTTTCCACTGAAAAGTTAAGTTTTTAATCGTTTGCTCGGAACCCTCAGTGCGAGAGTGCTACACGCACTTGTCCGTCTTTTTTAACCTGTTGATTTATCGGAAACTTTAACGAAATGTTCATGTTTCTAGGGTCCGCGAGGTCTGGTGGGCCCAAAAGGCGAAGACGGACCTCCAGGACAGCAAGGCGAAACAGGACAAAAGGGGCCACCCGGTCCCGAAGGTGCCAAGGGGGACACAGGACCAGCTGGCTTCCCTGGTGAACGGGGAGAGCCTGGTCCGCAAGGGCTGAAGGGTGAACCAGGGTCGGATGGACCAGAGGGCAGCACGGGTCCTCCTGGTGCTCCTGGTCCGGTGGGACCTACCGGAAAACCTGGTGAAATTGGATTACCGGGTACACCGGTAAGCCGTATATATATGATGAAAACCCCATTGTATTTTATTGGTTTAATCGGATCTTAAGCGGATCGAAGTTTAAGCGGTGGTAGCCTAGTTGGTAGAACATTGAACTCGGAAGCGGGAGACCCAGGTTCGATTCCCAGTGCGGGCATGTACCTATGACTTTTCTTCTAAGTTATTGTACATTTGTGAAGTTATAGTAGCAATACCACTCGCTAACCGTGAAGGACAACATCGTGAGGAAACCTGGGTGTCTGAGCTATTCACATACCTCAGCGCTTGAAATCCCCAATCCGCGGTGGGCACGCGTGGTGATTAAGCCTATACTCTCTCTGTGAGAGAAGGCCTATGCCCTACAGTGGGACGTATATAGGCTGCTTATGAATCGGATCTTGTCGATTTGTATTTGGTATTTAGGAAATAGGCCACAAGAAAGGCTCAACTCCTTCAAGACGAACTTGTTATCTCAAAACCAAACTGGTATCAAAATTTTAGTCTAAAATAATATTATTAAGCCAGGCGGTCACAAGCCCCGCCGAGTAGAATAGCAATAATTTGCCTGCTATACGTTGACTATGAAACTGCGTCCATTAGCGACGCGCCCAGCCGAATCGCCCACGGAACAAACTTTAGCGTCTTTCTATCTATCTCATAAGCCCATAAACAGAACCCACTGTTGGGTATAAGCCTCTTGTCTTTCAGGCCAACCCATATGGTCCTTTGCTAGTCCCGACCAACGTTTCCCAGCTGCTTTCACAATGTCGTCCGCCCACTGGGCTGGTGGTCTGCCCACCGACCCTCCACCCGTTCTTGGCCACTATTCAGTGGCTGACCTTACCTTAACTTACTCCACCGGCCCAACCAAACATTTTGACGTTTTTTTTTTATGCAGCCTATAGGTATACGTCACACTGCAGGGCCTGAGAGAATATGGGCTTAATTTTTCCACCACGCGTGCCCTCCGCGGATTGACAATTTCAAGCGCTGAGGTATGTGAACACCTCAGATACTCAGGTTTCCTCACGATGTTTTCTTAAGAAAGAAAAGAAAAAGAAAAATGGTGTTAATTGCCAGACATAAAACAACATAAGAAAATTAAAACTAAGCAACACAACTTAAAATTAAAGGTTCTGGCAAAAGTTACCTCGCTCAGCGTAATGCCTCTTGAATGTTATTAAGCATTCAAAAGGCGCTGATTTTCAGAGAGTCCCTTGTAATTTGAAAAACTAACCTAGAAATTTAAATAAGTAAATAAACCTTCACATTTAGCGAGCTACTATAAATTCACAAATGTACGTAACTTAGAACACAAAGTCATTGGTACATGCCGGGATTCCCCACGGCCTCCCGAATGAGAAACCTGCGTTCTACCGCTCCGGTACCACAGGTTGAAGTATCTAGGCTTATTTTCCAGGAGGGGCCTGAAAAGCGATGGCCTGTCTCACCGATTTTCAATGCATGTTAACTTCCTGAGGTGGGTTTAGACCAAACCCCCCCAACTACACCAATGGGAACAAACCCGAAGAGATTCAGCGGGTTTTCAAGGCTGCTCTGATGATGCCGGACTTAAAAAAGGTTGTAATTTATTTTCAGGGCTCAGAGGGTTCAGCCGGAGCGCAAGGAAATCCAGGGCCGCCAGGCGAAAAGGGTGACGCTGGCCCGTCAGGCCCGCCGGGGGACACCGGACCCAATGGAGTAGCAGGGCCTCCGGGGCTGGAGGGGCAAAGAGGCATCAGGGGAGCACCTGGACCTAATGTTAGTTTTGTTGTTTTAATAATGTTATGCTTCAAAAGACTAAGCCCCTGTGTGACTGAAGCGACTAAACAAAAATTTAAAAATAATACGCAGGTACTCTAGGAACCTCCCTTATGGCTACTCTTACGTCTGAGTCTGACATCCATATCGCATGCACATTCTAAAAAATTTGTGTTGGTAATTTTAATTATAATAATTTGACAAATGAGGTCGGTTTGAAGCGTCACTAGATAAAAATCATCATCATCAGCCTCTTGACGCCCACTGCAGGACATAGGCCTCCCTCATGGTTTTCATAACCATGTGTCAATGCCCCTGCTATTGTTAAGCAAATTTTAGTTGACATTTGTAACAGATTTCTGGCAGAGGGGTTTGTGCAAGACCTTTAATGGAGAAGTACTAAAATTGTTTCTATACCTAAAGCAAGCTGCGATAAGCTTATGTTTATATAAATAATTTATTAAGCATAATGTTGGGGTTGGAGATAGGCTATGATAGGCTATCTTTGGCAATTCTTGAAGAGCGTAGAGAACTAAACGTCAAACATTCGGACGTCTTTACCTTGACAAGATCAACAGGACGTGGTCTTGCACAAGGTGATCCTCTATCTCCAATATTATTTAACGTTGTCACTGTGCATATTTGTTATGAGATTGTAATGATTTCGTCCTTTATGGTTCATATAATCAATAAGCGAACTAGTTTTACAGGCGTGTGTAAATTTGCAGTCAGCTTAAAATTTCTTTTGTAAGCTCATTGAGATGCAAGGCCTGGAAGTATCGGAGAGGAAAACTAAAGTATGTATATTCAGGACAGGTTTCAATAGTCAGGAAGTCAATATTAGCCTCAAGGGCACACAATTACAATTAGTAAACCCTGTCACATACATAGGTGTATCGTTCGAGAGGTCTTTAAAATGGGGCAAGCACACACATCAATTAAATTATACAGAAAACGTTAAAATTTTTGAACGTGTACTCAAAGTATTGGCTGGCTCTAGTTGGGGCTTACATTCTAAACATTTGCGAAGGATATATGTTTCGGTTATACGAAGTCGACTGGACCACGGAAGTTCCTTTATGACAGCAGACTAAAGTAATTTATGTGAAGTCCAAAAAGTACAAAATGAGGCTATGCGTATTATATGCGGATTTATCACAGGCACTTCCATTCACGTGATAGAAAATTAATCGTGTTTACATCCATTCTATTTGCGCCTAGCGCTTTCGAGGCGTCCGGATAGCCTACAGTGTACCTAGGTGTAGGCCCTACACTATCATGGAATCCCTACGACGATTAGAAAGATTAAACAAAAAAAACGGCCAAGTGCGAGTTTGCCTCGCGCACGAAGGGTTCCGCACCATTATCTATACAACATTAGACAAAGATCGAATTTGAGAACAGCGCCATCTATAGAAACCAACAAGAAGCGTATAACATTGACATTTAAGATTTTTCCCTGTGCCGATGACCTTGAGCGTTTGACACAGGTGTGCAGCACTTCAACATTTCGCCGCTAGATGACACGACTGAATTAATTCCTAGTAGTAATCTCCATAGAAAGACGCTCGCGCTGCCGCACACACACAGTCTCATTCCCTTCGCGTAAGCACACGCCGCCAAACGCACACATATATAGCCGAATTTCGAACGCGTCGAGCGAGCCGAGCGGTTTCTACTTTTCTAGCCGGCTCGCCAGCCCGCCCGCGTACGCGTAGATTGAATAGACTTCAATCTAATGCCTTCTTGTATAGCATGCGTCATTACAAACAAAAAAGATAAAGGTAGGTACATCTCTTCAAAACTTATCTATGCTTTGTAGAAAGAATAGCTTTCAAACAAAAATCACATGTTTAGTAAGTGCGTATTTATTTACCTACCTACTTATGAAATAGTAGGTACATGTTTTTGCACAACAACAGGTTTTTATGTCAAAAAGTGAAAAAAAATCATCTTATCTTTTTTCAATAAAGTGAATTTGACTTTGATTTCACATGGATATATGAACGTAGGAAGCGACTTCCCCATATGAAATAAAAAATATATTTCTAATGCCAATTCCATGGAAAGTAGAAATTACGACCATTTTAATTGTTATCCGGATTTTACGTCGTTAGGGTTGTCACGCTCTCAGATAGTAATTTATAATCCGGATCTGATTTGATTTTGAAAAAAATATGTAAATACCTGGTGCCGTTATTATTGATATTAATTAAAATAGTAACATGATATACATCGCATATAACAACTTTATGTACACGGTGTGACGTGAAGAATGTATATAGGTACATAAAGTTGATCAGCGAAAAACACCTAGATAAAATTGTTGTCCCATTTTGATATTACTAACTTGAAATTTTCTATACGATTAGTTTTTTTGCTAAAACCGACGGAGAAAATCGAAAACTTGGAGAAGCTGGTCTCCATGAGTTTCTTTTTTTTCAACGGCTTGGGATAATGGTAACACTTAGGGGTGGTCTTTTAAAACAACATAAACTCGTTGCATAAACCCTAGATAGGACGGTGACGTAAATTAATTTTTATGGCAAATTTAATAGTGCCGATTGAAAAGTAAAATTGCTTAAATTTTCAACCAACACCTAATGCAGGTTTTGCCACCGGGCCCTGCTGGTCTAGCGGCTGGACTAATATGGTATCAACTTTATAGTCACACAGCGTTTGAATGCTAAAATAACTAGACGTGTGAAAATTCTTGAATTTTTGGTTGTTCTAATTTCGGTCTTATCAGGTGCTAAAAGATTTCCAAGTTCCACATATGGTGTAAACTTGGAATTTTCCATCCTTACAGGGTGATCCCTCAAACCGATAAGAAAAATCTGACTTGGAAAATCCGGTCTCTACAGCTTTTTTGTCAAAGCCTGAGAAAACGGTAACATTACGGGGTAGTCTTGTCGAACAAATGTTGAATAAGACCTTGGGTTGGATGACAACGTTAACTTACTTTTTACAAAATGGCGTAAGTCAAATTTCAAGCTGGCTCCTAAAAATTTCTCAAAAATCTCTGGCTCCGTTTTTCTATGAAAATTAGAATTGGAGGTTTTTGTGGTCGCTGATGACTACTCTGCGCCATGTATTGAACGCAGGTTTGATGACTTCCAGCCTTCCGAACAAGCCGGTTTCCGAAAGGGCTTTAGTACCATTAGACCACATCCACACGTTGCGGCAAATTATACAGAAGACTGAGGAGTATAATTTGCCATTATGCTTTGCGTTTGTGGACTTTGAGAAAGCCTTCGATTCGATCGAGTTATGGACAGTGCTCGAGTCTCTCCAGCGTTGCCGTATTGACTATCGGTATATCGAGGTGCTGAAATGCTTGTACAACAGTCCACTATGACCACAGAACCACTATGTCGGTCCGAGTACAGGAACAGAATTCGGACGCAATTCCATTGAAAAAGGGCGTAAGACAGGGAGACGTTATCTCTCCAAAAATGTTCACAAACGGACTGGAAGATACCTTCAAGCTTCTGGAATGTCAGGGACGCGGCATCAATATCAATGGCGAGTACATCACTCACCTTCGATTTGCCGACGATATAGTAGTCATGGCAGAAACGATGGAAGACCTCGGCATAATGCTCGAAGACCTCAGTCGAGTTTCCCAACGGGTGGGCCTTGAAATGAACATGGACAAAACGAAGGTCATATCTAATGCTCGTTTTGTGCCCACCCCAATAACATTGGGGAACTCGACTCTCGAAGTTGTAGACGAATACGTCTACTCAGGACAAACAGTCCAACTAGGCCGGTCCAACTTTGTGAAAGAGGTCGAATCCAACTTGGCTGGGCAGCATTCGGGAAACTTAGAAAAGTCCTTTCGTCTAATATACATCAATCACTCAAGACAAAATTATACAACCAGTGATGACTTAAGGCACTGAAACGTGGCCTCTCACTATGGGCCACCTAAGAAAGCTCAAGGTCACGCAAATAGCTATGGAAAGGGCTATGCTTTCTCTACGATATCGAATCAGAAATGATGAGATTCGTAGAGGAACGAAAGTCACCTTAGCCCAGCGGATTACTAAGTTGAAGTGACAGTGGGCGGGGCACATAGCAAGCAGAACTAATGGCCGATGGGGCCGAAAAGTTCTCGAATGGAGACTACATATCGGCAAGCGCTGCGTAGGACGACCAGCCGACAGATGACCTCATCCAAGTGCCAGGAAGACGCTGGATGAAATCCGCTTCCAACTGGTCTTTTTGGAAATGCATGGAGGAGGCCTATATCCAGCAGTGGACTTCTTGTGTTTCCATGACTCGAGAGGTTTCTTTACAAAAGCTGCTGAAAACTTAAAATATAGTGTAAAAATACAGAGGTTTTTATAAATATTTTAAAATAGTGGAAATTTTGATAAATTTGAAGCTTGGATTAAGATTTTGGCTCAAAATCTTTGAATTTAAATCATCGACTTTACGCATTTTTTTATTTTATTTTACACTACGCGCATTCACTAAAGCGGTTTCAAAAGGGTGAATATGTGTCATCGCTATCGTGCCTATGTGGCCAATAGTCCATTGAGCAAATCTGACTCGATAATTTTTTTTCTATGGTATAACACAAAAAAAATTATAAAAATTTTAAGAACAAAAGCAAAATAATTAATTTTTTACAGAAGAAAAAAAAACATTTCAAAATGGATATTGACCAAAGAAATAAAACAAAAATTATGAAAATGGAAAAAGACTTCGTTGCTAAGGATGTTGGTAAAAGAGCTACAAATGGATTTGAGTGCTTATTTGGCCTGCATCCTTGTTTCAGCACAAAGACTGATAAATATAATTATTAATCAACAGTGCCTCCTCGTCTTAACTTATATTGGTATATTATAACAGATTAATCTGTTGATAATCGTATTAATAGTGTAATTCATACCATTTCTATTATTTCATTCCAATAGCACAGGAAACATACAGCATTTAAGTGATTTTTGGCGTTAAAGCTGATAGTTAAAAACTATCTATACTATAGTGCAGGGAATTCTAGTTTGATTGCGTTGTGTGGACGTTATTATTATTATAATTTTGGAACTCCCCACCGACGAATATTTTCAAGATGCATTACACTATTCATTGTGACACTTAAATAAAAATATGTAATATCGGTAAACCAGGAACGCAGATTTTTGTTTAATCTACTGTGTGATACAGTACTTCTATTTCTATTTGGTTACTTTTTGTTACACTTTTCCTTTTTGTTAAGGTTTCAGTTGTTTTTTTTTTTGTTACGTGTACAAAAAATTACCTACTTTCTTTTGTTGTCATTATAATTACGGAACCCAAAAAATATTATGCGCGTTAAATTATATATTTAAATTACGTTGTACCTAAAAATGAGCACCGAATAAATCTTGAATAAAAAAAACCCGGATTTTGTGCCAACCCTAGCAAAAACAATTGAATAAGATCAACTTATACATGTCATGGAAGTGTGATTTATATTACATGTAGGGAAGGTAAAGAGCATAATTATTGCAGTGTAGATAACTTATCCCAATACAGCGGAATTTCGAGAAAATAAAAAAACTAAAAACAAGTACATACCTACACACGTATATAAATTATAATTCCTACAAAATTTTTAGCATTACGCCATTGATTCTTCTAACAATACTTCCGCATGTACAATAAAATGCGTGATAAAAATATACAGCGTTTTATTTTATTTAAAACAGAAAAACATGTCAGGCAGATAGAAAAAAAATTCAGAGACGAAATCTACACAGATTCGTTTTGTATGTTTAGAAAAGGTTCTAAACATAACATTATTGACACAATTCATATAACTACATATGTAAAATATTTTTCTATATATCCGGATGGGAACGACCGAGCCGAGTTCGATAGCGCTATCTTCTTCTGTCGCTACGGAAGTGAGCGGTGCGGAAATACTAAGTAGGTACTGTAATTCGGCTTGGTTCACTCAAAGGTTATGAATCAAGTATTATTCGTAACGCCCCAATCGAAATTATTATTTACCGCCTATGTACCCTACAATCTAACGAGGAGGCGAAGTGCGAGCGCAAGGAGTGAAACAAAACTCAATCAAACTAAAATGAACCTTAAATGCTAGTAATTAGAGACTACAAGGCTCGAGCAACAAGTCTGGCCGCGTGCGGCCGACCTAATCGCGACAATAAATGGATTATAATACATAGGTAGTTAGGTTTAATTTTTAATGAACCTCACTTTTACCGTGATTTAGGCACAAATACTAAAACGATGTATCGCTTAGGTTGGTAATGTTACAATAGCTCGGATGGGAAGAGGCGTCCCTTGAACGGCAGAGCTCTTGGTTCGAATACTAGTAAATGATCGGTTTCCTTTTTACTTTTCTTTTTTAGTTATTTACTTAAATAAAAAAATACAAGAATTGGGATTTTATATTGTATGTTTTTCTAACGATTGAAGCTCGATCACTACTACAAAAATCAGATGCCGTGCGTTGGTCTTGCAAACACTCGAAAATGTCTCCACCGATTGGACTAATAGCTATATAATTTTTTTTTGTTTTGTTCGGACATGGGACGTGGGGCGAGGGCGCGGAAAAGACCCATCCCTTCAGGAGCCTGTTTCATAGAACTACAATTCATTGTGACTATGACAATTCGATGTACATTGCAAAGCCGATTAACCCACAGATTAACAAATAGACTCTGCTGCGCAGTGTACTTCGAATTGTCATAATAAACTACGAAATTATAGTTTTATGAAACTTGACCCAGTACATTTTGTACGAAAGTGAATTGGAAAGATGCGGCGTCTTTTTCGGTCCCTCGCCCCACTTCCTTGGCCTACAATCGGTAATTTTGTATGAGAATTGCTACTAAAAATTAGTTATTTGTATATTTTTATCATTTATATATTAATTAAGTCTCTTATTTTATGTTTGAAATAATTAAAAGACTTTGAATTAATTTCACTATATGGTGCTCGAGGTGAACTTTGGAAGGTTGATTTATGATTGATAAATCGCTTATGAAAAGTTACAATGAAATCAATGGTGATGCGAAGAGCGCCTGTTCACAGACAACAGGCAACGAGTAGGCTGGGCTTACCTCGTAAGACGTAATGTGATAAATTGATGAAAACGTTTTTTCTGAATGAGTAACTATGGTTCCTGTTAGTTTTAAACATTAACATACAAGATTTTGATATTGCCCGTAAGACTGTATAAGCTTAAACGTAATCCACTGCGCATTTAAAATGGTATATAAATTCTTAGCTTTTTTTTAAGCATTCTTACGGAATATATTTACTCATAGAAGGCGTAAGGTTATGACAGTTGTCAAACATCCAATAGGGAATCAAGGAGTTAAATTATATCATATATAAATTTCAACGGTCTGCCATGTTCCTAGAGGATGTCACAAGCGATTCAAAAACGTCTGCTAGCCAGTTCCAGCACACTGTAGCCCCTTAACGACATGACATCGGCACTGTGAAGGTTACATAGATGGCCGAGCGCTGTCTTTAGACAACGTTTGTTGTATGGGAGCCCACTTAAATATTTATTTTATTCTGTTTTTAGTATTTGTTGTTATAGCGACAACAACAATTACTAAAAACAGCATCATCTGTGAAAATTTCAACTGCGTAGCTATCAGAGTTCATGAGATACAGCCTAGTGACAGACAGACAGATGGACAGTGAAGTCATAGTTTTAGGGTCCCGTTTGGCACCCTTCGGGTACGGAACCCTAAAAAGTGATTATTCAATGGATACCATCACACGTGGGGTTGTATGGTAACGAAGTGGCGGATCGTTTGGGATCAGACGGGATTCCTCAGAAGCTTTTGCCATTTTATACTGATGTTTTACAGACGTTAAAAGAAAATATCTACAAATCTTGGTCTGAATATTACAATCGCTACAGAATATTACAATCGGAATTTGGTATAATACAATTCGATCTGAACCTTTTCGTTATCCTTAGTTTGAGACTTGTTAGTTGTTCGATCCGGCCACACCCCACTGAATAAGTTCGCCTTTCTGATGAAAAGTGCCATCTCCAAACTGCGCAGAATGTGGAGTAATCGAAGATTACTTACATCATATTTTAGTGGAATGTGTTCGAAATGAAACTAGAAACTTTTCAATATTTCGGACTGTAGGAGGTTGTAACGTAGTTCTAGCATTTCCCAATTCAGAAGAGGCAAAAACATTGCACAAATTGGTTAAATTTGGTTAGAAAGCTAGGATATAATTTGCTATAGACTTGTATAGATACTTACATCTGTAACAGTATAAACTATTGTATAGCATTACTAGGACAACATGGTCGCTTTTCTTTTTTGTGTACCAAGTTCTTTAAATAAAGATAAAAAAAATTCATTCCGGACTCTTGATTTTTTGTCGGAAAAGTCCGACCAGGTTTCGCTTTGATTTGCAGAGCTTTGTTTAAAGTGAAGTGAAGTGAAGTGTCCGGAATTAAGTTAATAATAAGACCGCTAGTGTTCATAAAGAAACATGGCGTAAGGAGTTCATAATGTTCGTAGCCAATTCTCTTATTTAAAAAACTTAGGGCATAACAAAAATATTGTGAGTATCTAAAATTTACCAGACCACATTTGTCAAAAGTTTAGGTACTCATAAGTTTTCCTCGGTTTTTGCAAAATTCTATTAGAAAAGAAGATATGAGTTTTTTCTATAGGCGCTAGTTAGCTCCGGGTCGCCCCTTAATAAGTTACGTTTCAAATTGAGCATGAAGTGTCTGAACAGAATTCGAAAAATTAGTACAGAAAAAAAAAACTCC